>JACSVZ010000001.1:97447629-98718879 GCA_014706295.1 Lycocorax pyrrhopterus obiensis
CCCCAGAGACAGGGGATGGGCTGGGGGTGCTGGGCCTGGCACGGGGACCCTCGTGGTGGGGATGCCGAGCACTCGAGAGGGACAAAAGGTCAGCACGTGTCCATTGGACTTGCTGGGTTTTGTAGTCCCCTGATGTTCAGTGGAGAATTATGTACACAGTGGTACATTCTGATAAATATATGAATTAAAAAATGCCTGGATCTTCCCACATGACAGTTCTGTATCCCATCATATCCACACAATGGATGGTGCCCTGATCCACTGCTCTGTCAGCTGCCTCAGCATCTCATTAGTTCATGCTGTTGAATAGTTTTCATTCTCTGTTTCTCTCTCCCACTTCATTCATCCCAAGCAATGGAGAGAGAAGGAGATGAAAAGAAAGCTCCCAAAGAAACCACATGAGGAGGGAATGAGTTTATCAGACTTTGTCTTGGCACACTGGAGTCGTAGTAAAGCATAAAGGTCTAAATAAAAATGGATTGTATACTTTCTGATCTGACCAAAGGACAAGCTTCCTGCTTTGAAAGCTTTTTGTACAGAGCTTGATGGCAACACAGAGCTGTCTCAGCTCCTCAAATTACTTGTTCGTAAGATTCAAGTGAAGGTTTTTTTCAACAAAGCCCAATATTTGATTGTCTGCAAACAGTACACACACCAAGCCTTCAGTAAATTTGAAAATAGGGAAAGTTTAAGTTTCAGACTTGATGAAAATAAAAAGGTTTGTGAGAAATGGACTTGTGATAGAAAGACAACTGTTTTCACCTGCTTGCAGCACATCCAGTGTGAAATTGAGGCTGGCCAGGCTTTCTTACGTCATTTCCTCCTCTGCAAAGTGGAGGCACAGAAGGATAGAGTCCTGAGAGAAAACCTGCAAACAAGTTGTTTGTAAGTGGTAAGAGGAAGCTATAAGGAAACTCTGGACTAACCATGAGATAAAGAATCTTGTGTTCCCTCTGAAGTATGTACTCAATATTTACTCTGTAATACATTTGTTTTATCTTTAGATAAGGCATAAGCGACAGCCATGTCAGCGTCATAAACCAAAGTACTTTGTATGCAGCACAGGCAGACCTGACCCTCATGCTCAGTTCCATTCAGGTGTCTCAGACACAGACAGGGCTGTGCCTGTTGTACTGCCCTTGATCTACTTTATGTCAATGGTTACTCTGGAAAGTCCTGGAGGGATTCTGTAGCCCAGGATGGGCCTTTTGCTGTGGCATGCTTTATCAGCTCTTTGCCAATGACAACCTTTCTGTAGCCATGCTAAATGGGAGTTCAGGACTGCAGGGCAAATTCTGGGTGTTGTAAAAAATGGAAACATTCTAGAGGACCTTGTGTTGGAGTGAAAGCTTGTCTGGACCCAGGCCCAGAGGAAAGCCAAAGTACAGGAGTTGAATTGAAGCCTTTGGACAAGCTGAAATACATGAAGTCATACCAAAATGAAAGAGAAATATAGATTTTTTAACTTCTAGTAGAAATACATGCTAAGTGCCTTAAACATTAAAAAGCTGCAGCAGAGACCTTGAGCATAGTTCCTTTTGCTGGAGCAGTGTTATTCTTTCATAGAGTTCTTTATTTTAGACAAAATATGGATAGAACTATATTGTTCACATTTTTAGATATATTATTTTCGACAAAATATAGATAGAATGAAATTGTTCACATTTTTTAGATATAATGTTCACATAAACAGTAAGAGCCGATAGAAACTGTATTCGCAAATCTGTGTATCACCTATGTAATGCTTACGATTGTTAGAATTAGACCAGGATAGGTTGAGAAAAGAAAAACTAGAATCGTGTGTTAATTTCATTGGTTAATTAACAAAAATAATCCAAACTTCTGTAAGAGTTAGTTAGTAGTTAGTTAGTTAGAAGAAATTAGAAGAAGAAACTGTTTGCTGCCTGCTGCTATTGCTGCTGCTGCTGTTTGGCTTTACCATGTAACCCCCTTCGAACTCTGCCTTCAAGAAGCTATGAGACTATGAAATGAAGAACTTAGCAGAACAGCAGCCTCCTCTGCTCTCTTTTGCTCTGGTCCGTGAAGGAAGGGCTTCCCATCAAAAGCACAACAACCTTGTACAGGAATCTCCTCTTTAATTTCTAGTCCTATAGTAAGGTGCCTGAGTAAATAAATAATGGAATCATTCTCAGTAACTTTTTATGCTTTCTCTGATTTTTGTTTTCTTCAGATAAAGAGATAAACAATTGACCTACTGGAGAAGAGTATCATAAAGCTGTGCAGAGATGGATCTGTAAAGCTGGGACTCTTTAAAAAAGAGTTTACCAACAAGGAAGTAATTTGCAGCTGCATTTTACTATTATCCTGTCTGCAACTGAATTTGGACTTTTCAGAGGTCTCTCAATACAGAATGCACATTGCAACTTTTTCTGAATTTTCTTTTAATAAAAACTCAGAAGCTTTGTTTGTAGTTCTAGTATTATTTTTATTGCAGGGACAATGTCATGCTGAAATTAGAGTTACACTGCTTTCACCTGCTAGATTTACTACCATATGCCACTAGCAAGACTTTGAAGATGAGCAAACATGGGTGTGAAAGTCTTTTCACAACTCAATTTTCTGTTCCCTCCCCGTGCTGTATGATGTATGGTGATAAGAATTCATGTTCTTACCTCAGCATGTCCTGTAGTTGCTCAGCATTTGTATATGTTGCTAGGACTTAGACTGTATAAATAGTGAGGGGGTTTTATATGTTAAGAAGTATTTGAAATAAACTGGACATTCATATTACTCAGCATGTGTGCAGTTAACACCTACCTTTTATCTAATTCATTTGCAGTCTGGAAATGCTGCGGTTATTTGGGAGTTACACGGGGTCGTGCCCTGTCTCCAAGAGTTTCCTGGCAGGAGATGGGCTGGTCCCTGTCCCCAGTCAGCACAACACCTCTGCACTGCTGGAGAGGCTGCTGGTTCAGCCTTCAGCTAGACCATGGCTATTTCCAGTTACTGAGTAAAGCTGATGCTGCTTGTGCTTTTTCCCCTTCACATGAATTCCAGCCCTGCAGTGCCTCATATAAAGAACTCAGTCATAATTACTCTTGTTTTATGAGTAAAAGGCGGTGTGAGTTCACAGTGGCTCGTTGCAAGCTGGAAGAAACTGCTGTTGCTCTACCAGGCACTTAAATTTTGTCTCTTGAAACATCAAAGAATGCACATAAGTAAAGCAGGTGATGCTGACCTGTGGGGAGATGAACACTATGGAATTCTACTGCACACGATAGTCCAGTGTCAGTCAGCTTTATGAGTTGTCTGTTCCTTAGGTAAGAATTAAAACAGCTGTTGATGATCCACTACATACCAGTGGAATCCTCCTTCATAAATGCAACAGCTTAAAAGTTCTCTCTAGTGACGAATTGCTTTGTTGGTACAAGCAGAGAGGGGTGCAAGGAAGCTGTTTTACCATGGGAACACTATTATACTTCAGACTTTGGGGTTTTTTTTTTTAATAACTAGTTATGAAACTTCACATTTTTTCAGGATCTTGGATGCAGGACATCTCAGAGCCAGCAGACTGACACTGAACAGTTCCGAGGAGCTGTATATACAATTTTACGCTGTTTCAACCAATTTTTTTCTCCGTTCATTTTGCATGGTAAGATATATCTGACAAATTCATTATTTTCAAGTTCTGCAGTTCAAACACAAATATTTTCAGATCTTCATTCACTTGGTTAAAAAAAATCCTTACCTGGCATTCCTTTTTGTGTGTCTTCAGACTTCACCTCAGATGGTTTTCGTGTCTCTTAACCATGAAGCTGCATGGAGAACCAAACAGAAATTTAACATTAAAAAAGAAGTTATTTTTCCTTAACTGATCCTTTACCTACAAACACATGCACAAGGAATGTACATACAATATTTACTTACAAGTACACAGTAAATACAACTACATATAAGTAGTTATTAGTTAGATGCCATATGTAGTTCCAATTCAAGATAGCATTACTAAGTTTTGCAAAATGAAACCAAACTCTTATTCTCAATTTGAGGAAAAACAGCATGTGAAGTCCTATCTTTTCTATAAAACTATATATACAAAAATACCACTGTTTTAATCAGCTTTTCTCTAGTACAGCTGCACTGAAGTTTATTTCCTCATAGCATTGACAATTCCATGGAAACAAGTGGATTTTGTTACCAGCTACTTAGAGGTTGATTAGCAAAGTAAGACTGACTGTATAATCTAAATATGCAATGGCAAACACTTAAGAACAACCCTACCGAATTCTGAATGAGGGTTATTGCAGCTTAAAAAAGGAAAAATTTTTGCTTTCATATCAAGTAAGTGAGGTATTCTTCAGCTCAGAACAGAATTATTTATACAAAAAAGCACTTCATATGATCTATTATGACAAAAAAATATTGTACATCTGTTTACTAACATAACTATTTTCAGATAAAAACTGTATTCAGAAGGCCTCAAAAATAAGCACACTGCAGACTTCCTACTCTTCCTACTAGAGAAGGAAAGTGCTTGGAAAATGTCAGGATCAATCCAGCATTTTCCTCACAGGCACTTAGTTGATCAGTGAGGATCACACATGTTACATGAGAATCAAGTTGGGAGCATAAATTTTTTATGCTTAAACAAAACCCCTCCAAATTTCCTTGATTCTGTTCTAGTAAAAAAGGAACTGTGTCCAAATGTACCTCTTTCACAGGCAGCCAGGTTAATGCAGTGATGTAAATCTCAGCCTAGAAGATGGGAGATGTGGGAAAGCGGTTGGGACGCAGCTGTCACGTCCTCTTGTCTTGTATTTGTCTTTTTCCTGCCTGGTGGAGGCACTGGGAGGCAGCACCATGCCAGGTGGACCCACTCCAGGATGTTCAGATGTTACCAATTTTGCGGAGTGCTCTGACTTGGGAGCCTGTGGGTTTGCTTTCACAGCGGCCTTTTATGCGCAGAAGGTCCTGTCAGGAAAATTAATTCACAAACAGCAGAGGTTTATGTCCAAAAAGGAGACAGATGAGTCCTGTAACTTTTTTTGAATAAAGGGAGAGGCCATGGGCATTTCCCATGGGGTCTCTGGAATTGTTGGGGGATGCAACCCCCTTTTTATCCTAATTCCCAGCCACAACACCCTCTTCCTTTCCCCATTGGCTGAGGTACTCAGAAGGCACAGACTTCTCCAATTGCCTATTCTATGCCCCCCTCGAATAGGCACCCCCCCTTTTTGTTATATAAAAGAAAAAAGCCTGTTCATAATTCTATTAAGTCTTTGTTATTTCTCTCTAGGTTCAGGAATTTAATATGGCCTTGGCTGAGCACCACTCTATGTTGATCAGTAACATCTTCCAGAACCGAGTTTTCTTCTGTTACTGCCCTGTCTCTAAGCTCCTGGCCCTACCTACGAGAAGATTCGCACGGTCTGTTTGTAAAGACACATTCATCTTATTCCTTTCAACCGTGTGCCAACCGAAATAAATGAATTAACAAGCTAAAAATTTTAGCAACAAAGTATTGAACATTTATTAGTAGAACAAAGGCAAATACAGCGCTGGGCGCTTAGCAATCAGCCAGAGGCGCAATCTTATTCACCTTTTTGTGAGCTTAAGTATCCTCTCCAACTGTTACATATTCATTAAGCTTAAAAGATAATTTACACTTCACTTCAACCTCTTTGCACCCCTCTCCCGACAGCAAGGCGCCTCTCCGGTCCTCTGGATCTTGAAGGATTGAAAGGCAGGAATCCCCTTCTCAGTTGTAACTCAGTTTATTCGACAGTTTCTTTGGGAGGTGTGAGCTCTTAGTGAGATAACAGACTTCCTGGGATGTATGCAGTTTATCTTCTTTGTTTCTTTAAGATGTCTTGATCCCGGGCTCTGTGGTTTATCAACTTAAAGAACGTTTATCACTATGTATTCACTACTACGTTTCTCAGTTTATTACAACTATTTCGAAGTTACAATTCACTCTAACCTTGTTTCTACTATATTTTACCTTAACATTATTTCTACCTAGTACATTATTACTTGTAAATGTTATCCTATTATACACAAAAGCCAACATTTATCATCCACTCATTTTTCACACAACCGAAGCAGGGTAAGCCAGACCACATGGTGCCACTTAACGAGGTCTCTGTAGTCAGCACACAAAAAATGTTACCCAGGAACTGTTATTCCTTTTGCACCTTTTCCTCTTGTTGCCCTCAGGCCCTACACTGGGCACCAAAATGAGTCTTGGTTTGAAAGACAGGTGTCTGCCAAGGAAGGCGGGAACCTCCCTTGGAATGGAAAATATGACGCCCTTCCCTCTGAATTATTGTCCCTTTGAAATTAAGGGGCTTTCTGGCAAACATATGGGAAAAGAAATTCCAGTTCTTCACTAGTGTGCATACGGGTAAGAGGGCAAACAAGCGACACCAGACAGAACCGGGAGCCCCGGGACAGCCTCTCCCGGCCGCGGGCCCTTTCCCCTCGGCGCAGCTCCGCTCACAGCCGGGCCGGGCGGGTGCGGGGATTGCCCCGCGCCTGCAGGGGGCGCTGCGCCGCGGGCTCGGCCGCGTCTCCCTCACGGAGTAATGGCGGGCGGGCTGCATGCCGGAATGGGCTGTAGCAGGAACCTTGGAGCGGCGGCTGGGACGGCAGGGGCTGCCTCACCCCGCGGTTGTACAGGAACCGCGGGGTGAGCCTGCCCGGCAGGCGTTGGGTGTTGGGTTACAGCGTAGCGAAAAACCCAGCGCAGTGGCAGAAAAGCAGCGGGGCTGAGCAGGGAATCGCTCCCCTGGGTAGCTCACCTGCGATGGCTGGTCCCTGCGTCTGGGCTGGGCAGAGGCAGGTGGGGGGCGGCCCGGCGTGCGCTGGCTCCGGGCCCCCAAACAGCAGAGAAGCAAGCCAGTAAGCCCAGTCACAGTCCAAAGGAAAAGAAACAAAAAGAAATGTGCAAAAACCACAAAACAACAATGTCCCTGGTCAGAGACACCACACTGCGTGGCCAGCCGAATCGCCCGCTGTCGTGCTTTGACACGGGCTCAACGCCAGGCACCCACGGGAGTCGCTCACTCACCCTGCCCGGCCACGGCTGGATACAGGAGAGGAAAAAAAATTAACGAAGGGCTCATGAGTTGAGATATGGACCAGGAGAAAAACACTCCAAGGGCAAAACAGGCTTAACTTAAAGTTGCAAAGCGAATTTATTACTAACAGAATCAGAAGAGGATAATGAGAAGTAAAACAAGCCCTTAAAACACCTATTTTCCCCCCAGCCCCTCCCTCCTTCCCACCAACAGTGCAGGGATAGAGAGCATGGAGGTTTTGGTCAGTTCGTCACCTGAGATTTTTTTCCACTGCTTCCGGAGAGGAGTCCTTCCCCTGTGAGGGTCCCTCTCACGGGAGACAGTTCTCCATGAACTTCTCCAGTGTGGGTCCACTCTCAGGAGCAGCAGTCCTGCCACACCTGCTGCAATGTGAATTCCCCCCATGGGCAAACAGTCCTCCCAAAACTGCTGCGACGTGGGTTGCTCTTCCACGGGGTGCAGTCCTCCAAGGACAGGCTGCTCCAGCCTGGAAGCAGGGACCCTCTCTCTCCACCGGGTCTCCCACTGGATCACAGCCTCCTCCAGGCATCCACCCGCTCCGGCACGGGCACCTCCCCCACGGGCTGTGGGTGGATCTCTGCATCCCCGGTGGATCCCCATGGGCTGCAGAGGGGCAACCTGCTTCACCATGGTCTTCAGCACAGCCTACAGACCAGTAGTATATATTCTCTTATCAGCTTCACAAAACAGGTTAAAACAGGTGGGGCAGCTTGTTATCGCCTACCACGACTCATCCTTGACACCGCTCTCCAGGGGCTAGCTCTTTTAAATGGGCAACCAAGGACACACCGCATGACTCCTCAGCCCATTGTGAGATGCCCCGCCCAGGGGGAGGAGCCGAGCATTCCCAGCTGTTCCGAGCTCCACTGTAGTTCGGTCATTAGTGCAGAGCAAAGGCTACCTGGAAATGGGCAGATGGACCATCTTCCTGTGACTCGGGGAAGCCAGATGCTCTCCATCAGGCCCTGGGTCTCCAGGCCAGTGCTGGACCACTGTGGTTGCCCAAATCCTTACCGGAGAGTAATACCAGTGCGAATCCCATGTCCTGACACCCTGCCACGGCAGTCTCCAGAGCAGAGCGCCCGTTTGGATTGACTGTGAGGATTGTATATCCCACTCTTTGTTCCATAAAGGGCTAGAAAGACTGCAGAAAATAAAGGAATAACCAGGATTTAAAAGGCCGGGCAGCAGACCGCTCTCTGCAAAACCTGGGTTTAGAGAAAAGCTGGACTTTATTTTTCCCAAAATAGGGAATGGGGGAAAACCCGGACTGGACTTTTCCCGGAGTACGGAATGGGGGAAAACGCGGACTGGATTTTTTCCGGAGTACGGAATGGGGGAAAACCCGGACTGGACTTTTCCCGGAATACGGAATGGGGGAAAACCCGGACTGGACTTTTCCCAGAATACGGAATGGGGGAAAACGCGGACTGGATTTTTTCCGGAGTACGGAATGGGGGAAAACCCGGACTAGACTTTTCCCGGAATACGGAATGGGGGAAAACGCGGACTGGACTTTTTCCGGAGTACGGAATGGGGGAAAACCCGGACTGGACTTTTTCCCGGAATACGGAATGGGGGAAAACGCGGACTGGATTTTTTCCGGAGTACGGAATGGGGAAAAACCCGGACTGGACTTTTCCTGGAATACGGAATGGAGGAAAACCCGGACTGGACTTTTTCCGGAGTATGGAATGGGGGAAAACCCGGACTGGACTTTTCCCGGAGTACGGAATGGGGGAAAACCCGGACTGGATTTTTTCTGGAGTACGGAATGGGGGAAAACCCGGACTGGACTTTTCCCAGAGTACGGAATGGGGGAAAACCCGGACTGGATTTTTCCAAAATATGGAATGGGGGAAAACCCGGACTGGATTTTCCCAAAATATGGAATGGATTTCCCCTGGAGTAGAGATTGGGGGGAAATCCAGACTGGTTTTTCAGACAATTCCAAAATGCTGCAGCTGCAGGGTGGCAGAGGAACTGCAGCAGACTGCACATCACAAATCCTGCTTGCTCATTATCAAAGTGAGAAGGAGCAACAGTAACAATCTAAATTAGCACAGCAAGCTCCAGTCCTTTGGCTACCCTGCAGCTCCTATTAGAAAGTGGGTTTTTTCCCCTTCTGTGCCTAATTCTTACTGCTGATATTTTTATCTTTCTCACCAACAACTCTGGTTTTCTTGCCCTAACTGGCTGTCCTAGGTTACAATGTAAGATGTAACCAATAGTCTGTATTCTCTTATCAGCTTCACAAGCTGTTAAAACAGGTGGGGCAGTTTGTTATCTCCTACCATGACTCATCCTTGACAACGCCCTCGGGCAGTCAAGGACACACCCCATGACTCATCAGCCCATTGTGAGATGCCCCGCCCAGGGGGAGGAGCCAAGCATTCCCACCTGGATATAATCTGGGGTTTGGAACAGCACAAGGGATCCTTACCTACTGGATTCCCAGAGGACAAGAGCTACCACTGGGCCTTCAGGTGAAGACCAGACCCTTTTCTACAGGATCACTGCTTCAACAGAACCACTTCATCTGGACTGCTACCACCACTCTGACTAACAGGGTGTCAGGTTGTATCCTGACTCTGTCAGTGTTCTTGTACTATTGCATTTATTTAAATTTTCCATTGTCATGTTGTTTTCCTCACATGCTCTCACTTCCTCCTCTTCTCTGACTAGAAGAAAAATTGTGTGCACTTTGATTTTTCTTCTTAAATACGTTATCACAGAGGCGTTACCACCATCTCTAATTGGCCCAGCTTTGGCCAGCAGCATGTCCATCTTCAGAGCCATCAGGGATTGGTTCTGCCAGACATGGTGGAAGCTCCCAGCAGCTTCTCCCAGAAGCCACCTCTTGTGGTCCCCCCACTACCAAAAACCAGGCTGTGCAAAACCAATACACCTGCCCAGAAGGAAGGAGCTGTGACACCACCCCCCCTGGCCCCCCCCCAGCTCTCACAGGAAATCCCAGTCTGGCTCTCACCCATCCCAATAGTCCTAGAGCTGGGGGGGGGGGGCAGCGACCACCCCAGACACAACACAAAAACCCAAAAATGGTATGGGATAAAAAAAAACATTCCCAAGACACCACAGAAGGAACAAATCCTCATCCACCAGAAACAGACTGGCTTCCTAATCTCCAGGTTCCTTTTCAATGCAGGTACCTTCCCTCATCTCAGTTCTTCCTGACATTTTGTTCCCATATCTTGTGCAAATAAATGCTCCAGAAAGTTTCACAGGCTATTTCTAAAACCTGCCTTCAGCATACTTAACAGAGTTACCAGGTCCTCACTTGTAAAGCTCCAGCAGCCTGAGTTTACAACCTCATGAAAGATTTTTTGGTGAAAAGGTTTAAGGTCACAGCAGTGTGTCCAGCTCAGAAACTCATTCCCAGGGCTTCCTAGAGTGCTCTGTAGGGCACAAATACAATAAGCACATGGACCTTGCCATACTAATGGCACTGACATGAAAACACTTCAGCCTTAAACTGTACATCTGTAGAGGGAGATTGTGATTTATTTGTGGTTCATAAAAAATATTTTAAAAATACAGGATTTGAGCTCAGCTTCCTTTACATAATGTGCATTGACAATGCAAACCATCCTTCTTCTTTTTGCTGTTCTACCTGTAAAAGAAGAAACCAGTTGAGATTCATATACAGTAAACTTCCCATAGACTTGTGTGTTAGGACTGTTGTCTGCCATTGGCACCATGGAGGGAGTCACACCACCTACTTCAACCTTAATAACTTCAAATTTCCCTTCTGGGGATGTATAGTTTGCTGTCAGGATAGGAAGTCCTGGACCCTAACTTTGTTCTCTTTACCACTCCTAATTTAGGTTATTTAGGACACCAGGAAATAGGTTATTAATATGTCCTCATGGTTGCTTTCAAGCCTATAAACAGCTCTCTGACTGGTTTATCAGACTGCACCAGTGCAGAGTTCCCTGTGAAAGCATCTCACTATGCAGACTATCCTTTTCTTTGCACATCAGGAGTCAGAAATCTAGACTGGGGCTTTTTCTTGACATTTGGATTTATTCATCCTTCAGCAACTGACTTGTGCAACAGCTAGGTAAGAGCTTGCTTGCCTCTTGACTGCGGTTCTACCAGTACATCATAATCATGGCTTGAGATTCTCTGGAGCCACCAGGGAAAGACTTCCAAAGGTTTCCAGTTCTAACACACAAAGATGCCACAGCAGAAAAGGGTTATTCACTTGTAAACAACAACTCTGTGGCAGAAAATAATGAATGCCACTAGTTCTCAGGTCTCTTCTTACCAATTGTCTATAATCCAAACTACCATGAATCGATTAATAACAGCCTTGGGATATTTAAAACAGGACAGAGCTCTCCTCCCTTCATCCATCTTATGATCATCTTTTTCCTTTTACGACAACAATCAAATTTTCTGGCTGAAGATTTTTCAGTCTCACCTTTGGTCTTTGGCTGACAGAAGTTAAATTTGGCACTTTCTGACGGGGCGCTTAAAGGTGAACAAGATTTGCTGGAGTCTCCTACAGACCTGGAGACAGTCAAAATAAGACTGAAAAAGTGAAAAATGGAAGTGACTACTAGAACAGTATCTCTGATCCTGAGTTAGGACCCCTCATCAGCAGTCTTCAACAACACATGTCATCTGTCTCATGTCAGATTGCAGATATTTTACATACAAACAAAGGAAGTTGTGAAAAAGCTATTAGTCCTTTGTCCCACTTTCACAGATTTAATGTGAGAAAGTCAGGGAAAATCCACAAAGCCAAAAAAACACATGGCAATTTCTCCATTGTGTTCAATTTCTGCTGCATGGGTAATTAAGATACTACAAAAATGAAATAGTAAAGGGTGAACTCTTACCTTCTTATACTGCTCATACCAGCATGGGAAACACTGTCATCCTTGGAGCTGTCCACAGCCACTGCCCCAGGAACAGACACTTCCACTGTCCTCCTTGCATTTTCTAGGCAATAAATAATTGCTTGATTCTGATGAGAATACAGCAACACTGCACAACAACGTTCACTTTACCATTTTTTTCAGAGGCATCACAACCTCTTCCCAATTGCATAGAATATACAGACCAGACATAAAACATCAGGTTAAACATCAACCTCATACCCACTTTCTGAAAATGACTGACATGGGGAGCAGATATTCAGAGCAACTACAGACAATGCTCACAGATATAGAACGATTCTTCCACGGTTACATTTTCTGTGGTTTTTGGCAATTAGAGGCTTAAAGACTTCTGATCTCTCACCTTTGTTCCTTTAAGATCTTACTTACCATGCTGAATTTACATGACAACAGCCAAAGAAGCACTGAAAGTATTATGACCCAACCCATGAGTCACCGCATATGCACCTGCATGCAAATGCACACACACTGGTCCCTCCTCTCCCTCCCTCCTTCCTCTCTCCAAGTCCTTCCCCCTTTATACATCCTCTGTGGTTTCACAAGGGGAAAGGACACGTGTCCCACACAGAGCGTGTGTACATGGTCACATGCAGTTCTGCTTGTAATGACAACGACTCCATGAAAAGATAAAGCTGCCCTGACCTCCTGGAAAGTAATTTTTTTTATAGTTACATATGGCAGCTAATCTATGAATCTTGAATCAGCAAGAATATTCCCTAAGCTAACTTACCTCTTTACATGACTGGAAGCTCCAGTTACTCCTTTCTATTAGCACTGGCAGTAACTGAGCAAGACAGTCTGATGGGAAGAGTACCCAAAAGACCAAAAACTAAACTGTGGTTGAGAATAGGATAACCACTCCGCCATGATTTTTAGAAGTCTGATGGAAATACTTCTGTCTTTTTCACCCAAGATGCTGCACGATACAGGATGGGTTAAAAAGCCCAGTGCTGCCCAGCAGGGACTATCACAGAATCAATTAAGTTGAAAATCTGAGATCACTGAGTCCAACCTTTGACCACCACCTGGTCAAACAGACCAAGGCACTGTGTGCACTGTGTGCCAGTCTTTCCTTAACACCTCCAGGGATGGTGACTCCACCATGCCCCTGGGCAGCCCATTCTAATGCCTGACAACCTTTTCTGTGCAGAAATTCCTCCTCATGTCCAAATGCAGCACCTGTTCTTCAGACAAGAACACAGCAAAGAACAGATTTAACATGAAGCACGGTACTTGCAGCAGACTAATTACTAAGAAGGTAACTTTAGGAGAGGTTTAGCTGATGTGTTTTTAGCTCTCTGAAGTAAGCAGTGTTTGTACCCACACAGTCATTAACAGCAAGTGTACTGCTGACCACAACCCCTGATCCAATAAGATAAGGACTCTCAAAAGGAGAAAAACATTGTCTTACTAGTTTTTGTTTCTCCTGAAGCTGGGTACTTACCAGTATAATTCAGGGATGGGGCTGGAACAGGAGGCAGCACTGGAGGGACCATGTCAGCAGCAGCTGCTTTCTGCTGGTCTATCAACTGCAAGAGTTTATCCCGTGCTTCTGTGCTCTGGCGATTCAGCTCTGCTATTCTTTCCTCCAAGCTCCTCGATACCATGAGATGACTCTACTTGGATAATGGGATAATTGCTTCCAATGAAAAATTTACAATTGGCACCCTCAAGGAGGGCATACAATATATTTCAAGTACTTCTATGCATTTAGTTTTCAAACTGTAAGTGAATATAATTATATAGCACTTCCTGTGAAAAATCTGGTTTTGTCTCTTTTGCTGTCCTGTATCTAAGTCCTTAACTGATTAAGCATTACAATATTTTATACTGATTTTCCTTCAAGTAGGAAAAATACAGCTATTGTCCATATAATTAGAGAAAGAAAAAAAAAACCCAAACAAAAAAAATCCCAAATGAACCACCAAACCAAACCAAACCCACCAAACATCCAGCAATTAACTACAATTAAGAATATACTTAATCAGAGAGACACATATTCAGGAGGGTATGAGGAAGCAAAAGCAGGTTTCTAGCAGAATTGTCCTGGAACTCATCTTTAAGCCAGGTTTTGATCCGCTTGGACCTCTTCCCCTCCCTCTCAGCAATTGCTTCCACAAAAACAACACTTACTAGAAGTTTGCATCACCTTGTACAACCAAATGACTAAATATGACACAACATAACACAATGTGGAAAGTGACTCTCAGCCTACATTTAAATGAGGAAATTTAAAATCTTTAGGATCCTTAATTGAACAATCAATCAGTCACTGTGATGGAACACATAACAGCAAGACAGTAGCAAAGGCAGGGATGTTTTTCTGATGTTAACTTCACTCACTGGGATGCCACTGAGTAACTGCTTACTTGCAGGTTAAAGTTTTTCCATGTAAACTGAAGCTTTCCAGGTCTCTCTCTCCCAAAATCTTTGGGATTTTCAAAGAAGAGGACTGACAAGACAGACCCAACAAGCACATACACTATGATCAAACATTTGCAAAAGATGCACCTACACTAACAATAATCTCATGTGCTTTTGGATCACAGTAGCAGAGGAGATGTATGACATGGCTTTAAAAAAGCATTTTACAAGCTTGACAAGAAGCTGTGGGTTGGTGCAGTGCTTTCACTGCTAATATTATCCAAACTACAAGAGCTTGGATCACATTGCTACACCACCTCTTTTTGCAGCATAAGCTTATCAATGTGCTGCACACTTTTCAGCACCCATATACAACACAGGGCCAATATGAGAAACTACTGCTGATCTGCTTATGGAATAATTAAAAAAGATCACAAGTCTCAAGCAAACAAGTCGTAACTTGTAAGATGAAAGACAAAAAAGCACCAGTAAACTATGGGAAAGCAGCAGAAAGGAGATCCAGCCTTCCTCTTCTGTTAAATTCTCACCTGCCCTTGTGAAGAGTCTGGACTAGGTGCATTTTGTGTCGAGTCTGGCTGATGTAGGCAATCACTTTTGTCCCCAGAGACACCTCTGAATTTGCTCAGCTGAGCTTTAATTAGAGCATTCTGCCATGTGAGCTCAGCTATCTGGCCTAGCATATCATCATTCTGAAGTAACTCTTCAGCTGTGCTGTTTTTCCCAGTGTCACCTGGGCAGGACAGATTGATTTTCTTGTGGGAACTCTCCAAGTCTTTGGCTGCAGGAGGAACTGGTTGCCTTCGAGAGATGGGACAGTTTTCCTCAGCTGTGCTCTGTGTTCTCAGGGAGGAAGGTAAGCTCCTTTCCTTGCATGGCTCTCTTTCAGTAGACTGGGAAAAGGCTGCAAACACTACAAACACAAAATAAAGGAACAGGAAGCACAGACACGTGTGATCCTCACTGAGGAAACTAACAGTGACTTTACTGCATCAGGTTACTAATACTGAAGCTGGAATCTGAATTGTAACATCTGGTCTGAATGGTGTTATGTTACTGATCAAATCCACTCCGTGCCAGTATCCTGCTGTAAGAACTCACCAGGTTAGTATTTCCTATTGCAAACAGTCTTACATTTAAATGATTTAATTAGAGACTGAGAGAGAAGTCTCTGAGAAGAAGATAATTGTTATGAATTTCTTAGCTGACAGATCAAATACTACTTCTCAGTTAGTCCTCTATTTTCCAAAATTCAGTTACCTTACCTGATAAACAAAGTTTTTGTTTAATTTCTGATATTTATATTGAGTTATTAACAAAACTTTTAGGATACGAAAACAAAATAATACAAGACTTTTGGCATGATAATAAACGAACTACTTCCTCAGCCCCTAAAGAGGAAACACTGTGGCCAACAAAAGTAATTAGGTTTTTTTTTGTGGTCATCATCAGCAAAGAGATAACACCACAGAGATATGACTAAAGTTACAGCACTGTCAGCTGCTGCATGCTAAGTCCAAGCTGAATTTTGTCATCAAAACAGAAAATAGATTTTCTATGCTTCATACACCAAATAGCCCATTCCTTCACAAGCTTTAGTTTTTGCCTCTTGAGCAGAGAAGAGCACTTAAAAATTTAGACTCAAGTGTGTTTTATGAATCATTGAGAATAAAGAAACATTCATTAAGTTTAACATTTGTTGAGCCATTTAGCATCAGTCTGAAGAGAGTAACAATGTATTTTAGAGAAGTCTTGGAATACAGTTCTGCACTGTTGTTTCACATGTCAGAAGACATCTGACAGCTCTCAATGGGACTGAAACCAGACATTGCTCTTTGTAGAACAAGACCGTTAAACACCAGATTTTCCACTACAGGGATACACTAGCCACAACTCCTCTTTCATCCTTCACACATTCATGCACACACCTTGGCTGTTTGCTGGACCTTTGCTTGCAATTCCAAAATGCTTTGGACTTTGTTCTCTTTCAGGTTCTACCAAAGGGAGGCCTTTAAATGCTTGTGTGAGACACATCAGCTTTTCATCTGTTACCATCATGTACTGCTGAAGCTTCTTCTAAAGGAGGAAAAAAAAAGCCATACACAGAATTACAGATATTTGTATTCTAGCAACATGAATTAGAAAATTATACACTACCAGCAGCCCTGAGAAGAAATTTGGCCTCTTAATACTACTGCATGAGTCTGTAGGAGTCCAGTGAGGTATTAAATACTATTGGCTCCATGTTTCCCATTTATAAATGATTTGTTTTCCCTTTTCTTACTCATGACCTCACTTCCTTTCTAAGCTGTCTTAATCACTCCATTCCCAAATGTAGCCATTGATCAAATCTACCTGCACTGCCAACTAAAAAAAGGAAAATGTGGTATTACATCTACTCAATGCTCCAGTAGTGTTAACAGTATAGAAGTAGGAAGGAAGATGCCTAAACTTGTAGACGGATAAAGTAAAGCTCAGTTTCACAGAACCAGCACTTTCTCAGGCTTTGAAGTTAAATAAAGATAAACGAACAACTTTCCAAACATTCCATACCCGTACCTGCTACTGTAATTCTCAGGCTCCTCATTCAATTTTATCATTTTCTTTCTGTTTATTGTTAAAGTCTCCAGAACATGGGACAATGCATCTCAGCCCATATTTGCAACAGAACTCAGGATTCTAACAAGTCATCCTGATGGATAAGGAGCAAGGGGGGCTCGGTACCTGCATAGTAACGTTTTCTTCCCTTACTTGAAGTACTTCTGCAGTCAGAGCATCAATCAGTTCTCTGTGTTCATTCAACATCTCCTCCTGCTGCTGCCCCATCATCTCCTTCTCATGCAGCTGCATTTCAGTCTAAAGAGGGAGAAAAAACTAAAAACCTACTATAAACCAATACAGACTCATATCTGAAAACAGGAACGAGCCATTATGACATCATCATGTAACAGCTCTTCCCCCTATTGCTAAATTGATTTCATTACATTCATGACCAAATCCAATTGTCAGGGCTTGAGGACTGTCAGAGAGCTTACTGCTTTTTCTTTGTTCCTCCAGGACAATGCAGGGAATCCTAAACATCCTTGTTGTTCTGCCTTTACAACTTTTACAGGATGTAACTACAAGCATTTTCTTTCTGCACAGATACAGTTTCTTATGTCACTGAATCTTCATGCAGGAATTAAGTAATTCCAGGTGTGCTGATGCTTGTCAGTATCCTGTTCTGCTTGTGCCTATACTTTAGTTTCCCTAATCCATTAATGAAAACAAATTTGGCTAAATAAAGGAGAAACTACTTGCCTTCTAATGTTTTTCATGAGAGAAGTTCTAGAGGGTTTCAAATGTATGACAAAACAGCTCTGCATCCACATAAAATGAATGAATAAATGAGTATTTTTGAGACTAACTCACAGTTACTATCACTAGACACAAAGACAGACACCTCCCTTAAGTACATGAGAGACAAGGCATCCATTTTCTGTTTCTCTTCCAGCTAGACAGAACAGGGTTTTTTGTATTGATCCAGGCGAAGCAGGCTGACTCAGAAAATGGATTAGAAAAAACTGTACGTAGTCCTCTCTTTTTCAGAAACCAAAGACAGCACAAAATAAGCACTTCTACCCTGGCAGCAGTGATGAAGCCAACTGATGCCTTAGATCCTCTGGATGAGCTGCTGTACCTACTAATCCTACACAGCACTAAGCTAGTCTTGGAGGAAAAGCTTCCAAGCAGCTCTGTCGTACGTTTACGCATGGGGAAAACATCAGGGTTAACATCCATTCCTACCCCCAGGCAGAATTTGGGCCTGGTATACCCTGAATAAAGGATCTTCATCCCAGCCCACTGCCAGGTGTGGCTCTAATCACATGAGCTTTAACCCTGCACCAGAACATGCAGCAGAGAGGGAGAAGAGAGCAGCACAGATTCAGGGAATATGCCCATACTGTTATTGCCATGTGGGTCTGGCAAAGAAACAGCATTCTTAGCAGAATGGGGATGGGGAGGGAATGATGCATTCTAGATTTGGAAGTTGATATAAAAATTAGTTTAGAAACCAAGTCAGATTTATCCATTTCCCTTTAAGAATTTCATATGGTTTTGCAAACATTTCAGAGGTTTCTTTTTCTCCTTTTCTCTAGCTTCTTCTGTATTCACTATTTCCTTCTTATAGGTATTGGTTTTTGAATCACTTAATAAAAACATTTCCATGAAAGATTCCTGAATTCAAGTTTCTCTTCCTACTTTTTGGATACAATTTTGAGAATAAATCAAGCAACATCCTTTATTGCAATCCCCCTGCTTTTCTGCAGCAAAACTGGAAGAAGAGAAGGGAATCTGTCTAAAAACTTTGAAACCTCATGAAGACTGACTGTCTAACTGACAATTTAACTAAAATTAGAGGCTTTTAAAATATCCCCTGCAAGGTCATTTTCTTAAAAGGCACTGCCAGTTATAATCCAGGCATTGGAATTCTGCTAACTCTGCTGGCTAGGCAAGACGGAGGGTGCACACAAGTGCTTGATTTATGTCTGGCATCACAGGGACCAGGTTTTAGGAAATACTCAAGAGAAGCTGTGCTTCTTCCCAGCAAATTCTCAAATTCTAATTGTAATGAAACCTCCCTGAAAAGGAGAAAAGTCACTTTAGATTATGAATGCAGTGTCTATCTCAAGCAAGTCTGAATACAATTAACCACATTATGCAGCTTGAGTGACATCACAGAATCACCAGGTTGGACGAGACCTCCAAGTCCAACCCATGCCTTAACACCACCTCAACTAAACCATGGCACCAAGTGCCACATCCAGTCTTTTTTTAACACATCCAAGAATGGTGACTCCACCACCTCCCTGGGCAGACGATTCCAGAACTTTATCACTCTTTCAGTAAAAAATTTTTTCCTAACATCCAACCTAAATTTCCCTTGGCGCAGCTTAAGACTGTGTCCTCTCCTTCTGTCAGTTGTTGCCTGGAAAAAGAGACCAACCCCCACCTGACTACAAGCACCTTTCAGGAAGTTGTAGAGAGTGATAAGGTCACCTCTGAGTCTCCTTTTCTCCAGGCTAAACACCCCCAGTTCCCTCAGACATTCCTCACAGGGCTTGTGTTCCAAGCCCCTCACCAGCCTTGTTGCCCTCCTTTGGCACAATGTTCAAGTGTCTCCACGTCCTTCCTGAACTGAGGGGCCCAGAACTGGACACAGCACTCGAGGTGTGGCCTCACCAGTGCCGAGTGCAGGGGAAGAATGACCTCCCTGGTCCTGCTGGCCACACTATTTCTGATACAGGCCAGGATGCCGTTGGCCTTTTTGGCCACCAGGGCACACTGCTGGCTCATGTTGAGTCGGCTGTCGACCAGTACCCCCAGGTCCCTTTCTGCCTGGGCACTGTCCAGCCACGCTGTCCCCAGCCCATAGTGTTGCAGGGGGTTATTGTGGCCAAAATGCAGGACTCGGCACTTGGACTTATAAACTTCATCCTACTGGACTCTGCCCACCCCTCCAACCGTTCCAGGTCCTCTTGCAGAGCTCTCCTACCTTCCAACAGATCGACACACGCTCCCAGCCTAGTGTCAGCTGCAAATTTACTAATGAAAGACTCAGTACCCTCATCCATGTCGTCAGTAAAAATATTGAGCAGAACTGGCCCCAGCACAGAGTCCTGAGGGACACCACTGGTCACTGGCCACCAGCTGGATGCAGCTCCATTCACCAGCACTCTCTGGGCCCGGCCGTCCAGCCAGTTCTTAGCGCAGCAAAGAGTGCTCCTGTGCAAGCCGTGGGCTGCCAGCTTTTCCAGGAGTTTACTGCGGGAGACATGACTTCTTCATGTTGCTACTTAAGAATTTAGGTAGTAAATTTATGAGTGTTACAGACAATTCTGCAAGCAATAATCCGCTTCTGGAGGGATGGAAAGGTAACACAAGAAAAATTATGGGATAGCTTTGGAAGAAGTCTGAGGCTCAGGAATAACTCATTTCTGTAGAAAACAAATTAAAGACAATCTAAATAGGATTATAACTGCCATTATATTTATAACACAAATTTGATGCTATTAAATGGATGGATTCCTAATAAACAGAAAACATTCTACTGACATTCTAAGATCCTTCCTAATAACTGCAAAAGAACAAATATAATTCCCTGCTTTGGTATTACAATTTTAACAAAGAACAAGCTTTTGATCGTTTGGGGACCATTGCTGAAAAAAAATAACCCCCAAACCAACCAAGCAGCCAAAACCCCAACACCAAATAAAAACCCCACTAGCAGGAGGACGGCTGCAACCCTGCCAGCTTGCCCTGCCTGTGCGAGCTGCCGTGCCACACCCCTATTTGTCCGCTCCTGTTTGCCGCTCCCTAGAGCCTTCTTTAAAAGCACCTCCGATGACCGGAGGAAGCCCCTCCCAGCGCCGGAATGGCTGACAAGAGGGTATTTTGGTATCTTTACCTGTGGCAATTACTATTTGATGTCATCTAAATACTGCCTCTACTTGCACTGGCCCAGAATCAGCCCTATAGCCCTTTTCCTCTCCCAGGCAGCTTCGTGGGAAAAGGGAGAAAACCTTTTCCATTCATTCATGAATGTGAGCAAAAGCAAAACAAGCCCCACTCTTCCCCTGCCTGGCTTCCATAACCTGAGGAAAAAGCAGGACCCAAAGAGAACAAAAATGCTCCACAATCCCTCTTTTGGAAACAAGAGACCACCAAACTGAAGGCAGCTGCCCAAAGCACTCCCAGCTCCTAACAAAATTATTCTTGGAATTGTAGGGAGTGATGCAATTACAGAGAACCCAGTCGAGACACATTAGCTCAAAACCTATGCACTGTAGTTCAGACTGCACTGAAAACCAAGAAACTTTTTTGCTTAACTTGGCTGCTGCTCAAATCATATGGACTTTCCAGATCACATGTCAGGATATACCATCATCTTGAGCAGCTCAGCCAAATTTCTTTGCCTCCACACCCAAGAGCAGGAAAAGTACTTCTTCCCCTTCCGCCGTTCCCCTCATTTTGTGGTTCCAGGTTTTTCTCAAATCAGCTGTTTCAATCCCTGCTGCTCCCAGTGAGGATGACAGCACCTTCTTGTGTGACAGGCAAATGCTCTCTCCTCTCTCAGATCTAACTCAAATCCAAATTGCTGTGCAACCTCTCTTTATATTGTCAAAGCTTACAAAGCCCTGCCTTCCCTGAACTGCCGTCTTTGACTTCACTCTCGTATGAGTTTCATTTCTCAGAGGAAGGAGAGGAAGCTTTTACACTGCAGTGCATCACTAAAATACACCATCCAAACATTAATCTTAATCATCTGCATGTAACACAGCTGTTAATATAAAATAGATGCAGCATGTAACTAACTTTTCCAGATTCTACAGATCTGTGATCATGTTAATCTGTTTCACATGAAGGACTCATCCCTTTATTTTTAGATGAAAGCAAATGTCTGTGATTAGAAACAGAAAAACCAACCATGGCAGACAAATACTGGACATATATTCATGAGACTGTAAAGCCTGAAAAAGACATGGAAAAATTCTCTAACTGAAGTTCTTCTGAAATATCCTGTAACACCTGATTAATTCTGAGGGTACCAGAAAGATAGAAGGCATATTTAAAGCTGTGGTAAGATGAAAAATGAGATTTTGGGTTTATAAAAAAAGTCTCTCTTTCTAGATATAGAGTTATATCCATTAATGAAATTTAATCCTCAAAGGAGCTGGCAACCAAAACCACTACAACAGTTTTTGACATTAAAATATAAATGTCTTCTATACCTCCCTGTAGTTTAGAAATGAGATTTAAATTGCAGGTAGGTTTCTCATATGGGATCTTGTCCCCTCCAGATATTTTTGCCACTGTTAAAAAGTGAACTAAAGAATCCCAGAAGATGCTCCCACATGTAACTGCCATCTTCAAAATCATAAACAAACCCCAGAAACATATATCCCATTTGACTTATCTATTTTAGACCATTTTCACCATATGAATTTAGATTACATCTGTTAACAGGAATCCTTTGTCCAGTTTTCCATTTACTAAATATCCACTCCCCCAAAGAAAAAAATTGAATAACTACTGTCCTCCTTTATTTATCTGTTCTAGGAAAAAAGATGGGGAAAATAATAAAAAAAATCACTTTCTAGTACTTTCAGCATCTATGACATCATTAATTTCAGTTCACCAAACCTAAACCCCATTTCTGACATACATCTTTCTTTTGTTGAGAGTGAAGAAAATTGCAGAATTTCATTTAGCTCAAAGGGACTGAAAATGCAGCAATGATGCGAGATGAGGCTTTAAGTAGCTGTAACAAAGGAACCAACAATTTAATAATTATGATATGCCAAGACATTACAAATAATGGCAATTACTCTTTTATGGCTTAGTGTTGTAGCCCTCACGGTGGTGCTGTTGACTTAAGAATTTTCAGGTACAGCTCTTAATGTCATTCAGCAATCGTAAACCCAGACATCTTTGCACTGAGTTGTCAAGCCTACATAAGTCAATCTCTCTGAGAAAAGAGCCCACTTACTGTTGGTGAAAGTTTGTTTGATAGATAAGCTGATTAAAGTTCTATTTTGGAAAGTTTTACCAAGGCACCTTTTTTTTAATTTTCCTTTTTACTCAAGACACATAACCTTAATTCATAAAATCAAATGGGCAAGGCAAAAGCAGGGTAAGTCAAAGACACAATACTGGTTGTAACACTCCAGGTATTCTGAAAGTAATTTGCACCTCAGGAAAAGTGGAACATCTCTGGTTCCTTCCTACCTCTGCCCTCCAAACCTCAGTGTTGCTTTCCCTGATCCAACTGATCTAATGATCTCCTACTAGCCAGAATAAATGAATTCAAAATCCCACTGGATGTTTGCCTGGACTCGTGCCTCCTGCTGCTATCAGCAGCTGACAAAAGCGGACAATCCCCTGGGACATGGCACAACGAGGAGCAGTTAATGGTGGCTTTTACCATCCCTCTGTTAGGTTAGGCCAGTCCTTCAGCCCAGCCTCTCACTTCTGTTCCAGCCCCTGCATGAAAGGGAATAAGGCAGCAGCAGCAGCATACAAGAATTCAACAAACATTTCATGTAGATAGAGAAGTATTCTCAGTGTGGGCACTGAGGAACACACTTGCAAAGCTTTCCTGAAAAGGTATAATTGTGCCAGCTCTGGCACAGGGGCAGACCCACAGCGTGGCTGCAGCACTGGCACAAAAGGCAGCGTAAGGAGGTTGCTAACACTTATTTCCCACCCTTTTGAGCAAGGCAGATTCCATCTGCTGGGAGTAATTAATCAAAGCTGCCATTCCCATTGCTCTGGTCTGGGCAGCGCCATCCTGAACCAGACACTGCAGAGCTTCTCAGAGCTAACAACAGAAATGGTTGGAGCAGAAGCGGCAGCTTCCAAGGACACTGTTCAGAGGGTACCAGAAAGAAGTAAGGCATGTATAAAGCTGTGGCAAGGTGAAAAATGAGATTTTGGGTTTATAAAGAAAGACTTAGACAACTGGAAAAACAGAAAGACTTGTTTGAAGACAGATCTTCCCTATGGAGGGGTTTGAAGACAATCTCCGTTTCAAGAGAAGAGGTTCTTGCACAAACCTCTGGGAGATAATGGGCAAACGCTGCTTGCTGGGCTGTGTTTTCTAGAGAACGTTTTCTTCCTGGTGGACACTGACTCACTGAAATACACACCTCATTATTCAGTCGCCTTTTACTAACTCTTTTACCACATACTTCATGAAGAAATAAAATCAGTGACAATTGCATCGTGACTTAACCACCCCTATCATTTCTCAAAAGTCAGTTTCTCAGATGATTAAAAAAAAACCACATAAAAACAATGAGAAAGAGAAAAATAAAGAAGTTGCTATGGTCTGTTAGGAACCAGAAAACATAAGTTCAGCTTTGTCAGGAAATCCCATCAGGGCTTTCCAGAGAGCAGCATGGGATCACATTTTCAAAAGGACTTAAAAGGTGTAGGAGCATGTCTCACTGTTAAAAGTGATTTAGACTAACGAGCTGAAGCATTGTTGAATGCACTGCTTCATGCTCTGTCTTGTCCAGTCCAGTGAGGGGTGGGGTTCTTCCACAGCTGCTGACAGATCCAGGTGCAAGGGCTGAAATCCAGGAACCCTGTTTCTACAGCTTCTGGATGGAAGTGATTGGCCCCGAGCCGGAAGAGCAGAGGGGACAGGCACCTTTCCCAGTCAGCACAAAGCATTGGTGGAGCAGGACTGTTCTCCCAGGCCGGGCTGGGAACCAGAGCAGCTCCCCTTCTGCTGCTCATGGCTCAGCTACGAAGCAGAGCTTCAAGGAAACTGCACCTTCTGTGGCTGCAAACCCCTTCATCAGGGGCCATCTGTCACAGGTCACCAGATCTCCAGCCCCAGACACTCTCAAAAGCAGATGCAGGTGCCTTGACAGTGGCACGCAGCCTCCCTGTGCCACATCCCCTTCTCCTGCTCCAGTCTGTAATTTCTGTCTTGTTCTAGTGAGAAGGTTTTTTAGGAGAGAGAGAGGCAAGGCACACAAAATACTTATGAAAGGAATTAAAGTGTTTTATTCCACTTGCACTTTTACAACAGAAAATCTATTTTAAAAAATTCACATCTACCATGGTATGCTTGACCCAAATTCTTCAGTGCTGTTCCTTCATTTTATGAGACTAGAAATAAGTCCTAAATGTGTAAAATTTTGAACATGAAACATAAAAATTGATGAACCTATTCATGAGCGGCAGTGTTTGCTTTAGATTAAGTTGACAGAGTTTCTGGTGCTTTGTTTTTTATTGATGATAAATTACCATTCTATGTCATGTAAGAATTTGCGAACTTTCACATGGAAGGGTGGGGTAGGTAGGAGTGCAATTTTGGCCTAATAGTTATATTAGGTAGATGTTTCTGCTAAAAATATTTTGCATTAAAGGAGCTTTTAATTTTTCTATTAAACCATAATTAAAAAAATGTAAATCAGTGACTGGATGCCCTCCAGCTCTCAGTAGCTAGATAAATCCAATAAATTTGTTATAACCAAACACCAAACTCCTGATAAATGCCCTGTATTCAATTACAAATCAGGTTGCAAACTGGAGTGAATACACTCATGTAAATTGGTTGCTTTTTCAGCACACCTGAAAAAGATGTATAAAACCCAAGCCAAGCCATTCGGCACAGGTACGTGGCCCACAAGCAGATTTTAGCAACGACTTCAACCTGCTCAAGCTTTTTGTTGGACCAAGACCTCACTTTTTACCCATTCAAAGCTCCATTTCAGTTAAGAGAAATGTTGTCTGAATTATGGGCCAAGAAAGAAATTAACATGGACCCTGACTTCTGGCCAGACACTGGTACCATGTAATTTCTCTGCCATTGCAATCCTAATCCGCTGTGCCAGCTGCTGTTTGAAGCTCGTCACACTACAAGTTTCCTAGGAAACAAATTTAGGCTCACACGTGCATTAATAAGAATGGCACCTCAGGTAAGTTTGGTTTCAGATGATGGAATAGTTCTGCCTCTCAGTGTGCTTACGTTCACCAAACCTGACACTGAAAATGGTCCAGAGCTCAGGGGAAAGAGTGAAAGGCCTGTGCTGCACCTTCTTTGTTCACTGCACACTTTTGTCTTTGTTCAGAAAGGCAGGTGAACCTTATTGTTTCTGAAAGTATGTTTTCTTTTTCCTGAGCTTTAAGTGGATGCCAGTTATGACGAAACCTGTCAGGGTTGCTGCTGTGCCAGCAACCAGGTAGGCAATTCCCAGGAATGGGTTACTTCCTCCGCTCCACACCACGGTTGAAAGAATCACATGCTTCCTCCCCTTGAATTTGGTAACAGGGAAATCTGAGAGAAGGATGTTAAGATTTCACTAACAAAGTGTACATTATTTCCAGGAGAAGAGAAAGTAGTGGTTAAATGCTCAAAAAGCTTTCCAAGGCATAAAGAGTTTTGAGGTCTGCATTTGCTGCCAAAACCCCTTTAACTGACTGGTGATGTCTCTGCTATTCTGGATCCAAAAACCCAGCTGTTTTTTGGGTGGTGGTAAGCAGCTGGCAGTAAGAAACCCAGTTATTTTAGATACAGTCTTCGTGTGCACATGGAAATACTTCCTTTTTTTAAACATTGTAAATTTCAGATTCATAATTTATAGAACTGCTACTGCATTAATTTGCTATGAAAGCTCAGTTGAAAATGGGCCTTTTGGGAAGCTTATCATGACACTCCACATAGCCTCTGTGAGGATAAGTGCTCACCTCTACCCAACATGTTGTACCCAGAATGTTGTATCAGTTTACCTTTCATCTCTCCCATGGAAGCTTTCAGAATAGAACCATGACACAACATTTAAAACCACAGCTCTTTCAGCTGAGAAAGAAATTTATGGTCATGTTGACATAACTCCTGCTGACAAAAGGAGTGCTTTAGTCAGCAGAGTTCCCACTGTTGGGTGTGAGGGGCAGTGGCACCAGCACAAAAGCTCCTGTCAGTCAGGCCATGGCCCAAATCCATCAGAGGGCTCTGCTGACACAGGGCTGTTCTGCGCGGTTTCTTTGCCAGTTGACCATACAAATCCTGTTCACTTCCACCTCACTGTAACTCTCTAACAGTCCAAGGGAATCTGAAAGGATACTGTAGGCAATACGGAAGGTGTAATTCCCTGCTGGCAGGCCCTCCGCAAACTGCCGTATCCGCCTGACGCGACGGTAGAGATTCCTGAACGTAGCGAAGGCCGACACGCGCATCCAGATAATGAAGTCATCATTCACATAACCATTGTTCCTCTCATCGTCCTCGTCTAACAGATACACTGGTTTCTGCCAGTAAGGAGGTCTTGCTGTCCCTGGTGACAAAGAGACAAAGCAGGAAAGACATACTGTCAGTAACAATAATGGTTGCTGAAATTCTGGGCCTCACACAACCAAGACAGAATATGAGATATGGAAGAGACACAAGACACTTTCCAAAATTACTATGGCAGATAACAGCATCTTCAAGCATGCCTACTCACACCTCAAACATGAATTAATGTTTTAACAGTACCCAGGGGCTGCCACACATTAGACCCTTCAAGCACAGGAAAAACAAAGTGACTCTCACAAATGAAAGTACTCTTTATTCTGGATTCTTGCCTCTTCAGCAAGCAACATGTTCTCTGTAATGAGGAGCTTGCCTTCATTTTTATACATTAATATATTCCTGTACAACCAGAAAGGCACCTTTTTGCAGTCTAATGGCACAGACTATGACATTTAGAATCTGTCCCATGAAAACTACTTATCTAAGTAACTCTTGCATATTGCATCCAGCACGGCACTGCCCTGATCCAGAACAGGCAGCTTTTAGCCCCACTTCAACAGATATCAACCATAACCAGGAAACAGCCCAGGAAACAGGTCTGAAATTGTGAGTGACAAAGGCAGCCTCTCATGTCTCACAGCTGCCCAATAATCTGCAAAGGCAGGAAGGAAAGATGGGACATGCAATTCTACTTCACAGATGTTTTCAACAGGAAAAAAAGTGCAACTGCATCCTTGCTTTCTCTGGACAGATAAAGCATTACAAGAAATTATATAGAAGGGTGTTGATGTGGGCTAACTTCAGTCTTCCAAAAACATTTTCTCTCAATTTCTACTGATTAAAAAAGTAAAAAGGTGATATTTTGGCTAAATGTGATTTCTACTCTCAGTCACCCTCTAAAGCTGCTTCTTCAACTTGCTTTGGGAGGTATTTCTCCCAAAGGTGATTTTTCTCAGAGTGGGAAACACATGAAGGGGAAGATAGGGAAGCCATTGAAAAATAAGGAACACCAGTAGAACCATTCTTACCTGCAAATGCAGAAGAGAGATTGTATGAGTCAGGATTGCGAAATTTCACATTTTTATCTGTCCACCAACTGTTTCCAGTCTTCAGCAGTGGCACTTGAATCACAGATGAGTTACGATTGTAAAAAAGATCAATAGTATCTGCAGGGAATACAATAAGCAACATCTGTGAGTCAAAAACAGTCAGTCTAATTGCCACATGACTAACAAAAAAAAGGTCACATTGAAGCATCTTTCAAGTGGACAGGAAACCAGAACATCCTGGGAAAGGTTTCATCATGTGAATGGAGCACTGCACATTTCATGAGAAGCATTAAGGTACCAGTCTTAGAACTTCTGAAGTTTTAAAGACTAAACATTTCCTACCAATCCCTGTGTACGCTGTGCATGTTCCTCATGTCCATCACCTCCTGTGGGACTAACTTCTTTGCAAGTCACTTTCTGAGCTCTCTAACTAGTTACAGAAGTTACTGTCCTAGTTAGTTTTCCCTAGAATTTCTTTGACAGTTGTCCTAAAACTTTGCTATACATGATGTCTTTTCAGGCACTAGGGTAGAGGTAGAAGCACAATCAAGGGAATCCAGTCCTTTGGAGAAAATTTTGTTTTAATTTTATGCCAATTAGAGCTTGCCTACCAACTTGGACACAAACACTTTCTTCAATCAATAACCATTTAGTTAAAGTTGTGCTTAACCATGCCATCCAGTTTCAGAGGTGAAGAGCACTTGTTTTTATCCATTATATTTTCCTACACAGATTAGTTTAACAAAAACATGATAGGTCTCATTAACAGCTCTGTAAACCCCATGGCAGTCAATGAGATGATGGGCAGGGATAATCAGATGATACAGATGGGGAGGGGCTGCCTTTTAGGAGGTGTGAAAAGCACAACTCAGATGCATGACCATCAGTGAAAACATACTTTTTTTCCCTCCTGCTCCAAAACCTGTGTTCACACAGCTCCTTAAAGCTCAGACACACTCTTCTGGGGAAGTGATCATTCTGTGGCCCACCACATCCCCAGCTATTTGTCACCAGTTTGTTCACAGGAGTTGCAATGCTCTGAGCTCTGCCTGCTTACTTGCTTGTCTTGACTTTGTTCACAGGAGTTGCAATGCTCTGAGCTCTGCCTGCTTACTTGCTTGTCTTGACTCTCCCTCACATGCTCCAGAACAGCGTGGGCTGCCACAGCCGGGCTCTGCTGGCCTTGGTCTGGGGCCAGCCCAGTAAATCACACTTCCAGGTGGGTGCACAGGTACATGGAAATCAAATGGATCTAGAAGTTACTGAACGCAACTGGCCTTCACAAGTCCCCTGGTGTGGGTGGCTCAGCTGCTTGGAAAGAGCTGCTGCCTTCCCAAAACCTGCTGCATGGAACAGGTTAAAAAAAGGGTGGGAGCGGGGAGCAGCAGAGATTGGAAGACAAAAAAGATGAGGTAGGGGAGAAAAGTCTGTACAGGTGGTTTTGTTGCTTTTCCTTCCAAAGATACATTCTGAAATCTCCCAAGTGTACTCATAAGCAGATTATGGCAACTAGGTTACTACAAAGATCAAACCCAGGATCAAAATAAGACTATGTATGCTTCCGGCATTCTAAGAACAAAAATGAAACCACGTACATCCAAGGTCCAAAACAATGTGGAGAACATGGAGAATCCCTCCTTCTAAGCATACGATTGTGGGAAGGCAGAATCTCTCCCATCACTGCACAAGAATGTACTTTTTAGCAAGGAAATACACTAAATCCCTTGTATCCTCATTCCTTATTTCATCAATACCTTATTTCATTCCTCACTCCTGCTGTACACTCATGTGGAAGGCAGCCTTAGAAAATGAAAAATCTCCCTCAGTTTCCAAACCAGGGCCAAGTTACAAAACAGTAGGAAGCAGAGCCCCACATTCACTAGAGCAGCACCACCAAACAAAGCCTTTTGTGGGAGAAAGAGACCTTGCAATACCAGGACCCCCTGGACTGGGGCAAGGGAATAGTTTCAAGAGGGAATCAGTGAGGTGGGAGAGGAAGGTGCCCACGTACCATTGAACATGCTGTTGGCAATGGCCCCGCACGGCGCCATCGGGGTCCCATTTCTGTAGGTGCTGAAGGGCGCGCAGTAGCTCCTCTGGATCTGCATTCAAGGTCACACAACAGTCAGGCACGGACCCAGGGTTTGGTTTTAATTTGCTGGTGTCCTCCCATGCCTTCTTCTGAAAAGCCACTGACTAATTAAGTCTCCAGTGCCTTTTGGTCACATTAGAGAGACATCCAAATGAATGGATCTGTAGCTCAGGAACACCTTCCATATCTAAGTACGGAAACTTAAGGTCTTCACCAAATTCTGCGGCCCACTTGCAAGCTCTAGACTACAAAAACAGGTTTGGGGATCTGCTATTGTAAAATGGCTACAACTGAAAATGTTCCAGTGAAGCCTTGGCTTACCCTAGAACATCTTATTTTTCCTTCTTTTTAATTCTGACCCAGGCTGCATTACTGCTGGAGATGTAGTTGGCCACATTACCGCAGTTCAACGTGGGTAAATCTTGATGTACGAAGATACAGAACAAAAAACAAAAGTCCACCTCAACTTTATCACATCTTTCCTATCCCAGTTTATAAGAAACTATAAATCTTCAGGTTTAAACACAAAAACATTTTCAAGTAACTCCAATGAGCTGTGTATCTGATCGGCACAAAAGCCAAAGGCAGCTGCATCTGGATGCAAACAAACAACTATCCAGGACACCTGGAGAGCTGTAAGAAGCATTTTATAGAAACAACAGATTATCATGGCACAACCATCATAGGTACTGAAAGGACATGTGGACTGTGTATATATCAAGAAATGCTACTTTTAAGCCACAGAAAATATGCTATAGATTTGTAAGTAAAAAAACCTGAATGCCGTGATTACGTTCTCCAGTTTCCTTATGCAGGTCTGCTACAGGTGATGCTGTCTGCCTTCCTCTTTAGACCTCTAAATTGCATACTTAGAAAGCTACATGATCATTTCTTTCAGAACAAACCTTTTCCTGCTCCTTGTCCACTTCCAAAGCCAGCTGGCAAAATGAAAGACTTGGAATAACTTAATTCCCTAGCCCTATAATAAAAACACAGTTTAAAACACTTCTGGCTAAGAAGACTGACAACACAAGAAGAAAAAGCTTTCTGTGTATTAATTTGAAAAAGACAATGTATTTTTAATCAGCACTGCAAGGTGCAGGTTTGAGAACTGCAACACTGGACTGACAGCTTTTATTTATCCCCCTCAACCTTCCTCTCTTATTAACTTATTAGACATAATGGCCCTAGCAAGCATAAAAGCTGGGACCAAACACTGAAAATCTGTACTTTATTCTTCCCTAGAGCCACCTAAACACACTTATGGTTCTGCCTAGTTAGCTCTCCATACGGTCAAAGGCACACCTGCTGGAACTGCTGCTGATCTCACAAGATAAAAAGAAAACTTACATTTACATTTCGGCCCAACAGTTGTGCGTCACTTCTTGACATCACGTATCGACGGTGGTTTTGATAGAAGTTTTGCAGACCATAGTACATAAAAATGTCACCCTAGAATTGAAGGATAAATCCCTCCAATAAGGAGAGTTCATGAAGGCAATGAGAAATCCTATTACTTGCTAAAAAAGAGGGAAAGGGAGTACTGAACTCATATTAAAATGTTGGTAACTCCACCCTAAGCAATTCAGCAGACAAGAGCTAGAATCTAATCTTTACCCTAACTGTAAGTTTTTATGTTTTGGCACAAAATTAAACATAATTTAAATCACCAACCAAAACCTAAAATAAAAATGCCTGATAATTATTTTACTCAAGATGGCATGGCTGGCCACGAACTTGCAATGACTATGAATCATTTTGTAGAGACAGACACCCATTTTCCAGAAAAGAAGGTGCACAAAACCCTTCACATTAAAAGAAGAATGCTAGGCAGGCAAATCAAGCATGAAAGGTAATTATGCAACTATAAAAAACCCATTACTCAGTTAAATTAACTTCTCATCTCAAACATCACTGTAATCTGAAGAATTACAAAGTATTTTAACAGCCTCCTCAATACTGAAGAATCCTAAAGTGACTTTAAATTGCACTGTGATTTTAAGGGATCACTTATTCAGTACTAAGTATAAGATCTCTGGCAGATCATGAAGCATTTTAACAGTCTCAAAAACATGACCTGGTAGTTTAAGACAGGAAATGAAGGATACTTTTTCCAAAAGAAACTTCAGAATCACATTTTAGACTTGAATTATTTCAAGGACCTTGAGGATTAGCAGCACAACCCTTGTAAAAATGACTACAGGGGTTTACTTATGTAAAGTGGTCAGAGCTTCAGATTTCCTTCTCACGTGAGAGCTTAGCAGGGCAGCAACAACCAACCCCAGGCCAAGGGCAAGGGTTTGCCACTCACTCAGAGAGAGATACACAGAGAAGTCACCTCCACAATCAAACACCATTCCCTTCACCCCCATCTTCTCCTTGGACATCTCCCAACCAAGAAGCCTGGTCTTGGTTATAAATACCAAAATGAACAACAAAGGCAAAAGTGTAAAATTTTGAGCATTACATGTTTTGAAATGTACAAAGCAAATTTAGTCAGGAGCTCTACAGAGCAGAATTAGTGTCTTTTATCATTTAGGGATATAAGGAACAGGTGGTACTAAGCAACTTGAGTTGGTTTCTTGCACTCACTTACCAATATATCTTCCTTTAGCGTGAAATTAACAGAACAGAGGCATTCCTTATTCCAATTAGAGGAATTTTCACGGAGCTTTGAACAATCTGAGCATTTATCTGAATAATCTATCTGTCAGAGAAGTGAACAAGCAAATACATTGTAATAAAGGACATGCTCATAGGAAAACGTTAGTGTTTTAGCTCCAAGACTTCTCAGAGCAGTTCTCTTCTAAGTGACTCTGGACTGCCAAAAACATTGTTGAAAATGAAGAGGCAGAGAGTCAGAACTTGGCCTCAATGAACAACCACAAAATTTATCCCTCGTTTAAAGCTGGTTTAGAGCCTTTCAATGGCTGTTGCAGAACTTCCACATCTGCTCCTTGGTAAAGGAGTGCTGAGTGAAGAACACTCCTGCACCTTGGACTGGCTGACCAAGCAATGCCTGACAAATCCCCACGAGCATCATGGCCCATCCCTGCTGAACAGCCCCGGTGTAGTGCTGAGTGGTGGCTCCTAACAGGAATCTATTCACAACACCACAGGTCTGGATAACCTTGTCTGCAGGAGGGATTTAAACATTAGGGCTCCCTGTATTTCAAGATTTTGCCCCAGCAAATATGTATGTTCTTCCAGTGCCAAACGCTCTCAGAGGGATTTGCTTATTTCCCTTCAAAACACTAGAAAATAATGACAACATTTTGTTATTACCAGCCAGTGGCAGTAATTATCACCCATATTTCAGATATTACTACCCAGTTAAGCACTCAGTGCTCTGATTTTATTGATGACTGCCTCTGAAGATTTTCAAAGGAATACCAGCTGCTGGACACATGCCCAAGGCATGAAGCCATTGTTATCACCTCTTTTCAGAAGCAAAAACTCAATGCCCTTTCCCTGCAAACCTAGCCTGGTTTCTTCTTTACAGAATATCAAAGAACAGCACCCTCAAACCAACCTGTATTTCTCTGACGCTGTTTGCAGACAGGACAAGGCAGACTCCCACAGTGAGGCAGAATGCCCCTGTCAGAAAGAAGCTGGAGAGCACAGATGCAATGGTGAGCTGGGGCTTCCAAGCTGGCAGCCTCTGCTGTTTGAATGCACTGTTATCCGGACATCTGGAAGGAGGTGCTGCTCCTTCTTGGGGAGGAAAACTTGTCTTGTCTTTCATTTTCTTCTTGGTGAGAGAAAGTAATAATATCCTTGTGCTGGAGAGTGTTTCAGCTGAGATATTGTCTTTATTGTTGGGAGACTGTATTGTTTGTTCAAACCTGCATTATGGTGAGGAGTTACTTATTAACTAGATCTCTCTCTTCCTTGCTCTCTGTATTTGTGCCTGGATCTCCATGATCAGCTTGTACCAATCAAATGATTGTGTACTTTGATCAGGGTGTCCAGTTCATTCCTCTTTGAAAAGCTTAGATACATTTTTCCTGCCCCACAACTCAGGAGGATTCGTTATGTCTTATTCATTTCCAGGGATACTGTCAGCTATACTGGAATTTCTGTGTAATTTCAGATGCATTATTTCCTCTCCCTTCACTTCCATAGCTGCCCAGCTAACAGGCATGGCATTCAATGAAAGGAGTTCTACTCCAGTTGCACTGAATTCCCCTGGGGAGCACTGCAGGTGCTCAGACAGCACTGGACAGAAAACATTGCTTTGGAAGACCGAATCAAATTTCTTAACCTATTACATTCCTTGCTATTGACTGAGATGCGATTAAAGGCTGTAAAAAGTTGTGCGTTCTTTATCACAGAAGGACAACTCATTTTTAAAATATGCAGTTTGGATCAATGGCTTTCCAAGATACTGATGATTTCCTCATGTCCATTCATCTCATTTTCTGAAAAAGAATCCATCCATTCCCTACTATCCACAATGACAAAAGAATCACCCAGAGATCACCACCTTTTAATTTAAACGGACAAACATAAGAACACTTTTTGCACTCTTCAACAGTTTTACCAAAATAAAGTCTCCATATAATATACAGATAGTTTATCATGTAAGAGCAAAAAATAGCATTTGGCCAGCTCTAGAACAGATAGGTGAAAAATACCTTTTTGACCTATTACTGAAATGCACACAACTTTTTCAAAGACCCCCAAGGGCAAGAACTAGATTATCACTCTCATGAGAGAAACACGTCTCATTTGGGACAGCATGGGGAGGGAACAGAAAATTGAGTTGTGAAAAGACTTTCACACCCATGTTTGCTCATCTTCAAAGTCTTGCTAGTGACATATAGTAGTGGCATGTGGTAGTAAATCTAGCAGGTGAAAGCAGTATAACTCTAATTTCAGCATGACATTGTCCCTGCAATAAAAATAATACTAGAACTACAAAGCTTCTGAGTTTTTATTAAAAGAAAACTCAGAAAAAGTTGCAATGTGCATTCTGTATTGAGAGACCTCTGAAAAGTCCAAATTCAGTTGCAGACAGGATAATAGTAAAATGCAGCTGCAAATTACTTCCTTGTTGGTAAACACTTTAAAAGAGTCCCAGCTTCACAGATCCATCTCTGCACAGCTTTATGATACTCTTCTCCAGTAGGTCAATTGTTTCTCTCTTTATCTGAAGAAAACAAAAATCAAAGAAAACATAAAAAGTTACTGAGAATGATTCCATTATTTATATACTCAGGCACCTTACTATAGGACTAGAAATTAAAGAGGAGACTCCTATACAAGGTCCTCTAGAATGTTTCCATTTTTTACAACACCCAGAATTTGCCCTGCAGTCCTGAACTCCCATTTAGCATGGCTACAGAAAGGTTGTCATTGGCAAAGAGCTGATAAAGCATGCCACAGCAAAAGGCCCATCCTGGGCTACAGAATCCCTCCAGGACTTTCCAGAGTAACCATTGACATAAAGTAGATCAAGGGCAGTACAACAGGCACAGCCCTGTCTGTGTCTGAGACACCTGAATGGAACTGAGCATGAGGGTCAGGTCTGCCTGTGCTGCATACAAAGTACTTTGGTTTATGACGCTGACATGGCTGTCGCTTATGCCTTATCTAAAGATAAAACAAATGTATTACAGAGTAAATATTGACTACATACTTCGGAGGGAACACAAGATTCTTTATCATCATGGTTAGTCCAGAGTTTCCTTATAGCTCCCTCTTACCACTTACAAACAACTTGTTTGCAGGTTTTCTCTCAGGACTCTATCCTTCTGTGCCTCCCCTTTGCAGAGGAGGAAATGACGTAAGAAAGCCTGGCCAGCCTCAATTTCACACTGGATGTGCTACAAGCAGGTGAAAACAGTTGTCTTTCTCTCACAAGTCCATTTCTCACAAACCTTTTTATTTTCATCAAGTCTGAAACTTAAACTTTCCCTATTTTCAAATTTACTGAAGGCTTGGTGTGTGTACTGTTTGCAGACAATCAAATATTGGGCTTTGTTGAAAAAAACCTTCACTTGAATCTTACGAACAAGTAATTTGAGGAGCTGAGACAGCTCTGTGTTGCCGTCAAGCTCTGTACAAAAAGCTTTCAAAGCAGGAAGCTTGTCCTTTGGTCAGATCAGAAAGTATACAATCCATTTTTATTTAGACCTTTATGCTTTACTCCAACTCCAGTGTGCCAAGACAAAGTCTGATAAACTCATTCACTCGTCCTGTGGTTTCTTTGGGAGCTTTCTTTTCATCTCCTTCTCTCTCCATTGCTTGGGATGAATGAAGTGGGAGAGAGAAACAGAGAATGAAAATTATTCAACAGCATGAACTAATGAGATGCTGAGGCAGCTGACAGAGCAGTGGATCAGGGCACCATCCATTGTGTGGATATGATGGGATACAGAACTGTCACGTGGGAACATCCAGGCATTTTTTAATTCATATATGTATCAGAATGTACCACTGTGTACATAATTCTCCACTGAACATCAGGGGACTACAAAACCAGCAAGTCCAATGGACACGTGCTGACCTTTTGTCCCCTCTCGAGTGCTCGGCATCCCCACCACGAGGGTCCCCGTGCCAGGCCCAGCACCCCCAGCCCATCCCCTGTCTCTGGGGGGCCCTGGGGGGGCCGTGTCCCTGCTGTCCCCTCCCCCCACCGTCACCCCGCTGTCCCCGCAGCCATCGAGGACGAGTACAGCGGCCCCAAGCTGGAGGACGGCAAGGTGACGTTGGCCTTCATGAAGGAGCTGATGCGGTGGTACAAGGACCAGAAGAAACTCCACAGGAAATGCACCTACCAGGTACCCCCAAAACCTCCTGTCCCCGTCCTGTCCCCAGATGTCCCCACATGTCCCCACCCCGCAGATCCTGGTGCAGGTGAAGGAGGTGCTGGCCAAGCTGCCCACCCTGGTGGAGACCACGTTGAAGGAGGTGGATGCCCCTTAGCTGGGGAGGGGGGAGGCCCCGGGGGGTGGTTCCGTGTCCTGGCGTGGGGACATCGGTGCCACCCATGTGCCCCCTGAGCAGACAGAGAAGGTGACGGTGTGCAGGGACACCCACGGGCAGTTCTACGACCTGCTGAACATCTTCGAGATCATCCCGTATCCTTGGGAGTGTCCCACCCTGGATTCTGTGGGCCGAGCCGCAGCGCTGCGTCCCCTGCCCGTGTCCCCAGGCCTGGGCAGCGTCCCCAGGCGTGGCAGTTGTTCCTGTGTCCCTGCAGGGAACCACGAGACGGACAACGTGAACCAGATCTACGGCTTCGAGGGCGAGGCGAAGGCCAAGCACACGGCGCAGATGTTCGGTGTCTTCAGCGAGGTCTTTGGGTGGCTGCCCCTGGCCCAGTGCATCAGTGGCAAAGTGCTGGTGAGGGGCCCTGGAGGGGACGTTGTCAGAGGGCTCACTATCTGGCAGCACGCATAGAGCGGAATAGATCCATTTTTGGCAGGCTCCGTTGGCTCACTATTTGGCAGCCCCTATTGTTTCTAAAGGGTCACTATTTGGCACCGCCCCGGAAATCACTATTTGGCAGCCCCCATTGTTCTCCATAGCTCACTATTTGGCGCTCCCCCCGGGAGTCACTATTTGGCAGCCCCCATTGTTTCCTATAGGTCACTATTTGGCACCCTCCCGGGGCTCACTATTTCGCAGCCCCCATTGTTTCTAATAGATCACTATTTGGCGCCCCGTACAGTCACTATTTGGCAGCCCCAATTGTTTCTAATAGGTCACTATTTTGCAGCCCCCCAGAATCAGTATCTGGCATGCCCCAATGTCCCCAACTTTCCCCTGTGACTTCTGATACCTGTCCTTGAGGGAATTTGGGGGGGGAGGAGGGTTCTCCTGTCCCCATAGGGTGATCCCCATCCCTGGGGGGAGGTTTGGGGCGCCCCTGTCAGAAGTTGAGGGGTTCCTTCCCTCCCCAGGGTCTTGGGGGTCCCTTGTCACCCCCTCAGTGTCAGGATGGGCAATTGTCCCCCTGTCCCTGCTGTACCCCCCTGTCCCTTTGTGCCCCCCATCCCCCTGTCCCTGCTGTCCCCCCCGTGTCCCCTGATGTCCCCACCCACATCATGCACGGGGAGGCTCTTCAGTGAGGATGGGGTCACCCTCGATGACATCCACAAGATCGAGCGGAACCGGCAGCCCCCGGACTCAGGTGGGACAGGGACTCCCCCCCTGAGGTGTCCCCATCGTGTCCCCAGCTGAGCTGTGACTCCCCCTGTGTCCCCCCAGGGCCAATGTGTGACCTGCTCTGGTCCGACCCCCAGCCCCAGGTGAGCTGTGACCCCCCCCAGTGATGTCACCTGCCCTGTCCCCAGGTCCTGGTGATGTCCCCTGCCCTGTCCTCGGGTCCTGGTGATGTCCCTTTTCGTGTCTTTAGGTCCCAGTGCCATCACCTGCTGGGTCCCAGTGCCACCTTCTGCCACGTCCTGGTGTCCCAGTGCCACTCTTGTCCTGTCCCCAACCTTCCAGTGCCACCAGCTGTACCCCCAACCCTGCCACCGCCCCCTGCCACATCTGCTGACCCCTCTGTCCCCCCACGGTGTCCCCACGGTGTCCCCACGGTGTCCCCGTGTCCCCAGAATGGCCGCTCAGTCAGCAAGCGGGGGGTCAGCTGCCAGTTTGGCCCCGATGTCACCAAGCGCTTCCTGGAGCGGAACTGCCTCGAGCTCATCATCTGCAGCCACGAGGTCAAGCTCGAGGGCTACGAGGTGGCCCATGGTGGCCGCTGTGTCACCGTCTCCTCCATCCCCAACTACTGGTGAGGGACAGAGGAGACAGCAGGGGACACGGGTTGTGGGAGGGCGTGTGGTGATGGCGTCGTGGTGTGGCCTTGGTGCTGTCCCCGGTGTCCCCTTGGTCCACACCTGAGCTGTGTTGTTGCCTTGATCCAGTCCCCAGATGTCCCCTGTACCTCAGTGTCCCCAAATGTCCCCAAATGTCCCAATCCCTGGTGCTCCCCCAGCCCTGGTGGCCCACAGGGGCTGTGCTCTGGTGTCCCCAAGTGTCCCCAAATATTCCCAAGTGTCCCGATCCCTGGCGGTCCCCCAGCCTTGGTGGCACATGGGGGCCATGCTCTGGTGTCCCCAAGTGTCCCCAGATGACCCCAAATGTCCCCTGCAGTGACCAGATGGGCAACGAGGGCTCCTACATCCACCTGTGGGGCAGCGACCTCCACCCCAACTTCCACCGGTTCACAGCAGTGGTGAGTCTAGGGGCACTGGGACCCCCAAAATCTGCCCAGGGACCCCCAAAATCCTGGGAGCTCCAGAATCTTCCTGGGGACCCCAAAAATCCAACCCAGGGACCCCCAAAATCAACCCCAGGGACCCCCCAAAAATCCTGGGAGCTCCAAAACCTTCATGGGGACCCCCAGAATCCAAGCCAGGAACCCCCAAATCCAACCCAGGGACCCCAAAAATCCTGGGAGCTCCAAAACCTTGCTGGGGACCCCTAAAATCCAACCCAGGGACCCCAAAAAACCTTGGGGGTCTCAGATTTATGGGGGGGTTCGCCAGGGGCTATTTGGGGGGGCTAGGGAGGAGTCTCATCTTTTGGGGGGGGGGAGGTCCAGAGGGGTTATTTGGGGTGGGGGGGACAACTTTTAGGGGTCTCATCCTTATTGGGAGAGGGGGTCTCATTAGCCCAAACTTAAATACTAGCAACATAATCTTCATTTTTTTGAGGTGGATCACCTATGGTTTTCTTTATGGATACTGACTTCAGATGACTTAAAAAATCCCCCCCACTGCCATCAGCACCTTTTGTACTGCCTGTGATTTTGTACTGTACTGTCTGTGATTTCATGTTTTCTGTTCTTTAAAAAACTTACAGGTGAGTGCAAGCCCAATACAAAAAAAGCCTTATGTATTTACCACAAGAGGGAGCCTCCTTGCCTCCAAAAAAGCAAAGGCAGGTGTTTTTTTTGCTACTTCATTTCTGCAATGTATTTTTTTTTTGTTTTGTGTTTGCAGGGCTGTAAAATACAGCACATTCAAATACTGAGACAAGTATATAGATGGGTTAATGACTGATAATTTGTTTCACTTGTGAAACAGCTTAATGTGTATATGCAAAAAAAAGTCCTTTTCCCTGGAGATTCCACGAGATTCCACGTATGGGCCTGCTCTAAATGTACAAAGCCTAAAGGCACTGTGCTGGAAATTGGGAGCTTTTTAACAAGCACTAATGGAGGGGTCTTCCTCTTCATCTGGCTAAAAATAGGTGATGCCCCACAACATACTGTAAACATCGCTTGTCACGGCAATAAACATGAAAGCTGGATTACAGAACTGAAAAGAATTGGAATTATCTTAGAAGGAGTATACAAATGATAGATGGCTCTAAATTGTTTGCACCCTACCTCTTGTCAAAAAAGCAAAAAAGAAAAAAAAAACAAAAAAGGAAAAAAAACCCCAAGGGAACTGTCTTTAGATTTACTCACGTGATGTTATCTTACTCTCAGGTGGAGAAACACAGATGTTTGTCCATAGTTTTGTTTAGTTTTTGAGGAAACTTTTCACAGAATCACAGAATATGCAGAGTTGGAAGGAACCCACAAGCATCAAGTCCAAATCCTGGCCCTGCCCAGGAGCATCCCCAAGAGTCACACCCTGTGCCTGAGAGCATTGTCCAAACACTTCTTGAACTCTGTCAAGCTTGCTGCTGTGACCACTTCCCTGGGGAGCCTGTTCCAGTGCCCAACCACCCTCTGGGGGAAGAACCTTTTTCTAATACTCAACCTAAACCTCCCCTGACACAACTTCAGGCCATTCCCTCAGGTCCTGTCACTGGTCACCACAGAGAAGAGATCAGTGTCTGTCCCTCCTCTTCCCCTCACACAGAAGTTATAACTGCAATGAGTCTCCTCCAGGCTGAACAGACCAAGCGACCTCAGTTGCTCCTCATATGACTTCCTCTCCAGACCCTTCACCATCTTCATTACCCTCCTCTGGAATCTCTCTAACAGCTTTATATCCTTCTTATATTGTGGGACCCAGAACTGCCCCCAGCACTTGAGGTGAGGCCGCCCCAGTGCAGAGCAGAGCGGGACAATCCCCTCCCTTGCCCGGCTGGCGATGCTGTGCCTGATGCCCCCCAGGACAGGGTTGGCCCTCCTGGCTGCCAGGGCACTGCTGACTCAGGTTCAGCTTTCCATCGACCAGGACCCCCAGGACCCTTTCCATGGCACAGCTTTTCAGCCTCTCATCCCCCAGTCTGTCTGTACTCCAGGCCTGCCACATCCCAGGTGCAGAATCCGGCACTTCCCTTTGTTAAATTTCACATAGTTGGTGATGCCGATCTCTCTCATTTGTCGAGCTCTAGGACTCTGTACAAAGTCCTCCTACTGAGGGAACTTCCTGGGGACAGGTAGAACATCCATCAAGCATGAACAGGGGAAACTCACAGCACAACCACAGAAGTCACAGCTGTGACTTGCAACAATAAAGGAAAAATTCCTTTTCAGGAGATAATTTTGAGACCTGTGAGTACAGACTTCTCAGTCCATGCTGACTTCTTTGTATTTCTATACCACTGAAGACAGCTTTACAGAAAGTAAACTTTACTGATCAAGACCTGAGAACTAGAAACAAAAGTAATGAATACACAGAATATAATATATACAGGTGCTTATACAATACCTCAGGGATGTCCATCATTCTCCTTAGTTTCTGATCTCTCCAGTTCCAATCCAGAATCATGTATTTTGTGGAGTTCAAGCACAGGCCATCTAAAAAGGCAACACAAATTTCACTACCAAGATAATATGACATGTGCTTATCAAAATGATTTTTGGCTTTTACATCTTTTGCTGTCTGTTTCCAAGGAAACTAATCTTTGAACACTTAGGTACTACATTTTCTGGTTGAAAACTAATGCACTGACACTGCAAACTCCCTTAGCCACATAATCCCATGCCTTTTTGGAAGATAAACACAAAAGCAGAACAACTACTGTTGCCAGACTTGTCAAGAGCTTAACATCCTGCCAGAAAGTAATTCCTCAAGCTTCCTCTTGATGAAACCACAGGAGCTGAATTTCTGCAGCTGATGTCACTGGTAAATTACAAGCACCCTAACCTGAAAATTGATGTTAACAGGAAGAGGCAGTGTTCAGCAACTTACAGGAGACTGGGTGCTATGTGAATATGAGTCAGTGGTGCTGCTGAAGAATTCCTTTATCCTTCAAATAAACGGTGGTGAAAAAAAAGGTCCTTTCTGAACATGCTTTTCAGCCATTCTCCTATTTTTTCCCTGGTCTTCTACATGATGCCCACCATTTTTTGGCATCAGTTTTGATTCCTCTCCCTTCTCTAAGTGACCTGGCACTGCAACACTAAACTGTCAAAAAAGAACTAGAGCTTGGGATACAATGACACACCTTGTGTCCACGCCATAAGCTGCCTCCACCTAACAGAGAATCAGAATGGCTTAGGTTGGAAGGGACCTTAAAGATCATCCAGTTCCAAACTTCCTGCTACGGGCAGAGACACCTTCCAGTGGATCAAGTTGCTCCAAGCCCCATCCAACCTGGCCTTTAACAATTTCAGGGATGGGGCATCCACAACTTCTTTGGACAACCTGTTCCAGTGCCTCACCACCCTCATGGCAATGTGCTGATGTGCTGAGCACTGACAATTTAATGTTGGTGAAGCAACAAAATTATGTTACTCCTGTACCCTTTTGGAAAGAACGGTAGAGTCCCAATCTACAGCCAGTCCCTGACCAAGAGACCACAGTTAGAGCAACAGTGTCTTGCATAAGAGGAATGGAAAAAATTGCTTTATCATGTTACTTTGTTGTTTCTTTTTCTTTGTGTACATACCGTCTACTGAGTAAGTAAAAATATTCAAAATTTGGGAAGAGGATATAGAATAATTAATTTTATTATAGGCAAATGAGAAATAAGATCAAATCAGCAAGCAGATCTTTCATCCACCCCTCACAAAAGTTTACACTGAGCTCAGAGTGACATATGATACAGTGACTTCTGTCACTACTTCCTTTTGATCCACTTGCAGTCTTTGGTTTCCTGGAGCTTTAAATCTCACACTACGGTTTTGCAATCACTTTCAAGTCAGCATAGATCAGTATCCCTGCCAAAAGAGGAAGTCCCCCACCTCTGCCTGCTCATTACCTGTTTTTCTGTGCACACTGGTTTTGTTTTAATTGGGGTCATTTCACCGAGCTGCCAAACAGACTCTTGGGCTTGCACAGGGAGCAGGAAGGGGGGATAAGCAAGCACTGACTGGCGGGTGAGAGGAAGCATTACCCTGCCTTTCTCTGCTAATACTGGCTTATGCCAGCTTAAAGTGATCATAAAACAAAGTACTAGAACCCTGACCTTGTTTTGACTGACATAGCATGAGTGGAGAAACAGAACCATATAGTTTTGTATCCAAATCTACATATTGATCTCAACATAAAAAAACCACTTGAAGTTTCACTTCTCATGAGACTAAATATAAGATACCTAGGAAGGAAACCCTCCTTGTTCTCCTACCTTGCTCCACTAGTGCCTTTACTCTCCCAGGAGTTCCAACCCCAATGTGGAACACACCTTTCTCCAACATATTCATTTGTTCCTTTATCTAATTAGAAGAGAGAAAGAAAAACCACAGTAAACCCACAGTTGTTTTAAAATTTCTTCTCAAGGAGTTGGAAATAAATTCGAGATATCATTGTATTTCTTTCTAGAACACCATCAAGCAACAAATGATACTTGTCTTTCAAACTGTCAGATGATTATATCTGGAAGAAAGTTTAAGAAATATAACAAGCCAGCTGGGCATCACACTTCTCTAGAAGTTCAATCTTTTTTAACTTTGAAAATCTGCTATTGCACCAACTATTTTTGGAGGTGAGAACAGTAAGATTCCTTCAGCATTTAAACAAATTCTCTGGAACACTGAAAAACTTGAATTAACACCGAAGTCCTTCAAGATGAAGACACTGGAAAAAGGTGAAATAAAGTAAATGACATTTGTGTGTTTGACAGCATTTACATCAAAGGCCAAGTGTCCACTTATTACTCCCAACACCCCCCTAATTTGCGCTTTTTAACAGGTATGGATACTGGGGATCCAGGCATTCAGTTGCCAGAATCCAAATGTGGGCACTGGTACAGTTTGCTTCCACAGACCTATGTGTGTGAGCCTTCAGGCATCTGAAGGAGCACTTCATGGGAGTATGGAACATTTGAACTCAGCATGTGCACAAGCATCTCCATTCTGCACAGGTTGCACCAGAGCTACTGGAGATGGTGCTTAGGGAAATCCCTCACTCTGCAGCAACGGGTTACCAAAGGAAGCACTACCTAAAGGAAGGAACTTCATATGAACACTATATGAAAGGCACTACTGCCAAAGGATTTAAAAAGAAAATGTTATCACACTATTTAGCTGTTTAGTTGCTCTATTACAATTCCCTACCTTTATGTGCTTTGCAAACAACTTGAGGACTTTGCAATCTCCTTTAAAGGCTGTCATTGACCTAGCAATAAAAAAAAAGGGACAATGCAATGCAAGAATCAGGGCTGGGCTTAAGACCACACATGAGGAAAGAAAAACTAACTGGCATTTCTCAATATGTTTGAGACACACACAGTCCCCCAGTGAACACTGGTTGTACTCTGAACACTATGTACATTCTTCTTTGCTACTTATCAACAGAGATCAACAACTGGACAGACACAATGGAAGATATCAGTAGGGGGCAATATTGTTTAGATAGCTTTTCAGATAATATTTAATATTATGGCTTGTGCTTTCACAGCTAGCTTAGTTCAAAACTGGTTAATCACCAAATCCTAATTAAAAAATAATTCAGTTACTGAGATAGAGGCATTAATGCATATGAGTGTGTGTGCAGAAAAGGAAGGATCTGTGTATGGACCAATCTACATTTTACAGTCTTCCTGCAGTGTGGCTGCTGGGAAGACCTAGGCTGCCATTGTCTGTACTGCAGAGATTGTCCAAATTCCAGTTAACCAAAACTCGTTTGTTAGAAACCCTGACTTGTTTTTCTGACACTCCATTTTGGCACACAGTAACAACTCTATGTTCCATATTCATCAAACAGGAGATGAACATATTCAGTGTTTTCTGAATGTCATTTAAGACAGCTTGCTCTGCATGCATCTTGCAGTGCACCAAATTTTTGATTTGCAAAGCTAAAGGTTTATATACATCTAAACCACCTAAGTCTCAGGTGCTAGTCTCTGCATGCACAACTGGCACTTATCTGCCTTATCTATGCTTGTATCTGTGTCATGCAATCAAACTTCCCAACTCTCCCTCTCATTAAGGAAGTAGGGTCAAGACACAGAAGACAACCATGAAATCTGTGAGGTATACATTAATTCATCAAAGTCATCAAAACTTCCGGCATGAGAAGGAGGAGCACAGAGAAGAGGAAAAAACAGGGACAGGGCACACTGAAAATTGTCATCTCTGCCCAGCAGTTTTGCCAGCCTGAGCTAGCTGAGAACACTGACACAGACCTGGAGGCACTCAGGCCAGACACAGCTTGACACCTGAGGCCCTGAAATGCCATGTCCTCGTTGCCTTTGGTACAAAGCCATGATTTCTAGTGGTGGATCACGAGGTTTTATGGGCCTACTCCGTTCCCAAGGATAACATGTTCCATGTTTCCCCCAAATCGGTTACACTTTATTTTTGGTTTTTAACAAAAGTAACACTTCCCAGGCAACTGAAGTACTGAGCATTACTTCAGTTCAAAACTGAACACCATGCTCCCAGAGTTTAAAGACGGAAGGGATATTGCATCAGTTTGAGTCAGTGAATTTGCTGGCTAGCAGAGGACAGTGTCCCAGTTTTGCCTTTTTGCCTGTGGTTCCAAGACAAAACTCCTGACCGACTGCCAACCTCAACACAACATTTGCTATTGACATACTTGATGAGTTCCAAGGAGCGAAGGGCAGAACTGCAGAGAACCAGCATCACCACCGACTTCTTCTCCTTGTGGTTTCTCCGGAGCTTCGCCCACTTAGGACAGACTGCAATGGAAAAGCCCTTGTACACACACACACACACACACAGAGAGCACTACATGCCACAATTTTAAATTACTAGAGTACATGATGAATGGTAGCCAGCAGCAAGAACACACATGCTGACTCCTATGAGGTCTGGAACTTTGGCAACACTTCTGTATTTAGTCATGGCTGAGAAACTGGAAAATGTAATGCCCAAAATAAATAAAATACAGAAATATCACATAACTGAACAAACTAGATAAGCATTAATAATCAACAGTTTTTAAGGTGATGAGCCCATTGTCTTCATTTGCCACATATGGCAATTTGTATCAGAGAAAATCAACTGCAAAGAAACATTTACCAGGCCAGAAGTTCTATATAAATATACAAGAGAATAAAAATTCTCTTGGTTCACGTCAGCAGACAGCTGCAGGACTTTTATTGTAAGATAATACATACACCTACTTTTGAAGCCACAATAAATTACTGACAAATAATCCGTAGCAATTAAAAGAAAGCCTAGAACATTTTTATACCAAAAAAAAAAAAGTTATAGAGTAAAAAAGAGCCAGAAAAACAAGACCTGTTGTAAAAAAATTTTAAAAGCCTTAAAGTGAATAATATTTAATAATAAATAATATTTGGAGCTACATATAAAAAATGCAATAATATTGTCTTAATAATATTTTTCATACAACTTTCATCTCACCCAGACCAACATTTTAACTCACTTTCCTTCAAGTATGAAGAAAAACTGTGGCTGAGATCATTGGCTGGCAAAAAACAGGAATCTGAAAACATAAAGGAAAAAATATTTTTGTGGACGTATTTTAACAACAAAAGGGAGAATATATGTTTGCAGCACAACCACTAGTTATATTGATGAAATCCCAACTTCATAAAATCCATCATCAATAAGTTACCATTTCTGAAACAAAAATTAATGTAGAAGAAACTTTATATGGGTTAAATCAATGAAGGTAACATCTCTCCATTGCAATTCCATTCTTTTCTCCCAGCCTGAAACCTTGAACACAGGGCTGCTGTACAGGTGTGATCACATGCTTTAAAAAAAGTTTTCATGTCTTTGCCACAGTGAATCAAGCCTCAGCCAAAAGCCTTACACTGCTAGACTGTTCCTCCAATGTATCTATGGTGAAATATGTTTGTACATCCCCCAAAAATTCATACTGTGTAAATGCAAGAATCTACCAATAATCTACTTGCCAGTAAGTTTGTTCACCTTCTGGCCTTTCATATTGTGGTAACCTACCTAATTATATCGACCCTAATGGCAACACCTACACTCATTTCAATGCCTTTCTCTTCCTCTATTTCTTGCTGACTTCCTTTTCCCTGGTCACTATGTTAACTAGGAAGTCTTTAAGAGCACCCTGTGGCAGACATGCCATTTAACTTCACATAATGGCAATGAAGATCCTAACAGGTTCTTTGGAAGGTCCTTTCTCATGTCTATACCGAAAGTCGAAGCTCTTAAAAAGGTGATTAAAATTAGATGGTCTGAAAACTTGCCACTGTTGTTAAGGGCTCTTTGCCTGATGGAACAATATGGTTCTGCAGATCATTAGCAATTCTGCTCTTAAAGTCTTACATATTTGTCAGCATCAAGCACAGCCCCTCAGGGTGTCCCTGGATGTTTGCTGATACATTTTCTAAACTAAGGAGGTTTCTTCAAAGACATTATTCATGTTCAAATGGATGGTGCACTCTGCTAATGCTGAGAGCATGAATCCATGATCTTCATAGGGACAGACACTGTGACAAACTTGGTTTGTAGCTAATGCCTGGCTGAAGTCCTGTCTGTGCACTTCCTTGAGCACAGCTACTCTCCATTACTATATCTTTCATTTAGTGGGTGTTGTCTTGCTAAAAACTTTTATTCTGCACCGATTCCTAGTAAATCCTGAGACTGACATTTACTGGGACTTGAGCTTCAAAGGAAATGAATATGTACAACTGAAGATCAGCAGCTGATTTACTTTAAAAATCATGTTTAAAAGATGCGCTTGATGCTGGTGGGGAAGGGCAGGGGCTGATCTTCTGAAAACATGACCTCATTAACGAGTGACCATTCAAGAGGTGGTTTCTGAAGGACACAGCTTCAGCCACTGTGATGCCATGAGAGGCCACCTAAAAAGAGACTAGACAAGAATAAGGGAACAAAGGTGGGTATTTATTTGAAAGGCCTTCAAAGGTACACCCTGGCGAGCCAGAGGCTACTGCCAAGACAGACCCCAAGATGGACGGCAGGTCACGAGTTCTTCACACTTTTATAAGTTTGGTTCATTTGCATATCAGGGTTAATTCTCCAATTAAAGCTTCAGTTAATGATGTCGTTTCCCCAAGCTTGCTCCCCTTTAGAGGCTTTGGTTTATACATTTTGGGCTCAGGACAGTCTGAGAGTCCTTGGAGAGCAGGCCTGGAGAGGCTTTGTTATGTATACCCAGCAGGAGAGAGCAGAAGTTAATAGGCTATAAGAAACTTCAGAGTTACACACAAGGCAGTACAGGATTTGAAAAATATGAAAGTTAAAACCTAAGGCATCAACTGACTCCTCACCCACAGTCCAGCAACACCGCAGTATTTACAACAGTTTTAAATGGAAGTTTCAGCAAGGGGGGAAGAAACACACAGCTCCAGACTGCAGCAAGGGACCATGCTGACTTTCTCACCAACCCTGACCTTCTGCGCTTTGTCAGTGAACGGGAACACACAACTCCAAAGTAGTTGCTTGTTATTTACTCAGTGCTTTGACGTGAATGACTTGACAGCTGTACAAGTTCATAAACTCCTTGGCACTCTAAGCCTTCAACTCCCAGCAAAAAAATTAAGGAAAAATATCTCCATCCAACACATATGGAAATGGGTCACTTCAGTAGCCCAAAGGGCTCTTTTAATAAGAAAGAAACCAAAGCAATTTATTATTTCCTAGAAACCTTATGTGCCAAAAAATACTTAACTCAAGCTTTTCAAAGAAATCTATATGGGACTTCTCCAGGTTTTCTTGATTCAGTAACAAAGCTGAACCTGCCCCACAGAAATAAAGAAGGGTCCACCTAGAATCATGGGGGTTAAGGAAGAGCACATTTACCCAGAGAGACGGGCTTATGCATTTAAAAAGAAAAAGCACTGCTGGACTAGAAGGCTTCTACACTGGGCACAGGCCACTGGCAGTTCAAAAAGTCCCAAAGGTGAGTGCAGGTTGGTTATCACGCTGCTGAGCACTACCATGAGCACTACCAACAAATAATGGACAGTGTCTCTGCACGGAGGCGTAGGAGGCAGACAAGTTCAACATCGCCATCATCTCCAGGGCAATCTCCAACTGACAGAAGCTAAATCTGCTCTGTCCTGCTTTTAACCTTTTCTATCTGGCTTTTAACTGGAGGCAGGATACAGGGAACAAAGAGGGTCCTCATGGTTAAAACGTGGTCACTTCATACACAGACCAAAATTACCACCTCAATTCAAGCCACTCCCTGGAAAACAATTGCATTCAACATCTCATATCCATATGAGAATGATGTCTCATTATTTCTTTGTCTATTTCTGTCAGCCCCTTATTATGCATCTGGATTGACTCAGATAATCCCAGAACAAAATAAATCTCTCATAGCATCTTGGGAGCTACTATTAGGAATCATAAAATTTCTATAAGAAAAGTGAGCTCCAGAAATTAACACTTTACAATAAAAAGAGACATTTAAACAATGTTTGCCTTCCATAACTCCAAGAAACCTCACATTTATTCCAAAGAAACTAACATTTCAACTTAAAGAGCAAATTAATATACAGTAAAAAAGAAATATAAGAAAATATTTACATTAAAAAGTACAACTCAAGGCCTGTCCCAAAAATCTTCTTTCTTCTGCAGAAAAAGAAGTCAATAATATAATGAAAAAAACATTAATTATATATTAAATATAGGATAAGTTACCTGACAGCTTTAATTCCTCTATTTCAATCACAGAACGATTTTCACCAAAATGTTGAGTAAGCAGATTTTGTAGATCTGCAGGGACACCAGGTTTTGGAGCAGATTTTTGCAGAACATCAGAAATCTTCTTCTAAAAAATCCAAGTAAAATAGGTTCAGTATGGTATTTCTATATAGCTCTTTGACTAGATAACAACACTGTAAATAAATGTTCCTCCATGTCTTTACACAGTTATATTAATTTAATTATGGCTTAATTGGAAAAACACCTTACAGTGGGACAAGATTCCCTTTGTCTTTTAGAGGGAATGCAGACTTCAGATGCAAGTTGAGATACTTTGACAAGATGGTCTGTGAGCCTGAACATGAAAAATCTTGTCCACTCACCTGAAATGCTGCTGTAACAAAAACATAACTGAAAGCTGTTTTTTTGTTTTGCTATTGCTACCCTTTAGTATCAGTTTGAAAATTCAGACTTTTTTTCATCATTTGTTTTAATTTATTATTCTTAAGGCATAACAACAGGAATCAAGTGATAATATATGACTTGGTTTTATTTTGATTCAAACAGGGTAACTATCTACCTGTATTTGGAAGGGAAGATAGTTAGCTATATTCACAGAATGCCATGCCAGGGTGATGAAAATAAGTTAAAACAACAAAACCACAGGTCAAGCAGCAAGAGTTCACAGCTGCTTTGTTCTCCCACACTGTGTAATTTTTAAAACAAATGACTAATTTTTAGAGGCTGAACATGAGTTCATAACGATTGTGTTTTACACATTATTGATGTAATATGTAACAAGTTACCAAGTAACAGGTTACCAGGTAACAGGTCTGAATTCTCACTGAAGTGAAAGGGTTGCTGTATTTTTTCCCATAATTAAATGGAACATGTGGGTAGAATAGCCCAAGGTTCCCATTATCTGAATGATCTGCCAGCATTTAAGAAAACAGCAAATTTGCAAGGATAGAGAGAATGACAAGAATGTGATGCCTCTCTTGTTCTCGCTGAGATGTGTTTAGTTTTTGAAAGGCAGCTTAAAGTTTCTCAGCTGTGTAAGCTAAACTGAACTTGTTATCAAGGGGACACATGGCAGCATAAGTCTAGAAGTGAAAACAAGAAGGGTGTGGTTTAGGATGGAGCAATAGGATCAGTATTTTTGAGGCAAAGTGGGATTTCACAGAGATGAGGTGGGTCTGGAGGCATTTTTGGCAGCTTTGGAGGGATGGTGGGTACCTTCAGTTTGGCAGGCTAAGGTCCAGGACAGCAAAGATCAATGGAAATTTTGAAGAGAGGTATGGCAGGAATTTTAATGTCGAGGACAGACCTTCTTCCATCCATTCTTTCCCTCACTCCATCTTAGCACTCACTTCCTCCTCTCTTCTATTCCCCACCACTCTGTCTCTCTCTCTTGCCCAATACACCCCAAATACTCCTGTAACAGCAGCATAAGGGGCAGAACGCTGAACAAGGAAAAGCCATCTGGGGGCTGCCAAGACAGCAAAGGCAAAGCAGGCACTGCCTCTCCCAGCCATTGCCACTTTGGCACTGCCTGTTCCACCCCTGCTAGAAGCCACCTGTGGGTTTGCAAGACCCCAGCTGAACCCTTGACAGTGGGTCACGTGGAGATGAAGTGTTCATGCCTTCCTCTCAGTCTAGCCTGGTGCAAAGCCCTCTGCAGTCCCTGAAAGACTTTCCAGAGGACGCCCGGCTGTTCCACAGGTTTCTGCAGGGCTTGAATCTGTAGCATTCCTTCCCAAGATTCCCCTTCACCTACCGCTGTTGTATTTTTCTGCCAAGGAACAAGTCTCTTCCCAAAGCATGACCAGGGGCCGTGGGCAGCACAGCCAGCCTCTGTGCGAGGCCCACAACCAGACCTCTCCATTGTTCTTCCTAACAACCACAAATGCTTTTCCCCAGCCCTGCCTCACAAGCTGCCTCTGAAGTGACCCACATTTGGGAACCTCTGATTTAGCAGACAGCAAGACAGAATTATCAGGCTCATTTTACTTGGTAATTCAGCATAAAACACTGTTCCACAGGACCATTATCATTCATTGGGCCACTTGGTTCCTTCAGAAAAATTATGGCCCTCTGGAGGGGAGAAGCCTGATACAACGAGAAATCCTTTAAGAGCAAGAGCAAGGACACCTGAGCAAACTCTCTTCCTTCAAGGAGAGCTGTGGGGAAATGTTTCTCATGCAGGAAGTTTTATTCTTTTTCTTCCAATTCATTCCAGATGCTTAAAAGCAAAAGGGCCTTCCCCCCTTTCCCTTGCTTTTGGAGACGGCACTTTGTTCGGAAGCCACAGATCAACCTAATAAATGTTTCCTAATGGGGTTTTTTGACAGGCTGTGTATGTCAGCTTAGTGGCCCACGGAAAGCGAAGGTGTAACTGAGCAGCTGCTTTTTGCCTGAGAAGGGGATTTCTTGCTGGGTTGGTTTGCCAGCCTCTGCCATGGGATGCCCTTGCTCTGGCTCCAGTGGAGTAACTACTGTACTTACTCTGCCAGAGCCACATTGAAAGCAAAATCCCACTCCTCCCACTTCTCATTCCTTAGATGAATAAGAGGGCTAACATAACATAAAAAGGCCACCCCTCAGCCTTGTGAGGGAGCCAACTATTTACAGTCTGACCCAAAAGACAATTAACTTGCCTTGTGCCATTCAATCTCCACCTAGACTGCAGAGTGTGTTTGTTGTTGTGGGTGAGGATGGAGCATGGCCAGAGAGACAATACAGAGTATTTATTTATATCCTTATGCTATGAGGAGAAGAGTGAGCAAGGACACTCCTTGGCTCAAAAGGCGTAACAGCAGCTGGAGCCTGACCACACCACGGGAATGGGTCAGATCCTGCAGCAACTGAAGTTTCACCTTTCTTCCATACAGTCACCCTTTCCTGGCGTGCAACACTTTCAAGTGGGGTGTAGACACACAACCCCTGAGTGCAATACAGACATAATGCCACAGTTCAGGCTGGGAATAGGTATCTCGAGCGAGGTTTAAAAATTAGGAACTTCTGTTCTTCTCTGAAAGAGGCTGCAATATTATGACGATATCACTTCCCATCATCACGGGGTTGTCCCCATTCTGCATCTTGTAGTAGCCTATAAACCCACTGCCCAGTCCCCAAACACACTCTAGGACACTCATACCTTCTTCCTCCTCTTTGTCTTTACAGTGCTCTCTTGCTTTTCTTCAGGCTGGCTCAAAAAACACTCTGTAGGCTGCAAAACACATTAAAAAAAAAAGAAAACAACAAGAAGTAAGAAAAAAAAAGTCACCAAAGGAAGGCAAAGGGGGTGAGAAGAGATACAGAAACTATAATGCTGGGTTAGGAAAAAGCAAATAAAATTTAACTTCCCCACCTGTAGACGGAATTAAATTCTTACAGTCACATGTATATAAAGTAATTTTGGAATTGAGATTGTTGTTGTAACCAAGAGAGAGAATAAAAGAAGAGAAAATTGAAACATTCAGGGTGTAGTCATAATTCCATAAAATGGTGAAAAGCAGGTTTTGATACTTAAAAAAAGCCAGGAGGAAAATATGAACAAAATCTACCACCAAATTTATATTTTTAATCTCTATTATTGCGTGTAATAGCTTTTCTAAAATTTGCCAGTAGTGTTCTAAAATTACTGGGTCTAAGGTGAGCATCCAGACGGTAAAAAATAGCACAGAACAGGGCAAGATTAATTGGAAACAATCATGCTCTGGAGTTCCTTCTACACTTGTAAAGCAAAGTTTAGGAAAACATGTTTCAAATTTGTCCTACCCCATTCTTGCTTTGTCTCCTCATAGCAGGCAGGGTCAAATACACACAAGAAAAATACACGGTGCATTTCAGAATAATCCAACATGTGCTGCTATCATTAACCCTGTTTTGTGCCTGAGTGAACAGGCTGAATTGGTCCATTCGTACCAGAGTCCCTGCTCACATAATCCAGGGGTAGGATTTGTCCATAGCCACCTAAAACTGTCCCAAACAGAGGAAGCGAAGCACAGACTTCCCTTGTTTTGAGCACAGCAATTCTCTTTTCTTTTGCCTTCTTAGGGCCTTCTACCTCATGGAAATGCAAATTTATCTACATAGACAGGCTTTGGAACTTAGTAAGTGACTTGATGAAGAGTAATGGGAAAACAGGCTGAGCTGCAGGAAAAAGCTCCATGCTACTATGATGCATTTGGCTGGAAAACTCTGCTCTTGTGAGAAAATGTGGAGAAGACTCATCACATGGAGCATTAAAAAGCTCAGGAACAGCAAATCCAGCTGTTCCTCCCTGGGGAAAGCCTGAAAGAAAAGTATCAGCAGGAAAGGGAGCCCAGCTGAAAGCCAGAGAAGCTCTTCCTTAGTTCCCCTGGGAAGGCAGCTTCAGTCAGGCCAAGAGGGCGCAAGCAAAGCTAACAGAAGTTCCGAGTATCTGGGTCTTTCTGAGCCCTCCTTGCACTGCCCACCTTAACAGAAGGACACTTCACGGCAACTGGTACTAAACGACCCAACCCAGCACACTCCTGCCTTTCCAAGCCCACTCTCACAGCCTCCTCAGAAGCATTTTTTGAAGTTTAATTGTTCATATTATGCCCACATGTCTCTTTTCCTCCCCACTGCCCTGGCTAAATTATCTATAAAAACAGGTAACCGCCATGCTCAAAACAGATAAATGACCTCTTGCTTTCTGTGCTGTGGTGCAGCCACAGTCACTGCCCTTGCAAAGGCAGCAGTATTGCATGGCAGTGGCTCTGAAACTGGTTGAGGATTGAAATGAAACTTAGGAATTACCAGAGAAGATTTGGCTGGGGACGTGCTACAGCCAGCAAAGCACTCTACAGCTACGACTAGAATGTAACATAGCCTGCATCAAAAGCCATGAGAAGCTGTGATAGGGATCATACCTTGCCTCAACAACAGAGATCTGTCCCTGTGATTTTCTCAGGTATAAACAGAGATTATCTTCACTAGAAATGAAGGGAATGATTGCAAGTGGAAACTCACTTCAATTAACAAAATTGTTTCAGAGTTAATATAAGTTTTTTTGTTTTATTTTTGGTTTGTTTCTATTTAAAAAAATCTCTGTCCTGACTCTGATTCAAGTGTTTTTACACCACCACCATACATTTCTTCATTCCTAGCCCTACCATTAGCATTCCCAGACACTGAGACTGAAACAGAGCTACCCTCTGCTCTACTCTTACACATCCCAGCTGTCCATAGATACTTAAAGGACATTTGCCAGGTGTTTTAATCATAAATTTTATGTTCAACATCATATTTTACACAGGGAACAAGCCTTTGGATTGCTTCAGTCAAGGGATACCTACAAGCAATCAAAAAGTCAGAAAAGGGCCAACCTGAATCTCTCTCCTCCTGCAGAGTATGATGGTTCCCTATCCTAGTGGTGCTACCACTCTTCCAGCATATTGAAAAATGTCACTCATTCACTTTGGGCCCATTTCTCCCTTCTTACACATCATGAACTGCTTTACCTAACTCTGCAAACACTCCCAACTGGTATCTGTATGAGAAAAGAATGAAATGTGCCATACAACTGAAAAAAATTCTCTAAAAGAAAAAACTTCTCACTGCTAAGCCTTCATTCAAATGTTTGAAATTATCACCAAATGCCATGGCTTCTTTTTTGAAGGCAGGATGCAACCCTTTCTTTCAACAGACACAGAAACACACAGCAGGCAACACAAGCACACAGTAGGCTTGTAGTCAAAGCCTTGCTTCCTTAGAGAAGCATGGTAAGGCTCAAAATCACCTCCTTTACACTGCATATTGTATTGGTTTAACACAGCCTGGTTTTTGGTGGGGGCAGGAGAAAAGCTGCTTGTAACTTCCATGTCCGGCACAGAGCCAGTCGCTGAAGGCTCTGACCATGGGCAGGTTACCAGCCCAATTAGACACGTTGGTAACGCCTCTGTGATGACAGATTTAAGAAAGGAGAAGCCACAAGAAGCTCTCTTTTCTTCTCCCGAGGGGTGCTAAGGTGGCTGCCGGGGCCCATGCTGCTGGGAGCCGCTGGGGACCGCGCGGCTGTGGCCTTCCCGAGGCCGGGACTGCGCGGCTGGAGCTGCCTGTGCAGTGCCAGCAGACACCACGTGGCCAGTGACAAAAACATGGTGAACAACTCCCCGACACGGAGCCCAGACTAAATCAACCTTCTCAGTGCAGCGAAGCTCTGTAAGAACTTTTCAACTGATGGAACTTGAGAACAGTAATACCTACAGACACCAACTTTCTTCTGAGTCAGAGCGCAAGGGAAAAGCGAGGACACATGAGGAGAACCAACATGGCGGCACCGAGGTCAGTGAAAAGAAGGACAAAGTGCTCCAAGTGCTGGAGCTGAGATTCTCCTGCAAGCTGTGGTGAGGACTATAATACGACAAATTGTTTCCCTGTAATGCATTAGGTGCATGGGGGGTGCAGAGATCCACACACAGCCCATGAGGAACAGTGCTCACGCTGGAGCGCGTGGATGCTAAAAAGCTGTGTTCTAGTGAGGAACTCGAACAAAGAGAGAGGACTCTTGCTTCCAGAGATAGAGAACCCTTGCTTCCAAACCAGAACAGCTTATCCTTAAAAGACTAAACCCCATGAACTAAAATGACCCAAGCTAGGCAGTTGTGGGAAGACTGCTTGGCCCATGGGAGGGACTCACGTTACAGCAGGTCAGGCGGGCTGCTGTTTGTGAAAGTTAAAGCCACGCTGGAAAAGTTTGCAGAGAACTATCTCTTGTGGGAAGGGTCCCATGGCACAGCAGAAGAAACTCTTTTCCTTAAGCGTACTGAAGAAAGATTTTTAAGAAGTGAAGACTGACTAAAACCCCATGTTTTGTCTCCTTGCGTGGTTGGTGAGAAAGAGGGAGGGACTGGGAAGGAAAGGTTCTAAAGGTTTACTTTAGTTCTCATTAACCTTTTTACTTTTAATTCTGTCAATAATAAATTTTCTTTATACTGTTTAAGTTCTGAGCCTGTTTTGCCCTTAAAATGTTTTTCCCCTAATCCTTATCTCAACTCATGAAGTTTTCGTTTTAATTTCCTCTCCTCTGCTTAGCTATAGCAGAGGAAAACGAGTGAATAGTTTTTTCATGGGCACCTGGCACTTAGCCAGCATCAAACCTCGACACATATATATATTTAGGCATAGTATATTATTAGCCCAGAAATAGTAAATCCACTTTATTCAGACATTAAAAATAATGACATAAAAAAAAGAGAAACTTCATGGTGGTGAATGGCTGTAAACTTACACGTCTTTGATGATCTGCAGTCTAAAATATTTCAGCATCTGATCTAGCCTGAACTTCTGACCCTTATCCAAGCATTAGTTGCTTACCTACTCATGCAATAGCTCTTTGCATGCCACTCTTAAGAAAAGGTCATTTGCATGCTTTTCTTATGCAAGACACAAAGCAGACAACCAACTGTTTTTTGACATGGCTCCCTTGTGTTCTGTGTTTTTATGCTATTTTTACATGGAAATTCTTAAAATGCAGAAAACAGGAAATTTGTGCCGAGACCACTGATTTATGAACTAAAATGTCATAAATTCCTTGTTTGTTAATCATACACAGAACATAAAATATTTCCTGTATTATATTTCTAACATGCTTTTTTTCTTTACATGCTGCCAAAGTTACGGGAAATTCAAACATAGAGTGAAAACAGTCTTGCATGTGTGTGAAAGTTTACATTCCAGGTCAGCCACACACTGACTTTTGGAGTTTGTGACAAAGTAAACACATCACTGCGTCATTCAGACTGGAGACAGATTATTCATTTCACTCTAAGCCCAAGGACAGCCTGCACACTAGGAACATAGATGCTCATAACTCTGTTTGGTTGTCTCGTGACAGGCTTAAAAGTGCCAAGTCCATAGCAGAACAGCTTCCAGCCTCTGAATAAGGCAGGCATGAGTAAAATGGGTTATGTTATTTGCACCGGAACTACAAAACCACCAGCTTTCCATAAATACGTCTCATTTTGTATGTCTAAAAGATGTGCGATAACCCATCCATGACTTTGAGCTCCCATAAAGCATTTCCCTCTTACAGTTTCCCATCTAAACATCAAATTACCTGATTCCAACATGCAGGCTGATATTCTTTATATGACAGAAAGACCAGTAGGAGGTGTTCTGCTACAGCTGAGCAGTCCCAGGCCACCTCGGCAAGTAACTTGTGTTGGCTATCCTTTCTAACGTTCTCATAAAAAAGGGTCAAGCAACCCTTCCAAACAAAGTGTCTTAACCTACTTCTAAATGCCTAAGTGAAAATGGTGATAAGAAGTAGCTCCGTAAGAATTCTCACTCCTCAGCATCTGACCCCTGATAGAGCACGTACAAAGGCAATACAGCTTTCTCCCGTATTGCTTGGTTCTCCTTCCTAATCAAAACATTGATCTAATTCAGATATTTTGATCACTTCACCTTTGGTCTCTTTGGAAAGACATCCAAAAGCATAGTAATTGCTACCATGTTGTTTACACTTCCCTGTTACAAAAAAAGAACATCCCTGCAAACGGCTTTCACTTGGGCAATTGCCTAGGCATTACAGAGTGAATTTACTATTGACCTAGGGGTCAAAATTAATATCCATAACCTCAAGGAGAGATAGTTTCCAATGTAATTTTAGCTCTCCGACAGCCACTCAGTCGATTTTCCTGGGTGGTATGAGGAGGGCAGAACAAATTTACCTTACAACAAGAAACTTCTTAAAATCAGCTGACCTCTAGATGACTTTTTTCCTCAAACGGGGGTGATGCTGCCTGTTCCCTGGCATACTCCATGTAATGCTGAAGAACACAGTTCCTATTGGCATTAAATGAAGTTTTTAGCAGTGCAAGGGTAAGAAAACATCAATCCATGTAGACCTAAATTATTTTTCATTTGGACCTTGCACCGGGGACATGCTTGGGTAGAGAATCTGTGCAACATATAAATATTGCTTTCCAGACTTCGTGTGTGCAGGGAAAGGAAAAGATTGCAGGGGAGGATAGCCTCCCCTAGGGAGGGGAGTAGCACCATGCACGCTTGCACCACTGGACAGTCATTTTGTAGGACAGGCCTGGCAATCTCAACTAACACAAAACAAGTGTGAAGTTATTACTGAAATGTACTAGAATGTGATCACTTGCAAATAAGGCAACATAATTTAAAGAAAACATTTGTTACATGAACAGAGAGACTGAAGAAAACTGTCCCTTCACTGAAAAAAAGCAGATTATGTTTCCCTATGCATTATCATCTTTGTGCTAAATAATTGCTTAATTTACAAACCTGCTTTCTTTTCTTTTTCACAGCAGGTTTGGAATCTGAATCTTGACGTGTTGCTGTCCTGTTATCACTTGCTTTTTCAATAGCTTCATCATCTGAAGGATCTAATCAGAAAAAAAGAAGAGTTCTTGTTACTGTGTTTCAAATCCATCTATCCATCTTTGCATTCAAAAACAGTGATAAAATCTCCAGCTGAAAGGTTGTCATGATACAATCTCATGATTGGCCATAGATACAGCTGTAACAAATATATTCTTCTTGCTAAGTTTGCTGAACTTTTTTCAAAACAAAGTTATCTTCTCCTACTAAAACAAATCTTGCAGATGAAGGAAAAAAAATCCAAGCAAACACACACAAAAATGCACAAAATCCCCATTCCAACTCCCAAATGCTTTACTGATACACATTAAAGAGGAAAAATTACAATAAAGGTATCATGTCCTATTGTATAAAAATACATGCACGTTTCCTGCAAGTACATTTTAATTGTGTCTCTTACTTCAGTAATAATTAGACAAAGATACCACTCCCAAAGTTTGAGCAGAATGTCCAGAAGACTAAAACATGCTTATTTTTTAAAAGACAACTATTTAAATTCAGATGTCTCTACCCATTCTCTTCTTCATCTATCTACAGAGAGACTTTGGGGAAAAGACAAATGCACAGCAACAGCTCCATCTAATAGCGTTATAATAGTGCTTTTGATGTATTCAAACACAGACATTTCTGCTGGGGACAGAGTTACTTCCCTGATTAGTGCCAGAACCATTATCATCCATCAAACTGAATTAATTCAACTGCTGTAATTGGAATATTTCTGCCCAACAGGTATTCAGTCATTATTGCAATCTCCTCTATTCCAAAGTTGTAAATTTACAGCTTCAAGATTAAGTTATTTATTTTGAAAAGAGAGGAATAGAAGGATTTCTTAAGCATTACCCCAAGTATAGATGATATATCTATGCAATCACTAGTTGTGAGCAGAATAAACTAATGGCCAGAGAACATGAGAGAGAAAAAGTCAGTTATAGCTGGTATTTACAAATTCCATGTTGAAATAGCTACCTACTGAAAAAAAGGTAAGTGAAAGGATATGTGAAAAATACACAAAAGAATTTAAGTGAAAGGTAAGTGAAAGGATGAAAGGGGTGGGGGGAAAGAATCTGTATTAATCCACAAATGCAACATTATATATTATGTGGCAATAAGGCAGTGGCTTTGAAAATCCTAATGTGACAGAATGGGTAACAAAACGGGTACATATTTATTCCTGGAAAGCTACCATCTCATAATCACTCCTTTCTCCTACCTTGAAAAACCTGTGTAACAGTCAGCACCCTAAAGTTGGGTTCTGACAGCTGTTAGGAGTTCAAGAAAGTACAGGAAGTTGAAAGATAGTAAAGAAAATCAGTGAATGTTTTAGCAGGTTGGATGCCATTTGTCATGAAATCTTACTTGATATAGATTAGATTCTTGGCAAACCACAAGAGCTTTAGAAAGAGAGCAGCAACTGAGAAGAGAATTTGTTTTCTGTTCAGTACAACTAAGAGACTCCTAAGTGAAGAGGGTAGATAAATATGTTAATGAACTTAATTAAGACCAAAATAAATGCCATGGAAGAAATGACAGCACTTGTTTGCATCTCAACATAGGATGAAGACATATTCTGAAATCTTAAAATAGGAATTCACCAAGAAAAGCCCTTGCTTTCCAGCTCTAGAGCAAATGCAGGAATGTGTGCAGCAAGTGAACATTACAGCTCAGCTGGCCTATCTGCTTCATTCTCTTTGCAGGCACAGCCTCAGATCAGAGCTGAATGGACTGTGGCCACACGAGTGCCAGGGCCCATGCAGAAATTATGTGTACAGCCCAACACATGGCAGCAGGTGAACAGGGGAACAAAGAAAGCTCAAAGTCTGTGAGACAAAGTTTTTCCTTACATTACAGACCAAATACCATACTCCTGAGGATGTCCAAGTGTTCCTGTACCATATGGCTGGCCCTGCACAGCAGCAGATCTTTCCTGCCTATTTCTCTCCGAAGTCACTGACCACTTACGACCTCCAGCCACTTTGGAATCTCAGATACAACACTTCATTAGAAGAACCTGAAAAATCACATCATTCAGCATACTCCAGAAAGTTCAAAAGGTGTCTTGGTAATTCAGTGTTACCACTGGCCTTTACCATGGGCTTGTTTCCCTGTGTATCACCCTTCCTCTGGCAAATTTATTGTGCTGTATTTCGGTAGGGCAGCTTCTGTACTTAAGGACTCATCACTGACTTCTGTCTCATTTGCTCCGACTTCAGAGATACTGAAAGTGTGAGCAGCTTTAACCCACACCAGCTCCACACCCCTGGGGTCTTGGACACACTGCATTGAAGCAGGCTGTGGAGAGGTGATATAAATGAAGTACATCAAAGAAATCAGAATTGCCTCTTCATCCCTCTTCCTCACTGCTTGAGCCCCAAACCCACTCCAAAATGAATTTGTGCATGTCTCACTGAACTGCTGTGTGGGCTCTTTCCAATGTTTCATATTGAAAATAAATGAGAATTGCATCAAATAGATTCAGGGGAAGCTGCCTGTGATCTGCAAGCATTCTTTCTGAAATCCCACTTGGCATGCTCTGAGAAAGGCAAACAGGAGTCGTGTTAGTTTTAAATAACCTCTTCTCTTTCTCACAACTAAAAGACACGCTACTAGCAATAGCAATCTAAAACTGGACAAATGGTTTCCATGATCTGAAATAGCCTGACAATGTACCATCTGTTCACTGCTCATTTGAGTTTTGGACAGCACTTCATGGTGCAATGTCCTCTGCTCTCGGCAAGAAGTGAGAGAAGAGGGCACAGACTCAGACTCAACAAACATCAGTGAAAACAGTTCAAATTTGAGCAACTTTCTGCAGTACCTGAGAATTTTTATTTCATACAATGGAGAACTTCGTATCTATTCCAGAAGCAATCGCCCACGTCCCAGTCAGGACAGCAGCTCATCTCAACCTGTAATTCTTTGTGACACCATGTCAGCTCCTGTGATGACAGAAGCATTTTGTTGCAGGCATCAAAGTTCCACAGGCCAGACTCTGCCAAACATGCTCACATTAAACCATGTACCTTTCTCTGTTAATAGTTACCTTGATGTCAGCAGGGTTATTCACAAAATAAATCATAACTTGGTGCAAATAAATGCAGAAGCTCACAGATCACAAACATGTCTGTAACAGACCAGCACTGTTTGCTCCACTTTGAGGTGTTGAGCTTCCCAGGAGACTCCTCTCTGCCAGAACAGGAGAATTCACAAATCCTTCCTTAATAATAAACTGGTGCAAATGCAGAACCTAATTGATTAATACAAAGTTGACTTTCATCTGGCTTGAGGTGCAAAGGAGCGGGCAGGCAGGCGCTGACAGGACACACTGCTTGGAGAGTGATGCTGTTGAGCACAGCAATTCTCTGCCTCTGCTTTCCTGAGACTTACAGCATTTACACAACCACAAGGTCATCAAAGGCACCAGAACAGTCACAAAATGCTCTCAATATAGAAAAATAAATGGGAATTCCACAACTCTCCACGTGCTTTGCTTTGGTATTACATCAGCAGCATGGCACATACTAACAGGCTTCCCAGTCATCAAGTATTTATATTTGATCTTATTTTGAACCATGCAAAAATGGAAAAAGCCATTTCTGCTTCACACGCACACACAGAGAGACAGACACACAAAGGCTTTCTCATTCATATGAATCACTGTTTAAAATCATCCAGTGCACTGGTTTCTAACTTAAAAATTTAATATTAACATATGCATGTATGTCTAAGTACATCAATATGTGTACTAATTATATACATGTAAACACACATTAATATATACACATCTGCTTGTTTATACACATTCACATTAAAAAGTACAGAGATATGTAAATAATTTTACAGGTTCCCTTTAATAACCACCTTTATTAACTTACATATTCACAAAGAATACGTATTTTTTTCATTATTTACTATAGTATTTTTAAAGGCAAACAAGACCTTAGTGATACAGGATGTAATGACACGTGCTTTGATGTAAATTTTGTTCATACAAAATAGCTCGTGCATACAAATTTGCATTTGCTATGCTGATTCACCATTACTTAGACTTCTGACCTTCACATGCCTCTTTTCTACTCTGAAATTATTAACATAGGAGTTATAGAGACCACAACATAAATAATTAATTCCTGTAAGTCACCTGAGGCTGACTGAAAAAAGTTACGACTGAAAATAATCTTAAAATTCTTTGGGAAATACAACTTGTGGTTCAAGCCAGCATATGACTGAAATAAAGATAAAGGCAGCTCACAGAAATGATGGCAGTCATGGGAACAACCAACATGTAATTAAAAAGAAAGCATGGAACAGAAATATGTTCTAAATATCGAAAGATAAGTGAGAGAATAATTTCCACTAGGTGGTTTTTTGCTTTGTTTTAGGGGGGGGGGGTTGGGGTTTTTTGTTGCCTTTTTTTTTTTTTTTAATCTGGAAGCTAAGTGAGATCAGGCATCTGTTTGGTGTCCAAAAGGCTCCCAGTGACAGAGGCCAGTACAGGACAAGTTCATTTGTTACCACTTAATCTCTGTGACAAAATTTGGAGGGAACCTGTTTTACATGCCCACAAGAGAGAATCCCTCAACTTTTCTTTGAAGTATCTGCCTGCAATCAGACACATTCTGGGTCAGAAATCCCTGCTTTTTCCCATATGCTCTCATCAGGGCTATGTATCAGTACTAAACTAGAATTACATGAAAACAAAGGTTGTACAAAATTTATTATGCCCCCCCTTTCCCCTTTTCTGATTTCCATCCTTCTCTGCCTGTTCTAAAAATGTCTCACATCTGAAACCAGATTTTAAATTAAGCTTCTGTTTTCTGCTTTTTAACAAAAAGCCCAGTACGCTGTGGTAACAGGTTTTATATTTGTTATGCTCTCTTTCTAGTTTCAGATACATCACAGGAAATTATATGCTTGTCTTTACTTTGTAGGTGGGCATAGTTCACTCAGTTTGGGTGTGCTGTGATGGATTAATTTCAGACTGCTTTTCAAGTGGTATTTTTATTTACTGGTTGATTAAATTGTACTCATCTGTGTACATTAATGCTGGGGGAAAATATTTCTCAGAGCTCCCACCTCTAAATTCAGTAGATTGAAACATATTTGATGCCAATTAAAATGTCAAGTGTGTTGGGCATATCTTGAGACTTTTCTTAATTGCCATTTTTCTTTGGGAGGAAGGGAGAAGAGGGGCAGAGATGAGGTCAGAGGAAAAAAAATTCTGACACTTCCTTATTATTCTCAGTTTTGCTATTAAAAACTGGCCTCAATCTTCAGTGAATCAGATTAAGTAATCTCAAGGTCAATGCACTACTTGGAACTTTTCTCACTGCGTTTCTCCTGCATGTCCCACCAGGTACACACAGCGCAAGGTCAATTAAATTTCTGTACAATTTAACAGCTGTCAGCAAAATTTGCTCCCAAGTCCCTGTTCATCCTTGCTCAGCTGAGAGGGCTCCTGTTGCCAGCAGGGCTGTGCTGATCACAGTAGCTGGGCTAAGAGTGGCAATGACGGTGTTTTAACACATCCCTACAGCACCACTCCTCGTGGCAGTGCGGGTCCTGCCACGCTGCCCACCACTACCCAAACAACAGACGAGCTCTTTGAAACGCAACAGGCCTGGCTGGTGGGCTAGTTAACTGAGAAAAAAAGGATTAACATACTTCCCTGACAAAAGGGAAAGGTTCTGCATAGCAGAGGCAGAAGGAGGTACAGAATTCAGCGGTTCACAGCAGCCCAAACTGCCTCCTGGACAAATCCCAAATTACTCAGCTGCGTGTCACCAGCACAGCTAACCCCAAAAGGAGGATCTCTTTCATGTCTACCAGGTCAATCCCCTCTAAGTTCCTTCTCTGTAGGCAGTGGACAGCTTTGATTTTTCCTGTTGAGGAGCCTAATAATAGATCAGATACCCTGGAGCCCATGGTGTAAAGCCAACTGTCCAGGCAATAGCTATGAAGCTCTTTTGGGGACTTCTAGACCATGGAATGGCTAAGAATGCAAATTTTATTATTAATATGGTTCTTCAGACCAGTTGCTGGCTATTTACCACGACAATACTTTAGAAATTTCTAGTAAATTAGATATAAATGTTAGACAGAAAAGTAATCTGTCCTTGGGGAAGATCAGCACATAACCATTGCATTAAAAATAGCTACGACAGTGTCAGCACCCTTTTATTTTCTCAAATTGCTCTGGCTAAATTAGAAAGGGTCCCCTGGCAACTCAAGAAAAATAAGTAATTCTCCCCATCACAAGCATGCATCAAGTGCAGTGAGTGGCACAACTGAGAAATCTAGGTGACACATTACAGAAAAAATCCCCAAACAACAAAACATCTCCTTACCTCCTTGAATAAGAATTAGCTAAATCATTTCAAACAGCAGAGTAAGACAAGATTTAGTCTTACAAATCAATACAAGAACACATAAAAGAAATGAAAAAATAGTATTTAATTGTTTCAAAAGACATAATATTACAGCTTAATGGAAAACATGCAATTTTTGCAGTTTAGCTTTTGCAAAATGGGCACATGAATCAAATGAAGTGCCTTCATTCATAAGGCCTTAAAATATTTGGGTATTTCGACCATTTAGAACTAAAGAGGGAACACTGTGAATGCACTGGTACCTGTTACTGTCACTAGGAAGCACAAAGCTGCACAGAAAGCTCTTTTGCAGGTTATTACTGGTTAGTAACCATTGCTCTGCCTTTATCAGCCTACTGCAACAGAGAACAGAGCTGCCTCTCTGCTCGGGCTGAACCAACCTCCATAGCAATTACATGTGGTGCCAGTGCTCCATCATCCCAAGCCATCCACAGTCCCCATGGTCTGGGCAATTTTGCCTTCCAATCTCTACGAACCAAGGAGTCCTTTCCCAGAACAGGCACATTCCAGCACAACAGTAAGTTTTGATAGCTGCAAGGATGCCTTGATCTGCAGACTTTACCTCCTCCCAAGGTATTTGAAAAAAGGTATTTCCAAGTGTGCTTGGGAGGCACACCTGAAGGGCAGACAATGTGCAGCTCAGCACAAACAGAACAGTCCTATCAAAGAACCAAATGAGCTTCAACTTTGTCCCCACAGGTAACACTCAGATGACATAAACTTCACACTCCCGCCAGCCTAACCCTGTGCCAAGCCAGTCTGTAGCAATTCCCTGTAATAGTTTCTAAATAGTGCCAAAAGCTTGTACTACAAAGTCAAAGACAACATTCTTCTAAAAATGCAAACCCCTTCCTGGGGCTGTTCAAAAGGCACATCTAGCCCAAACAACTATTTTTGCCCAATAAATCCCGTGACAGGATATTCAGTTTAGGTTCCTCTTCTTTACCCTGATGGATAATTTAAATTAAAATCACTGTCCATTCAAGCAAAAAAGAACAGGTCTTAATGGAATACTATCAAGTTAATTTTCACTGTACTCTGATATGATAAAAATTGTTTAGCTCAGAGACATAACTATCTGTGATGCAAAGGATCTCCCACAATACATTTCTAACAACTACATCTCCCTTCTTTTAAACACTTTTCCTTTAATACTCAAAATAGGTACTTCCAAACTAATTTTTGACATGACTTGCTGACTGGGAGTGAATTAAAAGACAAAATAAAGGGCATATCAGAGAATAAGACCAGAGGAAATCCTCTGTTGTACACATGTAAGCACAGAAGAATAAACTTTATATGATCAAGGTTAGGCCCAGCTTGTAGTATAGCCACAACCTCGCCCTGTTCATAATTTGACTTTTTCATTGTTATATTTTGTCTATAAGACAGAAAGATGGTAGAAAAGCCACAGAACGTGACTGATCAGAGGTAAAAAGTAGTAGGCCACTCCCCATCTAACAAAAATAACTTTTTCACCTGCTAGGTAAAGGATGAATTTGACATCCCACTGCTGCCTCAGACAATAAAAAAAAGCATCACCAAGGTAAGCAGGGAGAACTCAGTATTCATTTAGTCACTGGAGTTTTAAAACTCATGGTAAGCAAAGGACAAACACAATGATTTGACGTGATAGGAACATGACAGTTCCTTCTACTGTTTGCCATCCAATTTAATTTCTTCATCATGAACTTGCCAAAAAGAGCAACCAGAGCCTAAAGATACAAGAACATTTCAGCACAGCATACAAATCAGTTCTGTTGTTTGTATGCTTCACCAATAGTATCATGAGTGAAGGCTGAGATAACATCCACAAATCACTTCAGCCTACTCTTTTTCTTTTGTGCTCTCAAAAACCATGCTGAAACTTCCAATAATCTCCTTATAACTCCAAATTAAATTCAAAAGCATATTTCTAGAGAGATGGGAAAGTGGGAGCCTGTTTTGTTTAAGTAGCATGGGGTTTTGGCTATTTTCAAATCTACTGGATGAACATCATAAATATTAACCTTGTAAAAAGAGCTTCTCTTCCTGATAGATGCCACGCATTGCACACCATGCAGTCAGTTTAGAAACCCCACAAAAGGGTGCCAGCATTACTGAGCAACAGTTTATGCTCCTAAGACAACGCTATCCAACTCTGAAAAGCAGAGGAACAGGGTAAGCCAGGATACAGTTGACCACATTGGAAACTGTCTGAGCCATTATGGTTCACAATCTCACCTTGTAAATGCTCCATGGGATATTTAAACAACTACAAATGTCTAGGAATTTGGGGTTAATCAAAAGAAAAATCAGTTCACACATACTAGTTACAGAACATTTAACTGTGTTGAGGGAGAATCCCACAAGCCTGGCTTGAAATAAGTCTCAAACCCAACACAAGCCGTCTGGGAGAGGAAACTGTCTGGGCTCTGGAAAAGTCAGACCCAACTCATTCCAGAGGAAATGCTACCAAAGAAAGCTGGGCAGTTAAAAACTGTCAACAAATAGCAGAAAAACCATCCAGAATCGTAAGGAAAACACAAGTTAAGAGCTCAGCAAAAGCTAGGCACAAACTAGGGCCTGACCCTCTACTGCATTTTCCTCTTCATGGTGCAGACAGAAAAATTAAAGTCATACTAAAGAAAACTTGAGTGTATACAGCTGTCAAACAAAACACTTTTCCATCCATCTTGACAAACACATAAACCACTCTTAAAGCCTTTTCCCCTTCTTCCAGGAAGTTTCTGTCACTGGGGTTGGTCACACAACATTTAGTGCCCTGTACACACGAACAGCACCACTCTATAAAAGCCTCCCCAAAGATTAACTCCCTGCCCAAAGCCAACCAGTGTATTATTTGTATGAGCAAGAAATCACTCCTTCTCCACAATACTCCTATGGGAGAAGTGCATGTCACAGTTCCTGGCAAAGTATGACTATTCCTGTGCTTTACGACCCACCAAGCACTGTGATTCCTTCTTTTTCTAAGAACTACCCATTTATCATGTATGGAAGCTGCTGTTTGCTGCAGAGGGTGAAAAACTGGTGAAAAAGAGGGTAAAAAGTATACTCCTCATGCTGGGAGAAGTATATATTCCCTCCTTTACCCTCATCACCTTCATGGTCTGAACGAAGGGATCTGTGGTGAATTCAATATCCTAGCACTAGAGAGAGGGGTAGAACTGGCAGTGGCACTGAGGAGCTGGAATTGGTAGGGCTGGTGTGCCTCTCGTGAGGGTACCATCCTGGAGCACAGACAGCACAATGCTATCCATGTCTAGTGATGCTGGTACACTCAGAATTTCACTACTTACACATAGCTATTCAACATACACCTATCTGGAGGTGGACTTGCTCCTTTTTCAGGTCCTCTCTTCAAAATCAAACACCAGCATTCTTCATTTGTTATAATATTAACTTCTGACAAGCATTTATTCTTGTTAATGGGGAAGAAATAGGTAAACCGGGAGGAAAGATGAACTTGGATAAATCCATAAAACTAAATGGGTGGGGTCTAGCCTAGGTCTGACTATGAGCACGTTTTAGCCAGGAATGTAGCATGGTCCCAGATGTGATGTCTCCCTTAATACTGCCAGTGATTTGTGCTTTTTTACTGTTCTCCACACTGGGAAGCAGCTGTGACTTGCAGCTGTAGTTCTTGCTGTGAGGGTAACACAGAGAGTCTGGCTGATCCTGTGCACTTCAAGTCTATAGATCATGATAAAATTACACAGTGGAACGTGCCAAAAATAGTAGGCTGCAATTAAAAAGGATATATAGCACACTTCACAAAAACTTAACAGCACAAATTATTGTTCACAGATACACATTGCTACTTTACTGACTACTGGTACCATTCCCACCTTCTTTCCTCATGGATATTTTGCAGACACATCTGTAGTATGCAGTTATCACAGTCCTGCTCAGGTTTTCTCTGAGTATGGAAAACTGCATGCATGCATATAATGTAGCATACACTCAGATAGATGTCACCACCAAATAATATAACTCACTGAAGAAAAATACTGCAGACAGTCTTTTATCCCAACTCTCCCACCTATCTTTACACACGAGAGTTGACATTTTGAGCTGCTCTGATTTCTGCAGCTTTTTTTTTATTTAGCAGCCTTCATATGACATAGAAGTATCAGGTCCCATTTGACAGAGTATCAGGTTGACTCATATCAAGTTAAACTCTCCTTCAGGCTAAGAACAAAATACCCTGACATGTTGCCACATAGAGTTAGAGTGGCAAATTCCCCGGATTATAAAACATCTGTTGAAAACCAGTTCCCTATCTAAGGCACAAGGGTTATGTTTCTATGCCTCTTACTTTTTGCTTCCTCCTCCTCTGCATATACTACACATTTCTGTGCAGTTTGATCTCTGATATTGCAGGTTCTCATCCCCTGTCAAGCTGTCCTAGCATCGCAAATTTATATGGTACTAGAATATACATTTGTGGATTTAAATCACTTTTCCAAAAAGTCTTACTTATTATAAGAGCAAATGAAAGGAGAGATCACTTTCTATAGTCAGAAGCATTTAGGGAAATACTGCACACTCTGATGCATTAAGGTTTTTGAGAGGAGGAAAGGCATTGGGCTTGTCATCTATGTCAGTGCTCTCTATTTAAGGCTAACAATTACAATGCAATCTCTCATCTGTACAGGTCTTTTGTGAACTGACATGCAGCTCATTTGTTTAAATGATCAAATAAAGCACGTTATGAGTCAATCAGTTCTAACTTACCAGGAAAATAAGAGCTCATACCTAAATTCATTTGCTGCAAGCAGATGGTGGATTGCTTTTCTGTCCCTTTATGCTGCAGTCCTGTTCCCTTAGATCCTCTCTACTAAGAGAGGGACATACTGGGAGGTCAGTTTTCTGACAAGGTCATCTGCCTTCAGAGTATGAAGAGAATTGCACAGAAAGTGGGTTGGGCTATATTTAGAGTTTGGTCCAACTCCGAGCCAAGGTCCCCCCCGCTGTCTCTCTCTTGCAGCACCGTCTCAGGTTTATTCTTGCAGATTCTCAGCCCACAGAACACACGAGGATAGGAAAGTAGCTCTGAGCTACTGCTGGATCGAGGTTTTTTGCAATTTGCTAAAAACAAAGTGGATCAGCAGTTCAGATGAGAACTCCTTAAATCCCTCACTCTTCTAGTCCTTATCTTTCTTTATTTAAGTGGATTTTCCCTTTTCAGTTGAATAAGGAGAGGAAACTGCCTGGGATAGAGCAAAAAGACTCTCCTCAGATAAGGTAAGGTTGCTTCATTTTTGTATTGTCGTTGTAATTACAGAGTAATTGATGACTTGGATCAGATATGCTTTTTCTGCTACACTAGTTCTGCATGCCAGCATTAAGGGTATTTTTGGATAATGCAATTCTTCATGTAAAAATATCAATTCTCATTATCACTGTCTATAGCAAATGGGAAGATAAAAGGATATCAGCATGTGCAACAGAATACACACTATTTGATTTTTACCTGCCTAAATTATTGTAAAAAGCACACAGCCATGCTGATATACTGTATCATTCTGAAAATGAGAGAACCCCAAATGTGTGGCTATATGAACACTGATTACACATACAGGCATGCATTTAGATGTGCTGAGTGATGTTTTAGCCCACGTTATTTTGTACATTATAAGTGAGCATGGCATCAAGTTTGTGATATAGTATGTGCTGCAAATGGCACAGATACAAGTAAAAAAAGAATAATTAATAAATGAACACATGCTCAAATCCCTTTATAGTTCCAAAGAAGTTGCTCAGCTCCAGAGTACAGGCAGTATTACAAATTATATTGTATTTGGTTTCCTTCCCACTGTGTGCTATACACAGGTTCAGCATTGCTTCTCCTTTTAACACACATGGCTCAACAATTTTCCTCAGCACCGTTTTAAACTGTTGTGATTCTTAAGGAAAAAAACCTCCAGACAGAATACATCATTGCATACCTGTCTGTAAGGAGATCCTAGCACACTTCAGGTCACATGGGTATCATGATACTGTAGTGTGGATCCAGCATGAGGAGAATGTTGTCATGTAAAGACACTCTGGAGCCGTGGATTTAGCACTGGCACACACACACACTTTCTAGTGCAACATGACCACAGCAAGCACACAGGAATGGTAACCTGAAAATATTGGGTAGAGAGATCCACTTGATCCAAAGGTCCAAACACTGATGGGACAGCACCAAAATGTTCTTCACAACATAATCACTACATAAAAGTCTTAGCAGAAGCAACTGAAGAAAGGCATATATATGGATTCTGGATTAAAAGCAAGCAAAGAGCAAGAGAGGTCACCAAGTCACTGGGAGTTCAGCTAAAGTGACTGGGTGAGTTCCTGTACTTATTTTAGGTGGTCTTTTTTTAATATAGCTGCTGGTTAAACAATGCCATGCATCAGGCTGTAAAAAATTCTAAGTTGGCAAAAGTCTTATCTGCTGAAAAAACTTCTGATTTTGCTTACTCTCAACTATGCATAAGCTCATCTCATCACTCTTTACTTCTGATTTTGCTTTGTAACTTATACTTGGAGTCTTGAGTGTTATGTTTATTTGAAAGATGCAATAAAAATCATCCCTTTCACACAAAATACCTTCCTAGCAGTCCTAAGACTCTTTAACAAATGAAAATTATGGTAGCATGCCATGGAACCAACTTGGGCTGTGTTGCATGTGATAATTCAGATTCATCCAGAAGGTTTATATTGTGAGAACTTGAAGAAGAGGCTGTTAAAGGAGGGTTACTGAAGTACTGCAAATGCATTTATCAAATTCATCAGCAAGTAAAAGGCTTCACAGTATAAAAGCATCTACTGCAGTCTAGGATTTGAACAATCTGTTATTAACACTTGTTATACACTGACAGAAAAGGGGTAAAATACATCTTCATAAATTTAAAATTCGTAATTTTTCAGGTTTTGCCTAAAGTTCCGAATCAATGTAGTTTTTGTGACACTTTGTGGTACTATTCTCCATTTTCATGTGGGAAAATATTGCTTACTCCCCCATCAATATTAAAGACATCAGGGATGTAGGCGTGGCTTAAAGCAGTAGTGACTGAACTTACTAATGCAGCATTCCCAAAGACCCCCCTGGCAGACGGACAGGAGCACTGCTGCGTCACAGACAGGCAGACAGGGACTGGCTTGTTTTGAAAGGAGGGTCATCACACCTTCCCCACAGGAGCTGAGCCTCAAATGTGTCTGTCACCCGAACTGGTGGGAGGTTTGTTGACATAGGGATGAAAGGATGACAGCTTTGGAAAATGGCAGTATGATGACGAATATGAGCATGGCATTACCAGAAGAAGCTAGAAAGACACACATCTGAGTGAACAGGCCTCATATTCTAAGGTAGACAAACCTCAATCTGTTTCTAACCTCTTTCTGGGGCCAATCCTACTTGGTAGGATCTTCCTCTTACTATTCTCTCCTCATAAAACTCCATTAAAAAGTTCTAGCACCATGAACTAGCTTTGTCTTGCTAAGGTGTGGTCTTCAATGGGCACAATATGTCCATTCTAGTGTAGACCACCATGGAAGGGAAAAAATTAAAAAAAAATAAAAAGGAGGAAATTTATTTTTTTCTCCTCTCATGTACCAAAGAAAGATCGAAACCCTTCATTTCTATTAGAGGGGCTGATGGGGCTGAAACCCGCCTTCCCCCCTTGTGATGGGAGGGCATGGCCATACATATTGAATGACATGTCCAAGGCTGTGGAGGAGGAGGAAGGGAAAGCTTGGCTGATGATGTGTGCTGCCAGCTGGCCAGGCAAAGCTCCAAGGGGACATTCACTCACTACTTGCTTTGGCACTGTCCCCCTCAGCTGACAGGTGTAAGCAGGGCCAGAGCCAGATGGGTAAATCCAAACAGCGCCAGGGGGATAAGTCCCACCAGCAGTCAGATCCCCTGCTCTACTCACTGTACTTATGTTCTGCCTTGGGGTTTTCTTCTGGTGCAACCAAACAACAAACAGCCCTGGGATTTTCCTCCCTCCCTGCCAAGCTGAACACAGAGAAGCAAGCTGAGATTTTTGGGAGAGTCAAAGCATACCTCAACTCAAACTGAAACAAGGACCTTTAGCAAGAAGTCCTGTCAGGTGCTACAGCACCAATGCTACACAGCTCTGCAGTCAACCTGCAGGACCCAAGACTCACCTCCATCCACCACCACCAATGCACAGCTGGTGCTGCAGCCAGCATCCAGGCACTCAAAAGGGGACTGGAAGAGTGTGAGAAGGGTAAAGGTGGCACCTGGAGTCAGTCTGTGAGTACTTGGGTACAGCTCTGTGTGTATACCTGCATAAGGGAGGAACACAGCATTTGGTATGAAAACAGGTTGCTACCACTGCTGAAGGAGCTCTGCCTTAAATCCTGCACTGAGATTTTCTTTCAAAACCTTTAGTGACTATTGCCACAACTTCTGAATATACTTTCCAGGAAGGGATGGAATATGATACGCCAATATATGCTGTATAGGAAAGACAGATACTTATAGACACAGAAAAATCACAAAGCTATAATTAAGCAAACAGTTACTTAAATAATTACAGTCATTCTGCTAAACAGTACTTTCCCCTGAGACTTACTCATAACCAGGACAGGGAAAGAAATCAAAGTTCATACTCACAAGCAGCCACATGGCCCCAACCTTTGTCTGACCTGCTTTCACAAATCCATCTCTCAAAAATAGGAAGGAAAAACCCAACAACACAACTTTTCCATAGGGTGCCCTGCTGTGTTTTGCTCTCTGTGCACCAGTGGTAGAGTGATATCTTGTTGCAGAAAACAGTCTGCCCTGAGGTGAGGCATAGACTCATCATCTGCATTTTCTTTCAGTCTGATACAAGTGTTGGGACTGACAGAAAGATCTCCAATGCTGGTTTTCACATTTTGCATTACAGAATATTACTTTTAACTGTGGTAAATTTACTGTTGTCTACTCAAAGCACAAAAAATCTTCATGCTCACAACTAAGCACAGTAAGGCACAGAGCAAGAAATCCACTGGAACACTGAGGTATTCTTCAGGCCTGCAGTACCACACTGCTTGGCAGGTGCAAGTGCCAGCTCTAAACTCAGGAAAACTGCAGGCAGACCACAGTCTGCTACACTCAGTGCCCTACTTCTTGCCCAGACATCTTTGTGGTCCCACTCAGTACAACTTTCTGGGTCTCAGTCCTTACTTTGGTGATTATTCAGGATGGGTATACAACCCATTAGCGTGAGAAGATGAAGGCTGTCAACATTAAAACAATTTCCAATGACAATCCCACCTATACAATGTGGTGTTAAGATGTGCAGGAAGCAACAGTCCAAACTGGGATTATACAAAACTAACACGAATTTCTTATCTTCTGTTACATAAGCCTAAATTCTTCCAATCACAGCAAATTCATAGTGACCACTACTGATGCTAAAATGCCACAGAAAGTAATCCAACAACACTTGAGTTCTTTTGTCTCAAAGACCAGAGAGTGAAAGTGCATATAGACAGCTGCAAAACTGTAAATTACAATTTTACATTAAATGAAACACAGTCCTGTTAGAAGAAATCCTTGGAGGTGAACTTTCCCACTTTCCACTCATAACCAGCTTTTTAGTATACCAATCTGATCTGCAGGCATTCACTTCAACAGGAGAACAACGTCCAAGCCCTAGCATGCAAATAACATTGCAAACAAATAAAAATCAGTATTTACAACATGGTTGTATTTTAGCATAGTCCTCATGCACTTTTCTTAACCACTAATAATATTGAAGGTGAATAAAAGAATGAAAGATAAAAAAAAATCTCTAAATGGATGTAAAATAATTTAGATACTCTCCCTAAAGAAACAATTTAAAAATCATGTACAAAGTACAGTAGAAATAGGCATTTTACATCATCTTGTCTGTCTTTAAGAACACTCAATTTAAATAGCAAATGAGCAGCAGCCACTCTTCCTGTCACTGCATTTTCTTCTGCTAACATAATGCTTAGAGATGTCATCCAATGCAACTTGATGTGTGTCCCCTCTCACAACACCTGCCTAAAAGAGAGGGAAGGCAAGGAAGTCCCACTTGGGAAGAAAGTGAGACTGTACAGGATGAGCTTGTCAGTATATGAGAAAAATGAAGGGTTGAGATGATGTGTCAGGGATTGTGTGCTCGAGCACCTGCTGTTCCTGTGCAGCTCCTCTCGCTCAGCCAAGCCCAGGGGCTGCACATTCCCTGCTGTAAATTCACCCACTCACCAGCACCAACCCACTTAGAAGGAGAGACAACCAGGCTGCGATGGAGTTTCTCAACACAGACAAGTAGACACCAAGAGGTTGAAATTATATGACCTTTCTTGCAACTTGAGGCTCTTGAAGGGGGAAAACAGAGCCTTTGTTCCCCCTCACACTAACTTTCATCTGACTTCTAGCTGTCTGAGGTGGACAGCATGTAGCCTAATTATAGGTTTATTGAGTCTTCCCAGAGATTGGCTCCTTACGTGGGCAAAGAATTTCACAAATATCTTTGGGAGCATAGATATTCCTTCATTTTAGACTGCTCCTTTGTCATAAATGTACAAGGCAGGTTTCCCATCAACTTTGCTCCTTGACACTGAAACAAAGTAAGAAATGCCAAGCTTCATCAAACAGTGCAGAGTATGGAGCAGTCACTGCAGAAAGCACAGCTAGACTCTTCTCTACCATCCTTTCCTGTGACATGTCACTTAAACAGAGCTGTTAACATTGAAGACATTTTTATTATTAAAACTGCAGAGCTGTGATATGTACTAAGCAGTCAATACTATACTTCATAATTGTTGATGATGTACTACATAGATGAGTTGATATGCTGTGTTTCCTTTGTGTAAATGCCCAGTGCACGTGGTCAGAGGCGGGAATTCTAGAGGATTTATTTGGCTGGAAGTCAGGTGCATGTATGTGCTTTGTTATACTGAAGAGCTTGAGAGTATGCACTGAGAGGGACTCATCTCAGGGGGACTGCTCAGCCTTTAGCAAACCACTAGCACTTCTTCCATCTCAGTTTATCTTACTGCAGAACAGAAAAAAAAAAAGTAGAAATACCCCTTAATGGGGTGTGTTGGAGCCTAAATAACATATGTAAAGTTCTATGGGATTCTGGCACTGCTGTAGGAGAATATAACAGTTGTTTATTATATTCTGACAGAAAGGACATGAAATCCCTTTCTCTAACCCTTGAAAAAGCATGAGTGTTTTTAAAAGTATTTTTGAGAATCCAAACCAGTTGCATTCAGATCATTAATATGAAGAACAAGCTTGGGGCTCACTTTGTCAGAGCCACAACTCAGCAGGATGCATTTTGATTATGAGTTACAATCTCCAGGTTGCAGTACTGACAGCCACAATCAAAGGCTTCTTTGTCATGTCTTTGCTATTCAGCAGCTTCTGGGAGAGCGCCCTGACACGACACAAGAGAATGATAAGGGTTAGCCTTATCCAGAGGGTTTCACTACCACATCCAGCTCAAGGACAAACTGCTGACAGGCTCTGCAAAGCTGGGGTCAGAATACACACGGTGTGGGAGAGACAGAAGCAGCGCTTTATCTAGCTCCTGAAGTCTGACCTCTGGAGACAGCCTTGTAAGGCAGATGTCCTCTGGTATCCTGTACCAATTCACATGATGTGAATTCTTCCTTCAAGCCCCTGGTGGGAAATGCAGTCTCCTCCTTGTTGATTTACTGCAGGACTGCTGATAAGGAAACCCTGTGCAGCAGAACACTACCCACAGCTTAACAGGGACGAGATAGGCAGCACATCTGCGGAGGGAGACGGGCGCCTTAGCCAAAGTTACAGAAACCAGCAATTGTAACATATTCCACGTCTTACAATATGGGAAACAGCATAACCCTCACATCAGAGATACTTTGTCTCTCACTGTTTGTCTTCGGGAGCATAAAGAACAGCTATCTGTAATTAATGATATCAAACAGAGCCCAGCATAGCAATAAAAAACCCCAAACAATAAACCTAAGTACTGTCATGGTCATTTCATCCTTTTGGTTTTAGTTTTGGGTTTGTTTTTTTTAACTGAGCTGATTTCTTAGCTCAGCAATGGTCAGGACTGGAAGGCTACACCAGGACTGTAATGAAGGTATAACCCTGGGGAACAATTTTGAGTATAGTGAAGGTTTCAGCTGACTACATTTTAATTAATCCGAGTAGTACAGCACTCTGAATCCCCAGATATCCCACATCAATTTGCAGACTAACATGACTCGTTTTACAGCATATTTTAACATTGCTCTAATAAATTCTTCAATGGTTCTTTTAAGCCTCAGAGGTAATCTAATTTCTTTTCTATTTTTATTACAGAGGCTTTCAAAAGGCATTTCAACTATATATCACTAAAATCATGTGGCTGTGGAATGCCAAATATAGCATCAGAAACCAAATACCTCTTCAATACTTGTATTAATTAAAAGCACAAAGACATTCCTAATTACAAAAGAAGGGGGGTTTTTGTATTTTGTAAAAGCATTTTAATTTAAAAGAGGTTTCTATTATAACAAAGATGAGCCACAGTAGCATTTGGTTAAAAAGCTCAGCAGTGAACTAGCATAAAAATATGCGGTAACATGACAAGATAAAATCAGGATATTCAAGGTTCAACACATGGTGCAGTGTTATATACATTTTCTGTATAATCCAGGCTTAAGGGAGTCACGCTTAAAGCCTGACAAAACATGCACAGAAATATATGGCAAAGGAAGAACCAGATCCCGAAATAAGCAAGTTTTGAGCTAATGCATCATAAGACACATAAGATGATGTCATTTATATCTTTAAATTTGGAAAGCACATAAATTTTCCTGTGCATTCTTCTCTGCATCATGAATTCACCAGTGTTTTGCTGCTATATGGAAATGAAAATGTTAAACTGCCCAGTACTCTCCCTGTTTCTTCTGAGGCACTGCAGTCCCCAGTATCAGTTAAATGTCACCTGCAGAGGTGGCTGTACACTGTCCCCATCCAGCAGTAGTAGTAGATACCAAACCTTCCTCCAAGAAGGATGTAAAAATCAGAAAAAGATCCAGACAATGTGAAAGAACCAGGAAAAACCCTGAAGACAGTATTCAAGAGAAGGGCAGCCAGCACACACCACTGAAGGCAGCGGCAGTGGCGGCACGAAAGGGAATGAGGGCAGGAGATGTGGGGCTCTCGTTCTGAGCCAGAACACTTCTCCTTGTTGTCACGTAGAAAATGCTTTGTTTCCTGCAAAACCCAACCCTCTCCCCTTCTCAACAGGGTGAGCTGCTGCACTCCCTGCTCAGTGCCTGGACAGTCACGGTTCCTTGGTCCCTGTTAGAGGCACTGTCATACAGGGGTGGAAACACATTTGCTCCTGGCAGCTCCCACCTCTGTGAAGGGGTACCAAGCCCTCCCTGCTACACCACCAGGCCAAATGCAGCGCAAATCTGTCAGCTGTTCATTGTTGTTACCTAAATCTTTTGAAAAGACGGGCACTGAAGAGGCTGGGGGAAAGAAAGAGAAGTAAATTCACATATCCCTTACCCCAGCGTATCCATAAAGCTGACAAAACGCAACCCAAATAAAATAAAATATGAATTAGATTCGTTTTCCAGGGTGAAACTGTTCTGTGCAGGATAAAAAACCACATGTCACTTCTGTGCAGAAGCAATGAAGTAAATGTGATTTAAGAGAATGATAATGGATTTCCTTTGACAGCAGGCAAGGCTCAAGACCTATGCTCACATCTCTAGCAAGGCATCCAGTTCATTATTTTCTGTTTGCTTCTGCTAAACCTAGAGTACCATAGATACTCTATTTTACAGTTGTCATTACTCCAACCATTGCAGTAATCATTTGTTACAGTAAATAATCACAGAATTGGGTAAAGGCAATGCCATTCTCTGGAGCATGTAAAGTTATTCCAGGCTGGAAACCAGTCATTCATGCCTAGCAGTAATTGTTTGTGAAACCAATGCTTGAAGAGCTTGAACTGCAAACCTCAAAAAAAAAAAAAAAGAAAAAAAAAAAAGAAAAAAAAGAAAAAGCATCAATTACTGCAGAACAGGGCACAAAACCTGACTTTTTTATTTGAAGAGGCAGTCTCTGGACAGATTTGCAAGCTGCAGTCATTTTAATTCTTTTTTTTCTCACACTGGGCAACCAACTGAGTATTCAGTTCAGGTTTCAGAAGAGCTTGAGTGGTGTATTTAACACCCACTGGGTACAGCACCACTAACACTGTGTTCAAGCCAGCAGGAAAGGCACAGCTGCTATTGCTCTCCCTGCCTCAGGTTAAGCACCAGGACTGGGAACCCTGCACCAGGAATGTGTGAAAATACCAGCACTCACATGCTGCAGCCTTCAGTGATCTAGAATTCCCCTCCTAATTTTCTGTTCTTCACTCATGCCATATCTCTTAATTGCATCCAAGGATGTGGAAAGGTAAATAACATGGTGCACTTTACCTCGGGCTGACCCTAAAAGCTGCTTCAAAACTGCGAGCTTGGGCAGATCCTAGCCAGGACCTCAGAAGGGAGCCCAGAAGAGCTTGAGCCTACAAAGCCTTATCACTCCATGGCTCTGAACAATATTCTGGCTGATAAAAAAGGTGTAAATTTGATAGGTCAAAAGCCTCCAACCTGCATACAACACAGAAAGCATCCATGAGATCAAACAATTCTCAACTTCCAAATCAAAAATGGGAAGCAGAAGTGACTGCAAAGGATTTTAATTCAAAAAACTGCTGCTGTTCTCGTTTGTTGGTCAAGACTTGTGTTAGCATGTATTTTACTAAGCTCACTTGTAATCTGGTATACAAGGGTGAAACAAAGCTCCTTCTGCTGTATTCTTGTGTTCAGTTGGGGGGTCATTTTTCTAAGAGAGCTTTGAAGTGTACAGAGCCAGGAGTTGGACATGATCACACATTCATAGATCTGTGCTGCACTCAACACAGTCTGCTACAAGGTGAGAGCAAGTTGCCTGCAGAACAAACAGGAGTCAATCCCAGTCTGTCTCAGATGGTTCCTCTCGTTGCTCTCAGGAGGCCCAAAGCAGGCAGCTGCTCCTCCTCACTAGGAGTGCTTGCTGTGGCATCCCAACAGATTAGGCTCCATTCCCCATGAATCTATACATTATTAATCTTATCTGAAGCAGACAGGGCTGACGCCCAGCTTCCTCAGTGTCTGGAGGAACACCAGCTGTCTCCAGCTGAGCACAAGGAAATAGAATCTCAGCATGCATCAAGAAGAAATATTTCTTAAAGATTCAGAATCCTTCCCCTCTCCTTTTCCCTATGCACTATCAAAGCAACTGCCTGGGATTCATATGCCCCTCCATGGCTCTGCATGCCGAGGAGCAACACTCTCCTTTCTTTGTCTTCTGCTTACAAGATGACTGTGCCCCTTTCTCTCACTCAAGGGCCTGGTCCCAACGGCCCATCCATTTGAGGGCTTTTGGGATGGGTTACGCAAGGACTGTCTTTATCAGACCAGCAGAAGGAGATGCCCAGATTTTGCAGGCAGTGGAAGACAAGGCAGCACACCTCTCAGAACAGAGGAATGGACACTAAAAAAAAACTACTGTACTCAACAATTCCTTAAAATGTACCTCTTAGAGGTCCTTCACATTCTTGGTTCTAAGGCTGAACAATTTCTATGGTTACTTTCATCAGCTGTGGAGCATTACAGCCAAGAGATACCACACAGTTGCTAATGTTGTAAATAACACAGCTCATTGCTACTGAAAGACAACCAAACTGAGAAACAACCTTCAACCTTGAACTTAAGAACTGGTGTATAAGGGGTAGCAGGTAAGATTCATATTCATCAGCCCTTCTTAGAAGTGACCATAATCAACTGGATGGCAAATGACAGAAAAAGAGGGAAGAAGGGGATTTTTACTAACTTACAGAGGTTTTGAAGTCTCTAACCATCTCAGAGATCTTCTCGTGGTTGTGCAGACATGGCATAGACTGGTACAATACAAAACCATGGCTTGACACGTAGATTAACTCCTTAAAATCCAAAGAGCACTGACTACTGTAGCTAATTTTGCATCAGAAACTTGTTTCTTTGATCAGTTTTGCCATTTCAGGCTGCAGTCCAGCAGTGAGTTGGTTTATGAACAATCACATTAAGACACACATATCTTGCATATCTTATCCTCTGAAGGAACTCAGGGGTCTCTACTGTGTCAACATTACATGTGAGGAAGCACTATTTTTAAATAAAAACATTTCACTCTGGGGTAAAAAGTGATTTCCAAACAGTTTTTGATCCCCTAAATCAGGAACTGAGACTTTGCTAGCAAGTGGAAAAGTTTTCTACAATTAGAAATGTTACAACCAAGTGATAAAGCATCATTCAAGCAACCTCAAATGGCTCACAGGCAGTCATTTTTACTGTAGAAGGTGACACACCATGTTCAGGTCTAATAAACATCAGTTGTTATTATGAAAAAGACACTAATTCGACTCACTGTTTCCCACAGGTTTACAGCACTAATAAATCCACGTTTGTGTCATTAATCTATAGAACTAATGACCAGTAAGAGTGCAGTAAGTGGTGATTAAAGCAATAGAAATGCCCCATTAGACAGATGTTATTGCTGTTGTGTGTGGAGGCACTGTGTGGTAAGGGAGTATTAACTTCTAAAATCATGCTCAATTTACACAGCTGGGCTCTCCAATGAATGCTGGATTTGGATCATTTTAGTGTAATAACATGTTCTCAAGTGTCATTTTATTTTTTAAATTGGTAATTATAATGAAACACTCTGGCTGAATAGTATTACCCTCACCCACTTACACCATCAAAACAAAATGTCAAATTTACTTTTCCTAAAGCTTGTTTTTGGCAAAGCAAGTCACCTGTACTCTCAGGTACTGTTTAGAAAGCAAGATTAGCAGATTGAGCCATTTACCTCCTCAAATACTGCACTTCTTACATTGCCATACTTGCCACGTAACTTCAGCCATGCCAAATAAAAATCTGTCATAAATCTGTGTTTGACAGGGCTCTTTATCCCTCTTGGAGCAGGCTGATAAGTTTTGTAGCATAAGCCCTGGTATGAAGTACTTAAAAAAATAAAGATTTCCACGTAGAAAATTGAAACATATTATACATCCATATTCAAACCTCCACAAGGCAAACCTACTCTCATTTATTTACCTGGCAAGTGTGTATGAAGGTTGTTTGACTGTTTATCATTGCAGCAAAGGAAGGCTGGATAAGCATTTAAATCTCATCAAATTAGCTTTGGCCTATAGGCTTCCCCACACTCCTATCTGGGTTTGACCCTTACAGTCACCTATATATTTCTATTAAAATACTTTCACTAAGCCTTCATCACAAGGCAATGACAATTAGTTCCCATTAACTGATTTCCAATTAACCAGGGGTCTTAAGAATCTGATGTCTCACATACTAATGTAGAGTTGGAGCCAAGATCTGCCTGTTTATACAGGACAAAGCAATTTAAATATACACTAGTCAGAGAGTTTGATTTTAATCACGTAAGACACAGTATTTGTCCAAGCAAAAGCATAAGGGGAATACACTAAAAACCAAAAGAAAATAAACCCCCCAAAAAGTGGCTATTGAAAGAAAATTATGGTTGCATCTCTCATGCTAGAAATGTTGATATATGAGTTCAGAGTTGCTGCCAAGGCTATGGTGGTTCTGAATACATATTGGTTGTTCAGCTTCTACCCACAAGATTTAAAGAATAAAACAACATACAGTTTTGCATAGATCTGATACTTCACTTAGAATTAAACAAGTTGTTTGCTTTTTTTGTCGTCTTGTTTTGTTAAAACCAACCACCACTCTGCATGTGTTTAGAAGAAGCCACATTTTTCAGGAGTCTTTTAATCAATCATAGCAATTTATAAACCCATTTCAAAAATAAATATTTAGAGGTCATATAAGCAATGAACTCAGAGAATGGCTGAGATCCAAGCATTGTGTAGACTGAATGACATGATCCTCCAGACATTTTTCTGCCCATGTGGTGCCATCAAAGAATTTTGGTTTTGTTTTTTTTTAAACATCATGACAAAAATTAAGGAAGGAAACAGAGAGACATATGAGGAACCTCGAACTGTGAAATGAGACAGGAATAATGCAAGAGGGGTCATATCCCATCACTCAAACATGGGCCAGGAGAAGGGAAAGAATGAGATAAGAAGAAAAATCAGAGCAGCAATGGCAGCCAGGTCTTTTCATGGAAAGAGCTTAAGAACAAAATTAAAACAAAAAACAACCCTCACAACTTCTCTTCAGACATCAGCTACTCTCTGCACTCTCCTCTCCTCAGCAGTTTGGACACTACTTTTACCAGAAAACCATTTTCAATTGCCCATTTAGACCCAGAGGTGCTTGAGGAAAGCGCTGAGGACTCAGCTGTCATGCCAACATTAAATGTGGTTGGCAAAATACTCTGCTCCACTAATTATCTTTCCTTGATCAAAAAACTTCCTGGGGGTGACCAAGGAAAAAGTGAAGGAGAAACAACACCTCACAGTTGATAAATTCGCTGTCATTTCAGACCACTGGACGACTCTAGAAAAGTGCTGCCTCTCCTGCAGTTCAAGTAAGAGCACAAGAGACTGAGGCACCTTCTGATTTTGACAGCCATGCAAAAGATTCTTCTCTGGCCTGGCCACCAACCATGCCAGGTCTCTGTAGCAATTTGCAGCAATATCCTTCATTGGACTACTCTGCTAAATTAGCTGCAGATGCTTCTGTAGTCAGTCTTTCCTTAGTTGTGTGCTTCAGAAAAAATGAACTGGAAAAGTCTGCTTCATCGGCTCTGTATCAGCCACAAAAAGCTGCATGAAACCAGGCAGCCAAGCTCAAACGCCCCTAGAGAATTCTGGAGCATCACTGTCACATCCCGATTTTACAATTTCATCCACACAGCTGAAAGGATGTTTAAAAACAACATTTTTGGGGACAAAGAAAATCTCATTTCATTCTTCTCTCATTACGGAAGTGTGCCTGAAACCTCCTATTCTCAGAAAAGCCAAAAATAAATAAATGCTGGTACATGCAGGGACGTTTTAGCCTCAGAAGTGGAATTTCTCACAAGAACAGCTGAAGATATAGGAAAGAACACTATTACTTCTCTCAGCTAAAGCAATTGTTAACATGATTATATGGTTTCCATTTAAGGTTCACTTGCACAAAGGGAGGTGAGCCTATCAGTAAATAGCAGAGTAAATCATCACACGCCCATAAACCTCTCATTCTGTAACTGCCATACACCTGAATATCATCATGGAAGCAGATCCCATACTCAAGGTGAAAGCCATCTAAGGCCTTCCTGTAAACTCGAGCTCCATTTCAGACCCTGAGATGCTGTTTCTTAGCAGCATGACACGAGCCATTGCGCTGACACTCAGGCTGCTTCTGGGAAACACCACTGCACTTCCACGCCTGACTCTTCTCCTACTTTCTCAGATTTACCTCTGTATCTCTCTTGTTTGGTGCTCCAACTCATCCTATACCACGAGCTAAAACCCTAAGCGTTAAACACTTAGTTCTTAATTTTGGATTTAAGTCTCAAATTGAGAATCTACTAAACCCTAGGAAGCTCAAACTATGTCCTGAAACTACAAATTACAGTCCTTTCCCCAGCACCTTCTACAAAGCTTATCAGAGAAAAAAGCCAACTTCTCTACAAGTAGAGTAAGATTTCAGAGGGTAGCCACAGTCTCTAGTGAAAACAGATATGCCAGAGCACAGAACAGGAAGATGATTTTTCCCAAATCACATGCCAAGTTAAATGGCAACACCAGGAACAGTATGCAAATCTCACTGATGTGGTAAAACATCTGCAAGCCCACGTGTGGCTTTTCTGCTTATTTATGGTATGTGTCTCTACATCCAGTTATTTTTCACATGCTGAACACGCAAGACTGAAGTTTGCTTTTCCCACCCTCGGGAAGCGTTACATGTAACTGGTCGTTATTTTCACGGAGTGAATTACCACCAGAGTGGGAAACGTACTTTGGAATACCCTTCATTCATCTAAAATCCTGTGTCTTTATGCTTGCAGTTATATTTCTCTTAGGGCTACCATATATTACCATATTTCTCTAATTTCTGAAAACTCTGTGGTTAGATAGGGCAAATCCTCCCTGTCCCTTACTAATTGTAAGGTTGTTTCTCCAAGTGCCCACCGTGCTGAACTTGAGTTACAAGTTATAACACAGAAGAAAAAGAAAGCCACCAAGCATCCCCTATAATGTTGGCGGCACACAGGCAGGGAAGCACAAGGAGGCAGGGAAGGAGAAGCTGCTGTACTCCTCCTACCCACTGCTTTGTATGTGCAATATCCCCGTTTCTCAGGACACTCCTGGTGACTCCTTGTCCCACACAGAGCCCACGATGCCATTCCCACTGCACATCCCCTTTTCTTTGCTTCTTAGGAGATCAAGATCTTTATATGACAACCACAACATCTCTGTGTGCATGTCTATGTCTGTGTGTTGATCCCAGAGTTTTTTCTTGGCCCACAGCCATCGAGCCAAGGTTCGACAAAAAGCTGGAGAAAGCAAATTCCTGCAAGTTCTTACAAGTTTTGTGAAAACAGGCAGGAAGGCAATTCTATAATTATCTTTGTGAAAGGCAAGGCTGGCATGTGTGATCCCAGAGAGAAGGGAGCATCCCAGCAAATTCCTTAACCATGGGAAAAGCTTCCACTGAGACTCACAGTCAACCACTGGACACAAATTTATAGGCAAGTAGGCATGTTCAACCCCAGTGCTCAGAAAACTACTCATCTGGCTAGGCAGGCACTGCAAAACATAGTCATTTGAATGATTTATTCCATTCTTTCTTCTAAGAAATCTTTCCCAGCATTGGATCAGGAGGGAGCAAACTGGTGGGTGACACATTTGCTAGCACAGCAAGGATCTTTATAAAAGCAGATTTTGTATTTTCCAAATTAAACAGAAAAAAAGCCACTGACAGGGTGTGGTAAGGGAGCCTGTCTGTTTCTAAGTCTCTTTTCAAACACTTCACATACATGTACATTCAAATACAGAACAGCATCCATTCCGAAATAAGCACCAGGGTAGAGCCAATGTATCTCTCTCGGGGTAGCTAAGTTTACTTTTTCGAGGTCTGTATTTCAGAGCATGGATATCTGTTGTGAATATTTTGATCACACATCCATGGTCAGCACTGGCTGTGACTGCTTAAACAAGAGGAGAAAGGGGAAGACCGAGCCCATCATCACCCTCATTCAAGTGATGCCCCTTTAGTTGACCATGCCCAGTTGAGCTGCACAAACCAACCTGGCAGTGGCCCTTTACTTACTCAGGCTGTTCACTGCTCACCCTGCTCGTGATGATCCAGGGCAATCACAGAGCAAAAGCAAGCCACTCACCTGGGATATCTGCAAGCGATTGGAGGAAGCAGGCAGTGACCTTTTCGGCCAGCAAAAACCATAGCAGGAAGGCAGTGCTTGTACAGACCTTATCATGCGACATAAAACTTCCCTGCTGGCATAAAAATGCAAGGGGAAACTATTTCCCACTGCAGTCTACTATGTGAGGATATAGCCTCAGTACAAAAGGACGCATGAATTTCCAGGCTAAAACAGTTGTGCCAGACCAGCCATGCACACTCTTGAGGAGTTCAGACCTGGGCAGGCATGTATCACACACATTGCCCACCACAGCAGCAGTGGTAACAGTTCAGGCAGCACAGAATGGAGGACAGGAGACTCAGACATGTGGCTGCACTGCCCAGAGGGTCTCACCAGTGAGGAAGAACTGAGCTTTGACACATCTTCTCTCAAACCTTCATCCTCCCAGAAACTGAACACAGTATGGCAGGACAGCTGTGGACTCCCTACAGCTCTGTCCACCTACCCCAACTGCATCCAATCTTGCTGCCTAATACCACCATCTTCTCTCCACCCCACAGATAGCTTCCTTTCTTCCCCCCATGAAACTCTGAATGTTATTTTTCACAAGCAGAAATTACTCACATTGATAGAATTCTTACATCTCTGTTTTAAAAATGATTTTTAAAAAGCTTTATGATTGCACTAAATATATCTCAATATATTCCAACCCTCTCTGCTCAATCCCTATCTATAAATACTTCAATGTGATTTATTCAATTTATTTTCTAGTTTCCCAGGTGATGACACGACAGACCTTCAACCTGGTATTGCGCAATCAGCATAGGAGAGGTCAGTGAATTGGCAATAACAAAGAATTCGAGAGCCAGCAGCAGGGAGGGGGAGTTCAGATATTCAACAATAATGCACCAGCACAATCCTTCCCTCCACAAAGACTCCAGCATAAGAAAAAGCTTTAGGAGCAGATCCTTCACTGTAGTATCCTACATTGTTTTGATCCGGTTACTTAAGCACAGCTTGATTTGCTTGCCTTCATCTGCAGCTGGGACCTGCAACAGACAAAGATCTGGTGCCTGAGGTCTAGAGAAGGGACCAAAATACAACAGTTCCTACACATCTGTGAAACTTGTAACAGGCAATCAGGCAAGGATCTCAGGTTAATTTCTCGTCCCTGGTTTTCTGTTGCTTTCACACTCCCCAAGTCAATAAAGACTTCTCCTTTTAGGAATTTGGGATGAATATGCATTTCTTGCCCGTTCTCACAGATGAGATCCAGTTGGTCAGAGCATGGTGCTAACGGCACCCAAGTTGTGGGTTTGATCCCTGTATGGGCCATTCACTTAAGAGCTGGACTCGATGATCCTTGTGGGTCCCTCCCAACTCAGAATATTCTATGATGCCGGACTTCAGGCGTGTCTGCCACCACCAGCATGGGCACAGTGCCTCTTCCACAGCATGCAATGGGAAAACCATTTCAGCAAAATTGCTCTGCCAGGACTGGGTCATGATACTGTCAGTGAACATGGGCTACAGGGAACTCCTGAGCAAGTCAGATCCCTGATGTGAGAAAAAGTGGCCCAGAAAGGCACACATGTGAGGCAAGAGAATGGGAGAACACGTCTACCCAGTAATATGTGGTTTTGAAAAGGCTGATGTTTGACATAGAGAAACGCAATCTCTTTCTTAAAAAACCCCTCCATGCATGGACTCCTGCATAGAAACAGGAAACTCCTGAGTGGGAAGCTCAACAAAACACTTGAACTTCTCTTATCACAGGAGAGCCTTGTTAGCTCACCGGTACATGGGAATCTATATGAAAGAAAAAAGCAGCAAAGTATTTTTAAAACATCAAATCCAGACCAGCTCTCCTTTCACAGCTAGGCTTCAGTGTAGTTGCTCCTGTTAGTAAGGCACTGGAAGTGGTGATATTTCAGGCCTATTCTTCAGCAGTGCTCTAAAACTCCTGGCTCTGAAGCCAGCCTGCCAATCAGCCACTTTGCTCTGTTTGCACACAAACCCAAGTTGAGTAACCTGAGGAGACATTAGCAACTCAACACTCACCACAGCTTCATGCCGTGGTCTGACCAAGTGGCACAAGCTCTTAACCACAGCACGCTGTGCACGCTAATCCCTCCTTGATACTTCATGTCAGCTCCCACTGTGAATCAGCACAGAGAGCAATGGATTTTGGCTTAACAAGTGGACTCAATTGCACTTGCACTTTTTGGACTGAGAGAGATTATCATTCCTACCTACATTACACAATGATCCCTGACTGCAGTCCACCAACATTCTCCAAATGGTGCCTTAGTAGAGCTAATGTGCAGCTAGGGGTGTCCCAGATGAGACTGCATGAACAGCTCAGCCATTCCCTTCAGGGGAAAACACCAAAGGAGCTGATGTCATTTACACCTTACCTAACTGTGTCGAGCAAACTTGCTGGCAGCCAACCACAACACAACAGTGACACTTTAAAAGAAGTGTTCAGGACATGCTTTTCATTACCACAGTCAGTCCAAACACAACATCACCGCCTCCACCTTATCCCCCTGTGCAAGACATTAAAAAGCTAAAGCAATAGCAACATGTGGATGATGCAAACATTCCACTGGGAACTGGACTATGCTGAACACTGCACAAGAACATGAAGTTAGATATTTTCTGTATCCAGAAGTGATTTTTCATGACACATTAGACTTCCTGGTTTTTATACTTCTTCTTTAAAGTTCAGGTCAGTCCAGAGTGAGGTGAGGCTCCAAGGCAGTGTGGCACAGAAATGTGTGCAGCCAACATGGCACAGGGAAACAATTCCCTTGACTTGCCCATCGAGAAAGGCCAGACACTTTGAGAGGTACCCGTGGCATTTACAGCTGGCTGTTTGGAGGAAGCTGTGGATGCGAGTCTGTTCCAAGCAAGGCTGCTTCTCACTCATCTAGACTGGGAGCAGGTCTTTCAAACACTTAATGAAGAGCAAAGCTTTTGGAGGCACGACTGTTCTTCATGGATGTGCCAACAAACTAAGAGCTCTGCCATTACGGAGGGAGTCAGTTATCTGCAGACAAGATACTGCACAGGATCACTTCTAAAACAAAGTCAGTCACTTCCTTCCAACTGGTATCTGAAATTTGCCAACAGCCATAAGTATTCAAGAGAAAAAATACGGGAGCACAGACACGGGGATTAGCTGGAAAAATAGACCGCAGTTTTTTTTATTACCTTTAGTATTTTTAATTGCAAATGGAATCAGAACATTTTCTCCTAGTGATAATGTAATTTAAGCAGTCTGTTATTCAGTATTGTGTTGAATCAATATTCTGCAAAACGTTAAATTCCCTGTCAAGTTCATCCCCCCATCCCATCCCCAATATACTTGTTCCAAAAAACCCACTATATTTAATCCCAAAGTTTATAAAGCAGATAACAAAAGCTATTGCAGTCAACTCAAGAGAATTACCTTCCCAGTTCTCTTGAAATCTCTACAGAAACTCCTGCTGGTATAATATTTAAGACTTTAGTCCCCAAAGCAACGTTTTTCATATGACCTCAGGCCTAAAGCTACCTAAGTTGCATCAAAACTGCTCAGACATGTTGATGCTGGCATCAGCTCAAGTTCTTTTAAAATACAGTTAAGATGTGCAATAAATAGAGAACAATGAAGTCATCACATAAGAAAAAGTTTTAAAAGTTACTGATCAGAAAAAGCAGATCTTGCATAGAAACATGAGCAATCATTTCAAAGAGTGGCTGAGTGCCTTCCTCTCTCAGAGCTTGCTCAGCCATTATGCTCTTCAAAGTACTGCATGTCATCCTTCAGCTCTGTCAAGATGCTATACATCAGGAACGGAGATACAGGTTAATACATAACCCCAGAGGAATATATTTGAAATTCCATTTGATCCTCATCAAAGGAAATAATTCTTCACCTTTACTTCAGAGAGCAAGAAGTTACCAAATGCCCCCAAGGACGATGGCTGACCCTCCGAAATAAGGCCTTCCCCCCACAGCAGCACCATCAGCTCCAGGTGAACTGTATGGGCTCTCCATGGGATCTTCACCTTTCAATAGTGGCTTAGAACCAAGAATGTTACTATTGAAGAACAAGAGCGGAAGGGCTGAATCCCAAGATAAGTAAGCAGCAGGGCTGACCTTATCTGCTATTCCCTAGGGCATTCCATTTAGGATCGCATAAAGTTCCTGAAACAGTATATGAAAAACAGACATTGAGGTTTTACCATTCATAGGCAGGAAGTAAACAACATTCAGCAGGAATTAAAACCACTTATTAGTCAGAGAAATTTAAAACACAAGCCCCACATACAAATCATGCTGGGGTTAAAGCAGTACTTTGATCCAATGAGGGAGCACAGGAGGAACAGGCCACAAGAAAATCCACACCTGTGGAGCACACACACACACACCCCTGTGAAGGTATAGAGAGAACTAGAGATGCAGGTATCCAGTGTTCTTCAAGAAACATGGCCACTACATTAGAAAAGTAAGAATTAGGTTGGTTCAGATCCACTCCCAGAGACGTCAGTAGGAAAAAAAAACAGCAACAAAAACCTCCAATACAAACAACACATTTCAGTGGGCAGCAAATCAAGCTCCTGATGAGTACTTCTGAAAGTACTCCCCATCCTACTTGCATGCTCCGCTGAGAGAAAGCTGTGTGAGCTGTCAAAACATTTCAGCTTTTGTCCACTTTGAGGTCTGTCCCATGCAGATGAGTCTCACCCGAGTTTCCCCCTTAATACCTGAAAGAAATTTACTTTATAAAGTATGCATTTAAACATTCTCTAATACTGAAGATTTCCTGCTGTTCTAACATGCTGCAGACAATCAGGGGCAATTAACAGGGAAATAAAAGGTTTGAGAAACATCAACAATACAGGAAAAAAAGCAGAAGATACTTATGATGGGCCCAGAATGTCATGCCTATCAGTGCAGCAAGCCATGTTCTTTTATTCAAATCTTTTCACTTTTTTTCTACCGTGATGACCTCAAAGACAAGTATCTCTAGGCCTTAAACCACAGGCACCTCAGCTGCCTGAGCTGCAGCATTAGGTCCCACAGATGAAGGCAGCTGGCATTGTTCTCCATTCATACACTCCCTGACAAGCTCATGTGGACTGCCCTGCAAACAATGCAAATCCTGTATTGGTCTATTGGTCCCCTACCACCAAACTGGTCTTGAGATCAAGTCAAACCAGAACAATGATACCAGGAGAACATCACAGAGCAATTATTTCAAGGAAAAGACTTTTGCTTGGGTTAAACACGTTTACAGTGATGTCCCCTAAATATTCCTCCCCTACACACTCCCCACCCCAGTATGTTGCAATTTGTTCTGAGCAGTTGAGGAATACTGAATACTCAATACTCTGAGCTGAACATTTTTGTTTTCTTCCCTTAGAGGCAAATTAACAACTAAGGAAGAAATAATTTTAAAAGTACAGTACTCAGTGCTTATATAATGTCAGCAACTCAGAGTTGCATGCACTTTTTAATGTACTTATCAATCACAGTTCTAGAAAACTGGACATGCCTCTACTCAGCCTTTCACAATAGATGCCAGTTTTTGGCAAAAAAAATTTAGTTTTTTCCAGTACCAAAAAATTGTACTTTTTAGGACCACTTTTGGTCAATTCCATCTAAAGGAGCCAAAGTCTCACACCCAGCTAATTAAAAACCATTCCCTTGATGTAGCCAGGCTGTACTATACTGGTATCTGGGTATCGTCCTGGTGCTGGAAACACCTGATTCATAAAAATCTGGAATTCTATCCAAAAGCAGATAGGACACATGAATCTCAAGTGACAGGTACACTACCAGAGCACAGAGAACCTCTCGGCTTTGAGACCACACATTAAAAACCATAAAAATTTACACTAGGTTCTGCAGGAGAATAGACATACTCCAGGGAATCCCAAGCCCACTCGCTGCTCTGGCCTCCTGGCTTTATAATTCTACATACAACTGAAGTAAAACCAGCTCAAAGCACCATTGTGAAAACCCCATGTACTCAAAAGTTGCTCCATTTACACGTTCCCATGTCCTAAGAGATGGGCATAGAACATGATAAAAATACTAGGAATTAGGTTGCAGGAACTGTGATCTCACAGATGACAACAGAACAATTTCACCTGAAGTCAATGGAATTATACTCACAAACGTGAGATCACAACGTGGCACTCAAGAAATACCTTAAATCATAAAATCCCCAGATGCAATGCCTGTGGCCAGCATTTATATTAGCCACACGTGCATTATCCTGAAAGAAGGTTTTAATTATTTTTATAGTGAGATAATGTTCCCTTGACGATCCTAAAGTCTAGTAGCATGTAGCAATTAAATTTCATTCTTGAGAAGACAATAGCAAACATCTGCTACTTTGAATCTATACAAGAATTAGCAATTTTTCCATTGCTTCACAGTAACAGTGACTTTTCCACAATACCGTAAAAGCTACTGACAAGCTACATACAGAAATTTGAGGAGAAAGCAGGGGAATGTCTTCTCTAAAGGCCAAGTGCAAACTGGAAGTTTTACACTTTGCCAGTCGCAAGAAAAATGGGAAAGAAAATACTTCATTCTGTAATGAAGTATCAGCTAACATGCTTAGCAGAAGGAAACACATTCTTCACCAGCCAAATCTGACTTTCATTCAGTGAACTAAAAATATATCTGCAGAGGTTTGTTAATACGGTTGACCTCAAAATTTGGAACTTTCTTCCCTCCAGATGCAAAATAGCTCAAAATTATGCATATTCAGGTAAGGATCCAAAGGCCCCTCTACTGTCTGTTCCCCACAGAAGTTAATCACCAAGCACTACTGAGCACAGTCAATGCTGGAGACTAAGGAAAAACTGTTATCTCCACGTATGGATAGAAAATTGAGCACTTAGTATCTTCTGTGTTTTCTAGGATACACTTTACAGAGAATATGCTTTTTCCCTACCAAACACAGTTCAGAGTTGCAGTTGTTTGATTTACCAAATTTAAAAGATTAGCCAGCCTATTAGGACAAATTCCTGTGACGAGCTGATTTTACATGGCCAGTGATGTATTGTTCTTATATTGCCAGGGATCAAGAGTGCCAGCAGGATTCTCCATGCACAGGGACACTAAGGGATAGAACTCCAGCAGCTTTCCTTCTTGGGTGACCCTTAACACTAACCCAACATTATGTGTTTACAACACTCCCAAGTACCTACGTACAATAATCTGGCAGATTATACTCTGTTCTGTAGTTTCTCCTCCAAATAATTTACAGGTTTGGATTTTTTTTATAACTTCAGCATAGATAGTAAGCAGTTAAATAGCTCCCCCCCAGTTTTCAGCTATGTTTGTACAGTCCAGTAAAAGGAACTGAAGGAAAGTGGGCACACATTTTTAAATTAAAAGGAAATTCATTAGATCCTACCCTTGATTGTGTAAGGAATTCCTTCAGCTCTTTTGATATATGTGGGGGGTCTACATAAAACCATTTGGAAGCAACAGTTTCATCCCAAACCAGAAATGACACTTCTTTTATTGGCATGGTCGTGAGGAATGTGGAGTTACAAATCATGCAGTCATTAGGAATATGAGACATCTCAAAGACGAAATTTAAATAAATGGACTAAACTTTTCTACAGCCACTGGCAAAGAAAGTGAGTATAATTATGTAGGAACAAAGCAACAGTACAGCTATTACTCAGTGCATAAGCCCTGAGCAACTCAGTTTTGTTATGCAATGTTTAATTCAGAGGAGTAAAACAGTCCCTCCATCTGAAAAACTTAATCCCAACCAAATTAAAATCCCATGGAAATGTAGCAAGCAGTTTAAAGTACATTCTACATAAAAACACAGAAAAATGGATGTTTGTCTTAAAAGAGACAAGGATGTATAGTTTGATGGGTTTTGTTTAACCACTTAATTTTGAGGCCAAACCACGTTTGAATATTTATTTCATTCATAGTACAAATGAGGAAAAATATATTCACATAGTCTAAAACAATCTTGTGTATAGTTAACATTTACTTGTAACAGGGCTGTTTCACTCTACTTTTAACTTGCCTTTGAACTCCAGCTCCTTAAGATGCCTTTGCAGTAAAAAAAGATGGTGAAGTTTGCAGACTGACTTGACTTTACATGTAAAGAGGAGCTCTTCACAGCTGGCTCATGGTAACACCCTCTGATCACTCCTTGGCAACAGCTGTAGAGATTCACCACCTCTCTTAGCCATGAAGAAACAAGAGGTGGGGGAAAAAAGTCTACAGGTTAATGTGGTGGGTTTTTTCTATCTTTCATTCAGAGGTGACAAAGAGACACAGCTCACTGTGTCTAAGACAGTACACAGCTCTGACCTGCTTGTCACACAAAACCAATAAATTGCCTTCCTAAGGAAGTAGCACTTACCTAAATAAATTGTAGGCTGAAAACATCTTGCATCACCACTGATGCCTTATCAGGCCTCCTAGACACAGAGACTAGACAGAGTAAAGGAACAAAAGTAGGTATTTATTTGAAGGGCCTTCAAGGTACACCCTGGGGAGCCAGAGGCTATTGCCAAGATGGACCCCAAGATGGACGACAGGTCACGAGTTTTCCACACTTTTATAAGTTTGGTTCATTTGCATATCAGGGTCAATTCTCCAATTAAAACCCCAGTTAAATGATGTAATTCCCCTTAGCTACCCCCCCTTCAGAGACTCCTTGGTTTACACCCCTTGGGCTCAGGATGGTCCAGGTGTCCTTGAAGAGCAGTCCGGAGAGGCTTTGTTGTGTCTAACAGGCATGAGAGAGCAGAAAGTAACGGGCTACAAGAAGCTTCAAAGTTGCACACTAAGCAGTACAGAGTTTAAAAAATATAAAAGTTAAAACCTAAGGCATCACCACCATGTCAGGACTTTTAGGTCATGCAGGCAGGCAAGTGCATTCAGAGTCAGGTAGGCAAATGTATCACTTACGTTTCAAAAACTCAAATTATGCGGTATTTCACAAACCTTTTTCTACTGCAACACCTTAGTTGGTTTATCCAGTTAAAAGGCTCCAGGATGAAACAGTGATATTGTAAAGGAAGTAAATTGCCATCCATTCTGTGAGGAAGGATGATGAAGACATGGGAGGAACACCTTAAAAGTAGTAAAGAAAAGTCGAGCATCTGTAATTGTACCACTCTGCACCACTGTGTAATCTCGTATAAAACTGACTCTTGTTTTCTCCTTAGTCTCTCATCCTGCATCTGCCAACTTTTTCCATCCTTCATGAATGATCCTGATCATTCACTACTCTCTCACACCTCAACCTTATTAGCTCAGCTAGCCTACTGGGGATCTTTACTGTGCCTTTGACTTAAACAGGAATTTTTTCTCTTAGTGCAAAGAAATCCTGACTGAAGTCTTCAAATAGTGCCAATACATATGCTTATGGCTAAATACAATAAATGTGAAAAATGAAGCAATACAGCAGTTAGATCCATTACATGTTCTTGCAGTGACTAATAATTTCTTTTGTGTTTTAGAAGACTTCTAAGAGTCAACTGAAGCATGGGAAAATATTTAATGTGATTTTCCAAAGCACTGTATTTCTGAAGCTCTGCCAGTCATGTAGTAGATTGAACACAGCATTATGAAGTATTCTCACATGTAACCACAGGGACTCTATGACACAGGTTATTTAGAGCCTTGTGAGATTCATTTACAACTCTAGGTAAAGCACATTTCTTAAAGTATTTCACTGGCAACTGTCTGAAGCTGTGTTTCAAAAACTAGACTGCAAACTTCACAGCCTCTAGCCCTGGCAATGCACATCCTATAAAATATTCAGGATTTTTATCTTTTGCAGAATAGCTGGGATCCCATGCTCTTGCAAGACAATTTTTATATTTTTTTCCCTAAACAATAAAAATATCACAAGAGCTGTTAGCAGGTTGGAAGAGGGTCAACAAAACTAGTGTCAGGGGCTTTTTATTTCCTTTCTTTCAAACTCCATGGGGAGTCTAATGATCAAAACTTAGTGAAGTGCGTAAGTATGTTGTGCAACAGGATTGTTAGATCTCTTGGCTTCAAACTAGAAAGACTATAAACCAAAATTCCTATTATGGATATTTCTTGATGTTTGGTGGTCTGTTATGCATTCCCAATACGGATAGTAATTTTCATCCTCTTGCCATTAAGATGTCTGATTAAAAAGCATTGCTGCAATACTTCCATGAGATTACTGTAATTTGGGAATTTTTCTCTTGGAAAGAATGTAACAGAATAATTAATGTGTCTATCAATTCCATTCTCTTAGTTAATGCCAAAAGTGGAAGGGATGAATTATTAACCACTTGGCTTGCTTTGGCTATCATGTTGACAAAATGTCATAGAATCAAGGAATCATTTAGGTTGGAAAGGGCTTTGTGTTGGACCAACTTGGAACATTTCCACAATGAGAGAAGCTCCAGTTACTTCTGCCCACAGAGACCTGTCCAAACGGACAGCGCAGACTCACACAAACATCTGAAATAAAGCTGGGTCTTCCTAGAAACATCTGAACTAACACTTCACTGCAGATCCACAAAAAAAGGGAAAGCAGACAAATTTGAAGCATATTTTGTACTTATGCTTAAGCAATTCCTGGTTGAAGCTTGAAAAGCTGGTTTTGATCAATGAAGTCCTCTGTATTGCTGTGCTATGTTAAGGAATGCCTCGCCTTTCTTTGTCTGATGAGATGGCCTGAGACTGGCCCCCAGCAGGGCCAATCTTTCCAAAGCTTTCCTTATTAAATGCTTCATCTATTTGGAGGGTTTTTCTGTACAGTAACCCACCACTGTGGATTACAAGCAGGACCAGCAAACGGTTTTGAGCTTCACCAGCGTGACTAAGAAAGGAATCCAGCCTGAGTGCCATAGACACCATAAACCAAATCTTACTCACATGAAATTCAATGGAAAACTTCCTACTGATTTCGTAGAATTCAAAACTTACTTTCTAGTCACAGACACTGATCTAACAAAAAACACAGAAGAAATCGGACATTAGACTTCCTCAATATATATACTAAGGTAAAGCTTTTTGCTACATTTTTACAAGCATCTAATGTTGAAACTTTTCTTCCAAAATTAAAATTTCACATCCTTTGGAATTTCTTACAAAGTATTCTACCTTCCCACACTCTCTGTAATTTACAAGCAGATCTTAGCATCATACCACATATAAAATCCATCACATATAGCAAACTTCTCTCATAGAAAGTGAATTCACAAATTCTGTGATCAGTTGGATAGTCTGTCCTCTAAATAGGTAAGCCAATCTTTCCCTCAATAAAGGTAAAGTAGCATTTTAGATCTTAACTTATAAGTTGAACATTATTTCTTAACTCCTCAGAGAAAATACTGATATTCAACAAGCTTTTTAAAAAAAACAGACCCAAACCCCCTCCAAAATCAAAGTGACCAAAACAAGAAACTCAAACAGGAAATTAAATAAGTCCCTAAATTTCTGCACATGGCTGTACTTGCCTCAACAGGCCTTATATGCATCTGCAAAATATAAACGAAAGTTAGTTAGATAATCTTGTAACCATAACTGCAGATTTTATTGCATATTTTGGATAGTTATTTGCTTCCAAAATATGCTAATATTTAATTTAGCTGTTTCATTTAGCTGTTTCTTTCTATGGCTTTTCCAGAAGAAAACAGAATTCCTTGATTTTGGTTATTGGCCCTGAAAACTGGGATAATTTATTTCAAAGTCAGTCAAGCTGAGTCTGTTTTGTGGAGAGACAACTAACATCAATTGTACACTATAAACAAACTAACTGACCACTACTGGGTTTATAATTTCTCATATTTTAACACACTGAAGGCAAAACACTTCAGGTAGAATATGAAAAAACCAAAAGTCAACTTGGCCCAATTAGATGTACTGCATGGTTTAATTTTGGTACTGGTCAGTGGTAACTGAAGTGCAGAAATGTTTCAAGCCAATTCTTAATTATGCAGGCAAGCTGGGAAAAGATGACCAGAAAAGACTAAAACATAAATCAAGCTAACCATGTATAAAATTAAGATAAAGCACACAAACACCATACTATCCTTTGAAAAAACCCAAGTAGCCAGATTTCTGTAAGAAGCAGGGAAGGAGCAGTGGGCAGTGTCATTAGGTGAGTCCTCACTCCGCACTTAACACCTTCCACAACCAGAAGGCGTTGGGAGCAACTGTGGTCTTGCTAATTCAAAACCCATATAATCATCAGAGTTAAACGAGAGCTGACTAACATAATAAGGAGTTAACCCTCTAAATAAGATGCTGTAGGGCTCCTCCTCAAGGGATTTCTTAATTGCTATAAAAACAATGTTCTAAATCCAGCTTCCATTGCTAGAATAAAAACAAATGCTGCTGCAGTTACCAAATTTAATGGTTTTAGTATCAATGTAAAAACAGGCTTCAAAATAACACTTTTCCAGAGGTCATGGCTCACAGATTCCAGGCAATCCATCATCAAAACCTTTCAAAAGTAGGAGCCAAATTTAACTTCAGCACCTGATAGGATAGTATTAAACAGACAGACATGCACTAAAGGATTCTTATATAGGAGCTTACACAAAGTGCTCAAAACTGTGTGTTATCATAAAACATACTTAGTAATCTCATGTGATCTCAGCAAGCAAGCATGGGTGAATTCACCTCATATGGCATTAAAATCAATGCTGCAGATTTACTGCTTTCTTCTCCTAAAGCAAGGATGAAAGCCATTCTTCTTCCATAGTACCTCCTTCATTGAGCTCTTCAGGCTGTTGTCTTCTGCTAAAGACATAAAACTTCAGCCTTGGCCATTTATTTGCACTAAAACATAGAAACTGATCCATCTTCTGCAGCTGCTAGCTTGTTCAAATCCCAGTTTAGATTGTATCTGCTTTATCAGATTTCCCCTTTGGTGATACCTGAGTAATTAGTTTTATTTTCTCCACACAAGTCTGTTTCTTCCATCTTTTTCCTAATTGAACTGCCACAAGCTTTTCAAATGGAGGAAGAGTCAAGCTACAAACCTGTTTGGGGGCAAGGGAACTGCTTTTAATTTTAACTTTTAAAAATGCGCGATATATGGGTCATCCAAACGAGCAAGATTTTAAAATTCAAAGGAAAGTAACTGTGATTAACAGATGGTTTTGCAAGAGCAGTGGTGAATAAAACCTAGCCACTAAGCAAATTCTAACAAGCCAAAGTGAGCAATGATAAAGGAAAGAGGTGATAGCATCCAGCTGCAAAATAAGCACCACTTTTAAGATGTTTTTTTAAACAAATTTTGGAATTTATGGTCAGATTTTATTTGCATCTTTTGCAATGAATTTTATGACCATGTCCATCAAGAGATGAAAGTTGGATGTAGTGTTACTAATCCTCTTATCCTAGTATTTTGGACACTGATTACAGCATTATGAGGAACAGTCAAAACACTAAGGCACAGGGGCATGAAAAAGTTACTAAAGGCCATCCTTTCATAGGAGAGTGAAAAGGCTTCAAGGAAGCACAATTGGATGTCACTGCTTGTCAATGCTCAAAAAAGTGAATTTGGCCATATCATTTCCTTCACTGCCTATCCGTGCCACTAGCTCAAGCTCTTGCTGCTCACCTGGTACTGTACAAAGTCTAAAACCACACATGGTTACCAGTTTCTAAAAAATTTCAGCTTGCATGTTCCTGATCTACTTGATTTTAGGTGGCTCTCATTAGGAGAATAAGTGGAATAAGAATACGTGGATCTGACAATGCTGTCAAAAGAACTGAGGCTGCACAGCCCCATGCTCCCAGGGGCAACCAGCAGCAAGGCTGAAAATGTGTTCTCAGTAAGGAACACACAGCCCCTCCTCGCCTGAGCAGGAAGGAGTCTGCTAGTCAGAACACGCCTGTTTGATATGTGTACGTGTGTCCTTCTTACGCATGTATGTGTATATTTATACACACACACACACACGGGCAATACAGATTCCTTCAGCTGCTGGGCTCACAGACTCTGCCCAGTAACCACTTCTGGATCCCAGTCCTCCCAGCTGCTGGCATGCGGACAAACGAGCCCTCTCCAGCTGCTGGCACAGACTGTCACACACATATCCAGATATGTGCAAAAAGTGCTCTTGCATTGACTCATCTTGATGGGTTTTAGATCTGGACCCTGGGGCTGAGGCTCTCCTCAGTCCTGGAAAGGACTCAAGATGTGGTGTCCCTTCCTTTGTGTCTTTAGTTAGTTTTCTGCCTGTCATTGTGCCCCTGTGCTCCTCTGGGCTTCTAGACGTGGGACTCGTGGGCTGACGGCCCTAGTGACGACCTGGGAGGAGCCCAGCACAGGGTACCAGTTGGGATCCCCTGACTGCCTTTGTATATGCTCACAAAATGTAGCAGATTGTCCCGTGCAAGAGTGACCTCGCAACTAAAATGCCCTGCCCCACCCCCAGATTTCTTTTCAATTAATTTATTTTTCTGTAATTGGTGAATATCTGCTCTTCCTACTGAGTATTTGGTATAATTTAGAGGAAGAATGAAAGGCATCTGTATTAGAAATACAAACAGAGGCACTGAGATCAGACTAAACAATCCTCATGGAGAGCACGAAAATAAATTCCAAACAAACGCAAAGGTGAATTTTCCAAAGTCAGTACCACTCTCTTTAGAAGGAGACACATCAAGTATTTGTCTGTGATTTTTTTAAACTTCTAGTTTACTATCAGTCAAAGAACTCCATAAACCTCATTCAACATTCACCCTACCTGTGGGTACCTTCAGGCTGGCTCAACCCTGAGCTCCCAAGCTGGCTTGGGCACATGGGATGCTTTCAGCTAGTCCAGCACGTCCCCTTGGGAGAAGGGGAGGAGTGGCGGCCAGCACAGCGGACAGGCCTCCCTGGCCCACGCAGGCAGAGCTGGCCTGGCTGACCACAGTCCTGCCAAAAGGTATTTTTGCTTTCTGACTGAGAACTGCAGGCAGCAGCCCGGTGCACTTGTGGGGAGTTGCTAAGCATTTTGATCAATTCTTTCCAAGCATGGGGAAAATTACTGCTGCTTATGTAATCTGTCTTTTGCCAAATGGGAATCTGGGAGCTCAGCTGAGTTGACGTTAGCATTTAAGTTAAGGAGCCAAACCATTTTTCACTCTGATGCTCTTTTGGCTTCCACCATTGACTACAGATTCTGTCAAAAAGTTACATCACAGTCCTAAATGCCATCTACAGCACTAGAATCAAGCAAGGTGTTTTGTTTGAGGTACAGTTCGGAAGGCAAGTTTTGGGAATAGAGGTTCACTGAGTCGTACATAGCAAAAAGCAGCAGCAGCACCAAACTGTGTAAGCCCCAGGTAGAGGGGGCACCTGGTTATCCCATGGGACAGTGGGTACCCTGCTGACCTGTGGCTCCTGGAAGGACACAGCCTCAAGTGTCTTCAGACAACCTTCCCACCTTGTTTCTTAAACTGGAAACTTATTTAACCTCTAAATTGCCAGCAGACAATTGCATTGATTTACACTCAGAGCCTGTTTGTAACATATCCCTTGAAGAAGTTGAGTTCTTGGTTTTTATACCACTTAATATAAATATGTATCATGGAAAGAAGATGTATATGCCAAGAAAAGAAAACAGAGACAATTAAGAAGGATTCCTCTCAACAAAAATAGAATACTGATTAACTGAAAGCCCGTTTCATAATTTGTCAGGAAATGGCAGTGATGCATACCAATTCCAAAATAATAAGCATAAAATAAATACAGAAAACCGACTGAAAAAAGGGTGTTGTGAAACCCTTTTACAGCAGTAATAAACCCCAAATCCTGGCAAACTTAAAATGGTTCAAGACCACATGTTCTTACCGGGTACAAAAACTGGCTTATAAACTGCATATGAATTAAGAACAAAACAATGGCAATCCTCTTCAGATTACCTCTGTGACGAGAAATGGCTCATCCAAAAAGAGGATACCAACCCACCTGCCACCCCTGTAACTTGAGTTTGGGTCAATTCTTACTCTCAGTCAAGTTGCTACTAACTTGAATGACAGCTGATCATACTGATGCTCAGAAAACCAATGTCTCAAGTTTAGAAACTTAACTCATGTATACATATAAAGGAAAAACAGTCTCTTCTGTTCATCTCATGGAACCTTAAAAGAAAACAACCCATGAGGGCATACTGATGCAAACAGGTGTGACAGAAAACACGAGTTCCCTCTTCTGTAAATAGCTTTGGTTGGCAAAGCATTTCTCTGCCCTTTTATCTACTAAGGGATGACTTCAGTTTAGCAAGGTTAAGGAAACAGCTGAAAGCAGCAATAGCACTTTAAACTATTTTTAATTCAGAAGCCCCTAAACACTGTCCAACAAGGAACAAATTTAACTAAACAGACAGGTGGGTGTTTTGTGTAGCCCTCTCCCCTGATTAAATTTTAGATACCCTGTGAAAAAGATATGCAAGTGGTGCCACTCCTGAACCAGCCTCTGACTGCGTCACTGGTGTAACTGAAAAGGTTGAATTTTTGTTATTCTCAAACCCAGCATTCTGCGACAGCAGAAAATGTTTCCACATTTGTCTTGCATGCACTGCTAATAAACTTGATGAACAGGTCTACTCCTCTCTCATGACTCAGCATCAGTCAAGTTTGTTTTGGTAGCTTTCACTATTTGCCACAAAGCTGATCCATATTTTCAGCTATTTTAAAAAACAAACAAAACCTAAAGAAAACCCCCACAAGCAAACAAATAAAACAAACCAAAAAGGCAAGGCCAAAGAGACGCAAAGACAAAAAACGTTTGCTTTACTTGATCTGCTAACCACAACCCAGCAACACAAAAATTCTGGCTTTCTTCAATACTATATTCCACCTGAATGCCACGTGTAGGGGTAACAGTAAGACAGCCTTGTGACACTTGCAGACACCTCGCTCCAGTTTCCTGTGTGATAAACAGACTCATGTCAGTCAGTGAAGCTGATTCTCAGTGAACCAACGACAGGTGTCATCAAAGTAACAAGAACCCGGAGCAGGGAAAAACTGGGGCTCAATGCCAGTGTCAGTGTGTCCTGGGCTTGACTCGTTTCTAGTTATGCCAACACACTTCAAAGTGTGAAATTTACTTTGAAAACCCTACAGACTCCCCTAAAATTATTTCTGTAATAGCAAAAAGTAAAGGCTGGAGTACTGCGACATTTGATTCCAATCAGCGTGATTGGAAATCACACTAAAAAAACCTCACTAGCAAACACTAGGAAAACAAAGGAGAGATGGTAGATTTTGGCTGTGGCTGCTGTTGCTGTTGTTTTGCTGCACTTTATTTTAAGTAAAGCTACATTTTTAAACACTGACACAGCTCAGTAAAATTTAGTAGCTATAACTCACAGTTAATCTTGGTTAGATTCTCCATCACCTGAAGTCTTTAAATCAATATTGGGCACCTCCTCAGAAGATAAGCTGTGGCTGGGCCAAATTTATTGAGCTGTATAAAAAACTACTAGATTAGGCTCTCTGGTTTGTGTTTATGTAAGATTGCAACCATGACATAATGTCTCTAACCTTAAGTATCCACTAGGCTATAGAATACTCAGAATTCAAAGGCTGTACGAGGGAGCTACTGACTCTAGTGCACCAAAGGTGGGCAGGTAAAACAGACTATATGACAAACAAGAAAATATAGAGTGCAGCTTTGGTGAGGTATGGAAAATTACTGCACACACTATCATGCTGCAAATACAGTGCTGAAAAGAAAATTCACATCTTACAACAAGACAAACAACTACAGAACATATCTGTCTTACCAGTGCCATGGCAACTGTAACAGAAAACACACACACTGACCTGAAATAGTAGCAACTTCTTCCCGTTAAGAATACTGCTTATAAGGGAATGAGCAAGAGCCGGCTGACCACATATCCATAAAAGCTGGGGATGTTTTCTGTTTCCAGAAAGTGTTTCAATGCCTTTACTATTTTTACCAAAATTAAAAAAAAATCAACAACAAGAAAAAAACCAAACCAAAACAAAACAAACCACCAGATCAAGAAAGAAAAAAAAAAAAAGAAAAGGTAGTTTTGTCACTGATTTTATAGTTCCCAAGTATATGAAGCCAACAAGCTGAACATATGCACACTTCAGGGACTTTTCCTAATCCAAGCCACCCAGTTTCCACTCGCCTCAAAATGTGCTGATAAAAACAAACTCCCTTAACCAGACCCTGATCCCACAGGCTGATCTAACCCTTACACACAAGCATCCCACTCCTTTGTCTCACCAAAGAGACAATGACCTGCTCACACAAGTAGGCTGACAAATTCAAAAAGGAACAGCTGCATCTGCCCAGCCAGGGATTAACTGGCATTTCAGCCCTGTCTGTCCACTGAACAGCTTTCACATTACTAAGATTTACCACTTTAATGCCATTAACCGCAGTGAATTTTTAAGAAATGCTATACACAATTGGAGAGACCTGTAAGAAAGGTTGTTCCAGGTTGACTGGAGATGCCTTCCTAAAGAAAATCTTGCATAGGATGTTTTACAATTGTCTATCAGATATTGTCCCTTATCACTGCTGGCAGATTTCAAAAGAAAGAGAGAAGTCCTGAAAATAGTAAACTTCTAAAAATCTGGTGAAAAATCAATGCAGAGAAAGGAGATCATAATCAGTGTGTAGAGAAAAAGCCCCCAAATGTGAACTGCGCCACTGTCAGTCTTATTTGGTGGTACAGCACCAACACAGCTTCTGAGTGGATGTAGCAGACAATGACTATTACCCAGCGTAGTGTTCAATAAGGAGAACAGTGTGGAGTTGGATATATCCAAGCAGAAAGGGACACACATCTAGTAATTTTCATATTTTCAAGCCACAAACAGTTTAGGTTTTCTTTTTTAACCATAATATATTTTTCTATTAGCAAATGAGAATGTATGTATGTTCACAAGTTCTCCACATCTGAGCAAAAACCCAAACCAGAAAATCCTGCCTAGAATCAAGTATCATTTACCGTCTCCTACAATAAATGTAGCTGTAGCAGAAATAATCTTACATACTGCACTGGATATTTAAATGTTATCTAGCAAGCAAAAATAAGAGCTAATACATATACTCACATATACCCCTCACGTTTTTACTGTGACTAAGACAAAAGTCTGATTTACAAGTACTTCATAAATTTGTGAAAACGAACATGGAAACTGTTCTGCAGCTCAGTGACCTGTTGGAACCAACTCAACACAACTGCTGTGCACACAGTCCTTCCCAGTAACACAAGTCTGTGAGCAACCAAATGGGAAGGGAAAAGGGCAAAACAACAGGCGTGTTTTTGCATTTAATAACCAGAAACAGTTTGGACTGCTATTCTCTACCCTGTTCACTGACTTTCTAAGAGCCCCCATTTAAACATCTAGAATAACTTACTTCTCACGACTACTTAATCCAGTTCTCCAACCTGAAGGTCCTAAGAGCTGCTGCTCTTTGAAGCATCCAGAACATTACTTGCATATACTTTATAAAAATGGCATTTTCTAGTAAAAGCAAAGCTTATAAAGCTTAGGGGAAATAGCCTTGGGGTTTTCCCCTTCTGAGAGCTTAAACTTTTATGAGTGAACCTAAAGGACTGCCAGACTTCTAAAGTGACAACACATTACGAAAAAATTTCCTATGTGCTTTGCAAATTTGAAGTCAGCCACATTTCACAACTGACATCAGGGTTTTTAATATCAGCTCTAATGAAATATAATTCTCCAATGACATAACTGTGAAGTACAGCATTTTCATTTCACTAGCTGGCAGAGAGGTTTTGGCCTTATTATTATTATATCTTATGTAGAGCCAAAAGTGTTCTAGGTCCTGCACAGACATGCCTGAAGACAAAGCCTTTTCCTTGTATCTGCTGTAAACACAGAGACCACAGGGTATTCAGCTTTACAGAACAGGTTACGCATTTTCACACGACTGCTATGGCCAAGTCGTACGGTAGGACACAGGAATAAGAGAAAAATGTAAGAAATAATTTACCTTCATCTTCTCTACAGTTTCACTTTCACTAAATCTCTTTGGGTATAATTGGATAGTTTCTGGTTTGGGAGAATTTCACTGTTTATTGAAAAAAATCCTACAGTCAATGAGGAAATTCCAGCCATCATCACAAAGCCCTGAGGGGAATGGGGTGCAAGCAGAGGATTCAAATGATAGTCTTGTTTTTAAATCGGGTTCTTCCTGAGGTCACACTTCCTCTGCTGGATGAGAGAGGTGTTTATTTCAGAATAGATACGTGCACAGCTCACTACAGTTTAACCACACACCAATTAAAATTAAGAAGTTCCCATTTGCAAATGACTGAACTAAGGATGTAACTGAGAAGAGCTCTGCCTTCCCTAGACCCTGAAAACCCAAAAAACAGGGAGGAGAGAAGAAGCTACACTTCTCCCATCAGGGCCTACACCCCCTGATGACTGAGATGAAATCCAAGCATGGAAGACAGCAGTCAGAAAGAGAGACTTGTCTACTCTGAAGCCCCCGAGTAGCTGGTAGGAGCATCTGATACGGGCACTTTGTTCTGAATTTGTCGTGCAAACAAGCAACAACAGTAGCAATGTCGTAGTCACCCCTTCACCTACACATCCCGCTCAATGCACGTTTCTTCAGGTCTCCAAGGGTGTTACTTCGGAAAGAAACTGCCTCAGTTTGGCTGTTGACTGCACGTTGTGCTTTGGGACCGAGCAACAACCCTGGTAACACCAAGTGCTTGGGGATACTGACACTCCAGGGACACCTCCACACACAGATCCAGCTCCAGTTTAAGAAGGAATTTGAAAGGGGTATCTCATGGCATAGTTCACAGTAACAAGTCTAGACCTGATCTGCTAAAATACACACAAAAAACGATAAGCCATACTGACAGGTACAAAGGTTGAAGATGTTGTTGAGGCAACATCTCCTAGTGGCTGTCATGAGTGGAAGGTAACAGGACACAGCCTCTTTGCCACAGGGCTGATGCGCATTCAGCTTGGGTGGGAAAAAAAAATAAGAACCAGCATTCAGCACATTAAATGGAAAGGGGGAGAGAAAAGCCTCCAAGAACATAAAGGGCAGATGTCTGCCAAGAGTTAACAAAAAGGTTCATTTGCGGGGTTCATTTGTTGGCTTCTTGCGTAAGTCTTGAGATAACACCTTGTTGGACTCGTAAAACACAAATGCAGTAGATCAGAAGAAATTTCCCCTTTGGACTGGACTCTAATCAGGGTATCTTGGTACCCATGTTCTCCTTTTGCATCTTTCTGAAATCCTGAAGCACATTTTTGTGGGGGTTTGCAGACCCTGAACTGCAGCCTGAACACAGTTTGAACTCTCAGTGAACCTCTGCCAGCTGCACATACCTCTATTTGAGGCTACAGCAGAAGCTGAAAAGAAATCATGTTTGATTTTTCTACTTTGGGGGACAGGTGAGGAGAAGAGTCCCCATAATGCATTACGGTGCAGCTCGCAGTGGTGGTGGCTGTCTCTCTTGGTGCCGCAGCTCATTTTTGTAAAGATAGCTACGCAGGATGAAGTAAGTGTTATCCTTCAGTTTCCCTAGACTGCTGACAAACATTACACTGGTCTCCAACGCTGATGGAACACAGAAGAGAAAACACAGAGCACGACTTCCCAAAAACGGGCAAAAACTTTGGTCCTGTCTGGAGGACAGAGGATTGGTCTGCTCTGGGAAGAGACAGAGGATAAATGGGGTCAGAACTGTCCTTCCCAGCTCCATGCAGCCAAGTGTAAATTAACAGTAACAGAGATGTTACCTCTGAGGGGCTGTGTGAAAGCTGCAGCAGACACCACCACAGTAGGGGAAAAACTGCAATACATGTCTGCTCTCCACAGCCAAGAGATCACAGTCAGGACTAACACACTTGCTAGAAGCTTTGCCTCAGAAAGGAGAGAATCAAAACCATGGAAGGATGGCGGGGTTTGGCCCACTGTAAATGTTGGCATTTATAATGGAGAACAAAGTGTCACTGGATGCCTGCTGCAGACACTCATGGTTTGCTTTTCACAATGTCATGTAATGATGCTTTGTATTGAGATTTCATACAGTAGTAGTTCCTTAATTTAAGTAATTGCATTTTCTGCTTGTAGGAAATGGTCTGCTTTGACCATACCAAATAAGCCATTGTCCCACCAATATTGCCATAATCAGCTACCAACAATTGTTTTAAGGCACTGCCGTTTCTTAAGAGCTATTACCCCTTTATTAGAGGACAATGTAAGCCTAAAACCAACAGAATGCTCTTCCCCAAAGATACCATTCCTTTCATCAGGTACTGAAGCAATAAATGACATAGGAAGGGGGAAAACTAGTTAAATAGTTGCAAAAACTATCTAGAGCCTCTGTCTATGAACTCAAAAAATACTATTTTTCACACAGTCGTAGAGTCCTACTACGTAAAGTTGTACTAAAGCAGTATTAAAACCTCTACATCTTCCACCCACATGAACAAAGCAGTCCCCTCCCACCCCTCCACAGCTTCCAGCCCCAAATATCCTGGCGTAAAATGATCAGACAAAATAGGTGACTTATGTTTTTATTGGTTCCTGCAGACCATGACGACACTTCCTAAAACACTGAGCCAGGAAACTATTAATGTCTCTGAAAAAGTGGAAAGGGTCAGGCTGTTTCAAAGAACGTGTTTGCTAAGAGGCCTTTGTTACAGATGTATAGGCCACTTACGACTCGATTAATACTAACAAAAGTATTTAGCATTCATGTAACATTTCTAGCTCCAAGATATATTGTGGACATATTTGTTACATTGTGTTACAAATATGTTCTTGTATTTGTTGTTTTAAGAAAGCATTACCCATTTTCACCTTTTTGAGAACTAAAATAAGAAAGTTAATAAGCTTGCCTTAGATTTTGTAAAGTAGTATGTCCATTCCAAGATCAGAATTACTGACAGATCTGTATGTGCTCCTAATCTCAGGCTGTTATTGGAGAGAGAAATGAAAATGGTCTCAGTTTATCACCATTATAAAAATGGAAGACCTAGAAGATTTTCTAGATTTATGTCAGCTGTGTTGGCCTGCATTTGGCAGCACAAATCAGGTCAGGCACTTGCAGGTGTGGTCACAGATCTCTTAAAAAAGCTCTGTGTGTTTTATATACAAGCACTAAACTAGAGCAACCAGTACTCTAACAGGAGCATAGCACAATGCATGCAGGACAGGGAGATCCCACAGAGACTGCTCAAAGCTTTCTAATTTTCTAGCACATACTACATGTATACACATCTTTGTTTTGGCTGCTTCATCAGTAGGTCTGGGAAATATCAAGGGAGACACAAAGGACTTGCACAAAAGCCTTGGAATTAAAGGTGCTCCAAAGATATCACCACTTCTTTTGTGGCCAGAACAATTTCACCCACAAGCCCAGTTCTGATCCTGACTGTACAACCTGTACAAAGGTCAGTTCTCTAACACAGGAGTGCAAAGCAGATAGTAGAATGCACTTCACACAGAAGAGAGCTGAGGCATCCTAAAAGAAGTACAAGTCACTCTGTTTTTACTGACTAAGGAACTTCACTCATCTCTCACGTCTCAAACAACCACAGTCGGGTCACACGACAAACGCTGCAGGTAAAAGTCCCACTATTGCACAGTGCCACCTCCTGGGCAAGCAAGACTGAAAAAACACCCTCGTGTGTCCCTTCTCTCCAGCAGCATCCAACGTTTTAGTGTCGCCTCCCAAGCTCCGGCAGGCCGGGCATCACCTCTGTTCTCAGAAGGCAGGCCATGAATCCACGGAAAGAAGAGCAGACTGCTCACAGCTCTCCCCATGAAACGTGAGCTGCAGCAGACCCACTCAAGTGAGGCCATATCTGCATAGGCAAGCACCACACAAACCCACAGGATTAAGTTCACTCTGGGTTGCTGGCTAATCACAAATTAGCAATCAGGGCTTCCTTTCAACATCCAAACAGGAAATGGGAGTGGAGGAAGTGAAAGCTTAATCATTTCTTGCATGTTAACAAGTTACATGAGCTGCTCCAATAAAAAAAAGCTTTGCTAAGTGAACTTAAACCTAGCACACAGTCTGCCCCAAAATGGCAAGCATTTATCTTTAAAACCAAGCTGTGCATCTTGGAAAGACAATGGAGGCAGACATTTAAATCAGCATCACTTAATTTCCGGGATAAGAGGACATAAAGCAGTGACCTGAAGTTGAGGATCCTACTTTATTGTAATCACAAGTGTTGAGACTATAACCCCCAAACCAAACCCAAGGTAGTAATCCTGGCATCTCTCTTGAAACATTCAGTGAAAAAACAGGATTAGAAGGGCAACATTTTAGTTATCACAAACTGTTAAATCCATAAGGGCCTCTGACAAAGGAGCAAGAAAATCAGGCCTAATGTTAGCTCCATTTCTTCGTCTCTTTGTACTCTTTGGCTGTGCAGATCCCAGAATATTTACCTGGTCACACAGAGTTAAGTGTCAGAAAAGCTGGGAAATAAAGTCCCTGTAAGACACTGAGAACCCTAAAATGCCTAAAGGAGCAAAGGACTTTCAGGCCTCCATGTCAAGCATAGCAAGGAACATCTCTCCATCTTTAGGCCACGAGATCACAGCCCCTGGCAAATGGGAAAAGCCTGGCCCATTATACACTCCTAATTTGGTACTATCTTCACAGCAGGAGGAGGAAAAACAATTTTGTGCAACTGTTGAGCAATTCTCAAGAGTTCAAGACAGATGAAAGGCCAGTTTCTTGGTTGCCTGGAGATATTAAGACAGATTAGGGACAAAAGTAAGATAACTTCAATGGGTGGATGCAGACTGATGTTTTGAGGGAACAAAACTGCAAGGTAGAATTCCTTGGTTTTTTATGGATGTACCCAACAAAAAGGAAAAATCTCTTGGAAGAACTCGCAGTATAGGAAGACATTATTTCAGTGGGCAGCATGAAGAACAGAACAGAAGCAAAGGAATTTGGAAAAGAAATCCTGCTGTCAATATAACCACTACACAATCTCATTATCTCCCAGGGATGCAAGCAAGAACAGACATATAACAGAGATAGTTACCATGGCTCACAATAAACTGGCTACAGTAAAGAAGGAGCTAAAACTGCATGGGTGCATGCCCTGCATTATGGAGTGTGAAAGTAAGCTTTTTCCCTACTTTCAGCAGTAGACACATGGGCACTCCTAGTTCCAATGCAGCATTTACCATGAAGTGTTGCCTGCCATAAGCCACCTCAATGTACTTGTTACACTGTGCACATAGCTGGAAACGCAGACCTTGCTGAGGACTCTCGTATTATTGTTCTGAGCAACAAAAAAGGGGGAAAAGTCTGTTGTACACGAACATCTGAATTTCCATCCTGAATCCTTCAGATCGTTTTCACAGTAGGCATTCCCTGTTTCCAAGGTGACAGGAGGCACAGCAAATGTTTAATCAGCCTGGGTTTTAGACCACCCATTTGCAAAAACTCTCCAGAAGAGTTTTGAAAGCTGAAAAGCAATGACTCTGTAAGACTGCTGGGTTTGGTGTTGGGGTTTTTTGTTTTGTAAGACACAACCACTGGTAAGTATTACATCTGTCACTGGGAACACCGGTACTCCTTCTACTCGTATTGTGACCTTGCACTCCAATACTTGTGGTATCAACTGTGTCCAACCATTTATTCTGTGGAGTCACTGACTAATCACTTCTTTTTTAGGATGTTTGCATCCAGGGCAGCAATGCCACTTCCTACTACGTGATAAAGACCATGAGGACTTTGCAGGACTGCCACCTGCTCCGTTGCCAAAATGACGGCATCTGCCAGAACATTCAGGTCTCCAGCCTGTGATGCTCCAGCAGGTTAGCTGATCTTCATTTAACTTCTATAGTACCAAATGGTTTTCCTTAAGCCAGAGACTTCCAGTTTTCCTTCCCTCTACTTCCAGTGAGAGAGCTGAGAGTTTCCACACAAGGTCTCTTTGGTAAGGAGCGCTGATAAGCTTGTACTTGTTCAGCAGCTATCACTCTATCAACAATCCACTGTCAAAAAAATGGAGGAGGAATGTGCTTGACAACGTGAGAGACAAATTATGATCCTTGTCCTCCTTGCCCTACATTCACATAACATCCAAAGCTCACATGTGCCATTCACTTAAGCATCTAAAGGAAGGTGCAGTTGTGACCAGTTTCTCTGGAACAGACACCAGGTAGCTGTTAAATAATATTAAGAATGATTTCGCCATGAGATGCTTGTACTGGATCTCACTCAAAACCTTTTTATATTGCATATATTACTGTTTTGCTGCAAATGTCATCTCAAAGCAAAGTAAGAACTTTGATGAATATATGCATGAGATCATCGAGACGAGGAGACTGCATGTTTACAGAGGTGTGGAAACATTTGACAAAATAGATTATCTTTTTCAGTCTGTATTCCAAAATAAAGGTTTTCTCAGATGATGAACTCAGGAGTTCCCAGAGTTTTGTTCATGGAGGGCAACCTAATGGACAGGACATCAGGATAGGGGCTGCATGACCAAAAAAAAAAAAAAAAAAAAAAAACAACCAAAAAACCAGCAGGACAGTGCAGAACACCCATAATTTGAAAATTTTCCTGAGGGACACATACTTAGCAGCTTTCCAGGTCAGTCTCTGGGAACCCCTTAGATGTTGAATTCTTGTGAGGAATATAATTGATTCTTATGCAGAGTGTTCCTCCTCAAACACGTATTTCTGAAGGTTTTCTTTTTTTGTGATGACTACTGGGCTCTGTGTAACACAAGCAGAAGAATGACAAGGCAAGAGCAGACATGCTAACCTTTCAATTTATATGGTAGCTGTAAATGCTTGTGTAAGCTCAAAACGAGTAGTAGTCTTACTGAGGAGGCTTCCAGCTCTAGAAGCAGCTCATATTATATTTAGGTGGTGGTGGAAGGGAAGGGGCTCTTAGTGCTTAAATCTTCAGTAGACTTTTAAAGTTTATTTTCATAGTCTAAAGGCTTGGGAAGGTAATGATAACTTGCAGTATTCTCTAAAATACCACTGTCATTGTGGTCTTGTTGAGTTATTTGCATTATTTGGTTCCCCTGTACCACAAATAGGAAATATTTCTGCCTTGCATCACCTCTGCAAGTGAGAGATTGCCTACAGAGGGAAGAGGAACAGCTGTGGAGATAGACTGCTATAAAGGATATCAGCCTCCATTTACTCCCCTTCAAGTGCAAGTGACAGCTGTAAACTGTACCTAAGATTTGAGCACACAACTGTGCCAGTTAATAATTCACTCATGGAAAAAGTAAGATAAAGAAGCTTTTTGGTTTACAGGTTCCTCTCCTGCACTTAAACTTTCTGTGCATATTTTCAAAGGCCTCTCATTCCCACTTGCACACAGATTTACAAAATAAGAGATGTTAGCAACTTGTTCTCCAGTTTGCAGGGTTGGCAGCAAGGCTCACACAGCTGGTATCCCTGTGTCTGCTATTCACAAGGCTGAAGCTTACTTAACTTCAGGCAAATTAATGGAGAGCATCTACCTTACTCCTTTGGTACAAGCAAGTGTAATGGAGAATTCCCTTCTGCCAAAAGAAACTACCTGAGGAACAAACTAGGAGTCTTTCTCAGCAAACTTTCTGACTTTAATTCAGATGTTATGAGGGCAAAAGCCACCAGTGAAATGGAGAAGCAAACAGATAAAAATCTCTGGAATGTCCTCTCTGCTCAGAGCTCAGGAAAACTCAGTTATGCAGGGAGACCTGGCGTGAGCTCCACGCTCCCCCAAGACGCAAGGGACTCCTTGAGAGTGTGAGAGCTGCAGTCCCAACCAAAAAATTTCTTTTGTTTCTATTAGTCTGGCAGACCTGACAATGAACTTCTCAACTTCTGGGCAGGGAAAACACGTGTTGGGTCACGCACTCCTGTCATGCTGGATCACGGGGTACTGCCTGTGGTTGGAGGACTGCGTGACAACAAGAAAAGTGTTCTGGCATGGCTGAAGCACCTTTGTGAAAGGTCTCCTGTCAGTAGCAGGCATGACTGACTGGCAGAGATCTGGCTTAACTGAAGTAAACTCCATTTTGCTCCTCATCCCACAAGACAGGTGTGGTTGGTTGAGAAATCAAGGCTCACGCTTCCCCAAGGCCCTGCCCTGCCTCCTTATAGGGAAAAGAAAAGCCAGCTGCCTCTGTTGCAAACTGGGCATGGTGCAGGTTAAGCTGTGGGGTAACCTGAGGTCAAAGCCTCCTGTGATGGCCTGATGTTCACTGCATGCTCTGTGCCAGGAATGGTCAGTGAGTCACACTGCCCTCAGGAAGGTGCCTGGTCCATGTGAAATAGAGAGACCCAAGAAACACCACTTGCTTTTAGCTGAAGATCGGACAGCGAGGACATACAGCAAAGTAGCACAGCTGCTGTGGAGACAAAGGGCATGCCAGGCAGCAGGTTTTCTACGAGACAACCAGCCAAGGAGGCTGCATCTGACCTGTGGTCTGTTTAAGAAATACAGCCTCACTGTCTTCCGTGTTTTATCTCATTCTGATCATGGGTTAAGCGAGGCACTCAGCCTATTGTTCTTGCCACATGACAAGTAACCAGCTGCATGTAAACAAAGCAATTAAGCTCCATAAGGAACTGTTTGCCATTCAAAGCTGAACTAAACGTTGCATTTTGTTTTGAGAATCCAAATATGGTAAATTACTGACAGTCAACTATGACCACGGGATTGTTTGCTGCACAGAAAGGGCCCCTGGAAGATGCAGCACAAACTGGAAAATCACCTTTCCTCCTCTTTACCCTGACATTAACCATCTAAAGACCCTGCTGGGCTCATTGCTAGTTGCCTTTTGCTGAGTATCACCTTAGCACAACTAATTTATGATAATTTATGATAATTCTTATCATAGTTTATGATAAGAATAGAGAGAGAAAAACTTCTCATGCTGGCACAGCTGGTTCTAAACCCCTGCTCTTCAACTGTAAAACTACCAGGCTCCATCAGCACCCCCCCAGGAGAACACCTCTCAGTCGTCAACTCCTTAATGTATTTGGTAGTCAGACAATTCAGTAGGGAGCAGCACAGCACACAAATACACACCAACTCATTATTTTCTTATTAGCTCTACTCCCATTGCATCTAAAAGCCCTAATCAATATCAGACTGTCAACCTGCTGAACAGAATATGCACAGAGGAAGAACCCCATCTCAAATGTCTTCAAGACCAGAAGACTGGATACTTTAAACCCAACTCACACATCCAACTCAAAAAAGCCCAACTCTCCCACTGCTGATATGTGTACATGTTCGGCTTTGTAGGCTGAATTTATATATTCATAGAATGTAGTAATCTTACATAGACAAGGTAAAAAAAGAACCACCAGAATAAAAACAGAAAGGAAACATTACTAAATCCATTTGGGGCTAATAAAAGCAAAAGTAAAAATGTGTTCTGTCATAGCACCCATTGTAATGGGTAACTGTAATTCACTTCTACACTTTAAATCTGCAGTTTGTTCCTTTGCAAAGATTTAGCAGATATCCCCAATTACAGACCTGCACTGCAGCTCTCTGCTGTGTTTGTCACTGTGGGACAGAAGCACCTGAGCTGAAGCAGGCACACAGCTGAGGGAGGAAAACCAGGAGCTGGCTGGAAGAGGATATAATGGGGTGTGTGCTGAACCCTGAGTCAGAGAGGTCCCAGCACACCAAGGGCAAGGACACAGCCTGGAAGGTGATGGCAGCTGTCAGTTCACAAAGTTCCTATTGGAAATCTGGGAGTTAAAACCCCAGTCATGGTGGATCTTCTCATATCCATTAGTCACGCTCTCCCAACCAACTCAGCTATGTGGTATCTCTGCTTACGCTGCCTTAGAAACATCCCAGGCTCCTGATGAAGTTACTAGATAAATTGTGAGTTTTGAAATACAGATAGACAAAGGTTAAGAAAACAAACTGTCTTACTATTTATTGTAGTGCTGCAACACACACGTCTCCATCTCTGATGAAGGGTGAAAAACACCATTTTGTGCAACAGACTGCCAAGGACAACTGCTGGGAGGCTGAAATGGCCTGGTATGGTGGTGTTATCCAACTGAAATACAGCTGTGGGAGACCAGGACACAGGCTGTGCAGATGGTCTTTCCAGGATATTAACAGAAGAAGCATAACTTACACACATGCAAAAAAAAAAACCCCACAATATACCAAAACACTCTAATTTGCTTCATTTTATAAATTCTGGGTGCCAAAATGTGAGGGGAGACCAGGACAAAAAAGATTAAAATAGCCTTAAATTTCTTCCTGAGATTCACCCACCCTCATCAATATTAGTGGCCACCAGGTTTTTACAACTTACCTTCTCTATTCCTTACAAATACTTACGGGCACACCTTCAAAGCTGCTCATGTACAATGGAGGATCTCTGAGCATCCTACATAGGAGGCAACAGGGCCAGGAACACACAGAAACACATTCCACTGTTTCTGAATCAGAAGTCTACATCAAGTGCTGCTTTTCTGTCCCTAAGGTTTCTACTTTTTTGACTACTGAAGGGAATCCTTCATTCAGCAGAGACAAAAAGGTCTAAAGCCCCTTCTTGGGATGTACCTTAGGCTGGGATAAGTTGGAAAGGAATGCAGACCTAGACTAGGGCTTGTTTGGAGGCACACAGGGACCTGAAGAGTTTGGGACTCATCCTATGGGAAGATCAAGCTAACCCAGAAGAGACAGAAAGCTGTGACGGGCTGGACTCCAAAGCCAGGGGTGAGGGGGGCTAGACATGGGACAGACTGTAGGACAGTAGTTGGTTCCTAGTCTCAGTGAAATTGGTGTCTATGGAAAGGTCCAATTCTTCTTGCAGCCAACACAGGAACAACACATGAGGTCTGCAGCTTTCTTTTAACAGCATGACTGCAGTATAGGAATTCTGATTGTGAAGGATTTGAGCTTGGGAAGAAAAAGGAGAGCTGCTTCTAGACCCATGCAATGACTAAACACGCCAAAGCTCAAGCTTTCATCAAATGGGCACGACAACTTTCAGCAGGTTCTGCTTGTCCTTTGGACAGTTCAACACCCATCCTTTCCAATACAACATTTCAGAGGAAGCTATTGTAGGAGTGCAGGTCAGGATGCACTCTTCAAAATCTACAGTGTAGTACAAACATTAGGTTTACCCTTATTCCTTCCTTAAACATGGTATTTCTCTGCCTCCTCTAACCTCTGCGCCCTCTTTCATTATTTTATTCTTGGCTCTGTTAACCGCATGCTCTGCTCTTTTCTGTTCTGCCTTCATTCCCTCTGGTTTTCCTCCTTTTGCTAAAACAGCCTTTCCTTCTCGCATGCTATTTCACCACTAACACAACAAAAACCATAACATTAATCTGATTTCACATGTGTAGCACAGTTGCTTTTACTTTTGCATTCCCCACATTTTTACTTCCATTGATACTGTCCACAAGCCCTCTGTGACAAGGCCTGTTCAAATTTGAACCGTGCTTAGCAAAGCAGCACCCAGAAGATCTTGACTGGCCCCTCAGTATGCCCTGGACAAAGGTACTTAACAGCACTGGTTGGTTGACTTGCTTCTTACACAGCCACCACCCTATTCCACCTTAGGATTTTAAGTTTGGGTCCCCACATTAATACTGTGTCATCCCCCAGCTCAGTACCTGATGCAATTTTCTTCAAGGTCACTTTGCCAACAACTTTTAAGGTGGTTGAAGAATTCTACCTCAGAACCCAGGCAACAAAAAAACCTGCTGTATCAGGGAAAACTCTTCCAAGGTACAGAGGAAAAGGCCTCTAACTTCCATCCCTAAGAAACATAAGGCAGAGTGCCTACCCAGCCCTTGCCTCTGCAGGGCAGAGGGCTTGGGAAGCACTTGTATCCCATGGTGTTGAGCATGGCAGTAAAACCTAGAAAGATCATTTAAACAAGGTACGACCTGGGCATCCTGTTTCTCATGGCACCATCCTCAAAATCTACAACTGCTACCAAACATTACACTATAAATTTCCCACTGAACCCAAAAGTCACTTGACAAATATCCAAAAAAAAAAAAAAGAATAAAAATATTTATATCTTAAAACATGCTGACTGGGTAAACAAGATTGTAGCTGGGTTTCTGTTATGTCCTGCTTCCCCATGTGCAGGCTGAAGCAGACATAAATGTTTATAGCAGTCACTGCTGTGATGCACTCATGGCCCACGGGCTGCCCTTCCCACTCCTCTGCCTGGCAGGAGCAGAGCAAGGCCTGAACACAGGATGGATGCCTGCTTAGGCTTAGAAGGTGATGACCCACAAGCACTCTGCAGATGCAGAGCTTCTCAGCCAGCTGAAATAAATCATTCCCACACTATATGCAAACACCATGCATGGCTACAGGTACAACTTTTAACTTTTCTTCAGGTCTTGAGTGCCAGATGGACCCTGTTTGTAGCTACAGAATAATGCCCCTCTCCATCCTCCATAAGTTATGATCCTTCATACCTTATTTTGTGGGGCTAATTTACTCTCTCAGATAATTACCTAAAATTTAAATGAAAAAAAAAAAAAATCATGACCAAAAATGGTCCTCTCCAGCTCTCACTGCAAGCATTTCAAAGTCCATCTGTTCATTCCTTGCCACCAGTCACCTTCCCCTTTACAATGCCTGTGTGCTAGAATTCATTGTGTCATTAATGTGACAAATCTAAACATCCATTACATTAATACTCATTTCATAATGTTGCATTTGGCCAAAACTGTCATTCATACATAGAAGCACGTGCCTTTTATAACTCAACATCTTTGGAATATCTTCGTTTTTCAGTGTACTTTTTGTACTGAAGCTTTATGACAAAAGATCTCCAAACCTACATATATCCTACCTATCTGTACCTGTAATGATAGCCTTCAAAACTCTTCAAAAGGACAACTGAAAAATCTGTAACCTGTAGAGAGCTTGCAACTTTTCAATCCCAAGCAGAAAGTAACTTCTATGCTTTAATGCTGGTAAGCAAACACAGGAAATAACCATCCAAAGAAAGATACCTGAGGGATTTTTTTTCAGTTAGCACCTTACAGAGTACAGTGTTCTAATGTATGGAGAATTCAAATAGTTAAGAATAATTTTATGACAAAAGTTGAGTACAAGAGCTCCATTTCAGGTAAGCACCTGAACTCATGACTTATCCTAGACTGAAGGTCTGACACATCAAGTCAGCAGGTCTGATTTTAATGACATCTTTGTATCTCCAGCCCAAATATATACTGATATATCACCCTACAGTAAAGAGATAAGACCCTTCCCAAAGCTTCTAACATCTGAAGTGCTTCTGAAACAAGGATTTGCCACTCTAGTCAGAGCACCTCAGATGCACTTATTCTGCAAATTTCTTGTTATAAACCACACCATGAATAGGAGACAACTTGTAATCTACTGAACTGTCAGTAAGAGAATCAGCAATAAAAATCAATTAAGTGCTACTGTCTACCCAGTTGTTCTAGTTAATTCTTGGGTTTTATCATCACTGTCTTCTCCCCTTCCTCAGTGCCTGAGAGAACCAACACAGAGCGTTTGCCTATTTAGGCATGCAAACACAGCAATGGCAGAGGATATGCTTGAAAATTGTCCGGGCTGTTTTAGAGAGAAAAAATGGATTCTTTTCTCCTTGAGTAGTCACAGCCATTACTTGTAACAGGGATATGCAAAAAACATTAAAGTAGATGTATGAACTCTTACTTGATGATATGCTGTAGTCCATTACATCTGAGGAAGTGTTGTTACAGGGAATACTAGTGAGAGCATTTTGATATGGGCCACAGGACTGGCTAACACCAGTTTCATTGCTCAATGTAGCATATTTTTCCTATTATGTAATGCTTATTGGAGGTATTATAATGATACATAGCTGAAAGCCATCAGTAAAGGCTTTCACAAGGGACCATGCAGAGAAAACTGATACAATGATAAAGAGACAGCACTTGATTGTTTTTCCTTATATTCTTTTGTACCTTTTGGTGGCTGTTAAATGAGTATGTTCTGATCAGATCTCTTAACCTCACCTGCCACCTTTATGATACCATTTGTCAGACCAAATTTAGAAAACAGCTGCTGGGAGAAGGCTGCTGTCTCATCTCTTGTGGAAGGTCACTAAATAAGGAGACAGCAGGGGGGAGGTCTCTGTCAGGTCACTTCACATCATTACAAGCTGTACAAGTTCCGTCTTTCCCAGGATGATTTCTTTCAGCACACGCAGATTCCAAAATGGTTAGAAAACAGACTAACTAGCTGGGGCAATTATGGGGAAACCTCTCAAAATATGAAACTATATTAGGTGGCCTGTTATTGACTATGCCTAATTTAAAGTTTATATGTCATCAGGGCAGACTTGCAGAAATCCTCATGAATACAGCGTAATCAAGCTTTTATTAAAAGTAGACACGTTTTCACCACCAAAGCCAGGATTTCATTAGGAACCTTTCTCTTGTTACTTTGTTGAACTTTCTACATTTACAGAACCCTGTCAAAATTACCTCTGAAAGATTTAAGACTGAATTAACTGATACCTTCCAGGGTGCTATTTATCATCAAGAAAAAGTACACTAATTTGAATGGTTTAGGGTATTCAGATCTTATGTCTTTTCTTTTGAGAAACTTCAACTGTGCTGGTGAGAAGCAGATGAAAAAGAACTGCTTCCAGTCTCAACCTCAGATATTAAACAATCATTTAATTATTAAAAGGAGCAAAGTGCAAAGCAAATGAAAGTTCAGAAAGTAAACAGCTTCATGTCTCAAAATCTTTCTGTCACTGACAGACCACAGAGGTCTAAGAATCCACACCAAGTGGAATTTAATACAATAAACAGGATGGATTTATTATTAAAAATTCATGTGAAATTAAATGACTGAGCACTACTTCAAAGCAGCTAGCTATACAGTTACTCCACCAGTTTATTCATAATCCCATTTCTTGACCAAATACTCTAAATTCAATACAATATAATTACGAAATGCTGAATTGCATGTAGAAGTCTGCCTATCAATTCTTTAAAATACCACAGTGAAGAGATGTTTATTCTAACCTCACCGTGTAAAATATAATTTTGGAACCCCCCCCCATATAATTCCAGGATGGCACCACAATTGGTCTAAAAATGCAGTATTTTAAAATCTAATACCTCATATTTTGGGAGAAAAAAAATACTTGCATCTTGCAAAGGGAGAGTGAAAGGCATCTCAAGTATGTTTGTCCTTAAAAACAAGTTTGTAACATAACAGGGGAAAAAATCCACTAGTTGCTTAAACCAAAGAAAACATTCAGTTACAAGTGCAAGGCCATTTTGGCACCTGGTCACTCTTGACAGTGCAGATGCAGACAGAGCATGCATAAGAAGTTGCACACTGTCCCATACAGCGGAAAAGGGATAAGACATAGAAGCACAACTATTTGCTGATAACAAGCCCATGAACTCATTGGCTCCAGATGATTCCTCCCCTTCATTTGCTTCTTCAGTGCCTTCTGGGCCACCAGAAAGGCAAGTTCCTTCAAGCAGAGATCTCAGTACGGTAATGCCAAACATCAAAGGCACTAACAAAGATGACACACAAATACGTGAAGGACATAAAAGAAGGCGAGTCTGGAGCAGCTGTCAGAATAAAGGAAGCAAGACTGAGGCTGGGCAGACAATAAGAGATCAGAGAAAGAAATGCCGGCAGATTAGCATCAAGCTGAGCAGTGAAAGCAAAAAAGGAAAATTGGTTATTGCTCTCCCCTGGAACAGAAAAGCAGTCAAGCTAAGAGGAAGAACTTGGTGAAAGAACACAACTATCACTATAATATTAGCCTTGCCAAACCTTAAAGTCCTTTAAAACAGGCAAAATCAGTGTCTAAGACAACAAATGAACAGGAAGCACATGCTATTTATCTGGCAGCCAATACTGAGGAAGCATGCCGGATGAAATGACAGAATTTTGTCCTCGTATGGACACAATCAGAGAATTTGGAAAGGAGGAAAAAGCTGAAGATGTTGCAAGCATAAGGGAGGAGAATGTAGAGCTCCCACTGCATGTAGGCAACAAACACAGATCCAAAGACATGTCTAGACACACTGCAATAGCTCTGCGAGGGTCAGGTATGGGAGCAGCCCCGCTGTGACTACAGAACACAGAGCAGTTTATTAGCTCATATACCAACCTTGTTAGTAACCCACCTGGTAAGAGTGACTCTCTCAATGTAGCAAAAATGTGGTGTAAGAGTATGAGGAACTTAATGCTGTGGAGGGACAAATGAAACCCTTCATTCCTATGTGCTGCTTTTTTGAAAGAAAAAGCAGCTTCCAGTTAGGAAGAATTTGAAAACTACATCTCTTGGATTCAGTCTTTGACAACAGCAGTTTTGGCTGCAAAGGATTCTGGAGTTGCTGAAAACAAGGAATACAGCAACTCTGAGCTACAAAATCATTCACTGATTTTCTCATGTGTCAGTCAGAAACTAGAACTCAGGCCTCCAACCTAAAATCCTTGTCATAGTTACTGCAACCCCTGTTTTTTTTTTCTAGGGTAAAAATGATATCCACCCAGACAATAAAACAGGATTATTATTTGAAGTCAAATTAGTACCATAACAAATTCTAGATCAAAGAGCTTGAGTCCTGAAGTCATCTCATCTTTCTGCTCACTCAGTCCTCCAAGCAACTACATTATGCCTAACACTGTGGTTTTGGGGACATGGAAAGCCATTCACCGGAGCTTGTCCAGCTTCAGTTCAAGCACAAGACCAAATCTTTACATAACAAGTTCAGTAACTTCGGTTCAAGTACAAGACCAAATCTTCACATAACTACTTCAACAAATTCAGGATGGGTATTAACTCCAGTAAGGCCATGAAACAGCCGTATTTATATGAAGCCCCTGACTACCCTGTCTTACCATGTCCAAGTGCTTTAATAAAGTCAGGAATTGAGTATGTGGACCTTCACATCTGGGTAAATGATGACTGTGTATAAAATGGAGTTTGCATCCCATCTGCCCTACAAACTAAAACAGTGTGGTCAACCAGTACTGATTTTTGCTGTGCTTGTAGTTTAGGTAAATCCAATCCACCTCAAGACTGAGAAAAGATCAAAACCAGCTGAAGATTTTAAGAGAAAAGAGTATTAGGTGTAGACAAGAGAACTAAAGATCCCCACACGATAAAATTTGTGCCATGGAACCCTGGAAAGAATTGATCAGTCAGGCTGCCTGTGGCTTTTGAGCATGAGCAACATTTTGAGTGAACACTGCACCCATGCTCTAAGCTATTACACAGACATCCTCAGAGCTACTGGAAGCCAAAACTGGTGGAAGGGTGAATCATGACACTGTATGGGCAGCGTCACAGAGCTGGTAGAAGGCTGAACCATGATCTCAATTTCACCCCCAACTCCCGTCCAACCTACGCACCTTAACAAAAAGGCAAAAACCTGTATTAGAAGTGCAAGCAGTACTTCAATAGATGCTCAGACCATGGTCTGAGATACATCTGTGCTGTGAGGGAGAAAGGGAGGGAATTAAATAATCAGCCTGAGGGCACACTCCAATATTTCTTCTGTGACTTTTGTACATGAAGTCTTGAAACTTTCCATTGTCTCAGGACTCCAGGCAGTTTCCATCATCTAAAAAGGAAAAAAATCAGCAGTCCACAAAGATAATTATTTGGGCCTGTAGGTATTTGTGTTCTAACATACAATTAAAATGTTGAACTGAAGTGAATTTTGAAAAAGTGCTCTGAATACTGTGGCGCATAGGCACATATAAAATATACTGGTGAGTCTTATTTCCCAGTGTAAAAGCTTGGTCTGCATAGAAATTCAGTCTCCAAACCTGAATATTTTAGAGATCTATTCAATTACATAAAGCAGACATTCTATTCTTTTCTGTTACGGGGTCTGAAAAAGTGTCAGTCAACTTTTGTGCTGTTCTACCTTGTGACAACTACACATTGTAGAATGTTAGAGATGAGGAAACCAAGGTCAGGAGCAGTCCTTGTAGTTTAACTCTATAAACATTTAGACTGAAAGAATATTTATTTTCAGCTCCTACATGGGCATTCATAGCAGTTTTTAAAGGGATCAAAATGTCCCAGTAGCATTCCCCTGAGCTGCTATAATACAATTCAAGCATGAAGTCTTTAAAATTTGGTGTCAAGAAGTAGACTTTTTGTAATTTTAATTGTTTCCTAATTAGAGAAGAGACTATAGGGCATGTGTGGTTTATAATATTACATAACAAAAATAGCATTCATTTTAACAATTGTCTAAATGCAGATTTAAACAATTAGCCAAAATACTGCCTCAAATATTATCATGTCCAATTAAAAAAAAAGCTTTTAAAAGCACTTAAGTGCAGTTATAGTAGGAAAGCCATAAAATCCTATTTTAGGGATGTAATAAGTCTAATCTGAACCAGGTGGATGAAACATCAATCCTAGAATGCCTTTATTCTGTGGGTTTATATAAAAAATAGATGAGACCAAATCCACACCTAAATTCAACAAGACAATTTTTTTAGAGAAATACAAGGGCTGAATTCACAGAAGATGATGTGGACAGGTCAACTGATTTTGTCTCAATATATTGGTCAAATCATCAAACTCAGCTTTTCAGAACCCTGTCCACCAAATACACTGCTCTCTTGGTCCCTCCCAGTTTTTGCCAAACACTGATGTGTGAGGGCAGGAAAGGGCGAGCGAGATAAAGATCCTCGAGAAGGGCGGTTCCAACCACACACCATTCTGTTTTCTACTACTACATAACAGACTTCAATTTTTTACATTTTATTTAATATATCACACATTATTTGATGTATATATATGTATCATATGCATTATTAGTAAGCATTATATCCTCACATACATTTTCCCAGCCTGCCTCGAAATCTCTCAACATACATTTCTTTTCTGTGCTTCTGTGCCCAGTTCCACTGAGCTGTGTACTGTAAGCTGGAAATTTTCTTTCTCTCATGCTCAAGGACTCGTGTGTTTCTTCTCTGTGCTCCCGCAGCTTTACCAATTTTTCCTTAACAATAAAAAAATTACCATAGATTTTTCTCCTCTTTTTCTACTCACATAGTAAAGAGGTTCCATCACCTATTATGTGCCAGAACAAATGACACAAAATTAAAGGACCAGGTGTTCTGCTTCTGGTATAAATGACAGCCCAAATATTGTGACCTTTGCTTCTTCTCTAATAGGAAGTTTAAGAGACCTTAGTTAATTTTTAGGTTTTAGCTTTTTGTTTTGTTTTTTCAAAGTGAGATAGAGAAAAATCTATAGCTCTTTAGTCCACCAGCAGTGTCAGGGTAGTCAGCTTGCTCCCAGTGGGTGAGAAGAACCACAGCACAAGCAACAGCTACCAGTGACAACTCATCACCAAGCAATGAAAGTACAAATAAAAGACTGGCAAAGTTTAGAGTATGGACCAGTAAGAAAAGCAAAGCAGGAGACATAAATGTGGGACAGAGGACTCCAGCTGAAGGGAGACAGAGACAAGCGACAATACGAAGATATATAGCCCATGGGAGATCACCAGCTCATGGATTAAATCCCACAAAAGCTTCCAGAACACATTCAGGTTTGTTCTGAAAACCTGATGGGTATATGGGAATTATGAATATGAATAAATATCTTATTGAAGCAGCTGCTTATTTGATCAAAAGATCAAGAAACATAGGAATCAAACGCCTGCCAACAGAAATGGCATGCTTCTCCAGCCCAAAGAACATTGTAACCTTAAAAAAAACCACCTTGGGTTGAAGTGCCTGATGTTGTTCTAAGTATCTGAAGAGGAAAAAAAAAATAGGAGGACAGGGCTGTTGCAGCAGTTTGGGTTGGAAAGCAAAGCAGAGCAGTGACAGTTTTGTTCTAGTTTTAGATGTTCAGTACACAGAATCGGCTGAAAATAGCCAGGCAATGATGCCTGTTGCATTCTGGAGATTAGGATCAGGCAAAGGCTTTATGCTGGCTGCCAGCATTTGAATAGTTTTGAGACATTTCAGAAGACTACGTGATTCCAGAAGACCTTTTTTGTTTTTAAACTAGTGGGTGCTTTTAATAGATGTCGAGTACAGTCAGGCCTTGTTTGAGAAAAGCACTGCTTATCTCAAAATAAGCAGGATCCAGACAAAATGCTTCATCGGTTCACTGCTTCCTAACGAGATCTTTACTTAGGAGCTCTACCCATTGTGTTGAATAAATGCAACTTGAAAGTGAAGGCAGAACAACCTAACTGGTAGCAAAAGGTGTTAGCTAAATAATCAGGGCATGGGTGAGATTAGATGGACAGTCACTCCAGGACAAAAGCAGTGCCTGAAAAACTTGTTCCTGGATTTCAAGCTGGGAATATCATCTGCCCTCAGCGACTGCAGCTTTGAGTAAAAGTGATGAGGGAATTACTGTTTGCTCTCACTTACCTAAGAAGGCTCCTCACCACGTACAAGAGAACAATCACAAGCACTAAGGGAAATGTGCTCATGCTTTGGCCAACAGGGCACGAGATTAACAAGAGATGTTAATACGGGCAATTAAAAAAAACCTGCACAACTCCTCCATTCTTTCTGCGAGCAGTGACAACTGGATGGCTACTGGATTCCAACCTGAATCAAACCAAAGCATCTGGAAGACTGATATGAGACACAACACTTACTCCACTTTTGACACACAGTAGTCAACAGCTATAGAAATCCTTTCCCCCTCTCCTCTTTTTTTTTTTTTCAAAAATTGGAAATAGTGACTCACTAGCCCTGCATCCTACAAATCCTACCCCCTGCAAGGAAGTTTAATCATTCACAGCCACTCCCATCACACTGCAGTCAGTTGAAAAAGCTTTAGTTTTTAAAGGAAACTTGCGATTTTCAAAGTAATTTCTCCTCATACCAAAGGAAGCCATTTAAATCTCTCTACTTTATTACAAGCTCCAATATACCAAGATGTCTGAAGACAGGGAAATGGATTAGATAAATAGAAATATTTTTGTTATGACCTAATTTAAGGATCTTAAAAATAATACGATAACTTCAAAAACTGAAAGGCATCAAAAAGCTTAAAAATACTGCAGAGACATGAGAGCGCAAGGTATCTGGCAAGTATTGATAGAGTAATGTTTAACTTGAATGAGAAACAGGAGGCATTCAGAGACACATGGTTACCATTCACATAAATTTATTACCAGGGCATTTCTGTTACTGTAATACTCTTTATACCAGGAGCCATATGCAATGGCTCAGCCTTTTTTGTGCAATGTCCATTTATGTCATATTGGTGAAAATTAAAGAAAGGTTTGAATTTGGAATTTGCTGGCCGCCAGCGCAATGTAAAAGAGCAAGGTAGTACAGCTTCTGCTCATTGTAAAAGAAATCAACAGCCCTAGGAGAAAGCAATCTTGGAGCTTTTACAAACTTTGCAGTAAGCAACAGAGGAAATGGCTATGACACAGTTATACTTGCCCCATAATACATTTAATTAATATCAGTCTAGTACACTTCAATTTACACCTTTAATAAAACTGCCTCATGTTTCTATCAAACTAATGAATGCACTGCTTCCTTGATTACCTTAAAAATTCATTTGCGCATTTGCACTAGCACTGAAATTTCATTAGCATTACTGCTTGTTCTACAGGATACCTTTGGTAAACCATGTTCTACCACACCATCAATGGTTTTCAAAGCAGATGCACATTGCCATCTCTACTGCAATTCCTCCAATTAATTCTACAGTTTTTATTATCTTCCATATTGCATTCTTCCTTACAGAAGCACTTAAGACATCACAGCAGCCTGAGTAATAAAGCTCCAAATTGTAAATAGTAACAATTTCTCCTTATCAAGCAGCAAGTGTCTAAGACCCAAATATGGTGAAGCAATTTGTAAACTGGAGAAATAATGAGTTGTAAAAAAAATTATCCCAAATCTTATCACAAACTGTTTTTCCAGTGGGTGTCTGCCTCCACCTGTACACCAAATTCGCATCATTAAGATATGATGGGAAGAACTCCTCAGCCACACACTGTTCACTACAGAGTTCTTTGATTCTCGCGTACAATGCCTGACCTCCTCAAATCGCTCCTTGGTTTGTTGGGTTTATGGCTCCTCTTAAAGTAGTTTACTTTAAGAGAAGAAAAATACGATGCCTAAATCCACAGGAAACACCACTGCCCCAACTCTAACCCGCATCTGTTTTACCTCTTACTGCTCCTTTAAGTTCCACTGCATGTGTCTGTATCTTACTGTCATGTCCTGTGCTCCTTGCCATCCCTCTGAGCTCATCTGCGCAGCCCAATACTGCACTGTAACCCCCTGAACTTACTCTTAGTTGGCTGCTGAGACAAATGTGTTCCCTTTTTCTATGATCAAACAACATGCTAGTGTGGTTCTTTAGAGTAAAGCAGGGACAGAGGAGTTGCAACAGAGCAGAGCTCCACAGGATGCCTGGCACAGTGGACAGCACGCAGCCCAACACCTGTGAGAACTCCAACCTGACATAGCGACAAGAAAGCTACATGTTATAATGGCTCATTCCCACTTTTTTTTACCACAATGCAGCCAGAGACAAAAGCAGCAAGGCTACAGCTGAGGTTAAATCTAGACAAAACTCTTCCCATAGGTAAAGGGAGATGAACTTACTAAGAAATATTTTATCCTGTGAATTCATGAAACCTCAAAAGCAAAAGAGCATCATTGCTCCAAAGAAAATAAATGTATCTTCATGCAATACACTTCCTCCCCTAGCTTCCCTGACAATTGCTTCATCAAGACTGCCCCTTTTCCAGCATCTTTCTACTAAAAGTTTTCTTTGGAGAATAATAGTGCATTTTACAGATGGAACAGCTTATTTTGCTTCGTTTGCTAAAAAAAAAAACAAAACACCCAAACCCAACAACAAATGCAAAAACCATCCCAAAGCAACAAAAAGGAAAGATTTTTACTCTAAAGAAGCATTCCTGACGTGAAAAAAAAAAAGTACCTCACACACGCAGCAGAAAGATTGTTGATTGTCTCACACTGCTGGAATGCTTCACAAAATCCCTTATATCCCCATATGGAATAAAAAGTCACAGCAGTCCTTGACACTTCACCTCTATTTTACAAATACCTCAGTTGAGAGGTCACGTAAATTTTGCTCTCAGTTCTTCAGTGTGCTTAGGTCTCTCTACAGTATTTTTAGGGCAAATTTCAGAACATGAATTCCATTTAACCAACATGGATTATCATAGTGGAGAGGAAAGAGGAAAGGAGAGAAATATGGTTATCATGGGTAACATTTTCAGAATTTCTCACATGAATGTCCCATTTAATTCAACAAGATCGATAGTAAGACCACTGTGACCTAAATGTTGTCCACCCAATGAGGACACACCACTCTACCCCACCCCAGTAGTGACAGGGTACCAAACAGGGCTGTACCACATTGAAATAGAATACTGGCCACAGACAATGCCTCTCACAATGTGTGTAAAGTGTAAGGGGACACAGCATTATCTAATTCACTGGGTGTTACAGACATCACAAATGCACATAATGGTTTATTTTACCTGTTTACTTGGGGGTTTTCACAGCCACAGTTCAATTCCTGCTCAAGGCCACAAAATAGGAAACAAACGTTTTTTCAAGTCAAGGCACTTGGAGACTTTTAAGGGCCTATTCTCTCAATAAATACAATCATCTGAAATTGTTAAGTGAAATACTAAAAAGAAATGTTCTGTCCAGCTTTCCACATTCGTGGAGATGGCTGCTTTTTTCCCCATCATCATCTGAGCAGCTGATAGGTGAGAACTTTGAGAAGCCGGCAATGTTGCCATGTAAGACATTATTACCTCAAATCTTTAACAGCAGCTTAAGCACAATGTAGGCTGACTACAGCACAGTAAAAGTGCACAAGAGATTAAAGATGCATTGTTTGGGTAGGGCAATATAACAATTTCACACCACTTGTAACCAATCTCTTGCTGCTCCTGTTATGCAATTAATGCCATTCACACATTAACAAAGCAAAAAAAGCAAAATCCTCAAGGCTTCATTGCTTTTCCTAAGTGTGAGTACCCTGTTGCTCTGTTATTATAAAGACATTTCTATTGGTATGGATGACAGATGGAGGGTTTATAAATTACTAATTCCCAAAAGCTGCTTTAAAGCTTTCATTTCACAGATTTTTTAACTCGAGTTCCATATTAGAAGAGAGGATTAGTGTCACTGTTATAGAGATTACTGCACATTAGTATAAAGACTTACAGAATTTTGACTCAGTGCCATCGAAGCAGAGCACTGTGATGTATGGGAAACTTACTGCACTTACAATAGCTCATAATATGTTCAGAAATGCAACAAATCTGAAAAGAAAATCTCAGCTCTAATTAATTATGTTCATATATTTAAAATAATGCATGCAGTGCTTTACAATTCTTTGCTCTTCCATAAACATGGTGTAATTTTGACATTTAAGCAAAAAGACTGCTCTGATTTATTTGCAGATTAAGTCGTATTTTTGCACTAAATGCTCAGCTGCTCTGCCCAACAGACCAAATCATGACATTTGTTCATATATGGTTATTCTCAGTTAAAAGCTCTCTCCATCTGCCTGGAGGTTTATTAATAACTCATCACCATGGTACCACAGCATCTTAAGGAAAATAAAACACAGAGATAGTTGCTAGGCTCTCCAGCCTCCAGGGATAAAAGAGAATATTTCTTGAGGAAGACTGGGAGAAACTCTTTTGGTCCGTTTACGTATCACCCTTGGGGGTGAGGCTAAGCCAAGAGATGGCCCCCATACTGTGTTCTGAAAGCTGCAAGTATTGTGGCCATCACTCAAACATGTCACCCACGATCCAGTTCTCTGCACTAAAAACACATTAAAACCAAATATCCAGAAATCCAAACTGTGAAGGAAACCTAAGGAAAATGGGATTGGGGTGAAGGAATGCATCAATTTCTGCAGCAGTCCCATTTATCCCTGAAAAGGACTCCACAGCTACATCACTGTTGCCCCCCAATCATATTAACCACACTAACCTGTTTGCTAACATGCACTGAACCCCACACTGCCGTGCTGTAAACACATCTGACATCAGTGGGGAGAAACAGGGAGCAGATCAATGACACATCCTCTACCCAGAAGAGTTTCAGCTGTTTCTCACAAGTACTTTCAAATGTACATAATGTGAGAAGTGCAACCCTTTACCTGTAACTCTCTACCCATCAATACTGAGAAAGAAGATGTCCCCATGGTTCTCTGACAGGTCTAAGCTCCAGAAGAAACAGGCAGTCTGCACACTTGTAAACATTATCTGCTTCAATACATTAAGTCAGCTCTAAATATGCTAACATCTTCAGAACTCTAATACAGGGAAGCGTCAAACTTAAATGCAGTAAAACACATATAGAATACAGGGTTTGTTTGCAGCTCATATCCATTTTCAAAAAGCATGTACTGTCAAGGTGGCCACACTATTACTCCAGGAAGGAATGTGACTGCAAAGCAAAATCTGTAAAAAAAACATAAATACTGCAGGGTACAAGAGTGTGCCTCCTACTTACAAATAACTACAGTATTGACTAAATGTATTCGAAGGCCAAAAAGCAGTGAAGTCAGAAGTCACACCTTTAGTTGGTATGCTACTCTGATGAAGTGTCTCATGAGCAGGAAAGCTTTACAGAATCATTACGTCTTCTGTCAGGGAGAAACGTCCAGCCGTGCAAACTGTCCAGTCTACCCTCTGGGAGAGGAACAGTGAGTGGTTACACCATTTCCTTCCCTCTTCCCTGTTCAGACCAGAAAGCAAACAGTGCAGAAAGAACCATAGGATGTGACAGATTCATCTCCGGTGCCATCTCCTTAAAGTCACAGTACTCATTAGTTTCTTATACAAAGTTAACACAGGAAAAATATCGTGTGGCTCAAGGCACAGGGAAGACCAGAAGCACCAGAGCCTTTCCCACTAAAGGGTTGACATGACATGAAAAGCCACAAGCAGCAGGCCTGCCACACTCCCCCAGAGACACCGCCATAGCTCCACATATTTCCTCTCAGAAGGGTTTTCACTCCTGCATGCTATTTATTCAGTATTTTAGAAGAGGGGAAACTGCTTTTTATCACATGCTTATTATGGTTTTTATCTTTCTCACACTCATATTACTGCATACTGAAGCAGAAGTCTGTCACCTCCATCAAGTATAAAAGGCTGTATTTTGATCTCTCAGGTGGCCTCATGTTAAGTTTCAAGCGCAGTTAAGCACAGGAGGAGACTATTCCTCCTGTCCTTCAGCTGCTTAGCTAACTAGTGCAAGCAACAAGAAACCAGAAAATCTTTTGCTTTTTGCTAGATAGTTATAGTTCTGAGAGGCAATGATGCCGACAGTGTGAAGCTGTGAGCTACTTAAGGCCCTCCTTTAGGGTAAAAAAGAAGCATAGGTCAAGGTAAAAATGTCTGGAAACAAACAAACAAATCACCCTGATCTAACCCTGCCTGTCAGGGTGCATTTTGCCCATCTCTGTATTCAAAACATATATAACTAATTCTATTTTCTAGAACAGCAATTGTTGATTGATGAGTCATCTTTCCTGTAAATTTATTTTTTTAAGTGATTTTGGCATTGTTCCTTGAAATTCCTCTCTGGCTATGTAATGGAAATTTTGACCTCACACTCTGGTTTCTTTAACATCACAGATACAGAGATTATGAGTTTAGGAAGACCAAACAGTTGAATAAAGGATGCAATGTAGAAATCTGTAGCTCGAAAAGAAAGCAAGCTGCACTAAATAAACTCTCAAGTAAATATTTAACTGTGTGGCCATTAGGTTACGTTCCTAATAATACAGCGACTCATTTATTGTAATTAAGAATTCATGGGGTAGGGGGTTGCTTCCCTCTTTCCTCTCCCAAAATTGGTTACGTGGTTAAAGTTGCAGGCAAGTGAAACTCACCAAAATATATCAAAGTTTAGTTTTTTCCTATAAATTAGCAACTCCTCATAATACAGTTTCTAAAGCACACTGAAATTAGTAGTCAGAAAACACAAAGCAGAAAAATGTAAGCCAGAGGAGAGTAGAAAGAAAACAAAAGCACCAAAGAATACATTCATGAGACATAATTATTGCAGAGGGTGGCATAACAATTTTTAGATTGCAACCACCAAGAGTAAGGGGTTTTCCTCCCTATTCTCCCTCCATTTGGGGGCAACGGAGAAAGTACATGGGAGCTCAATTTCTCAGCTATGCTGAGTTCAAAACACATGACAAAGAACTTGGAATTTTGAATTGCCTTAGTCCCACAAGAAGAATTAGATGGATCTTTATATCAAGAATAAAAATGAACACATCTGAGAACTACTCCGATTTATCTAAAATATCATTTAATAAAGAGAAGAGAATCTCCTCCTTCCACTCAGCCTGCCTTCAGCTGGCAGGAAAACTCCACAGCGCTCAGAAACAGACAGTGCCGTAAGCACCTGCTGGAGCCTGGAGCCAGCATCTGCAATCATCATGATAAGCTAAATCTGTGCAGCAGCACATCCATGGCTCATGAAGGCCAAGCCTATTGAAAATAAATTTACATGCCTATCTTCCAGTTGTTAAGTGGAATAGCCAAGGGATGTGGTAACATGGGCTCCAAATCATGCATTCTTGGAAAAGCTCTAAACAAGATGTCTCAGATGACAACACTATTATGGTCTCTGGTAACTCTTCATGGTCATGCCAGAGGGCATCCCACTCCATCGCACCCATGTTTAGCTTGCACCACCAAGCAGTTTTCATTCAAGCCAACCAAAAGAGACAGGATATTTGGGAATGAGCTCTGCCAGCTGCTCTAACCACAGGGCAGCCCACGGCAGTCTCTTCACAGGTTTCATTAGACACTGAACAACTTAAATGGCCAATTTAAGTCAGAAAGATCACAGCAAATTTGAAACTTTGAAGACAGTCAGGGCTCTTGCCCATCAGCATGGCACTCTGAATGGGAAGTGTGCACCCAACAGTAAATCAGCTCTGACTTGGTAGGCTGGGACATGTGACTGTGCTGCTGAGACTCCACACAGCTTTGCAGCTGCTTTGAAACTCACAGGAACATCTGTTCTCAGTCTGTTGATTTGATGGAATGAGTTCATGTGACTTGTACAAGTGTGATGGCTGACTGATAAAGTTTCAATAAACATTTGTGATAAGATGCTACTGAAAGAAAAAAAATCAATGTTTTGTAACATTCCCAGCTCTTATCATAATCTTAATGAGGTTGAGTTCTCAAAAGAAGGCAGTAAAATTATTTGGTTTTTACTTTTTCAGTCACAGCAATCAACCTAACAGCTGGTAAAACCCACTGTTATGTAAAAAAAAAAAAAAAATCAACCTTCAGATTTTCATGTAGAGAACATCTATGAAAAAAACCAGTTCAAATTTTCTGAGAACAGGTAACAGCCAAGTTGAAACTGTTTCGACATACATTAATGGCTCAGGGATGGCTGTAGATTAGTAAAACAATGCCTATGACCTAGGGTGAAATACAGGGAGTTTTAATACAAGCTAGTACAGACTCCCTTACATACAGTTATCAGTGGACGCAGGAGAGAAGTGGCCAAAAGCTTTCTTATTACACTAATGCGATTTTAAGTAAAGCATTTTCAAATTCTCCATATCATTCTCTTCAGCTTCATAGGCAAACTTTCACTGATGCAAATATAAGTCTATACTGGGGGAGAAGGGTGTCCTTTCTAGCCACAAACACACAAACATCGTAAGAATAGTTGGGCAGAATATGGGGAAAAAATATTTAGCATCTGTGTAGTTCCTTCAGCTGCTAAGGAAACATCCACCAGATGTTCCTAGATGATACCTCAGCTGCCTCCCAAACCACTATCCCATCTGCTCTTTTCCTTACTGAATACCAGTGGTAACTGAACTAATGTTTCACTTAACTCATCTCTGTAAAATATTCTTAACACCCTTGAGGAACTCCTTTTTAAGGAGTTACACTACCCACAAAAAGCAATGTGAAAAACCCCTGTGATTACATGATTGAATTTCCTGAAATTCTCAAGTTGTTTAATATATACCATCATCTATAAAAAAGTATTACTGGAAATGATATCTTTTCATAAACACGAGTATTGAAACAGCACCAGAAATAACGGCCCACAGAAACTACCAGAATTAAAGAGGAAAAAGGGAAGAAATGCCATCGTTATTAAACGCACCTCTTTATTAGGGAGACCAAAATTCTTCCCCAAGACCTTCCTTATATACCTAGAACTGAAACTATTTTCTGTGTTCAGCTACTGAAAATCTCCTCTGCTTATCATGTTTGTTGTATGCAAGATTTGCTTACACTTAGCAGCAGAGAAAGTATTGCACTTGTATCCAGCAGGGAAGAGGAAGGAACATCAAAAAACCCCAAACCACCAAAAAATCCCATGCACAAAAAAACCCCAAACCACCAAACCCAAAGACCACACAGATCAAAATGTTTTACCTTAACATTTTCTATTCTGGAATTTAAAAAATTATCCAAAACTTAAGTTTACACATAAGCAATACATAGCATCTGTGTGTGATCTAAAATAATCCAAAAGGAAATTTCTTCATAAGAATGTCAGTGTAGTCCAGTTCATCTATTATTCTCAATGATCATCGTTTTTAAAATGTGTAAGGAAGTAATGATTACTTATTCCAATCTCTCTCAAGTTATTCTCCAGCCTTTGTATTTTCAGCCCAAAAAAGTTATTTTTCAGGTATGCTGCACTATACTATGTAATGCAGAGAAAAATACAATAAAGACATCAGAAAAGCAAAAAATGTACAGATCCATATTACCACTATGCTCCAGCTGATACCCTGCACGAGCCCGAACAAATCACTTAGCCACATTCCCACCAAAAATGGAGAGGGCTCCAGACTCTGAAAAATGACTGTCGGACCAAAAAATGTTTACAGAGCAGCTTGCAATCATCAAACAGAGGGCTCTGCAAATGGAAAGTATTACAGCATATGGGATGTTCCAGCCATGCATTTAAAAAAAACCCAGAAGAGCAGAAAAAAGAACCTTCACAATCATGACTAGGCACATGTTCCAAACAGAAATGGAACTCCTGCCTCTCTGGTATAGCTCTTTGATTCTTCATTACTTATACTTGATAAATACTATGGCTATAAACAAGAAAAATAAATCAGAAGCTCATCCACACAGGATCATATAAAAGCTGTTGAAATACTCTGCAAACTGCAGGCAAGACAAGGTTCTTGGAAAGAGGCAGTATCTAGTACCAGATTCCTATAGCTAAAAGTTAAATTCCCAGGTACCAAGGTCTTTTCTGCAGGTTTCAGTCACCTTTATAAATTAAGGGATAAAAGGAAAATTAAAACAATGTGTGTCAGGTCAGGATGAAACAAAGCACATACTAACCCTTGATTTGACAGATGGAATGAGAAGCTCTTGCCTTTTATTTGCACATGAGAAATGAAGATAAGCCAGTGTTTATTTGCAGGTGAGAAATCAGGAGACATTTATATGCAGGATATCACTATCTGAAAGGAACCCAGAAAGTTTTTTTTCTTCTCCTCCCTGGTAAAATTTGGACGAAGGAACAATGAAACCAAATGCCACTGTTTCCTAGTGAAATACTTGTTCAAGCAAACAAAGAAATACATTCATTGATTACAAAGGGGACGCATAAAACCAACTCTACCGTGTTTCCAAATGCACAGCATAAGCAAAGCAAAAGCCTACTATTTTCTCCATAGCTATTTTTACGTACAAAACATCAGTTATACCTTTCATTCAACACGTAAATCTAAATAAATAACAGAAATAAGTATTTTCTCTCCATGTGTGAAATTAATGATTAACCTAAATAATTAAAAGCATCAGAGTGCCTAACACCCATTGGTTTCTCTGAGCATTCATCCATACTGCCACATCTGACAGTGGTTTCAAAGAAAATCTGGATTGAATAACATGATTCAGATGTGAAGAGACTGACAATAAACAGCATTTTAGTACTGCTCAGTCATAAACCAGCAAGCTTAATACTGCATGTCCACATTAGGAAAAACGAAACAGCTTCTTCCGAGAACAACACGCTGGGTCTTTGACCCATGTGCCTGCAATGAAAAACAGGCGAAATCTGTTTTCCTGATTTCCCTTGTTCCTTACGGTCACACAGAATCAAGTGTAACTACTAAAAAAAATCACAACTTTGCTTTTAAAATCTTAGAAAAAATTTTAATTAATTACCCACTTTTGAAATTTTTAACAAAACCATTTTATGATGTTGTTGTTTTAAAGAAACAATGCTCACACAAGAACTAAAAATAAAGCCATAAAAGGCTTTTCTCAAAAATTATTGAGTGGACTGGATGGCCTATGATAATGCAGAAGCCACTCAATGCTGATGCTAGCATAAATGAACAGCCTGCACATAGCAAGGAGGCAACTACAGAGCTCTGGGAAGAAAACACAAAACACAGTGACCTCTTCCACATTTTATAAGGGCCTTCCTTATCTCCCTTCAAATTTCTACAAGAAAGGGTCTTTTGGCAGTTTCCATAACCACTAATTCTTCTATAAAATGAATGAAAGAACAAACCCACTACATAGACTCACCACATTTCTTGAGTCTATCAGGCTATGGTGGACAGATGAATTTATCCTGCTTTAAAAGAAACTTCACAAATTCAACTATACATCACAACACACCATTAGCAGATGGTGATTATAAAACGTGTTTGAGGGAGGCTGGGGTGTGCTTAATCATACAGTTCACAAGAAAAGACAGATTACTATGGATATGTTACCACAATGATGCTCAATTTCCAAAATTCAAAGCTGAAAATACATTTCAGAATAGAATTTGAGCAGATTTGTCAAAACCAGCAAGACATGACAAAAAAAAGCCTGACTGTAGACTTGTCCTGTTCCTGTAATCTTTCTCCGGCTGTTAAGAGATAGAGATGACATACAGGACTAGGTAGCCAATGGTCTGACAATACATCTGCTTCTCAATGCTTGGTAGAAGCCAGATATAAAGAAGTGATACCGTTTCTTAGCCAGCCTATCCATGCTACTGATTGTATGATCTTTTTATTACTTAATTTTTTAATAGCAGTCCTTTTATTGTTAACGGATGTGGTTTATGCAAATCTTATCCATCACAGATACAGATTTATAAATTACTCTAAATTACAGTGCTGTAATTGGACAGTGTTGACATGAAACTCAAGTAGTGTAGGAATTTCCAGAGGCACAATGCCTAGAGCCAAAGTTTAATTTCAGCTCTGAAGCAGATTCCCTTAGCACCTTTAGGTTACTCATCTCCATTTCCTCCTCTCTAAACCTACCTCCCAGGAGAGTGCTGGAAGTTTAATTAATGAATGTGAATCATCTTAGCACTGCCTCCTGAAATCCAGATATAATCAATAATGAGACAAAGTTTTACTTGGGCAACAGCTGCATTTGAGGAAAAGCACACCTTCCACTCACTATGCCTGTCAGAAGTGGTCTCACAAAACATCAGAAGCAAAGCTGTGCTATTTTTAATCTGCCAACAAGTGCAAAAGTCTGCCTTTAAGTGTGCAGGCACAAAGGCAGCTAAGCTTTCCTAGATCCCACACTCCGACCTGTGGCATCACAGCTTCTCTGGTAACCAACTCAAGTTAGCAACACACAACACAGCAGTCAGGACAATCTGTGTGCACCTGCCTTCGCAGCCCCCAGACACAGAGCAGAGACATCACTGGTTGTGAGCATGCATCCTCTGCCAGGAGTCACCTCTCCTCAGAGGACATGTCTCCCTTTTCCTACACACAGCCAAAGGGCAGGTCAACACTCCTCAAACTAGCCTAGCTGCTTGCATGATCATTCTCTAATCATTTCCACCCAAGACAGATTAGCACAGATGAGCTCCCTCAGCTTTTTTGGTTGTTCTGAGCCTGCTTGTTCTGACCAAAACAGGCCAGAGAACAATTGCAGCTGAGAAAGGGGGTATTAGAGGGCAGAATATTGCAAGAGATGTGGTAAATTCTTGTATGCAACCAGCACACCATTAATCAAAGCCCAAGGACGTGTTCAAATTATGCAGCTGTCAGATGTGCTCCTCCCTGTGTCATTCACAAGACTCCACATCCATGAGACTCCCTGTATACCAGATTTGATCACCTCCATCTTTCTGTTCAAGTACTTTTGTATGCTATGATCCCAGTTGGTTTTGGCATCAGTATCAAGAAAATAATTTCAGGCACACGTTCTTGAAGAGACTGGTTTTTTATGTAACACTAAACAGCTTTACATTGTAGAGCAAAAGGAAAGGGAAGCTACTGGAAGTATTGTAACTGCAAAGTGTCATTAACTTTCTATCTGGTAATCTCCAGAGGTATCACAGCAGGCATGTTCATGTCCCACCTCCCGGTTTGTTTCTCCTAACAGTCATCATCACTCTCTTAAGTTTTTGGCCATAAGGATCACTTCAGCATATATTGCAGGCTAAAGATCCTCGCAGAGTATTTTCAGTCCTTTACTACAGAGCTGTGAGACAGCTTGTGGATGAACGTCCAGTTTTAATGACAAGACAAAATGATGGAGAATCTGTTGTTGTTCTCAGAGGCAAGCTGTTCCTCTAAGTTCCAAGACCAGTTTCTGCAAGTAAGTGTCAGGAGAAGAGCTGCCAAAAAAAAATAATTAAACCTACATCAGTCATTTAATACACAGAAAAAGAATTAAACTGCTGTCAGTCGTAAGTTCCTCAAGGTCTGACTGTTTCTATTGCTGTACCAAGTATATTGACAGATCCACTAAAGAAAGTGAGGCTAAAACCAATGCATGTGCATGCATGTGCCCAGACATACACAGTGCATGACAGTCACCTCACTGAGATCTCTGGGCAAGATCGATTTCAGCTATGCTAATTACCATCCTGGAAAAGAGATTATATACAGATTTCTAACTGATAACAAAACGCCCCCCAAATAGATATTAACACAAGACAAAACATGAGCATCTTACAAAGGAATTATCTGAAACCTACCACTCAGTTCATTTCTTTTCATCAAATCAAGACAGGTGGTCTGCTCAAAAGCAAATGCTGGCTGTTTTTACTGCTATTATGTTACAATCAAGATATTACAAGTCCCTGTAACTGACAGCAACCCCGACACCCAGATGTTCAAAGAATTAATGCTTTCACCTTATTCTAGATGGTTAAATTTAGTTTCAGTTGGCAATTTTGCCAGGTCAAAAAAGAGCAGCTGAACTCAGACATCAAATCTTTCCACTATACATACAATTCGTTAGCAAACTCCACATACTTTCCATCCATTTACATTCACTGGCACTGAAGCACCGAAAGGGTATGAACTCCTTTCCCCTTTTCCCCTGAAGCAACATTGTCTCCAACCCTCATTACCTGAACTGAAAATAGTTATAGGACAACTATGAGCAGTTACACATCTAAGACCAATATATTAGTCAACAACTGATTATATTAAAAATGTGATACTCATTTGAGAATAGCCTTATAAAAAACCCTAAGAAATCCCATGACTTTTTATGAGTCTTTTAAGCTGTAATCAATTTATAGCATAGAAACTGAGTCAGCTGCTATATAATCAAGGCTCCTCATGAGAAGTACAGCGTTGCAATGACTCAACATGCATTGTTCTCAACCTGCATGAGCCTGAAACACCGCAATCACTACCAAGAACAGCTCACGGAGTCTTCCCACTAAAATCCACAGGAAGATATTTTCACCTTCCCTTCCCAGTCAGAAACTGCTTTTTCAGAAAATGGAGTCTGCCTTCCTTTGCCACAGCTACCGCCTTCCGAACACAATTCCCACCTTTCGATATCTACGGGTAATTAAGTGCCTCCAGTATAACTGTGACACCTCCACGCCTTTATTCTTGTTCCCTCCCCAGTCTGCTGTCAGGCTCTGGGGGCCTAGCCTAAAGTAGTCTTGACACCTCCACAGAAAGACTCCCACGGCCCTGAATGCTGTTCTCTTCTTAACACACTCAGTGAGGTTGGCAGGAGAGATTATACTCAAAACTAGCTTTCAGTTCTCCCTTCCTCCACATTCTGGTGTGTGTTGTCCCTTTGCCCACAAGTCCAGATCAGGAATGCTGCCAGGAAGGGATGTTGCTCATCGCTGCAGAAGCGAGACCTCCTCTGTAGGGAAGTGCAGAAATCCTCCTGTGCAAAGCCTTCCTTTAGCGTTTGGAACAGACCTTGGTTTAAGGAAAGGAAAATTTTCCTATTCAAATGGAAAACAAGCAGAAAATGCAACACATATGAGTAAAAACTCATGTGCATGAGAGTTCCCATCCTTAGTAAATAATTATTACCTGCAGTAACAGGCAGTGCAGATCCTGGGTTTTTTCCCTGTTTCCCCCCACACCCCCTTTTTGTTTTTTTTCTTCTCTTTCTTCAAATGTAGCATCAAAAGAAAACTAAGATCTTTCGGATACATAAATGAAGCATTCCTGCTCTGGAATGGCATCAGCATCTGGACACCTGGCAAAACATAGTTCAATACCTACCGTACCTATTTCTCAACCCCCCCTGACAGCAAGCATGAAGAGTCTTGCATTTCTTCTTATTTACCAACAAGAATTCAAGCCGAGAGTGTTCAGAAGTCCATTTCAATGGGTTTTGTTCTGGTTACATTACAACAGATTGCTTTGATCTGGGGGGAGGAATGAGGAGAGGAGCAGAGCACATCTTAAGTTCACAAAGCTAAAAGCCAAGATGCACAATACTGAAGCATTCCAAAGTTAAAAATAATCGTCTTTAAACTGCAAGAGCAGAGCTGTAATTTTGAGCAGTACAGCATGACATCATGGTTTATGTGGGGCCAGCTCAATAAATCAAACTGTGCCTAATTAGAGATCATACTGCAAATCTACATTATGTGGACGAATAATTAAAACAGGACAGCCCATAACACAAGCCAGATATGTTTACTAAAATATGTTTTTTTCAAACTTTTATGTTCACTACTGCTCACAAAGCTTTCACATTTAGTAAATTATAGACCCCTAAGCTTTTATTTTAGGCTGACTTCACTTTCAAGGAATTCTTCAATTAACTTTACATTGCTTCAAGCTCTTCATCCAATGAGAAAACAATCTGTGGTTTCTTACTTCTTCCAGTGCCAATGGCTGCCCTCCATGTTTGACTTGCAGACTTACTGTCTTTTTAGAGCCAGGATCTGTTTGTCTAAAATCAGTCTAGTTGTCATAGTATTTTGACAAGTCCTCTATAAAAGGAGAACAAACCTTTGTGGTGGGCTAACTGCTAAGAATAAAGAAGGCTGTTCTCACAATCTCAACAGATAAGTGCCAAAATTAAGGAATATTTAGTAACACACCCAGAGCTCAAAGCCCCGACTACCTCAGTTGCCCTTCTTTCCCACCTACTCCAATTTTTCCAATTTCTGCTTTTTTCAGTTGTTTTTCTAAAACGTGTGCTTTTTCTCAAATCTAAAAGCTATGACATACTCAAACATTTGCAGCATAAAAAACCCCTCAGTGCTATCAAACATTACTATCTGTAGATGGTCAGGACGCCTCTGGAATTGTTGGAAATGCTGTGGAGACTTTGACTATCAGTTGCTGAGTAGATAATGTCAAATCAAGAGCCAAAGAGTTTAATAAAAAGCATGAGCTGAACAAAAGGGACAGGATTCATTCCTAAATTGCACATTTTTGCTCCCAGAGCTTGAGAAATTTGTGTGCAACTTTTTAATCTTAGATTAAAAAATGGGAGAGTTGGCAGCTCTCCTTCCTTTTCCCTTCTGATATTTGGCTTGGTAAATGGACCAACATAGAGATGATTAGAACAACTGTGAAGACGAAGTTTGAGAAGCAGAATGCTTGACACTCTCAACAAAAAAGGACTATATAAAAATAAGAAATATGTCTATATTAGTGCAGTATTGTGTTGTGCAAATAATTTTTTTCTGTAGAACGTTAACCAAGCACAGACATGGAGAAAGTATCATTCACTTCTTAATACACAGATTTTTAGATTAAAAAATCCAGGGAGTTTTAAAGGAATCAAAGCACATTAAACATTAAATGCACAGCACAGCAGTATTTATAAAGACATGACATATGAGTCTCCCTCAACCACAGCCACCACAATCAGCATAACCTTAAATAGGAATGTACCTTTCAGGCCTCCATTTCAATTCTTTGTTACAATAAACATGCATCAAACTTGTAAATTTCTTTTTTAATTTAAGGCTGTCTGTGGCCAGAAATATTATGACTGACCTCTGTTAACTGCAAGCATTCAGAGCCACAGCCATTCCAATTCCCTTACATCCTCAGTGTGCAGCAACAGATTTCTCAGAAAAAAAAAAACAACCAACCCTGTAACTATTTGGACATACTTCTGAAAGCAACAGTGAAAATTAAGAAAGCAGCCTTCCCAAAGAAGTATCTATTTTTGAAATGTGTGCTTTTAAAACACAATGCTTATGGAATGAAGTACTTCAGTTCTCTTGTGTAAACTTGTACAGATTGTTTGCTATTGATCTTTTGAGTCATATTTTGGCAGTATACTGGTATCCTTGTAGAAAATATAAGTACTGCAGAACAAGTGATGTAATCTACATCTATACTTAATTTTTTTTTCAGCTAAATTTATACTTCAAAAATAATCTGAACTGCATATTTCATTTCTTCCCCAGATTATGAGCTGTATGATATTGAAAACCTTCAGAGGAGACAGCTTGTTTGTAGAACGTGGCTCCTTTAAGTCAAAGGACAGAATTCAGATCAAAGAAAGTTGTGTTTCTATCTGTACTAAAATGTAGGTCTATTAACTGTTTTCTTAACGGAATGACATAAAGTGACTCTGTAAAACCAGTGCAAAACCTGATCTCAAGGAAGTGAAATCTAGTTTTTTTCACAGTGTATTGTTCTTTCCTCCCTGCCCCCAAGCTACTGTCCATTCAGAAAACAAAGCATAGACGAGAAAAAAGAAAACTGCACTGTAGCAAGGCTATCCATATGGCCCAGGCTTGTGCTGTGTGCGCAGTATATATACATGCACAGCATGCTGATGTGGCCCGGAGCAGGGGCACAATGTCCAGGTTTCTGGTCCTTTGTGGAGTACACAACACTGCATGGCAGTTCAACAGAAATGGAAAGAGCATGTGGAGGTGGGTAGCTGACAGAGTGAAACTAATGCAATACTCTTGATGAGTAATTAAAGCTTTGCTCAGCCTCAAAGTCTCAAATATGGTAGTTCTTTAACCAACAAAAGAGATTGCCAGGAAAGGACAACAGTGAGTGAAAGTACATCAGCAAGAGCGCGTGCAGGACACGGAACACGAGTGCTTTCCCCCCTTCCTCCTCTCAGGTTTTTCCCACCAACTGAGAACCACTACCTAAAGGCCTGAATCTCTTCTAAGTCTGGTTACTCTAAAAATAAGAATACGGTCAAGGCCAGTATAGAGAGAACAAGTATAGGAATCCCCCCTTTTAAATCCTAGATCGATGTTTTTCTTACCTCTCTGAAACAGCGATTGATGCCAGCTTTCTCACACCTTTTTCTCACTCTCATGCCACCAGTGCCACTACCTCTCTACCCTACTGTCCTTGTCACACTGCTTCCCACCTCTTCCTCACTGCCACCTGAGATCCAGCTTCATGGGGAGCAATAAAGATAAGGACAAACACCCTGCACCCACTTCCGGGCAACTACAAGCTTTGTCTCTAGAAACACAGCATCCCATTTAGTTCAAGAACATCTCTAATGGCTCTTCAGATGGAATGGCAAGGAAGGAGCATATTTAAGACTTAAGAACAATTTAAATTAACAGAGCTTGCAGTGACTTTATTAGAGGCTGAAACCCACGTAAAATCTGTTTGAATAATAAGCAAGAGATTTTTGCCTTACATTACACAAAGGATCAGACTACATGACTACAGAGAGTCCTTCTGACTAAGTTGTGACAGTACATATGCTAGAGAATTTTAAAGATCAGGATTATTTCCCAGTATGAATTACACTACTTCTTGTTTTAGTTTCGGTCTTCTAAAACCAGACAAACCCCAAGGGAATATTAAGCATACAGCAGCCCAGAGCCTGCCTTTAGATACTGTCCAAATGACATACTTCTCTGACCAAGGAGATAGCAATACCTCTGTTTCCATTAATTCTCTACTAAGAATCACAGGATTCAAATTGTTGATTTCCAGCATTACCTCATGCTGGGCCTCTCACTGATTAATTAAAACTGTATATGTACAGGAAAAAGAACAAAAAAGCAGAATTGCAGTAGTTTGAACCAAGAGTGTCCCTGATAAAAGAAACGGACTGCTGTTCCCGACTCCTTTCCATAGGTTGATTGTGAATTGTAACCAGACAAGATCTCCTTTTTCAAGCTTCCAGAAACTGGCAAACATGTCTACTGCACAGGAAGTCATATTTATAGTTGCATTACTTTCCACAATAAACCAATTCTCCCATAATCAGAAGTTGTCTCTAGGCTTGCTAAATGAAAGATCTTTTCCCTTGAGACTGCAGCCTTTTAACAGGAAGCTTCCAAATCTACAGCCAGTAATGGCTGCGGAGGGAAAAATACAGCTCAGTACAGCCCCCACATCATTATTACACAGTAAAGACAAACCAGGCTTTTTTATGTCAAAAAAGAAGAAACAACTCCGAAATCCTGGTGTTGCAACTTGTGTTAATTACGCTGTTGAATTACCATTTAATTTACAATGTGTGTTTAGCTGACTTACTTTTTTACTATCTAGCTTTAAATTCTTCTTGGGTATAGACACACGAAGGACTTCTACTGCATAAGCTTCATTATATACTTGGGCAGGGCCTTTGAGCATGCAGGTATTCCACAAGAAATCTGAAGCAGCACACTGCTTCATTAAAGGGAAATATATTTCAAACTTCCCCAAATTACTACAGGTGACAGTTAGTAACTTGCTTGTACATTTTTACTATCATCCTGCATATAGAAAATTATTAGAAAAACCCAAACACCTACTTGAAATTTTCAAACTCTCTTCCAGCAACTGTATCAGAGTATTTAAAAGGGCATAGCACTAGATTTGGCCAAGAATTCCCCCTCCTCCCTTAAATACAGAGAAAAAGAATAAACTTTTTTTTAAGGAAGATAGAGAGATTAATACTTTACCCAAGTAGAAATTCTTCAAAACCAAAAAATCACTGCAAAAGTAATTCTTACCTAAAATTAGAAGAAAAGAGAGAGGAGAAGGTAAGAAAGATTACGAATCATCCCTTGGAGCATTGCACCTTCAAAATAGAAAGAATACCCAAACAAATCTAAAATAAACAAGTTACACCAGAACAGGAAATTGCAATTTCTTTGAAATAGTAATTAACCTTATGAGGGAAACCACTACTAATATAAACTAATAAGTAATAAGGGAAACCATTTTACCAGAGGGAAACCTATCTTGAAGCAGTGTGACAAGGGAATATAAAAACACTTTGCCTGAAGTGATGGGTCTCTAAAGAAAATTGGAGCAGTTCCGTAGTAAGGATCATGCAGACACAAGCTTCAAACAGGTGATTTTCAAGGTTTCAAAGAGGAGGCTGGACCACAGAAATTCAATAACTTTTAAATACAGGACTCAAATTTAAACTGAATGTAATCTCATACTGTTGTCACTTACACATAACCAGGAGGATTTTGAAGGATATCTACCAGGCTAAATTGTTTTTATAATCATAGCTTTCCATGCCCAATCTTTGTTATCTATAAATAACTACAGCTAAAGTAAGCACAAGCATCATGGTGATTATTTCATTATATTAAATGGTAATCAGAAATGAGAAAAGATGAAAAATCAGAAACTTGAACTTTCATCAGAAGATGATGTTTTCAAAATTCTGCATAAGAAACATGCATACAGAATTGAAAACAGATCTAACATGTAGCATGCAAAATAATTACTTTTAGATAAAAACTAATTCTCAAATCTGAAGTATTTTTCACTTTCATTGCTTGCATTTCTTAAATAGTTGCAAGTGAGCAGTAGTCCTCCTTTATTTATTCCAGTGGAAGAAAATAAGTTATAACTAAAATAAATACCAAAAACAGAAACATTTTTTATTTCAGATTTTAAGTCAACTATCTGCAAGTAACAGCATTTCAGACTGTCCTTATTTGTTCTTGTTTATTACACTAGTGCCCTTTGTGGCTTCTTGTATTTTAGCAACTGGAATATACACAGTAAAGCTAGCAACACAACAGAAGTTCAGCAAAGGCAGACATAATTTGATTTTAAAAAACCACCACAGAAAAGAGCAAGCAGCTTTACAAACAGTACAACCAATGTGGTTTGGCTTCCCATGAATTTGTGTCATATGGGGATTTGAAAAAATGTAAGTAGGTCCACAAGCTCACACCAAGATCGATCTCTACTACCTGGGAAGCCATTTGAATGAAATTTGCTGAAACTTATTATCATCAAAATCTGTTTCTCAGCTGGTCCATCCCCAACACTGGGAATGACTATCTGAAAAACAGAAAAAAGTCCTTCCACCCTAGAACAACAGGTCAATGACATAAGTATCAGATCCAGTATTTTTACATTCCATTTTTACATAGTGGCATTTAACTAAGAAAACAAACTCTCCCGATCTCTGAAGCAGCTTCTAAATACTATAGCAGTGTTAAGTTTTGTGACTTCTTGTTATCTTTTTCATGCATTTAGGAGACTCACTACAAGAGAAAAACCTTTATATGATATTAAAACAGATCCCCAGTCAGCACATTCCAGTATTTACCTACAAGGGGGGGTTTAGTAAATTCAGAAATGAAAGGTATTTGTTAGAGAGATCTAAAAGACAAACACACCACCTATCACCCGCACAAAGCGAGTTTTTTCCTACCTCTCCTAAAGAGATTTGGGAAATGGAAATTTCCAATGCCAGAGAAGTGGCAGAAAATAACATGTACAAATTAAGAATGTCACAGGGTTGCACTCAGGAAGCTTAAGAGGTTATCTCTGGAAACACCTTCTCGAATGGAAAAATGGTGGCGGCAGCAATCATGGGAGATGAGGGAAAATCAGGGCTATCTAAAAACAAGACAAACTCACCAAATCCCAAGAGGAAATTTAGAGCAGGAATGAAGGAAGATCTCTGACGGTAACGTTATGCACTCTTCTCATGTTGTTAAACCAAAGAGCAAGAGGGCACTGAGAAACCTTCCTCTGAATTACCCGGTTGCTATCTCCCTACAGGAGCTCCCTAAGCGCTCCCACAGCGAGCCAGAGTCAGGCAGCAACAACCCTGGAAGTGTTTTAAGGTACAGGCAGGCCACCAACAAACCAGGAACAAAGGCTTTGCTCCTGAGAAACACCTGACAGAAGCAGAGTCTCAAAAGAAATGCAAGAAATCCCATCACAGAGGCACTGTCCAGGCCCTTCTCAAAAGCCAGAGGAGCCAAAAGAAAGGCTCCAGGCAGAGACCTCTGCACTGCTGCTCCACTGTACCACAAGCATGGACCACCTCTCTTTGACGTGATGCCTTCATGGCACAACCTTTAAGCATCATGCTTACCCCCTGAGACTGTAATTTTCTTCAATTCCATTTGTACTACTTCGGGTGGGGTTTTTGTTTGTTTTGTTTATTTGGGCTTTTTTTTAGTTTTTGTTTTGTTGTGGTTTTGTTTGTGTTTTTTTAATTTATTTTATTTTTTAACCCTGAGATTCCCCATATGCTTCTGGTGTCTTGTAATATGAGACTGTTTAACTGATGAATGGATACCAGGAACATCCAAAATCTGAAAGTAGATTGGAAAATGCATTTCTGTGCACTCTCCCTTGAAGAGAAGGTGCCAACACCCAAGTGAAATAGTCTGCTGCAGGCTTCCTATGGTCCTGCTACAACTAATGTACCAGCAAAGGCCACATGAAGAAAGGCACACACAGCAAAAATAAAATTAAAAAATCTGCACTGTTTTGGAGACTTCAAAGGACTTTTTCTGAATTATGAGACTCTAATGTTGTCCTTTCGCATGCCCCTATGCATGGTGGTCTTTGGCCACATAGAAAATAAAAACTACTGAAATACCAAGACGACCCTAGCACGCATTTGAGAAAGGTACCTAGATGCACACAGAAACACATGGTGGGTGACCTTGGTGTTATCAGACAAGCTCTCTGAAGCTCAACAACACACCACAAATGCCAGCCAAAGAAAAGAATGTGCAAAAGGCACATTACTCCTTAGGTAAACCTAGATTTAAGTAGCCCAATAAATAAGACTGAGCTCCAGTTATGGCCATTTAACTCACTTAGTTATTTTGGCTGCTACACTTGTTATCTGGCTACCTGAGCCAGGACACCGCTGCCAACATCTGTTTCCTGCCTCTTGGGTCCTTCCTCAATGAGAGCTTGTCGCTGTTTTCCCCACGGATGAGTAGAGAAACGACACGAAGTCCAGGCTCAGGGACAAATGGATGGTGATTTAATGAATTCTCAGAAGACTTTTATATGTTAGTTCGCAAAGTGTATTAAGTGGCATAAGGTAATTGTGTTTTTGCCATCTACCCCCTAAGGGGATTGGTCAAGTTCTAAGACACACAGCTCTGAGTGTTTTTCTAGTTAGAACCATTACAATTCTTCCAAAACAATCCGCAGCTGCAAGAAGCTTACAAAACTGTAACATTGTTTTGTCTTACTTGCATGGGAAAGAAAGACAGAACTGTCACAAAATGCTGCAGAAAGCCGGAAAATCTCTCTGCTAAAGCTTTTCAGTGTCCACAAGAGCTTCCTCTGGATTTGTGGGCTTGCCTGAGCCAAGGGGCCAGACGGAGCTTGCTCTCTCTCCACAGGGCTGTTTGCTGCTTTGTGCAGCAAGAGGCAGCCACAGCCGAGTGAACTGGAGGGTGGTGGTGTCCTGCCTCATAAACCTGCACAAGTGAAGGTACAAGTTTTACAGAGCGGTTACTTTTTACACTTCTAATTCATTCACTGCCTTTCAGTTTTGAAAAAAAAGACATTTTAAAGCCTTGTTTGATTAACTTTCTCAGTGAAAGAGTGAAAGAAGAGGGGCTTAGACAAAAAGCAAAAAAATCAGTTCTACAGCCAAGGCACTGGCTATTTCACCAGAAGAAAACAAAAGCCAGAAATACCATTTCGCTGCTCAAACTGAAAGACAGATTCTAGAAATACAGCTTACATAAAGGCACGTGTCAAACAATATGCTTATTTTTTGCCTAAACACTGACTCACTGAATAAAATCTATGTTACTCTTTTATGTAAACAGTTCCTTTAAAAGCAGGAAGATTAAATACAGACAACATTAAGCTGAACACGAACTTTTGCCATCCACATTCAGGCATCTGTGTAATTATAATCATTAACTCCATTAGCATATACTTCAATGTACGTAAAATGTGTTCACATTGCATTAGAGAACTTTTAGATATTTTAATGATATGTTTACAATAAGAATTTACTCATCTGGTGCACCTTTTGAGATTAACAGATCATAGGATGTTTGTTTTCCTTTAAGATATGTTTGAAAAATGTAATCAAAGTGCACATAAAATTTTATCTCAGGCATCAGTATAGCCTTTATTAGAAGTAGTTGAGCCTTTTAGAACTAAGTTGGGGTTTGGGGGGTTTTTTTTGGTTTTTTTCTGGGTAATTATTCACTTCAACCATTCTTTTCTCTTAAGGCAACGTTATTTCCAAGAAATGGCACTTTTCCACTTATCAAGGTTGTTTACATTCTACACAAATGTTATGCTCTCAAGCTTTCATTTTTGAAAATGTCAAAAAGTAAAGGGGACGATACTGTGCTTGTAAAAACATTCTTTATTAACAGAATGAGTCTCAAGGCATTTTAGGTTTCCTGCAAGACATTTTTCTGTCTATCATTTTAGAACTTTTTCCCACACAATGTATTCCTGAGATAGGCTTTGGCAGGTTGCGAGATACGAGCTGGCTGGAAAATGATAGCCTGCTTTCAGCATATTCTTGTGCAGTTAAACATTAAGCACTTTTTGCAAAAGATAATTCAGACAGCAGCTCACACAGAGAAAAGGTGACAGTTTCAGCTGAGGAAAGCTGAAGTCCTGAAGGATGCCAAAGACTTCGTGACAGTTTTGCAGACAAAACAAAGGAATCTTGAAAAAATAATCAGCATTACTTGAAAATTCTACACTGATTTTATTCTGGTCTTCTAAGAGAGACTTGAGAACGTGTGACAGTTAAAGGACACACATACACAAACAGCAGAACAAATATTGTTGGCAGGTACATTGAGCCAGCCCTCAATAAGGGAACGACCAAGGCTTCAAAGTGTATCACAGAACACGCCCACGTTTCCATATCAGTAAGATACATTTCCCAAATGCTTCATTAAGGAACCAACAGGTGAACCAAATTTGATGGGAACTCTTGGACCTGCAGCCCAAGGAAGTTTCAAAAGCCAGAGACAGCAGCTCAAACTTGCTGTTTGTATTTTGTAAGCTTTTATCTGTACAAATACACAAGAAGAAACAGGAGACTACTGACAGACAGCAACTGACTCACGGTCCTATTGCAAAGCTCACTAATATCGTAACACTACCACTGTTAAACCCATGAACGTGAAAAAGACTTCAGCTGATACAAATCAGAATTCATGTAAGGACAGAGAAAGTTTCTAAAGCCATCTGCATCACAGATATCTAATGGCACTTTTCATTTAGCCTTATGGTCAGCTATCTGCAAAAAGTGTATTTAATGTTTCATAAACAGAGTTTAAAACAAAAGTGCTTCTAATCAGATCTGGCAGGAAAGGAAGAAATGCATACATAGAATGAGGTAAGTGTGATCTTGCCCAGCTGAAGAACAGGGAATGGCAGAGCTTCAGGCCATGACTCATACAGACACTAAACAGTAGAGAGCTACAGATAATTCTCAGGTAAACTTTGCATGAGCCACTACGTCATCCTTCTCTACCCTTCCTGCATTAATCATGTCATTAGTAACCTGACGCAGCCCGAGAAGAATGTCTGATTTACAGGGAGCAGAGCAATGCTAACAGAACAAACACTTTGGCAGGTCAAAAAAGGAAAGACCAACCTAAATTTCATTTTAGTTTGAACCACACCCTAAAAGAACATGGAAACTACGAAAAAGAAAAAGCAAGAAAAGATATCTTCCCACCATGAGATTACATACTTCACTAAAAGTTCCTGATGAACCAGTTACTTAAGAGTACAACTACGGAGGATTTGCAAGAGCGCAGATAAAACACCGGCCCAAACATGTACCTAAACAAAGCAAAGGGGGCAGGGGGGAAACCCCCAAGCTTTCTTCTGAAGTTTGCACACAGTTACATAATTTCCATGTTAGTCTAGATGTTTTTAAACATCTTTTATAGTGTACAGTTGTGAACCAATTGTACAATGAGTACAAAGTGTACTGTTAAGCAAGATTCATGTCTCAGCCAGGTATCTTGGTTACTCCACTAAATATAAAAAGGATAAGGGTTTTCACTGGGGCAAGAGAAAAATGGAAAATTTCAGAATTTCTTTTTAAAATTATTATTCAGTCCAAATTGATGGCAGTCACTTTGATAAATGTAGCTATAATCTACATTATTGTATATGGCTATTTCACCGTAAACATCCTGTAAAAGTAATGGTCGCTTGAAGGAAGGGCAGATCACTTCCATTCAGTCTGAAGCAAATAAAAAGCCCTGTAGATTACTTTGAAAGCAGTATGAAATTATCTTTAGTTTCTTCAAACAAACAAAATTATCACCCAAAACATGCAAGGTGTGCAGGTAGTAGCAGCAGCTGTGTAAAACTCAAGTCCACAAAAGCCATTTCACAGTAGCAATGCCCAGAAGAGCACCCACAGAAAATGTGTGCTCAAATCTCTCTAAGTGTATGGCAAACCTACTACTTATGATGGTATTTTGTTTAGTTTCTAATGGCTTCATCTGCTTCTAAGTCTTCCTCAGTAGACCGTCTATTTTCTTGATGCTTCCTTCCCACTGAACACTCCTTCTTCCGTCACTTTCCTCTCATTTTATGTCAGCAACAATCCTGTGAACTGCCAAATTAATTTCTTAGCTTCATGACTTTGAACCACAGGGTTGCAGGTCTACTTTCCATCTTAAAGCAAAGTTCTAGAAATTGAAATCTTCTTTGTCGTTGACCCTCTACAACAGTTGAGCTGCAATAGCTGAAATGTGTCACCTCAGTTAAAACCAGCTAACCATTTTGTTCCTACTCATTATTAATGGTATCCTTTTTGCAATATTGAAAGTAGTGTACAAAATATGACCAGCTGGACAGCTAAAATGGTAGCAAAATATATCACAATATTAGGGAATGCAAAATAACAAAGAAAATGCACTTATCTTCTCACACCAGTTTGGAAAGCTTCTCCATCGTGCCATGACAGTAGGCCTAAATCTCTTAATTAAAATTTAAAACAAGATGTTGTGAAGGTTTTCTAAACTTATGTAAATGGCATGTCCCTTTCCTGGCTTCTTGCTTTAAAGCCAACAGTAACTTGAGAGAAGCAAAATATTTTTTTGTCCCTGGTAGTTGTTCAATGTCATGTACTGGAAACCACTGATAACCCCAAATCTGAAATAGGCAATAATCTGCCTTACAACTATTCCCTTTGTCATCAGTCTTTCTGAAGGTCAGGTAAAGACTGTGCGGGCAACAGTGAAACAACTCTCAGAATAGTGTCTAAATTGATAAACAGGGTTTGCCAGAAAACAGTAGGTCTTTGTGCTTCATTCAGCAGAAGTGTTAAGGACAGTTTCACAACTTAGGTTTATTTTGGGAGGAGTGGGGGTATCTGGCTTGTCTTTTTTAATTTAAGACCTGAAACCAAAGAAAAGATTTAGAGATACAATGCCAACAGCTTAATGAATATTCTGTAGTGTATATGAGCACCCTGGGGAAAACCTGCACTCAGATATACAACAGATTCCATCTTCCCCTGCCCTGAGGAATATAAACCAGGCTCACAGTTTACCCCTAATTCAATAGTGGCTTTCAAAACAAACATATTTCAGACATATCTAGCAAACAGTCCTCTTCCCACTCTGCATCCAAAACTTTCTCTTGGAAACAAAAGGCCTCTTCCTCGACAAAGATTTCAAGGGTATCTTCCAAATCCGCCAACAGCTTGCATTACATAGTACACCTAAAAATTTTAAACTGACCTTTGTCCCCTCTGAGAAAGCTGTCTGTTCCAAATGGCCCACACACACTCAGTAGAAAGCCAAAGCTCACAGAGACTCTTTCAAATACTTTAGGTATCTGTCCCATGGGGAGAGCCTGTGCGTGCCTCCACGCGCAAACGAAAGGGTGAAAAGAGCTTTCCGCGGAGTTGAATATCCCACAGCACATATCTGGGTCCTTAGAGGCCTTTCCTACACTTTCCTCTGTAGCACTGCTTCCTTTTCCAGTACAGGCTGCAGAAAGGCAAGGAGGAGGAACACTCACAGCCCACTATGGCTGCACACCTACTGAAGGGAGACTGGAAGCTGCACTTTCCCAAAGGGAACGTGCAATGGAGCTTGCATGGCTATTATATACCCCATGCAAACGCAGAGAGTTTTCTGGTGGTGGGAACTGAATTTTATGCCTTCTGCCAACTTAAAAATCTATCCCTAGTGAAGAAAAACAAAACCAAAGAAACAAAACAGACAATGGCTACAGAGACTCCAGAGGAATGTAATGACTATAACAAAAGGCAACAGCAGTAGTGTGACAAGGGTTTATTAATGGGTCAAAAAACAAGCTCAAATGACTCAGACACAGCACCAAATCCCAGCGGGATTTCCTTAAATCTCCTTCAGAGACTGCAGGCCTTCATGCAGTTCGTATTCAAGTTCTCTTGGGATCGGTATAAAGAAGGCTCTATCTGGTCTTTCACCTCTCGATCAGAAAGATGCCTTACCAAAACAGGGCAGCATCACTACGCCCTTCAGCAGAGCAGAAACAGGCTCAGAAGAATCAAATGGTGCCCTCCGAAAGAAGGGCAGAGAGCCAAAGCAGAGCACAAACAACTCCTACCAAACTGCCACAGGTGCAACGCAAATGGCTTTCTTGGAGTGATTATAAGAATTGTAAGACAGTGCTGGTCAAGAGAGTTTGCACAACTGCTACTCAAAGAGCACATAAGCAGGCTGTAAGTGCGGAGAGAGGTGACAGCCGTGGAGCGATTTAGGTATTTTATCACAATCATTCAATAAGGCATGTCTAACCACCCTGAACTACAGCCTTGCTCTGTGGAAACACTACCTACCCTGACCACTATCAGGACTTTCATGCACCCTATTAATACTTTAATATTTCCTCTTGGTTATTAATGCATACGTAGGTGTCATTCCAAGTATGCAGGAGAGAGCAGGGTGTTGTGATTTTGAGCATTTCTACGTTTCACAGGTAACTACTCACAAAACTGACACCTTTAACTCATCCATGCCAGGCCTTATCTCAATTATCTACCTTTAAATGCTCAGTAGCACAAAGGTTAAAACATGAATTGAACAAAAATCTCAATTCCTTGGATTTAAAAAAAACCCCCTCCAAATCAATTCAGAAATCCTCCTCTTTTCACCAATAAATCCACAAATTTTTAAACAGAGCTTTCTAAGGAGTAAGACAATATATTCCTTGATGTTCTGTATGCGCCATGGAAGAGCCTTTGATGGAGACAATCACAACAGCCTCGTTTTAGTTTCTTTCAGAATACGAAGACAAGTGCCAAATCCTTCTATACATTTGATGAGGGGGTAAATGCTTCAACTGGATGTCTAGAGATGCAGGAGAAAGATCAGAATACACTGAGATCAAAAAGGGACAGTCACAGAACTGGCTGGTATTATGAACTGAACAGAAACAAAATCCACCACACTTATTGGTCAAAACCAACCCAATATACATTGAAGAAAAATAAACAAAAAACCCTTAAATAACACATGTTTTACATCACTGTTACACTAAAACACGTTAATTAAGTTCCTTATGGTAGATGTCCTCAAAAAGCCAAGGAGACAGACTGATGGACTGACATCATTTCTCGTATCTTGCATTGCTAGATGATTTTGTAAGGTAAATATTTACACGGCATCTCACAAAAAGTTTTCTGTTTTAACCAACAATTAGTAAAACAGGATTCTGGTTTTATCTCCCTCCTGTGTCTGAATCAGAAACTGTTTGCAAATTACAAAAGCTTTCTCCAAAGGTTAGCCCTTTTGACTTTAGAGAATGAATTCCCTGCTTTACCATAAAAAATCCAGAATTTAAACAAGAAAGCCACTACAGATCCAAAATTCTGTGCCTGTAGCCTTTAAAAGCAAAGATAAGTAAAATGTAAGTGACAACACAGGGCATCTGTAGTTTTAAAAACTCAAACATGCTTCTTTTGTTAAGAGGTGTTATTGCAGCCTTTCTGATATTTGTTATCTTGTTAAAATAACCACTAGGAAAGTGATCAAAAGGCACATTACCTGAAAAAGTTTGAGGAAGACTGTCATAGGAATACTTGAGATTACCTGACATCGACATGGAGACAATTCATCACACGCAGAAAGCAGTGGGAAATCAACATAGCTTAGGAGAACTTTAGAAATCTAAGGGCTCAAGAAAGAGTTATCCAGAGCACATGAGCTAACCCAGACTAACTGGTGCCTTCTCCCTCTACTCTGTCATTACCCATCAGTAATAGATGGTTTAATACTAGAAATGTATTATGTGGTTTTTCACTCTTGGCAATAACTTCCAGAAACAGCAGACAAATCTAAAATATAATTCAGTTTGAAACAACTGTGTACATATATAAAATGAGTTTCTACCAGCAAATAACAAAAAAAAATGCCTTCCTGCATTCAAATAATCCCTTTTCCCTTCCCTTTCTTTTCTGTTACATCCTTGGATCATCTTCTAAAAACACAGATCATACTTGTTTCATTCCTCAGCATGTAGCAGGGCTGAGTTCAGCTGCACTCAGGTCTTCTCTCCACTAGCCTGCCTTTATCTCCTCATGCACCTCCCCTGAGGTCCTAGGTCACATCTCTATAAAAAAGCCCAATCTTTACTATTGTACCATTCAGCATCCCCATGATCCCTGGCTGTGAGCTACACTTTTCAAAGGGCCCTTCAAGATCAGTGACCCCGCTTCACAAACAGGTGAATTTCCAAAGAGGAAATTACTACCTAAGTTCCAGCAGCTAGAATTTGTTCACTCCCTACCAACATAAATGAATGTTTTTTAAACTATAGAAGAATATAGGAAAAAAAGTACAGAAGAAACATGTTTTTAAATGAAACAAAGATCAGAGGCTAAATAGCAGTGCTTTATTTTAATATTCCTACAGGCATCTGCTAGACTTCATTACAGTTAATCATATTATTCATGTGCAACTTTTTAAATGGTAGAATCTTTACTGGAGCTAGTCTAACTCTCAATAAATTATTTTATAAAAATATATCATGTTGAAATAGGGACCTCTGCAATCAAAAGAAATCTCTCATGCAATATTTACATATGCTTGTTAAAAAAATAATCATTTACGTTTGATTTTCACTGCAGATTCATACTGTAAGAGGCACAATTCTGGAGACGACTAAGAGGAAATTTAGGGAGAATATCCCTAACTATCAGCGGAAGAGCTCTGATCTGGTAGGAATTATTTTTATTTGCATGCTTTTACGAGGGTACTACTGAAAAATATAAATAAAATATAAGCTTCCTCATGTCTGAACTTTTGAGGACAATGAAAATAATGGGAACCTGTACATATAGGACACTATTTGCAGATAACTTGGTAGATTGACTACTAAAAAAATGTTAAGTCTTTCAAAAACCAATTCTTTTACATTCTAAGTTAGAGAATGCATTAGGGGTAAAAAATGAGATTTTGTTCTGCTTACTAAGGAACTCAGTTGGTTAAATTAGTGAAAAGCTCATTAGATACCAAATCAGTCTTTGAGTGTAAAGTAAATGGGAAAATGTAAGTAGATTTGTGTTCTTCCTTTACCACTTTTTCAAGTCAAAGATACCCCTTAAAATAGTAAACAAAACTATCAGAAATTATGTGAAGCCTCCATATGTTTAAAAAGTAGGTTCATATAGCCAGCAAGATCATTATATTAAATACATACAGTGGTTACCTCAACTGCTTTTGTCATTTGTACACTAGAGCAACAAGCAATGTTTTTTCTGGACTGAAATGATATTTCTGTAAACATATGCTGGAATGTCACTGTTTCATTTAAATTATTATGGATCTTACAGTAAGTGGCCTTGGGAGAAAGCACATTTCTGATGTCTTTGCATGAGACACATACCTTTCTGAAACACTTCCTGTCTTGCACCCGTTTTTGGATATTATCACTGTTGTCTGACAAGAATGAGGTCAGCTAGGATTTGTAGCGATACTTTACAGCAGCTGTCTGGCATTTCTTTGAAACTCCACAAGCCTTTAACTCCTTAACTGCCTCACCAAAACAAACATTGCAGTCTTGCAGGAACACCGGAAGAATAATGACTTTTCAGGGTGCTGAACAGTCTCAAAGGGCTTAAGAGAGGGAACTAAAAGACTGAGCTTTTCAGGTGAGCAAAAATGAGCAAGATCATGAAGAGGGTATGCAATGAGAACTTGAGAAGTGTCACCACCTTTGTGCCAGCCAGGCCAAACCAGGGATGGGGAGTCAAGACAACATGATACATGCAGAAAAAAGAGACACATTGTGCTTGAAAAACAGCAGAGAGACACCCAGGTTTAAAATAGTCACGTTTATCAGCTATCTCCCACAGAGGCCCACTTGGCTGACTCTCAGCAAATAAAACTGTCCATTTGCTCCGTAGGACCAATAAAGCTGCACTGAAATTGTATAAGCAGCAAAAAGTACTCTGAATTTGCACAGAACTTAGTTATAGGATGACACAACAAACTTCCATCCCCAATACCCTCACAAAACTTCCTGATGTTTTAAAACTAGCTGTCTCAGGTCAGGCTGACTGTCGGAAACCTTTTAAAGTCATTTAGGAAGCAGCATTCACACAATCACTAGCATGAGCTCAGTGCATGAATGAATCTTTCAGTAGCAAAAATTTGATCTGCATCAATCATGCCCACATTTCCATTAAACAAGCCAAAATCTGCACCCGCGTTATATTGGCTGTGGGAGGGCAGACAGAGCCACAAAGACGCAGGTTAATGGTATCTGGCGTACAAGCTTTACTTTTATAAAAGTTAATGTGTTTAATTATTTTTAAGTTCCACTCCTGCTGTAAATTTACTTGCGATCAGTTTACTGAATTGCACTGGCCAGGGTTTCCCTTTGAGCAGCTTTAAGATGATACAAACTTACTACATCAACAAACCCAAGTTTCTTTGCTTTGTTGCTTTTCGACGCATTGTGTAAGAGCTGTGGAGGAGGCAAGAACCGTTCTACGCCACTCCACAATCTCTACAATTCAGGCACCAGAAAAGGCTCTGAGAGAACAGCAACTATGAGTGCAGAGTACGTTTTAAAAATGCTCAGCTATGAGACTGGTGAGAGACTGTGATCATGCAGCACAGATATCCTGATAAGAGTGATATCCACAGCTTCTTACTTTCCTTTTTCACTGTGTATTTACAGGTGTTGCACATATCTCCCCCCTTTATGTACAGTGATACTAGTTTGCATCTTCTTCTAAGAATACTGTGATGACTTTGTGATTTAAACCATAATTTAGTTACAATATTAAGGTTGGCATAGTTTTAAAAGACCAGCATTCCTCCCTAGGCTCCATACTGCTCACACTTTGCAGGGTTTTGGCAGCAAGCAACTTAGCTCATCTGTTATCAGACTGTGTAACACTTCAGAATGCACTACAGATCTAAGAAAGCATTTACAAACTCAACTTGGGGGAAGAAAAAGATTTAAAACCAAATCTTTCACAAAACTGATTCTGTGTTACAAAAGTCTCTGTATGCCTTTGGCAGCTTCTGTTCCCACCTGAGGCAGGGCGTATCCACATGTAATGTATGTTATACATGTGCGTGCAGGTCTGCAGGACAACCTCTGTGCTTCCTTCCAAATGGCAACTTTTCAAGAAGCAGCTGCCACTGTGCACCTCATTGTGTACAGTAGCTCTAGCTAAAAGCTGGGAAGCAAGTCAACACACAAGAAATTAGCTCAGCAAACCAAGCAAAACACAAAGACAGAATGAAGAAGTAAGCATTTTCCAATCACTTCACCTGGCTCATGAATCAAATGAACAAATGCTCATGAAGCAAATAACATTCAAATGAATGTTCCTTGTCCTATCACAACAGTTCCTGATGAATTTAGTTACAATGATTAGAGTAAATATGTATTTACTCTATGTTAATATGTTATTAAACATTATTAAAAGATAAAATAGAGAGAACCAATTAAGTTATAAGAGTCCAGAAATATTTTGGGGTTTGAAACAATTGCAAAAGCTCACATGTTCCTGTAGACTTATACAACAATTCAAATTAGCTTGTCTTGGGCACCTAACTGTCCAAATACAAGCAACATGTTCTTTAGGGACAAATTATCTTAATGAAATGGGGACAAACTGCCCAATCTTACATGCAGGTTGCATGATTAATTTTAGCTTTTGCTTACTGATGAATCATTAACTTCATCTTAATCTAGATTTAAGTGCCTGTAATTGGCCTTTCCATAAGCCTATTGTGATGCTTATGCACAAGTACCTTAGTGTTAAAGAGGAGAGGGGTGGAAGAGAGGAAAACATGGGAAACCAGTTAGGAAGACTTGGTGTGAAAACCCAGTCTGAGACACACAAAAGAAAATGCAATAAAGGAAACTCTAAGAGCTCCAGCTGCTTCACCTGATACATGCAGGTTGATTTAAAAGGTCCACAGCAGCCTCCAGCAAAGTATCACCTATCCTAAAAGACTTGTAATTTGAGGCACGTGAATGTTTACTGGTTCACTCAGTTGAACAAAAGCAGACAGGAGCAAGAAGGAAGCCTGAATCATTTTGCCGAAGCTAACAGGAAAGCAACCCCTGACAGTTGGTACAGATTCTGCTCTGGAAATACAAGAACCAGGAAAAATAAATAAGGAAAAAAGAATTTCACAAAGTCTTATGAGGACTGCAAAATAATTTCCATGGGAATGCAGAGGAAGTCTCATCCCTTGTGATACCTTAAACTAGATGGAAAAAAAATAGTGGAAAGTAACCCAAGGAAAAAGCTAATACTGGCAAGTAGACAGGCTATATGGAATACATTTTTTTCTTGCATCTCTGACTTCTATTAACATTTTTGTGGCTCTTGAGGCAGCAAGGTAGGAGCTTTGGTTTATACTCCATAAACACAAGCCAAAAGCCTCCCACAGATCCATTTGGTAACTTCAGCTTAACATGCTCAAATATACACAGACTTCTGACAATGATTCAAGTTCCCACTCAAACATAAACTATGCCAAAAAACACCCAAGATTATTTCAACTAATAAACACTTGGTTAAAAAACATGTCAAATCAACTAGGTCTTTACATCAATTTAAAAGCCTCTTACCACAATCATTGCCTGAACCATAGCGTGCTGCAGGAAGAACCAAAAGAAGAAGATGATTGATAACATTCTCACAGTATTCCTCTGACTGTCATCACTTCTGTGATTGCACAAAGCTTAGGACCCTGCACTTGGAAAAGTGATTCTCCTGCACCAGGCTTGTGTTGTGAAAATCATTTTAAGGATGCCAACATCCTGACTCCTGAAGACTAGGATTTGGGACAAATACTGTACCAAAATTTAGTTCTTAAAACTAAATAGATCAAAGTCCTGTATCCTGTCACGGGGCACAGTTTCAAAGCCCTCTCAAAAAGCTGCCCTTTGATTTAACCTTCATAGACATCTCTTCACAAGAAATACAATACTTGAAAATATGTACACTGTTACCCCAACTTTATACAGATGCTGTTCAGTAGCATATTTATTCTCTTTGTAAAACTGTGATATTTGAACTTCAGATATTTCCAAATTCCATTCCATTCTCCTACTAAGTTTGTATATTGAGTATTAAAAAGACAGCTGAAGTAAAAGATAAAAAAAAATTCAACACAGGGACACAAGCGAAGTGCAAAGTAACTTGTGATATGCTGGATTTATAGATCCTGAAATTGTGTTCTCCAAATGATTATTCTTTCCAAATTTTCACAGCTACAGTAGTGCAGAAGGCATCTCGGGTATGGTTAGCTCTTGCCCAAGAGGCTTTTCCAATGTAAGTAACATCTCTAATAGACCATTCTGATGAGCAATTAAAGAAAAGTAAGGCAAATTTCCACCAGACAGAAGAAAGCAATACAGCAGAAACACACGTCAGGTAAAACATTGATTGGAAAACCATCCCCAGAAGCAGTTATAGCTGCTAAAAGCTGGTCTTCCTAATCAGGACTGAGGCACATCTGAGAGGCTATACTGAAGTGTACCCGTTTCTGTAAGAGTAAGCCTTTTCCTTCAAAACTACCATTCTGAAGCTAACCATGGACAAATAAACATTAAATTTGCTCAAAACACTTGAGACGAAAGTTCTTAGACAACCCAGTTCAACAGAAAACACATGTATCCAAACACAATGTCCTGTTTCCATATGTATTTTCTCCTACAGAATGGTGACATGAACCAAAATTTAATTCCCACTGAGAGATCTGTTGACTACTCATGGAAAGATGAATCACTCTTCTCAATGGAAATAACAACTCGTGACAGCAGTTAACTTCTGGTGTATAAAGTATTGCACGGGCAAAGTTAGCCTAACTCCCCACTGTAAATAATTAGTGGATTGATACAAAATGTATTTTACTACCTAGCTTTAAAAGGTACTGGAGAACTAATAATCTAGAGTCTCACCTGTGCTACAGGAAAAATGCATCAGGAAAGCCAGAGGCTGATCTAGTTCAAAAACTGTTCTAACAGTGGCCAAAAGCAGAGGTTTGCACAAAGACAGTAAAGGGAGTGATCCTTCTCCAAGCATGCCCTCAGCTGTCACTTAAGGATTTAAGCTGCCTTCAGAACATCCTGCTAAACTACCACAACCAAACTGTTCCTCTGTGAACATCCTCACTGAATGCACTGACACCTCTGGCCTCAGCTGTATCCTGTGGCACTCACCTCAGTGGTTTAGCTAAATGCTGTACATCAATGTACTCCACTTTGCTTCAGTTCTCTGGCAGACTGATCCACTGAGAGATCCCTATCATCATGCTATGAGCAAATAACTATTTCCATTTACTTCATGTGTACTGCTCAGGATATCTGAGTCCTAAATCACATGCATCTTACACATTTTCTTTCCCATTTGAGCAGTCATGGTCTGCTTGTTCTACAAGGTAAGAGCATAGGTAGTCCAGTGCTACTTTACATTTTACGAAGATAGGGAATCAACTGCATCCCATACCCAAAATATGTTTGCACAAAGGCATTATGATGCCTTCTGGTTTAGTTTACCTGCTGTGTTAAAGCTCTTTGGTTTCTGAGCAGTGCTAGAGACTAAGATGAAGTACTCCCAGAACAATGACAAGGGATCCCCCACAAGACCTCTTTGCTGAGTATCAGTTGCTAATAAGTGCCTCAGGACTTTTTCTTAGAGATAGAAGTAACTAATTAAATAGGCTGATAAGCCATCTATTTTCATAATTTTCCTGCTACAATTCTGACACTAATTCTTCAGCAAAACAAACTCTGGTATGTTGCACTGAACAGGAAGCTCAAGTGTGAAAACTTTCCTGCACAAACACTTATATCAAATCTCTTAAGATTTGATTCTGGACACAGAAACATCCTTTTTTTACAACGTGTCATGGTCTCAGCCCTTAAAATTCTCCCTCACAGTAGAGTGTGTTTTAGAGACAGGTAATTTTATATATGTAAATACATACGAGCCTTATTTGTGTCCTACAATAGGGCACAGAGTTATTCACAGCCTTCCAGATGCTCTGTCCAGTTCACCCTGCATGCACAGCTTCCCTAAGACAAAGATGACACTCCAACATTGGTGACATGGCCACTTCCCCAAAACTGTCACCCATGTTTTGTCAAGGGCTTCTTTCCTCCCTCCCTTCCGCCCCTTCATCCTCCCAGGCCACCCTGCTGTCCCCAGTGCCAAGGTCAGCAGGTGCAGAGGTGCTCTGTGCTCCAGGGCACAGCAGCAAACCCGGAGGCAGCTGGGGCAGGGAGCACGGCAGGGACACACAGGACCCCTCAGAGCAGTGCTGGCAAACATCACTGCTCCAGCAGCTGGACAGTGGCCAAACTCTGCCTTTGCTGGACCTGCCAGGCCAGGGAGCAGATGACCAGAGCCCAAGCCTGACCATGCAGCTGCAAATTCAACAAAGCTGTGCATTACAAGTATCGTACAGGCCCTTTGGGAAGGCAGCCTTAAATCTCCACAGGGTTACGTCTTGCACAGGTGGCCTGTATAGCTTCACAGGATACTGGTCTTAATATTTTTTTCAAAGCTTGCTCACTACATTTATTACTGTAGTAGTGACTAAGCCTCCGAACTATTTTTACAGGCCCTGAACAATAGTAATCATTTAGGATCAAGTTCTGCTTGCTAAACTGAATTGTACCTAGTCTGGATTCTTAAAGCCCCACATCTCTGCCAAACTCTGTTGATCACAGAACATAAAGGATATCAGTTGGGATAACACTGGCTTAACAGACATTTGAAGAACACCCCAAGAACAAGAATTTGCTATAAGGCTTCTTCATTGTTCAGATCCCAAAGAAATGCAGTCCATTGCAAAATCCCCGTAGCAATAACTTCATTTTGAAAGGCACAATGCAGATGCAGTAAGGTAATCAGGTTTCTGAATGATCACTCTTGTTAATTTTTTTAATTAGCATTTAGGAACCCTGTCTAGGACCTAGCAGGACATTAAGAAGTTGTATATATCATGTCCAAATGAAGCAAAACTAGACCTAGAATACACATTTGCAAAAGGCTACTTCTATTTTATCCAAAAAAGACTGGATTTTACTTAACTCATAGAAGAGCAACTTACTCCAATTTAATTCTATTTCCTGAAACAAGAAGCCCTGCTATTTACTGTTGAAGCCTTTGCCTGCCACCACATACATTTTAAAGAAATCACTAATGTTAAAGAGATGGGCACATTTCAGCTGAGCAGCTCTAATTTGCACGAAGCTGAAACTGTGACCTAAACAATTTCACTATGTAAATGCTCTGAGGATAAACCTACATAGTTTGTCTTAAGCTCGTGCAAAAAAAGAAAAGAATGATGAACAGTATTCCTGACATTATTAAGGCCAGTGTTAAAAGCCACAATCTACGTCATATTTATCATACATATGCATTTCTTCCATATTTTTTCCTTCAATTCTAACCCTAAAAACCAAACTGGACAGTCAGTTTTACTTCTCAGTTATGAATATACCTTCCCCTCTCGTACCCCAGTAAATTCTATGGTTTGATGGTTGTTATGGGATTTTTTTTTGTGGTGGTGGTGGCTCTTCGGTGGGGGTTTTTTTTGATCATGTTGGGGGGTTGTGTGTGTGTGTATGCCGGGTTTTTTTTCTCATATTCTTCTTTTTTCAAGGCTGTATGGCAAGAAAATGACTAAACCTTAAATTAAACATCTTACTGTCACTACATTTGTTTCCTTAATTAATAAACATGCTTGTGTTAACAAGAGGCCTTTAACATGCTACATTTTGAGACTGTCCAGATTATACTTAAAGGAAAATACATGTACTCAGAGTTATTCAAGCAGTAGGAATCACAAAATACCATCCCTAACCCTGTAATCCAATCTTGCACATGTAGTCCCACAGACTTTAATGGGCCTATCAGCACAAACAAAGCTTGCAGAATCCCATCATGTGCACTGGGTATTTGGGTTTAAATGATACACAACAGATTCTCCGGCCTTTCATTTAAAAGCCTTACCTTTATTTTACTTCTGGACATTTAACTTCAATTTTGGTGTCAGAGAATGAATATGATCTGTGATTGTTCCTCAGATAGAACTGCTTGCACATACAGGAACATCTAGCTATTCAAGGCTGTGTATCATCTTAAGGTAAAGCCACTCTACTGTTAATACTTCTTAAATACTTATTCGCTCAAACAGAACTGATTTGAACAGAGTACTAAGAAAAATTATCCTCTTAGAGAAAGGAGGTAAATAGTGTTAATGCATGGGAACATATGATCACTACATGCACACATCTGCTGTGCATTAAAATGACTCCTTTACAACCACCCAGTAATCAAAAGGGGGAAGGGGTGTCCACTTTGGAATTTATCTTGTTTTTTTCATGCTAAGCAAATGTTCACAAACAAACTTACAAATGGGAAGTTTGAGCAGGCAGTATCTTTTCCATATATGTATATATACTATATCTATAGAGGAGATGTCTGGACCTTCAGATGATGAGGTGCACAGGTACTGTCAGAAGTGGCATTAACTCGCTGGTTTACTGTATAACAAATTAGCATTATTTATGTGCAGAAGAGGCATGGTGCTCTCAGGAGCTAAATATTTGCTTCTGATAAAATAATTTTGGTGAAGCCCTGCTAAGCAGCAAGCTAAGGAAGCTGTCTGTGCTTGCAGGATATGACTCATTGCTTTGTTAGGAAGGACTTGCACGTTAAATGCAAACATTTGGAGTCACCTGTTCATGCCCTCCTCAACACACCTAAAAAACTGTAGACTTGTCCTCAGCTGCCAGGAAAACACCAGTAGAAATGTAATATAATTGCCACCAAGACCAAAAATGCAATTTCAGTGGGGCTCTCCTGGCAGATCACCCCCTTTATGATAACTGCTGCTCAGGGAGCAGTTCCTTCCCGACGTTCTCATTATTTGCAGGGCTGAACACAGGCAGCAAAAGGGTCCCTCCTGTGTCCTTGGGGTTCCATCTTGCTTCTGCCTAGTCCCACCCTGTTTGTCACTGGCCATCAGAGGCAGGTGGACAAGCTTTCTGCAAGTCTCCAGCACCAACACACGTAACAAAGCCGCACCAAAATGTAGGACAACTGCTGCCAAGCAGTTAAGCTGGGCAAAACAAAGATTCTGCTTTTGTTTTAAGTACCATTCTTCAAAAAGAATAAACAGGTGCTTCAAGTGGGCTTTTCAGAGAGGCCTTTAGACGGGTGGGGATGGGGAAGAAGGCATCCAGACCTTGGTGCTCTCTGAACATCAGACTCTTGCAAAATATTCATAGATGCTCTCATTTAGATCTGCAAAAGCTGTTTCCTCAACTCTCACTAGCCACTGGGCTAGCAGCTGGCCAGAGACATATTTCACTTGAACAAGTGGAAAAACAAAGAGAGGAACAAAGAACAGTATGTGCTCCATGCCACCTCTCAAGCACGCCTTGCCCTTCCCCCAAGGACTCGGCTACAGTATCATCAAAACCAGGATGAAGTCACAGCTGCAGCCACAAATCAACACTTTTGCCTTTACATGTGAACCTCACTGTGGGGTCCTTATGCAACAATGAAAGGAATATATGGGTTTTCTCTACCTGCCCTATGCCAAAACACAGATGATGGCCTCAAGACCAAACTTCCAACATGGGGGAAAAACAAGAAGAAAGCACAGCTAGTGACAGAGAGGAGGGACATTTACCTGGCTCACTGACCTTCATCCTACTTCCTTTTGACTGAGAGGAGGAATTTTAACTTCACTGCTTACAAGAAACTTCCTATTAGAAAGCTGAGGTTTCCAGTGCGTTTTTACTGCATTTTCCAAAGTTGCGTCATCAGAGCAGGGCATATTCCTATGGGAATACTGTAAGGCGTTATAATAAATAATAAGGAATGTCATGGCTAGTAAAACATGTAATGTGAAAACATACAAAAATTGATTTCACTGTGTACAGTTACTTTTAAAATTCTGTGCTTTTCACATTTTCCTGGCAGATGCATATAGCCACAGTCACTAATTAATATGAACAATATAAAAAAAATATAAGCCACCACTGAAAGTTGTAATTTTGCTTTCACTTATTTAAGGCAATAATCAATTTTAATGAAAAAAAATCCTCAAAAACTAAAAACGAACTGCAAAGCTGACTTGAGACTCTACAAGGCAGCTCATATTTCCTATGTGTTCATTTGTATGGAGGTGAACATGCAGTAGATAATTTAAAATATCCTCCTGCCATAACATCAACAGGTAGGACTAGAGGTTAATAAGAACAAGACAAAAGAATAACAGGAGACAAAGAAAACAAAAGAAAAAGACTCCAAAACAACAAAAAGCAGAAATACACAACACTGATTTCCACTTGCACCAAAGCCTAGAAATTAATGTCTTCAAAATTTCTTAGGAGCACTCTTACCAAAATCCTGCAACTTGTCCCCATGCATCATGGCAAGAGTCCTACGGCAGCATACATGGAGTTGGATAAGCAGGGTACAGGGCAGTGCCAGTCAGCACTCCTGGCTCAGAGGTGAGGAGGGAACTCCTGCCATTCATCCCTTCTCCTCACCAAAACCCCAAACCTAAACCCTCTGTTCCATAGACAATAAGGTCTAATTTGCATAGAAAAGTGAGCGGATTTGAGATCTGAGAGAGAGATTCTTTTCATTCAACTCCTGGGAAAAATATTTCGGATATTTATCCAAATTTTCCTCTTGAATATTAAATATGGAGGATGTGAACATGGGGAATGAGTTGAGGAATCTTCCATGGCCATGCATGTGTTGTAATTTTGTAGCTGCAGCTGGAAGAGGAAAATGCCAGAGCCAATTTTTTGTACAACTAAGGATTATCCCAGTCAGACAAAAAGATGTTAGCTTGCTGTTACCTACTGAGGTATTGTCATGAATGAGAAAAGCAAGCAAAGAGAAAATAAAACAGTATCACATTGATTTTGTATTACAGACTACAAAGAAAACCTCAGTATTACTCACTCAGTACCAAATCACAGAATGTAATGAAGATCAAAACTTAGGATACACAAGAAGAATCCAGTCAACAGCTAAAAGAAAAGCCCAACATCTACAAAAAACAAAACTGAATTATTTCATTTACGATCACATAAACCAACAAAAGATTATTGTCCAATTTCTAGATAGCAGTAGAACACAGTCATTGATAGAGATGGTATTTTAAAAGTTCGGCTCAAAATAACAATGAACAAAAAAACCCCCTAACCCACTAACTTGGAAACCCTAGGTTTAGATACAAGCCTGAAGTCCTACCTAGCACCCACAGATGCTTTGTGGCAGCGTGACAAAACCAGTAAAATGCTTCAAAAGAGAAACGCTATTCTCAGTTAAGAGCTCTCTGCTATCAGAGAGCCTATAGAGAATTGGTCTGAATGATAAAAGATGCAGTTCATGAAGCAAACAGACATAAGAAACAGGTAAGAAAGAAAACCCAGGCCTTAGAGAATACAAATCAATTTATTTTCCTGAATGCTGCCTAAAGGTGGGGAATTCCAGCTTAGGGAGAAGTTCACAAACTTTCAAAGCTTAGCTCATATGTGTTCTGTATTGCTTTGATGTAAAAGGAGATAGAAAGAGAATTTTGGACAAATCAAAACAAAACCAAGAAGCAAAAAACCAGCCCCCAAAACAAGCAAACAAAATGAAACAAAACCAAAGAAACAAACAAACAAAGATGTAAAATTTCTGTGATGTGAAAGTCATACCTGACTTTTTCACTGAACTCAATAGCCACAAAAGTAGATAAAATTGATAAAAAGAAAAAAATGTCAATTGACTCATTCTTACACAAAACTCTTGTACGTGCACTGTTTAAGACAATCGTTTGAAGCAGAGCAGCCCACAGAGCATAGTGGGGGAAAATCAACAGATTTGGTTTTAAAAAGTTATTTTATTCATTACTTTCTTGGTAAAATTAGGAGCATCTGTGGATTCCCCACCTCCTCCTTCTCCAAACAAGGCATCTCCTCTCAGAGCAGGCTGTAAATGATCAAATCAATGGAATAATGATCTTGATTGTCTTAACCAGCTCTCCACAGACATGAGTTCACAAGAGAGGCAGCTTCCTCAGACATTAGTAAAGATCTTTGATCTGTCTTTGAAGAATTTTTTCTCAGGATATTTAAAAGTCTGTGGTTTATTTTCATGTGTGGAGAAAAGCAACACTGAGGTGAACACTCCCACACAAATGTCTCAACCAATCTACGCTTCTCAAAAATACCCTTGAAGAAAATTAATATATATATGCACTTTGAAGGTGTACATTTTTATTCTGTAGTTCTCACTGTGGCCTCTGCTGCCTATTTCACGACTCACGGATGTAGGGCACTCCACACAAACACCAAGCAGACAAAAAAAACGTGAGTAAATTGGAAATGGACATGGCTGCAAGGGTTAAGAAGTTTGGGTCTCAGACACCCAGACCAATTAGTGTGGGGTAACAAATTAATTTACACTAGATAACATATCCTAGATAATCCTTGCTTACTAACCATACATTTTCATTGAAAACAAAAGCAAGATACTTCAAAACTTTGTGGACTTCTACTGCGCTTTTGATCAAAGTATCTCATAAAGGATACTTATTTTGTATTTGCTGTGAGCACCAAGCACAAGAGCATTACACAGATACACTCCTGGTACACAAATACATTATTTTAAATGTCATATGTGTGTGTATGAAGACACACACATGCACACTGAAATACAAGAAATACCATTGGTTTCTTCCTTTTCTTTTGCCCACAGCTGTTACAGCTAATAATATCGTAATGTTGTATTTCTTCAGTTAGATTCTTTTTGAAGAATTGTGATTATAGGCTGCTTTTCAAAGTGACCTTGTACCACATTACCAGCATGTTGAAGAGCACAGAAAATGACTGTCACAAGCACCTTGTCAGCGAAAATTTACCTTCCATCAGAAAGGCAGGACCACTGAAATGATGCTGGTATGTGCAACTGTGTATGTGTAGGGAAAGTTAATCACTGAAGTCAGAGATGTAAACATAGCACTGGGCTGAGTAAACCTCTTTTGCCTTTTATTCTTACAGGCTTCTCTTAGTTATATTCAGGTTTTGCATCTTATTATTCTGAGAAATATTTCTAAAATGAGGAGATCTGTCATGCTGCTAAAAAACATAGGAAGAAAAATATTCAATTTATAGTGGTTAAATCCTGCTTAGATGATTAAAATAGGACATTAAATATTTTCATTTTGGCAGTGATAGGAAGTTTTGGGAAGTGAGAGGGAATACTGTAAAAATATGATTTAAAAATTTTTTTTAAACCTGCTATCACAAACCTTACCTTGAAATATTTATAGAATTACCACACAATGATGGTATTTTGGCTGCATCAAGTCTGCTGACGGCAGCAAAAGAAGTACGGGCAATAACCTCACCTATATTTTCAGAAGACAGAAATAGTTGCTTTTGTAGGTTCCTATTTACCAAAATCATGCTGAACTCAGGGAAGAAAGGGCCCATCTGTGCCTATGCAAACACATGAAACATTTAAGAGAGCCTTGTGCAGCAAATAACCTTCCCTGGTTTTTAAACTCTGCCAAAACATGTACTTACACAAAACTAATGCCACTGCTGAGACAATAGGTTCACACCACAAACCTATTAATTAATTTACTAAGTTTCTAGTGGAGAGAGGGAAAGCAAAAGCCAGAAGCACAGGTATTGACCTGGGAGGCACATGGATCTCATGTGAATGAGTGAGAAATGAGATATGAATGTATGACTAGATTAGATTGACAACCTGTAAAACATAAAAGCCAGTAAAACCCCTCAATAATGTTGCAAAAAGCCACCCTCAAACAAACCACCTCAAAAGAAAACAACAAACTTTCACCATTCAGTAGACAGAAGGTGTGTGACTCGCCGCACAGAAAATTCTGGCCTATCCTGAAACCCAAAACGAGAAAATTTTGGTTTGGGTTTTTTCCCTTACAGAAGACTGAAACCAAACAGATGGAGAGCCCCTTCTCAAGTCCTAAAATACCTTACTTGAACTATATTTCCTGTGGGATTTACAGTAACATGTCACACATGCAAAAACCTATTTGTTTTACAAGTCTGAATAGCCTACCCTTCACTTTCATGAATATCTCCATGACAGATGAATCTGAGAAGGGCCAACCAAAGTTCCCAGTGTGTTCTTCCCAAGGACAGCCTGAGCTTGTTTCTCTGCAGCAAGGAGGCTGCACATTTTGTCCAATATCTAACCAGGGGTCCCAGCCTGAACCAAGGCCAGTTCCAAACAGGGCAGACGGAGGGGAGAAGGGACTGACATCTCTACAAATTTCAGGGAAACTGATGCCTACAGAGAGCTGAGAGATAGCCACAGCGAGGAAAAACTGAAATTATCAACTGAAACACTGAATTATCCAGCTACATAAATGTCTACAGTCCAGGTAGTTTCAAGATATTCAGGGAAAAGGACGACTTTAGACACACAGTTTCTAAGACAGAAACATTTTTGTTTCGTGTAGCACTGTTTCATGGTTTTGCTTCAGATAATGCTGTAATTCCGGAGTAATTACACATTAGAGCCAAAATTACAGCAGCGGAATAATAAATATGAAACCATGTTTATAACAGTAATAAATATTAAATTCAATGGTAAATTAAATATTAGTAAATATTAAACTAAAAACACTGTATTAAATAATGTTAACTATTTCTTAAGCTCATAAAAAGAGAAAATTCTATACTTGGAAAGTAAATTTATATAATTGAAATGGGAGCAGCTGAGTTTTATTTCAATTTACCAATTAAAATCTGTCATACAGATAGTGCAAGATTCACCTTTTTTTTGTTCAATAAGAGGAGCAGATAATATGACATAGCAGAGTTTACCTTTTCAAACTCTCAGACCTACCTGATGTTATAGAGACATTTCCTCACATGAACCAAAAACCTCTCCTGCCCTAATCCTTATAAATAATCTAATTACAAAATAAGTATGAAACATTTTACTTTAAAAAGAAAGATAAAACAAACCTAAATCCATGGAAGCATACTGGAAAAAACCCCAAACCCTATTAATCTCAGAGGCAATTCAGCTAATTGCACAAAATTCCCCTCAACCCTCTATTCCCAGCAGTAGAAAGCTAAAGACATTCTAGGTATTCTACTTTTGATTCCTCCTCAGCCTTCTGAACCCATGAAAACATGAGTTCAGAAGGTCGAGGAGAAATCAAATATATTTGATTCCTCCAAAGATTATACTGGTGTTGTCATCCTGCAGCAGCACATTGAAGCTACAGTGCACCTGCAACTTCAGAGTCCTTCTCCCACGGCAACGAAACCCTTGGCTTCACACTGTGGCCTCGTGGCAGGGGTAGCACCTCACTGACAAGACAAATCACCTCAAGCTAGTCCACTGTGTTTAACCTATTTGCTACAAGAACCGTACACTCGTAATGTGATAAATATACTGTCATCTTCCAAGACGACCATCAACTTGGCACAATGCTGGACCACAAACTAGGAGAGCTGAATTCCTGTGGAGGAGAGAAAAGAAGGGTTTAGCAGAAGTTGTTTCAAATTATTACCAGAGAGAAGGAAAAAAATCAGTCCATGTCTCAAGTACTGATTTCTGAGCTGGGAGCTTTGTGGAATCCAGGCCTTCATTTCAGATTTCAAAAGAGATGCCCAGTTTTGCCAAAGAAATGTTGTGTGATGCAACAAGGAGCCCAAACTCTTGATTTTCTCATGGATCATCGCAAAGAGGTCTATTACTCAGCCATCTAGAAGACTCCTACTTAAAACAAAATTTGACATCTCCAAAAAGGCATATGCATTCCTAACCATATATTCCTAATGTAAAAATTTCAAATTTGTTCATCTTACGCTTTCATGCTGTGCACTGTGAATGTGTGTGCTTTAAACTGCCAAATATGTGGGCAAACACCACCTAAGACTTAGTAGGAGATGGGCTGAGATCAGTTAATCTACAGAACAGGCTTAACTTGAAGTCAAAACCACAAAACCAACAACTAGTCACATGGCATTGGGTCTTTTCTCTACTTTTCTGCTAGCACAAAATCCCATGGGCTCTGTGTGTGTGTTTATCTGTATCTATATATCTGTAGTTCGAGACATTACAAGAATGAAGACCAGATCACAAATTCACACACCAATAATGAAATGACAGACAAGTGACACAGATATATTCTTCAAAAGGACCTGGTCAAAATCTCCCACACACACTCAGCCTTCTAAAGATGACTGTAAGCCTGCACATATGCAAAATGGACCTGGGGAGATCTTAGCTACCACACTCAGTACATATCCTGCAAAACACCACAGGATTGGAAGGGGGAGGAGGAGGCAACAGATGGTGGAAATTTCACAGTACCTTTACTGTGAGCCGAGTACCATGACAACTCTAACACAGCTCAAAAGACATCTTACTGTCTCAGAAGAGGCTCCCTGTAGCCAAGGGATGAGGAATCTGGCTTGTGGTCAGATGAATATAAACCACAACCAGCACAAAAATGACGTCCGGTTCTCACCCATGCACTTTTCCTGTCTGGGAGTGTTCACATCCTTGGCTGAATCCAGACTTTCTTCCCATTTGAGTAATTGCTGTTCTTGCAGGATCCCCAAGGGCTTCAAAGACAAAAATTTGACAAGATCCTGTGAGAGGGGAAACAGACTGCTAAATTATTTTCTTTCTGCTACTTGACTTCCTGCAACTCTGCATGCCAACAGATGCATCAGGATACACAGGTAAGCACTCTTGCATCACTCTTCCCAGAAAAATGGCTTAATCTTGCCGTTTCCCTGCCAGGATGGAAACACTTACGTATCCCAGATTCCCTGAGTGAAGAACCTGTTAAAGGAGTCTCTTTTCCCTAAATGATGAGCCTATGCACCAAAACAGCACAAAGTCTACTGAAAATGAGAGCACAGCTCAAATGAGATAGCTGGTCATGGCACAGACCATCGCTCTGAACAGAACATCCCTCTGGATGGGAGCCATTGCAAACGGTTTTCAGGAAAATACTAAAACAGTCTACCCAAAAGGAAGGGCTTTCTTTGGAAGTGGGGCAAATCTATCACTAAGCAACATATTTCCACTTAGGAGAAGAAGAAAAGTCCTAAGCACATTCTGTCAGAAGGCATCAGTTACAGGAAAGGCTCAGTGATGCTGTGAAATGGTCGTATCCTGGGATTCTAATTATTAAAAAGACTTTTTCATGTTCTACCCTGGCTCAGTAGGTGCATTTGCTGGCCTAAAGACCACACCAGGACTATAAAAGAAGAACAAGACAAACCTGCCAGAGGATGTGATGTGGCCTAGCCAAAAGCACCTTCCCTTGTCTGGACACTACCCAGCACACAGCCACACTAGGAGAGCAGACAGGAGCTTAATTTCTCCCTAGCCATGTATGTGAACATGATGCTGAACACGATGCTTCAAAGTAGCTTTTGCTGCACAGGGAAGAACAAAGAAAAATAGCCTGTAGACCTGTAGCAACTATGGTGGGACCCCTTTTATTCTTGCCCCAATCTATATTTATAGTGATGGACAGAGGATTGCAGACCTCTGTCCAAAAGACATCATGTGCTTTGCACTCTCCCATTACATTGGTATGCCAAGCAATCAGATCTCAACTCCTTTTAAAAGTCAGTCTGTTGGTAGGAGTCCTATCAATTTCAGCAAATCAAAAGCACTGCCCTTTAAGGGATGCTAAAAACCAGAGAGACATAATTCCTCGCTTAGTCACGGATTATCAGAAGAAGCGGCAAGTTCTTAACAATTCAGGGTCCTTAACCCTTTGGGTTTAAGGAAATACGTGGTCCTGTGAGGGATTTTGTTAGCTTGTAAGTCAATCACTGTCTAAAAAGGAAAACACTAAAGGGGAAAATAAATGGCAAAGTATCTCTTAAAACTCTAAGATGAAGCCATCCCTGAAGGATATCTCAGTCTTTCCCATAAAAGTGCAGGGATTTCGGAACCACCTGCTTATTCACTGCTGCCAAAGAGATAAATGCAGTTTCATCTCCTTCAGAACATGACTGAGAGGGTGGAGACCAAGTTAACATCATAGAAACATTTGGTCATTTATTCACCTGGCTCTTAAGGAAAGTATATTTTGACCCTTCAGATTACTTGTTCATCACCAAGAAAAGGAAAATACTTCCTTTATATGCAGAAGAACAGCATTCAGTTCAGAGATAAGCAAGATCTTTAAAAAGAGAGCAGAAAATAAACTATAAAAAGAACAAGAACATGAACACTAAGAATAGATGCAAACTTTGCTGAGTTTGTAACTTGCAATTATTTGATTTACCAGAATGTTTCTGTGTAACCCAATCTCACTCCTCTTAGAATCTGGACCAAGCCTACCAAGTCACACAGACTCTGATGAGCTTGGGAACCATCACATTGTGACTTCAAGCAAGATACCAGTGCAAAACCTTCTGTAAAACAGGCACCTCTTAATGTGAAGGAAAGCACAATAGTGCAGAACACAGGTCTTGTGCTATTTCATTAGCACTGTGATGAAAAACTTATCTCTATTAAGTACCCACAGCATAGTGGTCTGTGATTTCAAGAGACATGACTTCATGATCTGGATGCTCCCCTTCAATCTTGTTTTAATTTTGATGCAAGCAATGGTTCATAATGCATCATATGAGAATGCTGGCAAGTATCCTTGTTTCTTCTGTTTACATAGCTACAATCCCTGCTGTTCAGTAATTGAGCCAAAACAGGTGAAAGATCACAAGTGCAAGGCACAGACACACAATCAATTTGTTTTTAGCAGTTGTTGTTTACTGTTTTCTAAGGCATCTTATATTGTCATCCTTCCTGGTGCTACAGAGAAAAAGGGCTTAAATTAACTTCAGATACTAATACAGAATACAGAAGTTTGCCACAAGATTCAAGAATCAGTTCTCCAGCAGAAATCACAGAGCCTCTGTGAATTACAAACTCTGCTACAAGAAGAAACATTTCTTCCTTACCTCTTTTTCGCTTGACAGCTTTCTTGTACACAGATGCCATCATTATAGAATGTAAGTGTTGGTTGAGATAGATATTCAAAAGGGCAAATTTTATGCTCATTAGTCTAATCTTGAGAACCTGTGCTCACTGTTTTGGGTGCCATGAACAACCGATACTCACAAATTTTATGAGTCTATTAACATTTTTACCTTGTGGGAAAAAACCCAACGAAATAAAACATTGCTCTTCATTAACCTTCAAGAACATGGAAAGAGTTGCTCAAAACAGAAAATAATCCAATGTACCAAAACACACGGGTGCAAAATTTTGAATGACGCTACTTGTCCTGAATGTCTCATTACGGTCATTCCAGGGTCTAATAACATTGCAGAAAACCAGCACCCTCTGGAACAGAACGGGTGTTTTTTCTGTTTTGTGCCATGCTGCAAGGGCACGAGTAGCTGATGTTCTGTCCAAAATGTCAGGTGGGTGTGCTTTGAAGGTGAGTCCCTTAGATGATGGCACATCCAGGGAGTCTGGCAATTTGAAGGTGGTGAGGAGTTCCAGGGTAGGTGGATGGGATGTCTGGTTTTGTCCATTTCTGAGGTCCCACTTTGCTTGCTACACCAGCAGTTACACTGTGCATTTGAAGTTTTCAGTTGGCCTTCTGTTACTCATACCTACCTCCTCTGACAACCACATTAGCACAGACATCCTTCTGTAGACAGACAACACTACAAAGAATAATGACCATCAGTGTACAGGTAGTAAGAAAGTTTAAATAAACCAACTGAGAAAGAATATGTTAATAAAGCAGGCTACTAATACCAGAGTGCTTGTGCCTCTTGTCAGCTACATTCAAGTACAATTTAAAAAGTGTTACAAGTATATATTTAGTATTTCACTTCAACCTCTAATAATTCACATTAATTGCTTAATTTGATAAATATTTACATTAGCAGATTTGATCGTAGGCACTGGCATTCAGGAATGTCAGAACAGAATACAGGTAAAGTGTATGTAAGAACTCTCAACAAGAAAAGGAGAAAACTCCATCCTGGGAGACTAAAAAGATGCCATTCTCCATAGGAGCACAGCCTGTCTGGCAAGTCAGCTGGCCTTCAAAAGGACCAAGTGCCTTTTGCCACTGCAATAAGGACTGATCTACCTGATTAGGAAGTAGGCATGACAAACATAAAAGGGAGTCGCAGTTAACCCTCTGCAGCTGTGAAAACTGGGTGGCATGTGGCCTTGAAAGCCAACAGCATACATCCAGTGCAAGAGTAAACGCAGGGGAGGATGTCCTGCTTGGACTGTTTTTCCAAGTTCAGGACTTCCAAGTGTGCCCAATTCCAAAAGCTTGAAAAGGTATGAAGCTCTTCCTTATCTGCTGGTTTCTCTTTCCTTCCACAAGAAATGTCATATTGACATTTGTTGTCAACAAGTTTGACAGTAGCTTGATGTCCAGTTTATACCACTGCTGCAACTTGCATGCATGAAGGGGATTTCTTGGACTATTTATGCATTTCATAGTGTCCTGTGCTTGTGGTGTCAAAGCCCACAGACAAGCTCAGAGTACATTCAGGTTACCTGATTTAGCTCACAACTCCTGCATTTGAACTTACAAGCATGAGCCTTTAACAGCACACAAAAGCCAAGCAGGCATCCAGCACCTTACACTCAAAGGAAACCAACAGCCTTCTTCCCAAATAATAATAATAATCTGTAAGCAAGTGGAAAAAGGTGAGTATCCTAATAAACAGACCACAGCAAATAAAGGGAATCTGCATTTGACTGAAAGACCAGGATGAACACCAACTTAAACTAATCATCACCAGCTAACATTGCTGCCAGCCTGCTATGAACAACTCCTGGTTTCCTACATGCACTATAATAAGCTCCCATCCTAACCTGACACTGTTGATGCTTCACAAAACAGTTTCCAGTGCACACTGCCATGCAAATCTGACACACCTTAGTTTTTTGAGACCTGGAGAAACAAGTTTTTCTTATTAACGAGTGCTTCAAATCAGACTAGAAGAGACTTCAACATTATAGAAAATGTCCCTTTATTTTTCTGTAATGTTTTTGATAAATTCACCCCACTCTCAGTCATCATCCATTACAAACTAAAAGCTACTTCCGCCTCCTCTGTTCTTGCAGAAAAACAACAAAAGGAAGCGTTCTTAGCATTCAGTGGAAAGTTACCACAGTTAGGAGTGCAGTCACAGAGTTGAAGATTTAGAGTCAGAATCTGGTGAAAGGGAGTGGGGGAGGAGGCTCTCAAAGAATTTTATGAGCCGCAGAACTGTGGGGCCAAAAAGCAGCCAAGAAATCATCTAGTGCCTATCATAGACCATAGCGATTTTCTGCACTTTTCAGCAATTAGCTTGGCAGTTTAATAAGAAAAATTGTGCCTTATTTGTATTTGGAACACGTTGAATTTCACCTTTGAATCACACAAACAGGCTGTTGTTAGCTAGATGGTATCCATGACCACAATTTTCCAGCAGAGGTGGACTATAATGCTTTCATTCCTTAATCTGAGTGGCGATAACCAAAACACGAGTTCCTGAGGTTAATCAATATTTACACAGTGTTAGTCATTTATCTGCAAAGGCTTTAGAGTATGTTTCCTTAACAGTGGCACTTCAAAGGGGCCTAGTTAGGATAAATCTCCCTTTCACCAGGTACTAACACCTCTAGAGTGCTGGACTCAAGCACTAAAGAAGTAGCAAGGTTTTATACTGCACGGTTTTCAGAGTGGACAAGTCATGATCTGCAAGGTGGTTTGGTTTTGATGGTGGTGTTGGGGAGGGAGCATTTACAGTTACAGGAGGGAGCACTGCAGTCTGGATATGCTTGCTAGTCCCTACATTTTGCCAAACACAGATAATGAGACTGCGTAGCTCGTAGCAGTGGAGGACTGCTTTTGTGCTCTCCCTTGGAAAGACAGAAAACCCAGAACACCATAAGGGCCGGGATGCTATTAAAGTGAAAGAGAAAGATCTTCCTAGTGAGAAGCTTCTGAATCTAAATTTGCCTCACCATAGTAAGTATCTACCTGAAAGGTGAGGCAGGCCTTGTCTCACAAACGGGAAACGTGGTTTACAGTGGTGCACCCAGCACTGCTGCTGAAGATGCTGCCTTTGAAGTATCAAGCAGGGAATTGTTACAACGGCGTAAGACCAGTAAAGACTCACTTCACTACAGACATCCAGTAAGGATCACAGCCCAGCCTTGCTGGTTTACACAAGGTTGTCAGCTTTTGTCAAATGACAAACAGCCCTGTGCAGAAGGGAAAATTACCATTCTGGAGGGAATAATACCCACCATCAATTGTAGTAATAGTTTTATAGTCTCTGTTAGCTAAAACAATTACTTTTCTCCCCAATTTCCTTCAGCTTCAGAGATATAAACCATGCATTCCAGAAGTAACAGCACCGAAAGCCCAACCAGACCAAAGCTGAGCCAGCCAAGGACGAAAGACCACCACAAAGAAGAGGTTAGTTACAGTGGGAGAGGAAATGCACAAACACGGCAGAAAGAGGACGATGTAGCCCAAGCCAGTACCATCCTGAGAAGCCCAAAGGCAGAGAAAAAACAAAAAAGTTCTGTCAAGAAAAGGGAGGATCTCTCTCGTGATGACTTGCTATTTCTTCTCAGTGTCCTCGAGGGTGAATTACAGGTAACGTATTGTCCTACTTTATATTCCAAATTAAAAGACACTCTACCCTGCAGCCCCCATTCCCCCATCCACTATAAACATGAGCTGCTTTTATGTTAAGAAAACACCTTACCTAGTCTGATACAGGACAAATACGAAATGCAAAGTACAAAACCACCCCAAAATTATAGCTACTAGAGCTATTATAGCTATCAGACAGGTAACATGATCTTTATACCAGAAGTAACTCTCAAAGTAGAGAACTCACAAAACTTTCTAGTTGTGCTGCCCACTTCTAAGTATCTTGAATACAAAGTATTTGTCACTGTAAAGCTGATATGGAGAACATATTACAGACCTTTAAGAACTTTTGCTTAATTATTTCTTATCCCTACTCTCCTGTGAAGTCATGAGCTTTAATCCCTATGAAACAGTCTGTGCCAGTTCACAAGAAGTAACTCATTTAACACCTTTTGCTAGAAAAATCAAAATAGCCATTTTATTTCCCATAATATGAAGCAGAAGTGTTACACCCCACTTAGCCCACAAGTTACTGGATTTTGAAGAGTGAGCATTTTTCTACCTAGAACGGGAACTGTCTGTCAAGTGGTAAATGATGCCTGACCTGGTCAAATGTAATTTCAGGAAGTGGGAACCAGATTTCCAGTGAGCAGGGAAAATATTTCTGTGGCAGGCTTATTGCACAGAAGCAGTGACTCAAAACTGCTCACAGGCAGAGGAGAAAGCAAACTGGCCAAAGTGGCCTAAATGGGTGTAGCACATGGTGTCAGAGTTTACTACCTAGACAGTACCTGGGTAGTTCTATTCTTAACATATGTGTGTATGTTTTGTATAATAATACAGACATGCTTAACAGAACACACATGTGATATGAATATTTAATAGCTGCACCAGTCTTTGAGGGTAGATCCAAGGCAAACTTCTACAGATTGTTTCATTATGCAAACAGTACAATTTCCCTGTTTGCAAAACATGTCTCTCCTGCCCACTTGGCCTTTCTTAATTTAGGTTAAAATTCAGATGTCACACATTTTTATATATTTATTTATGTTATACACACACTCTTCATTACACTTGCATAATATAAATATGTAAGTATATATATACACACGAACTTCAATTATTAAGGTTTAAAACTGGAATAGAGTGAAATGAGAAACTGGAAAACAATGAGCCTGACATGAACATTTTAAATCACGTCTGAAATTCAAAAGGAAGCAGCACCATGAATGAAAAAGATGAGAAGTCATCTTTTATCCCTTATTTTCCACCTCCTGTAATGCCAAGTCAAATCGCTGAAGATCAGCTGTTAATCCAACCATAACTAAATTTTCTAATTTAGATGTCATTCCTTTCCAAATTCCAGAATATTCAAGATGCACAAAGATCACTCTTCTGGTTTTTTTTCTGCAATGCTAAGGAGTAGAAATAGACTATTTCATATTTTAAAATTTGCTTAAACACTCATAAATAGGGATACAGAAGTCTTCCAGCCAAAAGGTGTCAGACTAAAAGTGTTGTCCTCCCCTGATACATCCTTCTCTCTGATTTCCTTCCTTTTCTATCCTTCTAGGATTAGCACATACTTGTTTTTAACTGAGATAATTGCAGACAATGGATGTTTGAGACACTTCATGTAGTTATATCACTACAATGGAGGCAAGGGGCAACCTCCACCACCAGAGGATGCAGGGTGGGAGAAAAAAACCCCACCTGGACACATCTATAGTGGATTTAAACTACAGAAGCCATCTGCACCCAAAACATGCAGAATGTACAACACTTTCAGGCTTCAAGAAGCATCCTACCATCCTGCACTAACAAGTCAATTTCTAAAACCACAAGCCAAACTTTGCCCTGAAAATTTGTCTTGTGAATGCTACACAGTGGTCTAGAAACAGCAAAACAATCTAATCATTAAAGAAGTACTTAAGCTTTGATGAAGGGTCTGAAGATCTTGGAGTTATGCTGAACAAATAAAATACAAAGACCAATACTTCCCTCATGCTTTTCAACTGTCTTCATATTACTGATTGTTTTGGAGCACTTTACATACACAGTGTTATTTTAGAAGTTTTTCAGTTTTCTTAAAATCAAAAGCAGAGAGCTAACCTGTAAATACTATACAAATAATATACAGTTTAACAAGATAAAGCCTTATTTTGTGTTTCTGCAGGCTCAAGATGAAGTTATAGGAGTACTTAAGGCTGAAAAAATTGACTTAGCTTTGCTTGAAGCACAATACGGCTTTGTTACTCCCAAGAAGGTGTTAGAGGCACTCCAGCGAGATGCTATTCAAACAAAGGCTGAGCAATGGCAAGAAGATATCTATGAAAAGCCTATGGGAGAGGTAAGAACAAGTAATTGATATTTAACCATAGTTCCCACCAAATTAAACAGAAAATCTCTCACCCACTTCTGGGGAAGGAGGCAAATGAGCTCTAAATCTGGAATGGAACATGAGTGTAAGTGAGAGCAGAACAAAGTCCAGGGTCCAGCTGGGACCCAAATCTAATGATCCTCACTTATACTGCAGACTGGGGGTTTTACACATCGACAGACATGATTTTGTCTAATTCAAACCATCTTCTTTTTCTTCTTCCTTTTCTGTTATCCACATTCCCAGCCCATGCAAGCAGAAGCCTCCCCAATCCCCACTTACCTCATGGAGGCCATCCTACCAGTGGCTGCAGGGGCCCATCCAGCAGCAATGACACAGCTGTCCACCCCTGCATACCCCCACTCCCATTAATTTGGGGGCAGTCATGGGGATACCTGCTTGGTCTGCGTAGTTACTATAATGAGCTGGCATTAGAAACTTCATCCAGGCAGATATCTAATATTCTCACGTTATACCTAAGTAACCTTTAGATTAATTACAATGCAGCAGCAGCTGCCATACTTTCTGAACAATGTTATCTGATTCCTTTCTGCCCTGCAATGCAAATCACTGGATATTAAAGCACCTTCCTATCAGAATGTGTTTTTTTATCCCAGGTAGTTGTCTCCAACTCAGAGAAACATTTTTTAACACACTGCTCAGTATAGATAAACATCGCAAAATAACAGCAGAATAAAATTCTCCAATCAAGTTTTCTGAATAGAAATGTATCTAAGGACAGAGATCATTCCAGACAAAATTATGTCAGGCAAAAGTCAACTCTCATTTCAGAAGCTCAAAGGTTAAAATCTCTGCCTATAATCCGAAACATATAAAGTTCATCTGCGAAGGTTAATTTATTTTAGAACATTGTGGTATTATGTCACAGAAACTTTGAGCACAAATGGAAATGATTTGAGGAGAAGTCCAAAACAGTTTGAAAACATAAGCTCAGTCTGTTACTTTACGTAAGTTTATACACACTTTTTCCTTATTACACTTAATGGCAGAGAAATAATTTCTGGCAATTTCAAAAGGCAACGGTAAACATCCTGAGAGCAACTGAAAGGGTAGAAGGACCACTGCCACTTCTTGGTCTTGGTAAACCAAAGGATGCTGTAATAGCCAGGCATTCTACAACTTCAGTTTCAAAATCCCCCTGAATTATGTCAGAGACCCATTTAGTTGTTTGGGTTTTTTTCTTTATTTTGTATTTTTAAAACACATATAAAGACCGAAGGCGAGGTGGAACCAGCCACAAAATCTGGGAACAGACCATTTAAATTCCCCCTTTGCTACTAGGACAATGTAGCTTTGTATCTGCATGTGCATCTCACCCCTGACAGTTTTGCCTTTTAGCTCTGAACACAGAGAATCTTCCCAAAACTCAAGTGAAATTACAATGAAATTCAGAAGGCAACTGTGAGATTTCCAGTCCTTTAATGTTCTCTCACAATTCTATTACCTACTCTAAACTTTAAGTGTCTTGGCAAATTTGATTAAGAATGTAGTGGGAAAACTGGGTGACTGGACAACTTTACTCATTGGGAACAGGGTACATAGGTGAAGAAATGTAGCAAATTAGAAAGCAGCATTAATACATCTTCCTTTGCAAAACCTGTGAGAAGTGTGACAGATAAAAACCATTTCTTCTTCTAGTAAATGCAGAATAATAATATAAGAATAATTTTCCCCGATTCAAAAAGAAACAATCCATTTTTAAAGGAATCAAAAAAACCATCAGAGATGGTGATACAGGAAAAGATAGATAAAGATGAAGATAAAGCAGAATTTGTGGTGTCTTTTTCTCTTCTCTTCATGGTATCAAAAAGCAGATTCTGGTTTCGAACTCTCCCCATAATGCAGCCAAGATAAAAAAAACCATGTGCCTCACTGTTCCAAATAGGACGAACCTCCTACCACTTTGAGAACTCCTCTAAAAGTAGTGAAATGAGAGGAAAGCCTGTATTTTGCATCCATCAAGGATAATTAAAAACTTAATCCATTTTTAAAATCCCATTGCCAGTCATGTTGGGGAAAGATGCATCCTCATCAGTCTTTTAACAAAGTCTATCTGATTGTGTCCTCACAACATCTTGTAAGCGTTGGTCAAAACTTTCCAAGGACCACAGCTGCAGGGCACCAATAAGTCAGTCACAGGAAGAGACTGAAACAACAGCACTGACAAGGTGGCATTCAGGAGAAGACCACCAACGTATCTGCACGGAAATTTGGCTCAGCTAGGGTTGAAAAAGGCAAGGGAAGAAGTGCTCCCATAATCTCTGGTAATCCTAAACTCAGGATTATACATTTATAAACAATGACCTTGAGGATATTATTAACAGGAATAATATTACACTGAACTTTGGATAAAAAATGTAACTACCCTGGATTTTATTCTGGCACACCACCAAACACAAAACAATCTAAAAAGAGAAAGATGAAGAGTTCAGTTCTGATGTAATGGATATGAGATACACCATCCTAGTTTGACTTCAGTCAAGAGTTAGTGGCAAAATGTAGTTAAACTATTAAATTCGTGTGAATTTTTAGCTTGCTCAACTATTCAGTTACATAAGGCTATGCCTCTGATTTTCCATTGTATTGTACAGCGTGTTCAAGTATCAGTTCTAGCAAAAAAGTCCATATGGTTAGCAAGAACAAAACAACAAATCACTTAATTAAGATTTTACCACTTTAATTTTCAACAGAAGACATTTATACTGCTGCTTATTAGTCCTCCGTGGCTTTTAGATAAGAACTGCGGAGGCTGAGTAAACTTGTGTGCATACATATAAATGGGTATTTCTGCATGGGCAGATCTAGCATTCGGCCAGAGCAATGTGAGGAACCCAGGGCTGTTGGAGACGCTTCTGTATGAGCATCTCACACTAGCAGGGGTTCACACGACCTCTCTCTCTTCTCTGCTGGATCCGTGGGAGTCAGCCACAAGATCTCACAGGGAAAATGCAAGGTCAAATTTGCTCCCCAAGGAGGTGCCCTTATCTTGCAGAGGGACACATCATTTTCTCAACAAACCACACGGAAGTGCAGCAACCCAGTACCAGGCTCTGCTCTGTGCGGTCGTGCAGGGAGGGAAAGGTGTGCTGCATAGGGACACACAAGTGTCACAAGGCCAAATGCCCATTCCCGTTACACATTTCACATGCAGATCTCCAGTGTGTGCATTGATTGTGATGTAGGATTTGCTGTCTCTCCAGTTCTCTCCTCTATGACCCACCTGTACCAGGAGACAGTCCCAGCACTCCTTCCCTTCCCTCCTGAGCTCACACTCTCCACCTTGCTCCCAGCCACAACAGCCAAATGCTCACAGTAGAAATAATTTGGCAGCATGCTTAAAAAGAAACAGAAATGCATCTTCTAGTCCCAGCAACAGGAGAAAACAGCAACATGCAAACTGCTTTAATACAGCAGCTTATTTACTTTTCTCTTACTGTTTCATGTGAGCAGGTCTCCCCAAGACACTACAGTTCTTTTTCCCATATAAAATTCTTTAATTCCACCTCCCTGCCTTGAATACACACCACACCCACCCCAAACACCAGCTTGTAATCCAAACTGTTGTAATCTCAACAGTGACAAATGCACTACTGTGAAGTATAAGGTACAGAGAGCTGCAAAACAAAAACCTGGAATTACTGTCTGTTTTTCTTGCATACATGCTGCTTGAATTAACCTCTTGCAGCCATTTAACAAATACTCCAGAGCAAACAAAATATACAAAACGTATAAAACCCTGCTGGCAGGTCCCACATCCTTTACACCAAACAGTGCAGGAGCAGGACTATTTTATACTTGCTTCGTTAATGTTGCTTGGCTGATGACTAACCCTCACCTCAATCAAGCATTTACATGTTTGGAACCAGGATCATCTGATTTATGATCAGCTTGTAGCCAGAAATGTCAGTGTTTTCTTATGACACCAATTTACATATCCCCTCAGATTTTTATATATGCTTTCAAAGGGGTGGTCCAATCCACATAAATGCCTTTGCTTTCTTAACCCCACCCATGCAGACCGCCTGCTGAAAGAAACTGGAAGTTCACACCTTTGCTTTCTTCCCACCTGACCTCGCACTGAGGGCTGAGACCAGCAGGCACTCATGCAAAGCTGATGCCCAGTTCGTGTCAATTTAAGCAAAACTGAGCCACAGCTGCAAACAGCACTGCATCAGAACTTTTTCAAAAATCAGGAGGCAGGTTGCTTTCTGAGAACAGTGTGTATTCACCTGACAATATCATCTTTAAAAAGACAAGGATTAGAAACTTAGGTGATGGCACACCTAAGTGTTCCAAAAACCTCTCCAAAATCTTGGGGGGTGGGGCGGGCAGAAGGTTGATAAAATATCTTCGTGATGAGTTAGAAGCTAAACAGAAGATTTCAATTTTTTAAATTTCCACTTCTGGTAAAATAAGGGAGAGTGTGAAGAAATTAAAATGGACAGTTTTCTTCAACCTGACCTTTTAAGGCAATCCAGCTTTCAAATGCTTTAAAAGATACAGAAAGCACAGCCAAAAGATTCCTGTATAAGGCGACTCTTGCTTACTAAGAGAGATTGCATATGCAAGAGTTTAGGTAAGAAATGTTTTTCCAGGAGAGGTCCTGCTTCAGGATCATGATTCCAGAAAGCAGTCACCTTGCTGGTGTAAAGCATACAAATTATCAGTGAACAAGATAAAAAAAACCCTTAATGATCTGATAAAAAAAACCTTAATGATCTGCTGTAAGAGCACCACAAGCTAGCAACAAAACAAATAATCACAGGTTTCTTCGTATTTCTTGATCATGCATGAAACAAGCTCAGCTATGTTACAACAGAAAAGACTCTCTAATGCCATTAGTAGGAAGTGCAGGAAATTTGAAAAATGGTCCACTTTTTTGTTGGAATATTTTGGACTCAAACCATCTTCAAAGACTTGTTGATGCCTCCTTCTTCTTCATCCATAGCAGTGTCAACAAAAACTTAACAATTATTTAGGAGAAACATAAGAGAATATATATATAGCTTTAAAAGAAGCTGAGATAAGAAGGGAGACACTTGGAAACCTAATTGATAATATTGATGATATCCTCACTCATTCAAGAAACTCATGTTTAGGCATTCCAGCTCTCCCTGTCATCATTTCTATTGGTCAAACTGTGAATAAACATGAGGAAAAGATAATTAATCATACTCCCTGGAATTAAATTGTCCAAAATAAGCAGTGGCCCTAAGAATCTGAAACCCCAGTGTTTCTTGTGGCACATAGAATTCCTTGTGGGGGAAACATCAGAGAAGCAGAACCTGCTTTGCTTCCCACACTGCCCATTTGTGAATTCTTTCCTATTAATAGAGTGAAACACTACAATCAGATTGACCTACTAGAATAGACTACAGTTAAAAGGAGGCACTGGGCTGTGAGCTCAAAATTTCTCTTTTCCAGAAAGGACACAAGAATTCCTATGTTGACCTGATGAGGGAGGAAGTCTCCAAAGGGGAACAAGCAGGGAACAAAGTTGCTCACAAATACAGACTCTTCCCAGATCTTTTGATGGCCTCCAGTGACCCTCTTTGAAACTTCAGCTAGATCAGTAATGCCCAAGGAGGAAAACCACTCATGGTTTCATACACATCCTTGCACAACTCGGTCACATACTGAACTCAAAACTGTAACAGAATCCTTAAAGTCACAGTTTTCTCTAACTTTGTGGAGGTTATTTTGTTCAACAGCATAAGTCTAGTGAACAGTTATGCCAATACCTCTGTGGTTAGGAAAAATTTAAAATGATTGCCAAAAGCTAAAATAGACTATTTAAATTAAAATAACACTATATAATAATATTTAGAAAAATTGAAATGTTTTCACAGAAAGGGTGGTCAGGCATAGGAATGGGCTACCCAGGGAGGTGGTGGAGTCACCATCCCTGAAAGTGCTCAAGAAATGACTGGGAATGGCACTTAGTACTATGGTTTAGTTAGCATGATGGTGCTCAGTCAAAAATTTGACTTGATGATCGTGGAGGTCTTTTCCAACCTTAATGATTCTATGATTAGGAGTTAAGCAGAAATCCTTGAGGGAGGGAGGGAGGGGAATTTCATGCTCAAACTGTGCTATAAAGGTGCCACCTGAAAGACAAATACCTCAACAACACATGCAATTTGAGGAACAAAACAGGAAATGCCACCATTAAAAAGAAATACTTCTAACTATTAAAAAATTTAGCACTTGCTTATTCCAGAAACCCAGAGCCATGCTCAGAGTAAGCACAAGAGACAGGATTGTTTTGCACTCTTGGCACTACCGTGCCTTTACTGTGAAACCAGAAAACTGCTTTTTGATCTACCTCTACCTTACGAAAACAATTTAATGCTCTATTTCCTAGGCAGCTACAAGTGAGGCAGCTATTTCTATTCAACCAAAAGTCAGTCATCCACTGTATGAAGCATTGGAGGATGCTGCTTCTGCCAAGACATCTGGTTCTCTACCACAACGATCAATGAGAAAAGCACAACCCTGGGAACAGTAACTGTTAATTAGGAGCTGTTGAGGATCAGTTATGGCAGGAGGAAGAAAGGAAGGTGACTGAGGGTCCTGAAAAACAGTACCTTATTTTTCTAATTTGTTGGTATTAGACTGACAGAATTAAATAACCCTTTCCAAACTGATACCAGACAACCTTGCTATTAGGCTTATTATTATATTATTAATATAATATATTCTTTAAATATTTAATATTTAATATTCTTTTAAAATTCTGTTCTTAAAATTCTTTATTAATGAAAGCCTGAGAAAGCAAAAGTTTCAAAATACTTCAGGAGTTTTTGCTTTTTTTTGCAGCTTGATAAAGTTGTAGAGAAACAGAAAGAAGTTCACAGAAGAATGCTGGAACAACTTCTGATGGTAGAAAAAGCACACAGACAGACACTGAATGAACTAGAGGAAGAGAAGAGGAAGCACAGCAAATATATGGAAAAAAGTGATGAGTTTACAAACTTGCTGGAACAAGAATGTGAAAGGTAAGGTCACCTCTTACCATAGTACTAAGAAGTATGTACAATTTAACACTACATCTAAGGATCTGTCTGCTTTCTTATTTTGCATCCAGTAAAAATCAGAAATATTCGCAGAATTGTATTTTGAGTGTTCAGCTGTGAAAACATAGCTAATGACTTCTAATAAACAATAATGTCTACATCTCCATCAGCCAGAAAGGTAGGTCAAATGGTTGGCAGATTCTTCAGCACTGTTGCAGGATGCCAAGGATGTTACACTGCAAAGAACACCGGGAGACATGCAGATGTATGAAGTTATAACCAACAGGAAGCAGGTGAACCTTTCAGCGTGTTAGGCTGGGTACACACTACAGTATGTAAGGAACAGAATATGTTATCAGCCATGCAGCCTTTCATGGCAGAAGAAAAAGACATGAGGAAAAGTAGGTGTTTGGACAGAACATAGAAATACAGAGAGAGAAAGCAAGGCAGAGGATAATTTTCAGAAAGCTTTGAAAGTAAGAATGATAAAGTTCTCATATCAGGGTTGGCATAAAACCCATAAATCCAGCTTTATTTTTTAAGAGTAACCTAAAAGTGCCACAGCTTGTTTAAGCACAGTGTTACAGTTTCAATACCAATTCTCAGAATTAAGACGAATTTAATGTCATTTACCGTCTTTTAATAAAGCCACTTTATACCGTGACTTCTCTGAATCTGCAATAAAACTGAACACATCCTCAGGAAAAAAAAAATCAAAGAACATTTCCTATTCCCCGTATAGCTAGCCTAGAAGATAGGAGAATATTGTCTCAGTTTCCTTTCACTTAGGAACAGATGGAAATGTTTGGGTGTGAGAACGTCAAGCCTATTCTAAACTCACATTATGCATAGATAATTCTTCCTTTGCTTGGCCTGTGTAACATCATGTCCTACGTATTCTGGCAGCGTTCACCCCGTGTGCTGCACCTCTCTCAAAGGCAGCACACACCGAGAGCACAGCGGGATTTACAGCTCGCAGCTCCTGAGGCTGCGGAAGAAAACGCTTTGCTCCTCAGAAAACTGCGCACGGCGCAGGCAAGCACAGGCACACACAGAAAAGCACATATCAGGAACTGTTCTTGGGAATCACCATCAATCAGGAACCAAACCCTGAGATCAAGGGAGGTTTTCATTTCTGCTGTCTTCTTCTCAAAATCTGAGACATTCATCTCTTAAATGCAGAGTTAGACAACTCCACTTGCTGAGTGGAAAAATGTTACATTAGACAGTGTGCTCACACTGTGAAAAGCTGCACAGAAGACTAAGCATTGGAGTAATTTGGTTTTTTTAAACAGGATAGACATGGGATTAAAACCCTCTTCCCTGTTCCTCCTCTGTATCCCTCCATCTCTCCCCCTCTGCCTCACCTCTGTTCCCATTCCCAAGAAGACTGTAAAGCATTTACCACTATTGTCTGCTACATTTAGTCAAGCTGCCTAGAAAATGGTGGGAAGAGGGGGAATACTGAGGTGCTTTAAGAGACCTTAGAGGATATAATAATAGATTTCAGATTAAGTCTCAGTTTTTTTTTTTTTACTTTTTTTTTTGAGGACATATTTTATGTGGAAAACCTTAAGGGGGTGTGATGTCACTTGCTGAGCTGATTCCAAATTGTTTGCCAACTAATGTCACCATCAAGATCTCCACACAGTTGCCTGCCATAAAAAAAAAAAAAAGAAAAAAAAGAAAAACCCAACAAAAAACCTGCAACCAAAACAACACTCAGCAAGTTAAGACACAGCTCTTCCTACATGAGCCTGCCTGACATGGCAAAGTGACCTTTTCTTCCACTTCAAAATCCTTACTCCAATTTACATTTTCTCAGGATGCAAATTCTACATTTGGATTAAGAACAACTAGAACTCTATAAAAAGTTTCACACATAAAGCAATGACATGAAGTTTTGCTTACTCCAATTCAAATAAGTAAAAAAAGGCAAAAAAAAAAAGCAGGAAGTATTCACCAATGAACTTACTTTCTGTTTTCAGCCAGAAGCAATATCCTCTTCTTTTATGTGATGATATATGGCATTCCAAACAGTATTTCAGATTCGAAGCAAAATCCCTGACTTTCAATTAGGCAAAGAAATGCCTTGCTTTTATCAAAGAGCAAGAGTACAGTATATGCTAAAGATATCCTTGGAGGGTATAGAATTTATACAAGCCAAAGAAGGTACATGAATAACACGTGATTATGTGATCAAAAGGAAAAAAACTTTGATGTTATGAGACCGTGATGCTGAGATTCTGAAAACTACTTCTTGTGGCAAGAATAAAGAAACTATTAGTTAGATCCAAGTCTTACAAACTGTTCTGGATATATTTTCAAATGAGGCAGAAAGGAAGCACTTCCTTTCTCTTGCCTATGTGCTCAGGAAGAACAGAACTGAAGAATTCTTAAATAAAAATTTTAGTGATGAATTTATGAGATGATCGTATTTTACATAAATTGGACAACCCTCCATCTCAAGGGCCTTTCTGTTGTCTTACGCCCTTCATCAATGACGTCTCACATTGAAAGAGTTAATGTTTGGATTGTGCAAAACGTAAGAGTCTTCGATGACTCAGTAAAAGCTCTTCACCTTAACCATTCAAGAATTGCTTTGACTTTACAGTAAGGCAACAAGACTGTCCTCAGCAATTGTACATTGTCAGATTTGGGAATTTAAGCTCATGACAGGACAAGTGAAAACTTTCTAGATATGAGAACCAGATTAGCATCCAATGTTAACCCTTTAGGCATTTTAAGCATTTCTCTTGTTGCCAGCCAAAAACTAATCTTCCATAGTCCTGCTGTAGTTCAGAGACAAAGACTGATCTTCAAACTACATGGTCTCACTCCTAACAACAGACATTTATCAGCAAACAAAGAGTAACACCAAGCTACTGTCATTGTATTCATTCATCTTCAGTCACACTTTTAAAGTATGGAACCACAAACGAGCCACAAGCCTGACAAACCCCTAGCATATAAGGAAAAGTTCTGTGCAAAAAAAGAGGCCAATGGACAACTGGATAGGTCTTTCCTGCACTTCAATATGAATCATTCTGTGCGTGTGCGCAGACCAGACAGGAACACCCAGACAAACAACCTGTGCATGGTAGTGTAGCAGACCAAGCCAACTAGAGTCCAAGAAGGAAAAATTTATTGTATTGTTGGAGCTTAAAGAAACAGCAGCATCAAAGTTCAGATGAATGTAAAAAAAACAGTAAGAAGTCCAGAAGGTAGATACATAGACTACCAGGAGCTCCTGAAGAACTGTACCATAAAAGCTACTGGCCTTGTTTATAAACTCTTGCATTTCATGTGGCTGGAAGATGGAGAGCAGGATTAAGGACTACAAAGATACTTACTTTAGATTCTAATGCAGAGACCACTGTATCTTCCCTGAGGACGTATGCACTTGTCCAAAATCACTTACCACATTCCTTATTTTTGCAGCACAGTTAAATAATAAAAGCTGCTGTTTTAGAAAACATTTTACAAGGGTAAAATATGGAACTAGAAGGTTTTCCAGATATGCACGTTCCTAGTTTAAAAACACATGCCATATGCATACAAGTATTTATGCATTTACATAGTACTCTCCACCCTACACAAAAAAAACCCCAAAAATAACAAAAGAGCAAAATAGTAAAATGTTTAGCACTTACACAGTCTTTTTCCACTGCAAATCTCAAGGAGCTTTAAATATTATCTAAGCACAGCTATTCCCCTTTTCCATTTACTGAAAGGAAATGAAGGTATGAGGAAAACAAATCAATCACAGGTACCTGAGGGTTAAACTGAATGCAAGGAAGAAATGTCCCAATGTATAGGTGTGTTCCATGTTCAAACTTTCTATATTCTAAACAGACTCTCAACTATACAAAGGGTAAAGCTTTATTACAAAGATACACCGGTTAATAAGTGAATGTTATTCAACAGGACAGGGAAGAAAAGGACTTTGCTAATAAGCAATGTAAATGGATTTTTAAAGGCAGTTATGATAAAATTTGCTCACAGAATTCAAATATTAGCACAAAACTCTGCAGTTCGGTATAGAAGGAATTAATAAGGTCTTAAGGTTAAGGATCATCTACTAATTTGAGGGTCTTTTTCTACAAAACCTAATCTGCATAAGTCTCACACCTGTAGTCTTTCTCATCTAACAAAACACCACAAAACACTGCTTTTTGCCCCAGCTGCTGCCACTATCAATGTCAGTTAATACAACAACCTGTTGAGTGATGCAGGTTGCAAGTGGTCTCTGGAGGTCTCCAGCACAACCTGCTGAGTGCAGGGCTAACTCCACAGAGTAGGTTGCTCAGATGCTTGTCCAGCTGATTACTGAAGATCCCCAAGAGTCAGTAATTGTGCTGGCTGCCTGGGCTCCTGATGCAAACTCAGGCATCTTCAACAAAAGACCTGTTCCCTCAGTTTCATTGTAGGCATCATTCTGGTCTGGCTTCTGCACCACTGTTCTCAATAAAAGCTTAATAACATCTCTTCTGGCAAATGAGCTTTCAGCATTTCCCTGCCATCTTACCCACACGGTTTCTGTGACTCCAGCTTGGGCTCATTTCTCTGAGTGTTCCACAGTGTACTCTGAGTTGGAAACTTATCATTGTCGACCTCTGCTCTGTTCATAGCACCCCATAGATCCTATTCTTTATGTCTTTTCTTCATCCATTCACTCTCTGTGCTTCTCCTCACAGAAACTCAAAGTCAGGCATCATCTCTATGATGATGACTCAAGTGTACTCTGGCCATCACCAAAACAACGAATCTCACCATACGAGCAACCTGTCATCATTCCCAACTCCATGAGAACAGAAGGGAATCAGTCTTTTATCCCTCAGCCCTTGGCTTCATTTCTTACAATTCTCTCACACCTCCATTCTTAAAACTGGGGTAAGGAAGTCATACTGCTTGTCACTCAGCCTGCTGTACCCAGACACATTTTTACATGAGCCTTTCTACAGCTAAGTCTCACAAATTCTTGTTCATAGCACCTCCAAGAAAAATAAATATTAAAAACCAAAAGAACAAACAAATCAAACACACACACACAAATAAGCCAAACATATCTTTCTGTACTTCCAAATAATTAAATCCTTTTCCAGGCCCTCACATAAAAAATACTTTTTGATCATTTCCACATTAGCTATTTCAGCCTTCTCTGTATCTTCCCTGGATGCACACGCAACACTGAATTAAGGCTATGTTTTTTCTCTTGTGTACCTTCACAGTACACTCTTACCCTCTAATGCAATGTTATTATATGGACTAAACATCACACTAAAACTGTACCAAAATTACATGATATTACAAGACTGCTCAAGGTTTGAGCTGGTAAGAAAGGTAATTTCACGACACTGAGAGCTCTAGGCAAAGTGTTTTGGGTTTATTTTAAAGTGTCAGATCAAAGTAATTGCCACCCACAGTAGATCAAGTAAATAGTGCTTGAAATTCAGGACAGGGTATGAAGGAAAGAAGGAACCGTCTTAACTAAAAGGTGAAGTGTGTTAGTTGCCAGCATAACATTGCTACACTTCAATTCAAACACATTTACACATTGGAATAATGATATTTTGCATGTCCAGCTCTGGAAAATTCAATATTCTGGAAGAGTGGGTATAACTAATATTTGCTATTTTTCTTAATGAAGCCAATTAAATATTTTAAGAAGCAGGACCTTATCTCTACAGAGAGCTGCAGTAAAAATAAACACTGTCAACTTATTTATTCTACACGTGTTACCAGAGGTTTTTAATTTCATGCACACTGAACTATTGTTGTAGATTGCATTGTACTCAAATGCAATCATTTCCTTTCAGCTTTCTGGCAATGAGTTATATGTATTACATATGCTGGAGACTATGTCTTGCAAGCTGTGAAATGGATGCCAGATCTGTGTACATTTGACCTTTTTCATGGGTATCTTGTGTTCTGTAGGTGAATAAGAAAGACCCACCACAAGCACAACACTAGCATTCTTATTCCACATTACACTCCAATGGGACAGTCCCACTAATAACACCACTGAGGCACGAAGAGAGACTCGAGGAAGTGATGTACACAGATTAATTACCTCATGCTCGTATGCGGAAAACTATGTACTGTTGCACACATAACTTTCAACAGATGTTGTGAAATCAAATCTTGTCACAATTCAAGGATTCGAAGATGCTTACAACAGCCTTTGTGCATGATGGAAGATAAAATACTTTATGTTAAAGCAAATAAATAGAATTTAGGGTTAAGATCCCAAAACTCTTAAACAAGGTCATATTATGTTTCTTCAATGCAAAAACTCAAGAATAAATACAAATAAAAAGAGGGCTTTCAACTCAGTGTTAATGTAACTGAGAAATTCTCTCTAGATCTGTGGTGCAATTCAAATTATTCCACCTACTGTCATTAGGAAGGAGACGTGAGATCTAGATGATAAACATTTCTCATGCAACTCCACAGACATTGGTGGAATGACACAGACAAACAGACCCATATTTAGGGGTTTTTTTAGTTCTGGGCACCTAACATGTCTGTTCATTGTTTCAGGCACACTATTAGCAACCAATACTGTCACTGCACACTTGGAGGAAGAGAAGGGCACAAAAACCTTAGCCAAAGGACTCTCCTACACTGCTACCCTCTCTCCCCTCATGTGTGGGGAAAGAGATGCTCACTGCCCTCCCTGCAAAAGGACATAAATTCTGAAAGGGACGACTGTGGAAGGCCACCCTTGGTGGTAGCCCTGGTCAGCACTTTTAACCCTCATGTCAGAACTCAAAGGGAAGGATGACCTTTCTAAGCTGGCAAGTCTCAGCATATTTATGGCTCTTGTAAATCAACACCTAAGCAGCGACCAGCATGGGCGATGAAGCACTGGCCAAATATGCTCATGGGGAGGCACTGCCCTCAGTAATGGGGCACTTGCTCTTGTCACCAATTTACATTTCCAAATAAGACTGAGTGCACCACTCCATGTGTGGCACAGCATAACAAGTCTAATCATAAGCAACAATAGAAGCAGATGACTGTACCAAGACCTGTGACCAAAAAAAGACAGGGTGCACTTCTGATTCATTGCAGGGTGGGGCTGTGAGAGAGGGAGAAATTGGCACAGGATTTTGTAACTGTAACTTTGAAAAGCAAACACACAGCATCAGAGAGACAGAAAAATCCCTAAATTGTTCTCCAAGATAGAAAACTTGACACTATCATAATTTTCAAAAAAAAAAAAAAGCCATTGCTATGGGAAAAGATGTACTCCTGTTTGCATGTGGAGGAGGAGAAATCTCAATGAAGTTAAGATATTTCTTGTGGCACAAAAATTTAAGTGACTTACATGTGCTATAATTAGTTTCATATCTTAAAAACTGGGAGGAGAAAATGGCCATGAGAACTTAGAATGCAGGTCACACATCAGTTACCAAGACTTGTGATCTGAACTCAACTGAGTTTCCCATGGCATGCTGCGAGCTTCAATGCATTTATGCCCAGCTAGAAAACCTCTGAGCATTATATACACATGTGAGAGAACCATGCATGGGAGACTGCAGCAATTTAAGAAAAATGTCTCAGCCTCCGTCTCTGTGCCAAGACAGTAATTTTAAACAGAGAATAAATAAAAAGATCAGGAGCACTAAATCTGTTAAGAACAGAGATTACTTGAAAAAATTATTAAAAATAAACACCAAAATCTTCTGACATGGTAATTTTGATTTTCACATAAGTACATTATTTTGTTTCTTGAGCCTGAAATGCACATTTTAGAGCCTTTCAGAAAAACACCACACATTGGGATAAGGTAACACAACCTATTTAGAATGTGAAGATCAAGACTGTGAACACATTGAAAAAATACATTTAATACTTGAACTTTTCTATTAAGAAGATTAGAAAAAAGCCTCAGAAATTATCTAAAAGTTTGGGAAGGACATATGAGCTCTGGTTTTTAAAATCTGTCTTCAGACTCGTGTATGTGTCGGTGTGTGTAATGATGAGGCACAGGTCGGGTGGATGGCTCAGAGTAGCAAATGGGAGTAGATAGAAGAAAAACTACTGGACCATCTAATCTCTCCCTTGCAACAGAGAGTTGTTCTCCACACACAGTGTCGACAGTTTTACTTCTCATTTCAGATGTCCAAAATACAGAAAGGTCTCAATCCCCCTAGAAATGTTCTATAAAAGTTGCACTGTCATAAACAAAATTATACTTTTCTATTCATTCAATAATTCATTCTCTTCAACAGCTCAAAACAGTACTTCCTCTACTGAAAGATACTAAATACTTGGCTGAGACTGAAAAAGAACCTTAAGGCACCCATTTTGGTAACAGAGAGATCCATAGCAGATAAAATCCCTAGGAGGAGAGTTTGAGTGGGCTGCAGCAAGGTCTGCTGCTTCAGCACGATTCTGAATGGAGAACTGCCCACTCCCCTTCTGTGGTAGGTCTCAGCTGCACACCCCTTGGGATAAAATCTCACACAATGGTCGCTGTGAGGCACAATTTGAAGGAACTCCAAAGACTGAGCAGGCAGAGAATTAACTAGTCCCTTCATGCTCCCACAGAAAAGTTTATGCTGGGAAACATGGCTGGTAAAAACTGAAGCTTGTACAGACATTCTGACAAGGGAAAGCTCCAGCACTAAAGACTCTCAAACCATAACTTGATCAGCAACAACAGCAACAAGCAGAAAAAAAAACCAAACCCAACAGTTGTGATCACTACTTAGAGATGTCAGGGGAAGCATTCTGCCATAGAAAACTTTTATTCCTCTCCCCTCCCCAAAATAGGAAATTAAAACTCCAAAAGGGACAATAACACTGAAATTACTCAGTTAAGTGATTTATGTCTGCCAGATTTGGCCTAGCATCAGTTACCTTCTCCCAGACTCTGCCTTTGTGTTGGAGAAGGGAAACTCTGAATCCAGAAATGTGGTTGTTTTCAAATGCGTACATGAGCTTGATGAGCTATACCTTGCACAGGTCTGCTCTCATTCTCTGACCAAGATCCACTGAGCATCTTGAGCAGAGACAGCATCCAAGTTAAGGCACGGCAAAAGCACATCACTAAAGCTGCTCTTTGCCTTATTTACTTCCTTGCCAGTACCTTTTCAAGTCACATGTTTTGCTTGAAATTACAAGAGCTGATTAAAAACCTGCAACTTCAAATAGAGCTCTTCACTTTTAAAAGCAGTCAAGGTCTTGGCTTTTATATGCTACTGGGAAAATCCTTAACCTCAGCACTCTGATTCACAGCATCTTCAAGTCACTGGGGAAAGACAGGTGCCCCACAAACATTATCAGGTACTAATAGGTACTAAACCATGTTTTTCTTGAACTACCCTTCCATTTCAGTAAACCATAATTGTTACCATCTCACTTGCACTTCCTTACACACTATGCTAGCCTCCTTCCTCCTCATAGCCTGAACAAAACCAGACAATCTCGTGGAAAAGGAAATAAAACCTAGCAGAAATGGAGACCATGCACCCTCCTCTCCCTTCACTCTGATTTGTTTGCTAAAAATGTCAGGGTCATCAGGAAATTCTGAGCACTGTAGACCTTATTCTGACGTATAAATTTACGACTATTAAGATGACTTTTAGGAATGTTCAGATTCTACAATTTGTGTTTAAGTCATCAGGAAATTGGGACATCATTTATTAAATGTTTAGACAAGATTTCACATGTTTCTCATTTCAAAATTTCATTTGCATCCAACTGAGGAACTGAGAAGCAAGACCCACTCCCTGAAATCCTAAAATTTTCCCTTTTTTTCAACAGTCTTGCCAGCTAAACTCTGGATGTCTTTGTGTTCTGTCAGACAGGAGAATGAGTCAGTCTGTCCCTAACTGGCTTTCTAAAAGGGAAATTGAGAAGTTTGACGACATATTTGGATAAACGCACTCACTGGATAAAGTTACTTAACTTTTTATATCTCTAAGTTTGCTATAAACCTCCAAAACCCTTATAGGCTAGATTTAAGTATAGCCAATAAAAACTATAGGTTATAAATAAAGTTAATGAAAACCACTCTATTAAAACTCCAAGGACCTTGTAAACATGCTTATCAAAGCTTATCAAAGCTTCACCACTGTAATACAGCACCACATCCATAAATTCATGTTATTAATTGCTAGTCATCCACAACTCTTACTGAAATATCAACCCTATATAGACTGTCTTTGGTTCAGAACCCAGTTTTCTCATGGTCTGTGAACACAATGTAGCAGCCAACACTGTAGCTCTGACTGAAGAAGCATTGAGTAAATTCTGAGTTTACACAGTTCAATTCTCCTGAAAAGACAGCAAAAACTACTGTGATCATCTGCATGTGCTTTAGGTCTCCCTGAGTGTACCATTTGGCCTAGAAATAAAGAATGATTGAAATATACAGAACTGAACATACAGAAGGGCACAAATGCTGAGCTGATTTAGCTTCCTAAGCCCTGAGTTTACCAGAGGGCAAGGAGGTTTGTAATACCACTTTGGAATGCATCATTTCTTGCAATAGCAAATATCCAACAGCATGGTGTGTAAATCAATAGTTTTACCAAAGGAATGTATGTTACAGATTCAAGATCCTGATCTCTGTGAATTCCCATCTTCCTTAGCTCTGTATTAACTTCAGATGCAAAGAAAAGCAGGAATTCCAATAAAAAGAAAGAAAAGAAGGCATTCCAAACAGAGCTTTTACTAGTTGCATAACATAAAATGTTCATTTTACATTAATTATATATCAGCCTGTTTTCCACATATACGTATAAGTATTATCAAATTTTAAGATTAGTTTGGTCTAAATTTCTTGTCTGCAACTAATCTTAAAATTCAGCTAATTCCATATAATATCAGATTTCACTTCCAGCATTTCAGTAAAGTGTGTAGTTCAATGGTTACGTATGCAAAGATCAGAGTCTCGAAACAGCACACACAACCTTGCCCTTGGGTATTCTGATTACCAAATGCAAAGACAGGTGGTTTTATGATACACAGCAGATATCCAGAGAATTTCTCAGAAAAAACTCAGAAGGAGCTGTTCATGATAAAAATAACATCATATAAAAGAGTTTTCAAAGTGCTAGGAGAAAAAAATTAGCTTTTAAGCCACCTGACAGCAAGACCGTCTCCATGGCTACATCTTTGAAATAGTTCTAGTACCAAAGCACTGGTTCTGGCATTACAGTCATATTTCATAAAGTAGTTGAGAAAATTATACAGAAAGAAAGAGTTCAGTTTTATTGGACTGTGGAAGACTTTTGGAATAGGATGCACAACTTTACCTAAAATAAAACAAAAATAGGCTACTGGTATTTAAGCTTAAAATTAAGATGAAGACTATTTAAACTTAACAGAAAGTTGGCAGGTATAGATGCAAGCACAGTTCAGGATGACACACCAATTAGGGATGCAATCATTAAAACTCTGTATTCTTGGAAATAAAGCATTTAAATAACTAATGAAGTTTGACAGAAAATCGCAAAGCTCTGTCTAACGAAAGAGCATTTCAAACAAGCAGAATTAAAAAAAAAACAAAACAAAAAAACCAGCTACAAACCAAACAGACAAAGAACAGGGGTGCAAGGACTCCTATACAATTTCAAGAATCCAACATAAAAATTAGTCTGTCCAGTTGCAAATGTGGCCACAGATAGAATGTGATTTTATTCTTCTGAACTATGTGAGAAGAACATCCAGAGAAATATGACTATACTATTGATAAGTATTTAAATCAAAATTAGAGAACAGATTATACTGATGTAGGAGCTGTACAGCCACAATAAAAAAAGAAAAGCACGGAAGTGGAGCAGAACAAGAGAAATGTATTTAACTGTGTAAAAGCATATCCAGACTTTCTGTGAGTTGAAGTACATATATAAACAGATAACCATATAAATGCTAGATTACTGATTAACAAGCCAAAATAATGACAACAGCTGAAATCAGAATCTGGAGACCTTTCTCCTCAAAACAATGAAGTATGAAATTAATTTGGTTCATTTGTCACGGCCTCTTTTTTAGTTGTATTTGTCCCTGACTGACAGCATTGGATTCCAATGTTTTGGAAGTCAAGGAGGTTTTCACATTAGACTCTTTATGGAGGAAGAGTCTATGAAGCCATCTGAACCCAAATAACAGTGCTACTAGCAAGCAGAAAAAGCTTTAAATGAAATTTGTACAACACAAAGCAACAAGCTTACTACCACTTTACCAAGGACTAAATGGTGTTTAAGTATTCTAAAAGAACTTGCATGAGAAACTGATGAACTATTTTAAAGCTGACTGGGAAATGGGAGGCAGCACTAGTTTTTAACAAGAGAAGAAACTATAGTAAAGAGAACTGGCATATATCTGGTGAACACAAAAATCTCCAGCCAGCTGAGGGGAAAGCAGAATGATGTGCCAAGTCTGCTCTCCTTCCCCACCTATCCTCAAGTAATGCTTTGCTGTTCTATCCTGTTAATCCGGGTGTCTGAAGTGAAGCAAGACTAACTGAGCGTAGAGCAGTTCATTTACTCCTCTCCCAGCATGGATATGTTTCTCTTTAATGTGCATAAAAACACTCTTGAGGGTTTGACTATTTGCATACAATTGTTTGAAAGAGATATTTACAAAGGCCAATTTTTAACTGAGTTTCTTAGCCCGTGCGTCTATCCCCCATCATCCCATTTTTTCATCCCTAAGCTAATTTCAACTAAAATGCAAGAAAGAATCAAAGACTTCTGAATTATTCATTGAAATAATTGAAAACAGGTATCTTTTAGTGTCCAGGATATTAAGCAAGAGTGCAGTTTGACCCCGATAAGAGTACGTTGCAGAAAATCTTTGTGTTCCTCCCAACAGGGTGGAAAGCCTGGTAGCTTGCACATTATTGGACAATAAAACAAATCCAGTCAGAAGCCAAACTTCCATAACTCATTTTGCTTCACTATACAAACAGCCAGCTTTTTTCCACAGCAAATAATGCTGTATTTACAAACAGCTACCTATCCTTACTGCACCCAAATGAAGAAGCAATATCAGAAGTTTGACTTGTCATTGCAAAAGCTGAATATTTGGATAGCTGTAGAATCTCACAACCTTCACTTTTTCCTTCTTTTCTTTCTAAAAATCAAAGTATGAGATCATAAGAACCCATGCATAAGTCTCTTGAAAATATCTATAATGAAATATTTAGCCAAAATTTAAAGAAATAAGTACTAGCATGTGGCGTCATAGTTTCAAAAGAGCTCAGGCATGCAGCCTTCATCCTCCTAGAGAGCCGCAGCCAGACTTCCCAATGAAATAAGGCATGCAGCAGTTCATAAAAATAATGGGGAGAGGAAGAAAGATGCTGAGCTCATGGGAACAGTTAGGCTTTTAAAAATTATTCCCAATAAAGCAGAGCTCTCCTACCTCCAAGAACAAAGGGAGAGGCTGCTTGTTTTTAAAAGAAAAATACTAAAAATAGCTTCAATATTTATTTCAAAAAATGCTGGAGAGAACATATCACAAGTCCTCTTCGAATGAATGCACACAAATAAAAGAGCAATTAGACAAAATTTATATGATGAATATTTAAGACACTGAAATACCTTCAAGAATTAGGACACGGGAATATTTGGATCCCATCACAAGATGCCACTAAGACCAGGAATGCAGAAAAAATCTGTCCTGAACCATTTTAACACCATCCCACTTCCTTGTAGCATCCAGATCTCTACCTTAATTATTTAAGAAACTTCTCATGTTATTTTGTTTGTTCGGCTGTTATAATTGCAGTGGGAAAGAAAAAGCTGATAATTTGCTGTATTACACTCAAGAAGTCCCTCCTTATTTGAGACAAACTCCTCACTTTCCTGCATAAAGTGGAATGATGATGCTGTAAGTCATTACAGGTGCCAAGCCTTACTCAATGCCATTGCATTCAGAACAAACACATAAAACAAGAGAGTATAAACAACTACATGGTAGAGGAATTTGTAAATACTTCATAAAGTATATACTAAGCAGACATTCCTATGCAAGTTTTGTGCATTGGTTTCTTTTTTTTCTTTCATCTGTTTATTCTATTTGATCCATCTGTTCTCAGATACTTCAGTCCTTAGTACTAAAATCATTCAATTTAATTTCCTTTTCTGTTCTTGTCATCAGCTCTATAAAGAGTACATATTTTTGCAGTCATTATGGCAAAACATGTAGTTTTGGTTGCAGCTCAAAAAGAATCCCAACCTTCGCTTCCTATTCAGATTATGCTTCTGTTTCTCCATTCTTACACGAGGTATCCAGATGATCTCATGACAGGTATATCAGAGCACCTTTTAGAAAAGACTAACATGGAGCAAGTTCTGCCCTCCTACTGCTCATGTCCCCCCCTCTGCTTTGGACTGTAGCTGTTATGTTCGGAAATGAAAGATAAACTGTTCCATGCTTGGCATTAAAGGCAAGATTCAGCTTATAGATCTAAAGTGGGGGACTTTGCTCAGATGCCTCCATTTAGGGGCTGGTGCCAAAGATCTCAGTGCTGTCCATGGAAATACACTCACGACAGCTCCATTCAGGTGACTGAAGACAGGCATATTTACACAAACTACAATCCCACTCCAGAAGTGATAACTTGCAGATAATGTAGCTAGGTCACTACTCCTTTCCATAACCTCTCTTTGATTAGGCAATTTGCAGGATAAATCTGTACTGGGCTCTTTATTTATGGCACAATCACTTGCAGCACAGGTTCCTGTACTTCTGCCTCACGTGCAGGTATTGACCAATGGCTCTAATGCAGCTTATCTGTTTCACACCTACAGCATCTGCCCATTCAGATTTCTTACCTTTCTATTTCTGCCAACATATTTAGACTTCACATTTCAGTTTTAAGGAAACACTCTTTTCAAAGAAAATGAATTAATCAAATTGGGGGAATAAAAAGAAAGGGCAAACAGCAAAATCACAGAAATATCTGAAAATGATACATTTCATAGAAGTCCACTAAGTTGCATTTTGCATTCTGAGTTTGGACCAAGTGGACTGTGATAAGCAGTTATGCCATGTATGGTGGAATTTGTGTCAGTACTCACTAGGATACACTTAGTAAGAAAAAATAAAAGTTAGGAAATTGGTGCTAAAGGCACATGGTTAAAAAAAAAAAGAAACGTGAGAAAGAAAATAAGTTCTTTGATTACTGCTGTCTTTTCTCATTACTCATGTAGAGATATCCCTATTTATCAGCAAAGGAAAGGAAAAATATATTATGACATTTTCATGGGAAGGGGAAAAAATACAGCCCCTATTTGATTCTTAACTGTTTGGCCAAGTTTAGAGTTACAAAATGTGTTTACATTAAGAACCTGAGGTTTGTTTGAATGTTTACTTTATAAAAGTTCTGAGTTGAGAAGCTTGCAGAGTGAACTGCATGATGCTGTCAGTGTAAATTACAGGTTTTGTTTGCCACAGCCCTGTGCAATGAGCAGCTGGCCAAGAGCCAAACGAAAGGGCATAATTTAAAACACTCAATCAGTTATATTCTGAGACATTTTGTTTAGTGTTTAATAAGCTCTCCAGGGATGGAGAAATTACTAAAGCACATTGTCCTGACATGAGCTAAAACGGTCCTCTCTCGACACCACATTTCTGGGAATCTGACATTAATGCATTAGATGAACCTAAGTCCATACATACACACACATATACACATGCTTATATTTTTGCACATACGTCTATTAAGATACATTTTATTTTACAGATTTGCACATCTGATGTTCTTTATTGCATTCCACCTTTCAACTGAAACATCCATAGTCAGTGAAATTGCCAGACCCATTTATACATTCACTCACCTACTCTCGCTGCACGATTTCTTGTTTCATATATTAAGAGAGGACACAATCAAATGCATCACACACAAAGCATCATGAATGGAGAGTGAAGGCTGTTCAGGAACTGTTCTTTAGTCTACCTCGCATTATGGAGAAAGACAGCCTGTATTAACATAAAAACAGGGTAACTCCAAAACTAAAAGTACATCAAAAAGCTTGTTTCTTTTATTGATGAAGAGATTATGACATTTCAACCAGAAATTCCAAAGCCCAAAAATTTAGGAAGTTCTTCTGAGCCTTTAGATGAAAAACAAAGGCACTGAAACAATTAATACTTGTTTCTAAGGATTCATCAGCATGTATGAAAAAGAAAAGAAAAATATTTTGAAATCAACTGTCTCTCTGATTCGAAATCAAAATGAGACATTATTACAGAAGAAATTATTCTGTCCATGCTTACTTTACAGTTTGCCTCCTACACTTCTGTTAGGCATCCTATGCCAAGAGTCCTGATCTTATGCTAGAACAAGTGTCCTAACACGCTTTACACAATCTTTTTATTCCCTGCTTCCAAGTCACTATGAAATAGCAATGGCTGTTGTTGGTGCCCTAAAAAATATGCATAAATCAATACCAAAAAAATTAAGATATTTTGAATTCCTGGAAGGAAGCAAAGAGAAAGCAGTTTGTAATGCCTGTTCCCAGATGGGGAGGAATCAATCAGAAATGTAAAATTCCTGTCCTGGTGACCATAACCTCAAGTGCATTTAGGTTTCAGTTACTGTCATCTATTTACATTGTTGAAATATTTATTTCATTAGTATACAGGTAAGATATTTTTGCACACTTTAATTTCTCCACACTAATAAGCTAACATCCTAGGAGTTTACATCTTTTAAAAACATACAAACATTCTGCTTAAAAGGAAATGGTATAAAACAACATCAGAAGACATTCTAGACTTTAAAACCCAAATATTTACATAGGATCTCTACTCTACTCATGTTGCATCCTCCTCTTACAATATTTACAAACTTCAAATTATAATTTGCAATAAACTCCCAAAGCATTAGGTTTGTTGTCTCTTTAGTTTATTCAGAGAGCTCTCCAGAGCATGCAATTCTTAATCATCTCCAGGCAAAATTTCAACACGGAAAACAATCTACAAAAGCATCAGCAATCCAGACAGGATGGGGAAGTAAACAAGAATACTGATCCCCAAGACCCACAGAAGAAACTCATCCCAGTACAGTAAACCAACACAGCTTATATTTGAGCCTGAAAAAACAACTCCAATGACACTGGATAAAAGGACTTAAAGAATTTCAAAGAAGCTCAAATCTATTCCTATTAGAAGTTGCAGCTGAGAGAAGATCTCATCTTCTCAGCATTAGAAAAGGCAGATTGAACTCCACCATGGCTGTGATATCCAAATCCAACTCAATTTGCAACTATACACAAAACAGCTCATACCCACTGCTGTGCACCAGCACAGGTCAGACACTCAGAAGTCAGAGCTACACATCTGCACAAAGCTTTTTTCAACTATCCAGAGCTGTACTTTAAGAAGCTAATAGTCCATTAAAAACAAGAGTGATTTTTTACAGTGCAACTAATTGCCAGTACTCTTGGTAAGAACAGGATCCTAAAGCTCAGCTGATCTAGAGAAGTATGCATCATTTTATTAGAAAAGACAAGATCCTGGTGGAACTTTTCTAAAGATAGGTGGCATAAAAGCACAGATTTCAACCTTCAGTCGGAAAGGGATGACACAGCAGTGACTTTCTCTCCTTCAGCAATTGCTATACGGTGATTGAAGTAAAATGGAGCAGTACAACTACTGTTCAACTCAAGAAAAGAAAAGGGAAAATGGATGAATTCACTGCTAGCATTCCACAAGAAATAACTACTCGCGCACGTGTGCTCCATACCCAGCAAGCAGCCCATACATGTCCCTTTGAAATCTGCCCTTCTGCTGGATGGTTGCCACCCATGGCACACACACAGGCTACAACTCTGTTGCTTTACAAAGCTGTACAAACCATTTGGAGTTTCCCACACCATAAAGATGTCACACCTTGAGACTACAGTTACATGGTGGCGGAGTACAATGACGTAAGAGCCACGCACCAATTCCCTTCTGACACCTGACAGTGGGTCATAGTTTGTATGTTTCAGCCAATGTACTGAAGCAAAAAGCTCTACCTCAAACATGACAAGTCCTCACACCATTTTATGCTGGTGTGATAGCCAATCCAAGGAAAAACTCCAATCGGCCGAAGTGTTTATGATACAAAATGTAGTTCTCTCCTTAACCATTAGTTGCTCAGAAACCAAAACATGACCAGAACAACAAAAGGACCAAACCTCTTTAAATGGACTCTTCAAACTGATGCATAATTAGGAGGCAGGGCCTCATAGAAAGAATACATGTCCTTGTCCCTTCTGACCTGCATCACTGTAGTCCACACATTTGCAGGATTCTGCTTGCATGGAAGTGATTCCACCAAAGTCAATTTACTAAACTAAAAAAACAACAATCAAACAAAATAACCCAGACAAATTACAGGGTAATTGAATGCATTTACATGTAAGTAAAATAAGACATACAGAAGCTACCAAATAGAGAACATTTAATAATTTTCCTGAAACTTCTTTAAAAACATCTCCTCTGTCCTCCCAAACAACCAGTACACTAATCATTTTTGTTGTACAGGTTCCTCGCTCCACATAGTTAGAAATTCTTTTCTTCCTTTTGAACTCCAAAGATTTCTACAAATTTCAGGTGCATTTTCCTGGCTTTTTGCTAACATGGCTGACAACCAGAATAACATACATAGGTTTCCTTTCAAAACATTTGTTTTAATTCATTTTGCTGACAGTATTTGTGATGTCATTTACTCTGGTAGAGATACTAGCTCAGATTTCTCAAGTTTTCAGAGTGTTACTTGGTAACACAATACTAATTATGGAGGCTGTTTTCATTGTTTTGGTTTTGTTTCTTTAAAAAGCTAGAGCTGGCTTTTTATCTATTTTTAGAAGTTTAACACAGCATACTTTCTGAATTTAAATAAGATAGGTAAAGCATCTGTCCTTCACCTCCCCAGAACAAGCTACATTTACTGGCATAATGCAATCAATTTACCAGTATTTATAATCTCACATAAGACTTAGCATCTCAAAATTAAATCACTAGACCATAAAATCCCAGACCCAAAAGAGGCCAGAGAGAAGAGTGAACAAAATTAAAATGTCATTTAGTCAATTTTCCTTTTCCATGCAAGGACTAAGATCCCCATGGAATAAGGGCCATAACATGGCGAATCAGTTGCCAAGTTACATCCAAGGGCCTCACCACTCTTCAGAGAAGAGGCCACATTTCTAAAGGCAAATGTGGTGGGAGACATTCTCCCAGGGTTTTGATTAATCATTTTTCAATAGAAAGAAAACAGACTGATTTCCTCCTAAGCATTTTTGAGAATATATTCTTTAGATTGTAGAGTTTTCAGCTTCAGGCCAAAGGGCGTTCCTAAACACGCATTTTGCATGTTATCAGAAGCTCTACAAGACCAGGTTTGACCTTAACCCTCCCAACAACACTCTCCCTTGAAATGAATTATTCAACTCAGGGCACAAAACTAACCGAGGAAACAGAAAGAGCTACCCACGTTCTCTCCACATCACATACAGTTTGAGGTACTGCATTCTGCTTACAATTGTGCACAGACATATGGGTGGGTAGAAAGAAGGGTACAAAACCTTCTTTGACTAAAGTCAGCAGGTTACCTCAGCATGAACTTCACACTGGAAACACTATTTTGGATGATGCCTGTTTCTAGGACAGCTATTCTATTCTTTAAGCAGTACATCTTAGGTTGCATTAAGCCATAAACATTCTTGCTAACTCAACACGGTAAAAAAAAAAAGCACAAAACTGAATGTTAAAATAAAGGAGGTTTTCAATTCTTCCTGTTTTAAAATGAGACTATGAATGAGGGTTGGTTTGTCCATTTTTATCCAATTTCCCCCTCTATTCCTTGGCTGAGGCTCTGAACCTCTCCTATCATCTTCCACTCCCTCAGAGAGCAAAGAAATTATGAAGGCACTATAAGACGAAGGCCACGTATAGAAAACCTGAATAAACGGAGCATACATTTTTGTCTTTAAATAAATCAGTCTCTCAGAAGTTAAGTGTACCAATTATGTGGCTAACGTTAGGGCAACAAATTTTTCCTTGCCTTCCTATTGCCATATGCCTGTCATTTTTTTCCTACATTTTCCACTCACTGTTTCAAACATATGTTGCCACTTACATGCCAAGAAAGGAATCTCTGAATTACCCCCTTCAAGTACGATGAAATGGCAGACTGAATGGAGCCAGAGAGAGCACCATTAGCATTTGTTCACACTTCTGTTTTCTCTTAACTTCCTCTTCTCCAAAGTTTATTCCTCCTATGCAAGGGGATGTAGAACTATAAAGCCATCTATGACTCATGCTGCAAAATATATAGCTGCAGCCATGTACTGGAGAAGCAATTTTTTACCTTTTTTTTTTTATAAAGGCCACCTTAAATAAACTTTTTCTCCTTTCAGTTTCCAGATGGAAGATTCCTTTGTGAATCGCTTACGCAAGCATCAACACTGGTGATCCAACATTCTTTTTCTTGTAAACTCACTGCTCAGTTTACCAGTGGTTTGCAGTCACTCTCCCTGCAACTCCTGCTTCCCAGGGTCAGCTTGGGCACACACTTCACACTTCTAGAGCAGTAGACCTCAAAGAACATTTATAGATGTTGCTGGCATAATGCAATCTTAAGATGCCCTTGTTTTTGTTGTCAAGATAAGACCATGAAAAGCTAAAATAATGCAGATAATTCTTCAGAAAGGTGTGTGGAAAAAAAGAGTAAAAGATGAATGGAAGGGGAAAAAATGGATGTTATCCACTAAGAGACAAGTGAACAGCTACCTTGGTACCAATAAACAGAAGCAATTAGTCCATCAAGAAATAAATTCTTTAAACAGGTTTAAAATAACCAAGCATTTCCAAAAGGAGCCTCTCAATGACAAACAGCACAGAAGCAGATATGTTGGCCAGCTTCAAGAGAAGTTTGATGGAATAAAAAGTGTCACTAAACTGAATTAAAATAAAACTTCACTATTTTCTTCTCTGATGCTCTTGCACTGATTATCAGCATCACAATCGCCACGTGGCAATACTAGATCTTTTCCTTTTCTGGTTTTGTTTTTCGTTTCTTTGGTTGGTTGATTTCAGATTTTTGGGTTCTTTTTTTTCTTGTTTGGTTACAGTTTTTTGATTGTTGGGTTTTTTTTAAACTGAGGAGATGCAGACAGAGGTTTCCAAAGGAAAAAAGGGAATCATACACTCAATGTCAGAAAATTACCTAAACTGCATAATCACAGACTAAAGAATTACCTTTTGCCTCCATTTAAACTCTCAAGAGCATAATGAAACCAACAGAGATGCACAGCCTGAAACCTGGTATTGTCTTAATTTTGCAAGGCCACTGTTAATTACTTAAAGACATAGGTTTATGCTAAGAATGGAAACCATCCAGCACATCTTACTTTTATTTACACTCTTTTGTTATTGAGTGACTCTTCTTGGACAGGCTGGGTTATTTTTACCTGTTTTTTACACCTAATTTTCATCCCAGGGTTTGATGTTTGTTAGTTCCAAGGTGTCTCATGAAACTGACTGCAATTCATGTAGAATTATGCTTTTCCTTACATCCCTGAGTAGTATTCAGGATTAATTCAGAGAGGCCAAAAAGCAGAAAGGTTATGTGGCAAGCTCCACTGTCAAAGAGAGAAATCCTACCGGTTTGATGCCTTCCTACCAAAACCTGGAGGGTGTTTGTGGTGGCATTTTCCTTAACACATCTGCCATATGTATATTTAGCTCTCCAAATTAACTAGTAATCCTTTGTCCCAACGTCTGCTCCACAACTGGTATAAATATCACTGGGAGACTGAAAGATGCCTACATGAATAACTATCAGGGAGAAAATGTCACACAGGCTCCTCCCCCACCCAGCCCTCCCCTCTCCACTTTTCTAAACAGAACTGTTAATAAGTAAAAGAAAAGCAAGTTTGTAGGATGCTAAACATCACCTATTGCCCATCCAATGGATAACAGTTGGAATTTGCATTCATCAAAAACTTGCATATTAGCTTTATTAAGTCTACTGAGTGCTCATCCATGCTTTGTCCTGGATATGCAATTCCAAAAAAAAAAGGGAAAGAATTACATTGTCTGCTGTGACTGGATAAAAATACAAGGAAGTTTTAAATTCTGCTGTACATGCCTTGCTTTTCACTTGAGGGTCTTCAATACTACAAACACTTCTGTCCCAGTGGTGCTTGAAGGATCAAGCAGAGTTTTTTGAGGCCAACACTTCCAAAATCAGTGTCTTGTTTCAAGATTTTTATGGGAGCACTGCCCATCTGAAACTGATCTGCTGAAGGACCGGAGGAATTCTGTGAAATGACCAAATCAAATTTTTTATTTCTAAGGATATGTTGGGACAGGCATAATAACAAAAAGAACTTGTCAATGAGTTCCAACTCTTCAACAAATACATCTCAAAAGCAAAGTCAGTATTGATGGATTACTCACATGGGACCCTAATTTAGTCTGGGAGCAGCCCAAGAGGGAAGAGAGGAACAAAACCTATGGCCTTGGGTTCAGTCAGCACTTTTTCCCTTAGGCCTTCCTTTAGACCTTCCAGTCTAAAAGGTACACATACCCAAAGGCTGATTAGCAGTTTTAATTTGAAAGTTCGGTGCAATTTTACCCTGAAGCCACATATAAAAACTGCGTTAAGACAACACAGGAAATCACATGTAGATCATCACAACATAAAGCTCAGATTTTTTAATGTGGGGTTTTGCTTGGGTTTTGTTTTTGGTTTTTTAATGTGGTCTCATTTCGCACAGAGTAAGAACTCACCTGTTTATTTAATTTTTTTAATTAGGTTTATGAAATCCAGGTTCATTAAAACTAGACTGAGATCACAAAAAATACCATGACAATCAATAAAAGACCAAACTTTAGTATCACTTTCATGTAGCTTGAGAATTATAAGCTCCGTATTATACCTTTCACAAAAAAAGGTCTTATTAAAAAACAGATCAGTTCTGAACTGGACCAATTAAAATCACCAGACACATATTTTGCACATATGGTCTTTAACAAGTGAATAACTCTAAAAAGTGCTTAAATTAGCTTAGAAAGACAAATTTAATATTCCATAACCAAAAGAATTTGTTTCCGGTATTTTTAAGTGGATCATTTTCCAATAAATTAAAACCACAGACTGAGTGGAAATTGGTCTACCTCCTTTGAATTCATTAACAACAGGAGTTACACCACATGAATGTTCAGCAAATCAGTCTATAAATATATCCATAAAACTCTTCTGGTTCTTTCTGTTTGTTTCAATACATTTAAGTGCATTTACAGAAAGATGATGAACTCATTCAATCAATTTAAAATCTTATTTTCTTTATCTATACCCTTCCCAAGTGAATCCTATCCCCAGGCTATTATTTCACTTCATAGCTGTTGAAAGGATGGTTAGGAAACGGTTAATTCTGCAAGATTATGTCTTCCATATGCAGCTACCATTCAGCATCTCACCCTAAGGGTACAATCAACCAATAAAGGCTTTGTTCGATTATGTAATGCATGTATTTGATATCCCACTTGAGAACTCTGTTGGACGTAAAGACAGCTATAGCCTAGTGACTTTGCAAACAAGATGATGTAATATTTCTTTGGAAGTAACAAAACATCTGAGCATGCTCACTGTGAACCACAGAATTCAGAAGCCCAAGCACTTTTCAGTCTGAACCACTCAGCTGCTTGATAGCTGTGTCCCCCTTTATGGTTTGCTTGCTCTGCAGCACTTAAAAACATTCTGACACCAAGAAGAGAATCACAATTTTCTTCCAAACTAGTCACACAAAACCCACACAGAACAACCCAACTTCATTGCATTTACAGGTTCTCAAAAAATGGAATAAAATTCTCTCCCAAATTGCATCTAGGAACAAGAAAGAAAAAATGCTTTCTTTAAGTAACTTTAAGAAATGCACATGCCCAAAAGGCAGCAGCCAAAAGGACACCTAAGAGATTTGTGCAATTCCTAAAAGAGAAATTACATGTGTAATTCCAACTTGTATCAATATCCCCATATCTTAAGAGTTATTAAGGTGTTTAACTTAGGATTTGCATTCAAATGTTGCATATGAACACATTCCCAGTACATTCATTGTTCATCAAAGTAGAAACAGCAATAGCCTATAAATGTCATAAAACCATGCACACAAACATACACGTTAAAAGGACTGTCACCTGAAGGGGTTTCAGATATAGCAGCTTTCATCGTTCAGGTCAATGAAGAAGTGTTTTTTAAAAGAAAAGGAACGTTTAGTGAAAGTAAAATATTCAAACATTCACCAGAAAAATGACACAACAAAACAATAAGGTTCTATTGTCAGCTGAGTAAAATCACTCTCACTGAAGAAATTACTATGAATAGTGAGAGAGATAGAACAATGTCAGGGTCAGAAGAATGAAGACAGATAAAAAAAATCAAACCTAAAGCTCTACTAGAAAATAAAGTGAACATTCTTGTTCATTATGAAAGATGTGACCGTTTCCACTGTCCTCAATGCCATGCAATTGACAGTAACAAGCTGCCCCTATTTGAAACACAAGATTTCTAACGTAAGTCCATGCAGAAATGCAACATCCTGGCATTTTCCTTCCTAAACTCAGATCAATGTCAAAGTGAAAGGCATGCATCTGTGATTCTGTGCGGATTACTTCCTGATTCTGGACCGCTTCCCGTTCCCATTGACCTCCCTCAGGGAACAAAAGTGCAATCAATAAGCCTCCCTGCATTCCAGTACAAATGCTAAAAATACCTCTTACCATTCCTTCCCAGTCACTCCATTGGACATTGGCATCTTCACCTTCCCTCCATCTTCCACTAATCCACTAATGGATTTCCTTTTTTCTAACATGACAAAGACAAACTGGAACCTCACCTGACAAATGTTAGCCTCTTTTATTGCTTTTGGCTCCTAGATGCACATGAAAAACAGAGAGAAGCACAGAATAGCATAAGAGGAAAAGAAAAAAAACTTGTTAATAGCTGGTGCAGTAGTTAAAGAAAAAAGATAACAAACAAACAACTTCACTAGGTGATTTGGTCTCTCTATTATACTGCGGTTATGAAAAGAAACAAAGTATTATACTTGCAAAAGGATCCAGAAACATGATTCCCCCCCCCCCATTTTTTTTTATTACTTATAGTAATGCTATTCCCTGAAGCCTGTAGGAATCCACTACCAAAAACGGGCAGCTTTGCTGCTTTTGCTAAGTACCTAAAACAGAAAATGCTTCCAAGAAAGCCCAATATTGAAGCAAAAGTAGTGAGTCCAATTTTGGCTAAACGACCCAAATTCCATGACATCAATACATGTGGAACACAGACCAGGACATCATTTAAAGCTAAGGTATCACAATCAGTCCTTAGTCACTCGTTGTAAAAGTTAACTAGCTAAAAGAAGTCAAAATCCATTGGAACCATCATTCATTGAAGTTCAGACACACCCAGAACTCCTTTGTGTAAAACTACGTATATAAACTTTTCAAAGTGATTCCCAACAGATCTGGAGGCACTTCAGAATTCCCTCCAACTCAGACCCTGCTCTCCATGAGCAAAGCCACCAATAAAGGGTTTCCACAAGCCTCTCAGCTATGCGTGTTTCTGCTCCAGGGATACCTATGCCTACCACAACCGCTCCAAGAACTGCAACCATCCGTCACGCTGACCACTGAGAAAAATATTCTTAGCAACATTTTTGGGCATGACTTGCTTTGATTTACATACACACAGATAGCTAGAAGTTAAGGCTCCACTTAGGTTCCCAAGCCCCAAGGTCAAAGGAATTTTATAGCTCTCAAAGTGTTTATTCTTGTCAAGCTCTGCACAACCTTATGTCACCCTGGACACATCTTAGGCTTCTAGCAAAATAAACCCTCCTATTTTGGTAGTGTTGGATTCATGCATGCTCCATTTTACTCAGCAGCAATATCAAGGACTGATTTATGTGAGAATAGCCTCTGCCCATCTACTAAGGAAATCTGAAATAAAAACAATTAAAATCAGAAAAATAGAGTAAAACAGAAAAGAACTAACAAACTTCATGTGTCCCAAATTTGAATCAAACTAAGAGGTCATGCACAACTGGATCTCATTTAACCAATACAACATACTTTTGGAATTCAGAAATATACTTGTTCTTTTTCAGCTTTCTAGTTCTAGGCCTCTGTTTATTATAAATGGAATCGAGACATTTATGCATCATTTTGAAAGTTAAACACAAAAAGGCTGCAAGCACTATCTTAAGTACTGCATTACCATAACTAGAACCACTTTTCTCCCTCTGTCCTTGTTACTGGCTAGAATTATGCACAAATATTTACCTATACATATAGTTCTGTATTTATTGGAGAGGGGGAAGGGGAGTAAACAACCCAAAGATCAACAAATTTACAGTGCTTAAATCTTTATTCTGTAGAGTGACCTAAAAGTACTAAGGTCTGTGTTCTTTCGTTGAATCCATTTAAGAAATAAGGTTTTTATTTTTTTCTTGAGTAATAATACAGTCTGCTTATAAGATAAATTATTAGCAATTATCAAATGTACTATGAGATTTCATAGCAGAATATGCCACTTCAGATCTCACTTATATGAAACTGTATCATTACAAGAAATGATACAAGAAAGAACCCAATACATTGCTCTCTTTAATCAATTCTACACAGTTCATCTTGATCACACGCTGTATAAATGCAATTTGTATGGACTGTAATTATCTTTCATCTAATTAATATTAATCTTCGTATTAGAAGCTCCTGAGATCACTGGCCAGAGCAAATAGAAGCCAGAAATTACGCTCTGTCAAAACGCTTTCAGTCAGGCTACCCAGGTTAAAAGTTAACAATCAAGTTACCAACATTAAAAGGTACAGAAGCTTCATCCTTACAACTAAAAATAGGTAACTGAACAAAACAGGTTAAAAATAAAGCACTCAACAACTAAAAAGCTCCACAAAATAAAGCAGATTATAAAGCAGTGGGAAAGATTGAAGGGAACACTGTTTAAAGAGCATAGGATTTTAGGGACTAAAAGTAAATTTTGCCTTTTCTTCAGATGCTGGAAGAGAATTTCCTTAAACCACTTTTTTGGTGCTTTAGTTCAGTTTTCAAGCATGAAGCAAGCTGTAGGCTATTCAAGCATTTAGTTCATCTCCTAAAGACCTTCTTTGTAATAGTCCATCCTGTTGACATAACACCCGGAGACATGAGATCAATAAAAGTGTTCCCAGATAATGACAAAACTTCAATATTGCTGAGTTGAAAGTAATGGTTCTTAAGGCTGATATGTCTCATGCCAGCTGCTGTAAAAAAGCCAAATTAATACCCTTTTGAATTTGTTCTCCTTCCTCACTCAAGGGTTTTGTAAAATTTTTGTTGCAGACTCTGGAGCTGTGGAGTGTCTGAGTCTGCTAAATACATTTCTCCAAGCCCAAGAGACTCCTTGAACAGTACCTGCTGTGGGCAAGACTAACACAAAGAGCTACATGTGACTACACCCTAGGAGATCAAGAAATTCTGTAAATACTTTTCCAGACCAGAGAACTGAACCGCACAACTAAGTCACATTTCTAAACTATGAATCCATCAGATAGCTCAGCAATTCTGAATCCCAAAGGGATCCAAGTTTTACGAGTTACATTACATCCCTAGGAATCCGCAATCTAAAACAGCCTGTATAGGATACATTTGCCTCTGCATTATTTCAACACATATTCCTTGAACAGGTACCAAAATCACCAATAACTTGAAGCACTGTGCTTTAAACAGGAGCTATCGTATAGCTACTGAAATGACAGAGAATAAGAAAAGCCTTTTTGAATGTATTTCTTACCAGGAATCCTAAGGGGGGGATTTATCAAGACAGAAAAGATGTCTGTTATTACACAGATTTTGTAACATAAATGCAGCATCTAGAGACCCAAAGAAGGGCCTCTGGGCCCAAGAGCAAGTTTGTGTTTTACTCTGTTAGTGCGGGCAGCCCAACAAAAAACCACTTTCTCTCCTTGCCTATTTTGCCTTCCTTAGCATCCATACTCATTCTTCTACAGTCTTACTCCCTTTCCGAAAAGCCCTTTAACAGCTCTGTTTTCACTGGGTTAATCAGTAGGAGGCAAGAGAAGCCTGTTCAACAGAATTATAACAATGAAATGTAGGCTTCATGATACATTTTAATTCTGGATTCTCTCTACTTAACCACCAAAAAAGAAAAAAAGCATGACAACTTTGTCCTCCTCTTTGCATAGCATCAGTGGCACCAACGAGCCTTCTTCCAGTTCCGATGCTGCATTCAAGTCCACATTCACCTAAGCATGTGCCTGACAAGCTTGTGCTCCCAAAGTAGTCAATGGCCTCAGGAGGCCCCTGTAAACTTGCAACCCGCAAGAAATGCACTGAACGCCATATCCCTTCTACCTGTGTGCTGGGCTTTGCTCTCCAAGCCATTGGTGGAATGGCATCACCCAGCAACAAGTGCAGGAACAACAGACATGAAGGGAAAAGCATAACGGAAGAGATGGTGAATGATATGAAGGAGCTGAAAGAGCCTGCAATAACTCGATCTACTTTTTCACCTCATATGATCAAAGCTTTCAAAGAAACATCCTCCATTGGCACCATGTTCAATTCATGGCAGTGTGAAAAGCTGAGTCAACAAACCTGTGCAGTTTTTATTCAAACAAGAATTATACTGCTCTGAAAGGGAGTTGATCACTTTGAATAAAATGACTGAACTCACAGTTTAGATTAATACATAAAAAAGAGACAGGGATTCATGTGGAGTCAGACTTTAAGCTCAAGATGTTTCAGCCACGCCACTTCCCTGAAGTTCTACAAAAAGAATCTTTGACCAAATATATAGTGTCACATTTTTTCTTATTTTCTAATGACTAAAAACAGACATTTAAAATATGTTCTACTTCCAAGCATGTTCACAGACATGAAACTTAGCACCTTCCAAGGTCCTAAGTCTTCACAGGATTACAACTCACTTTCGCTATTGCATTAATACTGAAATGGCTGTCGTGCCTCCAGAAATAGCCCAGCTAGACAGGCATACTTGTGGGTGAGGGTAGGTTTACAAAAAAATCTCACTGCAGAACCCATCACAAACAAAACAAACCCCCAGTCCCAAACTTCTTCTTAAAATACACTCTTATACAGAGCCTTCATGAACTAAAGAGCATGATCTCATTTCATCAAGGAGAAAAGATTACTTGGCTATATCTGGTTTATATACAGTAGGGGAAGGCATACAAATTAAATTCTATTCATCTTTGTTCATGGTAAACTCTGCCATGCAAAAAAAAGACTTTTTCATAAAAAATTACCTCCGTCCCATAAACAAAATGAAATCACCTCACAACCAGATATGAAGCACTTGCAAGTTCTCCTTAGAAGCCATTAGTAGTTGAGAGATGCAGTCATCAACTTCCCAATGCAGCGCTCAACATAAAGGGATCTAATTATCCTTAATATTTGGCTAGGAATTTTATTTGTATCTGCCAAAAAAAGGGAGAATAATGGCATCTGCAAACAATAGGAAAGTTTGAAAAAATATTTCCTCCTGCTGCCAAAAAAAATTAAAAACACAGAGCAATGAAGATATGAATCTCTTTCCGCCCATGGTCCATAGGAAAAGACACATGAATCTGAAGAATGTTGTCTTTAGAACTTTCCCCTGCTTCTGCTCCTTGCCTTCCACATGCATTTATCAATTGTCAGTACATTTCAGACTGTAAATAAGCCGTAATAACCTCCATATTTCTCTTTGCAATACTCAGTATTTAATCTATATATTTGGATATGAAACCCTAAAACACTTTACTGATGAAATCAAAGAGATCATCAAGCACAATGCTAGGAGAAATAATAAAGATAAATTAGAAAAATTTCGAAGGACGCTATTAATCTAAGAAATAATTAGAGTGAGTCTTTGTCCACTGAGTAATGTCCAAACTCCCACAGATTTCAGAGACAAGGCTGAGCACACAGTGGAGAAAAATCCTTGAAGTCACATGAGTTACTAAAACATTAAATATCAGATCCGATTTATGAAAGGCAATAAAATTCAGCTTGTCAATTCTGCATATGTTTCAGTTCTCCAGGTATCACATGCAAAACTTAAGCAGACCACCTCCACAAGAGCGAACAGTTTTAAATAATGTAAAATACTAACACAATCTTTGACAGTATTTGTACTTCAGTAGATGTTTATTTTTGGAATATGAAAGTAACCTAAAGATTGAGACCCCAGGGAGAATTTCAAAATCCCAAGCTTCAACAGTATCTACATGAAGTAAATGGGACCAAGAGCCTGATTCAGCCAAGCATTTCAATATATCATTAAAATCAGACTTCTGCTGAAGTCCTTTCCTTTTTCAACAAAAATACACAGGGCTATGTTTTAAGTGCTTTGTTGAACTGAGGCCCAAGTTCTAATTTCCTTTATTTATCTTAGATACAAAATGGCCAAAGGAGGGGGTCAAATGCTGCAATAGATAGGTTATGGGTTTAAGGACACTGGAACTGCTGCTATGAAATGCCATGGGAAGAAAAAGGAAAGAGAAGTAGTTTAATGATGGAAGTAATGGGAGGAATTCAGATAGTTTAAGATAAAGTCTAAACAACTGCCCGAAAGTCTTTTAGCTTATTTTATCTTCTCCTTGCCTCATATAATCTTCCATCTCTCCAGCTTCTTTTTTTTAAAGTAAAATCCTGAAAGAATGTGGGCACAAATAACAATACAAAATGATAAGCAGACACTAGACAAAAGTTACTGCAAACAGCTGCACAGAGCAGCCCTGCATTGACAAGAGATGCACCAAATGATTTAGTAAGATTTTCTTTTGGTCTCCAATTTCTACAAATCCACAGTTCCTTCTGCTGTCACAATACTTGCAAACGCACCAATTCCGTGCAAAACTATGTGTGGTAACTAAGGAACCAGAAGTCATTTTCAGGGAGGAATGGAGAATAAGACAGGCATAGCTGCCTGTCCAAAGGCTTTTTTTTTCTCTCTTTGGTGTAGTTCATCAGTGCCAAGATTCCACCTACAGATACTGAAAGAAACTGTAAAAAAGCAGTAAAGGTTTCTCTGCAACTCAATTCATTGCCTCAGATAAAAATAAGCTTTTCATGTCATAGTAGTCCAGAACTCGGAATTTTTAATAATATAGTTCCTTAATAGGGCTTGGAATAGCACTGTACTCTGTGATTTAAGTCATGACAACATGAGAGAAGGAAGTCAGGTCATTACACACTCAGCTGATGCTCTTTGATAAAGCTGGTTTGCAGAAGGTCACAGACATGCACTTTTGTATTGCAGAGAAGAATTAATTAAGAAACTAGAAGTTTGTATTTTGGCCATCCCCAGATGTAAACACAGACTTACAAACAGAAGGACTTGCATCTCTATTCCCTGCTCCCAGACTACCAATAAACTTAATACCAGCACTATCTGAGCTGTGTTCCTTGCAACTCCAGAACAGAACTAGATTGTGAGGATGATGTTTTGATTACTAGCTTTTGAGAAGTCCTCTTCTTCAAAGCTGCTTATGGCCTAAAACAACTGTTCAATGTAGGAGAACAAAAATGCAGGCAATTTTCATATATACTACAGAAAAAGGGTGTGTGCAGGTGAAGGGCAAGTTGCAGAAAAACAAAACAATTGCAAAGAGAAGGAAAGAAAAAAAACCAAACCCAGGACAGAAACAGTAGTTCTCACCCCTAAGGATTTATATGCTTGCATGCACACATGCATATGTAAAAACGAATGCATTCACATTTAACTCCTACCTACCTTCCAGTGAATAACTTCCCTGACTCCCCCTCCAAATCAGAACTGGATACAGCAGTACCTCCACAGCCTGCTCTAAGACAGTACCTTGCACCTGCAGTTGTCCTGTCATTTTAAACAGAGTCCCAGCAGAAAGGCTGAGTTTGTAGCAGAAGATATTCCCCATGCCAAGGTCACCTGGATGAGCTTGTGTTTCAAATGATCCATATTGGCATAATACTTTTGAGAAAAACTAGACAAACTGTGAGCTTCCAAAAACATTAGCCAAGCAACTGAATAGGTCAGTGTGAGCTAAAGAACAGGTTATTTTGTTTTTGTTTGGATTTGATTATTAAATCTCCCTAGAATAGCAAATGAAATATTATCCTGGTCTGTCCATTGGTATATTCAAATAAGATGTTTTCTATCTCCAAAACCATTTGGGAAGGGTTAGTATTAAATAACTTGAAAGTTTTCTGATGAGGCACCCAAATCTGAACTTTCTCAGAAATTGACAAAGAGGCCACAGCAGGATCACCCATACAAATAAGCAGCACAGTTCTCAGGAAGTCTTTACTCAGTAACAATGCAAGGGGTTGCTTAGAATTTTCCGACTAAAGAATAAGTACCTTTTTCAGGCTACACTCAGGGTAAATATATGCAAGATAGCTAGAAGATGTCTGTCTTGTTAATGAAATGCAAACATCTTAATCACCATTTGTCTTCATACCTACAGACAACACCTCCAAATAAGTAACTTGCCTCATGTTAGCATTATGTTCAATACAACAAAACACACTAAAAGCAGGCAGAGAACTGCTTAAGCCATAGAGATGAAGACTAAAATTCAAATGCTGCAAATAAATTAATTGTGGATGCACCTACTTTAACACTCTACACTTTAATAGCGTGGAATGCCTTTCAACTGTCTCATTTACCCATCAACATAAAAGGTCATAAAAACATGACTCTAATTAACCCTTAGTAGATTTTCAGTAACAAATTTTGTGCCTATTTCCAGTATTTCTTCCTTCTGTTCTCAATGTTTATTCAGGGTGTACACTAAAGAATGGGGAATACAAGAGATACATTTTAAGTTCTTCAATCTAAATCCTACTTTTTGGCTTTCTGCCTCTTTCGTAAATATTAAAACAAATGACTCATTTCTTCGAGACCTTCTTACTAAAAATAGTTGGTTGGACTGCTTAATTGTGTTAGCTGAAACACAAACATATGAAAAAGGAAAGGGGTTTGTAGAAAAAACACTGAAGAGAAAAAAAATCAGATTTCATCTGGCCTTCCCATCATCACTTAAGAGAATTGTTTAGTAGTTACATCATCAGGAAATAAAATACTATCCTCCAAGGACCCCGACTCTTTACAGAAGGAAAAAAAAAAGGAAGGCTCAAAGTTCATATCCCCCTCAGAGGAGTTCGGCTCAACTCACATTTTCTGTCATATTAAGAAAAAAAAAAGAAAAAAGGAAAACAGAAAAGCTCCCTTAGAACAGCTAATTAAAAAAGATGACTTGAAATTTAGTTTTTCCGTTTTCAAACTCTAGGCTGCGGGACCAAGTGGAAAACATTGTACCTAATCAGTAACAACTTCTAACGAGCTTATTATCAGCGCTAGAGGGGAACTGCCCTAACCCAAACCTTCCGCACATTCTTCTTGGCCCTGAGCTGGTGGACAAACGCAGCGTTTCACACAGTGCCGGGCTGAGCCGGAGCCAGCACCCGGGGCCGAGCTGCCCAGGGCGGGCAGAGCTGCCCAGGGAGAGCCGAGCTGCCCAGAGGGGGACAAGCTGCCCAGGACGAGCTGCCCAGGGCCAGCCGAGCTGCCCAGAGCGGGACGAGCTGCCCAGAGGGGGACGAGCTGCCCAGGGCCAGCCGAGTTTCCCAGAGAGGGACGAGCTGCCCAGAGGGGGACGAGCTGCCCAGGGCCAGCCGAGTTTCCCAGAGAGGGACGAGCTGCCCAGAGGGGGACGAGCTGCCCAGGGCCAGCCGAGGTCTCCACGCCGAGGCCGCGGCCGCCCCGCCAGCGGAGAGCACCGGGCAGCACGGCGGGGCTGCACCGCGCCTTATATGGCAAGGCGCTGACGTAATGCGGCATAGGCTCGGGCCGGCCGCGCGCCCATCCCTCATTGTTTAGCGGGAGCGCTGGAATGCTCGCAGCCCCGATGCCACCGCGCAGCGCCCGCGCCGTGCAGCACCAGCTCAGCCGGGAGTGCTATAGCCCGCCAGCGCAAGGTAAGGCAGAGGGTGGGAAGCAAGCTTCTTCTGGCAAGCACTGGCGCTTCTGGCTTTTTCCTATCGAGATACTTTTTTTTTTTTTAAAAAAAAGTCACTTTCAAAAAAAGAGAGAGGTGAGGACTGAGAAACAATGAAATACCCAAAACAGCACCAGGAGATGTAGAAGATGTCTGGTTAGTCATATATAGGGTGACTATTTCAAGCATTAAAAACTGCCTTTAAAACAATTCCTACAGAGGCAACAGATGAGGAATTAACGTAACATTAAAGAAAAGGAGAGAGTTATGAATTACACACACTTTCCAAATGGTCGGATAAAATCATGACTGCATTTAAAGCTGTGGAAGGAGTCCAACAGTATTGTAATATATTAGGTAGAGCTGCTGCCTCTCTTGCTGCTGCATTTGCATGCACATGCTATATATTAGTTGACATGTACGCACACATGTCTCTAAGCCTTTACTATACTTTTGAACAACTTCTCCGGTAGTTTACAGAGCTATGTGTAAACTGCCACAAACATTACTTTGCAATAAGATTATGCTATGTCTAAAAGAAAGAATTGCAACTAGTTTAATTACTAACAAACTTCTCAACTCCTACACACTGCTTCCCTCTTCTGTGTCTTGCGTGCAAGTGTCAAATCACAAGAGGACAGAACTGTCAGATTTTGATAAAAAAAACTTTTAAATCCTGGTCAAACACATGATGAGTGTGAGAATCAGAAAACACACTGCTCTCTTCAAGGCTTATTCTGCAAGATGCTCAACAGTATTGCAGTTACTAACTCCAGAAAACAGGGAATGAAAAACAGCTCTGACAAGGCACAAAGCACCTTGAAATATTAGACTTCAGTGTGTTTATAACTCACACCTGCATAGTATGCAAAATTACACTGTCCTCTCCGTTAATTAAGGGCCAAACCCTGTTAAATCCTTGTTTATAGGAACTGCAATTAAGTCAATTGTACTGTCCTACTTGCAAATTGGAACTACTGAGCACTGCTCTTCAGAGTCCTATGTGTAATTTAAAATGTTAGAAAAGTTATACCTTAAGACCTTTAAACTCAAACTCTTCTTACAGGTAAAACATGTTTTTGTGGTATGTTTTCCTTTTCCTTAATACGAAATTAAATCAGCATGAAATTTTAGGAGAGAAGTAAGGGTTCTTCTTCTCTTTATTTGATGTTTTAAATCCTGCAAAATCCTTGTTCAAGTATATATTTAGGAAAAATCAAAGCTGATAAAAACATATGCATTGTTGTAGTATCATGCATGCATGGATTTAGAGGCTGAGCCAAAATATCATGTGTGAACTTTTTCACAACTTCTTTTGGCTTTAAACATGGAGAAAATATGAAGCAGTTATTTTCAACATGCTCCTAAAAATGTAAATATAAAGAGACATTTCATTTCAAAGATAATGCAAGTATTTGTGTATTATGAACCTCGGCAATTAGATAAAAGTCACATCCATGTTTCCAACATAATCTCTTTTGTAACAAGCAAAATTTATACCTCTGTTGATGAGAGAATCAGGGAAGAGGGCACTGTATAGTATATATAGAATGAAAAGAATCCTAGCAACCGCAACAAATGTAATTTCATAGTAGCAAAACAATACCCCATATCAGTATCCTGAGCCCCTTCTGCTCACTATTCTGTCATATCTGCAGAGTCCTGGCAGTTTTAAAATGATTACTTAGTCTTCTAAATATCCAGTGTCAAGTTATAAAGTAAAAAACTTGGCTGTGTTATGAACAGATGTGTTAGGAACCAAAGTTAAGGAACAGTCCTCAAAAGGTGTCTAAGTAGAAAGGATAAACTGAAGAAGTCGAAAGACTACAATATGACAAAGAAAAAATATTAACAGGAATGCTACATATGCAATAGATTTGGTAAAAGCAGTAAGCAGAAAAAGTTCTCCCCATAGGTAAGAGACAATTTCAGCTGCTCCAAATCCAACAAAGAAGAGTAACTTCTATCACTAATTACTGCTTTAGCAGGATCTAAAGTACCATCTGTACTGTGAATACTGCTAGCCTAATACAAAATAGCATCTATGAAAAGCCAGAACTCTACTTCTCATAGTCTGTCCTCCTTAGATTAAGAGGGGAAAAAACCCACACTCTTCACTTAATACTTACAGGACCAATTTTGCTGTCATTTATACTGGTAAAACTCCAAAAGAATTAGGCGGAGGTGTAATGATTACACCTCTCTCACTGCTGTTTCCGCCCCCCCCCCCGCCCCGTATTACACTCCTTTGTTATATCAGATTTCTTAACATGTATTGGGTATTAATTGATAGGTATTCTTAATTTTAAGTGATTAAAACACTAGCATCTGTTCATTTAAAGGTGACAGTGAAAGAAAATAATGATCACGTAACTCAGTTTTAAACAATTGTATTTCATCTAAATTTCTTTTTATAGTAATTTTTCACATCTAATGTGAAAACATTTTAAGAACAAATATATCCTCCAGAAATGAAAGTCAACTTCCTATCAAACTGCATTGACCCTTTGTTCCTTTCCCGTCACTTCCCTTTCCGCCACTGACAAACCTGCTGACAGCAGACTTTTTAGAGCTTTGATCCAGAAGACAAGGGATCTAACTTAAACTTAGTTTCTAATCCTCATCACTATTAGTAAAATCAAATTATTTCTTGACTTGTGCTGAGCAACAGCATTTTCATAGTATTTACCTAATACTACGATGAATTACCAAATTTACCCTTGTCATGGGATTAAAAAAAAAAGCCTGGTTTTACTCCCAGTGGGTTTTCCCTCTGTGGCAGATCTTAAAAGACTGAGTTTTCTTCAGGAAAAATTCTTTACCACACGTAGTTTAGCATGGGCAAGTAAACAACTCCAGCTCCTCTGGACCTTTCCTACAAGCAGCTGTTCTCAAATCCTGGGTGTGGTGCTACCTGAATACAGTTCATTAAAAAAAGCAATTAAAATATCTAAGTCAGAGAATCCTAAGGAGTTTACAATGTAGGAAGACGTATCTTTAAAAACCATTGTACAAAACCGTAGTTCTGTCTCATTAATAGTTTCCCTCAACACTTTATCTTGCCACCAAGTTGATTTGAACTTAGAAATTATGTCTTATCAATAATTTTTAATTGCTTAGGGTTTTTCTTTCATACTGAATGGATTCTGCCATGGCACCCTTAGGGTTTAGGTTGAGCTTTCTGATGCAGTTGAAAGCTTGATTAGTTCAACCATTCACTAAACTGTATTACTCAGCTCCAAGAAGGTAAAAATCGCTGCTGAAAAATTCTAAATATAGTGCCCAGTCTTGTGATTTAAGTGAAGTAATGGACAGTTTGACTCTTAACACCTCTCAGTACATTATGCTGATTTTGAGGTTTGCTGTGTTTTCTGGCAGCAAGACAAAAATCACTTTGATTGCATGTCCAGTGCACCATGTGGTTCGTGAAGTTCCGTAGGTGCACTCACACCGATGCACCAATGGAGCACTCTCAGGCAGTTACAGCTCACTTCTCCAGAGTGTTCACAATTTCTAGCAGAATGTATTTGAAGATCTTCTGAAGCAGTCTGTGGCCGCCCGTTAAAAACAGTACAAAAAACACCTCCTCTGTTCCTCACCAGAGCTGATGTGACTGTGAAGAGGTGAATGCTCATGCAAACAGTGAATGCTGGCTGAACACCCAGCAACATCATTGTATAACCCTCCCTTAACAGCAATACGGAAATATTGGGGGTGAAAGTTCAACCCAACCTTGCTAGGTAACATTTCCACACAACTCAAAACCATAACCTTGGACATTCGAGCTGATAAATGCATGTACTTTCTGCCTGTTGCAAAAGTCACCCCTGCTGCTGCAGCTCATGGTGCACATGACGATGATGTAACACAGCCGCTTGACTTCAGCCTCAGGCTGGGCAGGTGACCACCAGAGACTGGTTGCTGAGGCAGAGCAGCAGAACTTGAGCCATTCTGCTTCACGCTGCTCAAAGAACCTGAGAAACCAGAGCCCACAACCACTTAACTGCTCATGCCCAAACTTCCCAAACCTCTATAGACATACGTCAGGGAGGGTACACAAAGCTCTAGTGAACGTGACTGAAAACGTGGATGGGAAAAAACCCACTCTTGACAAGAAAAACACTCATTTGCATACATGTCAGGGATGTGAAACAATACATCAGAATTCATTATCCTTTCTAGATTTCCAAAGGCCTGGGAAGGAACACAACGGTTGCACTTAAATGATGGATAGAGTTCTTAAAAGCTGCCTGAAACCTAATATTCAAAGCATTTTCTTTCAAATTCATTGCAGACAGCTGATTTAAAACTGTCTTTTTTTTATTAGAGACACAAAGCTTATCTAGTGTTTGCATAGCAACTATCGTGATGACAGAGTAAGAGAATGAGGAAAAATTTTTAGAAATGAAGCAGCATGATGCTACTACCATAAAAAACCCACATAAAACTGGCTGCTTAAAAATGGAAAGTAATGCACTCATAAAACTCACATTTTAATTACACATTGAATTTTAGCACATGGACAAAACTATCTAAGAGTTACGTTTAAGCTGACTGAATTCTGTCAACTTTCAATGGATTTAACCTTTTTTTTGGTACAATTTCTACAGCTTTCAGTCATTAAGTCTAACTATGAAGAAGATTAGGAAATTTTATCACATGTAACTTTGGCCTACCTGAAACTAACGTCACCCATCACATTCCCAAACATGATTCTATTCTACTTAGCCACAAAGAGGTTTCTCAGAAGAAGCCTAATAAATGCCACGGTTGTTTTTGTTTTCTTCTTCAAAATGCTACCCCCCGGTCAAGCACATTCTTCATCTCAGCAGAGCCATCCTGTTACAGATCCATACCAAGAAAAAGGAAAGTGATTTATATTGGTCACTTGAACCTGAGGGTGTAACAACTCCACATTTGGGACAGCCAATCCTAATCTAAATATTTGAAATCCAGTATTGAACACACTAACTTGGATGTAGGGAGGTGTGAAAAAAAAAAACCAATGCTCAAGTGTTAATGCTTAAAGCTGAAACATTTTTCTTAACTTGCAAAATACTACTATATACTTTTTCATGGAAAGTCTTTTAACTAGCAGCCTATTAGCATACCCAAACTAAATACTGAATTGCCTTCAATGAAAAGGCCACCATGAACCTTGGCAGCCCTAAAACCTCTAAAATCTGTGTTTCTGAAGACTTATCTAATATATAAACGGGCATGTTCATTTGTGTGCATATGAGCAAGCAGAGCAGGGCAATAAAAGCCTCTGCAGCGAAGTCAGCAAGTACAGCTTCACTACAGGCCAATTCCAGATGACAAACAGCTGCCTACGAGGGTGGTGCGGGGACGACACCAACCGGTGCAGAACGCTTGGGCTTGTGCTGGGAGATGCACACATTGGTTCCCTTTTGGGAAAGCAGCAGACAACAGCTGACAGGAATAGTCAAGCTTACATACTTGGCTAACCCATATAAAGGAGGAGGAAGGAAAATGTAACCTGGTATACAAAGGAGCAGCCACTTTGGAAAGGGTCTACTTGTCCCTGCTTTGTTCCCACCCACCGCTTTGAGCCCTATAGGATTACTGTCATCTCCATAGATAGCAAAGTTTCCCTATTTCAATCAGGATTAACTGGGTGTGAGGAATCCGAAACTGACACTGGTAACATTTTATAACTTATAAATGACCCACTCATATATCTAGATTAAAGCAGTTAACTAAAGAACTTGCAAGTTCTGTCTACAGATAACTCTTTTATTTACAGCATTTGAAACCACATTGTAAATTAATGATAAAAGCTAAAATGTATTACATCAGAAACATACTGTACATGAAAGCATGCTACAGCTCCCTCATTTTCAGTGACATCTGAAACAAGAAACTATAACCTGAATACCACAGACCATCAGCCAAGAGGCAAGAAAAGAGATCAAGTAGGGCATGTAGCCAAATGTCACATAATGATACTGAGTTATAAATCAATTTGGGGTACACTAACAAGGCACAGAATGTTCAACTGAATTCACAGTTCCTTAAAGAACAAGGAACACAAAGTCTTCATATGAAGGGACAAGGGAAGCATATATGCACGTGACCCTGCTCTTTCCTAAAAAAGCCTTTTCCTATGACAGTTTCTGAAAGGCAAAGAACACTGGAAAACAACTAAAGATGGAAAAAGTAAGTATCTCTCTTGGCTTTAGGAAGACTGCTCAGACCAATTTTAGAAGAGTTTAAGAAATCATTGATCACAGAAATGCTAGAACTAGTTAAATCCACTTTTTTCATCCCAACAATTTAGGGGTTTTTCCCTAGGAAATAGAGAAAGATTTATTTTACAAAGCAAGCAAGTTACTCCAGCTGCTGAACACACATGCAAGTAGCTAAAAAAACCAAAACACCACAACCACCCTAAACAGGGTTATTGGCACTCTGAGTGGACATATGACAAAAGGATCCAATTTCTTTTACTCTTAAGCAGGGTATTTGATCTTTAACACAGTGAACAACCAAGGCTGCACAAAGATGGAAATATCTTACTTTAACACATCATAATCAACATACTTGAGAGCAAAAGATGTCCTTCAGTTAAACAATTCATCACAGGTGAAGAAGCTACTTAAACTATCATTTGCTATTCAACTATGTGAATTAAATCCGTGAAGAAAACCTTGGTTAGAACTATAACCATTAAAAAAATTCTCTAACTATCATCTTTAGGTCTCCAGTGTAGCTTCCAGTCCTGTAGTCTAAAACAATGTGTTAGTCCTCTTTGAAGAGGATCAGTTTGGAGAAACCATGTAAACTCAAATGCTGAACAAGAGCACATTTGTTCAGGATTAACATGCTTCAGACAAAACACGCATTGACTTTGCACCTTTAGATAATTCACCAAGTGCTGCCAGGTCTATGTGGCCAGAGGCCTACAGGGAGAAGAGAAAATACAACCTCCAAACATTTAGCAGGTTTAGAACAGAGAGCAAGAAAATGAATTATCTCCCAGGTCACTAAGCCACCAGAGCTATAGAAGTTCGATACCTAGAACTGCAGCCAGAAGCAATTTGTAATGCATCAGAAACAGTTCCCATACAATTTCTGAAGGTCACAGAGTGCAAAGCAGGAAACTAGCAGGAGTCTTCATCACTTGTAGCTTTAAAGCCAAGTTCAGCCAGTTAACCCTGCCACAACGCATTGCTACCATCTCTCTCACCTGTATCTCTAACATGAAGTGCTGGCCAAGTCTTAGAGAAAATGGACACGCTCACATTATCAGGTCTATGGGGAAAAGATGCATATTTAGCTTCAAAATGAAACTTCTGTTTGATATTAACACTGTTGCTGTTAACACTATTACTTACAGTCTTGGCTACCAGAAAAAGTTGCAACTTTTTAGCAAACCTGATAAAAGCCTCAACTGCACTGCTTCATGCAACCTAGCATCAAGGAGAATTTAAATACCTCAAGCTAAATTTGTAGTAACGATTAAGAGTTATGTTTTCTGACAAAAAAGAAGGAACGGGGTGCCACCCAAGCCCAGTTTCAAACACTCAGAGTTTATTAAACACATACACGGAGCTACTTCAGGAAATAAGCACACCCGAGAAAAGGCTTACTTTTGTCTTAGGTTGTATGTATATAATAAAGATTTTATGGATAAGAACAGAACCCTCAAAAAGTCATGGAATTTGAATCCTCCTGCAAAGCAGTGACACCACCTATATAATTTCTGAGGAATGTTTGTCTAATTGTTTATAACCAGGCTCATTCCTCCAAATAATGCCAAACTCTCAGTCTTCTCTGACAGTCCCATTCAGCACTAAAGTATCTTTATTTACTGTGTTTAATCTGTGTGGTTTAAATCACAATTTCAGCACATAAATTCTTGTCTTGTACACTGAGCATGAGGAGTGCATAATAAAGTTTGCAGACAAGTTCCACCTGTCTAGAAGCAAGCGGCCACTGAGCAGCTTATCCAGGGCTGGCAGCATGAGTAGGATGCCTTCAGTTCAAAAGACAGAGTGTGCATGGCAGTATGGAAAGTTCTAAATTTTACCACTGCTGATGACTGATAATATAAGGCCATGGTTAGCGTAAGAGATAGGCACTGTGCCTACTCTGCCCATGGATGAAAATGCAGCCCCAGACATTTATTTTTATATAAAATGTGTGTTAAAATTGTTTTAGAGAACATCCAGTTCCTGTAAATGTTATGGGAAAATGACATTTACGACTAACCAGTCTCCTCTGAGTAACATGATGTGTTATTGTTGGCTGAGTGCCATTTTCTGCCATACCAAAAATATTAACTAATTGAAGTTTAAAAAAAGTTTCTATAAGTTGGATCCTTGCACAGTTATGCCCACTTCTGGTCAAGACAGCAGCACCAGCACTGCCTGAGGTGACTCAGACACCAGAACAGCACCTATTTTCCCATCTGCGCCCCCGCTAAAAACATTCCATAAAAGAGGTCCACCTTGAACCTACACACTATGATGTTACATACCGAATAAATAAAAAAAAAAACCACAGGATTTATCTGTAGTAATTGCTTAATGAAAACTCAGATTGTTCACTTAATATAAAACAGTATCATTAAATTGAAGTGTAAAAATATGACTTAGGGGTTACAAACTTACACTGAGCTGAAGCAACTGACTCGTTCAGAGAATCAGAACTTCTGCAAACTCCTCAATCAACTGAACGATGCAGAGTAAATAGCCAAGACGAAAACTCACACCTTTTAAATATTACTCTTCCATCAATAGTAAACACAGCATGGCAGCGATAGCAAAGAAGTATTTGCCTTACACAAACCAAACACATATGGCTGGGATCATCAGTGCTAGTAGTAGCCTGACCAGAACTACCTACAATTTGGGCAAGCTGCACTCCCTTGTTTATGCCTAATCTTTCCATGGGGAGTGGGGGTGAAGACAGGCAGGGCTCCAAAAGACAGTTTTCAGGAGCCAAGTTAACTCCTGTAAGAGTTCTTCACTTGGTGAATCCTAGCAGGAGGCTGCAATTGCATGGATTCCTGGTACTGACACTCCGAACAGAAACTGCAAACCCATCCACCTGCCCACAGGGGGGATTAAGTTCTGTCCTGTTTATCTCTGCAGTAGTGAGTGTTTTACAACACTGGTGATTTTAAAAACAGCTCAGTAACTGTGGTCAAGCAATAATGGTCTATCAGGAATAATGTGTAAAGTATACACTTAAAACAAAATTCAGGTTCATAAAGACACATGATTTCTCTCATCAATTTAACTTGTTAGCATGTAAGATCAAATATCAAATGCAATCATTTCAATGATACTGTTGTTTAAAAATCACAAATTCTAAAAAGCAGTAGCTGTCTTGGTTTATTTTGTGTAATTACTGCACTTGAAACCTATTTGGATTAATAATAATTCTCAAAATCCGTTACAGTAAGTTAACAGTGCTTTTCCATTTTAATAAATCTGAGGATCAGGCATAAAATTTCACTTGTTAAAGATGAAGACAAGACAGAAGCAGGACCTGGATTAGTAACTGAAAAGTTCTGCCTCAGTCTCGTTGCTTTGACCCCTATACCACATCTCTTGTGGTTCATCTTTCCATTTCCTTCAGAAAGCTTTCCATCTGCAAAACTATAATTTGCTGGCTGACGTAAATTTGAAGAGTTCCAAATTCTGGTGTTGCATCTGAAATTACTGGCTTTATTTCTGATTTTACAGGCAGTGTGGTGGGAGACACTGAGAGAGATAGGGGAGGAAGGGGAAGGTGGTGAATATGCACTATGGTAACATAAAAAAAAAAAATCCTGAACTACTAACTAACAAAACCCAAGTGCTATTCCCGTGAGCTGGTTACCTTATTGAGGTATTTAGATTCAGAACAGAAGAGGATTAAGTCATGCTGCATTCACAATCATATGGCATTGAAATACCAAAAGTAATAGATACTGCCTTCAAAGAATACCTGAAATAGCTGTTAAATCTAGAAAGAGGGAAGTAGAAAGCAGAGTGCGTCTCAAAAGCAGTGACACATCAGAGTCCAGCTCACAATTCATTGTACCATGTTTTCTAGTAAGCTGAATGCTGGGACCCAGAGTTTTCAAGGCTAACTTCAAGTAAAGCTCATTAATATTGTGGTCTTCTCAGGTTCGTGTTCATTTAAAATTTAAAAGGATAAGCAGTCAAGTTAAAAAACAAACCAAACCAAAAACCTGCCAACAATTTAATAGGACAGCATCTTCTTCACTCCCACCTAAAAATCCCACTCCCACCTCCCTATCATAATCTCAGACTCTGCAGATAGCTGCAATTAGAAGATTAGAAATGAACATCAGAATTAATAATTATCACATTGACATTCAAATCCTTACTGCCACAGAAAGCATTAATGCTTTTTACACAAGACTGATGTTTTGATAGGTGACTTCCAAGAACATCTAGATACAGAAAGAATGTAATTCAAGATAGAAATTTTTTTTAAAACTGATGTTTCATAATAAAACAAAACTGAATTTTAGTGCTGAAGTAAAATTATTCCAACTGGAAGTTAATCCAGTCTTAAATTTTAAATTAACCAATATAAATTTGCTGAAAGTTTCTCACACAATTTACTGTCACCGAACTTACCCAGGATTTCATAACATTTATGAGTGCAAATATCCCTATATCACCAGGAAGAATTTTCAGCAGCTTAGTAGTTGCGAAATCATGGTCACAAACATTAGTGTTCCAGAATAATTAATTTTTAAAAGCATACACTATCTGCATATGTTTACTCAGCATCACAGCTAAATACATCTGGTTATCCATGTGAAATTTTGCCCGTTAACCCAGAACTGGCAATACCATTCATCTTCTATGACTTTTATTCTGACTTGTAAAGCAAGTCAGCATTTTAAGCATCAGATAAAACTGTAATTACTTTGTGACAGTCTATGGAGTAATAAGAACTCACACCCCTCTCATTAAAAGTTCTTACTTTATAAAATAAATTTCCTTATTGGGAAATTTGCCTTACACAGTCTCTTGCAGTCGAGACACCCTTCGTGGAGGTTTGCATCCTAGCATAAACTAATTCTTTGAAATTTACAGATGTAAATTAATGTAATGGAAAACAAATTTTAAAATAAGTATTCACATTCTGTTGGGAAGTGCTGACTGATTCAGATAAAGCCAGCAGATTACACAACAGCTATGGTATGTTGTTGCTGCTGTAATTTCAAAGGCTTTTGACTTTCTTTATGACAGGGGAAAAAGAAGCATTAATAAAGATAATAGAGAGCCATAAAAAAAGCTGTAACATATATCTTCACAAAAACTGCACATCAATAAATAGAACTGTAGGCAAAGGAAAAGAAAAAATTTTAAAAATGCATAGCCACCCCAAGACCAGAAATACTTTAACAAACCCAAATTTTGTTTCAATGAACTGTAGAAGGCACAGACTGGCTTTCTTACAAAAAATAAGTATTTAACTGCACTGGTGTCAAAAAATTACAACAACTGTAAGATTTACCAGAAATGATGAAGCATTTTTCTTCTCTTATTAAAGGCCAGACCATGTCTTACTGCTAACTGGGAAGAGTGCCTCAAAGGAAGAGGCATGACTTCATCCACATTTAAAAGCTTTCAGCTTAAAGCTTTTATTTGCTTTGTACCAGGAAAGTTCAAGCATATGTCCGAAAACTTTAGAAGTAAGTCTCCCTTGTGTAGTAACCTGTAGAACCTCTCGTAAGCCACGTCTTTCATCTGTGGAAGGGTGAAGAGCATGACCTCATTAAAAATATGTATCTTTATGATTAAAAAAAAAAATCACGGAAATTAAAAACCACAGTCATTTCTGCAGAATGGTCTGATACAGATATTGACAATATGTACTTTAAAAACTCCACAGCACTTCAGTGAGAGGAAAGACTGAGCTTTACAAACCATCATCTATTTCACTTGCATCCTTAGAAGACAGCCTTTTCTAAAGTTACCAGTACAACATTGCTTAAACAAACAAACAAACAAAAAATCATCATTTTTATTCTTATTATTCAAAGAATAACAATTCATTCTAGAACAAAATAAAAAAAAAATAAAAAACCAAGAGTGTTGCAATCTCAGCCTCCCATACTTCCGTTGGTTTCTCTGGAACTCAAAGAAAAAGTCGCCCCCTTAGAATCCTGTAAAAACATAAATTAAACAATATCCATGTAATAGAGGTCACCCCAGGAAAATGGAAAGTCCCTCTTAGAGACAAAATGTTATGACATGACACCAGGACAGTGAACTGTTATGGGAGTCTCCACATCTGGTAGAGAAGACAGTCATTATGTTGCCAAATATAATGTAGTGTAGCTGAAGCTATATGCACTTGGAAAAAATGAGGAAAACAAGACAACACAATTGAATGCACGGCGTTAATAACAAGAAACTGTAGACTGCAGACCAAGGGAAACAACTACAATGAACAGAGGAAAGCTGAGAAATACAATTTCTTCCAGGAAATAAAGGAGCAGTTAACTGGTATTGCAAATAAGTACAATTTTAAGCCACAATAAAGCAATAATTTATAACAGAAGCTCTGAAGAAAAAGTAGTAAGACAGTGGCCTGACTCTGTTTAACTACCTATCAGTCATGTTCATAAAACCAATTTCCAATGTCTGTTTTTGCTGGCCTCAATTCAGAAAGGGTTGCTGTAGTCCTGTGAAGTCAACTGCTTAAAGCTGTGTGAAAGCTTTGTCTAAATGATACATCTACCTTTGCCTAATACAAAATTACATGATCATGAAATTCAGCTGGCAAAGAAAATAATAAAAATATTTTATTGGATAGGGGACTGCCTGTTCTTTTTAAAAAAATATTATTTATTTAAGCTAACTTTTTTGACCTTTGCATATTTTCAGTGAAATTGCTCTGTCAAATACTCTGGGTACTGTTCTCCAGGCAGACAATATTTTGGATGAAGTTAACACTAAAGTCACTAAGTGCTATTATCAGTTAAAACACTTCTTCAGTTAAGCCAGGTGACTTCTTAATTCAAATAAAATACATAACCAAGCATTGATCCGCAGAAGTCAGGTTCCGAAAAAAAAGCTGAGCAAAATTAAGCTAATTAATTTAAACTAATTAGCAAACAAATAACACCAAAACCCCCAAACATTTTAGGGTCCTCTTCCATTCATAAGGGCATATGTGCAGACACAGTCACTGTGACCTACTGAACCATGAAACAGGAACTCAGCAGCCAAGGAAAATCTTTGCAAATATTAACAGACTTCCAGCTGACTTCTTACAATATCAATCTTTACTCAATCCAAGAAATCACTATCTATTCAGCACTGTTAAGAGTATTTTCTGTATAGGAATATATGACTAAGCATACAGTTATCAAAAGAAAGTGAAAAAACTTAATGACACGGTATCAAAAAATATACCGTACTTAATACATCCCTTTTTTCTTTCTGGAAACACATTAAAATCCTTTAACTCCCACTTGCTGCGCTGTACTCTTAACTTCAGTCAAGTGATTTTATAGAAGTATTTTTAAAAAATGAAATAGTTCTCAGTCATTACAAATATTTGCTTATGAGTCTGTCTGAATCTTAAAACTGCATTTTATCTTTTGAATGAAGGAATTGTTTTTAATTACACAAAGTCTTTTGGCATAACCAAAGAAACAGACTCTCTTGAAAACCCTTATACAACAATCCAAGTACCAGTAATATAGGGACTTTTGTTCAAATAGCCCATGCAACACAGACTTGATCAGACTTGACTTGATTGTCAGCTTATTTTATTTATTATTTATGCACAATTATCTTACTGGCATCAAAAAATATTTATACAGCATCTCTGTGAAAATTGCAATTGTTTGTTACTATTTGGCCTAAGAGCTTCTTTCCAAAGCAATTTAAGGGGCACAAGCTGCTGGATCATTAGAGTTTCACTTGGCCAGAGAGATATCAACTAGTTAATATGGAAGTGTTGGGTAAAACACTGATTACCTAAGGTATTAATGACCACAGCAAAATTTGCCTTACAAAAATAAATTACACTGAAGAAAGCTAAAATAAATCAAATGCTAGTAAGTCTAAGTAACCATATTAATATGTCTTAACTTCATGAACACACAAAACCTGAGTTCATTCCAAATGAAATTGTTAGTTGTGCTTCTGTTATGGTTTTATAGCTATGGCAACGGTAAATCATCAATTGAACTTCACTACTAAAGCATTTAGAGACAAGGGTGGGGAGGGAAAAAAGATTTTTACACTAAAAAGAATTAGAACTGAAAGTAGTACTGAAAAGTGGACGAAAGTTTATATACCATGAACACAGTAAAAAGCTGCCTTTGAGATGCTGCAGTTCTCCCCGCATTTATTTGTTCAGTCAACCAGCAGCATTCCTTCAAACTCATTTCACAAACCTCTCCCTCTCCATTTCTACATTTTCATATCTGTTTTCCCCATCATGTTAATTGACTGTTGTAAACAATTTGTGACTGCTTCAAGTCTTTGATGTTTATGGCTACTTCCCATTCTGTTAATTTTTCATACAAAGCATTTCATTACATTCAACATAGTGCAACTTAGGCAGTAAAATATAAACAGTAGGGACTATGAAGATGTTATAAGAAAATTTTATTGTCATGGATTTCTATACAACATCACCATTAAATCAGACAAGTCTGGTGGACAGTTGTAGAATGGCAAGGACTTCCTCTCGCTGTGCAAGAAACCATAATGCTTCCAAAGGGGATGCTGCTGAGGCAGCCTATTGCCCAGGAATATGCCTTCAGTCAGTCAACAGCTAATTAAAAGCTGTGCAAAGGAGGCTGTTATCTAAGCTCTTCCTGAACTAAAAGGAAGGCAGCAACACAAACTTGTCAGCGGGAAGCTGTAAAGACTCATCACTTGGACAAGGGCATCACAATAGTGACCATAGACGAATGTGGAACAGGAATCCTGTGTTTCAGCAGCAACTTCCAGACAGTTGTTATCATATTTCAGAGGGGGAAAAAAATAAAGTTTAATGGGTGCTAATGGGTGCTTAAACAGTCATTTTGTACAAGTACAGTCTTGATAACCAAGTCATTTCCTTCACATGATCTACACAACTGAGTCTGTAACATACGTATGAACAACATACAAATTCTAATATTTTATTACTTCAACCTAGGCTTTTCAGATTTTTGTTTAATACCAGAATATACTTATCTTGGCTGTAGGAAAAATTTATTAGAAAGGAGGCATATGTGCTGGCCAAACCTAATCATACTTTAGACCAACTCCACAAGCATCTCCTTGGACAAAGAAAAGTCTACAAAAGAACCTAAGAAGTTGAGTTGTTTGGAGGTTTCTTAGGATCTTACATAAACAAATGCACAACCTGATCCCACGTCTTTTGCAAATTAAGTATGTTGCATCCCAATAAAGACTGAATATTAACATCAACTTGTAAAACTAATTTTGGAAAACCATCATGAAAACCTTCAAGAACCATGTAAAAGCAGGGTTGCACTTAGGCATATCTGCAAATCCAGGCCTAACACACATTAAGACATTTGGGCTTTGTTAAGTTCAAAAGGCACAACCTGAATACCCTTTTATCTGCTGACTGCATTTGTGTGTGTGTGTGTTTGATACCAAGTCACAAGGCCTGCACCTTCACTAAGGACAGACCTACCTAATTTTGCTCTGACGTGCTGCTTAGGAATTCACATTAGGCAGCCTGACTAACTGTCCATTGTGGCTACAAGTCCTTCACGTACTCAAACGTCCTTAGGGTTTGATCGTAAAATATCAGGATGGTTTATAAGTAACAAAGTTAGGAGATTTATGATGCTGTAAATTATATCTGCCCTTGAGGGCTGCACTGAGCTAATTTCTCAAGCATTATAATAATCACATTTCTTAAAAGAAAAAAAGCACAACACACACAAAAAGCCAAACAAAGCTTGCATGCACATACCTAGCCTCAGCAAAGAGCTGAGAGATGTGCAGTTCCAGTGCAGAATACCAAAATAGTTTTGTTGCACCGATCCCTGTCAAAAATTGAAAGTGTAATCAAAGATGCACAATTACTGAAGTTGCTAAGTCTAAATGATCATGCTGAATTGTTCATTACAAAAGAACTGAATAGAAAGTAAGGCCAGTGGGCACTTTCAAATGATGCTGTAAGGAGAGGTCTGCTTGTAGTTACAAGTGGATGTTCATGGACATCTGGGAGAAATGTCATAATATTTCAAGTGTGTTTTTAAATGCCCACTAAAATGGCTACAAAATACAATATTATTTCCTCCCACAGATTGAAAAAGCTTCTTGAACAAGAAACAGTATATCAGGCAAAAAAAGAAAAGGAAAACAACAAGAAAATAGCTAAACTGAAAGAAGAATTAACTAAACTGAAATCCTTTGCTTTAATGGTGGTGGATGAACAGCAAAGACTCACTGAGCAGTTGAATCAACAAAGTAAAAAAATTCAAGAATTAACCACTTCTACAGAACAAGCACACGAAAAGCTGACTTTTGCTGAAGCAAAAATTCAAGAAGAGAAACAGAGATCCAGCAGGCTGGAGGCTGAACTTCACACCCAGAGCAGTAAGATTTCCCAAGACCAAGAAGCAATGATGGCCAAACTAACCAATGAAGACAGTCAGAATCGCCAGCTCCGGCTAAAATTAACTGCTCTCAGCCAACAAATCGATGAGCTGGAAGAGACCAACAAATCTTTACGAAAAGCCGAAGAAGAACTGCAAGACCTAAGGGATAAGATAAATAAGGGAGAGTGTGGGAACGCCACACTTATGACTGAAGTAGAAGAACTACGGAAACGACTGCTGGAGATGGAAGGAAAAGATGAAGAGCTCGTAAAAATGGAAGATCAGTGCAGAGAACTTAATAGAAAGTTAGAAAAAGAAGCATCACAGAGCAAGAACCTTAAAGGTGAAGTTGATAAACTTAATAAGAGAATTATGGAGCTGGAGAAACTAGAAGATGCTTTCAACAAGAGTAAACAGGAATGTTACTCCCTGAAATGCAACCTAGAAAGAGAAAAAATGTTAACAAAGCAGTTGTCCCATGAGCTAGATGGTTTAAAAGCTAGAGTTGGCGAGCTTGAAGCAATTGAAAGCAAGTTAGAAAAAACTGAGTTTACACTTAAAGAAGATTTAACAAAGCTGAAGAGTCTAACAGTTATGCTTGTGGATGAAAGAAAAACTATGGGTGAAAAAATAAAGCAAACAGAAGAAAAGCTGCAAGCTGCAACTTCTCAGCTCCAGGTGGAACAAAATAAAGTGATGTCGGTTACAGAAAAGCTGATGGAGGAAAGTAAAAAGGCACTGAAATCGAAATCTGATGCGGAGGAAAAAATGTCCAGTGTTACAAAAGAAAGAGATGAACTGAAAAACAAACTCAAAGCAGAAGAGGAGAAAGGAAGTGACCTTGTTTCCAAAGTGAATATTCTAAGTAAAAGACTTCAGTCTCTGGAAGATGTTGAAAAAGAATTTCTTAAAAATAAACGTAAGGAGAGTACTAAATCTAGCACCTCCTTGCAGCAGGAAAACAACATAATCAAAGAGCTTTCTCAAGAAGTTGAGAGGCTTAAGCAGAAGCTCAAAGAAATGAAGTCCATAGAAGATGATCTTATGAGAACAGAAGATGAATTTGAGTCTCTAGAACGAAAATATGTCAGTGAACGGGACAGAGCCAAGCTCCTATCAGAGGAGCTGGAGGCTGTGAAAATGGAATTGGCGAGGTATAAATTAACAGAAAAGGCAGAGTCCAATCAGGAGCAGCGCCTTTTTAAGAAACTCAAAGAAGAGGAAGCTAAATCGAGTCATCTTTCCAGAGAAGTAGATGCACTGAAAGAGAAAGTTCATGAATACGTGGCAACAGAAGACCTAATCTGTCACCTGCGAGGTGATCACACAGTCTTACAGAAGAAACTCCTCCAGCAAGAAAACAAAAACAGGGAGTTAGCAAGAGAAATGGAAAGCCTCACAAAAGAACTGGAGAGATACAGATCCTTCAGCAAGAACATCAGGCCCAGTCTCAATGGAAAGAAAATTTCGGATGTGCAAGTTTTTTCTAAAGAAATCCAAACAGATCCCGCAGACAATGAGCCACCCGATTACAAAACCCTCATGCCTTTAGAGCGAACAGTCATAAATGGGCAGCTCTATGAAGACAGTGATAATGAGGAGGAACAAACAGTGTCTTTCAAAAGCAACTCATCCACCACAAATGCCGCAAACAAAAAATTATGGATCCCTTGGATGAAGTCCAAAGAGAGCCATCCTCAAAATGGAAAGATACACACAAAGCAAAATGGAAACTGTGCACAGACTGGAGACCTAGTGCTAAGCCATACACCTGGCCAACCCCTTCACATAAAAGTGACTCCAGACCATGGACAGAACACAGCAACCCTTGAAATAACCAGTCCTACCACTGAAAGCTCTCACTCCTACACAAGCACAGCAGTGATACCCAACTGTGGCACTCCAAAGCAAAGAATAACCATTATTCAAAACGCCTCCTTAACACCTGTAAAATCAAAAGCAGGAGAAGGTTACATGACCCCAGAGCATGTAATTTCTCCTATTACTATGACTACTTTTGCAAGATCTCAAACTCCTGAATCGTGTGGTTCCTTAACTCCCGAAAGAACAATGTCCCCTTTGGCTTTACCTGGCTCAAGTTCTCAGGAACATACTCTCTCCTCGGAGCCTTTGGAAATGGGAGCCAAGCATGCTGTTTTTAGAGTATCCCCAGACAGGCAGTCATCATGGCAGTTTCAGAGATCTAACAGTACAGGATCAAGTGTAATAACTACTGAGGATAACAAAATCCATATTCATTTAGGAAGTCCTTACGTCCAAGCTCTCACCAATTCCAAGCCCATCAGCCCTTGTAATGCAGTGCAAGACAACAGAACTCCAGCACTAGCTAATGGCCTACCCACTAAGCCCACCAATAAAATCACCAGCAGTATTACTATCACTCCAACAGCCACTCCTCTTCCACGGCAATCACAAATTACAGTAAGTAATGTCTATAACTGACCCCCATCCATGCTGACACCCTTACCAGCAACCCATCCTGTTTTTCATCCCAGCAAGAATTATTTGGAACAGCCTCTTTACTTTGGGAAAGATCTGTGCATGAACTATTCAACAGCATATGGAACTAACGTTAAGTTTTGCCTGCTTAGTGTTATCAAGTGTGCACTTACTGTATATCTTCTCATTGAAATACAGTTATGTAAAATATTTAGTCTTGCACTTGTATAAATGCATCTTTATGTATTGCCATTTTCAAAATAACTCTCATTACTTTTGACTGCAACTTGCCTTGGTAAAATATTTTAACATTACAAAAAAACAGTAAATAATTGATTATTTTCATCATTGCTTGCTGAATATTTTTTGTTTGTTATGTGTGGTTTGTATTTTTCTGCATGTATGGTAGAATTTGAATTAAGCTGTAATACTGCCTGCTAACTTCAGATTTGATTAATTATCTTCCCTGCTATTTCCCAATTCCTTCTAGCCCTCTCATTTCAGGTAATTACCAGTACATCACACACAAATACACAAAATATTATGTATTGTATAACACTGTTTGGTTAAAACTCTTTTTAAACCTTCCTGCAAACTTTGCTTGTAAGTGAACTGAGTTCAGAAGCTTCTATCACAAAGTAATTCTCCCCAAACAAGGGGTTTTTTCCAATACAGTAGAAAAACTGCAATCATTTAGGTATGCTGTAAAACAATAAACAGCAACATTTAAATTTCTAAGCAATAATTCAGGAGACCAGATTTACATACAATACTCAAATTTTGTCTAAGCTCCTAGCCATCAGCTTGACAAACAGTACACATCACACAGGTACACTAAGGAAGAAACAAGATTACCAAACTATGGCATACCTTCATGTTTTTCACTTCATAGACAGAGAAAGCTTGGCAGCAGCATTAAGCAGCGTTACTAGACCAAGTCTCCAAACATGCAGGCCTCTGGGTCTGGGATAAATCGGAGTGCCATACAGCATGGACAAAGCAGGTTAAGGTATTTCAGTGACAATTACAGTGTTTGTGCCTAGGAAAAGGACAGAAATGTAACCGATTCTGTCCTTTACACATGTGCCAAGCAGTCAATTTTAATTTCCCAGAAAATATTGCTGGTGGTGGAGCAGCTTCACATACAATGTAAATCAGTCCAGAAGATCTGGAATGTGCTTTCAAACTTCTCTTTTTCGCAAAAGCTGTACGCTCCAAATCTAAATTGTAACAATTGTTCTTATTCTAAAAAGTCAAATGCCCATAAATTTGATGCTTTTGGGGGTGATACTATTTTTAAAAAAATTTAAAACTGCAACCTCCTTATCAACAAGTAAGTTTGCAAGTAAGCAGAAAGTCCCTACCCACTAAACCCTTATCTTTATTCTGCCTATATTCCCTAGAGAAAAAAAATATTTCTGCAGTATAACTTAGCAACAGATTCAGCAAAGAACTCTGGCCCATGATCTCACATAACAAGGGGACTTCTATCATTTTAAATCCTTTTGATTGTCAGGAAACTAGATGTTTATAACTGTAGATAATAACTGCTTTTAGAACAGTTTCTACTGAAAAGCAAAGTCCACCACCCATATACACTTTTTCTCAGTAAACAATAGGAAGAAAAAATATTAAATTATGTAAGATATGTGATAGAAATGGATATTAACATATGTATTACAGTTGGGCAATGGCAATTTCAGAAAGAGAAGTTGTATGTGGACCTGCACAACCCCAACTTATATAACCTGAAGTTACTAGGCTTCATAAAAGGTCCTTCTTCCTTGTTTTGGGTCACTCTATCTCCATGGCTGCACAAGTGAGCTCTGACTAAGACCTGGGTCAGAAGGAGTACATAGTCTTATTCTGCAAAGCAAACTTTGACTCACACCAACTTCAGCAAAAGTTACTGATGAAGACAGCAGGCAGCACTCAGGCAAGACAAGATTATAAAAATTTTGGAGCGTGCTAATTATACGAACAAGTTACCTAATTACATTCAGGTTGCACATTTTTAACTGCAGGGCTCAGTCAAAACCAAAAATCAGTACATTCAAAATACATTCTCTGCACTTCTGTTCTTCGGGATACTGCATATCCTGCTGATCCATACCTAAGATCTCTGCAGGAACACACTACACGCATGGCACTGAATAACTGTGTCGGAAGTACCCACTTGCCAGCACACTAACAGACACCAAATTCTCCAAAAATTAAAGGATTAACATGTGTCCTCCAGAGGCACTACTGTTTTCTTCAGTTAGACAGAAAAAGCTTGTAGAAAAAAAATTCAGAGCTGCCTTCAAAAATACACAGCAATGTGTTGATCATTAACCACCTGGCCATCTATTACAATATCTTACAAATGAAAAGCACAAATGAGGACATAGCAATAATCACATATAGTCCTTTGGACAATTACCAAGCTATTACGAGTAAGGACGTTCAGTCTTTAAAGCTAATATAATACAAAACCTAGATGAGAGTTCACACCATTTATAATCTTTGTCTTAAACTCATAATGATTTATCAGTAACTGTGTACTTAATAAAAGACAAAGGAAGCAGCCACTCATGACCATTAGCTCCTAAGTAAGAAGCATCAGCACTGCCTAGAAATGAAATTGCTACATTTCCAAAAAACATGCCTTGATTAAGGGATTCTTACATCCCCCTACTGATGAAACATCATCTGTGTAGATTTAACTGACTTCACAGCAAAATTTTTGTCAGTCATTCCAACAGATAAAATATCAAATAATTATTTTTGCCTGAAAATAAGGTGTGCACAATGAAACAGGTTCATTCTGTTTGAATTCCCAGGATCAATTTCAAAGCAGAGAAAATAAACACCTGGATGTGTTTGCTGAGAGCTGAAACGTAATTGTTTAAACAGAAAGAAGTTAGCTGTAATTTTATCATAAAATAGCAAATAGAAAGCATAGCTTAAGGAATCAAATTATTGACTTACAAATTAAGCTTGAGTTGTTCAGATCACCACTCCGTATTTCAGAGTATTTCTACTTTGCTGAGTGAGAATATCCACCTACTTCCTTGGCAGACAATAAGAAAACAGCAGGGCAAGGACAAATTTAAATAACTTATCTGCACATTGATTCAAGCACGCTGAACAAAAACATCAAGCATAATCATATTAAAATTCAACAAGTAAGGCAGCTTTTCTAGGAATTTCAACTACTCTGTAAGTGGTAAGTATTGCTGTTAATTTGGAGGCTGAAAAACTTTTGCTTTCAGCAGTTGCTCAAAAGCCTAAAGTCTGACAGGTATGTAATGATTCATTTAAATGTTATGGGGAAATAAGGTCACATAGCAAGAAGCATATATCAGAGGGATTAAACTGTGAAAGAGAGCGTAAAAACAGTTTTCAGCAGATCATAATATCAATCCTTCTCTTTTCCAAACCTCTTGGCAAGCATCTCCTCTAAGGTTTAAAAATCTACCTTTTCCCCTTTCTGTTTAGTTCCCAGCAAAAGAAAGGGAGAATTAACTGATTAAAAAATGACAGCAGTTACCATCCCACTTTCCTTCATCTTTTTGGGTTTATTTCACTGAATGATCAAATGGACACAAGCAAGGGCAGCACAAAACACTTTGGTGCTCAGCATTTTTAAGCCATTCTTTTTATGTGATTAAATATCTCAGAAGAAATACTTGCAGTTTTTGTCCTTACAGGGAGGATGGATGAGGGGAGGGAGGGAAAAGGAGGAAAAGCAAAAAGAAGAAAATACAAAGTGATAAAGGTCATCTGAGACCAAAGTGCCCATCCATCAACTATGAGGTAGTATTTCAAGTTATTTAAAGATCTCCTTCAAGTCACTAATTAAGAAATAGGACTGACAAAAATTACAGGAGCAGACTGCTAATCTTCCTCATCTGAAGCACTGTAGCCAATACGGTGTCTGGGGACAGAATGTAAGGCTGTAATAAGAAAAAGGTCTGTATGTCAGCATTTCATGCAGGCTTAGGAAGGCGTGCTCCCCACACTAGGGAAAAAATAATCGGAAACAGAATTGTACAGCTCTATTTTCTCAATAAGATTCAATGGATGCTGCAGGGTTAGGTGATGGAAATGGAGTAACCATCTGCAGGATGACTTTGTCCCTAGGAAACAGATATTGAGACAGGCAAAACAAAAACTGACAACTGCCTAATCTCCAGGCTTAAGCAAAGACTACCAAAACATTATGTTACCAAGAAACAGAAGGGAGAAAGATCTTATGGTTCAAATACAGCACAAGTGGGTGTATAAAAATGCTTTAAAATTAACACCAAGTACTGTAAGTGGGAAATTGCTCAAAAAAAAAGACAAATCATAAAAATTTAAGCAGCATGAAGTGTTTTCACGGATCTGCAGCCAGTGGCCCCAAGATGAAGCTGAATTCTCTCTGTGCTGTAGCTAGCACATTAGCCAGTGACCCACCATACTGTGGGCACCCAGAAAGCTTCAAACATCAGAGCTGCCAACCAAATATGATTCTCTTCTGACCACAAAACAAAGTACTCTTTGAGAAACACTTTTTGAGCATAAGTGGAAAGACTTCTTTAAATCAACGTCTCTTCATCTGCCATGCAGTGGTCTGACATCACAGGGTCTTCAAAGAGGGATGGGCCAAAGAAGCTCCCTCCCCTTTTTTGCCCCTACCACAACCCAAATTACAAAATATTGCCCTTTCAGTTGTGCTGTCACCACTGTTCCGGAAGGCAGCACTGTGAACCAGGTCAGGAAACTAACCTGAATTTAAACAAAACAAAAGCAAAACCACAAACAAAAAGCCATACTCCACAAATCCTCTTAAAAAAAAAACCAAAACAAAAACCAAACAAACAACCTCAACAAAACAGGATCCATATCACAACACAGCTTTATAAAAGAGCTACAGCAGCATAACTGAACGGACAAGTAAAAAGGAAAAAGGAGCATTTTATAGTGCAATCACTGCCAAAGTCCTGGTCCCATCACCTTTGATGCTACTGCTATTGTCTGAAGAGATACAATCTAGCATACAAATACATCACAAAGCACTTCAAATATACAACAAGCATTCATCAGTCCCATTAACATAATTCTGGATCTCTCTTGGGAGAGAAGTTAATTGACTTGTGCAAAATCCAAGCAAGGCAGCTTCGAATGTGATTAGTATCTGTATTTTCTTATCCTTGATTGTCTCATACTCAAGCCACTATAGGTCATGTTTTATCCTGAAGAAACATCAATCTTAGCTGGATAAAAGGTAGAGAGCCTTTTATTTTAATTATCATTTTATATATATTAGGAAAAAATATATATATATTGCAAATAGGACTCTGATTAACACACCTTTTAATGTGGCTTTCCAAGAGGAAAATAGCCTGCTCACAGACAGAAAAAAGCCACAATGGTAAAAGCTAGAGGGTCTTTTTCTTTTCTCCATGCAGAACCTCTGGAAACCTTTTCACCATATAAATTGGCTAATATAGGGAAAACATACTCAAAGCTTTTCAACAGACAACATTGATAATGAAGACATTTTCACGTTAAAAGGCATGTGTGGGTGTAAGCGCAGTTTCAAACACCTTTAAAAACTGCCACAGAAATACCTGAACACAAATATCCCTACCTGCCCCCAACCCGTACAGAATGATAGCCCACTGCCAAGAATCTAACTCAACAAATGGCAGTGCAGCTTTAAACCAAGTGGACTGCTGGTCTGACCCAGGCTGTATTCTCTCTGACAGCACCGACACTTCAGCGCCTGCAGGAAGGTGCAAGAGCTGGCACTCCCCTCTGCGGGACACAACTGCCATTGCAGCGTGTGTAGTATTCTAAAAAGGCCACACACTTCTGTTCCGAGGGACCCCCAAGTGCCCTAACAAGGTGCCTGAGACCCCTTCGACTTTTAAGGGGCAAAGGGAATATTAACAGCAAACAATTTTTCATTCCAGCTGCATGATGATGCTGATCAGCCAGCCCCAGGTAACCTTGTCCTACAGGAGTTAACCCACAACATAACATTACCCTTCCCTGCATTTTGTCAATTATCTACTAGAAATGAGTCTTTAAGTTATCCAAAGTTTAAAATATTATCATCACACTTCCCAGCAAAGGCATATCCCAAGAAAAGTAAGGCACATAACAGAATTTTAGAAACTGAAAATACAACTTCAGCCTCCAACCCTTCTTTTCCCCACCACCAGAAAGTAGATTTAAACTCGGCATTCAGGATATAAGACCACAGTGACACATTTAAGTACATTACTGCAAATTGTGTCACATATATGGAAATAATTTCTAATATTAATACAGATTTTTCTGTCAAATATGCCATATTATTGAAATCAAGAGTGCTGTAATAGGGCAAATAGCAGCAGAAGAGTAGAAGATGCAGAAAACAGAGCTTAAAAAGGATCTCAGGACATTTTTGAGCCTATTTCCTCACTATAACTTGACCTAAAACCTTCCTAACAAAAACCTGGTTCATATGGTTCTAAAAAACTTCTGCAATGACAACTTCACAGTTACCCAGGAATCTGTAAAAGGGCTGAAATACCCTTGTCATTAAGAATCTTGCTAATTTCTAAACTAAATCTACCTTGCTGAAATTGTACTCCAGTATTCTCTTTCCTATCTCCCCCACTGGACTTTGAAAATTATTTTCTCTGCAACACCTACTAGAAGACAATTATTACGTCTCTTCTCAGTTTTGTTTTCTCCAGATTAAACAAACCCAATTGCTCTTCCACTTAATAGCTCGAGTACTATGACTCTACAGATTACTGGAGAGTCATTTTCCCTCTGGTGAGCTGTTTATAGTGGGGTGACAATGCGGTGAGCCAAGCCAGATACCAGCCTGGCTTAGGTCTCACCAGTGTTAGTAAGAGTAAGGATTTTACATTGCTCCCGCTCATATATCTCAGTATAGTCACACACACAGGTGTGTTTCATAAAAGGGAAGTCAGAGCAACTGAGACTTCTCACTTTGGATTCCTAGAAAACAAATGCCAAGACCTAGTGAAAGAAAAGTAAAGAAAAGGAAGTATCTGAATGCTCTGTGCAGTTGAGGATGCCTAACCAGAAATTTCAGCCAAAGCTGTCTGGCTTGGAGACCCAAGGGAATATTCAAGTTTATCACTTAATCTTAACTCGTTCTCACTTGCAGACCTGGCTTTCATTCTGACTGCATTCAATCATCCAGGAACAAACTTAACTCTGGCAAGAGGCACGCTTATGCACACACATACATGGACTTCTGCGTAAAGGATCTTCAGCGCCATCCCCTGGCCACTTTCACTAAAGCTGAAAATTATACTCTTGTACTCAAATTTCTTAAACTAAAAATTTAAGCAGGGAGAAAGAAACTTTATCTAAAGTTATTTCGCCATAGATCAAGTGCTACAATGATGTAAAAAGACAAATAAGAAAACTTACAGCATAAGTACTACACGCTCCTCCCTATTTAAATGAATAAAGTTCAAACAGGAAGCAAAGCACACGTCATACTTCAGAAGGAAAAAGAAAGGATTAGGACCAAAAGCAGGAGAACTACTTCAACAGCAGAGAAACAGAAATATTTTCTCTCCTTGACACTCCCACACACACTTGCCTTACCCCACGCCCCAGAAAGCAAGCACTGCATTGTGTTAAAAGCTGGTCCATATAAATAAGCCACCTCTGTCCCCATGGGGGAGAAAAAAAAGTGGGTATGGAATATATATCCTGCTATTTCAGAGCATGCTTTCTCTGCTGTCTTCCTGAAATTAGAAGGGCCATTTTCACACTAATGTGTGAAAATTTCTCAATTATCACCTGTGCCAGTGTTTGTCCCCATCCCTGAAGTACCCACTGTCATTTGCTAAGAGACAACAAATGTAGAGCTCTCACTCTAACACTGCCAATTCCTATCACAGGCAATTAATGTCTGCTTCAGAAGTTAATTTAAAAATGAAGTTAAAATGCAGCTTTCTTGATTCTTAGATCATAGCTTGCCTTGAAAATTAGCTTTAATTGTTTATTTCTCCAACTAAGCACTACTGACAAAAACTTTGATATTTTCCAAGCCGAATGCCTTGAACCAATATGGTGCTATTATACTTAGAGACAGATGTACCACATAATCTTCTAATTTAAAATATGTGGCCAGTTTAATGCTTTTGGGGTTAGTTGTCATTGTTGTTGCAGTAATTATTTGCTGATGCTTACTTAGACACGTCGAGTAAAGCAAAACTGCATAACTACTCAGATGGGTCACCCCTGGGCAACGTTTTGTTCCTGGGGCTGTTTCAAAAGCATTAATGGGAACTCACAAGGGATCTCCAGAACATGAAAGGCAGCTCAGCTTGCTTTTTGAAGAATAAACATATCTTTTTCTCTTCTCTGACTTGGAAAGATAGCAGATATAAGAAGTGGCCTACAGATGGGAACTCAAGGAGACATAACTAAACAGCAATGATGAATACAAGGCCAGCCAATTTAGAATACAAATGAGAATTCAAAAAAGAATGAGGGAGACTAAAAATATTCATCTTGAAAGAGAAAATGAACTGGTAGAAAGGACGCATACACTTGAAGAGAATTGAAGTAATTCATGGTGTGCACACAGATTTCCCATACTTAGTTAAAAATCAAATTGAAAAGGCCCACCAAAATCTAGATATAAGGGGTTTTTGGTCATTCAGGTCTGTCTAAAAACCAAACCAGACATCCCAAGATACAAGCCTGCTACAGCCAATGTATCTGCTTACATGCCTCTACACTAAGCAGTAGGGAAGGACTCAGGAGTATTACACAAGGATTTTCAGTACACATCCAACTAAACCAATGCAGAATTTTATATATGGTTACTTCCAAGTGCTTTCTAGACAATTCCCACATAATAACATTCCTTCTTTGTGGGTACACCTTACAGCAGCTTAAGCACTGATCCAGTCAACTGACCCAAAACGTTCTGTTCACAGGTCTTATCTGAGATTCATAATTTCTCAAGCACAAGTTTTAGAAAATAAACAAAATTTAGTCCTTGATCTAACTACACATGTAATTGAATTCAAAAAGTGTCAATAAGTGTTTTCTGTAAATTTAAGTTATTCAGTCTTTCCTCTCTAGAATTTATATCAGGAATGATGAAAAACACCAATTTTTAAGTGCTGTATGAGGAGAAAGAGAACTAGATGGGCAGTTTGTGAAATCCTTGCCTTCATCAGAAGTTAGATTGGTACAATCACTGAAGAGCAAGTTCAGTTGTCCTAGCAGAGAAACTTAGCACTGGTATAGTTTATTTGCATAGGAAAAAAAGCCCCATAATACACCTGTTATCCTTAAGTTCGAGCCTATGCCAAGAGTTAGAGCAATTCAGTTATTGTGGCTACAATCAAACATGACACAAGTAAAAGAGAGCAATACAAACTCTGTAAGCAGATCCAGCCTTGACAAGTCCACCAGTTATAATGCAGCTCTAGGCACTAAATGATAATAATGTAGATGTATTCAATACTGTCATTCAGAACTGCAAAAATACAGCATCTTTTTGAATCACAAAACCAAATTTGCTTGAAATGAAATCTGATGGTTCAGAAGGCCACATTGTCAATGGTGGTTTTAATGAACTAGAAATTGGTGCAAACTATAGGCCAGAGCACAGGGATATTTCAACACCTAACTTTTCACTGATTCAATAAAACCTTAGAGCCTGAATACCAGTCAGACGCACAAAACCTGTAAAAATCTGGGCCTACGAATTCTTGCTGAAGTACTAACATGGCTGGTCAATCAACTCCAGACAATACTCCAACCACTCTGTAACCTAAGGAAGCTCTGAACTGGAACACTTCCCAAAAAAACCCCAAACCAAACAACCAAACACAACTCTGAGAGATACAATCTCACTTTAGCACGCAAGACTTTACATAAATATTTTTATCTATTCACCTCAATATACTTAGCAAATGATGGCTAATCTAATTCTTTTTATAGTTGGGAAACTGAAACATTTTCTATCATCTCTACAATTATATCAGACAGCAGCACTGCCAGTAATAGCCCACCCAAACATTTATTCTCAATATTGTGCCTCATCTACCAGGCCATACCACATGGTCAGAGGCAAACTCTTCCAACTCAGTACTCATGGAAAGCCATACAGCAGTAACACAATCATCCCCTCCAAAATCAATTCCTTTAACACAGCGTCTTCAGTAATAGAAGCAAAATGCTTTTTGGTTTGGGGGCAAAGGGGGATTCTTTTTTTTTCCTTTCCTACTAACACTAGGAATGCTAAAATTCCAGACTATCATGAAAATGCATATTAATTTTGTTTATTCAGCATTTAATGAAGAACTTAGTCAAGTTTAAGTGAAAATACTGGGGTGCAGTGCAAAAGGAAAGCTTTTCTGCCACCTAGAGGTAAAATCTTGAAGGAACACAGGGAAAGAAAAACGCATCTCGTTTTTCCTTACTCACTTTCAAAGCCAAACTCTTTCCTTTCTCAAGTCATTAAAAAAAAAAAAGCACTACAAATCGAAATATGCTGATTTTAAAAATTAAAACATAAAAGAAGTTTTAGACACTCAGACTACATATCTCATCTTTGGTAGTGACCAGTGTTAAATACCTATGAATGTTAAGTACCAAGCACACAGAGTAGAAAATCAAGCCTCTGGCAGCTGCAACTTAGGGCTATCCACAGCTGGAATCTCCACACATCTTTGTGTTTAGCAGTCCTTCATGGATGCCCTGAATCAGTATAAATTCTCTCCAAATCATGTTATATCATCACCTCAAAAACTGCCTGTCCCAATGAGTTTCATAGCTCATTGACAAGGGAAAACACTTTTCACATACCTTCAATCCACCTCCAGTGGATGCCCTCCCAAGCATGCTAGAGAATTACCATATTCACCATAATGCTACTACATTTCTGTTATTTTTCTCACCACAACCTATTTTCCAATCTTGTACAGGTTTAGTGTATGTTATTAATCTTCACTCAGAAGACATTTCATAATTGATAGTCTTTGCCACCTTTTCTGCATTTTGGCATGCCCTTTATTGAGCTGTTTGCACAAAACCCTGTAAAACATTCACAATGTAGATATGGTTTGGATTCACACACTAAAAAATGATGGGGTTTTTCTTCTATTCTTTTCCTAGCAATTCCTAAGCTGTCTGTTACCTTTTTGAAAACTGCCAGTTGCTGAGCAATGAGGACAATTTACAGAGATTCCAAGATCTATGTTCTGAGTGACAATAAATGTCACTACTGTATGTGAACTAGTTTTCCCTAAATACATTATTTTTCAATTGTTAAGACTGAACTGACACACATTTTTACTCAGTAACATGAATTACTGTCAGCTCTTGCTTCTGATACTCTCCCTGTTACACAATATGCAAATATTATCATTTCAGTACTGTCTTCCTATGCATTTTATGAATATGTTGAGTATCAGAGGTGTCTGTGAGGTTCAGATGCTATCTCCACTATACTATTAAACTAGCTCACTGCTCTGCTACCTATCCACTCGCCACTAATTAACCTTGAGAATTTTCCTTGTCTTTCCACAGTGTCCACACAAAATCTGATCTCACGAGATTCTTTTGTTAGAGATCACTATCAAGTTTTTTTTTAAAACCACAATATAAAATGGTCATATCTATGACAGTAAGTTAAAAACTTACCTAGATCTTTCTCTCCCACATGAGTCTCATCATCACACAAACCACACTGTTCTAGGAGATTGTTACTATTTTATCTCTTTTTTATCATACTTCAATTAAGCCCAGGTTGATTTTTTTTTCCTTACTCATGATCCAGTAAGCACATCTGTGACATGCAAACTTTCCCCAAATTCCTCCACACTGAGCACATGCAATGATCTGATGTTGGCTCAGCTTCATTCTACTGAAAACCCCTGTCATACACAATTATCTACAGGTAAACGGCAAGCTTTTGATTTGTGATTATTTTTATTTTTTTAATCAGCCCAGGCAGACCATTATAGCCACTAGGAAGTTTTCTCAAAACTCATTTCAATCTAGCTCATTCTTATTCATACTTAAGTCACCAGAATTCCAACACTGTTTTCTATTGTCCTCATTTGAACACTATTTCCATTTTATGTATATAAAAAAAAAAACAAAGTGAAGTCCTTTTACCCTTAGCTTGACTGAAAAAGGTATATAAAAATGCTTGTGATGCAAAGAGGTTTTCTGACGAGTAGTGGATGTTTAATCCTGGTTTCAGATAACGGTACCTTTCAAACAAGCTTCTTGCCTTTACAGTTCTTCCCCCCTTTTCAGTGCACATAATAACATTTTCTGGTATATTTGCTTTTATGCAATTAAATATGACTATGATGCATTCTGGAAGGAGAGTTGTCTCACAAATACATTAATTTTGTGTACACTGGTCACTGTCAAAGAATGATCTCTCACAGAAAAGTATGAGCTGGGTATCGCCTGCTACTCAGGACTGAATCAAGATTTGCTTCTGCATGTGGAAGTTCTCTGACTATTCACCTAGAGAACTCACACAGTTCAAGACTTTGCACTGCATCAGTCACTCAGCTCCTAGGGCTGATACTTAGTCAGCTGACAGACAGGAAACCCCTGTTATTTATACTCTGAGTTTCAGTCCATTGAGATTCTGTGATATTCACCAAACAAGCAGGTAAATTAAATACAAAGCTTCTGCCTCATTACCAATGAGATAAAGGAAGTTCAGACAAACAGTTCTAACAGCAGTGATTCAGATTTACAAAGTGGAAAAGGCACTAACAAGCTAAAACCACCATTTGTTTCTCCTCTCTAAAGCACAATTTATTTCTCGGTTTATTTCCAGATTACCAATACGTTCCGTCGTTCAATTCCAACTCGAATCCCCAAACCAAAGCCTGCAAACACAACCAAAGCACCTGTCAAAATTCCTGCCGGACATCTCAACAAACCACTCCAAGACAGCCCTTCTGGAAAGATACGCATTATAAGGACTGTGTCTAAAGCCTGCCTTCAAGGTGGAGGGAGAAGGTAAATAATTTTCTGTGATCTATGACATTAAAATGGATTTAAGCAATCTGAATCTCAGCAGTACTTGTTTCCACTGGGGAAAAATTGGAAACCATCCACATGGTCAGCACATCAATGGGCGCCAATCACAGGACATCAGGAGACAGCCAAATTCTTAGGAGCCAAAGTTAACTGCATGTCTGCAGGGACCATGCTCTGCCCCGTTTTTTCTGGTGCAATTCCAGGTTTTGGCACTCACAGTACAGGAGCACAAGACACAAATAAGTTTCTACTATAAATTCAGTATTGACATGTTCTACAAATAACAATAGTAAGATTGTCTCAGTAGATTTATAAAAACATGATCACATGAAGAGGGGTTGCAGAAGGTTTCATGTTTTCAAAGTTGGTCTAGCCAAGAAGTGTCTCAGTATGGATATCCTGAGTTCAGCATTAAAGGTGGAATGAAGAGAGGCTTGGAGAAATCTGCTCTTGTATAACGTATTGAGCTTAAAGAAATGCAGAGCTCCTTGCTGTGCCAAGCATCACTTTAAAAGCATGATGTGAAGATAAGCAACTCCCTCCTCCAGGAGTTAACTAGTGTGATTATCTCCTCTCAAATTCATGCAGATGTTATATTAGGAAAACAGATGTGAGAATCAAGATGGATATTGTTTGCATCAGCTATACCAACTTCCACCATTTGCACTACAGTATTTAGACTTCAGTTCACTTAAACAGTATTTCAGAACTGATCAAAATTAGTATGCAGCTTAACAGTAAGTTGTGACTTACATAGAAGTGCAATTTTATTCTTGCATTCCTCCACAATTTTGCTATTCCTTTCAACTGCTCACATTCACTTAAAATATGTAACTGGATTCATTGCTCCTAGTGAAGGGAGTTTTTTTAACTGAACTCTTTGCACAAGAAGTTCTAGTTCATCCATGAGAGAATTTGCCTTTTTGCTTTTTTTTAAAGAATAACTTCTTTAAAAGACTTAAAATTCAAGGTTTCCTTTCAGCCAACACACACAAAAAAACCTCAAACCAAAAACACAAACAAAAACATCAGAAAAGACTCCATGCTCGTTGTTTCCAATTTGCTGAAAAATAGCAATTGTAGCTCTGCAAGAAAATTTCTCACTGTTCTATAGAATGTTAAGAAAGACTAACAAAATACTACTACTACTGCAAGGAACCCCCACACCAGAATCCTGTAATACCAACTAACACATGTTACTGTTTTAAAATATAAAAATTAATTTATTTCTCTGGTATTAATGTCTCCCTCATTCTTCTTCCCCTAACAGAGTGCATTCCAACAGTCTAAATGGCTCAACTGATAATATGTGGGAAAACTCCTTACACATAGGTGTTTCTTTAAGAACTGCCAAATCCTAATTCCTAACAAAAGCAAAAGCTGGTGGTGATCACAGTGCCATAGCCAGAACTGCAATCCTTTTGCTGAAGCAAGGAGAGATTCTGATGCATTCAGTCACCCGATTTTTCCCTTTTATTTCACAGCTAAAAGTTTAACCTAACAACTGAGACAGTACAACACGTTAGTACTGCTGTGTGACTGTTTTTGCAAACCCACAAGACACCTATGCCTTCCTCAACAGCTTCACAAGAAATTCTCTAGAAGTACTCAAAAAAAGTTTTAAAAGATCAGTCTACTGAAAAATTATTTCAGCTGTGTCCCACAAGACACACCTGTGTTAATATGCAGACATTAAAGAATGACTTTTCCATAGTAAAAAGGAAAGGCTTCCAGTTTTATTCACTAAATCTGCAGCTGTCAAGTTCTGAGACTCCATATCATGTATGCTCAGATCCAAACACAGCTCACGGAAGCACACCATTGCAAGTTGCACAATGAATGTACACAGATGTGAAGAAACACAGATTTGAAAAAGTAGCTGTCAACTTGGCATGCTTATCAGAAAGATCTTCAAATCTGACCAGGTTCCATCACAAGGGACAGCAACTCATTGATGAGCCAAAAAAAAAAGCTACAAACCTCTTCATACAGAGTCCGCCAACAGATCTCAGCTCTGATCAAGCAACAGTGCTCCCTCCCACTGAATGCACTACAATGAAGAGTCTGCTTCTCAACAGCTGCAAATCACACATTACAAATTAACATTAATCGGCATCCTTCAGTATGCACAGAGAAAAGACAACCTCTGGCAAAAGAAATCAATTCCTGCAACAGCATCCTTTGCCTTAGAGCCCACAAAGGACCCTATAAGCACTGCCAAATCATCCTCCATGGTCCCATATTGTACTTCACATCTATTTGTGCTGCTGACATACAACAGTTTTGCTCCTGTCTTGCAATGACACAATTAATTCCTACCTATGAGGGGCATGGCCCACACAGACACCTGCTTAAGGATCTAAAACTGACAAATGGGGATACTACACTCCTACGGGATTAAGCGCAATACAGAAAGCACGGAGAATGAAAGACAAGGAGTGGTAACACAAAAGGAGGAAACTGGAAGAATTTCTGTAAAATAGAAGTCCATCCCTCTCCCTCAAACTGACTGGGAGATGTGGCACGCTGGCTACAGGCAAGATCCAGACATTTACAGTGCTGTGAGAATTGCTCTTTCCTGTTCACAGAGAGAAGAAGAAAAAGTTGGTGTCCTTCACCAGTACGAAATAAACTCCTCCGAATTCCTTATCCTTTCCCTTGTAATTCTGAATGCAATATAAAAATCACATGAAAGACTGGACAAAGTTGTGATGCGATCTGGAAAAAAGGGAGGTGAGGAAGTCCTGCAGTTGCATGATGTGGGACATGTGTAACACTAAACTATGCTGCTAAATAGAAAACAATCCCTAACCACTCCTTCCACAAATCTCATCTCAAAGGTTTGCTGAAGACGTTATTGGGTGAGATTCTTTAGTTTTTCTCATGTGACAAGGTAAAAAGATGGGTAATCCCTTTAGCATTTTTTTCCTTGGGTTTTCTGGGCTTTTTTTACACCTATAAATCACTTGCAACAGGGTAAACATTCATGTCTCAAGGCGAGAGTAACTACCTTTAATCTTTAATATGGACTCTAAAATAATGACTTCCAATGATGTGGCCAAAAGCAAATTTAGAATTCCTTACATATCCATACACTAGGATATATACTTATAGATATTTTGTGTTTTCATACTCTTCAGGTGGAGTGTATGAAAGATGTTCATACTCTTTTAAAAGTAGCCTTTTCTAACCACAAGTTGCTCAAATCTAAAATACTTTTGAGAGCTGAGTTATGATGAATATTCTGTAGGTCAGAACTTATTCTAGGGTTAATTTTAAAGGATCTGGCACAAGATCAGTATTGTAAAAGTACATTTTGAATTCTGCTTTGCACCTACAGTTATGGCAGAGATACTATTTTTAAATAGGTCAGCAAATGAGGTTGGATAATACTTTTTTTAACAAAACTTGATGTTTCACAGAAATAAAATTGACCAAGTCTGTCAAAGGTGCTCACTAATGTGCAATTATTTTCTTGTATTGCTGCCTACATCATACATTGTGAACCCTGATTTTCTCTTTTATGCCAACTGATTTTAAAGCATTTTACAGTGTCAATAAGATGCTGTACAAATTAACCTTTGATTTTACCTGTTCTACGTGAAAAATAGCTACACAAAATAAAAGTAACAGATGTTTTATGTTTACTAATAGCTTGTGTCAACTTCATCCAACAAAAAGAACCTGCCAACAAGTTTACAAAGGTGGGCTACAGACAGCAGAGTACCTGGTTTGCACAACACTCACCTGTAATCACTACTTGTAACACACTCAAAGAATGTCCTTGAAGTAAAGGACACAGGATTGGGTTAGACACCTCCAGAGGTTATTTTCCACCTGAATTATTTTAAAACACAATTGTGAAAATCCCAAGGAGTTTTTTGTAAATGGAAAAGTTGTTGTTAACAATCTCACCTCAAAGTCAGATGGCTCATCCATCATGTCAAAAGTTTATAATCAAAGTTCTCTATATCCAATTTCTAAAGGAAAGCTGCCAACTTTGTAACAGTCAGCTAACCACCCACCCCAAATAAAACCTGTGGTTGGCAGAATGCGCAGGTAGGCTCTTAAGAAAAATTCCTAATGAAGAGCATTTACCATGGGAACTGAGACTGCTTAAGAAACCTACATGAGACTAAAAATAAAAATCAAATGCTCAGAAGCCTAATCAGGTCTTGTGACCCCTCTTTATTACATACATACAACTTTTGTATTGCTTCCTCTCTAACTATTCTCCAAGTACCTTTTCACAGGAAATAAGCACCAATTATCAAGATATTCAAAGAACTGGAGTCTTTGCAGTGGTGCAGATAACTCCCAGTAACTCCCAACTCTTGCCAATATGATATTTAAAAAGAAATTTAAAAAAACAATCAATAAGAAAGGGCACTATAAAGTCTAAGTCATTTTAGTTGCCCAGATCTACCTAAATTTTCACATTAAATGTAAACATTACAGAAAAAATATTTTATAGCCTGTGGTCTCGAGACACATCGAAAAAACACAAGTGTATGAACCAGGTATCATAACCATCAGGGAAAAAAGGACAAATCAGTCACAGCAGCACTATACTCCAAGGAGCAATGGCTGGAGAAGAGCTGTTTAACTCCTGCCGTTTTACAGTAACACATGGCAAGGGTGATGCGACACACCCTAGTGAGCACATGGGTGATGCTTTTCAAGTACCACAGATACTTTTCCCTCCAAAGGCTCTAGTATGGATTTACTGTTTCCAAGGTCTTACAGAACTTTAAGTATGTTCATGTCGGCAATGGCAAACACAGTCACAGAATATTCTGAGTCGGAAGGGACCCACGAGGATCATACATTATGCAAAAGCCTTTCATCAAATAAACTCTTGGGAAGAAAATACAGTTTGGAAGGTATATGAATGCAAGGGAGAGCTGAGCTCTGAATTCAAAGCAAGAGGTTTTCCCATTCCCCTCGCCCCGGTTTTCACACTTCGCTTAAATGTATTTCTGTTATGCGGGTTCCTGTTGTTACCTAAGTACTGGTATTTTCGTTTGCCGCTCCATCGTCTATCCCAGGGCTCGTATCAGAGACTGGACATCAACTTACTGCAGAGATTCTGCTCACAAGCAAACCCGCCCTCGGTAGCAAGCAGGGAAAAGCAGGCACAGGGAAAAAAGCGAGTGAGAGTGGAAAACCTGGAGAAGTAAATTAAAAGCAGAGAAGGGAAAGGCGGAGGGGGGAAGTGGAAAAAACCCCCAAAATCCAACGAAAAGGAAGGAGGGCAGGAAAGGAGGGCGGGGGCTGGCTCTCAGGCAAAATGCTTCAAGCCCAGCGTGAGGAGCGAGCTCCAGGAGAGGCGTACCTGGAGTGCCGCCCGCCCCGGTCTCGCTGTCCCACCACGGCTCCTCCAGCGTGTCCCCCATGCCGCCACCGCCGCTGCGCGCGACCGCGCCTGCGCACTGCCCGCGGGGCCGGGCCGGCGGTGCCCCGCTACCCGCGCTGCCCGGCGGGCGGGGGGACGGCGGTGCCTTGGGCGCGCCTGGTGTCACAGCTGACATTACATCTCGCAGAACAGTCTCCTGAAAGAAAAGTAGGCCTTTCAGTGCATGTTGGAGATTTTTTTTTCTTTCTTTTTTTTTTTTAAGTGGAAAATATAGGAGTGAGAGAAAGAGGAAATGAATTAAAAGCATTACCCTCTCCTTCATAACATTAATTTAATTGCCACAACCCGGTTTTTATGCTGTAAAATACCTGCTTTCTTGGCTGAGGTAATTCATGTAATGTTTTCTGAGGAACAGACACGTGCCTGCAGAGGGTGCGCGTTGCCTCGGAATGAGTGCTCCGAGCCTGCAGGGTAAGCGCGCCTGTCCTGGATCCCTTCCCGCAGGAGCCGGCCCGCTCCGGGCCTGGGCCTTACCTACCGGAGCACATCCCGAGTCAAGCTGTGGAGGTGAAACAGACCAGTGTAAGGACTGGAATTTCCCATGAGGGGGCAGGTTGTTCCATGTATAACCCGCTCCAATGATTTTTCTGAATTTCCATTGAAGTATACTATTCTTTTTTCCCCTTTGAGGATACAGGTGGGTAAGGAACGTGCGTGACAGAGAGCATTAGTGTCGTTCTGCCCAGGGTTGCTAATGGACGTCACCAAGTGATTTTCAGCCCTTGGAAACAGAGTTCTGCGTGAAACTTGTGAATTTCCCCGACTCGCGGAGTACGTACAACCTGTGGCACATTAAACACTGCGGGGGAAGTCACTTAATAATCAAACCTACATCTGGCAAAGCAGTTCAGCTTTACGAAAACATTCAAATTTCCGGCAGACCGGCCCCCCTGCCCTTCTCCAGGGGCGCTGCGCGGCCGCTCCCTCAGAAACTGCCCCTGCCCCGCCCTCCTCCCGTGCCAGGCTTCCGCGCTTTGCGGCCCGCGCCCTCGTTCCCGGCGGCGCGGGAGGCGGGGACAGCAGCCGGGAAGGGCACAGGCTTCGGGCGGAGCGGCGTCGGGAGGGAAACGCCTCCCGAGCGCGCTTTACGGCCGGGCGAGCGGGCACGTCAACAGCTATGGCGGAAGGGGAAGAGGCGCCGCCGCCGCCGGGCAGCTGGTGAGTTGTGGGGGTGTGGGTGCCCTCCCTCCCGCTCTCCTCCCTCCCCTCCGCAGCGGAGACGAGGGGGACGAGCGGAGAGAGGCCGGAACGCCCCGGCCGCCGCCGCTCTCCCCCCGGGACCCGCTGCTCTCGGGGCGTGTGCGGGGTCGCGCTGGGAGCCCGCGCGGAGCCCCCAGCAAACGCCGCCGGCGTTCGGCGGCTCCGGGTCCCCAGAGAGGAAGGGCCCCGTCAAAACACGGGCGAGACACAAAACGAGGGCCGTGCCCAGCCTGGAGCTAGGCGGTCGCTCCAGTTTAAAATGACAGCTTTAATATGTGGTAGGAGCTGCTCCAGGAGTCTGCCTGGAGTGGAGTTGCTTTGTTCAGTTCGTTTCCCCTTTCGCTGAGTGCCTGCTCTCAAGAACAGGTGACAATAGTGGGTCCTGCCTCGTTTTCTGAATGATTTTGCTCACCACCCTTCCTTAGTACAGCTATTACTTATAATGGATTTTACATTGAACCTCTAGGACAAGAATAGAGACTATTTCTGGAGCGTGTATAGGATCATTTTGATGGTAACAGTGATGTGATTTCAGTATTTGTTGCATGCATATTCACTCAAGATTGCTGAGGCTTAAATAAACTTTGTGTTTAAACACTGAAGCTATTCTTACTGCACCCAACATTCATTTGCATCTTCACTTTGTTTTTGTCTTTGCGCTTCTGCATTGCATGTGATTTCTTTCTGTGGCTCTGTGCCACACCATTGCTCTTTGTCCTTTCCACGTATATGCTTTTCAAGCAATTATGTTACAGACCTGCTTTTTATGATCATTTCCAATCTGATGTTTTTGCTTTTAGGCTCTATTTGATGTGGCAGATTCAAAGTTTCCTGCAAACTGAGCCTAGCCTTCTTTGTGCTTAGTTATCTCACTACAAAGAAGCCGGAATACACATGCAGGTGTAGGTGGGACCTCTTTGTTGGTTCTACAAATACAGCTCTTGGTTAAAAAACTTAGTATCATTAACTAGAAAATGAAAGTTAGTTGGTGTCATTTTTTATTCTTGTTTTTTTTCTTTTAGTTACAGCCTCAAAATTTATGACGCTCTTTCTATAAGTATAGTGTTGCATATGCATTATTTCTAAATACAGACCTGACTGTTGGGCTATGTAATTAAAAAGCGAGGGTTGGACTCACTGACAGGGCAGTCTTGACACTTTGAAATGTAACCCTGGACACTGAATAAGAGCCATGTTCAAATACCTCTGAAAAAAAATACTTCAAATGACTTCCATTACTAATGTTGGAAGAATATTGCTGTCTCCCAGATCACAACAAACTTCTCTAGAATTTCTGTTAAGGATGAGGACGAGTGTGTTTCCAGATATATTTCAAGGCACAGCCTACACTGTTGATATTCTGACTGGCAGCTTCAAAACTATAGTGAATTTAATGTGCTGGTGGTACTAGAAAAGGCAAACTTGAAGGCATTTGTTAAAACAGATTTTTTTAAGTCTTTATGGGAACAATTCAAGAGGTTTATGCTTAAATGCTACGTTAGTATGTGACAGTGCCTCCTGTTACTAGAGGTGTATGCTGTGAATGACAAAGCTGCATTCCTTATTGCTTGCTTAGAAACTTCACATGGCTTTTTGGTTTTGTTTTCCTGTTTTGGCTTTTGTTTAAAAGCCAGTTTCAGTGGAGTATTTTCTTTTTCATATATTGATTTAAACTGTTGTCTTGAATTCATACTTCAGTGTTGTGAACAGATGTTGTTCAAAGAGCTTTTTGGTATAAATTACTACACTATCATATTTTGAAGTATATAGGATTTCAAATTTTAAAAATCCCCAAACATAAAATGATACATATGTATGCCTGAGCTCTATTGGGAGCAAAACTGGCAGTGCTCATTCCATATCCTCTCTTCACTTCCTTAAGAGGATTAAAAGGCAGATGGAATTTTGTGTTTAGAGACTGTTACAGCACCTTGAGTGTGTAGAATCTAGACATGCTCACTAACATAAAATTCCCTGTTTGTTTTCCCTGTGCTAATTTGTCATGCAGTGCCGGTGTAAGTGATTTGGAGGTGGGGGAGGGGGGGAAGTGTCACTAATTATGAGTTAAATCCCTCAAGATCTGTACTGACTGCTTGGTGTTTGGCTCAACAAAAACCAGGGAAGTTTGCCACTGCACAATAAAATAAAATTTTAAAAAACCCAGCATCACAACCAACCCAAACTTATGTATGGAGAAAGATTAAATGGTAATTTTTTTTCCTTCAGTAAATACAGGAAGTTGTTATCAACACTTTTGATTTTAAAATGAGCAAAATTAGACAGACCTTGTTTGCTGAATGTTTCTTTTTAGCTATTTGGCATATACTCAAAAGCTAATTTGAGAAATTGCCAGCACTATTCTAGAAGACATATCTGTCCAAAGCTAAGAATGCTGTGAAACACAAAGGAGGCAGGCTGCTTTCAAACTGCTGTAAAATCTTTGTAAATTTTTTTTGTCCGCTTATTGTTTATTTTAATCACCATTTCAGTCAATGCAATGCATCTACTCAGTAGACTGTATAGACACAAATAAGATGGCGTGTTATTAGTTAAAATGTTTGTAATAGGAAGTTATAGATTTTTCTTGCCTCATTTATCAAGGAAATCAATGATTTGGACCTTATTTTTCTTGGTCAGATTCTCAAACAGATTAATGGTTATGAATTAATTTCGAAACCTTTTTGTAGATGTTTGTTTAATACTCAAGCTTCAGGAAACGTGAGTGAGTAGTAATTTTTAAGATCTGTACTTGGAAAGTCAGGACCTGATGTAACTAAATATAACTGTAACCACAGATGGAATTGTTCCCGTGCATTTAACTTTGCATTGGAATAATTCATCTTATGGGTCCCAAAATGCACTCGAACTGCCTAAGACAACAGGATGACAAATCTAGTTTCCATATATCTTTCCCATTTTCACAGTATGGCTAATTAGTACTTGGAGCCATACTGTTTCTTCTGAAAGCCCACGAACAGAAAAATCCTTTCAAGTTAAGCATGAAATTAACACTCTTGAGGGAAAAATAGAGGTTCAAATGTCAGGGAATTGTTTTTTTCCAAAAGTCCATTGCAGGAAAAAAAGGAGGTTCAGTGGTGTTCTGGATACAATGGATATTTTGAAGTAAATGTGAGGGATTGATTTTTGTTTGTTTGTTTTCAATAGAGAACAAACAGTCATTAATTTCAATTCAGTATGGCTCTTGTTGAGGCTTTTTCCTGGTAGTCAGGAAAATCCTGAATTAAAAGTAGGAACCATAGTGAATAGATTCTATAGAAGCATGAAATTGATTGTAGTATTCTTAATACTTAATTTAGTTTATTGATCACTTACTATTATCTTTTCCCTGCTGTTCACATCCCCACACTTTTGATCCCTTCACTAGTATTTATAAGGGATTATAAATCCTAGTATCTCAGTTATATATAAATAATACTTAGAAACAGTGGCTTAAGCTGAGTTCCCAACAGCTGATCAATTTTTCTTGCCTCCAGCTTTCACATCTTAAGTTAAAAAAAGTCCTGTTTAATATCTGTGAAGTTAGTTATTGATTATTATATGTCACCAGACTGACATGAATGTACGAGATCCTTCTGTAAGTGTGGAAATTTACTACAGATACACTAATAGGAACATTTTGTATTATGACATTTTGAACACTGTATCATGTGGGAATTTACCTTTCAGGCCATGGCTTGGGTGTAGACTGGAATTCTACACATCTAACCAAAATTTTGAGTAGCATCTCGAACGGGCAGTGAAGCCATGGCAGAGCAGAAAGTACAGGTGTTTAGGTCTGGAGGAGTTTGCTCATAGGGAGAAGTGCTGCTTTCTTTTCAAAACAAGTGTAATTATTATCCATGTGAACAGAAGACTTCCTAGCTGCTCTTCACTCATGAAAGACAAGGATCTAGATTGCTAGCAGTTTACTGGAATATTTATAGAACGACACTGACTGAAATAAGGGAAAACACAGTGAGTGGACATGTATTAAAGTGTTGAAATCATTTTCATGTTTCATACTTCTCAAGTTAGCCTGAATAGAATGTTTATTAGAAAAGAATTTACTTAATCTTTGAAAAGTCCTTACTTACAGCCTGCGAGCAATCTTGCAGTTGATGGAGGAAATGAGCACCTAATTGAATCACAGCAGAACAAAGCATTTTCTCCCCCTGCTATTTCATTTAACTACTTGTTGGCAATCCATCACATCTCTTCATGTGGCAGATGGGCATGTCAGTGTCTTGCTTTGTGAGGTGAAGGAGTGAAACTGGCATTTGCCTCTCATCTTTACAGCATACAAAGTGGGGGTGACAGCACTTGGAAGAAGTTTTCGCAAATGGTTATATATTGTCAAGCAGCAGAAGCACACATTTGCAGATAACACGTTGAAGTTGGTGTTAACCCATGCACAGCTTTTTGAATGCTGGGTACTAGTAAGTGGTAGAATTAGTACTTGTGGGTTTGTGAAACATTCTTTGCCAGGTGATTCTGTAATTAGTGTAGATGTAGTTTTAAGTGTTGTTTCATGTTTGTTTCAAGTAAAAATTACTTTTTTATTCTCAAAAGAATTTCTTTGGGTGACATAGAAACAAAGTTTAAGTATTGCAATTTAAGACCTTTCCACTTGAAATAGAATGTGCACACAGCTGTTATATTCGTTTCTGCATACCTGTTCAATACTTGGATATAGTTGTTGCAAGTAGTTGTATTTTGTGTGCTGTAATGCAAGGCCTGGCTGTGGCTCTCTAGTCTGTTTTTCATACACAGTGTTCACAGAAACATACTATATGTCTAAGAGCACCTCACTCTCTCCAGCTGATGCTTGATGTTGGTTTCTGTTGAAGCTGGATCCTCCTCCTAGAGTTCATGCAGTTCTGCTGAGGGCTAGGAGATCTCTTTGTGTAAATGTCCTGGAAATACTTGATTTTTATTCAGGGCTAACTGATGCATTCATTTAACTTTCAGGCACTGACCATTATGTACACAACTGGACAACAGGATAGGTGATGGAAGTGCGAATGTGCTTCCATATTCTGCTTCCCCTCCATTTCTGTCTCAGGAAAGGGATTGGCAACCTGTGCAACCTGTAGCCATATGAAAAATGGACTTTGGGATTTTTTTTTCTTTTTTTATAATACAAAAAATGTGAGAAAGTAAGGCAAGTCAGGCTCATCGTAATCTGTGCTTTCTTTCATCCAAATTTGCAAAATTACATGACGAAAATAGAGTTGTGCCCCAGTGTACATTTGAAATGTGATTTAAAATGCAAACTAAAAAGTTGTGACAAGAAACTGCCTGATACAACGCAAGGAAAGTGCTTACCCTTCAGACCCATAAATACTTTGAGAAATCTTGAGTAAAGCTAGCTAAATATTTGCATACATTTTCCAGGTCTGAGATTTTAATCTCTTTGTCCAAAAGGATGTTATTTAGAAAATCAGAAATGTGTATTTTAAGTTTTCAGGAGACCAAACTTGTGAACCTTGATATCAAGGAGTTAGTTGTGGATGTATGGAAATTAAAATAAGTAAGAGTTTAACAGCTGACATTCTTTTTCTGTGGCTATTTGAATTGACTACATAGTAGTCTTGGAGTAATTGAGGATTATACTGGTAACACTTTAACATCTGTTACTCCATGTGTATAAATAGATGTGTTATTCACCAGGAATGCATCTTCCCACGTGAATATCTGTCCAGGAGAAACAATCATGTTCTTTGTTTTGCTCTGGCTATAAACCCCCTGGATGTGTGTTTAACTCATCAGGTATATGAAGCTAAGCCTTTCTTAAGGCAGATGTCAGAGCAAGTAGAGAAGAGTTAAGAGGATATAACAAGGGAGAAGTTTTGCCTACAGGACCTGTGTGTCACTGCCATTGCTATTTTTCCAGTGAACCTGATTTGCCACTGCTCTGCTACATGATATTGAAATCCTGAAATCATCAGATGTGGTTCTCTCATTACTGACAGCATGGAAACATTGAAACAGTCTGCAGAAGCTATCAGAGAGATTGTAAAGTAATCATTCCTGAATGCATACCTTCCTATCTATAATGCTTAAGAACTTCTGTTGTCTTACTGCAGCAGCTGTCATTAATGTTTGTCTTGTCAATTTCTGTATTTTTCTACTTTCTATATTATTAACATTTTTGTATGTTTTAATTCATTCTTGTGTGTATGTCCACACTTAAAATACTAGAACTATATGGTTAAATCCATTTGACTAAAAGATCTTTTCCTGTTTCAGGGAAAGATAAGGTTAAAAGCTGACTGTGCTAAACCTTTGAAATAAATGTTCTGTTTTCTAGGGCATCTAATATTTTATTTAAAATAACTCCACTGTCTAATTTAGGTGTAATTTTTGCTTTGTGTGTGTGAAAACTTGCTGAAATTGGAAGTTGCTGGAAGAAGTAAACTGCAACTAAATTTGCATTTTTATGATACATTTTGCAACATTGTCACTTAATGAAAACAAAAAAGCAAACTTCTTTTTTCTTGTATGTAAATTGAATGAAATTACGAGTTGAACAAACAGCCTTAAAGTAGAGGAATAAACAACATTTTGCAAGTTTTTATTTTTAGTAATTTCCAAGTTGTCTTATACCTTTGCATATGTGTGGGATTTGCCTGACAGTAGCCTTCAGTCTACATAAACATGGAAAAATAGTGTAATTGATTTTTAAAATTACATTTCATTATTTTAGGATAAAAGATCTTGCAGACACTCTAGAAGAAGGAGGTTGTGATCTTGAAACTGTGAGAAACATCATTCAAGGAAGGCAATTGCCTGCTGATCTAAGGGCCAAAGTCTGGAAGGTAAATATGAGCTTAAATCAAGAAGCAGGAAATACTTGGTTGTGTTTGATTTAAGATGAAAGATTTAATTGCCAGGCATCTCTACAGAAGAGATGTAGTACTGAAATTTTAATATGCATCTGTGTTGATTCAATTTAAGAATAGTCATCTTTATTTTAAATTACTGAGTTCAGTAACTGAACAACTACAAAAAGACACTAAAATGTTTAGAGGGCTTTCTATTTTTGTTTTCAGATTGCACTTAACGTTGTAGGAAAGGGGGACAGCCTAGCATCCTGGGATGGTTCTTTAGACCTACCTGAGCAGAGTATAATTCATACCGATTGCCAAGAGCTAATTGGTAAGTTCTGTTATATTTAGATCATCAGTTTGAAAACTCCTGTGTTCTCAGTTGTCTTAGGACTTTATTTCAATTAAATGATCTGAATGATGTTTACATTTTGGAGGAAGCTTTGAGGAGGAAGATGAAAGACCAGATAAAAATCAGTAAGAAACTGTAAGAAAACAATAGATCTTACCTGTACACAGACTCTGGGGTGGGTGACATCATGGAAGTTTGAAGCATTAGCTTGTAAGTGATAGCTTGCGTAGTCAGAAAGCATTGTGAGTTGAAAAAATTGTAATTGTTTTCCAAACTCCATCTTTTAAAGCAGACATTCTTTGCATAGTGTCCTTCAGGTTTTTAATTGTAGAAGACCTGGTTCTTAATCTGAAAACCTGGTGTAGCATGAAAATGCATATAACATTTGAGAGAAGAAAACGTTTTGGACTTCAAAAACTATTTTAAAGAAAGACGCTTTGTAATGGCATTTTCAGCGAAAATGAAAGGCTGTGTTTGTGAAAGCAAGGCGCTGCCAGGACACAGGAAACAATACTCCAGTATGTCTGTAAGGAGCTGCCACAGGAGCTGTTTGGGAGCTCATCATAGAACTGGTCAAATCCTTGACATGATGCACCAGCATTGATATCAGTGATCACTTGATGGAATCAATGCTGACTCAGAAATTAGGATACTTCTCACAACTTCACTAAGAGAATCTTCTGTTTTATTACTTATCACACTTTATTTATTCTTGCACGATTGAAAGTTAAGGTAGAGAGTGGAGTTGCTGCATGCATACATACCTAGCATTTCTGAAATGCAATTCTATACTTTCTAGCCCTAAAATCTAGTAGGACTTATTTTCCTTCTCTCTGTCCTGTAAAGGAAAGAGATGGGGGTGGAATTTCCACTCTATTAATAATAATTAATATTATTAATTAAATGAAAATTATTTAATCACAGTGTCTCTTCAGGAAGATGCAAAATGTCCCAATTATATTGATAACATACAAAATTAAGCACTTCAATGTTTGATAGTTCTCTTTTTGTATTTGTTGGCAAATATTTTGTGATATGTAACGATATTAAACTGATAAAGGGAGCAAATGTAAAGTTACTTCAGAAGGAAGGTTATATAGAGACTTCAATTTTGTGTTGGATTAAATGTCTCTGTTTCAATGTTTTAGCAAAGCAAGTGGTCTCCAAATTTAAAGTAAATCTTCAGATGGCATTCTTTAGTGAGTTTTATGTACTGTTTCATTTTTCTGAGAGATAGAGAAGAGGAATGCCAGATATTGACTGGCTTTGATGGGAAAACATTAAGGACTTTTGTAATAAAAAAAAATATTAACAGTAATGAGACTCTTGGGCTTATTGTAACTGAGGGAAAAAGATGTTTGCTAGAAATTCAATGCAACTGTGTTAATATAGTGTGTACATATCTTTCCCCCATCCTGGACATAAAAAAATGTGATTTGTAAGTTTATGCGAAAATTTAAGTCTGTGAGCCTAGCTGATCTCTAACTTCTGATTTGGATAAATTTGCATGTCAGTGAGCTTTTGAAGAATTGTAGGTATGCATTGGGGGTTGGTCTATGTTGAAATTCAGATGAATTTATTGTAGAGTTGAGCCTAAGTTATGGGCTGAGCACATCAAATAGAAATAGAAGAGGAGCATTTTGTGTGTTAAAAGAATCTACCTCCTTCTTTCGTATAGATCCTGGAAACCCCAAACTTCTTTCCTCCTGTTGTTGCGTTATTTAAATTATATTTAAATGCCTTACTCTACTGGGTTTATAAAATCACTTGTATTTTGATACCTTTTTGAATACCTTTCTGTAAGAATTTAATCCAAATTGCCAGTTTTTATTTGTCTGGTTTTGTTGTTTTTTTTTCCCTGATCAGTCCCTGTTGGTGCAATTGTGCTATGAAATAATCTCATCCAATTTCTTTGAAAAGCCTTTAACACAGTTTATATTACTGTGCCTATTTCAGACCAGTTGTCGGTGCCAGAAGAAGAGAAGTCAGTATTAATTTTGGATATTGAGTCTGTTATTACTTTTTATTGTAAATCACGCAATGTTAAATACAGTTCTTGCCTTGGCTGGATACATCTGCTCAAACCTCTGGTGCACCTTCATTTGCCCCGCAGTGATTTGTACAACTGCTTCTATGCTATCATGAATAAATTCATTCCAAGGTAAAACTCTTTCTTTTCCGTATGTACTGTGTTTATTGGCATGAGAAGTACTCTCTGAAAGATGCCCATGTTGGTTTTGGCTGGAGTAGTACTGTTTGTAGCAGTCTTGTCAGATTCTTTCATATGATAATAAATTTCAATACCTGTTGGTTTGTAATCCAGGAAATGATTGGGTTGGTTTAAGATGCAAAGACTTAGCATGTGACTGATCTAGACTCAATATGCCTTTTAAAGAACTGTCCTTTCATGCAATATCAAAAATATTTGTTTATGAACTAATTCACTTGGGTTATGTAAAAGTGGTTTTTTGTTTCCTCTCCTAGCATTTTTGGTATCTAAAATACTTCTATCCCTTCAGAAACAGTAATTCATAAGCTCTAATTAAGTCTCAAAATCTCTTTAGAGGTAGTTGATATTTTCCCTATGTTCTATTGAGTTGGGACTGAATTTTTTGTTTTTTAAGTTGCTAGATATTTTTAATGAAAAATACTAAATTTGAGCTTTTTATGCTGTTATGTAGGTGCTCTCACTGAAATAAGTTTTTATGTATGTTGGAGCACCATGACACTTCAGCAAGAGGGATGGTCTGTAATTAAAGATCTTAGTCTGATTGCCTGGAGAGGAGATTCCAGCCTGGCTGATGGGTGTGTGCCCAAAATATGAAAAGTGCATGTTTGCTGTAGTGGCAGGAAGCATTTATCAGTCCTGTCACTTGACTCAGCTCATGTCCCTTTCTGCTCTGAAACACTCTTGGGCTCTGTGAATTGTTTGGCGACAGTGGTGTTAGGTCACATACCTCCTGTGCTTTCAGCTGTAGAAGGCTTGCAGAGTATCTGGTATTTGAGCGCTCTGTAGGAATCTAGGTGGAGTTTCAATGAGATGTAGAGTGTTTCCTGGTTTTTTTTTCTTCAGTGGGAGAATGAAAGACATAGAAAGGCAATTTATAGTAGAACAGCAAATCTCTGCTCTATTGGTACCATGCTTGCCTTGTTTTGAGGTTTAAATCTGTTTTAAATACTTCTGTATTATATAATACCATGAAGTATTGACAGTATCGGGTTTTTTGCTACCTTGTTAATTTAGTGGGAATTTCAGTGTTTGTGGGTTTTTTGTTGGTTTGATTTTGATTGGTTGGTTTTTTGACTCTTCATGATCAGTTCCTGTGAATTAAAAGAGCAATGTACAGGAAATTACATAATCATAGATAGTAAAGAATTGCTACTGTAAGTCTGAAAACTGCAATATTTCAGGGGAATTTATTATTTTCATTGCTACTCTTTAGGGATTGTTTTATGAAGGGAAGACCCTTTCATCTATTTAGACTGCTGCTTCAGTACCATGAACCTGAACTCTGCTCCTTTCTTGATACCAAGAAGATGACTCCAGATTCATATGCACTCAACTGGGTAATAAAGTGAAAGTAGGGGAACATAATGAAAAATAAATTTCTATTAAAATTTAAGTCCATGTTGCCAGTTTATGGAAGAGTAGTACAAGTGATTAGAACTGCATATATTAAAATAAATTGCATGTTTTAATATAGTGTGGGCATTTTGTCTTTAATTGTTTAACATAAGGTATGAGGTCTTGTTGATGTCACATTTTTATTGTACTGGGTGAGTACTTTTTGAGCCACTGATGTTCGGAACTTCTTGGAGTAAGGAAGAATGAGAGCAGCTGACGTACTCAAAAAGCAAGAAGCCCTGATGTTAGTTTTGATTGTGGGCAGCTATGTGTTGTAGATATGGATAAACATCAGTCTAACAAGTCTTTTAAAGCTGAAGTATGAATTGTTTTAAAAACCTCCCTGCTAAGGCATATATGAATTTAGTGTTTTAGAATTTAGGCACATGTATTTTACGACTTTTAAAGCATTAGTCATTTCTTCTTCAAAACTGCCTCAAATTGTGGGTAGTTACAAAGATATTTACCTCAATAATTTTTTATAAAGTTTGTGTAGTGGGACTACAACAAAACTCTTTGTTTCAATGCTATTTAGCATATGCAATACAAAATCGTGATACTGTGCTTGCACAGGCAAAGTCTGTAATTTAATAAAGAAGACTTTGATGTATGAACTCTTCTAGGTTCTTTCATACTCATTGGCTATGTAAAATCTTTTTCAACTTTGTGTATTTTCAGTTAAAGAAGACTGAAATGAATTATTAAACTGTGAAGTTTGTATTTGGTTTTTTTGGGGTTTTTTCTTTAAGGCTGCTGCCAATTATTGTATAAAAATGTGTCTAGGAAAAATTTTCATATCCTCCAAATCTGCCTTTTGCCAGTCATGAGCCTTCAAAAGAGAAATCAGGTCTTTTTTTGCTGCTCCATTTCCATTTTTTAATAGAATTTTCCTTAGTAAATATGAAGTTCTTTGAAGTTGTTTATTAGAATTTTGGTGCCTAATTAGAAAAAGAATCTTCTCTCTGAAAGGTGGTAGTGAAGTAAGCTGGTGTAGCTGCCAGTCCTCAATGCCACACTTCCTGGTGTACCATTTTAGGAAAAAATCTTAAGCTTCATTTTATATAATGAGATTACAGTAAAATTCCCTGTTTCATCTGTGAAAAAACACAGTCTATATAGGTGTATTACTAATACATAGAAATATTTAAGCAGCATACAGAGACCTGCCATTGACATCTTGTTCATGGATGTTTTGTGTTCCGTTGCATTTGAGTCAGAATTGAACAGATCTTTTTATCTTTTGCTATAAAACTATACTAGGAAGTGTTGAAATATTCCATGATAGTGTTTAAAAACAGATACCAAGCTTTTGAAAGCTGTAGCTGTGTTGGTACAGAATTAGTGTGCATCTGCAAGTTCAGTAAGACCCCATTGAAGTCAGGTGGTATGCATTTGAGTTAGGTGTGACTGTAAATGTTATCTGGCATGTATGGAAAGACGTTCCTGCCTTTTAAATTCTTTGAACTTTGCATATCAGAGAGGACGTATTGTCAAGTGGGAACATGGGAACAGGCAAAGAGTTTCTTAAATGGTAATGAAAATTTTCTGATGCTTGCAAATGTTTAATTACTCAGTCATAAAGAATCATAATGTAATGCTAAGTAAGTGATGTTGTCAAACTAATGTGCAACTATGTTCAATTAGCCCAATTCTACTGTGGAAAATTAAAATAATTATGTTTGCAGGATCCTTTCAAAGCCCTAATTGCTATACTATTTGAGTAAATATATTCTCTTATGATTGTATTATTGGTATTTAGCAGTGGCTGTGAGCTAAACAGTATTCCAGCTTGATTGTGTTATCTGTGGTTGAATTTGCAAGGGTGGCAGTGTACAGCCAACTTTGCCTTCACAATAGGTATATTTATTCACAGATAATCTGTAGTATTGTGCACTGCTTCCGTAAAAATTGGTTTAGAGGTTAGAACCATCCTTCAATACACTGTGCAGATGTACGTTTTTATCATAATTTTGTTAGGTTTATTTTCTTTTAGATATCTTGTATCTTTGTTAAAAATGTATTCCTGATAAGATTGTTCCTGGTAATTGCTTTTTCTCACATTATTTTCCAAATTTTTAGCTTGGAAGCCTCTTCTCATACTACTGTTCAGCTGAAGTCACTCAGGCAATATGGGATGGATATCTACAACAAGCAGATCCATTCTTTATTTATTTCTTAATGTTGATCATCCTTGTCAATGCAAAGTAAGTGTATAGTTAATTCTTTGGGACATTCTTTGCTGACACTGTTTTAATCCAGGCTTGTTTCATTTTGGTTTTACTGACTTAATGTATGCCTGTGACTTTACTGTTTTCAGAGACGTTATCTTAGCACAAGAATCAGATAAAGAAGAAATGATAAGTAAGTACTTCTCTTACATAGCTGCTAGTGAAATGTTTACTATATACTGTAATCCCCATTTATTACTATTTTTAATGGCTAAAAAGCTAGATTGTTTATTTCCATGTGATTTTCTCACTAGTGAATCCCTTCACCCGCTAATTCTTTTCTTACTGTTCTTTTGCTGCCCTGTCCTGGACCTTCTTTCCTTGTTTCCTTTTAGTGCTCCCACACCTAGCTTTATACTTCAGTTTGAAGTACTTGAAACAATCATCATGCTTCTAAGCCCAAAGCAACAGCTTTCAAATCCTTCTTTAAATCTACTGCACTTGTTGCATTTTCTGGATTACCTTCATATGCACTTGATTTGAGCCTAGTTCATTATTTTTGTAGAAAATGCATTAAATTTCAGTGAAAAATGCAAATAACTCTTGCCTTTGTATATTTTTTTTACATACATAATACACTGTAATTAATAATCTCTAGTGGCTCAAAATGAGTGTGCTTGGCATTTTGTCTTTGCTATATACTGCAGAACTACACCCTTGCGTTATCCTGGGCATAGAACAGTGCTGCTGATTAAGTACTCATTTTAAAGGATTCTCGTGGTCAGAGCTCTTTAGAAAAAGTAGCTGACTTAGAATTAGAACTGAAAGCTAAAACTATACAGAAGTAAGAATGTGGTAAAAAATAATTTGCATAGAAGGTTTGAGCTTCTAGCAAAAAGCCAAAGTTTTCTATGGATAAGGAGTATTTCCTGTATCTTCTCTTTTCATCTGGCGAGTGGATCAATATTCATGTTTAATCAATACACTAGATTGTTATGCTTTAATAAAAATTAGTTCTTTTATGATTGGGAATGATCTATGTTGCTTGATTTCTCTGTCTGAAATAGTGTTGCATTTATGTTGTTTGTCTGTCTCAGAATTCTTAGAAACATCACCAGCGAATCTTGATTTAGAGGATATAGAAGATCTCTTCTCTTTGGCACAATATTACTGTAGCAAAACTCCAGCTTCTTTCAGGAAGGTAATAGCAGTAATTTTGAAATTGTCTTCTTTTTGGTGTGTGTTTAAGCTCCTGCTGACAGTAACTTTGAATATTTCATTGCGATGTTCTTTTTTTAAACAATTTTTTCATGTTGTTACTCTGGTGGTATTTACTGTTAGGATCTTTGAAAGATAAGGTTAAGTGAAACCTGTTAGAGAGAAGCTTCCCTGCAATATTCTCACTTCATGACTGATAACCTCATTTTCCAAATGAGGTTATTGTAAGAACTGATGAAGCTAAGCTTCATATTGACACAATTGCATTGTAGTACGCTGTACTGTACACAGCAGTGCTAGCTGTAATTGTAATAACAAAGAGGAAAAAGTTACTTACTGTAGATAAATCTATTATCACCTGCACTGTTTTTGCAGCTCTTCTTTCCTCATAATATCTAACTTTGTGAATGAATGAAATAAAAGTATTTGATAGCCATTGCCTTTGGCTTGTATGTACTTCCTCTGATGTGTGTAGACAGGAATGGGAGTTTTTTTGTTGGGAAAAAACAAAACAAACAATTAAAAAACAAATACCAGAGGCACTGCATCATGTTGGCATGGTCAAAGCGGTGAGCAAGCATGTTTGTAATGGAAGTGCAGACCTTGCCGTGATTTTCAGAAAGAATTTCAGTTGATCAAAAGTTTCATTACTATGTGTACAGGATACGCATGTGTGGAACTTAATATTTGTGACTTAGTGGATATAGTTTTATTTTAAACTTCCACACATAAAGACAATGGCTTCAGTTAATATTTTTTTCCTTGCTTTATTAGGACAACCACAGTCTTTTTGGCAGCAGCTTGCTGGGCCTCAAAGATGATGACACAGACTTGAGCCAGGCTCTCTGTCTAGCAGTTTCTGTGTCCGAGATTCTGCAAGCAAATCAGCAACAAGGAGTGAGTATACTGAATTAACCTTCCCCCCCAGTTTTATAGAAAAGGAAAGGAATCAATCACTAGCTATTAGTTCTAAATTCTAACAGCACAAATGAGTATTTGCTATTTCAGGAGAGATATTTTTGTCTTGAAGTTTTCTCCCTTGTAAATGATCTGCTGTCTTCAATGCATTTGTGCTGTAGCAAGGAGCATAGGGGAGCTTAAGACAGCTGATTTGAATTTGAGGAGTGTGAGCTTAAAGTAGTATCTCACTAGTTTGAATTCCTTTCCAAATGTAGCTACTGTAGAGGAAAATTTAAAACTCACTACTCAGTACCTTTGAAAAGAATGCTAAGTAATATCTGTCTTTTGTCAGTGAAAAGTTTAAATGAAAAAAAGAAAATTGATTAAACCTATTTTAGTAGAAGTTAATTGCAGACATAGATGCAGGAACTTCACTAGAAATATTTTAGACCCATATATGGGTCATAATGTAGTTAGATTACAGTGTTTCTTATTGACTACTGACTTCTTGTAGCAGTTTCCAGGCCCCAGTTTTGTCATGCATAGTTTGTTTGGGTTTTTAACTCGTCCAAATAAAGTTAAACATCTGTTTATATCCTGTCCAAGTTGGTGGGATATAAAGCTATCCTTATATGCTGTGCTGATTAGTAGTGGACTCTTGGATTGCCTCATTCCCACTATGTTTCCTATCAGTAGAAATTATATAATTGCACTTGGATGATCCTTTCCCATGCACAAGCTGATGTATTAATAGGAAGCTGATACCAGAATACTACTGGTGATCTGGTAACTGTAGACAAAGTTCAGATTAATCAAATGAAGTAAGATTTTTTTAATAAGGGCTCTTAGCCCTTTGAGCAGTTCCTGTAGTATTAGAATTAGTACTCAAATGTAATTGAATTCTGTCAATAATTATGCAGTTTTAAAACTTAAAAATTTCTCTTTCAGGAAGGAGTGAGATTCTTTGTAGTGGATTGTCGTCCTGCAGAGCAATACAATGCTGGGCATTTATCAACAGCATTTCATTTAGACTCAGATTTGGTTTGTATGCTCTTTGTTTCTTTACTGGTATTTGAATGCTAAGTGAGATACAAGGGTAGAGAAAGGTCTGCCTTGAAAAATAAAGTATCCTTAGTTTAGGCTCTAGTCTGTGAACTGCAGTGTCTAGCTATGTGATGATAAGGTTTCAAAAACTAGCTTCTCTAAAGGAGATGGTAGAACCATCGTTTTACTGAGAAGTTTAGTCCTTAATGATATTAGAATCTGGGACTCCAGGCTTCCTGTTCTTTGGTTAGGAATGGAAAGTCATACAGACTAAGGACTATACATTGCTTGGAGGAGAAATCTCTTTTTATCATCCTGATTTCCAGTGAAGGGTGTAATTAATTTTTAAAAAGAAGACTTTTTTTCTTTGTCTCTTTTTTTATGTCAGCCAGTCTTACTACAGTCTGCTTTTACGGGGCATATGTCTTGTTGCTTCTTTAAAATTTTTGTAGTACAATATGAAAGAGAAAGTGCATTAATTTTGGCACTGAGGTGTGCTATGGATGAATAACTTCAATAAAGATTTTGTCGTTTCTCTTTGATGGTGAATTCCTAATTGAACATTCAGTCATATTTTTCTCTGTCCTTTTTTCCCCCAAAATCACTTCCATTTCAGCAGTGTATCCATCGCTTCTTGATTAGCCCTCAACTATTTTATTTTAAGCAGTCTATGGAAGCTGTATGGAGTGATTTATATGGATACACACCGTAAAAGACTTTTATACTTACAGTTAAGTTCAGTCCTGTATCTAATATCTTTACCTCTCTAATTAAAATGATGCATTACTCAGTATTATATGCACAAATATAATTACATAGGAGAGAAAAGGAGGCTGAGGGGCGACCTTAGTGCTTTCTATAACTATCTGAAGGAGGTTGTAGCAAGACAGGTGTTAGTCTCTTCTCCCAAAAAGGAGAAGAGGAAGTGGCTTCATGTTGCACCAGGGGAGGTTTAGGTTAGATATTGAGAAAAATTTCTTCCCTGAAAGAGTTGTCAAGTATTGGAACAGGCTGCCCAGGGAAGGGGTTGAGTCACTGTTGCTGGAGGTGTTTATTACTTGTAGACGTGGCACTTGGGGACGTGGCTTAGTCGTGCAGAGTTGGCAGTGTGAGGTTTGTGGCTGGACTCAGTGACAAGGGTCTTTTCCAACCTAGATGATTCTTTGATGTAGTGTGGGTTTTAACCTAGATCTAAAATCATTTAGGAAAAAACTTTCCCTCTCCTATGTGGGTGTTCTGCTAGCCTTAATTGAATGTCATATCCAATGAAGTAGAAAATAAGCATTATAAATTATTAAGTAATACAAAAAGCTGATAGTATATGAAAAAGGAGTCCATGAAAACAAGTCTTAAATTAGATGTGATCAGTTCATATGTATTTAAATTGTATATTGGAATTAACTTTTGCAGCGTGTGTCAGTTGGTATGATTAGTGTCCTTCATGAACCATGGTGGATGAACATCACCAGGTTCATCCTTGTTTTTAAAAGTTTAATGCTAGGAAAATATTACAGGGAAAAATCTTTGTGATGAAAAGTCATTAATGGAATTTCAGTGCATTTTGTATTCTTGTATGTGCAAAGTACAGAAAAATTATTGTAAGAGGAGACAATGGGGAAAGAAAGCACTTTGGAATCCATCTCATTTATAGATAGAGGAAGTAGTGAGATTTAGGACCTGTGTAATAGAGCAGCAGCCTTTATCTCTAGGAAAACCCCAGTTAAAATTCAGCCTTGCTTACTGATGGCTAAGTTGTGTACTTGTGACTTTGTCCTTCATCATTTGATCCACTGTAAAGGCTAGATAATGAGAATCCCTTCTGCCCTTCCCTACCCCCCCGTCCAGATAGGTCAAAATTTCCTTATGAGTTTAAATAAGTACCTTCCCCACAAACACAGGTTAAAATTTTAGCTGTATTGAGAAAGTCCTTGTTTCTCCATCTCTCTCATATAGAAATTATGTTTTTGCCTGCGTAGTAGGCCTTCATGTATCACAGCCTTAACTTTTTGAGAGTACAAAGAATCACAGATACTTCCTTGTACTCTCAGTTGTAATTTCTTTTCCCAAATCTTGATAAGTAAATAAGAAAAAGCTTAGTGGGAAGACAACAAGAGGAAGACTTTACTGGTACCTGGAAATTCTAGGTAATTTAAAGGGTTCCAAATCTCCAAAGTTTGAATGTGTTGTGCCCAAGCATGTGGAAATATGGAAACCAGTCCCACTGCTGTATTACCAAATTAATGCAACATGAAAGTTGCAAAGACTTGTTTCATTATTATTTGATGCCTTTGAAAATAAACTAATAAATGTTAGTTGTGTTTCTTTCCTGGGGAGAGCAAGTGGGGTGAGGAAGTAAAGGACCATTCAGTGTTCTTAATGTAACATGAAGTCTCAGTCAGATTCTGTGTGTGTGTGACTTGTACAGTGCTGATGTTGCCTTGTTTGTGCTCAACAAATTGTAACCATCCTCAAAGTTTGTCTCCTTTCACCACTCGTGTTACAATATCTTGGTGTCAAACAGCATTTTTGTTTGTTCGTTCCACAGATGCTTCAAAACCCATCAGAATTTGCACAGTCTGTAAAATCCCTGTTAGAAGCACAAAAACAATCAATTGAGTCTGGCTCCATAGCTGGTGGGGAGCATCTCTGCTTCATGGGAAGTGGCAGGGAAGAAGAAGATATGTATATGAACATGGTGTTAGCACATTTCTTACAGGTACAATTAATTTGCCACTGATTTAACAGCTGAAATGAGGTGTGTCTGCATGTGTTATTGATGGTAAATGGCAAAACATTTCTCCCTCAAAAGAAATTCTTAACTGTTTTTTACATTACATTACAGTTTTTAGTAAACAAAATAACCCATGTTTCATTACTGTACTTGCCAAACTTATTGCACAGGTTTTTGCTCTGATCAGAATTGTCTTTTCTGTTGCAGAAAAATAAGGAGTATGTAAGCATTGCCAAAGGAGGCTTTATGGGTAAGCTTATTAATAATGAACTTCGACTTGAAAATCTTGACATCTTAATGCTGTTGGTATTTTTATGAGGCTTTTGCTAAAAACCATCTAAATGAATAGCAACTACCCATTTGTAGGGTTTTTGTTTTGTCTAAGTAAACACTGTGCACTTGCACGTTTGTGGTTAACTCTTAGGGCTTACCCAAATTTCTGAGTGGTGAAAAATTAATGCAGGAATTGGGGAAATTCCCTCTTTCTTCCAGCTTACCATTCTTGATGTTTTAACCCCTGTAGATTGCAGATTCATATGAAGATGCAACTTCAGAATTACTATTAATTGCTGTTATGATTTCTTGAATCAGCAGTTCATAATTCTGCAGTTGATGTTGCAGGAAATAATCAGGCTCTACAACAGTGGAGAGATTTGTGCTACTATATGAGTATAGAGGCATTTCTAGTCTGTATGTCCAGTGGTGTAAGAGCTGTCTTCAAGATCAAAGCAGTGATTTATTTTTAATTGCTGCTGTATTCTTACTGTTTACTAAAATAATTAGTATATTAGGTAGATAAATAGGCATTAGATAATTAGATTATCATTGTGCCATTGTACTACTGAAAGAAAAGCCAGGGATTATTATTGTGTTATCTGAATTTTTCTGTTTTATTAAATCATGGGGGAAAAATTGTTAATGATTAGTCTTGGGTATATACAATATTTTCATCAACAGACTAAGTCCAGTGTAAATCTGAATGTTTTTTAATGGCCTTTTAACAGCCCTCCAGCAGCACTTAGCAGATATCAATGTGGAAGGACCAGAAAATGGATATGGCCATTGGATTGCTAGTACTTCAGGCTCAAGAAATAGCATAAACTCTGTTGATGTAAGTGAATTTTTAGCATAAGTGTTGTAGTGGGATGGGAGCCCTAGGTGTACTGAATTTTTTCTTCACATTCCTCATTCTATTTTGTAAAATGAATTATTGCAAGTCATGACTGTTTTCACTTGTGTGTTTAATTTTAAACTGTGATCACTGTCTAGTCAGAGGTGACCTAAACATTTTTATCCTCTTGAGGGGAAGAGCTTGTAGGTAAGAACTTGCTGCAGTCATTCTCCAGCAGAATACATGTAATATTGCCTGGCTCTTACTCACTCTGGGAATAAGTTACTATGAAGTGACATACAATTTCATGGCAAAGCTCAAAATTGTATCTTTTATCCAGGTGACATATTATGTGTAGAATTTAGCTTTTAATTTGGATGCAATATGTCATTAATAGGATTCCTTTGTCTAGATGTTCATAGCAGGGTGCTCAGTAATATAGTTTGTCAAGCTTGCTTTATGGGGTCGTGTTTTCCTCAGTCACATATCATTGCTGTTATTTGATAGAACTCTAAAGAAATACTCAATTCTGTAATTAATGTTCTACTGAGTACCAAAAAGTAAATTACTGTTTTGTGGTCTGTTTCCTTTCTTAATAAATTCATTGAGATGAAATAACATATTTTTATATGATTAATCCTGAGAGGAGCTCCTTTTACAGGGTGATACTCCTAATGGTTCAGGGGATGGAAAAGGAGTGAAGTCCCTAGTGAATAAAATGACGGTTGCTTTGAAGACTAAGTCTGTGAATGTGAAAGAGAAAGTTATCAGTTTTATTGAAAATACATCCACTCCCGTGGACAGGTGCGTCATTTATATCTCTCTGTGCGTTAGCTGGGAGCAAGGACATCCTATTTCATGTGGCTGTTTTGTAAGTGTGAAAACTGGGCTAATTAGGAGAAAGTTGTCTTCCATATTCAGTTTTTTAAATTTTTTACCCCTACCCTCCTCACAATTTTATCATGACCCAGGGAGCCTACTGTGCTGCCTTAGTACTGCAAGGCCAGTGTGGGTCCCTGTTGCCTTGAATGTTTATCTAGAATTTGTCATTTAATTTCACTTCTTACAGTGTGTCAATTTTGTGTTCAGTCTAAAAGTGAACAATGATTTCACTTTTATTTCAGTTCCTCCCCATCCTGACTCTAATGAAATGGATTAATGACAGCAGGATTCTGGATAGGTTTTTTTGGTTGGTTGTTTTTGTTCTGTTTTGTTTTGATTTTTTTTTACTGCTTCATCTTGTCAAATTGAGTTTAACTCTTTTAAAGATCTTGATTTTTTTCAAGTCCTGATGTAAAGCTGCTTTTCAAACCCAGAATCCGCCTTTGGTTTTTGTGTCTTCCAAGTACAACTAGGAGTGAGAATGTGCAAGTACATAAGTACATTGAAGAACTTTCAAATTTGGAAGTCATCATTCCAAATACTTATCTTAACTAAATACAAGAATAACAGCTTCCATCTGTCAGAGCTTTAAATGAAAATCCTGTTGTAGTTCTTTAAATTGCAGGCTTTGAAGTTGTATGTTGAATACCAAGACACTGATATTGAAGAATCTCAGAGACCTAGCATTCATTTGATAGCACAATTTAAAATAACGTGCCAAATGAAGAGTGGTTTTTAATAGTCTTGTGCCTCAAATCTTTCCTTTTTTTTGTGTTGGAAAATGGTTTTTTTAAATTAGTATTATTACTTTTATTTCACAATTAGAGGCAAAAAATTCTTAAATAGCATTTGGTAGTAGCTTTTGCTGTGTGAAGAATTAAACTGAATTAATATGAAGATTTAAACTGAAAGAGGGTAGATTTAGATTAGATGTTAGGAAGCAAATCTTTACAGTGGGCGTGGTGAGGCGCTGGCACAGGTTGCCCAGGGAAGCTGTGGATGCCCCATCCCTGGCAATGCTCAAGGCCAGGCTGGATGGGCTTTAAGCCATGTGGTCTGCTGTGAGATGTCCCTGTGCGTGGCAGGGGGTAGAACAAGTTGGTCTTTAGGGTCCCTTCCAACCCGAGTCATTCTGTGAAATCAAGTAATGCTTACATGTAAGCCATAGGTAGCATGGGAAATGCATCTTTTAGTAGATTTTTTTTTGTAAATATTTCTTTACCTCGTGTTCAGCTTTCATGAAGCCTTGTTTTTATTTACAAGCATCCTCCTTGCAGAAGATACATTGCCAATATAGAGAATTTCAGCTATTTATCTAGGTTTTTCCTTTACGTTTTTTTTAATTCTTTTGTTCTGTCCTCTGCCCCAATGTACTGTAGAATACCTTTCAATATTTCCTGGCCAGACAGAGCAAGCCTGGAGCGGTAAGCTTGATAATTAAGCAGTCTGACTAAAACCACCTTTCTTGTATTTAGCATGGCATCACGATGTTTGTAAGCATTGGTTACACTGACAAGATTGCTTGCATATTTTGATATTAATTTGATTTTTTGGAATATATTAAAACTGTTGCTTTTTACAAGCACCGGTCAAGAGACTAAAGGAAGAAAAAAGAATGTATTGGCAGTGCTTTCTTCTCTTAGTTTCTGCTTTGTTATTTCTGTTCTCTTCCTTACTATTGCTTTTTATGGATTTTTTTTTACCTGTCATTTCCTATATACATTTTATTAGTAACCTGTACTAGTAGAAGACATAGGGAGCAATTACTGAACAAATTATGGCTTTAGGTTCTAACAACAGAGACTACAGATATGAAAAGTAAACTGTTCATAAAACATCATCAGAACTTAGATATGGCAGGAAATCTATATGGAAATTCTATCTGGAAGTCTCAAATTTTTATGCTTCTTATCACATGGTGATAGAACATGCTGATAGAAAGAGACATGCTCATTACTGGGAAAAGAAAAATGATAATGAGTAAATATGCTTTGCAATTCTACCTCATCTTGTTCACATAACTACTGCATTTCATGCAGATGTGGAGGCCCTTCACATTTGCCTCACAAGCACACATGCCTCACAGTGTCTTATAATTATTTCAGAAATAAAACTTGTGAATTGAGTTTATATAAAATTACTTGTGATAATTGAAGAGCAGTTCATGCATAATCACTTTGGAACTTTGGTTATACTTAGGAATTCTGTAGCTTTTGACCTTCTTGCACTGAAATGCATGAATATTAAAGCTGGATGAATTACTGAAAATTTTAAAAGTGGGTTTTCAAGGATTTTTGACTAATTTTTCTTTCAAGTAGTTTGCACATAATTTGATCTGGGATTCACCCAAAAGCATCACAGAAAGGTGTTGTTTGTGTGAGCAAAATCAGTAGTAATGTTAACCAGGATTCCATGAAAGAAGAACAATGGGAATGGCTCAATAGCACATAGTGTGTTTTGTTAATTTAGAAATACTAAAGATCATGGGGATTGTACCCCACATTTTGCTGATCTGTTTCTAGAATATGATAAAAATGTGTTAAAATATCAAATTAAATATATGGTGATTCTTTGATAACTTGGAGATGCATGAATCTGTATTTGTAACCAAGAGGTTTTGATACATTGAGATTTTACTGTGGTTGTTTTGCTTATTCCTTTCACTCCTATTGCGTATCTTCTTTCGTTGGGTAGATGCAATAATAAATTAGCTCACGCTATATATCCCTAGAGTATTTTCTTAAAATCAAAGTTCATAAAAACCTAGAATGGCATTTTTTCTGCATACATTCAATTAGATCTACTTTGTGTTTATCACCAGGATGTTTCATTTGGCAGGTTTGCCACCAAGGGACATTGCATTCAATTTGTAACCATGTAATGATGGCCTTCCACGTAAACAGGTTAAAGGGAATCAATTTCTAGTTTAAGATGTTACCAGGTTTTTATAAAGTAGCTTTTTACTCTCTTGTCTTGACTAACTTCAACTGATAAACACCAGTGAGATCTGCTCTTAGATCCTCTCTGTATAATTCAATTAGACATTATTTAAATGTACTGCTTCTTGGTCAATTGGTTATGGATTACTAAAGCATATTTACAAAAGCCTCCATATAGAAGCACTGCCCTCTTGAATTGTCAGTGTCATTGATGCTTATTGTCTTAAACACTAATGAGCATGTTATTGTATGTTTATGTTTGTGCCATTGTAGACCGCATTTCTGTTTGGTTGGTTTTTTTAACTTTTCCTTATTTTGTTTATATTAGTAAATTTTACCCATAGAAAATGTTGTTTTCTTTTCTAACTCTCAATTCTACTTTCAGGTATCCCTAGGTAGTAACATTAATTTGCCTATTACTAAACCTGTTCCCTGTCCAGCTTGGTTCTACAGTAGCATGTAAACTGGAGTTTGTGAATGTAGTTAAAACAGGAAACAAAACTTAAGAGTTGGTAGGAAACATAAATGCACAGTATGGGGAAGGAGGTTATTGAACTGGAGGAAAGGGACAGGCAAGTTTTTTGGGTTTGTTTTGAGTTTTTTCGAACTGCTAAGCGTTGCCAGTTCTAAAGGCTAAAATCATGAACTGTTTGGTTTTTTCAGAAATTGCCTGTTTTGTGGCTTTCTGAGCTTTCAGGTTTTTCTCATATTTTTCAGGTATTCTCAGCAGCTGAGGGCAAGAGCTTTTAATTCAGCTGTGACCATGTAACTGCAGCATTCTGAGCTGGAGCTTTAAAATATCTCAAGATTTGCAATCTTACTGTCACTCATGAAGACTCAGTTGTATGTGTTTGTGTCGTTTAATATGATCTGTAGAAATAACTTAAATGTGATTTGTGACATCAGTGTCACAATGGTGCTGGGATTGTAGCAATAGGAATTGTTTGACCAAATATTTCAAGATGTGACTCAAGCTGGAAATAATGAACAGGAAGTCAGTGTTTAGGCTCCAGTGGATGGGTTGTAATAACCCCACTTTGTAGTTCTTAAGGCATTTTGTTATGTTTTGAGGAATTAACCAGAAAAATTAACTTCCAGACGTGTTAGTTAATAGTCTTTGTTTTTTCATCTAAATTTGGCATCCATGCGAAGTTGCCCTGACCGTGCAGATATGTTTTAGTTTCATGCTAGAAACTTAGCGTCTTGTCAGTTTCCAGGTCTCTAATGTATGTTGCCATTTGAGAAGGTGAGCAGAAGTTGGGGTTTTTTTTTAAAAAAAAAAATCATTTCTTTTCACTTTCTCTGTTACAACAGTCAGCCTCACAAAGTGACTGAACTATGTGCTTTCACTAACCAAGTTGCTTGATGGGTCACTCACGTCTTCCTTGCAGGCAGCTTCATGAAATTCTCTTGTCCTTCTCTGTTGCACAGCTGTGTTTGCATTTTGCTAATACATTACTGTAGAACTCAGACCATCAGATTGAAAGTTACTTTTCTTCTTCCGTCCCATGCCCTCTTCTGCCCTTTTCATTGCCAACAGACATGTCAGCAGCAGTGACAGAGTAGGAAAACCCTACCGTGGTGTGAAGCCGGTATTCAGCATCGGAGATGAAGAAGAATATGATACTGGTACAGTAGAAGATTTTCCTCTTACCTTGATTAGCTTATTTAGACAAAATTATTAAGTTGGACTAAAGCATAAGAGTGTATCTTACATCTTTGTTTTGCAATATGACATTTGTCTAACTATTATTGTTGATCATGTGTGTTATGGTAGTGCCTAGGACCAACCCTTTTCAAATATATAGTAACAGATTAAATAAAAAATAATTTGTGGTAGGCACCAGCCAACAGGAGGAAATGGAAATAGATGAGTTTAGTGGATCTTTTGTCCTCACTTGTTATTTCTCTAGTAAAGTTCTTTTTCTACACTGATTTTGTACATGTAAACTGGCAATTGTGCCTCTATTACTCATGATAGTAAGGAAAATGTAAAGGACCTAGTCTGGCTGATGTATCTCAGTTTAAATGTCTGGTATTGTCACTTAGTGTAATGATCTGAACTTTTGAAATGTGGTTGGAGCTAGACTTTAAATGGCTAATGTGTGCACACCTCTCCGGTGTTTTAGACTTTGCTTTTCAGCACTGAATCTATTAATAATTGATTCATCTCCTGATATGCATGCAGATTGCTGTAGAATAAAAACATGCAGTTTTTACTTAAATTTTTTATCTAGCTGAAAAACTACAGGCAAAACTGGAACACCACACATTTCATAAGGGTTTGTTTGGAGGTTTCTTTTGAGAGTGGTTCTAACATTAGAATGGTGCAAACCTAGTGCTCCCCTGGTTTTGCTCTGATAGTTTTAGTCCACTCCCAGTCATCATCTCACAAATAACTCTTCTGTGGCCAAAAGGCATTTTGGCTTCTGTGGGAGAAACAAGTAACTAGTCTGAGAATCTTTGACATGCAAAAGAAGCAATTCAGGAAGATTAATGAGAGTCACAGGTTTAAATAACATTGATGACAAACAGTTGATCATCATCTGCAATAAAAATTGTGAAGGAGCAAAGTGAAATTATCAGGCAGAAGCTTTCATGATAACAAGATATTTCTCCAAATGCCATATAATTAAGTTTGCACAGTTCTTTGAACATCCATAATAGTGTTTGGCAAAGTCTGTGTCATTTCAGAAAACCAGCTCCTCAAAGACAGATTGTCTAGAACATGCTTTCAGTAATGGTTGTTTGCTAAGTTCTATTTATATTTCCTTTTAAAAGCACTATTATACTTTGTTATCAGTGCAATTTGAATAAGCAAAGCCAACACATATGAAGTGAAATATATATTATCTTGATACAGAAGAATGCAAAAAGTGAACCTGTTTCTGTATAATTGTTTTTGTGAAGTTTTAGTGTTTGGGGTTTTCCTGTAGTAAACGGAGTCAGCTGTAATAATTGCAGCCTGCTCTAGGTGGATCTCCTTGAGCAGGGGGCTTGAACCAGATGACATCCAGAGATCCCTTCTATCCTCAGCCATTCTGTGATTCTGTGACATGAGGGTGGATTATTGTTCCATTTCCTTCAATTTCATAATGTATTTTTTCAGTGAAAACCTTTTCCAAAGTGTGTTTCAAATTCTGAATTGCATTGAAGTAAACAGTTAACAAAGTGTAGGAAACTGGCTTTGAAAAAGGCTCTTTAAAGAGCTGTCTTGGTTTATTTCTGAGAGTAATTTGCATGGAGTTAATATAGTTGGTTGTTTTAGATAACTAGATTGCTTAAATTCTTCTACTGTAGCACCAAAATTGCTATGTAAAAATAATCACCATATTTAGACATAAAAGCAGTATTTTGCAACTAAGTGATAACATTTGCAGGAGTTTTGGGTGTTTCACAGAGGTCTGTGCTGAAAATTTTGGGCTTGAGTATGTTCTTAAATGTCCTTAAAAGAGGATGTGAAGCCAAAGACAACAATTTTTGCTAATGAACCAAGGTTATTCGAGGCAGTAAGGACAGACTGAGTCTTTTGCTAATCTGAATGACTGGGCGATAAAATTGCACATGAAATTCAGTATGAATTTAATGCAAGAAAGACATGAACAAAACCCCAACCGCTTCTAGTTTCAGATCCCAAGTGGTACAGTGATTTTGCTGTGTCCAGGAGCAGTAGGTTTATAGTAAGTAAGTACTCATTAGCAGTCAGAAAAGCAAATCAAATGCTCAGAAATCTATGGTTCACCCACACATTAAATATTGTGTGTCTTCTGCCCTTGATGTTAGAAACCATGTTTGAACAGGAGATGGTTCAGAGAGGAGTAAGAAAGGGTGAGGAAAGATGTGAAAGGACTTTCACAACAGGCACAGCTGAATATTAGAAGTTTTGTTATGTGAAAGAGGCGTTTTAAGGGAGGAAAAGGGATCCACAAAATAATGCCTGGCCTTGAAAGGGATCAACAGATGTTCATTTCTTCTTGTAAAAGAAACTAGAAGCCACAAGAGGAGACTCTCCTGGACTGTAGTTGACTTGGTTTTGGTACTCCTTCCCAAAAGATACTGGTGGTTTAAATGCAAAAGGTTTATATGGCTTCAAGGAAAGTCTGGAGAAGTCCATGTGAAAGAAATCCATGAAACTTTACTGAATGGACAAGTTGAACCAGCCTAAGATATCCCCTGAGCTAAAAATACTTGTTTGCTGAGAGAAAATTGAGAGAGGAATATCAGATATGCCTTCCTTTTTCTTTCCTCCCTCTCAGTAATTCTGTATGGTTAGGCAGACCTTGCTTTGAACCAGTGTAGCTACAGTGGGTTTAAGCGAAAAGTTGGCTGATAGTGTGTGAGAATACTTTCTCTTTTTTCTTTTAACGTTTTTACCCCCTCCTTTCAAAACAGATGAAATCGATAGCTCCTCAATGTCAGACGATGATCGAAAAGAGGTCGTCAACATCCAGACATGGATAAATAAACCTGATGTGAAGTATAACTTTCCATGTAATGAAGTAAAAGAAAATGGGCATATGTTTCCCAGGTACTGAAATTAATCCTAAGTTTAATGAAAATGTCCATCTTGGTATACATTTTTTTAAAAAATATTGGTCACTGCAGTTATCCTTTGTATTACACTAGGAAATGAAAGTATGAAACAGCATAGAACAAAATGTTACTGTATTTGCATTCTTGTATTTGCAGTGTTATAGAATGGTAATTATGTATAAAACCTGGTGTGAAGTTTTGCTTTGAAGAACGAGATAGTAAGAAAAATATTGTCAGTATGCATAGGCTTATTTGCAAGACGAGGTAGACCCAAGTATCCATGACTCCATTTTTTCTTAGTTACCTGTCTCTGTGTCTTGTACTTCACACCCATCTTGCCCCTAAAATTCAGTGGCCTTGCTAATGCTGCAAGAGCAGAACATGATGCTTGCTGTATTTTGACTTCCCCAAAGGGTGCACATCCAGTTGAATCTGGACAACAGAAACCTATGATGGGGTTTCTCTTGCATCATGGTCTGTTCTTGTCTGTTATTATTATTATTATTTTCCCATTAGATCTGTCATTTATGGTGTATGATTGTATGTAATCAGTCATAGTATGATTTCTCAAACTGAACTGAAACTCAGCCAGTGTGTTCCCACTGCTAGCTGAACGTGCATTCCTTCCATGAAGAAGGCAGAAGTTGGTCCTGCACTGAGAGGGCAGATCAGCGGGTCAGTGTTAGTGCTGGCACAGGGACTGACAGTCGTGGAGTGCCAGCACATCCTTCTAACTTAGTTTGATGCTCCATGTGTAGAGTTGCCCCTGTGTAGGTGGAAGGATGGGGCTGGGGTGTGATTGGAGGGGGAGAGAGAGGCTGGAGGCACTGTGCATGGCCTGACACATTGCCGGTGGCTGTCATCTGTGCTGAGAGAGCAAAGGCTGTTGCGTTGGGGCGACCGTGTGAATCACTGCCCACTCTGGCTTTGTATGCTGGGGGGATGCCATGCTTGTTTTCAGAAATGGCCATGCTACAGTACTCAAGGAAAATCTGAAGTATTTTGTAGAGCTTTCTTAAGTAGGTATTACGAAAATATTAAAACTGTTTTTTAGATTTGGTAACTGTATTGTCTAGCTCTCTCCATGTAGTTTATTCATAGAATTTAACTTTCTGAATAGCTGATTTTTAGTTCATTAACAAAACTAATTTGTCTTTTTCTTTTCATTCAAGTCATCTCCTAGTAACAGCAACTCATATGTACTGTTTGAGGGAGATTCCATCACGAAAGGGACTGGCTTACATACAGTCTCGACAGGCACTCAACTCTGTAGTCAAAATCACATCCAAGAAGAAACACCCAGAACTGATCACCTTTAAATATGGAAATAGCAATACTTCAGGCATAGAAATTCTGGCAGTTGAAAGGTAAGCCATCTCAGCAGAGGTGTAAGTGGTAATGATATCTAGGATGCTGTACACTGGAAATCAGGGGTATGCTCTAATTCCGAGAATTGAGTTCAAAAGTAGTAGTTTTTATTTAGGAATACATAATTCCCATATGAACCAGAAAAAAAGATCTGCCAGTAAAACGAGGAGCATTTACAAGACCCAGAAGAGAGGAACTGCAATATAGTTTTTGGGGATGGGATGTGTGCAAGTGTTTTCTTTTTGTAATATGTCTTAAATGAAAATGAAGTAGACAGCTGTCTGCAGCTAATATATGGATTTGTGAAGAGTGGGATGTAAGAGAGTGGTCATTTTTCTGTGGTATCTTTTTTTTTTTTTTTGACATCTGACTCTGTGTCTTGTACGAGGAGTCCAGAAGCCTCAACTCAAAACTCTGATTCCCTGAAACCTGATTCCTGGAAGTTGCATGTTGCCATGCTCAGTATTTGCATGCTTAAGAGGGGGAAGGGATCAGATGGAGGAGTGTATCAGGCTTTTTTCCTCTGGTTTAGCCTCCTGTTTCTTGGCACTGTTTTAAGAAGGTTGCTGATACCAGCTGGATGTTTTCTCATACTCTTCCTTGGAGAGAACAGTGTAGAGTGGATGCTGTGTTTTCACAAGAGAGGGGAGATGAGTTTCCTGCCTAACTAGGGACATTGTTCTATGCCTGTTGGCTCCTTAGGTTTGTAGTAGGTCAACAAAGATAAATTAAAATTTTGCAGAGAACTTTGCTGCATGTTGAATTACTTCATCACCACCTTGTGGACTGGAGCAGATTGATCTAGAGCTATCTATAGGAACTAAAAAAAAGCCAAACTAAAACCACAAAACCAAGCAAGGCCTGCTATGCTTCAGTCAGACATGCTATCTGTAGAGATTTTGAACTGCCTGACCTATCCCATTGTCAATTTTTCTTTCCAAGATGGCCTGTGAAGTACTCCTCAACAGTTCTAAGTTCACAAATAGGAAGTGTTTCATAGTATAATCAGGAATTAAATGTTATTTTCTTAGTATTTTTTTCATTTTAATATATTCCCCTCTTCCCTTCCTCCTAGACAGAGGAATTAAAAGAATTATGGAATTTATACTCAAAAATTTTATAGTGAATTAATGCTGGCTTTTTCTAATTTTTTTTAAGGTATTTGATTCCAAATGCAGGTGATGCTACCAAAGCCATAAAACAACAGATCATGAAAGTATTGGATGCCTTGGAGAGTTAATAACTAAAGACTTTGTAGAGACCAGTTTATAAAGAAGAAGCAACCAAGATACTGTATGTGGACACAAGCTGACTGTTTCCCAACTGAATACTAACTTAAGAGAATTTTTCTGTTTGCTGATGGGAATGCCTGAGTAGCAGGCTTAAGATAGGGTAAATTATTATCCATTTCTGAACAGGACTTTTGTTTTGTTTTTTAATTATAATTTTTTTTGTTTTGGAGAGGCGTTTATTATAAAGGTCAGTTTGTTTCATTTTAATGCAGCCTTAGTGGGAATCATCTGCATCTTTGCAAGAGCACATGCAGCTGGGTTCACATTAAGTGTATTAAAGGAATGAAGGACTGAGAGATACAGAGTAGCAGTTGAAAACGCAATGGTTTTTAAATTACTATCCCTTGCAAATAAAATGTCTCCATTGCCTACAGTCTAGGAATTTGTTTTTGCCTACTGAGTAGTATCAAAGGCTAATTAAAAATTTAGGTTTATGAGCAGAGCAGATACAAATCTTAAAAATACTGTTTTCTCATTAAAAATGGTGAAGTCCAGTTTGGGCTGCATATAAATGGAAAAAATACAAGCAATTTGTAAAATGAAGGGTTTTTTTAAAGTCTTACCAGCTACTAGGTTAGAAACTGGAATTGATGGTAAGGGTTATTTTTAAATACTGAAATTACCTAGCTTTTATTACAGGGTTGTGATTTTTTTTAATTATGCAAAATTTTACATTTCATAGATTGAGGCTGTTTCCCTTGTAAAGATGAGTGTGTGCATTGAAATGAATGTTTCATGACAGAATATGACAGTTGAAAACAAGTTGCCTTGCTCCTCAGAAACAAAATATCTAAGAAATTTAGATGTTTAAAATCCTTCAGTTCAGCACAAAAGTGAGTACATGCTGACCAAAGGTGTGTTCAGCAAGAGGATGAATGCACACAAAACCAGGGAAGAAATTCCAGTGCTGTATACCTGTGATAAATGTATTCTTAACCAGTTGCCTTCATTGATTCAAGCATTTGTTTATATTATTTTGAGTAACAACTTCTAAATTAGTAAATATTTGGGAGATGGCGTCTCTGTGATTGGTCATCATAAGCTTTCCATTTATTCAAGAATGGTTCTCTTGTTCAAAGCTCAGTACAGGAATGTTCTTATGGGCAAGGCAGAGCATCTTTGTAGACTGATGGGAAATCATCAAAAACTGTGAAATAAAGGTAGTGGGGATTAGCTTTGCTGCATGGAATCTTCTGAGTATTTCAGTCAAAGCCTATTATTTGGTACTTCATCAGAAGGTAAAAAAAGTTAAACTGACCTTTATAAAAAACATTTATTCTAAGTTATTTTACTAGAAATCAAGGTAGGGCACCTTAATTCTGGAACTAATTACTTTTTTTTCTTCTTAGTATCTGAGTAAACACCAATAGAACTTGAACTGTTGAAGATATTTGCATGAACTTGCACCTGGGCCAATGCTCATGTATTTATAGTTTTGCCCAGCAGCTGTTGTATTACATTTTCCTCTTCCTAATCCTTTCTGAAAATATCCTCAAGAGTCTCTGACTCTGTGCCTACTTCAACAACGAGATTTTTTCATGTAAAGATGTTTGTGCTACTGTTTATAAAGTACAGTTGTAAATAAACCAGTACAATTTGAACATAACTTGTTCTGTCAGAAGGCATTTAGTTGCATACTGTGTAAATTCTCTGAATCAATTAAAAGTTTTTCCTAAAGGTGTTTTGTAAATGGAAGTGAATTTGATCTTTGGAGTGGAAGAAGCTGATTATGGATCATAGGGAGCTACTGCCAGTGACTTCTTAATGTAAGTATTTCAGAATTTAATTTCATTAAGTACTTTTGGGTGAACCGTAGTAAGCATTCATAGAAAGGTCAAAATGAATTAACAAATAATCAAGTTACAGAAAAGGTTTCTGCATAAATTCCAGACTTCTCAGCATCATATTTTTGTCTTGAAAATGTTAAGAGAATGATACAACACATTTCTCCTAGTCAGGAGGGAAAAAAGTGAAAATGACACTCAGTTGTTAAATGGGTATATTTGAGTACTAAATGTGAAACGTGGCTAATGTGTATGCTTCACTGTGAGGACAGCAAATACAGCAGACCTTTAAGATCTACAGCAAGTAAAGCAACAGGAAGTCAGTTCATAAATCCCTTCTGTGTAGAAACATATAATCTAAGCCATTTAGAAGCTAATTATTTGTAAATTTTAAGGCAATGTACAAGTTACCAACAGACCTCTTTACCTTACCAAGCTCAGCCCAAACTATGAATAATTTCCATGGTGCTGGTGCATCTCTGCCCACAGTTTAAGGGCTACTGTTGCCTTAGAGTGCACATACTTGTAGTTAGTATTTTTGTTACAAAACTTGTATTGCTAAGCAGAAATTCCAGTAACAGTACTGGAGTGACATTTTTTGAAAAGAAAAATCAAAATAGTTGGTGTGCAACTTACTGTCCCTTCCAGCTTCAAGGTTTGTTGGTTTTTTTTAATTATTTACTAGAGATGTGTAGGCTCTTGTTTTATTCTGCATGCACCACTGTATATTGTTGAATATGAGGTGACAGTTGTTACGACACAGCAGTGATAGAAATGAGGTCTGGAGTAGGAAAGAAAGTCTTGGAGTAAACTTCCCTGCCAAATGAAAGCTCTTACCTTTGTTTCATAGCAGGAGTTGGTGCTTCTGTGCTCACTGATGGCTCTTCACTTGTCTCACAAATTGTTTTAGATTCTCATTTGTATGAGAATTTGTAAAGAACTTTACATGTATTACCCACCAAAAATACTGTTGACTGCAGAGTTGCAATTTTTTAAATTGTCTTTTCCTGTTAGCCCTTACACATGGGTCTCACCTGTGATTATATCTTTTCCTTCCAACTATATGTCAGCTGAAGTTTCAAAACTTCAGGTACTGTCAAATAAGCTTTTTCGATTTTGGCATAGTCTACTGAAGGTGTGAAAAGTTTCCCTTTGGGGAAGGGAGAGAGTGGTACTGTGTAACTTGTTCTACTGGGTATACTTAGTGCTTGCAGATACTTTTGTTTTGAAACTTGAAAAAATACATTTTATCTCTCTAACCCATGGGAAAGTGGATTTTTGGCCTGTGCTTTGCACCTTGAAGGGATGATACTACTTCCATTTTTTATTCTTTTTCTTATTTGGGAAGAAGCTGGGAGACAGCAGTTCTTGGTACCCGGAGCCCTGCAAAGTGTGATGTCTGGGGAAAAAAAATTAAAAAGTTGTATATGCTCTTTCTACCACCATGGGCATGTGTAAAAAGGAGGAAGGCCTGCTAAGAGCTGCTACACTGTCCATTCTACCATCCTTTGGCTTGCTCAGATAGGGTTTACTGCTCCAAGGGGCAGGTTGAACATTCTCTGTTTGAAGGAGGGTTTGTGATTGCTGCACACAGTAGTACCTGTGCATTTTATGGTGGTTATGCGCTTCCTGCCCTTTATCTCTCTGCATGTTTCCTGAAAGGGAAAGTGTGTAAGAGATTGATCACCCTGGGTTACCCATTCTATCTTTGCTCGTTCTGCCATCATGTGCTTTCAGTTTACAGATATAATCTTGTGTGAGAAATACTGCCTCTACACAACATGAATCTACAATTCTACAAACATGCTTTTAAAATGCCCAGGGCTGGAAAATATGTACATGAGACAGCAATGTTTTGTGCTGAGTAAAGGGGAGCACTAGGTGTTTAAAGCCAAGGAAGAGCAGCATGGTACTTAGTGTGTTGATTTCACAGAATTGTCAGTGTTGGACAGGACCTCTGGAGCTCATCTAGTCCAAGGCCTAGAGCAGGTGACCCAGGAACTTGTCCAGGTGGGTTTGGAATGTCTGCAGAAAGAGAGACTCCACTGGGCAGCCTGTTCCAGAGCTCTACCACCCTCAATGCAAAGAAGTTCCTCCTCATGTTGAGGTGAAACTTCTTGTGTTTTGGTTTATGGCCATTGCTCCTCGTCCTGTCACTGGGCACCGCTGAAAAGAGTCTGGCACCACACTCTTGACACCTGCCTTTGAGATGTTTATATTTGTTATTGAGATCCCCCTCAGTCTTCCCTTCTCTGGATCAAACAGGCCCAGCTCCCCCAGTCTCTCCTCATAAGAGATGCTCCAGACCCCACATCATCTTTGTGGCCTCTGCTGGACCCTCTCCAGTAGCTCCTTGTCTGTCTGGTACTGAGGAGCCCAGAACTGGACACTGCTCCACGTCTGCAGCACTGTGGAGTTGTTTGGGCCTTGGGAGATGCTGTTCTTGTAAAGAAAGACGTGCATGCCCCAGGTGAATGAGTTACCTGTAAACTGGTACGGCTCCCTGGGGATGAGGCCATGGCAGACATAAGGCTGCCGGGGGCTGTTGCACAGGGCAGGGCAAAGGGCTCTCGGCACAGCCGGAGCTCTGGGGGCTCCGCTGTTGCTGCCGGCGCTGATCGGGCCCGGGGGAGCGCTGCTCGCTCGCTGCCCCCCGCGCAGGCCAGGCGGGGCAGGGGTGCCTAATCGGTGCGCGGTGCCCTCAGAAGGCGGGTCCCGGCACCGGCCGGGCTGGTTCAAGGCCGTGGGAGGTGGTTCTGAACAACCCCCGGGCCCGGGGCTGGCGCTGCGAGTCCCGGCAGCCCCTGCGGGCCGCGCCCCGCCCGCGCGGTGCCGGGAATGCGGGCGGCCGGCGGAGCCATGGCATGTGAGTGGGAGCCTTTCCCGTCCCTCTCTCTCCTCCCGCGGTCCCAGCCTCCCGCCCGGCCGGGAAAGGCTCCGCAGGGGCTCGCCCCCGGCGCCCCGCGCCTCCCCGGCCTCCCCGGCTCCGGTGTGGCGGGGAGAGGCCTCGGTGCGGGGCGCTGGCAGAGCCTGTGGAGGGTGCGGAGCAGTGCAGGGTAAAGGGAGCTGCCCTGGCGCTCCGCTGGGCACAGACCGGGATACAGCGCTCGCCCTGCAGGGGTCAGCTCGTCAAGAAATGCGAACAAACCGGGCGTGCTTCGCTTCCGGTATTTAAAAACAAAACAAAAAAAAAAAAAAAAAAGCGTGTTTTGTAGCGTAGTGATAAAAATGTGAACCATTATTTTACTCCGATACGCTTTTACCTGGTTGTGGCCTACATTGCTTTAGGCTTATCTTGCGAATTGCTTTTGAAGAAGTTTTTGAGGCAGCTGGTCAAGGCTGGGAGCAGAGGTCTCTCTCTACAGCGCTGCTGCACATTTCTCTGCATTTCTATTACTTCCACATCTGAATATTTCTGAACGAAGCTGTCCCACAAATACGTGTGTTCTGAGCTTCAGTTTTGCATTTTAACAAACTCCAAACCTGAGACATGGGGAAAATAAGATTAATTAATTAATTACATTTCCCAGTGTTTGAAACATTATGGGATTTTTTTCCTGGTAGATGGTGCACTTTTTTTTTTTCTTTTACACTGAAATGTAAATCTTTAAGTGCCCAACTTCTCTGAACTAAAACACATTCCACAAATACTGGGAAGTTTCTGACAGATCCCTAGTGTGGTTCTCTGGGTGGGTCTGGAAACTGTGGTTACATCTGTTCAGAATACCAGATAAGCTTTGTTTGCTCAATAGAGCCAACAGTAAAAGTCTCTCACATGAAGAGTGGCAACGGGAGCAGTTAATTATTTGCGTAGCCTCTAGAAATTACCTGCTTAGTTAATGAAGAGACAATTAAGTAGGAAAAAAGATGCATCTCGACTGCTCCTGACCCAGTCTCATCTTCACTTGAATCAGCTCTCCCAGTTTCCCTGACCACGGGGACTGTGTTGCTTCCAGCTTTGTCATTTTCTTGTTGTGATCTTTGAATGTATGATCAGAGAGTTTTCTAGACAGGAGAGGTGCTATGAAACTGGGATATTTTTCTTTATAAAGCCAGAGAGGGTGGGTTGCCTGGTTGGTTTGTTTGTTTTAAAGGAAACAGTTCTACCTGATCAGGGTGTGTTTTCCTACAACCTGGGTTACTCAGAAATTCATGGAAGGAAGTCTGAGAGGTGTGCACAAAACTTGGGTACTCAGAGAGCCTGCAAATGTATATCCTGCTTAGTGGGTGTGGAAACTGTTGGTAACACTTGCAACTTGGCCAGAAACCAGATTACTAAGAAATGGTCAGAAAGATGTTAACCTGGCTTGAGTTTTATAGCCATTTCCCGGACTAGGTGTCAATTGAGGGATAAAAGCAAACAATTCCTTAATTTGGTGCTCTTGGGATTATCCATTCCTTTAGTGTGCTAGTGACATTTTAGGACTTGCAGTGCTCATCAGGTGATCTGTACAACAATAAGATGGGCTCCCAATGTGCAGCGGCTTGGGCAGGAGGGGCTGGGGGACCTGTGCTCTCCCTTTCTGTAACATGGCCCCTTCCCCTAGAACATGGACTGGGTGTTGCTGGCACAGGAGCTCTGAGATCTTTGCAGGGTGGTGGCCATTAGCAATCCTGGGTTTCAGTGCTCTCCCTGTGTTAAGAGACTGTCTCCAGAGTCATAGGCAGCAGAATGAGTTGGTAGTTGTTTGTGTATATGTTTATATATTAACTCATTTGTTTTCTTCAATGCTTGTTACTGAATTTAAATTTGGAAGAGTTTCCTCGGGGAATTCTGATGAATAATTCTTTTCTTTTCTGGCATCAGCCTTCCGCCTTGCTCTTATCCAGCTTCATGTATCTGCTGTTAAATCAGATAATCTCCAGCGAGCCTGTGGACTGGTGAGAGAAGCATCAGCTAAAGGAGCAAAACTTGTGGCTCTACCTGTGAGTAAAGATCGTGGCCTACTTAGCACTTACACCTCAAACCCTTCAAAACCTTTTTCTAGTGTTATTAATGCATTATCTATTCCTCTTTCTCCCTGTATGAAGCTTCAAAATAAAAAAAAAAAATTAAAAAATCCCAGGGGTTGTATCTGGCAGCACACTAAGAGGTGGGAGAATGAAGAGGGAAACAACAGGTTGACCTTTTTTGTAGTATAAGATTCTGGTAAATTTTTTGCTGGTTTAAATCCTAGGCAGTTCCATCATTGATATATTCTGAATTCATGTAAATGTTTGTAGTTTGAATCTTTGCTGAAGAAGTGTAGAAAAAGGTGACTTTCAGCTAAAGAATGTTGACGTGGAGGTCAAAGAAGACAAGTACACAGTAACTCTCTTTGGTGTAAGCATTCAAACAGACATATGTCCAGCAGGTCATTTGTGGCTGTATTATGATTAAGACACATTTCTCTTGTGACTTCCATGTGTGGAAACATAAATAGCCACTTTAAATTATCAATCACTTCTGACTTATTTTTTGAACTTCAGCCATGATTACTTTGCTGAATTTTCACACAATGGATGTGCTGGCAACAGAGTGGCCTTCCCAGTGCAGCTTTGAGCTTTTCTCCTCTCTTCATGGGGGTACTTGTGTTACTCCTGTGCCCTGCAGCGTCTGACACAGCAGTGCAAAGTTCGTCTCTGGGTGAACTTTGAGTCTCAGTTTTACATACAGAATGTTTTGTCTCCTGCTGTCATGGGGGAAACATTGAGCAACCTTCCCAGCTCCTCTGTGCTGACATGGTTCTTGTGTTGCAAATGTGACCATTCAGTGTTCTGCCTGGGCCTCCTATGTAGAGGTTACCTATTATTTACTGGTTTCATCATGTGCACAAACACTGAATTTTCCAGACTTATTTAGTTGAGATACTTGCTTTGCCGACAATAATTAATGCTTTTAGAATACAAGTTGTCAAACGTGGACAAGGTATTTCATAGACTTGGGAGATACATTTTGTATTGGCATTAGGACATGGGCATGAAATATTCTCTTCCCTCTGTTTTGTTTCTTTGGGGGGTTGTTGTTTGTTTCAATAACTTTATATAAAGAAAAGTAACTCACACTGAATATATGAAGATGGAGGCGCTGGCTTTGCTTTCCCTTCTTTGAAGTTCAGCCCAGGTTTCAAGAGCCTGGGAAGCTCATTTTGACAGCCTGCAGAGACTTCCCTTCCTGCTTCTTCCATCTACAGATTGTCCTGTGAGTTAGCTGGTACCTGCTGGCCTAGTGCCTGTATATGGGGAAAAAAACCCTTCCAGCTTGGATTCATTTATTCCAGTTCAGTAGAACCTACCTCCGTTGTTAAGAAGTTTGCTTGAGCAGATGAAGCAGAAATGTTTATTGTGCTAATCATAGCTTGATTTCTTTTCTCCCTTTTTCTTTGTGGGGGTGAGGGTGTGTTTGTCACTTCTGATGAGCAAAGGGAACAGTGGAAGCAGATGTCTGGGCTGGGAGTCCCTTTCTCACAGAAGAGAAGTTGCTGCCATCAGTTGCTGCTGATAGCCTATCTGTGGCCTGCAGCTGTACTCCTTCAGGGGACAAAAAAGTGTTGGGTGGCGTGTCTCACGTCCTCACGGAGCTGGCAAACGTAATGCAGAGTGAAAGTTCCTGATGCCTTGGGCATCTCAAATACCACTGGGCCACTTAGTTTAGGCATCTAAACTACTCTGTTAATCTGTGTAAAGATTACATGACTAGTTCTGAGGGATAGCAAATCTTTAACTAGGGCCAACAATGGAGGACACTGTTCAGTTGTGAGGAAATAGTGTTTAAAGGATTGTTCTAGAAAAACACTAAGTAATTTTGAGAAATGCATGCTTTTGCAAATGCTGTTTTAAAAATTAAGAAATCATGGGCTGTGGATGAGCATGAGCATTTCACAGTTTTGAGAGGATCTATTGAGCTTGTAACTTGTCAAATGGGCTGGGTGGAACTTGGTTCCTCATTCTGGTGTGAACATCCCTTGTGCTATTGCTAAGCCCAGAGCAGTCAATGTGCTAGCCTTGTAGCTTGCATGATAGTCCTAGCTCATGTTCTGTTTGGCATGCACTCCACAAACACACCTCTTGTATTTTCAACAATTGTTCAAGTCTCTCTGGCCTTCCTGACAGTTTCTGATTTGCTTACTGAGCTCCTATAAACTAAACTCCTGTAACTAAAGGTTGTTTGAGAACATTGTTAGAGAGGAGTTTGAAAATTTAGGTACATCTCGTTGTAGTGGTGTTACTGAATTTTAGCTTTTTTTTTTCCCCATCTAATTCCAGGAATGCTTTAATTCTCCATATGGAACCCAATACTTTAAGGAGTATGCAGAGAAGATCCCTGGGGAATCAACGCAAAAGCTGTCAGAAGTTGCAAAGGAGTGCAGCATATATCTCATTGGAGGTAGTTTACTCTTAGTGACCATCTCACTGGGGGAAAAATGGGCAATGTTTATTACTGCCATTGGATCAAAATTATGTAAATAATACAGTGGGGGAAATCTCTGTTATCACCTTTACAAAGGATCCATTCCAGAAGAGGATGGTGGAAAGCTCTATAATACATGTACTGTCTTTGGGCCTGATGGTGCTCTGTTGGCAAAGCATAGGAAGGTAAGATGGCAGAATATTGTTTTGAAAAGTTTTCTCAGTAGTGTTGCACGAATTATTTCATCTGTACTTAAAGGTGATATAGATTAGTAGAATCTTGCATTAATAATAAGTTGTGCACCATCACCCATGAAATTTCGTGTAACTTTTATTTGGGGCATGTAAACACCACTTCAAAAAGTGGTCATAAATTTGTTCTGGATAAGGATGACAAAATACTAGAAGGTAGAATTGGGTTTCCCCATATGCTGGGAAAACCATGATAAAAAGTAAAACCTGATCCAACTCAGATATCTCTGTACTTTGGCCTAAGTCTAAAACACAGTGCCACTTGAATGGGATCAGGATTTTCCCTCAGCTTCCCAAAGGATTTAGTCCTTCTGTTATAATAAATACTGTTCTTTACACACTGTGCTATACATGTGATTAGTGCAGACATGCAAAGTCCAAGTTCCACAGTTAAGCTGTCGCTGCTATTTGTGGTAGATGTTTGCTTACTGTCATCTTCCACCTCAGCATTGCTTTGTACCTTCTGGAAAACTGCCTCCCACTTGTAATTCCAGAGTCAGTTCCTGTTCCTGGGACTGTGCACACAGGGATCACTCCATGAGTGAACAACAGCTTATTTCTTTCAAGGATAAGTCAGAAAGAGAAAGCAGGGTTACTTGGAACAAATGAGGTGGTGCAAAATACCTCGGTGGTGCAGGTATTCATTTATTCTGTTTGCTGATTCTACATTAGCTTCACTTACTAGATCACCTTGTGCAGCTCTGTGTTGCCTTTCACCTGTCACAGCACACCAGTCTGCAAGCCCAGGAGTTGTTTGTAGAACGACTGCAGGCTTGTGCTAAGTATGAACAAATAATAAAATAAAACCAGGTCTGTTGTTAGGAAGCTCCAGTCAGGAACACCACCTTCCATTGCAAGGGAGAGATAAAGACTGCTCCAGGCCCTCAGAGGCACCTGCATAGCTGAAGTAATGGGAACTTTATGACTTGGTGAAGGTATGTTCTTGGGAAGTTTTGCAGGAATGGGACTCAAATATTAGAGACCAATCATTAGATCAAGACATCCAGCTGTTTTGCAGGTATTTGCAACTTTAGACATGTATATTTCTGTAAAGAAGAAAATGCTTTAAATCATCTTTGAAGGATCTAACAATCTTAAGCAATGTTTACTTTGGATCCTGACAAAAGAGTAGTCTAGATAACAGTAGAAAACACATGCCTAAAGAGGCTCAAATACCAAGCAGAGAAATTGTTATTAATTGTTATTAATCACAGTATAATTGCAGGTTCATTTGTTTGACATTAACGTTCCTGGGAAGATACAGTTCAAAGAGTCTGAAACTCTGAGTCCAGGGAGTAGTTTCTCCATGTTTGACACCCGTGAGTACAAGACAAGCCCCCTCTTTAAGGAGCACTACTATAGTAACAGTATAGTCACTCTGGAGTTCTTTTCCCCCTCCTCCTTCCCAGCAGTGGATTTTTAGACTATCAGATTGGGCTTTTGATAACTGTGGCAAATATAGTTTAAGTTTGCTTCAAGTGTTTGGGTCACTTCTGAAACTTTTTAAAAGGCAATGTGGTTGCAAAAGGACAGAGGAGTAGAAAGGGTTGAAACATATATCACCCCACTTGCCTTTTGTTTAATAATGGTCCTATTGATTTGTTAGAGAGAAGTGACTATTTTTTGTAGCAGTTACAGCTTGAAAATGGTTCTTAGAAAACATGGCTTAGAAAAGAATGTATGTAACAGCTACACTGCTACATTGCTTCATGTGAGGATGATGTAATAATGGAGCCAATTAACTAAATCAGAAATACCATTCCAGCCTTCTTGAATCAACTATATCAGATAAAAAAGCAAAATACCCACTCCTCCCCACCCCATATTGCTCAAAAACTGACACAGTCTGTTTACTGAGCTCTCCAAAGAGTCTTATCTGCCACACTCACTTTCTCCTTGCAATGTGGATGCTCTAAGAATGTACATGACTGTACTTTTACTCCATGAGAAGCAGGGAGTGCTTTCTTTTCTTGTAAAGGAAATAATAGAAAACATGGCAGCTAAATGAGAGAGGAATATGTTACACAAAGACCTGATACAACATGATTTTGTGGAAATGGCTGTTCTTAAAGGGTAGATAAGACTACTTCTCACAGTCTTTCTCTTATCATTAAGCATGAATTCTCCCCCACCGATAGTGAGTGCTTGTTGGACACACATTTAAATATAGCTCCTCCTGTTGTTGTGAGCCATGTAAAATAACAGTTGGCAGGATGGCTACAGGGAGTCTTGTGACTGCTTTTGTGTAGTTGTGCTAGTGATATGACTGCTGTCTCTTGTGTTTTGAGAACAGCATACTGCAAAGTGGGCCTGGGCATCTGCTATGATATGAGATTTGCTGAGATGGCTCAAATCTACGGCCAGAAAGGTGAGGCTGGGTCACATAATGGAGCATGGTCAGCCCTAAGGCCAGGCATAGGCAGGCTGTTTCTGGGTGGTATGTGCTGGGTGATCCCTGTGATCCGGCATTCCTTGATCCATGTGATCAGGCATTCTTATCCCCAGCCAGTAACACAAAATGCATCCTGTGGCCAAGACTCTTAGTCACATGAGTGACTCCTCTCATGGAGTAAAGTAACCATCACTTCCTGATCCACATTTGGTGGTGGAGTGATGGAGTCGGGGATATCCCCACAACAGCTCTTGGCTGATGTAACTGTGTTATGCATGGACAGGCTCTGTCTGGTTCCATTTTGGGCAGAGGCTGGGAAGTACTGAAAGAAACCTCACCTTGGGTTTCAATGTGAAGGGCCACTCTAGGGTAAACCATCTTCCCTTAATGATGCTTGGGTTCTAATTGTCTCTTAACAAAGGTTGCCAGCTGCTGATATATCCAGGGGCTTTTAACATGACAACAGGACCAGCTCATTGGGAACTCTTACAAAGGGGAAGGTAAGATCACAGTAACAGCTTATCCTCCTGTTCTAGAGGAGTTCTGGTGCATGGAACTGAACCACCTTGTGTTCCAAATGACACTTGTGCATCAGAAGTGGTGCTGCAGGGCCACTCTGCCATTGGAACTGTACCATCCCTCAAGCCTTGCATGGGACACCAAAATGATTTTACTGTCAAGGAGAAAAGGAGGAAATTGTCAGCCTTTACTCCTGCCAGCCCCTATTATGCCCTTTCAAGGACCTTTTCCCATGGCTCTCTATAAGCACCCTTCTCATACAAATTCTAGAGAGAAGAGCCAGTAACTGTTTGGGATGTGCTCTAATTACAGGTAGAACTGGACTCTGAGATTCCTGAACGCAGTAGTATTTATTCATTTGGTCAGTTTCAATCAATTTTGCTACATACTGAATGAACCTGTGAATTACATGATATTCTATGCACTAACTCTGGAGCCAGGTGCTAGAGACTTGTCTTTCCAGGCTCTTCTTTCTCTGACCTTTGTATCATTCACAGTTTTGGCTAGTCATTTAGAGGATATATAGCTTGTGCTTCAGAGTGGATTCTTTCTCTTCTGCTTAATTAAATGGTATTATAAAAAACAATTCTCACTTTTTCCCTGCCTTCCTTCATCTTTCTGTGAACACAGAGCTGTTGATAATCAACTCTACGTAGCTACTGTATCTCCTGCTAGAGATGAAAAAGCATCCTATGTTGCCTGGGGACACAGCACTGTAGTAAATCCATGGTGAGTTCAATGAAATAAAAAATAGCACCTTTTTTTTTGGTTAAAAAATTATTTTACTTGACAGTCAACTTCAGTCCTACATTTCCATCTACTCTTGAAAGTGCAAATTCTTGGTAAAAAGCACATGAGACTTGAGCCTACATTGTCAAAATCATCATTTAAAACAGTCAAACTGAAAAACAAAAAATAAGTTGGAGTATGTATTCATTTTGGTAGTAAACATGCTACTTAGTACTAGGATTTAGCATTAGTTGAACTACTGACCTTGTCAACTTGTCCCTGAAGTTCAGTCCATTATATGCTATGGACGTGGTAATTCTCTGTGTAGAACCAAACCATCTTAAACAGCTCACACAGAACTATCTCATTTCCTCAAAGAACAGCACTGCTTTGACATAAGAAAGAACAAGAAGAATGTCTTCAGCTAGAGAAGAGAGATTCTGACTTGAGCAGAAGTCAGGCAGGTGCACAGGAGGTAAAAGTGACCAAATCTTCAGGCAGTTGTTTTTCTTTCAGATAAATCTACTGATAGTTCTCTTCCAGATGACTGCACAGTAAGAAAAACTTTGCCCATGCCTTGAGCTTTTAACTTTATATGGTGAAAGCAGTGACAAAACACTTTGTGGGAGACATGGTAAATCATGTCCAGTAGTTCATGCAGAGTCAAAGTACACTCCTATTAAAAGCCAGTAGGATCTTCAAAGGAGAAAGTGTTCATCTTTGCCTATGTGGTTGTTCCTTTCCCCTTGAGGTATGTTGCATGCTCACAGGCACTGGTTCTCAGAGTGGCTTTTACCATGGTTCCTGATCTTTGAAAGACACTTAAGTATGTATATGTTACAAATAAAATGTGCCATATATAGAGCCATTTCTATCATGCCAGAGTTATGGATTATGATGCTATTTTTAGGACAGCCCTGTCTTTACAGCTGTAGGCATCAAGGGTAGGAACTCATTATTGTACAAACAGCAGCAACTGGACTGATGCCTTGAGACCAGCGTGTTAATCCTGTGAACAAATGTGCTTAATTTTGCAGGGGTGAAGTCATAGCCAAAGCTGGGGCTGAGGAAACAGTTGTATACACAGATATAGGTAAGGGAAAAGTTGTTTTGGTTTTTCCCCCACTTTTTTTTCTTGAGTGCAGGTCATGACACTAAGGAGAGACAGTTTTTTAAGTCTGTGGCCTTACACATGCAACTACAGATGATGCAGCGTTCCTGTGCCCTGTCCACCTTTGCTAGGTTAAAGCAAGGACAAGCAGCACTTGGCTGTACTGTTCCATACACAATACTCGATAGCTGTACCCTTCTAGTTCACTTTCTTAGGAACAAGGTGCCACCTTAGGATAGAGCAAAGCTGAGGCTTCCTTCAGCCCTGGCTGCTCACTTGTAGTGCCGTCCAAGCCCTATGTCTATCAAAGCTGCTATTTTCCCTGTCTTACCTCAGAGCAAGTCAGGAGCTTTCTTTTTTGCCTGCTGTTCTCTTAACTCTTTTCTTCTCCCCTGCAGATCTAAAGAAACTTGCAGAAATACGTCAACAAATTCCTATTTTAAGCCAGAAGCGTTGTGATCTCTATGGTGTAGAGATGAAAAAGTGAAGCTGGGTGAAGAGGGAAGGTTCAGCTGTCACAATGGCTGTTGCCTTTATCTTTGGAAGAATTTCCTTAGTAGTTGCTCCACAATTTACTGCCAAATGTGCCAGTTAAGAAACCACCACGTAACAAAAAACTTGGTGCAATTCTAAAATGATTCAAATACAACTTTTATATCTCCTCTCATATTTAAGTATTTCACAGTATTTTACAGCTAGGATAAAGATGGAGATGAAATCAGTTCAACACAGCAGTGATTAACATTGATTTTTGTGCATCATAATGTTTTAGTTACCTCTTGAGGGCTTTTCTGTAGAACACAGAAATGAAAATCTTGTTCTCTGAAACTCCCTCTCAAGTCAGCTTTGGTATTATGAATTTTTCAGTGAATTATCAGAAAATCGTGAAGCATGACTTTTCTCACTCTGTCCTTTTTAGATGTCCGTGTCTTAACTAGGGTCCTTGAATGCCCTACTTCTAACTTGGAAAGCTTAAAATTTAACACACTGAGCAAAACAGGCCAAATTCTGCTCCGCACTACTCGGGACAACGCAAGAAGCTGCCAGACAGAGCTGCTGCTATAGAGGAATCTGTAACAGTGTTTGGTTCATGAGTCTTGCCTGGATATATGCATTAAATTCTGCTTATGGCAAATCCTGCTCATTGCTGAAGTGACATGGGTTACTGTGTTGTTACAATAATTCACATGTTGCCACACCTTTGCTCTCCATACTGCTTCCTTAATAGAATGTTTGAGTGGATTTTAATTCTGCTGCCTGGAAAAGGCTGAGGGGCGTCAGTCAGGCTGGAAAACCTGTTGCACTGCTAAGTCCTTCTGCCCACAGTCTCTCAGAAGACTGCTCAATGTTTGAATGCATTATTGCTACCATGGGCAGCTCCTATCCACTGCAGAGAATACATTCCTTACTGTGCTGCTTTTGCTGGAGACTAACAAACTGATTGTGAGAGATGGCTTTAAAAATACCAGCCAAGCACGTTACACTTTTGGTTTTTTTTCTTAGAAGGGAGACATCTTTTAATGTAAAAGGAATTTACAAGTTATGCTTTTTATTCCTTGGGATGAAAAAAAAGGAACTCACCAGCCTTCGCTGATAAGCTTTTAGTTTTCCAGCAGCATTAAACAGCAATAAGGCTAAAAGAGATTTCAACATACAAAAATGGGAGGGAGAGAAGGTTTCGTCTTGCTCTAGCCAACCACCTTTCCCCCCAAACCATCTTACCTTTTATTCATGTTCAGCAATCCTCCTCTTCCCACAGTTTTTTGGTTTGGTGGGTTTTTTTGGTTTGTTTTTCTTTTTAACATTATTTTGGCTTCTCTGCAATGAGCTTGGTGTGTATTTTATAAACAAAAATTAACGCTCAGCCAAGCCCTGACGCATCCTTCCCCTCAAAAGCCAGGTCCCACCATTCCACTCGGTGGCATTATCTATAGCAGCAGGTATTTTTGGTTTGCACCTTTCACTGCATTTTGGTGTACACACTGCACTGGAACTCTTAAGAAACAAGCCACAGAGCACAAGGTGAAATGAAGGTTTATTTGTTGAAAAATAAATATTAAAAAATTAACAGTTTCCCATTTGAGCCAAATTTCCTGCATTAGATTAGTGCTTCCCACATACTCAACAACCCATATCCATGGTGGCCATCACTGGGCTCCAACTTCGAAATCACAGTAACTATTATATCTCCTTCTCTCCCCTCTCTACTCATTCAACATGCAGCAGTAACTAAATACTACCTTTGGAGGATTAAAGTAGTGCAGGACTCTCATGGGCTGACCACTTATATCTGAGAAATGCTAAGTGCAGTCTGCAACAGGTAACACAATCTGTGGTGTGAACTCCCCTCCCCTGGAATCCCAAATGGAGAGGATGGATGAAAATCTGTTACAAGCTACTTGGGTGAACTCAGCTGAAGAACCGACATGAGCTCAGTTCTCTTCAGTCTATCAGGACAACTTCTAAGCACCTTGTTTTAGTAGGATATTTAGTAGAGTCTCCAGTGTGCTCCACTCAGAAGTGATACAAATGGCACTGTGAATTTGTGAGGGTTTCACTGAAAAAAGGTACACTGTCAGTTCTTAGCCATACTTGAAGCAGCCAATACTCAGCCTTTGTGTTGGTAGAAAACAGGCACTTTTAAGTATCCATATGATACGTATACACCAGTATTCTGTAAGTATAGGAAACTAATCAGTAACGACCCTGAAATAGTTCCAGAATTTCAGCCTGCAAGAATTTAAATTATTTTTAAAGAAATGGCAGAAAATTGGGCAGTGTTAGGATTGCTGAGCTGGTTGAAGCTGCATCAAGCTGCTCTTGATAGTTCCAGAGTAAGTTACAGTACAGCTCTTCAGTGTATGTTAGTTCACTTTTCCCTTTCAATCTGCAGTTAGATCCTAGTAATTCAAGTCACAGCTCAGAATCATGGAATATGCTGAGTTGGAAGGGGCCCATCAGGATCAGAGTCCAACTCCTGGCCCTGTGCAGGCCATCCCAAGCATCACGCAGTGTGCCTGAGAGCATTGTCCCTGTGAACAATAGGGACCATACACGATGAGAATTAAGTTGCTAGACAATTGTATGTAGAAGCAACTTCCCAGAGTCTCCCTCTAGGATGCACCAGCTTTATCTAAGTCTTCAGTACTAGCTTCCTACACAATTTCAACTTTTTTTTTTTTAAATAGCAGTAATACTTGTTTCACTTCAAAGTTCACCTGCACACCTGGCTTAAAATAAAACCTCAACCTTATCAGCCATTTAAAAAAAGTCCCTTTCGTCACAGGGATGCACCTGCATACACACATTAATAGGGTCTCAGCTACTCAGATTCCCAGCCTTCCTGGCTCGACTTCCTTTCCCCTGTAATCTTCAGCTCTCAAGATCATACCTCTGTGGGTGATGGAAGCAAGCAGAGATTGGATTTGTTGATTCCACATCTCCTCCTCATTCTTTCTTAAAGGTTGAAGTGAGAGAAGATGACAAGGAGTCAGTCAATTACCAGTTCTTCCTAGATTTGGAACAACATAAGCACAGAGCTCACCACTGCAGAGAACACTTTCATCAGAACCTGTTCTTATACATGTCAGAGAGAAATACTTGAAGGTAGTATTTATTTTTTCAGTTTACAGGTGATATGTCATTTACAAAAAATTACAGACAATGCATCCTTTCAGTGCAGTTTCAAACTAGTTCAAGAACAGGCAAAAGTCTGTGATGATTTGGAATGCTAGTAATTGACAGCACATGCTTTTTTCCCTTAATTGATTGGGTGGGGTAGGGAATGGGGTACAGATGGGGTGATGAGGAGAAAATGCCAATGTAAATAAGGCCATGCGAATAAAAACTCCTCGGAGAACAGGACTCATCAGTCTGGCATATTTTTGTTCTCAGGTAATTGATGCAGAGATTGGAAGCTGGAGAAGACATTTGACACTTGTTACGTTCAGTGCCCCTAGAAGCTGCCAGTACCTTCCCGTATCTTCAGTTCTACACCAGTGCTATGATTTCAGATCACCTAATGAACTACTAAAATAATGATTAAATCTTTATGTCTACTCTCCACCATTTGAATACTCAACTGTAGTTGCTGGGAGAAAGGAAGGTCAAGTTGAAAATGCAAGCTGCTGTATGGTGGCACAACTACAGAACAAGACAGTGTGACTGCAGCATCATTCATTTCTTTAAAAGGTTAAATACATTAGACAATTCACCACAAACAAATCTACGATTTCAGGATGTAAAGAAGCCCAAACTAGTGTGTCATAAATTAAGCTACATCATTTGCATGAGGTTTGTCCAGCCACATCAATCCAGGGAAAGGCAAGATGGATTGACTGACTTCCACACCAGAAAGATCAACCCAAAGCAAGAGGGCCCTCTGTGAAGTTCCTAACGAGAGGGAAACTATTTCATAATTTGCCCATCTGCTGTTTGCAGCACAATTGCTTCCTTTCTACAGTATCTGTAATCTTGTACAAGACAGGGGCTACAGATCAAGGAAATGAGTGCAGATTCCAAATCCATTATTGGAAGTTTGAGCCTATGCTTTGTTCCTTATCTCAGTCCTGCCAAGGGGCTCTTACAAGGAGGAGATCATAACGCAGCAGTCTCTAGAAACTGAAGAGAATTCAGATGTCTATCAGCTGCTACATTTATGCAAAAGCATCAGAGATTACAAAGATTATATGCAAGCATGACCTTACCTTTCGGAGCTTGACTCCCAGCAGTGCTTTCTGTTCTTGAAAGTCCCTCTGAACCCTCCAGAACGATTTCCTGTGACATTCAAGTAAGGACTGCTGCACAGGAATACAATCTTTCTTCCAGTAAAGTCTACACTGAACCAGTGTTACCTGACCTCCTTCCCCAGCCAACCTTTTTCCTAGCTCTCCTATGCAGTACTCTAGGGCTTTCTGGGGTGAGAATAAGGACTATCAAATCAATTCCCTAATAGCTGCCACAGGACTATTTCTAAGTAAGTTATGCAGAGGGTGGAAGGGGATTTAAGGGACGATTGTGCATGCTTGCATATATTTACAGGGATCCTCTCCACATCTACTGACTTAAAAAACCCCTCCATTATTAAAGTTTGAAAATTAATTTTTGCAAAATTAAAATCAACCCTCAAGGATTAATTGGATATAAAAAAGAAACCTATTTTACAGCACTGACTAGTATTACCTTTAAAATCAACAGGAAAAAACCCCACATGCTGTAATATTATTTGATAAAGCAAAAATCGCCCACAACATAATCACCCAAAATGAACCAGTGTGAAGTTTTTATTTGCATGGCCAAAATATGTTCCTTTGGTTCCCCTGCAACTTTATTTCCCTTAACACACTCTAAGGTTTTCGCTGCAGAAGGAACAAGATGCAGCACTGCATACTTCCTTGAACAACCACTCCCACAACACCTAAACATTTAACAGATGTAGCAAATGACAACACCACGAACGGGAAAAAACTAAGTTCCACCATTCAGCATGGTCTGCAACAGCGTCTTTAGGGCTGGCTGAAGTGGGCAACTTCACTTTGGAAGGTCATTTCCTCCTTGTTTCTTTACAGTGTTGGTGGTTTCAATCCATACTTCTTTGCAACTTCTGTCTGGGCATAGGCAGCATCACAGAGTGAGTAGAGGTGGGCCATCTCCATTTCTGATTTGGCCAGGTTGATAGCTTTGTTGAACATTTCAATGGCTTTATCCAGATTACCTCTGAAATAAACAAAAATTTAGCCCAGTTAAGACTGCCAAAGCAATCTTGCCATCTCTAAAACATCTTTTTTCTTTCAGGACTTACACTCTCCATCATTAATAACTTAAAAGGACTTTGGGAGGAACCACCACAAGAACTTGTGGTGATGCTGAGTAAACTCAGAGAAGTTGTCACCAAACCTAAGCAAGTAGGACAGCTGTTAAACAGCCTCCCTCTTGAGAGCCCCAGTGGGTGGTGGTGCAGGATAAAATGTTCTCCACAGGACACCAAGTTCACTACAAAGATAATGCTGGGCAACTGAATGAACTCTCATCTCCCCTGAAAGGACTTAGTATACAAAAGAGGAAAACTAGCATAGACAGAAGCACCTTGTTTAAATAGGAAATGCTTGAAAAATTTCTCATGGCAATAGTTTGTGGGTCCTTTAGAGGACTATACATATTAAAAAAAGACTCAACTGTACTGTCAGCTACACCCCAAACCTTTGCACAGTTGCAATACAATGTTACAGAGCAGTGCATTCCTCTTTCCCCCAAGAACTGCAAACCGGAGTCCTGTTGGCTGCAGGAGAAAACAGCACAGGATCCTCAGTACAAACAGCCCATGATGTCCAAGGACAACATCAGATACACACAAAGCCAGGTAATGATTAGGGAAGTCACTTTAAATGCAGAAGAGATATATTTAAACATACACAGACTCATCTGCATGTTGTCCATTAAGTATGAAATTGGTGATGAGAAGTTATCAGATCATAAATCAGAATTCTGCCACAGAGAATGGAGGGGTTTACCTAAGAGTTACAGAACAGAAATCAGGACTTTGGGTAAGAGCTGGCCTTAGAGGACACCAGGGAGAAGATCTCAAGACTTAGGATCCATGAGGAAATTTAAAGAACTACTATAACTTCAGAAGTAAGAACTTTTAACACTGCAATTCAGCATTACCTTTGCACTTCAATTGTTCCCATGGTCTCATATGCAAAATCACATTTGTTATCAATTTCAATGGCCTTACTTATGAGTTCTAATCCTTTGTCTAAATCTTGCTTCCACTGGAGCTGAAGTAAACTACAAGAAAAAGAAAATTTCAAACAGACTTCACATACTCCTCCCAAAACCCTCATCATGGTAAGCAAAACCATCCCAAATGTATAATGTATTCAATATCTAATGCAGGTCGACAGTAACTTAGTAACTTCACGACTTTTAAAAACACCTATGTGAAAGTCACTTTCAATAAGCCACATTACTGCTTTAATGACTCTTTAAGAAAGGCAAATTTTTCCCAAGAGGACTTGGTACATGTTGTTTTATGAAAGAAAAAACTTCAACACAAAGCTAAAACTAATAGGGCTAAAGGAAAAGTCAGATATACTTCAAGGAGATACTTAATTAGCAGTGAACACTGATGAAACTTTCCTGAAACTTATTTGCAGCTTAGTCAAGACAAAATACAGAAATACATTTAAGAGCACAAAGATACTTTCACAAAGTTATTTTTCCTGGCTAAACGTCTAAACATAAACATTCAATTCAGGTTGATTCATCTAAATACGCTGACTGCTCTCGACCAAAAGGACTGCAAACTCAATACATACCCTTTATGAACATATGTAGTGGCATTGTCTGGCTCAAGGTCAATGCATTTATCATACATTTCATCAGCCTTGCCAAACTGCTGTTGATCAGTTAGTGCCTGAATCAAAAGAGAAACCTGTTTGTCAATAAGCAACCAAAGCGTGCACTCTGCACTCGGCTAATTCTAATTAAAACTGTATTGACAACGTGAGATTGGATGTAGTTCATTTATGGTAGAACAGGCCAGGCACATCAGTTACCAGAGTTAAGTTTCAAAATTGAGACTTTTTGGAAAGCTTCTGTGCTTTAAGCGCACAAATCACTGACCACGCTGTCACCTGTACTGGGAGATCCACAAGCAACATGCTGTAAATAAAAACCATTCTAAAAGTCTGTACCTGCAAGCTTCAACTCTTCCTTTTTCAAATACACTTCTTTCAGAAGGAAATGCACATATATCGCCAACCTACTTAAAATCAGAATGTCTCATGCTTCCTACTAAAACCAGTGGTATGTTCTTAGAGAAGAAATTACAGTCTCTGTTGCAAGTGTACTCCGAACAGCTGTTCTAAACCACTACATGCCACTGGTAGCAGAACAAAAATGTCACCCTAGTTCCACACATCTGACTCTCAAATTACCCAGAGAATCCCTGACATTCAACTGAGATGCCACACACATGAGGAAGGGGGGAATCATGCAGGAATGACCTCTGTTTCCTAATAACCACCTTCAACTCTCATTATTTATATCCTGCTCCACCAATTCTCCCTGTACTTCCCCTACCCTAGAACACCCATAACCAAAAATGCAAGTAGCTTATTCAAGACAGCATGTGTTATCTCAGAACTTGGTGTCAAAAATCTTCATCTATTATTTGAAGAAATGTTATGTTATATCCAAGATAAAAAGTACAAGAGAATACAGCATTTTCTTTAAGAGAGAGAAAAAACATACCTGAGCATAGAGTGCATAGCCCTCAGCACACTTTGGAAATTTTTTAATGACATCTTCAAAGCCTTTCATGGCTGCTTGCACAGTCAAAGCATTACTTCCTGTATAAGCTTGGCGATACTATTCCAAGGAAAAAAAACAAAAGAAAAAAATTACACCATCACCAGACTAAAAAAGGCTGATCAGGCCTCTACCCACCTCCCCAAGGGTTGCCTGCATTATAATAATTCAAAGTTATTTTATATAAGCTGAGAGAATTGGGATTGTTCAGCCTGGAGAAGAGAAGGCTTCGGGGTGACCTAATTGTGGCCTTCACATCCCTGAAGGGAGCCTATAAGAAAGATGGAGATGGATTCTTTACAAGAGCTTGCAGTGACAGGACAAGGGGGAATGGATTCAGATTGAAAGACAGCAGGTTTAGATTGGATATTAGGAAAAAAATTCTTGTAAAGGTGGTGAGACACCCAAACAGTGCCCAGAGAAGTTGTGGATACCTCATCCATGGCAGTGTTCAAGGCCAGGCTGGATGAGCAACCTGGTCTGGTGGAAGGTGTCCCTGTTCATGACAGGGGAGTTGGAACTAGATGATCTTTGAGATCCCCTCCGACCCAGGCTATTCTATGATTTTGTGCTAAGTTCCAGAAGGTGACATGCCTGTACACCCTACCAAATCTGATTTTGGGAACCTACCACATGTCCAAGTGTCTGGACTTGGAGAGGAAAATGGGTGAAAGAAGGAAGTCATAAGGCCTGGTAACTGTGATAGCCTCCCTGTATTTCAAATGCTTAGAAATTCCACACTTGGCATTCCTCCTCGTTCACACCATGCAAAGCTGTCCTGACAAGATTCTTGCACACTGAGTCATTGTACTAGCTTGAAATAGTTTGTTTCCAATTTCTTGATGATGCCAGCTCTCCACAATAGTAAAGCTTTATTAAAATCAATTTTATGTGCTCCAATTAGAATCAAGATTTTTGTTGTTCTCCCACAAAACAGAAAATATGTTCTACTGTTTGAACAATGAATGTTTCAGAAGGAAAGCAGCAAACCCAGACTCCAACTGAAGAAACTGCTGCATTATTCCTTTACCTTATCATTAAAAGACAGATGTTTGTTGTCCTACTTTCCTGTTAAATTGGAATCAACCAGAGAAACAGTGTTTTCCAGAACTCTTTAATTAAAAGCACCCAGATCAACCCCAGCACGTTACCTACCAGAGCGAAACATTTCTGTGCTTGCGCCAAGGCAGAATTGGGTCTCAATCGGATACATTCATCAAAGTCTTCCACAGCCTCCTCAATTTGGTCAAGCAGGATTTTCAGCTACCCAGAATGAAAGAAAAGCCTATTTCTCTATTTCATCTGTGCTTCAGACACTTACATGATAATTCAAATAGTGTCAGTTACTCATATCGTCTCCAGCTCAGTTTTAGAACTGTCTAGAAACCTACAAAACCCGTAACTAAAAATCACTGTTTATCATAATATATTATCAAAGCCACCAGTGAAACTTTGGCTACCTACACAAGCAGGCAATAATATATTATCAAAGCCACCAGTGAAACTTTGGCTACCTACACAAGCAGGCAATGACCCTGTGTAGGGATTGAGAATGCTTGCATTTTAGACTGCTGCCATCACTACTTCAGCATGATGTCCAGTCCGCAAAATTATGCCATATTTTCTCAAGTTGTTTTGCCTCTCTGTAGCCAGTATCTGTGGACTATTTGGACGTTGAAGCATTTCAGCTTTTCCAGCTTGCACTTCAACTTCTTTTGTTTAGCTGGGGTTTTTCTGGTTTTGTTTTGACATTCTTATTCCTCCACAGGAGCAGAGTTCACTTCATCATTCTCTTACTTTACTGTGAAGCTACTGTAAAACACTAATTTTCAATCTGCAGAAAACTTTCATTCCCTTCAGTCAACACATAGCACCATTAAAGAGGTCTAACAAATTTATGGAGAAAGACCTCTGACCCATGGAAGTCTTCCTTACAAATATGACTTAGCCTCTCTGCATATGCTAGTGTTCCTTTTTTACTTTCAGCACCATTCATCTTGCAGGTCTGTGGCAGCAGGCTTCTCTAGGGCTACAAGTTAGTCAAGGACACAGCAGTGTCACAAGGCAGAGAGGGATGAGCTGAACAGATCCAAGTCCAGGCCACAGGGCTGCAGGTGTTACCAGGGACACGTTACCTCCGCTGTAACAAAGCTTCCTGCTGTGCAGAAGCTGCTCTGCCATCCAGGCCCCTTCACAGAACAGCTTTTATCTGCCGTAAATGTACACGAGCCCCAGTACTTGTAAGTCACAGTTTATACAGACAGAGGGCTTTCCTATAGCTGTAGAAACAAACTGCTTCTGCCTGACCTGAACCTCCAAAGTAGACTGTGTGTTTTTCCCACAAAATTCCCAATTAGGAGTTCATGTTTTTCTGCCACAACCAGTACAAAGTGTCTCCAATGACACCGTTTTTCCTTTTAGTATATACTGAAATAGCCAAGTGTTGGGACCAAATCTCTAAGGTTTCTTACTTGTCCTCGATGGTGGTAAACATCAGCGTTCTGAGGATCAATGTCAGCAGCCATGTTGAAGTCCTGAGTGGACATCACAGGCTGCTGCTGCTGCATGTACATACTGCCCCGTTTGATCAGAGCGTTGGCTCGCAGCTGCAAGAAACGGTCAGAGAAACATCAGCCACCCCAGTGTTTCTCCACATTTAAGGCTTCACTACAATCACAGTAAATTTTTCATTTGACTACTCTCTCCCACTGACAGGTTTCAATTATTCTAAGCAGGAATAAGTTTCATGTTGACCCTAAATGCATCATCTCCCTTACTTAATTTCAAAAATGTCAGCCTATGCTTCCATCTCAGTGGATTTCCAAGCCCCCCCAAATCCTTCTCAATTCCTATGTTTACAAATACATCAGTGTTTTTTGAAACAGCTGAATATGCAAGTGTAATTAAGGTTTTTCACTTATCCAGAGTGGATAAGCCTCCAATTCCTTCAACTTTCCTCGTTCTTTAGTTTGTACTGCTTATCAACTTTAGTTTGCACTACTCAGTACAGCTGTCTCAAAAATCAACAAGCCCTTGAAAAAAACCATTTGTCAGGAACAAAACAGTAAATAAACCAGAATACGCCCATTAAAACATCAGAAAATTTGGAAAAACAACTTCTTGAAGTATATGGCAAGTTTATCGTCTAACTTCTCAATCCCAACTACAATCCAGCTGTGACAGATTCTTACCTTCACATTTGCATCTTCCATGCTGATGACCTGATCTAGGTCTGGTTTGGCAGCACTTGCATTGCCAATAAGTAAGTAGAAAGTAGCTCGCAGAAGCAAAGCTTCTGCCATGTATTTTCCCTTTGCTTCAATTTCTTTTGTGCTTTCACTGATAATTTTGTCATAGTTCTCTTCTTCCATATATTGTTTTGCTCTCAAATAGCCAGAGCTGTAAATGATGTAAGAACAGTTGTATATATACATGCATTCACTGAAAACTGCAATTTCCATTCAGATGTTTCATCAAATCATTACAAATACTAACATGTGCTATACTTTTATAATACCAGCATAGTTCCATTGGAACATCCATTCCTGGATGGAGCCATCACAGATTGAAAACAATTTGCACAAAAACTGGCTAAATTACATTGGAAATAAAGAAGAAAAATGCTTTAAAGCTTTTGAATGTGAGCTTCATTTGTCCCTTGAGGTTTTTTTCCACATGAAGAACAGCAATAATCTCTCCTTCAAAACAAAAGGGTGGAATTCATGGACAGGAAAGTGAAATATTAAACCTAGCAATGTGCAGCCTATATGTGGAAGAAAGGATTTAATAGCAAAAAATTACAGCACTGCCTTGTTCTCAGCTGTGTCCTGGATTCAGTGAATCTGCCTGTAGATCAGGACATTCTCTCTTACTTTAAAAAAAAATCATAATGCTGTTTGCAATGGTTTCCAAACTGACAGCACTGCTATCTTCCAAAAATAATCTGGAAAGCAGCATAGTAAGTTAAAGAACCATTTATGTGGTGCTCAGGCTCCACTAAAAAAAAAAAAACCAAAACAAAACCCCAAAACCAAGTTTTTCTATGCCAGAACAAACTTCTCATTTATGGGCAATTTGATTCCAGAAAGATAAAATACCCTTTCAGCCTCAGTTGCTGTAAACACATATTTTCATTTTAAAATCCCCTTTTCCTACCTCATCTTCTCCCTTCCAGTCTAAAGGCTAACTTGCTCTCTTCCCTGGAAATGCTCCTTCAGTATAAAATATTCCTTTCCTGAGAAGCATCATTCAGCCCTCTCCAGTTCTCCCAAGATTTACTGTGATATTGTAGTAAATATTCAGCATATTTTCCCAATATCATTGTCCTTCCTCTGTTTAGTGCAAGTTTGGAACCAGCCAGTCAGCTTTCACTAAGGTTTCACTTACAAAACTGGTATCATTTATATCAAAGGGTTCTCCATGCCAAGTACTACACAAACAGCAGCACATTACACTGAGCAGAATGTCCAAATCACTGAAAACTTAATTCCAATACCAAATAATTCCCAACTGTACTGTACACTCACTTTTCTTTTACTTCGGAAGCCTCTCCCTCCTTGTCCTTATCTTCATCTGATTTCTCACCCTTAAGCAAAGGTTGGGAAATTATATCATCTGTGAAAGAACTGAAGTAGGATTTAATGAACTGTGGTGAGGGCATCAGAGGCTCCCGATTCTGAAACAGAGAAGGGTAATTCCAAGTCATTAGGTGGTAAGATCAGATGGTAACGATGGAAATGGGTAACAAATGTGATTATTAAAAAAAATTGATGGAAGAATCAATGTACAACTTCCACTATCTCATCTGATAGCCTGATATTTTGAATTTGCCCGTTTGATGTTTAGGGATTCTTTAAGCTTCAGATCACAATGCAATACCCATCACCAGTGAAAATAAAGTGATGATATTCAGGGGGGAGGGAGGTAGTATCTTCCCACATATGTGGCTAGAAATAATGACTCTTAGGATATCATAAGACATTGGGGAGATGTACTAAGGCATCGGGTGTGCACATACATTTGGTGAAAAATGCAAGCTAGTGGTTTAAGCATGAGCCTAAATTCAAGCAGATTCTGAATGGCAGTTTTCTCTGTTCTCCAACTTGTACAAGAGAAGCTGCTGTCATTGTTACAGTGGAGACTAATGAGGCAATATCCTAGTTCTGTGTGGAACTTGGCCCACATAACACACATTTTACTTGAAGTCCCAGAAGCAACACCTCTCAGGCACTGAATCTTTTCTACAGCCAAAAAATATTTCTTGCTCAAAATAAATTGCACACAAGAATCACAATTCAATTTCTCCTGCAGGAAAACAGTGAATCCTATCTTGTGAAACCTATCTTGTGATGCTATGTCCACCACACTCATAACACGATTTGTTGTTACCTCGACACTACACATTTATGTGAATTTCTGTAGGATAGAAATTCAGCATCTCAAAACCAACATGGGATTTCAGTAATTCAACCACCATCAAAAAAGAAGCAAGAATGCTTTAATAACAAGCAAGAATGTGTTGGTACCTGTCCCAACCTTTTTGTAAACCTGCAGCCACTTAAAATGACTGCTCCTGGCTACCCCTATGCTTCCACAGTTCTCTCCTCTGCAGTTTCCAAACATTCATGCATAGATGTCTGTTCCAACACACCCAGTTTCCATGAAGTTGCAAGTTCAGAAAAGCCCTGTGTAGGGCAGCACACCAACTTAGGGTGTCTCCTGAATGTCATAACAAATTTGATTATTAAAGGGAAAGAACTGCTAGGAGTAGATCTCTCTTCCCTGCTGAGGTCCCAAAAACTTTGGAGAGGTCCCAAAGGAAAATAACATTGGTACAATGGCAGCTTTGTAGAAACCAGTTTGTGTTGCTTGTTACACTTCAGCAGATGAAGACAGTGACTTGTTTACAACAACTGACAGAATGCCAACAACCAACTTTTCAACAACTGGTCAGGTGAAATAACAATTAGTCAGCAATATCGAAAGTCCTACCTTGTACTTCTCTTTGGCCTTTTCTTTTCCAAGGAGTTTAAGGACTTTATCAGCTAATAACATACTTTGCTGGTTCTGGAAGGCTTCTAAAATGCAGACTGCAGTGACATCTAGGAAACAACGTACAAAAGTGAGATTGAAGGAATTCTGATAATCACTGGAGTACACTAAAATGTGCCACTGAATATGATGAAGTACTGCCAAACTAATACACGTCCTGTTCTCAGGCAAAAGCCCCTGTTTTCAGTTTGCTGTATTTACTGTATTTTTCAAGTCACAAATTTGTCTCCAAAATGATTTTCCGGGGATAAAAGGACTTTGTGACAGTGGAGGAAAAGAAATTACATTTATTTTTCTCTTCATGTTTTTGTCTAGAGACAAACACACTTAAATGAACACTGAAAATGTATACCTCCATAAGAGGGTTTCACCATTTTGAAACTTTAAGGAGAGTAATTACTTTCATATGATGTTCGCATTGAAAGTGCTAACACAGCTTCTCTTCTGGGACTGGTCTTTATTTTCTAGTTCTAAAATTCACATTCAGTCCCATCACATCTCACTTACTCCTCAGTTTAAGAAATCTTTCTATATTCTATCTCAAATTTTTCTGCTCACCTCTGTGACTTTGGAAGGGAGCAAGGAGAAATACCTTGCTGGCCTATTTAAAGTGCCAGCCCTATCACATGGCTTTCATTCACACAGGGAAACCTCTGCAAATGTTAACCCACTGCTGCCCGAGGGAAGCTTCGCAGTGTGAAATGCACCCTTACCACACACTGTTTGGATCCTCCACTAAATGCAATGCTACCACGGGTTTTCCCCGTTCAGTTTTCATTTAAAATTCAGTGAAGATGAACAGAGTCTGGACTTGAAATTCAAGCAGTGTATTGTCTGAATATTCTTGAAAACTAAATGTCTTATCCTGGAGTTTTAGTATAGTTTCTGTAATTCTACACTGCTAGAGGGACTATTAAGCCATCACTTATACAGAAAATCCCTGCAACTCTGGCATGGTCAGGAAGCACATCAGAGTCCCTGGGAAAATATGGTACCCCCAGAAAGAGCATGTTATACAACCCCAGCAGACACGCTCTGCCCAAAGACTGCTGCACTCCAGGCTTGGCTGCAGCAGCAACATCTTCCCAAATTGTACTGCCAGGGATCACTGGAGGAATTTTCTGCTGGTTGTGGCAGGGTTTTGAGGTTTGTTTGGTTTTGCTTTCCTCCACTACCTGGGCATAGCCTACTTCCTGGGATTTTACTGGCCATATGTGGTTGGCAGGTAAAAGCAGGGTTACAGAAAAACAGTGCCGTTCAAAAAAAGGCAAGAAAGCTTCAGATCTGAAAAAACTGCAAGCGAAAAATCAAATACAAATCAAGGCAGAAAATAATTGTCACTAACATTAATGCTATTAACATAAAAAGAAGTTATATTTAAAACTGTCCTACTGTCACAGGGACACTTGATCTTTCTTGGGGCTTTTATCACCTGGCAGCTACATAAGGCTTAGATTTTATTACAGCACTCTGGAAGTGCAGCTGATACATAGTGGTTGCAAAGGAGTGCACTAAATGAACTAAGTTGTCCTTTTCTAGTCACTATGGTCTGAAAGGGCATAAAGGCATTCTGCCAGCAGATAAACAGATAGATAGATAAAATTTCCACATCTAATTTACCTTCTAATTTGGCAGACCTAATTCTTAGCCGTTACACATAATGAAACTAATTTAACAGATTTGCCAGCCAAAGCACTGCCTTATTTTCTGTCCTTCTTTGATAATAAGCACAGCTGAAAATTTCATTTGTCTTTTAACTTAACATCAGCAGGAATTATTTCACTTGATGAAATTTATATGGCTATTTTCAAGCAGTATACTGTAGCTCAAAAGTGCCCTGAGACAACACATCTGACCTGTAGCTCTTAATTTCCATGGCTTCTCAGTTACATCTTCCTGACAGTTCAAAAGGTATTCTATTTAGGAATAGCACTTGGAATGATTTGACACAGTAATTTCTGCCAAATACATAGTATTAATATTAAAAAAAAAAATTCAGTCTGTTCTGGTTTTCATAACCTATGCACCAGAACAAAATGCTACTGAAGCTGTTTTCCCTCTAATACCTGTCCAATGAATTACTGTAATACTTTATTTCTGACCATGTATCTCTACCTGCAAAAACACTCTCATTTCTGTAGTAGTATAATTTCTCTAAAACAAACAGAGAAGAAGAAAGTCTGTTTACTGCATGGAAACAGAATGACTGTTGTCCTGGTTGTCATGTTAGATGAATTCTATTCTAAAGTGAAGGAGTTTCCTGAAAAAAGAATACCTCAAGTTGCTACAGTAACATCAATTTCTCAGCAGTTATTTCAGATGTAAGAAGATGAGAGCTTGAGAAATGTGAAAAGGTTTCTTTTGACAAGAGAAGAATATGTATTTGCAGAAGCTATGAATGGTTTTAAATAAGTAATTCTGTATTACTGTAGCTACAGAAGTACAAACAAAACAATTCCAGAAGTTGCCATCTCCAAAGCAGCAGAGCTAATTCCACTTTTAAGAATACACGGCATGAGCTACTCACCTTCTAAACATTCCTTCTTATTGTCGAGCTTCTCATGGGCCTTCGCGCGTCTGAAGAGAGCTTTGACATACTTAGGGTTAAGCTCAACAGCCTTTGTGCAATCTTGTGCCACTTCTGTCCATTTTTGCTGTGGGCAGAAAAACAACACAGTGAGAGAGGCCCCACTCAGCTCCCTCTGTTGGCTTCCCACAGCCAACTCCAGGGTCACGCGCACCCAACACGGCTGCGGCTCCCGGGGCTCTGGTTCTCCCTGCTTGCCTCTGCTTCTGCAAGCGCCTCAGGGAAAAACTGCCTGGGCACCACTGCAAACCACCTGCACCAGAAAAGGCCCAGAAGAGAAACGGAATTCCTACAGAAATATTAAACCAGGCAGTGTACAAATCCCATGGGGGAACATAACGAGTTGATGCGAAGATGCTTGCAGGAGGTAACACTAGGACTTAAAGACTGGTGTAAAACAAGTAGAAGGAAAAAGATGGAAATATAATGAAACCCAAACAAGTTTACCAAAGTCCTAAAACTTTTTTTTTAAGTTATATAAATTTATCAAAACATGCTTTTCTAACAGAGAAACCACATACATTTGGGATTCATTAAGGCATGAATTTGTGTTACACAAGAACTGTTTTCTCTCTCCTCTAACACCAGATTTATGTAAGCATGGTCTCTCACTTGATACTTCAGACTGTAAAAAGCCAACTTTTCCACTCCTTTATACAGCTCACCAACTCGACCTCATAAGCAAATCCATCATACCATAATAAGCAACACTGGTTGACTTCTAAAATAACACCAAGTATACTCAGCTGTCGAGTAAATGTTACTTCCCCATGTGTAAAATTTAGGTCTTGGCCTTTACTAGGATCTCTGTGATTTCTTTGTTTAAATTTTGAAGTCGCATCCTTCCAAAATATTTGGCCTTTCACCTTTCTTCCACAGTTAAATACTCAAGAGAAGTAAAATTACCTTATACACAAGAAAATTGTTCCAGAGAATAAGAAATTAAAACTTCATCTTAGAAGAACAGGATGCATAAGAATTACATAAGATAGACTGAGAGTAGTTAACAGAAAATAATTTTATTTACACGTAGAAAAGTATGATGAGCTGAAAAAAGCTGCAACAGCATCTTGTTGTGAAGGCAGCAGATGTTATTACGTGGGACCTTTCAGTGGATGAAAGTGACAAAATACAAAATTGATAATGCTACTTTTTATAATAAACACATAATTATCTTTAATTTCTTACCAGTTGTTCATAGGCAGCAGCTCTATTTTGATAGAAGGTAGAAAGATCAAGGTTTTTCTCAGGAGGGCACAGGCTGATAGCCTCAGTATAACACTGAATAGCTAGCTCATATTTTCCTGCTTTAAAGTATTTGTTTCCTTTGTTCTTGGCTGCTTGGGCTCTACCAAGAGGGCTCTGAAAAAGAAAGTGATAGGTCAGTTCAAATTAAAAAGGCATCACAGCACACAAGCTATGCACTTTAGGGCTCATCTTCAAAGATATAAAAATGGATCTGAGTTGTAAACTGTAGCCCAGACTTCTGAAAAATCTCACTGATTTCATTTCCTGGAAACACACAAGAATTTTCTTTTGCAAGTGTATCAGACAGGAGACAACCTTTTCACAAGATTTACTACAATGGCAATAAACAATGCAGTGATTTCTGTTTGGAAAGCTAAACAGATTGTAATCTTTTACATGGCTGGTGATCAGAAGAACCAATGAGGTAAGTTGTTTCTGCAAAGGCTAAATGTGCAAAGACAACAAAGCCCTCAAAGCAATTCAGACAGAAGAGTTTCCTTCTGAAATACATACAGCCTGTAAGACCAGAGGTGACTCATCAGACCATGAATTAAATATGGAAAACATCTTGTGGGAAGACCTACTGAGCAAGACAAATAAAACCTCTAAGGAAAATAAAGCTGGTTTGCCTTTCATGCACTAGACAAATCAACTTTATAGCTGACTCCTCTACAGCTTCACACACTCTGCTTCACACAATAACAAGTGTTGGATCATCACCATCTTAGCAGGGGATGGGAAACTTTGCTGACTGGCATGAGATCCTGCTAAATGCATCTTTATGTTCTGCACCACATGTTGATGATCTGTATTTCTGGAGAAACTAACATTGCTACCTGCAACCCCTAGATTTACACATCAGTTATCAAATCTCGTGGTTTGTAAGGGATCAGATGTAAAAATGCTCTCTCTATCAAAGGGGTGTGACCCGCATTCAAGAAATAAAGAGCTGCAAAAGATTCTAACAGTGATCTTCCGGATTTCTGCTCCTCTGTCACAGCCTTGCTTCATGGACAACATTTTGAGGCAGTTCTGCCAGACAGAAATGAACAGATGTATGAGCACACATGCCATTCTACCAACCATTCTGAGGAGAGAAAGACTACAGACTGGGAACGGGAGTGCCTTTAACAACAGCTGCACGATTCACTGCATCTCTCCTGCACTTCAGATCATCTAGGATTTGTTGGGAATTGTTCCTGCTGCTCTTTGATCATACTTCTGCCTCCTCTCCCCACTCATCCACTGCCAGGGCCAAACTACAACCAGACAGCCGTAACACAAATTTGAAAGCAACTTTCCATTTCATTTGCCCATTCGCCTTAATGTCTGCTCATTTCATTCCAACCTGATCATTTTTTGCATCTAAGTGATTTATTTTAAAACTGAAAACCTGAGGGGAAACCAGGACTTGCTCTACAACCTGTCTTTTAAGGCCTGGATCCCTATCCTGGCAGGAGAAAATCAGATAATGCGTACTAGCCTTAGTTCTTACATAAAAGCAGGCATCCAAATAGAACAAAAGGATCTTAGAGGCATTATCCTGAGGGGAGACTTACGAGTGAAACCATATAAGGGAGAGAATTTCTTAAGTATCCCTACTGCCAGAAAAGCTCTTCTCTCACAAGTCATTAATCATTAGGCTCACAGGAAATCAATCTGCACCATCTTCATTGTCCACAGAACAAGGCAATCTGATAGGCTTTCAGATTTTTCTATTGTAAGGATTTAAATTTAATTTGATAAAAGATTATTAACTTCACCCCATATACTCTGCAAAACTCTATGGATACACAAGCCAGAATTAGAGTGCAAATATTTTTACTGAGAGCCAAGTAACTGTGTATCTGATAAGTTGTTTCTTTAAAACTTAACCAAAGTCCCAAAAGGTTAAATTTATTTTGAGCAGGTCCTAAATTTACCTCCAAATACAACAATGCTTTTCTTTTAACAAAGGGAAGGGTTATGCATATGCTGCAAACTTAAATGCATGCACATTAGCTTGATTTTTTTCTTGTGCATTTCTAGAGCAAACCACATTAAAAATGCCTTTCTGTAATAATCTCACAAAATTCAGCGCTGTTTCTATTAACTTGGGCCGAAATACACATGATATGGGCCATGTTGTAACATTCATACATATGTTCCCAGTGTGACTATTATTTAAGACTGCAGAGATTAAGCCTAACTGCAACTAGGTTACTACTTTGTGATCACTGCCAATTGCTGCAGCCCAGGGATCTCCTATCCCAGTACGTGCCCCAGGCTGAGCAGTCCGTGTGCTCCATCCTAGGCACTCTGAGAGCCTGCCCCACAGTCCTTGAGTAAAGACACAAAGCTACAGATGAGGACTGCTGGATAACACCCAAGGCTGCTCCAGTGCTAGGTGGGGGAATTGTAACTGGAAACAAGATGTGTGTAGGTCTGGGGCCGTCACTGGTGCTCTGCTGGTTTTTGGGAAGCATCAAGTCTTCAGACAAGCCTACAAAGTGCACACAACAGTGATCAAAAACTTCAGAGACTAGGGACAGGATGCCAAAGTTATTAAAAGCAGTAACTCTGTTATGTGAGTAAACTTTTAGTAACAGTTGCAGGGTGGCAGACCACACAACCAATCATACAGAAATGAATCATGGAACATTTGCTGACTCCATGGGTACCCCCTGCTGCACTCATTGCATGAGGGAAGAAATGTGGGGGTAAAGAGTCAGAACTTAGACCACAACATGCTCTCATGCAATAAAGTCAGCAGTAGTGCCCCAGGCAAGGAAGAAATCAACTTGTTTGTTTGTTTGTTTATGCTGCCTTAAACTAGACTGCTTGTTCTGAGATGTTTTATCTCTGCACCCCTACTCAAACTACTCTGCTGTAGCTCTCAGTATTCACCCAAAACACCATCAAATCCAATGTATGTTTTTGTTGGGTTTGGTGAGGTTTTTTGCTGTTGTTGGTTTGGAGGTTTTTTGGTGGCTGTTTATTTAAAAAGAAAAGATATTAAAGAACTCATATGACATTACAGTCTGCAATACCTTTTCGTGATAGCACTAATAAGAATATGAAAAGTAATTCTTCACATAAGGTCAGTTTTTGAAGGTTTGTCAAGCCTTAAATTTAACCCCGACAAATTTTTAAAGCATATTTTTAAAAATTCCTTCAATTGCTACACTGGACATACACAAGATGTCTACATAAGTAACCGATTATGCAAACAAACTTCATGTACCTCATGCACAAGTAATCAAAAAACCTCACTTCTTCCATTTTCTTGCCAAAGTAATAATTCTAGACATGATTTTCCAATTACACTGCTTCTCCTCACCTGACCCATTGCCATCCTATGTGGCACACTGGACATTTTCAAGGTGAAAGTCCATATAGAACAAGAAAAACGCTCCAGTTTGTCATCTTTTGGTCAAAGAATCTGTGCAACAACCAAACTAGCTCAATAAAATGAATTTAAGTTCATAATAGCTCAACAAAACAAATAACTCAGAAGTTATTTGCAGCTACACAAAAAATAACATCTCAGAACTGCTTTCAGCAACTGTTCATTAACAAGTCTTAGAACAGAGCTTAAGCCAAAGGACACTTGTGAAATTGAGTTATCCGTTATCCAGGTACCTGAACAAGCAGATTGCTAACTGTCTAAAGAATAGACAAAACTGACAAAATATTCTTAACTTCTAGTTTAGCCTCAGCAAACGTGCTTTCCTCACAAAATGTTCAGAAACTGCATGCAAACAGCAACTTAACAGCAACAGATGGCCAGCTGCAAGAATAATAATGCTTAGTAACTCCCAGCAATGGCAATATTGTTAAACTAGCAGTTTGGAACTTTATATATTTGAGGGAGACTGTTATTCAAAGCAGAACAAGAAATTTTCTGCCAGCCAGTGATGACAGTGATTCACAACAGAAGCACAAGCAGAGAGTTTCAGCATTTTCTTTTGGTTGAAAAGGATTTGCATGAGCCCTTGTCTGACAGATGACATAGAGGGCGACTACTGTTTCAGCCATCTTAATTCAATTTGCAAAAAAATAAAGCCTTGGTCTAGACCTCTTTTTCGTACTTTCCAAGTGAGAGGACCCTCTTAATGAGACGAGGTACCAGGAAAAAAAAATCCTGTTCTTTTCTGAATACCTATCTTTCTACTACTTTTTTTTTTTTGACTAAGGTTCATCTCAAGTCTAATTTCAAACAAAGGCATTAACTGAATATAAATGGTTTTAAAAGTCTCCTTAGCACTAAAACCACTATGAGAAAAAGTATGTTTACCTGAGCTTTAGAAGTAAATTCAAAGCACAAGCAAGGATGTATTATAATCAGAAATAACGAGGCTGAAGTTTACAGGACAATTTCACAATGTTCTCAGTCAGTCACCTTCCTGTTAAATGAATTTGCCATCCACGCCTTCCATGAATAAGCGAGCTGCACATGAGCTGCCAAGAGTTTAAGAATTGTTCTACTGCTATTGTACACACATTTAGGAGTTTTCTACACCTGTCCACTACAGCTGGCATGAAACAGAAGACTTAAAGTAGGTTGATAGTGAGACTTATTAAGCAACAGGTGCACAGTACAATAGAAATGACTTTTTAGTTACTTTGCTTAGATCAGTTCAGAGTAAGTACCAACATGAGTGAATCCAGACTAAGGGGTTCAATTCGTTCATACCCTGATCTGATGTCACAGCAGTGAGAGAGGCAGCATTCAGCAATTGCTACTAAAACAGATACTGGAAAGAAGCCATGCTAGCTGGCTGCTGATCCCGATGTGTGGCACCACAAAGGCCGAGGAGTTTGTCACGTTCACCCACCACTGCACTCAAGGACTATATCCAGCTCACAGGAAAGTGTGCAGTGACAGGGAACTGCTGTGGACCCCAATGGCTTTGTCTGCAATACACGAGGCAACCCCGCTGACCTCCTCTCACACCAAACACAGGGTTACCCTGTGAACTTGCTGAAAGAGTTAAGGGGTCAGATTTGGACTATCACAGAGCTGCAAAAGGAATTGATTCCAACTTCAGGGGAAAAAAATACTGAAGCAACCAACACATTACCTCACTGACTAACCAGTGCTCACTCCTGTAAGACAAGGAGGATATAAAACCTGTTAAGAATTTATCATGGATTAAGTTTAAAAAAAAAAGAATCAATTGGGCGCCAACTAAAGCAATATATGCAAAGCACTCCATGTTTGAATGACGCAATATTCCCTAGAAACTAGGAGAGCGCACACAAAGCAACTGTTACTGAGTGACTAAAACACATTCCATCTAAATTATAAGCAACAATGACAACTATCATTAACAGATGCAATTTGGCTTTACAACCTTTGAGTCATCCATAGATGAAGTTCTATCACCATCACTTAACTGGTCCAATAATACCAGTTTACTGTACTGCTGAGGAGCTGTGCTTACAGGAGAAGGAATCTCAAAAGTAGTTCAGCTTTTCCCAATATAGCACCTGTGCTAAGGGCTTCTGCCAACACAATGTCAGTCACAGATCACACACTTGGCCAGCGCATCGATGCCAGGAGAATCCTCTGGTGTAGACACAGCCTGGGAAAAAAATGTGAGGCTTGTGCAGCAGGTAAAAGAAAAGCTTGAACTGCATGCAAAATAGTAACAAGTCTGAATAAAGAACAGGGAAGATATTGGATATCTCCTATTTTCAAAGAACAAAGAAAAAAAATTCAAGGTTGTGTCTTCAGAAATGGTGACCAGAACATCAAATGGATACAGGGGCTGACTTAATGAAAAGCATTAATTTCATTTCATCATAATGAAAAAAGTATGAGTCCTCTTGTATTTCAACTGTGAAATGAATTACTGGCTCTTATTCACTGTGCAGACTTGTATGTTGAATCCAACTGAGTTTCAAAAAATACTCCATCACGTTAGAAAGGCAGACTAACACAATGCAGGCAGTTTTACAAGTGAAGCATCTGCACCGGTTGTATTTTCAATCATGGGTCTTATCAATAATATCCATAACTAATAAAATACGAGAGGAAACATGAAATCTACATGGCATCATTGCTTTGGACATGAGTAACAGGAAGACAATTCTCCACACACACATAAAGCAGTCAAGGGAACTCGCAGCCACATTTATTTTCCTGCTGCAGCCATATTTTGACCAGCTAGACAATTATCTCATGTAATCAGTCAAACCTGGTAACTTCTGCAGCTTTCCTAAGCAATATCTCTCATTTCTTTACAGCATAAGCAGTGACACTCTTCAAGAAACTTTGGATCAGGTCACACCACTCAACTTATTCTTAAATGCACAGTCTTCTCATAATTCAATTTGTGGAGCAACACACAATATTTTAAATCAAATGCTACGTAAGTGTTTTAAATGTTTTAAGTGCTTCCTTCCTACAACTGCAGAATGACTACAAACCCTTGGATATCACTGGAATTCAGAAACACAATCAAGGAACCCAGAGTGAACACACCAACAGGGAAGTCACTGCAGCAAGACAAAGGTCACGAGCAGCCTGAAAACTAGAGCTCACACTCAGCAAGCACACTCCCATAAATATGCCAAATGCTGCTTGCAGCCACGAGCCAAAGTTACCACAGTAAACAGTCTGAATTTGTCCTCTGTACACGACTTGTTCAGTACTGTTTGCTGCCCAGGAAGGAACAAATCACTGCATTCAAATAACTGCCTCAAGGTCCAGCATAGGTTTTACAGATACTGTGCTTCCAGGAATGCCCGAGGGTACCTGTGATTCACTAGTTGGGGAAGTTGACACCTTCCTCACCACTCCCACGTATGCCTGCCACTGCCTGCCCAATCGAGTCAATCTTCATCATTCAAACCATCAAGGTTAAAACGGACTTCTTCCAGTCTCTGGAAGGTGATTTTTTTTCTCTCCTGATCATTTCGGATGGGAAGTTTAAACTGCCTAACAGTTCAAAGCATTTTGGGTGATGCACAAGAATCTCCTGTACCCCCCCGAGCAGCCCTAGGGGTGTGCAGCCCTGCTGCTGCGGAGACGAGAATGCAGTATGGGATATTCTTATCAAAGCCAACCAGTTCGTCAAATCCACCACTTTAAACATGCTTGACAACTGCAACCTCACCTCAGTAAAGCAGCGTGACTGGCAAGGTACATCTGTGGCTGCAGATGTGCAAAAAGTGCATCTTAGAGGCATTTTTCCAAATACAGATATACAAGACAACCATGGATCTGATCTGGACTCCGATCTTTCACGTTGTCCTTCAGTTTTTGCACAGACCATTCTATCTAAAAATTCTCAGAACAGTAATTTACAACAGGATAAATGTAAGTTTTGAGAGCACTCCTACTTAGGCAAATTCTACATTTAAAGTCTCTTCTGCATAAACTCTATGGCTTCTATATTTTCATGGAACATATTCCATTTTGTAATGATCTTGACTGTGTTTTCTTACCACTCTGCTATATCCAGCATCTCACACACAACAGATCAGAGATTTCCTTTTCAAAACACTATTCCTGGATGAAACTTACTCACAGTTATTCTAGACCTCAGAAGCAGAGTACGTTCCCCCCTCAGCAGCACAGATCCACGCTCAGTGACTTGATGAGAAGATGCATTTGGCAACGCCTGTTCTCGGAAGAAACTGATCGCTGTGCGGTGAGGGCAGAACCGCGACCCTGAATGCCCGGCTAAGAGCACTGTGGGTCACACAGGCTGACCACAGAGACCTGGAGCTCCGGGAGCAGGTCCAGCCAAAGGTGACAAAGGTGATTAAGGGACCCTAAAGGAGAACAGCCTGATCAGCCTTGAGAAGAGATGGCTGAGTGAGGACCTCATCAATATCTATCAGCATCTGGAGGCAATGTGTCAAGAGGATGGGTCCAGGCTCTTCTCGGTGGTGCCAAGCAATAGGACAAGAGGCAACGAGCAGAAACTGATGCACAGAAGTTCCACCTGAACATGAGGAAAAACTTTACTGTGCAGTGACCGAGCACTGAACAGGTTGCCCAGAGAGGCTGTGGAGTCTCCTTCACTGGAGATATTCCAGATCGTCTGGACACAGTCCTGTGCAATGTGCCCTGGGTGACCCTGCTCGACCCGAGAGATTGGACCAGGTGACCCACTGTGGGCCCTTCCAACCTGCCCAGTCTGTGATTCTGTGACCTGCCGGGGGTGTCACGCAGAGCACGACCAGGATGTCACCCGAGCTCCATCCCATCACACGCCTGCTCCTCGGTCGGGACCGGCGCCCTGAAAGCCGCTTTCCGGACCGGGCCAGCGGCCTGCCGGGCCCTGCCTCCCGGAGATCGCAGCCCGGGCATCCCCACGCTGCTCCGGGCGGCCCGGCCGGCGGCGGGACCCTGGCCCCGGCCCCCCACGCGGCGAGCCGCTACAGGCGGCGCCGCTCCCCGCTCACCATCTCCTCGTGTCCGGGCCCGTCGGGCTGCCCGGAGCCGCCGTCGCCGCCGGGCCCGGGGCTCGCCCGCCCCTCGGGGGTCTTCCGCTCGCTCGCGCCCTTCCCGCGCCGCGCCGCCCGCCGCCCCCACACGTAGATCGCGCCGGCGCCCAGCAGGATGGGCGCGCCCAGCACCAGCGCCAGCTGCCAGCGGGACAGCCCCGCGGTGCCGCCGCCGCCCGGCGCCTCCACGGGCTTCGAGGCGGCCATGACGCCCGGGAGGAGGAGGAGGAGGAAGGAGGGTCAGCGGACACGCGGGGCGCGCCGGGAGGGCGCGGGGCGCGCCGCCGCTTCCGCCCGCCCGCAGCGCCCCCTGTCGGCGCGGAGGGCGCCCGCAGCCCCCGTGAGGGAGCCCGGGCGGAGGCGGCGGGCGCAGGGACGGGCCGGGCGCGGGGGAGCTCCCGGCCGAACAACGCTGGAGTGGCCTCGGGGCCGGAGTGATCCGTGCGGAAGGAGTTCTGGGCCGCTCACAAGAGAAGTGCACTCCACATCTGGAGTGCTGTGTCCAGTTGTGGGCTCCTCAGTACCGGAGAGACGTGGAGCTCCTGGAGCGGGTCCAGGGGAGGGCAACGAGGGTGGTTAAGGGACTCTTAGGAGGAAAGGCTGAGGGAGCTGGGCCTGTTCAGCCTTGAGAAGAGACGGCCCTCATCAATATCTACAAGTACCCAAAGAGAGGGTTCCAAGAAGATGGATCCAGGCTCTTCCCCGTGGTGCCAAGCCATGGGACAAGAAGCCATGGGCAGAAACTGCTGCACAGAACTTCCACCTGAATACGGGGAAGAACTTCTTTACTGTGCAGTGACCGTGCACTGAACAGGTTGCCCAGAGAGGCTGTGGAGTCTCCCTCACTGGAGATATTCCAGACCCGTCTGGACACCGTCCTGTGCCGTGTGCTCTGGGATGACCCTGCTTGAGCAGGGAGGTTGGACCACATGATCCACCTTGGGCCCTTCCAACCTTACCCAGCCTGCAATTCTGTAATTCTGTGAAGTTTCAGCTAACATGGATGATTCAAACTTTCTAGGACTTTGTACTGAAGAGTTTTAGAGCCATCCTTGTTATAAATTAAATCTTTCTGTTTTCTTCCCAGTTATTAATTGAATCTGTCATAAAAATTACTTAATATGCAATACTGGAATTTCATTCATGTGTATGTCTATGCCTAGTTAAAATCCTTACCTGTAGGCAGAGGAAGCTTATGTTTCTGTCTCCACTTATTTCCCTGGAGCACTCGGCTGAAGATGAAGAGGAGTTGTATTTGACATGTTTTTACAATCAGATAGCTCCAGTCATCTCATGGCTGGAAATTTCATTGTAGGTGGGAGGGAAATGTGAGAAGACACATATTGCACAGAAGAAAAAAGGACTGCAAATAAAAACAACGATGAGATTGCAAAGCAAACTCCTCGGGATCCAAACTAAAATTTGCCCTGCTGTGCTCTGAGTCAGTATATCTGCATGTCTGGTAGTAAACAACTTGAGAAACATCCTTTAATTTATGGATTATTACTATTTATGTAAGCATATTTTGACAAAGCTGTGGGACAATCTCTCTCTCAGTTTTCCCTGTCACCTGTCTCAGCAGGGCAGAAGCATTTTGTATGCCACACAGCAACCTGTAGTTCTGTTCTTGCACATCAGTAAAGAATAAACTTGAACCACACAACAGGTGGAAAATGGTTTCTCAGGGGTCGTGTTGGACAGACATATGGAATCTAAACCTGATGCATTAGCTAAAGTCACCTGAACATTACCTTAAGGTTGGTTAACTGGTAAATCTGCATAGCTAAAAGCAAGCAAAGCAAAAAAGAATCAGCGTAATTTTCAATTAAGTTCCATATTCATACGTGTCCAACAGGTCGATAGCTTCCTGTTGGGACAGCCTCAATTCCACCCACATGATGCTTCCTGTAGGCCCTCAGATGTGCCTTGCCTGTACAGATGGGTGGCCTCCAGGATGTAAATCAAATTCAGGCTGTTCCAGTATGGCCAGGAATGTCCTTCCCCACCTAGAGAATCAGCCTACACATACTTTTGATTGCTTCAGGTGTCTTTGTACTGTACTGTTTTGCAGGTATTCCTCTTGCTCCTGTCCAGGCTGCTGCTGCTGCAGGTGTGGTTGTGTCTCCAAGCTCTCATACAGAACATCTGAGGCGATGCCATCTGCACACCTGTGTGCTCAGGTCCCTCTGCTAATCACACTCTTGCCCGCCCTGGCCAAGGTAAAATTGGGCACATAGACATCCATGACCAATTGTTCCCTTCACCCATATTGTTCAGAATGAACTGTCCTACATTGTACTTAAACCTCACACCTACACCCACATGGGTGAAACGGGAGTTTTGTAGCTACATCTGTAGTTCTAAATAGGTTGGGGAAAAGGCAAGGTTTAATGCTGGACCACTCATTTTCTGTAACACTAAATTACCAGCAAGTTTTTTGGCATATATCTGGCCAAGACCAACCCAGCATCTCCACAGCAATGCCTGGGCACCAGGAGAACACCTAGCACACACCAAGGACTGCTTCCAGTAAGAAGCTAGATTTGGGTTCTTCCTCCCATGCAGCCTTCCAACACCATCCCAACAGGCTCTACAGCCTTAGAGCCCTCGTCCTCTTGCCCGGTCCCAAAGCATGTAACACATCTTCCAGTTTCATACCAAACAAACAACAGTTTCATGGGCCACAACAGTTTTTGTGTTACATCAGAGATTTTGAAATTAAGGAGACACAAAAATGACAACAAAGTATTACAGCCACAGTGCAGTACATAGAGCCTTGAGGAGACCCACAGCACGAACACCACGTAGGGTACATGTGGTCAGTTTAGATACTTGATCTGAGGGCCGGAAATCGATCCCTGGCCCTGTTCTGTTCTGTGGGGTAGGCAAGGCTTGTATGGCTTACACCCAGGGCTGGTGAGGAGGAACCAGCACATTTTTACCCTGAGTGCATTCAAGTGAGGCAGGGCCTCCCATAACCGATGAAATTACTCAGGCCGATGGAATTACTCAGGTGAAAAGCAGAAGCTGTAAGCTTACACTGTCATAACCCAAAAATGAACGAGCAGTTGCTTCAGAGAGGGCTTCTACCTAGACAGACCACGTTTCCTAAATACTGAAGGGAGAGCAGGGGCAACAGAAGTCAGGAGAGAGAGAGCAACGGGGGAAGAGTGGGCCATTTGTGCTCCCTCCCACAGAGCCAGCTGGGTCTCTGCAAGCAGCTATGTCAGTTTCTGACCAACATCGATATGTCAATTCTGCTTCTCAAAAATCACAAGCCTACTTTGAGCCTGTGTATGCCCCCCGCAGGCATGTAACTGTGGGCAATTCTGCATTGGTATTGACAGCTGGGGCACTCAGCAGCAACAAAGGGAGCAGCCACAGCCCTGCCACCCGCCCCCTGCGGCGGTGTCATATTGGACATTGCTGCAATGGAAAGGTTAAAGGAAACCTCGTTGAAAAGAGATGAGAAAGCGTGGACTTTATGTTTAGACTGTGCCCAGAGCTGCAGTGAGACAGGTTTTGGGGAGGGAGTGCAGAAAGAGTCGTTGAAACTGTGTCTCTGCTTCCTCTTGTTGGCCGAACAGTCCGAAGCTACTGGCCTGGTGGTGGAATTTGACCTTGCTTTGCCTTGTCTGGTTGGGAGACCTCTCCCCCACCAAGTTTGGAGCATCTGTACATGGAATATGATGAGGATGATGATATTTTCTTTGCAAAATGGATGAGCAGCTTCTGGGGCCACAACTTGATCGATGAGAAGGATAAAGAAGGCAGAGGCCACAAGAAACGTCAGACACGGCTCTGTAGTGAAAGGAGAGCATCTCTACCGGTAAGAGCTGTGTGCAGCTTTCTCTGTGTGTGCACATGATTTATGTATAAATACAACTTCCATCCCCAGAGGCACGGTGCTAGGGTTGTATGAGGAGGAGTATGGGACACCTTGCCAAGTAAGTTCAGTTCCTGCTGGCAGCTGCTAGTTGCTTTTTGAACTTAGCTCTCTGCCAGGGTCAGGCCTCTGGGGTCTTGGAATACAGAAAGACTGGCAAACTCCAAGGTTAGTGATGACAAGACCAGAAATGTAAGGAGAAGTGTGTGATAGCTGCCTAACTATGTATTACAGTGTTGTTCTGGCTGCTCAGCACAACCTGGCAGAGATCAAAACATTTTGCACCTGCATACATCAAGATTGTCTGTAATGAGTCTGTTCTTATGTGAAAAACTGTTTAACCCCATATGTATTAAAAGGATTTGGACCTAATTCTGCAACTATACTGTCTCCAGGAAATTTTACCCTTTACCCCTTGGGACTTACCTGTTTTCAGGGGTAACTTCTATTTTATGCTAGAGGATGCAGTCCCTCCTGGTTTAAAACATCTGACTCTGCAAACAATGATACAGCACAAAACAAAGCTTACTAAACAGTGAAGTAAGATTTTAAGGTAGAAGTACATTCTTTATTCTTAAACTAACAAAACAGTTGGGAAAGGGGCAGGTTCATGTGCAGAAAGCAGCTCACAGCTGTCTAAGTGATTATCAAAATTAGGTTAAACTGAAAACAGCTGTTTGCAGTCTCTTTATTCAAAGATTGTTGCTTTTACTTCAGCTTTTAAAAGAACATTTAGGTGGTCCAAATCTGTATCTTTTTTTTTTTCCAATGACATCAGTTGTCTTAACAAACATACTATTTTTCCTTACAAACCATTATTTACTTATATCCTTAGATCATTATGGCTGCAACAAAGCAAATGCTAGTATATTGGGGAGAAACAGCTAATCTTTTCCAAATTTTTTTTTGTGCCATTCTATGTTTCCACCTTGCAAGTTCTTCTCCACTGAAGCTGTCATGTTCTAAGCTGTGGGAGTTTTTGTTTCCAAAAAAATTGGCTAAGAAAAACAAAAGAGTCCAAAACCACTTCCTCCCTCTTTGAACTCTTGGACAGGCTGGAGAGGTAACCTTCGTTCATAACTTCTGGTCTGATCAGCCACGTTTGTAATTTACTCTTATATTTCACCTCGGCCACAGATTGCAAGAGAGACTCTGAGCTAGAGCTTTGCTGCTGTATTCCATCAGAAGGCTGAATATATAACGTTTATTAATGGGGGGGGATCGGGGGGAGGAGGTTAATTATTTTTACTGTATTTTATTTTTTTCACTCAGAGATCCATGCATATGTGATTTCTTTAGGCCTCAATAGAAACCGGAGTGCAAGAATGTACTCTAAGTCACTTTCCATTCAGCAAGGTGCTGAACACATCTTCTTGTATATTTGTGTCTGTATTTGTGTGTGCATAGACATTTCATTTGAAGCATGTCCTTATATTATGTTTGTTCAAAAGCTATTTAAATATTTAGCTAAAAGCTATTCAAATACTTTGCTATACTTGCATTCCTGAATCCATACCTAGAATTTAGATGAAGTTAGCTGACAGAAAGACTGTGATTTTTTGATGTTACTGTTTAACGAGCTATTGTGTACACTTAATTATGTCTGCCCTTTACAGTAATGCTTCACACAAATTTGTTTTGCTCCATTAGTTTCATATAGAAGATGTAAATTTTAACTGCTTTATTTCTCAGTGCCCGAAGTTGACTGGAGGAGTGTGATGGGAAGATTTGTTTGGGGATTTTAGGGTTTGGGGATACATTTTGAAATGAACTCTTGGTTTGGAAGCTGAGTAGTTGGTAGTAAAGAGCATTAGCACATGCTGTCTTTAACCAAAGCCAGAAGCTAAACAAGTGGGCACTACTGATGCCTTAGAAATACCTCCAGAAAGAGCATCTCCTTGTTGAGAGCAGTAGCTTGCTATTGCACCTGGATGTGTGTTTTTTACACAGTTACTACAAATTATAACTACTGTAAGATTCATTATTACGAATTATAACTCTTGTAAGATTCAAAACACTGGTACCGTTATTTAAACATTGTCTTCATTTTAGCGGAACAGTGCTAATTATCAGGAGGAATAATAACTGAGATTAAACTGCGTCTCTTCTGAAAGTTAATACCTCCACAGCAGATCACAGTGTACCCTTTCTTCTGTCTCAACACTGAAAATTGAGATAACTCCGCTGTCTAGATGAAAATCAAATTCTGACACAGCTGTTGGCAAAAGCTCCTTGCGCAGGTACAGTGGAACTGCCAAAAGAGCACTTCCAGCTCACTTGGTCTCACATCCAAGGCTGGCAGTCAGGGTGTCAGCAGCACAGCAGTCCTGCCCATGTGGACTGCTTCTGCCCCACAGCCTTTTGGTGCTACACAGCTAGGTGCTCTCAGGGTAGCACAAAAGGTGATTCTGCTGCAAAATCACTTTCAGCTCCGAACTGGTGGATTGGTCTTTGTAGTTTTTTCCTGTGCTGTAGTAAGACATTCAAGCCACTGCTCCTACCTCTAAGACAAAAATAAACTCCTGTGGTATCCTATTGTGGTACAGCCCCCATCCCAAATACAGATAAAGCTTTGTAGAATTACTCCTAAACTAACAACAGTTTTCATTATTTTTTCCCCAATATCTTGGTATACCTCACACATACTGCTGAGATGAGCTTTGCAAAATGCTTTTGCTGTTGTCATTCACATTTTGCAGAGGGGAACACAAAATTATATTCATCCTTCACTGGGTCACTGGCAAGTCAGGCTAAAACAACATGTAGCTCCACTCTCCTGGAAAGCTCAGAGCTGTGTGCGTTGCTGTGGGCCAGCAGTGAATGTGAAAACTGCCTGGGGACAATTAAGTCATCTGTTTCCTTCTCCTTTATTTAACTTGTTCCCCTGGCAAACTTTAGACAAATTAACTGTGATACTCTTTTTGAAGCCTCCAGCTATGACTTTCCTTGACACATTCTAGTTACCCTACATCATTTTGGTTCAGAACAGTTCTTACCTCCCAGACATTTTGTTCTAAGGAAAAGATTGGAGGCAAAGGAGAACTGATAAGAGTTTTACAACCCCATACGTGTATCCACCTTCATACAGACATTGTTGCTCACAGGAGAAAATTGCTAAGAGCAGCTGAGAGTGGGAGCAGAAAAACTGACTGCTGTTGAAGTTACTGACCTTTAATTTAAACTAAACTTAGACTGAACATCTACCACAATATTGTTACTATAGACCGATTGGAGCCCAGACCAAAACATTTTTAAGAAATATATGCTTACCTATAAGCTTCTCCGAAGGAAATGAAGCCATGGGAGAGCATCTGAATGTCAGATGTTCCAAAATATCCTTAAAATACTCGGGTCATTGTGTAAACTCGAACAAACAATGATCACTTGTGCTGACACACTGCAGATTAATTTTCTTACTGACAGCTGTGCAAGCTCTCAGATCAAGCCCAAAAGATGTAAGCAATTAACTTGTCTACAACAGAAACTGAGAAATAGATAAGGCAAATTATACTGACAACAAGTTTTGTTGTGTGAAGTATTTTTGTTTGTGTACCTTTTGTGTGTTTGAGATGGGCAATTAGCAGAAGATTAGCTGTTTTCTAAATAGACACACTAAGCATGAGTGGCCTTTACCCAACACAGAAAAAAAAGAGTACTAATGGGAAACAGAAACAATCCCTGAGATCCCTTGATGCTTCTGGCTTTCCCAGCACTGGCAAAAAATTCCCATTTTGGTGGTGGAGAATTTAATATATCATGCAAAGCACTGTGAGAGAAGGCACAGTCACAGTAATACGATTGCACAGACGTGTCTGTGTAGCTTTACCCTTAGCCCGCTGAGGCAGATGGGCATTTCAGAGGCAGGCCTGTCCCTTTTCTGGACCATTGCTGCCATATTGGTAGGTAAATTGCAGTCTTTTTGTTGAGGTCTTAACTGTAATTTTATCTGTGAAGGGAAATTAAAAAGCAATGTTTAAGTAAAAGAAAACATTTACAGACATTGCAAAACAGGATTGATAGAATACAATCCCTCATTTCAGCTGTCCTCCTGTGTTTGTGGTTTGTTTTTTTTTCCCAAACCCTCTAGGAACAGATACCAGTGATTTTTACCATGAGACAATTTTTATTTCCAGGAAAGAATATACGTTGATGCCATTAAAATGACAGAGAAGACATTTAGCTTGTTGAACCTGGCACGGCATGTGTGCTCCTGTCCCTCGAGCATAATGCAATTGCTTTGATGCTTTCTAAAGTAACAATACAATATGACCTTACAGAACTTGCAGCTGTATTGACCGGTTTGAAACCAAAGTAAAAATAATATGGCAGAAATCATTAACACTACTCTCAGAGGCAGTCCATAATACTGGACATGGTAAGCTTATGCCTGGAAAAAAAAAATTGACCCAGTACCATATTTTTTGTAAACTCTCCTTATTAGGTACTTCTGTTGGGTGTGAGATTTATTATTTTTAGCATCTCTCATCAAGCCTGTCAAAAGTGATGTGGCCACAGCCATATGAATGCACAGCCTCACTATTCAGAGAAAGGCTGCATAGGTTCCTGTTGTGCCGATACATTTATAGTAGCATCTGGGCCAGAGTGCATGAAATTGTGTGCAGGACATGTTTCATGTCCCTTGCAGTCCAAGGTTTGTAGATTCATGTGAATGCTATACCAAGTTGGTTTCGTTTTCCCCTGTTTGTTAAAATAACAAAACAACCAAGACACACACCGCAAACCCTACTCTGAGTGTAAGGTTTTCTACTGGATTTTCTTAGAAAGCATTGCAGAACCTGTAGGATAAGGCTTCATTTGTTATAAACAAGCACAGCTCCCTTAAAGCCAGCAGAACTTCTCAGGGTTACTTAGTAGCTGAAGGCTTAGCACCAGGCTTATACAAAACACAGAATCACAGAATCAACTGGGTTGGAAAAGACCCCTGAGATCATCGAGTCCAACCTTTGACCAAACCACTACCATGTCAACTAGATCATGGCACTGAGTGCCACGTCCAGTCTTTCCTTAAACACCTCCAGGGACAGTGACTCCACCACCTCTCTGGGCAGCCTGTTCCAATGCCTAACCATCCTTTCTGTGAAGAAATTCTTCATAATGTCCAAAATATATATGCATTCAAAAATGTATGCAGCAGCTGGGTGCCTGGAATGCTTTAATCTGACACCTGCAGGGGTGTAATTTTCAGTACCTCCCATTTCTCACAATTTTCACCATCTGCATCTTATCAGTGTTCAGCTACACATCCTGAAAAACCATCAACAGCTGGCAGGGTTTGGGGCATCCCCAGCTCTGTGTGGTGTTCTTCTCACCCATCTCTTCTACAGGTCTGTCCATTAGTAAAACCACCAATACATGACTCCGCAGGACACAGCAGTTCTGTATCAGTTTAATCTCCTTTACAGACATTCAATTAAACACAGCTGATGCAGATCAATAGCTTTTATCTGCATGCCAGGCCTGGGAAAATTGAATCACACAGAAACTAAACATCTACTCCCTCCCCACTTCAGTCCAGCAAATGTAATTGTAGAGGTCTGTTTTCTACCACTTCTTTGGTTGGGATTTGTCCCTCAGTGCCCTGAAAGTGCTCTTTCATTAGTTCAGGACAAATGTGCCCAAGAAACCAGCTGAAAATTCAAAGATGGACAATAAAGCATCCTGGCTGCCTGTAGGCCATGCTGAAAATTTGACCCGGGGATCAAACCTCTTATCTGACTCATCTGGCCACAAAAGGCTGGGTAATGCTTTTTGAGAGTCCTGCCTAGAAACTGCAGCCAGGTGCAAGGCCTGAGTTTTTGAGGTTATGAAGAATCCCAGTTCCTTTTAGTGTCGGTGAACGCTAAGAGGACCCAGCACACTTTACATTTGAAATGTGCATTTGTTTGCCAAAACTTAGATCCTCAAACCCAGGAATAATAGGAAATTCTGCCTCTGCTGCCTTCAGAAAGCAAGTTCTTGGCAGTATGATTCTCCTGCACATAAAAAGAAAGATACAGAATTCTGGGCAAGGTCCTTCACTTTACACCACTGTTTGGAGAGTCTCTGTGGCAGAAAAAAAATTCTGCCTTGTATGCTCTGCTTTAATATTCATTACTGAACAAAGACCTTTTGTTTTTCAGGCCAAGCTTTCTGCCCTCCATACAACACGACTTCATGCTTCTGCCAAAGGCTCGTCTTCAGGCCACCTCAGGGGCTCCAAGGAATTTCAAGAAGACCAAGATGTCAAATGCCACTGCCACAGGAAGGCAAGCAGAACACCTTCAGCAGACAGCTCATGCCCAGAGACAAGATCAAACTCCATTCAGGAATTTGCAGAGTCCTTTGAGAAGCAATTGCATCTCAAAAGCAAACGCTCAGTTTCTTTGGTAGGTAACAACCAACTTAAGATCACTACAGAAGAAAAAAGCCCAAGCAACCAAGTCAGCTTTGTCCTTTGTGTAATTGCTGTGACATTGCTGGGGGAAGTGCAGACATAAACTCCAATTGGGATTTCTCATATTATGTGGTCTCAAATTACTGCAGTAATGCAAACAAGGTTAAAGTTGTATCATTAGTGTGAGGATTCTTGTTGTGGTGTTACTGTCTAGGCTTATTCAGGAATGTTTGTCCTCAAAATGAGACAGCACACTGGCTCGTGTGGCAATGTTTTCAGAGGTTTCTGTGGCTGTGACAACAAAACATGACAATATAAACTCAGATTTGCTTCACTTGCTGCAAGACCCAGCTAACTTTTCCACTGCTGCTGACCTGACTTAACCTATATGGTGTTATCTGTAATAGTGCCAGACACTGCAGTGTTTGAGAGGCTTCTCTTTTACCCCTCAGGACTCCATCCATCTGCTTTCTGCAGTGTCACCACACAGCTGCAGCAGCAGCTATTGCTATAAGTGGCTGAACATAATTTCACTGAAAGGGCATGCAGGCAGCAGGGGATTCTCCCCCCATTTCATCCTTCTCCCCATCATTCTGTCCTGAGCCACAAGCATTTGTTTTGTCTGGTGTGTGTTGATGAAGCAGCCAATAACAACCTTTTGTCTATGACACTTTAATATATTTTTATTATTATGATACGTAATATCTGCTGTATCATACCATGGAAGAAAGGGTAATAAATCCTAACTCACTTTTAAGTATCAGAAGAACACTATCAAATTGTCACTCCATTCAAAAAGTTGTGCTTAAATAATATCTGACATTAGCATCAAATAGCCGCAGAAGGAATAATCTTTTTTTTCAGTTTCTTGACACTGACAATTTGTATGGAAAAGTAATTTTAAGCTCTCTTTGCAGACCTTCTGCACAGCAAAAGGGAAAAAAAATCTCTTTTCAATAAGCAGCATAATTACATGATCAGACCCATAATTATAGTCCTCGCATGACCAGTCCTCTAAGAATATGCAGAATTATGGTGATGACAGCACTGTTACACCATTGTCAAAATTTCAAGTGCATTCCCTAATCTTCTTTTTCCTCTTTAGGAACTCTTCAGTTGGTTTCATTTGGAAATTTACATTGCCTCATGTGCCAACATTCACCAGTGGTTGTCTGGTTTCTCACTTATAATTTCTCAAAAATGCCTGTGTCTAGAAAGTCTATGTGTTTATAGTTGTATGATTAGGTATAGCGAGCATAAATATGGCTTCAGTTCCAGTTAAAAGCTTGGATTCCAGTGCCCCTCTGTAATCAGCAGTGAGGTGTGTATTTTAATCTGTTTCTCAAGCAGACCAAGTTGTCATTCCCTCAGTCACCATTGCAGTTTGGGAGATGTGGAGGAGTTGAGAATCTCAAAGTACTGAACAGTTGGTCAGAGATCTGAGAGGAAATTTGAGCTTAAACCTGTGTCTCCAAATGGAGCATTTTTTTGCATTCAGAGTTCTGTGGGTGCAATTCAAACCACCATGATCAGACAGGTGAACAGTGTGGGAAAGGTAATTCATCTCCTTCCCTGCATATTGCTTTTGTCTTATAGATGTGTCTTTGAGAACCCTTCATGACCTTGTTTTCAGTGAGGTCTTTGCAGCTAGCACTGAGCAGCCTTCAGGCACATAAAGATGGATCAAGTGAAAGGACAGAAACGTGGAGTCTGGGCTGAAATCTCAGACCCCCTCCATCTCTCCCTCCTGTCTGCTCTCCTCTTCAAGTCCACTGGGCCGGTGACCCTCCTATCATATATAGAGTGAAATCAAATCATGTGTGTTGCTTCTTGCTGAGCTTTAGGGTGACTGGCTTGGGCCTCGAATTTGAGCCCATCATGGTAAAGCTGATCTTGGTGAGGCAGGTTGCTGGAATATTTTGTTACATAGTGAAATAAAATAATGAGCTCTTTTTTTGTTCTCGTAGGAGTCACTTTTAATTCCCTGCTATTTTTTCCCTGCCTTTTAGCAACCTGAAGGTGCAAAGGAGAGACGAGAAAGAGAAAAATTGCATTTGAGAAAAAGCAAGTCTCATAAGAAAATGGGAGAGAAATCAGAGCCAAGGAGGGAGCAGGAAGAAGCTGAAGGTTCAGAAGTACCTGCAAAACACAGCAAACAGTTTCCATCACAAGCAAGCACTCAGAAAGGTTATGTATGCACAGGCAGCTAGAATGCATTGAGATCATCAATCTTAATACTCCCCCTGAAGAGCAGAGGGAGCATTCTTGTTCTGTTTTGACTAGAAGAGGCCTATTAGCTAGAATAACCCCTAAGCTGTAAATTAAAAGTAAAATTCAACTGCGTCACTGGCACCGTGTTACTACCTGCCTTTCTTTACTTTTGTCATTAGAAATGTGACCTTTGTCATAGGAGTGTATTGGTAGCAAGATCCAAGTTAGACATTAGCCCCTATAAGAGGGTCTCAGGCAAATTTAGCATTGCAGCAGGACAGTGGTGGATGTGTTCATTTTAGAGGAGACCACCATCTGTGTATTACAGAGCCATGCGAAGCCTTATGTTTCTTTTTTAACGGAAAAGAGGCTTTTTGGTGGGTTTGGGTAGAAAAAAGTACACATAAGCAGCATACACTGCTTCCTGGCCCTGATATTCACTGAGATTTGTCTTGAAAACCGGTATCTTTTTGCTTTGACAATCTTTCAGCTCCAAATTTATGTAAGTAAGAGAAGAGAAGCGAAGCCCATGTTCTCTCCTGATGTCTCACTTCTCTGCTTTTCCTATCACTTTGCAATATGAGTCTGGTTTCTCTGGCATCTCCCAGCCCTCTCCCATGTCCTCAGTCCCATTTCCCCAGTCACACAAGTAGTTTTTTCTCCCAACTTTACCCTCATCACCTTGCTTCTTTTGTGGCCTTCCCCCTCTCCATTTACTAGTTTATAGCCCTGCCTTGTAGCTACCAACCTCTTTTACTACATCTCTACTTTTGCTTCATCAAAATTTGAGCCTTGCTGAAAATTCTCCAGTAAAACCAGAGATGTTCTGTCTCTCATAGTTCCATATAATCTCTTCAAGGGGTTGCTGAGGCATTGCAACTCTTTTTCCTTTTCCAGAACTTGGGCCAAACTGGCTGTCTATGGTAAGCAGGACTTAGGAAAACTCTGTTCGTCTGGCTGAGGATCTCCTGAACACAGGTGTAAATCTCATCTCCACATGCTCACAAGCACATACACACTCCCACAATCCCCCTATGCTCCCCTTTCTTCAGCGTGCCAGTGTTCTCTGCAGATACAGCCCTGCTCTCTTTGGGAATAATCTCCCCAGGCTTAGTATGGAGAAAGCCTGGTTTGGATAATACGGTTAGAGAAGAGTGAAGACGAATGAAGTCATGAGCAAAAGTCAAGGTCTGATGGATATTCTTCCTGTGATTTTTCTGTAATTAACAAAGATCTTACTGATTTACCTTAGAGCCTTACTTTTGAATATTCAGCTCTTTAAAAACTTAGGGCATCCTTAAAATTTTGTAACACTTATCTCCATTAAGGGATTGTGTTGTTTGGTTTTTTTGTTTAGGGCTTTGGGGGATATATGAGAAAGCAATTGAACCCTTACTGATGCTTGTAAATTGCTTCTTACCTGGTAACATATTATAAACTAATAAATCTGATAATGGAAAAATGTTGTTCCTATGCATAGTTCCTGTCCTTCGCAATCCAGATTGAATTTTTACAAAGTTCTTCTGTCAGCCAAAACTTACATACAGATGATTTTCCCTTTACAACCTTAATCTGAAGGCTGCATTACAAAAGATCTGGATAGAAAAGAACATGGCCAGCAGTGTCTGAGTTCCTCAGATGAAACCTCTCACATACATCCTTTCAGGTAGCAGCCTGTCCTCACATCCTGGGAGAGCTGAATGCCGTGGCTGCATCAGCTTTGCCTGCATTTCAGGCCATCAGCTGCCTCCTCCTGTTTTACAGACAGGTTAACTCAACTGGCCCCAGCAGAATTTGCTTGTTGTACATCACATCTGATGGAAAGAAAACACCAAACAGAGCTAAAATAGGAGAGCCGTGTGTGGCTGCCTCTGACTTGCTGGTTACCATCTCCCTAAAAGCACAGAGAAGCCTCACTGCCACCAAGGCAGGCAGGCAGCTCTGCCTGCAAACAACTCCCCCGTGTTCTACCAAATCCCATCTCTCTGATGGGAGAGTCTGTAAGTGCTTATGTGCTTTTGAACTGGCCCATCAGCCCCATGATGTGACTCTGGAAACAGAAGCTTTCACATAATGTCCTTTTTTTACTCAAAAGTGTTCTCTCTTGCTTTGTATCGTGGCTGATTAGACCAACAGCCCTTTCCAGCTCAGTCCCATCCAGTCTGAGGCAATAGTATTACTTAGAAGGACTGAAGCTTGCATGATAGAATGAAATAATTCTCCGCAGAAATTAACAAGTATTTCATAACAAATTTGGGAAGGAAGGTAGCCATCCAAATAGGAATCTGGTTGCAATGGCACGTCTGATATTTCTGTTTCCACAGGAAGTGGAATATACGAGTAGTCAGAAAGACTCCAGAGGGTTTTCATTCTCACAGTAGGTCACTAGTTCAGTCACAACTGACATAAGAAATGGTCACTGCCTTGATTCCATCCTGAATTCCCAGAGCAACAGGGCTGGCTGCGGGCTGTTTCTGCACAAACTCCCATTCCTGGGCAAACACTGCTTGCTTTTTCTGCCCTTTCCAAGAGTGGGATGGCTGCAAGTTGCATTAGAGTCCAAACCTTGGACATGACGGAGGTCAGGCGTCAGTGGGAAGTGAAGACAAAGGGATGAAAATATCCAAAATGCTCATTAAGAAGAAATATTGAAAACATGAAACAGAAAGGGGAACAAGCAGGAAAACTGGTGTGATTCAGGGACCCATGAAGGAAATATTGAACTTGCTGTGTCTTACAAGTGGAAGACCATGGTCTGGTAAAACGCTCAAGACTCGCTGTGGATTCTTCCAGCACTTCAGGCTAGCTAGAAAGTGCTCCTGTGGGAAGGGAAGATGTGGATACATACAACCCTTTCAAGAGTGAGTTATACCCCAGCGTTTTCTGCGAGGGCTAAGAAGAGAACATCAGCTGTGGTTACCTCATCTGTCGGGTGGGCATTCCCAAAGCAAAATATTTATGCTTGCTTCTCAGGTATTGTTTAATTGCAGCATGGTTTGGAGGATGAATTAAATTTTGAGTGCTGGTTAACTTATCATGTATTGGTATGTGAAATGCCATAACTCACCCAGGTAAAATGATGTAACAGCTGTATTTATGTACATACTCACAACAGTCCTCTCTGGGAAAAAAAAGGGAAATATTTAAATGCATGAATAAAAGAAAAATAAAGCAACCACGATGTATAACTGAAGAAGAATATAATACCCATTTAAAAAAAAGAAACAAAATATTAAATACAAAAATATTAACATATTCATCGGCAGTTTTTTGTTCTTTAGCACAAAAAATGGTATTTGGGTAAGCACAGCCCTGGCTCTGAATGCCTTCAGTGTACATGTGAATAGTGTAAAACCACATAGAGATATAATCAAGAGTGATAACTGAAATTATTCGAACAGCAATGAATCATAATCATGGGACTTTGAGCTTACCACAGCCTTCTGCCAACACCGTTGTAAAAAAACAGGTGTTGAAATATTTCCAGAGAGCTACTACAGCCAAAATCTAAGTCATTCAATGGGAGAACTGAACACTGAAATACAACAAACTTCATAAAGAATGCCCTGCCTGCAGTTGTTGTGCCAGAACTTTAGGTAACTGTGCCAGAACAAATGTGAAAATAAACTCACTCATCATAGAAAACATTGCTTGTAGCATGTTGATTTTCATTTTCACTGTTTAGATTGGCTTGACAGATGCTATTCCTCCTATTAGAAGGATTCCTCTGAATCCCATCTCACGATCTACAGTTCTTTGGAAAAAGATAATTCCTCTCAGCTGTGTCTTGTTCCTGAGGTCAGACAGAAAATGAAAGAAAGAAGTGATACAAGGAGTGTCAATATTCTGTCATACTGGATGCATTCTTGTCCTTCTTATATGTTTGTCAAAATGTTTCAGTTCATACAATTTCTAAACTGACAGAGTTTTGATATATTGAGAAGACCAACCAACTTGTGACAGTTGTACATGAATTTTCATCAAAAAGCCATTGAGGCCCCTAAAGAGAGTCCTCACACTGGAGAATTTGTCCTGTTTCTGATAATGAAGTACCAAAAAAGAACTCTGTTTTTGCTCTAAAGCTCAAGCAGAAGGATTCATGGGCGTGGTTGCCTGCAGCCATATCCCATGACATGAGGTGAATGCTAAGATTTGGTCCTTCGAAAAGCACCCCTTCCTGTCCCATTATGCAATAGTTCTCATTTGATATACTGCTCTTCCTGTATACACAAAATACATCTTAAATGTTTCTCATAAGCATTTTAAATATAGTGGGTCTACTCCCTGAGGACTCCTATACAGAGAAATTTGTCTGTCAGAAAGCAGCTACAGTGATTTTAGATTAGCACAAGTTTATGCCTGGCAGAGAGGAATGATTAGGGCATTTCTTTGCTCTAGTGGTCCCAGCAGCAATAAAATGTCCTCAGGGAGAACAAAGTAACTTTGGGCTGCTCTCACCTGTGCAGGAGTGGCAATTACAGTTTAGCCCAGGATTTGGGATGAAAGATATATATTCATGAATTCCTTCTCCATTGTGCCAAGTTCTACATACCCACAGCTGCAGATGAGGCTACTTCAGACAACAGATCTTCCATTCCTTTGATGCCTTTTGCATGGAACAAAAGGATTCTCACATTAGGATAATTCAGGTCTCAACCATAACATCCATCACTCACTCAGGGTACTCACTGCAATGTGATTATCTAGTCCAAACCAGTTCTGAGCTGAGAATGCTTAAGACTGATAAAAATTTCTTTTCAGTTGAAGCAAGAAGATTTGGATCCATATGCAATTTCTCATGGTGACATAGGGACTGACAGGAGCACAGAACTTCACTACATGCACAGCTTTCACAAAGAGGGATCAAGGCAAACTCCAGGGCCTTATTTTCTGTTACTTGCAATATAGAGAGTAGAGGAAAGACAGATCTGGACTAAACCTTGAATGCTGGTGACTGAAAGGTGTGTGTGTTGAAGCTGCCGCAGTAATCCCATATTACAGAAGCTACTTAGAAGGTGGGAGAACCCGCAGTATTGTCTTTAATGGCTTTTAACAAAGTTTTGCACTGATGGAAAGACCAAAGGTGAAGATGGTGGGCCACCCTGAGGCAGCTGCAGCCAGAGCATGTCATTCTGGAAATAGCTTTATTAGTGGAAAAGGGGAACACAGTGCTGTAAAGGAGCTGCAGGCAGCTGGGTGTTTCAACATCTGCAGTTCAGAGCTGGCACTGCAGAGAGGGAGCAATCAGTTGTCCTAATTCCCAGGTAGTTGATGTAGTGTGTCCAGCTCTGGGGTCCCCAACATGAGAAAGGCATTGACCTGGTGGAATGAGTCCAGAGGTGAGCCACTAAACTGATCACAGGCCTGGAGCACCTCCCCTATGATGACAGGCTGAGAGTTTTGTGACTGTTCAGCCTGGAGAAGAGAAGGCTCTGGAGAGACCATAGAGCTCCTGCCAATACCTAGGAGACCTACAAGAAATCTGGATAGGAACTTTTCACAAGGACATGGAGGTTGTGGACTCCTCATCCCAGGAAGTGTTCAAGGCCAGGCTGGATGAGGCCCTGAGTAACCAGGTTTATTGTGCATGGCAGGGTGCTTGGAACCAGACAACCCTCTAAAGTCCCTTCCAACTCAAACCATTCTGTGATTCTATGATGATAGAGATATATTATATGGTATAGTTGTTGCCTACATTGATAACCTCAGGAAAAGCACCAAGTACTCCTCCCTTTGGAGATTCTTTCTGTATGTGGCACCTGAGACACATTGGTAAGGTGGAGTGAGAGAAGCAGGCGTAAATGCTGTGCTATGGTTGTACTTTAAAACACAAATCTTATCTTAAGACTCTTTGGTCTGGTATCAAATAAGCAAAAATAAAAAGCATTGGATACCACATTCTTCTAGAAAAAAAATAAAGCTGTGTCTGACCTGGATCCTGCTGAAGTTATTCTGATGATAAGAGGACTTCATGTTACAACAGTAACCTTCGTTTCCTTAAGATCAATGATCCAGCAAATAACTTGGACCAGGGATCTTAATTTCTGAAGGAAATATATGAGCTCCACCTCTTAAAACTCCTGAGAAATAACAGGAATTCTTCCATTAAAATCCTGTTTGCAAGTGCTCTTTTCTTTTTTTCTTTTGCTTTTAACAGTGTATTCAAAAGTTGCTGCTAAAGAAACCAACCTGTCCCACATGTCATATCCTGGTGCTTCTGTAAAGTCAGTGGCAGGTTCTTGTCCTCTTTGATGAAGAAGTCAAGAAGAGAGAGTCCTTTAGTATTACAGAGGGCAACTCTTCAAGGCATGATTCTAGATACAGAAGAAAAGAAAAATCAAAACTTTACTCAGTGGATTAATGCATTATAAGGTTAGTCTAAGTGGTGTGGATTTTTACAAAGTTCAGAGGTTAACTTTGAAGCTAAAAACTCCTAGCTCCTTCCTAGTGATTAGGGAAGAAGTAAAATATTTTTACAGTTCCTTGGACAGTGTAAATCCAAATTGCACATTTGCTACAAGATATATTGTTTGCAAGTTCTTTCACTTACGATCATTAATCAACTAGATAATATTTATAACCATTTTCCAGCAGAGGGAGTCTGTCCATACCAAGTGAGAACATGCACTGTAGTCCAGTGCAAGCACAAGTTTGAGACTAAAATAGTTACAGTGCCAGCAGGAGACAACCATCATCAAGAGCACAGGTCCACGTGGTCAAATTTTGCTCTGTGTTGTTCATATATGACTATTTTTAATATAAAGGAAATCAACATACACTGAAACCCATAGCAGAGTTTAGTGTGGTATTAGTTAGGGACTGCAGTACTTACCCTGTGGTCAGCAGAAAACCCTGATCCAGCTCTGGAGATCCCATTTTGCTGAATCACTCGTTGGCAGCTCCTTGCTGCTGGTGTTTCCCAAACTGTGCTATTCCTCTGCCCTCCGTTTCCAGGGCACAGCCCACACTCCTCTCCTTTTAGCTGCCTGGGGAGCTGCTGGTGCAGCCCTGACTGCCCTAGCCCCATGCACACTGAATGCCCAGGCTGGAGGGAAGGGATGAGCACCAGCGGTGTGGAGGGATGGAAGTCCCCATGGCTGCTGCATTCCTTGGGGTTAACAGGTGACCAACATCACAGACAGCTCACCAGCTACTGCCCAGGGAGCTGCTCCTCCACCCAGCCAAGCTTCTCTTCACCTCTGTGGCAGCCCTGGGGTTCATCATGTTCCACTCTGCACCCAGAAGTCAAGGCGGCTTCCCTGCCCACACCTCTCTGGAACCTTCCTCAGGTACTTGCCTACAATCACTACATCATCACTAAGAGATTTGCTGGTCCCAGTGTTCAGTCCTGCTTTCCTTATTTTCAGTGTTAAATACACAAAATATTTTGGGAAACTCTCTCCTAGTCCTTATTGTAGGAAAGATAATACATTTCTTGCCCCAGGTTTATTCTGACAGAAGTTTCTCAGTGAGAAAAAGCAATAGCATTTTTATTCTTATAAGCAGCACAAGTACTTTTCACATGCAACTTGGCTGAAAATAAGCTGTATTTTAAAATACATTTCAAAACATGTCTGTTCATCAAATGCAGCCTCTCCTGTACAACAGCTACGTGAGATGAGTGGCACGTCCACCCCAATTTTGGCTAGTCCAATTCAGAGTCTGGGGTGTGGGGAGGTTTGTTCTGCTTTGCTGGGCTGAGAACTCCGATGGCAAGGGGCAGGGATGCCTCTCCTGTTTGGCAGCTTTGCTGTGAGGGTACAGCTGGCAGTGGGACAGAAATAAGCATCTGGGGAGCAGCAGGAGTCTTAAATCACTCAGCTTCTTTGCACAGGCAATGTGAGTTACAGTCCTTGGCCTCTCACTGTTATTGCAGAGGAAGTCTGGGCTCATAAAGCCATATCAAACTTCATTCTTCAAGCACATCCAAGTATGCTAATTGCAGGGGGATTATTCGTGGTTGTGAAGTGAAGCACAGATGGACACATTGGCAGGATCAGTTCATGTGTCCTGTCAAGTAAAATTGTGTATTTGCTCAGAAACAAGAAGCAGGTAAAACAACTGTGTTTCATAAAACAAACAAAGTAAGTCACAGCAAAGTCAAAACAAAGCTGATAGTAATTGAAAGAGGATGATTTGGCTGGGAACTTCAGCAGGAGACACAGAATCAGAATTGACCTTCTTTCCCTTTTACACTAATCACTGGCTTACTAAATTAGTTGGTCATTTCTTTTTCATTGTGCCTGTACAGCAAGGTACAAAATAAACATTTTATACATATTTATGTAATACATGCCCTATACATATATACACACACAGAGACATGTGCTGACAATTAGACATTTGTATATCTGCATGTCCCAGGAGAGCTGTGCTGTACTGTGGGTTTCTGTCCAACACTCCCCCTGCCTGTCCACAAACTATTACTTTTCAAGCTGCCCCTGGGTTTGTCTGCTTTCCCTCAACTTTCTTTTCAGAAACAGCCTTCTCCCCGTCAACCCCCAGCCTCCCTACAACAGCCTTTTCCTACAGAGCTGCTTAGCTGATTGTCTGTGACCCCATTTGTATCCTATATTGACCTGTGAGCTCAAATTCATGTTTAAGCCTGCCTGTGCTGATAAGGTGTCTGTGTCAATATATTCTAACCCACGGACAGATGGACATTCCCATGCTGTGGGAAACCTTGTGAAAAGGCAGGAACAAGTGGGAGTCTGCACTGTGGAAGTGGCAGTGCCAGCTGGGCTTCTGGATTAAAGCAAAGGGGAGGAAGAGCCAAGTGAATTAATGCTGAAGCACCTCTGCAGCTGTGACCTGGTGCCTGGCTTGGGAGCAGGGTTGGTGACACCAGGGATGAGGATCTCAGGCTGGACTTTTTCATGGGGGTGTCTGATTAGTGCATGCCTGGGAAGGAGTGTGGTGGAGAGAGCCCAGAGCTGCCTTTGGGAGGGACCTGGTTTGTAAGATGTGTTTTGGGTTGATAGGGGCTCTGTAAATTCAGGTGTTTTGGGAGGCCAAAGTTTCACTAAGTGATAGCTGGGAGACCAAAGGATCCATTTCCCAGTGAGATGGGACACATGGCCACGTCTGTAAGGAGCTGGTTGGGAGGACAGTGACTGAGAGGAAAGTGTTTTTCTCCTGAGAGTATTGCACCTGGTCACAGAGAGTTTTGTGACTTGGATGGATTCCTTCCTTATTACTGCTCTTTCTCTTTCATGTGTGTGATAAATGTGTGTATTGGGGGAGCTTTTGTGCTCCAGAGATTTTATAGCCCTGGTGTCCCATGGGATGAAGACTGGTACAACAACCACACGTGGCAAGCAGGAGGACATTTACCTGCTGTGCTGCAGAAGAGCCAAGGGAAAAGGGTCGCACGAGGCAATGCCTATGTAGTGACACTGGATTTCCAACCTCCTTGTCACTCCACACTCACCTTCCACAGCTCTGCTCCTGCTCTCACTTTCCCTCTTCTCCTGGAAAAGCGTTTTTCCCTCTCTCTCCCTAGGCTGGGCTACAGCTGATGTTTTTCATATCATTGCTTAACTGGCCAGTTTCCCCATCCTGTTCTTTCTGCCTCGTGTCTCTGTCCAGAGGGTTGTTCACCCTGCTGCCTTCCCCCAGCTAACTATCCTGACTCACCCGAGGTACGTGCAGAACCGAAGCAAGTGAGCCAGAGAGACTGACAGAACAAAAATTAACAAAACAATGAGGAAGATAAAATTGCAACATCAAAAAAATATGGAAAGAACACCATTAGGTTTGCAAAGTTAAACTCTCAAAAGCAAGACAAATCCAGACCTAAGGCTGCCTTTGGAGGGATAGTTCAGCCCCCTTTTCCCTTCCCCCACACAATTTGTATTATATGACATGATTTAATTGTTTGGCTGCATACTATTTTTCCCACAGGACTAGTGCCTCATTTAGTGTAAACGCAGGACAGCGTCTGGGAATGAAGCTGGTCTCTGCATTTCCTGGACTAAGTGTGTGACTAGGAGCCCCGTTTATCACCACCTAACCCAGACACTGTGCTGAACTGGGAGCTGCCAGCTTCTTCATGAGGTTTTCTGGGGTGGCTTCCCTGCAGCCTCTGACTATTTATCATCACAGTGTGCCTTAAAGGTGAGAAGCTACTATTTCCACGGAACTGGGAACCTTTTATTATGATTTGATGAATTTTTTTTGAATACTCCATTGGCTCTGGCATTTGTTCAGAATACTTTATGATTTAACTAACTGATGTAGCAGACTTCATTTGCTGTTCTGAGTGCTTTGTGCTTCTATGAATCTATAACATAAATGTCTCCTACCAGTTGTCTAAAAACAAGAAACTATAAGCCAGACATGCAGATGTGACTAAGGAACTTGATAGAAGCAGGGAGAGTTTCTAGTTCTTTCAGCTGCCATTTCTTTCCTCTGCTAGTAGATCATTCCCTGTTTTCCCACAGTCCTCTGCCTTAGGTTTCCATGTCCCAGTTTCTGGAACTACTGATAAACTAGGACTTGGCTTGATATTTGACCCTGAGCGAGCACACCAGATGAGCTCCGCACTGCCTGATGCTATTTAGAAGTCACACCTTGTGAACTTGTTTGACTGTTCCATTGCTGACTGTCTTTTGTCAAAAAATGCCAGGTTAGTGCAGGTCATTTTCCTCAGTGTGAATAATCTCTCGCTTTCTAATATGAATCTTGCATCACAAGCTGGAGCATAGTAAAAAGAAATTCCATTCCACATTCACAGAGATGATTTTCAGAGCTCTGTGTTGACATTTGCAGCTTTAGATCATCTTTGCTCTCATTCAGCTGATACCTGATGAGACAAGAAGAAGCAAAATTCTTGCTTGGCACTGTGGGGACAGGGCTCAATCTTTTTTTATGCATTTGTATCATGGTTTAACACATGCACAAAAGCAGCACAGTACTGCAGATGACCTCACCTGCACAGCTCTCAGTGTAGAGACATATTTGCTTCAAGAACTGAAACTCTGAGAAGAAAAACGTTTGGGATCTGCAAACTACTTTCTCCTGGTGCTTCTGCTTTTCCCAGATTTCTCTGTTCTTCATCATCATAATAGAGGGATAGGAAAGTCTGGGGAGAAAATTCTTACCTTTACTACTCCTGGCATCTCTGGCTTTATTGCACTGCATTCTCTGTGCCAAATTGCTAGACTAGTTCAAAGGACTCTGATCAACTTGAAACATAGCCAATTACCTGTGAATTATAGATTGTTTCAGGAAGTGCTCCTGCAGTCACTGCAGTTCCTCTGTTCATGCAGATAGCGTTAAGCTGAGCTCTGCTGACTTTTTAAATCTCCATTATTGATTTTGCGTGTTCTTCTAGATGAAAGACTTTCGTAAGAGGGGGATACGTTTTTATACCCTAGAAATCAGCTTGACAAATCGCATGGATGGGATATAAACTTGGAAAAAGTATTCCTTTTGAAAGTTCTTTTGTTTAACTTTCTGGGCACTCTATCCAGAGAGCTATTATTTTATCAGTGTCAGCCACACTTCTATGATACATTTCATAAAATCATAGAATGGTTTAGGTTGGAAGGAAGCTTAAAAATCATCAAGTTCCAGCTCTCTTGCCATGGGCAGGGACCCCTTTACCTAGACCAGGTTGCTCAAGGCCCCATCCAGCCTGGCCTTGAACACCTTCAAGGATGGAGCATCCACAACTTCTCCGGGCAACCTGTGCCAGTGCCTCAGCACCCTCACAGTGAAGAATTCTGAGTAAAGAATTCCTCATATCTTCCTTTCTCCCCTTTTTAAAAATGGGAGCAATGTTTCTGTTTTTCCAGTCACTGGGGACTTCACCTGACCACCATGACTTTCTTGGCAACAACATCAGCCAGTCACCTCAGGACCCTGGGATGCATCTCATCAGGTCCCAGACACTCGTGGCTATTCCCCTTCGTCACATGGTCCTGAACCTGCTTTCACTTATAGTGGGAGGGCCTTCACTCCCTCAGCTATAAATTAGATGTGGTGCTACAAAGATACCTACAAACAGCAACCCTTGGACTCCAAGTGTCCAGGGGAGTAGATCAACATTTCACTTCAGTTTTCACCCAGAAACAAGTCATGGACTTGTAAAGTATTGTTCCCCCAAGTGCCTAGGCTGGAACCAGCTCACCTGCCCCCAGGTGCTCCCTTGCCTTCTGGACCAAAATGCAGATGTTACAATAATCCTAAAACATCTAGGGCTCTAATTTGTCTTTAATGTGCTCATGAATTATTTGGATCAAGGCATAGATGTGTGACTTCATGGCTGACGTTAGTGACTGGTATCTGTGATAACTCTGATGAAGTAAAAACACTAGGCACCACATCAAATGCGATGTAATAGACCTGTGAGTCTTGGAGCCACAGACATTTGACCATGTGATTTTTCGTTAAGTCCTGTGGAAAGTGGTTCAAGCACTACTTGCAAATTCATCTCACAGCATTTAGGCTTTGCCATGAATTAATATTTTAGTTCCTTGCTTCAGTTTAATGCTCAATATCAGCAACCAAACAAATGCTCTGTTTGGATGCTCTATTCCTCCAGCAAGAGAAGAGCTCGATTTCCTGCTTGTGTGTCAAGCATGTATCCTAAGCTTGCAAGAGGAGTGGTGAATTAATTTCCTGACCAACTTTGGAATAAGGCAAAAAGAGTAAGATGAAAATGAAGGAAGGTCTGAACTTGACTGAATGTGGCAGCACTGTTGGCCTTTTGTTGACCTTAGGTAAAAAAATACAAAAGATGCTTTGTTATTTCCATAGCCTCTATCAGTTTTGTAGAATGTTCTATGCACGCACTTCTCTGTGGTTACTTTGATGCGCTCTGACTCGAAGAACTGCAGAATCCCTGCTGGGTTCCAGGGATGCTAATCAGAGTGTTTTACATTGGCAACATTGGCTGTCGCTTAGAATGACTTTTAAGTCATCTTACTTGTGGATGGAAATGAGGAATCCCAGGAAGCGATTGTTGCTCCACTGCCAAGACAAGCATCAAACTAGTGATAAATAGATGAGGTAATTACAATTATCAGTATTACTGACTGATTTAGCTCGGCCTAACTGAAAACTCTTCTGCAAGAGAGGGATATCCGTTAGGTAGGGATTAATGCAGTCATGTGAGATGCATTCTGCTGTCTGAAAAAAAATGCGAAAGAAGCCACTCAGACCAGGAAAGGGAAACAGCTTTCACAGAGGCTGGATTTCTGAACCACTGTTTACAGAGAGGTGGTCCTTCTGGGAAATATTATTGCCCTTTTCTCTGTACTCATTACATCATCCAACCTGCAAAGGCATCTGCTTACCAGATGCTGAGGGGTATTTGCTGGAGTACTGTTTATCTGAGAGTGAAAGTGTCACTTTATGCTGAAGAGCAGGCATGGATGGAGCTGCCTGAGAAGATAAGTGAAAGTGAAAAACTTTTCATCTTTATGTGGAGTTAATTTCATCCACAAATTTCCACAAAAAAGCTTTTGGATCGTGAAAAGCAGAAATCTTAAATTAGGGGACTTGAGGGGGGTGGCTCAGAGTTCAGTCCCAGTTGTGACTAACTGGTAGGGGGAGTTGCACCTCGGCTTGGTTATTCCTACAGCCACAGGGGACTCTGGCAACACAGGGCCTTGATGCTGACAGGAGTGGAAAGGGTCAAGGGAGTCTTCTGGCGTCGTTTAAACAGAGCTTCAAAACCCGATTATCACAACTTCCTGGCAAATACCTCAAAGGAGGATTTTTCCACAATGAAATATTTGAGGCTTTCGTTGGTGTTCTCTGTTGGCTGTTGTAACAGAGGTGCTGCAGCTTGAGATGCCCTGCGTTACGCTGTAAATGACTCTGTAACGTCCCTTACACTGTTTACTACAGGATGACATCTGCAAATAAAACCGTGCTTTCGTTCTTTAAATTTTATTTTTAGACATTCTTCTTTTGGATTCAGGGCTGTGCCATACATTCCTGCTAAATTACAGGAATGACAGCCACGGGTGCTCATATTCGTGGAGAAAACCGCGGCTGTCCGTGTGTGTGTGTGTAAATAAAAAAAGGCCTCTGTTATATGCAGCCATCAAAGAGAGGTTTGTATGTCTGAAAGTTTCTCTACTTTTTCTACTTTTTCTCGCCTGCCTGGGCTACTGGGAGCCGCTGCCCCGGTCGCCAGCCCCGCGCCAGCCCTGCCCGCTCCCGGCAGCCTTTCCTGGAAAGCGGGGCAGGAGAGGGGGCGGGCAGCGTCGGATCCCGCGGAAGCCTCGCTTTCCTCAAGCCCCTTTCCTCTGGCTCTGCTCTGGGTCCTTCCCGGCCAGGCGGGGTGGAGAATGCCCGCCCCCCGCGGGGCCGCCAGGGGAACATCTGGGCGGCCGCGCCGCAAACATCTGGAGCGGCCGCGGCGCATCCCCCGGCGGCCGCAGCTGGAGGGTCCGGCCTCCGGCGCTGCCCCGGCCGGCAGCGAGACCCCCGGAGGAGCGGGAAGGAAGGCGGAGAAGGGGCTGCGAGGGAGGGCGCGGCACAGGTAAGGGCAGCCCGGCGCCCCGGAGCCCCGGCTGCGGGAAGGGCCGGGGTGAAGGCAGGACGGGCGGCGCGGGGCAGGGCGGGGGGATGTCGGATATTGCCGGGTGAAAGGACAACTACTCCATGTTTGCCTTGACTCCGTGCACGGGGGGCACTTCTGAGGTAAAAAGTGCGGACGGGACTTTTAAACCAGCACTCGCTTTCGCGAAGGTTGCTGGTGTTCCAATGTGAGCGTGGCCCTTGCAGGCATCCGGAGCGTTTTACCCCGTGTGCAAGAGGTTTTGCAGTCGAGGTTCTGGATCGTTAAACAAAGGGGCTGAGTAAGTGTTAGTTCTAAGTTTATTACGCGATTTTTTCCCTCTCCCTCCCTCTTGGATGTGTCAAATGGAGATGTACATCCAAACTTGAATTTCCAGGCAAAATTAAAAGAATTTAAATGTGGCCATGACTTCTTACTATATGAGAGAAACCCTAAAATTATCTTGGCCTCCTTATTTTATTTCAAAACAGAATAACCCTCAGAAAAACACTTTCCATCCCTGCATATGTTCCATTTTGTTTCAATTTTCCAGCAATAAATCACATTCTACTCTCCTAATAACACTTAATACTTGACATGGTATCAAAAAATTATTATCTTTTTGATAAAGTGCTTTCTGAAGAGTTTGGGAACTGAAGTACTTAAGACCAAAGTATTTCTGCTTTTTCATGTTTAAACCAAGTGTTTGATGATCACCATGCATTTGCATACCTCGGGCTTGTGGTTTCTCCACTATGTATAACTTTGTTTGCATCGCCTTATATTGCTGCATCTGTGGAACTCTTTAAATTATGGCATAAGTTGTACTCTAAGTCACTGTAAGTACTTTGCAAAAGGAATGTGTTCAATATCCATTTTAGATGCAAAATTCATCATTGATTCTGGAGTTACCTTCCAGAAGTTTGCTCAGATGTCTTTTGCTGCTTTTCAGGGTTACTTATGTGGCTTTTTCTGTATTTTTCTCTTTACAAATGGAGCTGGGCAAACCAAACAGGTTTCTTTCAGCTGTGGAGACTGTGGGTAGAAATAACTGCTGGAGAAGAAAACTCAAATGAACCTTGAGGATTGGCCAGAATAATTATGCCTGTGTTTAGGCAAACTGCTGTTTACTCTCTTCTTGCACACAAATCTGCCTGGAAAGATCATTTTAGTTAGTACTGCAGATGGCCAGTGCAGCAGCACAAAAATGGGCTCCTTGTTTCCAGTCTGAGGAGGTACATGAACCAAGACTTCTCAGTGTTGAAACTCTTGTCAACTGGCTCCTAACTCTTTTTCTTACTTGTGATCAAACACCCTCATGCTCACTTGCAGTTGGCAGTAGTAGTAACTTTGATCGTCTCTTCCAAGCTACGAGCAAGACAAGCTCCTAAACCCAGGAATTATGAACAATTTGACACTGGATTTGAAATACCTTTGTTTTTAATGGACAGTCTCTCTACTGGGGCAGTCCTGTCCCATCGTGCAGCATGAGCCAGATCTTGGGTCCTGGCACTGCTTTTTGCTCCAGAAGGTAAAATGGAGACTTAAGTCCCTTTCATCAATTTATGCCTGAATCAGGACCTGCTATAACACTTCAATTCTATCTGAGCAACATTCCTAAAACTCTTGCTCCACATGACCTTGCACTTGAGATATTTCTAAGTCAAATTGTGCAGCATCTGTAATGCCAGTGGTTTTGGAAGAGGATACAGCCCCTTGCTGGGTCTGCTCCCTCTGTCAATTGTGTTGTTGGAGGGGTTGCAGGAACTGAAGCTGCTGCTGCTGTACCTTTGTATCATGGAGGACTCTTCAGTTTCTGCTAATGTTGTATTAGCACCAGTTGATTAGAATTTAATGAGTATGAGGTGGTCCTGTAAATGGAACTACACCTGCTTCTCTCAAGCATTTTGCTTTTTCCTAGCTGGGCTAAGTCAGCCAGCCATTTCTCCCAGCCACCATCAATGTTACAGACTGCCTTGTCAACACTCCCATTTATTCACTAGCGTTTCTCTGTTTGTTTCTGATCCACACAGCTTTCTGCTGTTGATAGAGTGCTTCCCCCAATCTGTAGCTGGTAGAGGCAGTGCATTTGGCCCCCCTTGGAGAAGCAGCATTATCAGGCACCCTGAGATCGACAGACAAGACTGCAGAGAAAACTTCAAGGTACAAAGGCAGGTTAGCCAAGGCAAAGCTCTAGGTGCAAACCCCACCTGCTCAGTTGCACAGCTTTGTGGAAATTACTGATAAGAAAGCTTTGTATATATTTTTTTCTTATCACCCCACAGTGCTGTAAGCCCCAAGCACTCATATAATTGGTTACAATCTCCAAATCCTCAAAATTAAAACATTTATTTTGAATCCCTTTGTTTGCAGTGAGGGCTCACACTACCAAACTGTACTGCACAGACAGATGGGGTGGCTGAAGATGGAGACAGATGTTTTAGCACAGCTTGTTGATAGGTCAAGGGGTAATGGTTTTAAACTAAAAGAGGGTCTATTTAGATTAGATATAAGAAAGATATTTTTTGTGAGGAGGATGGTGAGACACTGGCACAGGTTGCTCGGAGAGGTGGAAAGGTTCCTTCCAACCCAAATTATTCTATAATTCTATCATAAGGTTATTGTCCCATTCCACTATAGAAGAGGGAGTCGGGAAGGATTCTTTTTGATAGGTTTCTCGGACAAAAATAAAGCACAAATGCTGCAATATTATATCTGAGAACTGTTTATTGACAGAGAAGGGTAAGTGTTCCTACCGAAGAGGGATAGAAAAGCGAGTAGAGAGGGAAAAGAGAGATAAACAGAAAGAAATAGAAGACAAGGACAGCGTTGCCACAGGAATTCTGAGCGCTTTGTCGGCGTCAGCTCAGCAGACGGAGCGTGTTCTGCCAGCCGCGGTGCGCCTGCGTAGCTTCCGTGGAGGGCTGGGCGCGAATTCCAAACATCAGCAGGCAGCGTGTCCCGTCCATCGGCAGAGAACCGGCTGCTGGAGCGTGTCTCGTCCATCGGCAGAGAACAAACAAGCTGCTGCAGCGTGTCCCGTCCATCGGCAGAGAACAAACAGGCTGCTGCAGCGTGTCCCTTCTGTCGGCGGAGAACAGGCTGCTGCGCTTACAGGCGCGCTCCCGGAGCAGCTGCGGTCTCTCAGGGCCGGGGCGCGGCGGCTGCGGGCGGCAGGGGCTGCAGGCTGGGTGCTGCGGGCTCCCGGTCCGGGCTCCCTGCCGCGGGCAGCGCGGCGGCGGCGGCGGCAGTCGCGGCGGGGCGCGGGCGGCTGTGCGTGCGGCTGGGCGCGGACGGCGGCGGTCGCGGCGCCCGGGGTCCCGGCGGTGACGGGCTGGCTCATGGAGACTGCAAAGCAGGGCGAAGCAGGCACGGGCAGGGAAACAGGACCACAGGGAACAAAAAAAAAAAAAAAAAAAGGAGGGGGGGCCGAGCTGGCCCTACGGGTGAGCCCCCACTCCCTCCAAAAAACCCGAAAAGCAAATGGTTCCCGTTGTACTGCAGTTACCTGCCTTTTATGTGCTAAGGCTCCTCTCCCAGCCCGATTTCCCGGGCATCCGGGCATTTGCCCCACCGGCCAGTGCAGGGGGTCGCTCACAGCCCGGTTGTGGAAGTTTTCTCTGCCCCGGTTGGCTGCCAGGCAAAGCCTCCCCAGAACAAGGCTGCTAGCACATGTATAGCTCTTATAGGAATAACACATGTTGAGGCGTAAATAAAAACCAGATTGGTCCCTCTCAGTTACGAATCACTTAATGGAATAACTTCAGAAAGCAGAGATTCAAGAACAAGTGGCTGGATCTCTCTGAGATAAGACAGCAAAATGCAGCACAGTGTTACAGCAGAAACCAATATTCTGGACACAGGTGCCCGTGTTTCCAGCCTTCTCCCTTGCAGGGGACAGGAGAAGCTCAGCTCAAGTGTCACCTGCTTTTGGCCCAAGTATGAGCTGTTATGAGCATCACATCAGCAAACAGTGTATTTGTAATTTTTCAGTAAGAAAAAGGAGTCCTTTCTATGAAAACCATCGAGGACTTAATAATGACCTAGCATTTGTTGATATGAGCTCCCTTCCCATTTTTGTCAACTTGAGACTGTCCTTGAGATGAAAGCTTACTAATGTACACAGCATAGATGACACTTCTGCTTACCATGTTTTGTTAGTGTTTGGTGATTCTTTAAAACAGAGTCTTCTTTGTAATCCACTTTCTCATTCAAAGGCTTCAGTCACCCCAATATCCAGTACTGCACATAAGTACTGGAGAAATTCTAATGCCTTTTCTGTACAGTCACCAGTAGTTACAGTAAGGGAGCAACCCTTGCAACCAAAGAATTGTAGGTCATACTGAGGTCAGCAAGCCCTGTGCTTCACGCCTTCATGCCTTCACACCTCCTCTACAACTACCTGAAAGGAGGTTGCAGCCAGGTGAGGGTCAGCCTCTTCTCCCAAGCGAGTAGCGACAGTAAACTGCCTGGAGAGGTTTTGATTGGACACTAGGAAGAATTTCTTCACACAAAGGGTGATTAGACATTGGATTGGACTGCCCAGGGAGGTGCTGGAGTCACTCTCCCAGGAGGTGTTTAAGGACTGACTGGATGTGGCACTCATAGTGTCGTGGTACAGCTGACAGGGTGGTGACCAAAGGCTGGACTCGATGATCTTAGAGGTGCTTTCCAAGCTAATTGGTTCTGTGATTCTGTGACATATCCTCCTCAAAACACAGAGTTCTCTTTCAGAGATGGCTTCCTTGCTGGTGGAAAATATCCATTTAAGACCACTCAAACATTAGGTCTTCTCAGTAGACTACCCCCTTTTTTTTGGGTTGTGTTTTCTTGTCTTCAAGAAGTGTTTGGAGACATAAATAACAATTGCGGTAACTTCTAAGAGTCTGTAAAGAGCTTTGTAAGTGCCAAATGTAGGATCTTGCACAGCCCAAGTGGTCATTAGTATTTATTACAAATATTTATTACAAATATTTTCCATAGTCTAATGGTCCTGTAGGCTTTGCTGTTTTATGAGATCATTCCACTGAAACCCCAACTGTATTGTCAAGATGCTGTAGGAGGAGGTCTATAAAAAGGATGCCAACAGAAACCAAACCATATTTTATTTCATTTCCTCTCCAGAGCAGGGCTCTGATCTCTAAATCATCGGCTGATACATCAGACTTTTGCTCTCTTGACATTTTCCTAGCCTAGGAAGCCTTTTCTCTCCTAGGAAGTGGAGAACATGTAAGTGAACACAACTGGAAAGACAAAGAGGAGCCAGAGATTACACCCTACGGAACTGTTTTTTGTGGCATATCCATGGAGCAATCTTGCTAGTGGCCGCGTGACCTCTGCTGGACCATGGAACTTCAGGAATAGCTAGGGTCCTGCAGAGGTTATTCATTGAAGTGACTCTGACTGTTTTAAAGATCACAGCTCCTCCACCACTCCCCCCTGGTGAGGCTCCATCTGGGGTGCTGTGTCCAGTTCTGGGCTCCCGAGTTCAAGGAAGACAAAGAATTACTGAAGAGGGTCCAGCAGAGGGCTACAAGAAAGATTAGGAGACTGGAGCATCTCTCTTCCGTGGAACAGCTGAGGGAGCTGGGCCTGTTTAGCCTGGAGAAGAGACAACTGAGACGGGACCTCATCAATGCATACAGATGTCTTAAGGGCTGGTGTCACGAGGATGGTGCCAGAATCTTTCCAGTGGTGCCCGGTGGCAGGACAAGGGACAATGGGCACAAACTGAAACACAGTAAGTTCCACCTGAACATGATGAAAACTTCTTTACTGTGCAGTGACCAAGCACTGGAACAGGCTGCCCAGAGAGGCTGTGGAGTCTCCCTCACTGGAGATATTCAAGAACAGTCTGGATGCAATCCTGTGCAACCTGCTGTAGATAAACCTGTTTAACAGGGGGGTTGGACTAGATGACCTGCAGAGGTCCCTTCCAGCACTAACCATTCTGTGATTTCATGCTTTTATGATTCTGTGATGAAAGGAATTGACTTAAAAAGGAGAGTGAGCGCCCATAGGAATTTCACTAGCCAGCACAACAGGTTAAAATCGGGATGCACTAAGAGCTCCAGCTAAGCCCAGCTCTGGGTGGACTGGAAAGGGGAGATGGTCTCAGATGTTAGTGAAGAGCTCCCAGAGCACAGCAGTGGGATGTCACAGCATATCCTTCCTTACGCCCTCTCTCCGGCAGCACTCTGCCTCTGCCACACACAATCAAAAACCTGCTCCAGTCTGCCAGGCTGGGGGGAGCCCTGCAGCAGCAGCACCTCAGCTGGAGGGCAGCAGTCTGCTGTGACCCTCTGTGGGCAGGGAAACTGCTGCTCTGCGTGGGGGACAGATGGAGGGTCACCCTACAGGAGGCACCCCACTGTGGGCACGGAAGTGGCTGCGGGGGCTGGAGCCAAACACTGTCCCACTGGAGGTAGCACTGTTACACCTGCAACAGTTTACTCACATACCTGTGCTATTTTACTCTTTACTTCAGGCAGTGCTAGGAAATACCAGGGTTTATGGCCAATAGAGAAAAAATGACTCTCATGTGTACCATGCACTTACAAGGCTTATTTTTGGTGTGTGTAAGTTTTTTGAACTTGTGGTGCTCTGAAAAAGGCTCCAATTTGGCAGTCCTGAAGACGAAAAATTTCATATCCCCAGACTAGCAGCTGCTCAGATATCAAGAGCCAATGGTAAGATTATTATGTAGTACTTGTTGCCCCTGGATAACCCCCGGAGATAGCCTGCTCATCTATGGGAGCAGAAACGGCCAGCAGATGCACAGAGAACAGGGAAAGAGAGCCAGAAAACTGAGGGTCATGAGAGATGACAAACACAGTGAGGAGTACTCAGAGGGCTGACGAGGACAAGTATCTGGGAAGGAAGAGTCTCTGACAGATGCAAGCCACTGAAAAAAAATAGAGTGGTACAAGTTGTGGGCCCAAATTCAGCCCTGTGGGAGATTGTGTCCTGGAGTCCCTCCTTTCTAGGGCCAGCAGATAGATTTCTGGTCATTACCTCTGGGATTTTCGGTTTTCATCCCTGTCTTCTAGGCCTGAAGATTCTCTCAAGGCTTGAATTCTTCTTGTACAGACTTTGGAGATGGGTATTTATGACATTTCTTTTCTTTACCTGAAAATCTTTATCTCCCACACCCCTAAGCCAAAAATACCAAGGCTGTCCCATCCCTTTTTAGCATTTCAAGGAGTCGTGTGTCCTGCTTTCATTAGTACACACAGTACTTAGTCCCAGTCTAATTCTAAAGCAGCTGTAGGTGCCAGCTGAATATTTCCTTAACACCAGAGCAGTGATCTCATCTGGAAACATGGAACTGTAATTGCTGAAATGCTTTCGGTCATGACATGAAATCAGGACTGCCTTTAGTGAACAAAGTACTTGGAGCAGAGAGTTTTTCAGATCAGCCTGGCTGTCTGTGGTGTTTACAACATAATGGCTGCAGGACAAAAGGCACTTGCCTCGTGAATAGATCTTTAGCTGCAAGTAGGAAACTTTGGTACTGAATTAAACTTGTCTGCGATTTTCTTTGTCTTACATGCATTTCAGCTTTGCTGGTTTCCATTTTTTTTGTAAAAGCTGTATGATCACAGCTTGTGCACTGATTAGAAAATGCCTTCAATTGTTATTTCCTCCTCTTATCTGGGTGCATCATTCTCACCGATACCACAATCCATTCCCGCAGCTGTAACAGATAAATAAACATTTCCCATCAGATATTATAAACTTCACACCACTGTTTTCTAATCTAGCGTATGGAAGAAAAAATTGCTAATGTTTAATCTTTGGTTTTAACCTCTGTTGTCATATGGTTGTGTAGCAGAAATGGAAGCATTGCAGCAGAGAGAGTCTGTGGTTTTATAACTTGTGTCATTTCGGGAAAAGAAATCCACATTTCTGTTCGACAGCCCTCTGTAGCATCCCCCAGGGCTTGACAAACACAGGAAATTGCAGGGCATACTGCTGTGGCAGGAGAATGTGCAGGGGAGGGAAGCTGCCTGCTGTAGAGCGGGCTCTGGCTCAGCTACTGCTCATGTCCCTGTCCCATGCACGTTGCGCTGCCTAAACCCCTGCCTGTCCTTTGAAGGGAAAGGGGATAAAAGGGAAACTAACCTAGTTCTTCCAGAAGCAGCTGAGAAGCTTTCTGAGTAACCACGTGGTATATTTCTCCATACCACTTGCAAGTCTTGCCTTAGGCCCCACAAAAGTGGAGATCAGAAATCAAACCGGTAAATGTTATGAAACAACCTTCCCAAAAACATCAGAAGATATTTAAACCAACCATCTGAGTCTATTTCCTGCCTGCCTTTCATGCTTCTGATGGTGTGAGATAATTTTCAGGCTAAAAAGGCAGCTCTTAAAAGCCACAAAAACACACACCTTTTCTTGAGTGCTCACTTGGAAACCTCCTTTTTCAGTGGAATCCCATATTCCCTTCTGACCCCATGGAGTAAGATACAGCCTGAACAGAGGGATGAACAACCCAGGTACACAAAGCATTAGGGCTACATGGGGAATTTGTTGGCAGCTGTGAACAGCCTATATTGGTTTGGCAAAGTTTGGATGTAAAACAATTTTGCAGTACCATGCAGCTTTCTAATTGCTGGAAAAACCTTAATCGTGCAGTGCTTTCTGTGTCATTGCAAGAAAAACTATGCTTGGAATTCTCACATTAAAAAAAAAGCATTCACACCTACAGGTAGCTGGAGATTATTCTTGTTCTGTATTTCAATCAGCTGCAGAAACATTGACTGGTACTTAAAATTTGTAAACTACCTCAACAATTGAATTTATTGCCATAATTATGCCTAATTACCTTTTTCTCCAGTTCCCCTGTGACCATAGGTGCCTGAGCAGGGGTGCCAGGATGGGATTCCTGGGTGAGTCTGATTGAGGCAATTGAAGCCCATGGCTGTCCTGGAACTGTGAGAGCAGCAGCCTCCTGTCCTGGCGTGCCCCACACTCCCCTGAGAGCAGCGTTTCAAGGGGCACTTTCTGTGAAAAGCCTGAAGCTGGGCTGGAACATGTGCTTTGTCTGGTTCCTGGGCATGCTCCTCAGGGTGGCGGCCGTGCTGGTTGGCAGAGGGGGACCTTCCCCCAGCCTGACTCCAAAATTTGCTTTGCCACAGCTCAGAATTTGCTGGTGCCCTGGCTGCTGTGGCTCCATGGCTGCTTGCTGGGGGTGGTGGAAGGGTCCTGAGTGGTGAAACTTCAGGGTGGAGACATGAGTCTCTTTTGTGAGTGATCCTGCAGGAATCCTGGGGGTGCATACAGCAGGTAACAGCAATGATTCGATCCACAATGGTCAAGGATGTACATTTGCTGGAAAGCCAACCTGTCATCCATGGGGAAGGCTGTGGCCAGGTGATGCCGGTTGTCTGTGTGCCTTTTGTAGGCATCAGCACCATTGGCTTTGCCTGGCAGGGTTAGGAGAAGGATTTGGACAGGGCTGAAGTTGTGAAGCAGGTCACCAGCTAAAGGAATATGTGTGGCACCTGCTGTGACTGGGTGGCTTTGGGGCCAGGCCTCTTGGCACCCGGCTGTGGGGCAACCTCAGGATTTTCTCTGCCTACAACTTTGGCAGACCACAGAATCACAGAATTGTTTAGGTGGGAAAAAACCTCTCAGATCATTGAGCCCAACTGTTAACACAGCACTGCCAAGTCCTCCATTGAACCACATCCCAGGAGCCACATCTCCATGTCTTTTAAATACCTCCAGGGACGATGATCCCACTGCTTCCCTGGGCAGTGGCTTAACAATTCTTTCAGTGAAGGAATTTCTCCTGATATCCAATCTAAGATGAACTCTAGGGAGGGTTGTGGGCAGCAAGGAAGGTTTGCTGCTGAGAATGTGGTTGTGGCTCTGCCAGCACCCTTGGCCCTGAAATCACTGAGGGTAAAAAAGAGACTCTTGGATTTGCACATCCTGCAACATCAGTCTGATGTTGCAGATACAGACTGATAAGGCTCTGTGAAAATAAGCCCTCATATTTGTCAAATATTGTCATAACACGCTGATGCCATCTTTATCCAATAAATAGCACCTGCTGTACCAAAACTGTCTGGCTCTCAAGCTGTGCAGAAGATCTGGTAGGAGTTGCTTTGTCCTGGGCTGCACAGGGGGATGCCAAAGTGCCACATGGAAAGGCTGCAGCCTGCTGTACTGTTCACCTTTCCTTTCCCCTGCCTCCCACCTTCCAGGTCTGCCTTCTGACCCCACAGTGACTTTCCTACTGAAGAGTCTCTGCTTAGCCTCACCACACCCTCAGTTTCATGCTAAGCCCCCAAATTGTGCAATATCCCCCAGTTTATCTGCAGACAAAGCTTCTCAGTCCCATAAAAACAGTGGGTGTTGGCAGGTGACTTCTAGACTCACCAAAATGAACTCTCAGGCCTGAAAAGAGAAAACTCATGAACTGGGAAGTTCAATCAGTTTAAGGCAAGCCCTGTCATGATGTTTTCAAGTTTACTAAGACTTTAAAGGGTAAGTTGTATAACTCCTTTCTGAAACCAACTGTGTTGACATGCAGCATTCCAAAGGTCTGCCACAACAGCTGGCTGGCAGATCTGATGTGTCTCTTCCAAGAGAAATCCTACAAATAATCCCCAACACCTTTGGACGAACTTAATCTGAAGTTTACACTCTCTAAAGTTAATAATATGTGGTTGTATTTCTTCCAGCAAAAAAGCAATTTTTCTAGTTCTATTTTGTTTGTATTGGATATGGAACATTAGCTGCTGTATCAGTCTTTTCTTCTTTTTGTTTGTTTTGAAAGGCAAAAAAATAGTTTAAAACAAATTTTATTGATAACCTGCCCAGATTTAGTGCAGAAAGATCCTCCAGTGTTTAAAGATCTAGGTAACCCAGGTGTGAATTTACAGATTGAGAATTACTTTTGAAGTTTTTTATACTGTGCACTACAAATGACGTCAACACAGTTCTTCATCTCACTCCTACTGCAGCTGTACTCTCCTAAGGGAAGGTTTTTCATAGGTTTAATTTACCTTTGTAATCCATTGTTTTGCTTTGATGTGCAGTACAGGGTAAATTGTTCCATTTGGACTGCTTTGTACCTGTGGTGAATAACAATGAATAATGAATAAGATCTTTCCAATGAACGATGTTCAGTGAGATCAGACAGTGAGGAAAGGCCACTCCCCACTCCTCCCCTCTCCCTTTCAGTCAAAGAAGGGAAAAAACCAACGTGTCTGAAAAGACAGCAATGCCTTTCAGGCCAGCGTGTTAAAAAACCCCAGAAATTAAGGTTTGAAAAGCAAAAGAAGTATTTTAAAGGTTAAAGCGAAGTTTAGATGACTTTCTAAAGCTGTTAGCACTGCCCTTTACTGAGGCAGAGTGGTGCAGTGAGTACTGGCAGTGATGTGCAGGCAGGTCAGACTCTTTGAACTAAAGGTGTCCCAAAATGAAGAACTGCTTTATTTTGAAGTGGTGAGATGGCAGGGGCTGGGTCCAACCTATGGGGCTCAGCTCTCACCAGTGAGAGCCCCACTGTGCTGAGGTCTGCTGCAGAGTGAGCAGTGCTTTCCCCACCTGCGAATAAAACACACAGGCATCAACCCAGCAGAACTTTAAGGGTGATGGGGGAGGCAGAGGAGGCAGAGAAAGGCTCTCCCAGCCCTTGGACCCTCAGCAGCAGGAGCCCTTCCCCACACAGCAGAAATCCCAAGAGGGAGTCCTTTATGTTTTGTTCATAAACACGTCCCTCACGCCCCCTTTGGCTGCCCCAGGGCTGGCAGGTGCTGCTTCCCCGAGTGTGGTGCACCCACCGCTGCATGCTCTCCTTCCCAGCTTCCATACACAGATGCAAGACCCGGCAACACCTGCAGGGACATGTCCAGAAATGGGCTTGCTTGGGCAACCAGCAACACATTTCTCTGCTCTTGTACTTCCCCAGTGCTTCCCTACAAATTAGCTAAGCAGGGTATTATCCAGGGAAAGCTTTTAAAGCTCATCTCTCCCACTCAGCAGCCCTTAGAGTGGGAGAGCTCAGCCTTGGAAGAGGAGGGGTCAGGCAGGGGCTGCAGGACCCTCTTCAGCATCCTGTTTAAATCAGCCCAGACTCGTGCTATGCATGAACAGTTGTATTTTCTTTTCTTCTCCTTTGTGGCTACAGAGGTCACCTCTCCTCATGCAGCTGGAATAGTCTTAGGGGACCTGCAGGACCTGTGCATGTGGAAAAGTTTCTCTTCTTAAAAAAAAAAAAAAAAAAAAGCTTTCAGTGGAGTTCAGCCTCCAGAAATAGGAGCGGGCTCACGCTACGTGACTAGACAGCCTTACATGAACCAGCTGCAAGTACTCCACGGCCCAGAAGCCGCAGTTTAAAACTCCTTATGCAGAGCTGACCATAGGAAATACTCAGGAAAAAGAAAAATATACCAGAGCTTCCATGCTCCATTCATAGCCAGATGGCTCCAGTACAGGGTGGCAATTGAACTTTTAAGTCAGCAACAGCAATAACAGAAAGTACAGACTGCCAGTCCTTCTAAAGTGGTTATTCTTGATTGCTGTCTGTGCAGAGACTTAGTATGCCTTTGGGGCATGAGGCACAACAACTCAGTTTATAATATCTTAAAGAAAAATTGCCAATTTAATGTTAGAACTGTCATTTTAATGAAGAAGACACTGGCTCAATGTCAACTGTCCTAAATGTTGAGATGATGACCAGAATGACTAGGATTATGAATGGCACTGCTTTTAAATGACTATATAATCCTGACCAAATAATAACCTTGTCACTCAGTGCACTTGATGTACTTGTTAATACATATCTAGTTGTGGGTGCATAATTCACCCATCGAATAATGAGAATTGCTTGATGTTTGTAAATCATAATGAAACACCTGGATTGAAACACAAAATATAATTTACTAGTGCATATTTACCCATCCGATGGGTATGCAATCCATTTTTGCCTCAGTCAAGTATTGTCTTGGTTTCCCTTTGTAGAGGAAGAGAATATAAAACCCTCTCTAAAGGCAAAAGTACCAAATAGTGACTATTCAGGTTGTCTGTTTTGCTAGCACAACTTCTACAGCAGGACACAGTGTGCTATGGCTTTTCCTTCTCTTACCCTGCTGACTGCCAGCTCTGCATTTCAGGTCAGCGGCTCTGCAGCTGGGTCTGATTATGCTTCTGCAAAGCTATGAAACTGGGGAGACTGGCTGGGTGTTTTGCACAGCCTGGGAAAATAAGTGCACAAATTTATTTTTAAATTAGATGTGAGTACTTAATTCAGTGGCACCCGTTTGATCTATGCAAGGAGATACTTTAAAATTATAACCCACAGAATTCTCCCACTATTCCCATAATCGGTCCGTGTTTGTTTCTCTTTCAGGTATTGCTTAGCAGAAAACCATGGGCAATTTCAAAGGGCATGCCCTCCCTGGAAGCTTTTTCCTTCTTTTTGGCTTATGGTGGTCAGTGAAGTATCCACTGAAGTACGCCTGTCGAAAAAACAAGAATGCTTGCTACCTTGGTTCCAGGGCAGGATTCCAGCGCCTGGAGTTTGTTGAGGGCATCATCAAAGCTGTCTTTGCCCTCATTGGTAAGTGAGGTGGACTAAGGGCAGGCCATACTTTTTAACACTTTTTTTCTTTAAATTTTGTTCTCTGATAAAATGGATCTCCTTGTGTTTTGCTATTTTGCCCTTTAACCACTGAGAAGTGGTGGGGCTACTGCTGTTAATGACACGGCTGTGGCCGTAACATGTTTTCATCCGTAGCGCACGTCTTGAGCTTCTGTGAGGTCTCCCGAACACTCTTGACCACTTGACCACTCCTGACCATGTGTCAGTGTTCATGTACTGTTCTCTGTTCAGGGAGGGAGATAAGATATTTAGGCAAGGGGATCTCATTTGCATGCTGGGAGCACCAGACTGTGAAGGTGTTGCTTTTCTATTTTGAACACAACCACCTCAGATGTCGGAAGCCTCCACTGATTCATTGATAAAATCTGTAAATGATGCAGATGATTTTCTGATTAATGTCAGTCAAAAGTGAAAATATTCACAAAGAAAGACTGAACTCCAGATCTTATTGCTGCAGGACTGTTGTGATGGGGTGTGGGGGAGCTGTTTCTCCTTCTGTTGTGTCCAGGTCTGGGTACAAACCCACAGGGATGGTTTTGAGAGCTGTGCAGCTGACTGGAAGTGTTTAGTTCTTGTTTACATCCCAGCAGGCTGTATGGCAGCAATTTTCCTTTAGAGGGTAAGTAAACTGAACAATAGAGGATCTGGGGAGTTCAGCACCTGCAGCTCAAGTTGAGAAGATCTAAATTTTAAGCATTTTTACACTTTTAGATTCTATTTGCCTGCTCTTCTTTAGATGCTCAGAGCTGCCTCGTTTCTAATCAAGGTGCAGGCTGTGAGAGTCTAGTTCTTGCTTTTCCTTCCTCTCTGTTAAGATACATCAGCACTGAAGGGATGTTGTGTCTACAGTATATATTTTATATGCCTTAAAAAATGATAAAAATCTAAATAATAGCATTCATTTTGAGGCATGACTGTGGACATCTTTCTTACAAATCCCCCAATCTGTGTCTAGAGGTAGTTTGGCAGCTAAAACATTCATCTGCTCTTTTTATTTTCACTTTGAAACAACAAACTATTACTTTAACATACAGAAATTCCAATTTCAATCAAAAGTATGGACAAAACACTTGGCTAAGACAGGCAATAAAGGCATCAGGAGTAAAACCTGCTGTTTCCATGTTAGGAAAACTGGAAATAAAGGTGGAACAACACGGCATTTGTTCTACAGCACATCTACTTATACAGCAGGATGCTGGCCTACACTTCATAAACAAAATAATTAGCTTTAATGTTTTAAAAGCATAACAACTTTTAAGCCCTCCCCAAACTTCATTGATCATATAAAGCATTTAAAAGCAGTCTTCCATTGCTGGAGTACCTCAGCTAGTTAGCAAGACACCGAGGGGCCAAGGTAAGGGAGAGAGGGAAGCAGTGATTCAAATACTACCTCGGTGTACATTCCCATGGGACTTTTAATAACTCTGCACGGTGAAGGGGTTTCCTTTTATGGCTCTAGAAGAAAAATCCCCTTTGAATTATGAGTCTGAACTCTGTCGTCCTGCATGTGGCAGGGCACTGAAATGGTAAATCTTTCTTTTGGAGACTTCAGTGTGTTATGCTCATGTCAGAACCATTGGGAAAGGCAGCTGAAAAATTTGGTCAGAGGACTACTACAATAGCAATTGTTTAAAAGAAGAAAAAGCAGCACAGAATTGCTGTTCTCATTTTCACTGCTGGAAACTGCAAGATGCAAATAATTCCACCAAGAGTGGAGCTGAAGCCTGATTTCCTCTGGCTCTTCACTCTCCAGATTATGTGATGCTAAAACCTCAAACTTACTGGCATTATGCTGCATGGGGGTATATTGCTGCCTAGTTTGTGTGAAGACTTGGCATCAGTTTATACCTTAAGTACCAGAACAAATGGTTTTTCTTCTTGTTTCGTGCACAGGAATGGTGGCTGAGCAGTTTGTTCCTGATGGACCTCATCTGAAGCTGTACAACTACGAGAAGAAGCACTGGGATCACTTGATGAACTGGCAACATGCCACCATGTACCTCTTCTATGGCATTTCAGGGCTGGTGGACATCGTGGCGCATGGGACCAACGTGCTGCCAGCGGCCATTGACAGGATGATGCTTTCCTTGGCAGTCTTTATTGAAGGTCAGTTTAGCTCTCCCTGCAGGAATGCGCGTGAATCCTGCGGATGGGGATTGATCATGGGTCCGGGAATCTCAAATCAGCCTTAGAGACTGACCCTGTGGGAGCTGGGTGTTTCACTCCCTGAAACTGACTCAAACAAAGATCAGTCTTGGCCCTCCTTACACTGCTGAGGCTTTGTCTGCAGCCCAGGTCACGAGCACGCATTGTAGAGGTGAATCTGTGAAAGAGGTGAGTCTGTGCTTTCCTGACTGCCTCACACAGCAACAGAAATGTTATGAAATAGCATCAAAAGCCTGTTTTGGGTAAGTAGCTCGGGCACGTGTTTGATGTAGGTACTGACATGGTACACAGCTAGTTAGCTAAAGCCAGCGTGAGTGAAGGTGATACTGGCATAGAGAGAAATGCCAGAAATGCTTCGCTGTTTTCTAAGAGCAGATGAAGGGAAATTGCAAGGGAAGAAAAGATCTTAAACTGGTCACAATTTATTCCAGGTTTTCTCTTCTGCTACCATCTCCATGGGAGAGCCATGCTGGATGTTCACGTTCATCAGTTACTGCTATTTGCTATCTTTGGAGCTGCTGCCTGCATATTTCTGGAAGTTTTCTTCCGTGGCAGTATTGTGCTAGAGATGCTCCGTACAAGCCTCTGCATATTACAAGGCAGCTGGTTCTGGCAGGTAGGTCACTTTTCTGCCCTTGTAATTTCTTCCTCACCAGAATTAGTCATTTAACCCTTTGCAGAGGTTTCACACGTGATATAAATACCTTTTAAACACAGACCTCAAAAGACTTATAGAAAACAATGCACTCTCAATGTTCCATTAAAGAGATAAAAGTATTCCTCATATCCATTTTACAGAAGAAGAAGCAGCAGCCATTTTACTTCAAGTGCCTTTTATTTGAATCAATAAAAAAGCTGAGGTGTTTTTCTTGAGCTCTCCATCACTACAGTCATTGACCATTCTCTCTGATCCCTGTAACATCCTGTTCCAAATTCACCATCCAAATGGCAGTGATTTTAGAGCATGGAAATATATGTTGTTCTTTACAAAGAGAGTCTCCACTGCCAGCTGCTGGAGCAGGGAGCAGATGCCCAGGGTAGTACTGGACAGGTGGGTGAGGCAAAGGCCTCATTGGCATTGCCAGGTTCAAAAGGTACTTAAGCTACAGATTCTCATTAGGAGACTGAGTGATATAAAGCCTCCTGCTTTTCTAGTGCTCTGGGAACTGAGCAGCAAAAAGAACAGCCAAAACTTCGATATTTCAGGGATGTGGCTCCCAAAAGGACTCTTCAAAATGTAGCTTCTATGCCCTCACTTACTTGTGAGTCTATGCAATAACAGATATTTGATAGCAGCCCTTTCTCTGCTGTCAGAACAAGAGAGAGATTTAAGGAGTTGCTGTGAGTTTGTAGCAGAAATAGGAGCACGAGTGCTGATGTGTGTTTCATCTTATAGTGGAGAATTGAGGTCACTCCAGTGATTTTTCTTTCCGGCATGTCTAGACTGGCTTCCCTTTTTTCTATGCTGGCCAGACACCATGAATAAAAACGTTTGCTGTTTCTTAGGAGAACTGGACACTCAGCACCAAATCAAATATTTAAATGCTTGCTCTGGCATGAAGACAGACCTTAGAATTGGCTGTATTTTTCTATAAGTGAACTCAAGAATGTGGTGCTGCAGCACTTGCTGTTTTATTTTCTTGTTTGTAAACTTTCAGTTGGTGATTTCAGAAACTTTGCATAGGAGGAATAGATGCAACCATTTATTCATTGTTTTCTGCCTAGTCTAATTATAGAACAGATTATTTCTTTAGCTCTAGGGACAATGTGGGTTTTGTTTCAAAGTCAAAAATTGAAGTACTAAAAATAGAAGAAATTGAAGTGTGGCTTTTTTCACACCTGCATCAGACTTCAACCATCTGTGTGACTGAAAACCACACACTGGCTGCAGCACAGGAAATTGGTAAAAGGTAAAGGGACTTTCTTTCTGCATCATCAACACCCTCATTCATTGAATTCTCTGCATGGAAATGCAAAATGCACTCCCCTCCTTCTTCCTCTCCTCTTCCCAGTTTCTAAATTCTCAGCTGAACTTCTGCGTGGCGACTCTGAAGAGTATTAAGCAGTGCAGAGGGTTGGTGTTTGTCGTGCAAGCTCTGTGTAGCCACAGGATTAACAGTTTTCCCATCTTATGCACAGATCTTTCCCAGCTCTGAATAAACAAATCAACTACATATTTCACATGAACTTGGATGAGGAAGATTCATTTTTATGCCATTTCTGACCTTTCCCTTGGATGGCCCAGAAGAAATGGACTTGTGGCTCCCCTTTAATCATTGATTATTCATCCTCTCAGCCATGTAAGGCATTCCCAGATGCTGCTGGGATGAAGCAAGGCAGTGCAAATGGCCGGGCAGGTTTTCTGATCTGTGAGGTGATTTCGGTTCAGAGCACACAGGGCTGAGCACCAGCCCCTCTCCTTACAGTGCACAGTTGTGATTGTTGCAGGGCTGGGTTGTTGGGCAGGTGCCTAAATTCTCTGGGCAAGAGCAGTGGGTCTCTGGGACTGGCTCTGCATCTTCAAAGGCATTCCTGCACAGAGTTGAATAAAGGGATCCATCACACCTGAGAGTGACTGCAAAAAAAGTTCTTTATAATAAACACAGAAATAAGCAACACCATAAGAGAATTATATGTCTGCCTTGTGATGGGTAGCATAAAACATGATATGGCATAGGATGCACGTCAAATGACATGTACTGAGTATCTTTTATCTTACTACAGATTGGCTTTGTGCTTTATCCTCCAAATGGGAGCCCAGAGTGGAATCAGACGGATCATACTAACATGATGTTCCTGACTATGTGCTATTGCTGGCATTATGCCTTTGCTTTTCTTATACTTGCAGTGAATTACACTATTGTCAACTGGTAAGTTACTTGAAACACTAAAACTTTGGTGACTTGTCTATTTAGTGTCGTAGGAGCTTTATTTTAGAAAAGTTTCACTGACAAATGAAAAGGTTTCTATGAAGTAATTAATTGTCTTGCAAGGTAAAATAAAAAATGTTATTAGTAATCAATGAAAAGCAAATGACATTGCTTCAATAGAAAGGGGGAAAACATCCACAAATACAGCTCTGATAGCATAATACTTCTCACATAAAATGAGCTCCAATAGTCTTCCACATTTGTAAGTGCGTATAAAGTCAGAAGTAGGAGATTCTTTTTACCTGCCGAATCCTGTCTCCCACTGCTCATCTCTGCTAATTTTAAGTGTCTTAGTGAGCAGGCTTCATGACTTTACTTTGAAGACTATTACACAGAATTCCTTGCTAGAAATTTCCTGTGATCAGGCCTGATTTCTTTTTCATTAGCCATTTTCATCCCCTAGTGTCTAAAGTTAGCCCTTTTCCTAACTGCCCCGTGTTAATTCTGACAAAATTCCAACTGCGGTGTTAATCTGTCTATAAAAATGCCTCTGCCATCAGATCACAGAATATGATCACCTTCTGCCCACAGGACCTCACCAAGCCTTTGCCTGCAGTGACCTAAACATGCTTCTCACCCCTTGCTTGATCCCTACCATCCTAATAGCCCTATTTAATCATGTTAAATACGTAGTTGTTCCAGTCCTGTTTTGCACTGACGTGCCAGTTCTTTTTGTATCTCAGTCTGAAAGGCACCAGCACTCAAGGCTGGGTAACTGGTTTGCTGTGTGAAGAATGGCAGCTCTTGAGAAGGTGGCAGCAATCTCACATGCCTTATGCTGCTGGGACGAGTGGCTGCTGCAGCATCAGACGAGGCCTCAGGGGAGGCTGATCATAGCACACTGGCAGAGTTCCCCTCCAAGGGTAGTTTGGCCAGACTCTCTCTTTCTCACAGCTTTATGGTCCCTTCCCAAGTGAACACAGTGATTGGTCTTGTGCCTGCACAACACTGAACCTTCTGGAGGGTACACTGAGGTTTTTTACAGCACTCTGTGATATGTCCATAGGAACAAGAGCTTACAAGCTGTACAGTCAGGTGGTTTCATTAAAGACAGCACTTCCTAACCATAGAATCATAGAATGAGTCATCCTAACTCACTGATGAGAAGAGTTAAACAGGTTTTTAGCGTGTCAAAAAAGGTCAGATGAGCCTTTGAGTTACTATTGACAACGTTTTTTGTTGTTGTTTCCAGGGCAGTTCGTTCGAAGGTTAAACAGTCCCAGCCCATGGAAATGGGTTTACTGAAAACATCTGAACGAGATCATGAGTCAGAAGAAGAAATTTAGTATGAGTATGGCTTGACCAGTTTGCTCACTCCAACCATTAGGCTAATCGATACCTCATTTCAACATTTCTTTGCCATCTTATTCACTCTTTGCTACAACTTGCTTTGCAAATATCAATCCCCTCTGATGTCTACATCTACACAGTTACACTTTTTTTGTGGAGGGTAAGCTTGATATTGATTCATGGTGGTTGCACTAGTACCTTGCTTATCACATGCTTCACAGAAAAGCAGACTAGTATTAGACAGACTTGGAGTGGATGAGGTGGCACAATGAAGTCTGTATGTTTGCCTCATTAAAAGCTAAGCAAAATGTTTTTCAGCTGCTGCTGGACATAAAGTTTCCACAATTAGGGTGTCTAAATATGTGTGTTCATTGCCCTGCAAGTACCTGTGGATAAATAACTGTGCGGACCTGGAAAACAGTAGACCAAGATAAAGAAACCACAGTCTTGCAGCTGTCTTGTGTAACAGCTTTGAGTCTCTGCTTGTGGCTTTATATTAAACAGAAAGAACTTCTCACTGTGAACCCATTGAGTGGTTCCCTGAAGAGTGTGTAGTGTGTTCACCCCCCCCCCAGAGGCACCACCAAGCCTGGCAGGAGGACCAAAGATGTGTATGATGATCAAAAACCAGTGCAGTTGTTCATTCTCATGCCTACACAGTCCTGTGTCTTAGCTATCCCTTTGACTTTGCAAGGCAGTGGAAGTGACTCTGCCTTCCCTTGGTGCCTGGAACAATTTCTTTTCCGGAAAGGCTGAGGGTATCCACTCAGGCAGCACCTAACTGCAGACCCAGCTTCTTTCCCAAAGCTTTTTCCTTTCCTTTGGTGGAATTTGGTGGTTTTCTGCAGGATTCATAGCAGACACGTGACCCACCACCTGAGTCAGGAGTGGGTAATTCTGCTCTGTGGGCACAATTGAGATGGTTTTGCATCCCTTTCCCTGTGTCACCCCTTCAGTCACCAGGCAGCCTCCACAGTGCTGCACTGTGACATGTGGGAGGGCAGATGTTGCCTTCATGGTAGCTCCATACCCAGCTAACAACATCAGCAAGGGAATTAAAAAACAATACTGCTTTTAATTGCATTTATTTTCTCCATCCAAACTGATCTAGTGAAAAGCACAGTGTTCATGACTAATGGCAGCAAACTGATTGCTTAAAAAAGCTAGCTAATAGAAAAGTTTGTACCTTGAAGAGATCCCAAAACCCAGAAAACCCGTAAAGGCTTTTTCTAAAACTACTTTTCCTTCAATGCAACATAAACATTTGTTTCACTTTTAAAATCTACCTTTTATCTCCCATCTTTCAAGGAGCACCTTTCTCAGCTGCACATGCTGTTAATGCTGAATTTTAGTCTGTCAGTTTTGACAGTGCCTTTCCAAAATCAGTGGTGTTGTTTATTCTGAAGGATATCATCAGAAACTACTTTGCTTCTCACAGGCAGGAACAGTGCAAATTTCTTCACTGCTTTTCTTGATAAATATATTTAATACTGTGCAAATATGAAGGTGCTGTATCTCTAAACTAAAGGGATAACCTAAATAGGATGAAAAGCACAATAAACTGGCTGAGCTTTTGTGTGTCTTCTTAGAAGACTTCAGTCGCTAATTTTAAAAATTATTTTAGATGTTTTAGATGATTGATTGGAACATTTGGGCAAAATGTTCCAGAGAAGTTGGCTTAAATAAAATATTGTGAAGTAACACCTGTAACCAGGTGTCAGATTATCCGGATGAATCTTGTTTGGAAAGCAAGAGTAGTTGGTTCACATACATTTCTACATTTACAAATGGCAAAAAAGGCAATTGCACATTGCTAGCCTAAGATCACTGCTTTTCTTAGCAATTGTTGGCCCTTTTTTAATGCCTTTCTCTCAAGGGTCTTGAAGATTTTGGCAAATGTTAGTAAAGCCTGTCTCAGGACATTCTTGCAGGAGAGGTATTGGTATGGTATATTTGTAGCTCTGTGTCTCAGCTTTACAGTGGTCTTACTATAAACTCTGAAATAATTGTATTTACTCCACTCTGCAAATCTAAGACTTGAGTTTAATTACTGTGGCTCCATTAAAATCAGATTTTCTGTAGAAGGAAGATCCATGGCTTCCCTGAGGAGCCTGCCTGTTAATTGAAGCAGAGATACATTTGCCAAATGTATCCGTGTCACGATCTTGCCTTCATGGCACATCATCACTGTTGTCTCTAAATTGTGGGGATTTTTTTTAAAGGGCAGACTCTTTTTCCTGTTAGAATGGTTGGGCTACAAAGCTTCTGTAGTGCTGGGCAGAGAGGAGGATGGTTATGCATCAAAGAGAACTTGGGGATTGTTAAAAAAGTCTGTCACAGTAAGCCAAAATCAGTTGATGAAGTGAACCTCACGGGTGAGCTGTGCATGTGGAAGGTGCTTAGCAAAATCTCCTTTTGAAAAAAACTCCCTGCTTTTACAGAAGCAAAAAGTGACAGTACTTGAACTCATCAGCCAGAGAGTGGCTGCCTGACACAGTTCCTCCCGTGCCCCCCCCTGCCTGGGGACTCTGGCTCTGTCCTTACCCACATCCAGCAGTGGCTGCAGAGACAGGTGTTTTCTTTGGAGAAAACCTGAGCAGGATTTGGCCTGCCGAGAACTATCACCTGCACCTCCCTCTGTGTCCCTGCTGTGAATCTCCTGTAAATGATCACACAACTGGACGAATAAGCCCATCACACACGTCTGCTGGCTTTGGTGCAACCGTGCTTTGCAAAGACACCTCTAAAGAAGCCCAAACTGGAGGCTGATGCAGACTGGGACACAGAACTGTAGGGCAGGCTTTGTGCAAAAAGCTCTCTCCTCACATCAGAAAAAATGGCATTGCATTATCAAACTTGAAGAAATGCAACGAAAAATAGATCTTGAAGTCTCAAAGAAACAGCAGTCTTTTGAATTTAATTTTCAAGACTTACAGTACATGCAAAGTGAGTGTCATAAGTGGGGGTTTGTGCCTGAGAAATTTGTGGTGCCACAAAGGAAAGAAACACCCTGTTTCAGAGTGGGGTTTTGCCACGTGGAACACCTGACCCATTCTCCTGTGTTCAAAAGACATGTCCAGGAAGAGTAGGGCATCTATTACAGTGAAAAAGGTACAGCACTCATTATTTCACAAGCAACAGGTATTGCCTGAGTTGAATGAGGGGAGGGAAGTCTGACAAGTTTACAAACACCACTCAGAAAAAGGAAGCTGCTCTCAAGAAAATTTAAATTATTTTAAAAGTTTGGTGCCTTTGAAAAACTATATGGTAGTTTATACTATAAAAAATACTCCTGTAATTTTATTTAAATAAAATTGATTTATTCATGTAAGATGTCTGTCATGTTTTCAGGGGGAAAAATATAACCATTTATGGGACAGGATGGGGTGGGATAAACAGGTTACTCTCATAACACATGTGGACATTTAACAAGTTGCACTTGAATTCAAGAAAGGTCGGTACTACCTCGTCATTAGAAACTGTGATATTTGTTCTATTGTCTGTAAATAAATACTTTTTCCCCTTGTAACTAAACACAGCATGAACGAAGAGCAAATATGACAGCAAGGAATTTGAATCCTCCAGGTTCACTCATCCTTAAAACTTAGGCACAAAAATCTTCAGTGGATCTGGTACCTCAATGCCCTCACCCCAAATGTTTCACTTCCTCCAAACTATGGCAGTTGGGGTAGGAGTTGCTGGTACAGAAGTTGGTGGAAGAAAACAGAATAGTTTTTTATCCAAAAAGCCCTTCAGCATGTGCAGTAGTGGATGGGAGCCCGACTCCCAAGGACTAAGCAACAAAGAGCACATCTGTTAAAAGGGAGAAAGACAGCTGGAAAACTGCCGGAAAATTTGTCCTTAAAATCTATTCTAGGTACAATATGTGCTTGCTCAAAATATGTGGGAGTAAAAAGCCTAATATTTGTCAAGTAAGGCATAACTTGTCCTCAGATGACTTTTTTTGAACACTAATGTCTATCTCTTCGCTAGGTAGCTGTTGCTGTTCATGGATTTCTGTATTTGATACACTTCTTAGAAGATGAAAACCATAATTATAAATAATACAACAATACTACTTTGCAATTTGATTTGGAAAGCAAGCTCCCACCCATAGACCTCTGCCATTTACTGACAAAACACTCTGCCAGAGATGGCACCTAAGAGGTCAATGTCACAGTAAGGGCATGAAATTGGAGCAGAAATGGTTTTGCCTACATGCCATGGTTACCAGCCACTGCCTCCCTGAGGAGGAGAAAGAAGAAATGGAAAACAGGCTGCAGATCCATATAACTGAATAGCAATTAAGCAACAAGAAATCAGTCCCAGCACTCTTAAAAGCATGGGAGGGGCAGCTGTGTTCATGGTATACAGCATTCCAGCCTGCCTCCAGTGTTATTTACCAGGGGCAAGGTTCTCAGACACGTGGTGGGATTTTTATGACTCCTGTGCCACAGGAAACAGTAATGCCAATCTCCCACTTCCAGTGGGAATGACAGTCGGAGTGAAAGCTTGCACTGATTTGGTGGAATTTTACCGGTTTGTGACTCTGACTCAGATGCAGTTGACACATTAAAAAAAAGTCAAAGATGGTGTTTACTGCTGGCACCACACTTAGTGCACACTTGAAAACAAAAAAGAAAGGAAATAAGAAACATCTGGCTCTAATTAAGGCTTAAAAGAAATGGAGGAAAGCAGAAGAAACATATCCAGTCACTCAAGAGCGATTTTATCTCCCTGCAGCTGCATCACAGATACAAATTTGCAAGCGTTAAGGTTTCCTTTCAGTTTGATTATTCTATCATATAAACATGACTTAATATTTTCATAAATGAAAGTATACTATCTTTTAAGAGGTGTTCATTCATTTGTGTTGGTTTTGCCATCTGGTGCCTTAAGTAATTTTTTTTCTCTGTGTTTTATATAAAATGTTCATATGAAGTTAGAAATTCACAATCTGTTTTGCTCACAATCCTACTGCAACCTCCCAGCTGACAAACTGTCTTCCATTTGCAAAGCTGGGCTTGCTCCCCAAAGTTTCAGACTCTTAGTATTTTCTGTATCTAAACTCAACATTCTGGTCAAAGACATCCATGATCATGTTAGCCAGGTAAAGGAAAAAAGCAGGGATGCTATTTCCATTGAACAGGAAGGGCAGTGTAAGTAACCATGAGAATGAATTACAATATCTTTCCTATTTCGTCATTTAAAAATATCTGCAATCATCTAGCAGCATTTCTATTAGCAAAGAACTCAGATCTGTGATTCAGAAGCTGGGTATGCTTTTAATATACTGCAAACCTCAGAGTCAGCTTAGCAAAGCTGGATGTAGCTTAACTTAATGTCACTGAACTGTTCTGTGCCTCAGGGTTGCAATCTTCAAGATCCAAATTACGCTTGGTTCTGCTTTGTCTATAAGAGTCCTGCTCAGGAATGAGCATCTTCCTGTGTGTCTCTCAGATTCAGTTTTACATTCTTGTCCCTTTAAACAGCAGAAAAGCAAACATTAACTATGTATGGCAAGAGGCTGTAAAGCAATTAACATGTCCAAGGGTCCTAAGCATTCTCTGTGAGCAGGATGAGAAGTTTCTGTCCAGCTGAGCATTGCTGCTGCTCACAGTTTGGCAGCAGTGGGAGAGCTGGGCCATGCAGCCATCAGGCTCCCAGGGCTTGCCTGGGCAACCCTGCAAATACTTCCAAGCCCACGGGAGGGCCAGGCATTGGGATGCACACTGGGGCTGGCCCTCAAGCTGTGCCCCCAGACTTTGCCTGATGCCTTAGGTTTTAACTTTCGTATTTTTCAAATCCTGTACTGCCTAGTGTGTAACTCTGAAGTTTCTTGTAGCCTATTAACTTCTGCTCTCTCGTGCTAGGCACACATAACAAAGCCTCTCCAGGCCTGCTCTCCAAGGACACCCAAACCATCCTAGGCCCAAAAAGTATAAACCAAAAGCTTCTAAAGGGGGGGCAAGCTGAGGGGAAATGACATCATTAACTGAAGCTTTAATTGGAGAATTAACCCTGATATGCAAATGAACCAAACCTATAAAAGTGTGAAGAACTCGTGACCTGCCGTCCATCTTGGGGTCTGTCTTGGCAGTAGCCTCTGGCTCCCCAGGATGTACCTTTGAAAGCCCTTCAAATAAATACCTACTTTTATTCCCTTACTTCTGTCTAGTCTCTGTTTACAGGAGGCCTCTCAAGGCATCACACCCAGCCCCACACATGGCTGCCCTGCCCCACAGAGCCCCGTGTCTGCCCCTCTGATGGAGCCTCCCATTCCTTGGCAATCCCCTTGGGGCAAACTGCAGTTTGGCATCTTACAGAGGGAAAGGGCTCTAGTGGCCCCTGGGTGCCAGGGGCAGCTGTTTCCTCCCCCCCTCAGATTCTCACCCATCAGCTGGATGCCATGGCCCCTGCACCCTCCTCGTGTCACTGTGTTGGTCCCAGCACTGAGGATATTTTCCCTTTTCTGTTTTCCATGCTAATGAGAATAACATGGAGAGAGGAAAGATCTGGGACAAGAAACACACTTGTAACACCAGGGCTGCCACAGGCAGGCAGGCAGACCACCCCACAGCTGGACAGAGCTGCACCCAGAGGGACAGCATGCAGCCCGTCCCTCCTAAAGGCTTGTACCAGCCTGTCACTGCTGTGGCACAGCCTGTCTTTAACTAGAACCTCTGTGAGCAGACTATTAAGACATTTGGCTATCTGAAGAAGCACATTAACAATTTTGGTGCTCCCATTTGTAAAAGCAATCTTAATTATTTCAGCGTTTCCTTAGTCTCTCCTATGACCTTAGGTGCTTTCTTCCATAGAGACTGTCTTGATCACCTGATACGAGACATTTTTTATTTTCCGTTTCAACATTTTGAATACGAGTGTGAGTATCATTATGAATACCTTGCAGATTGCCACCAAGGAGATTAAATACATATCTTATCTTATTCATCTTTATTCTTGATAATGCCTTACACATCTTAACAATCTGTAAGGTGTTAAAGGAATCATAGTCTGTAGTATAGCAGTATCAGTATCAGTATCAGTAGTATCTAATGGCTAGACCTTTGGGCCACATCCCAAGAGCACAGAACCCCTTTTTTTGGCTGCACTATTTCTGTACATCCTTCTCATATTATATCAGGTTTTGAGTCCTGTTTTTTTAAACTGAGATGGAATTGCTTTGGTAATTAAAAAAGCCAAACAAATCTCCTTTCCTCACTAGTGAGAAACACCATGTAAAAACAAGGTACTGTTCCTACTCACACAATGGGCATTAATCCACTGAATGCTGATGACAAAAAAGACATGTTTATTCCAACTCATTCTTAAAATAAGTCTGTTTTCTTCTTCACTTTGACTGTGTTGACTTTCACCCTGTGCCAGCCAGTACTCCCACTTCCCTCCAGGGTACATGCAGGTCTATTGTGAGGATCAGAGTCAGTTCCCAAGAGGTAATTAACACACAAGTTCCAAAACTCTTTTTTCATAGGTGGAACAGAAAAGGTTAAAGTTTTATCAGTAGTTAATGGTTTATCACAAGAGTATGATGTGTAATAGCCATTTCATAGCATTGCAGACAGCCTGCACTACAACATGCCTTCACTCCACTGGGACAGAATTTTGGTTGGAGTTACCTGTTGTGTGGTGACTGTGACCCTTTTGGGGCTGTGTATTTGGCAGCTCCACAGGTTCAAAGCAGGTAAGAAATTATTCTACCCCATTTGACCTCTTTGGGTTCTTTTTCCTTTCCTTAAATATTTAAGCACAACTGCTGACAAACATAATTACATCCATGTTGCATGCTTCTCAGGTGGAAATATTTTTCTCCTTAAAATAATGTTTAAAGAAGCACCCCAGACTTTGTATGCTGCTGTAAAACAGAACAGGGTGACAAACAATCTCTGGAGTGTTTTCGCTGTAACATGTACACCGCTCATGACCCCTTTGATACAACTTTGAGAAATGTCTTGACATTTTCTCACTCCTCTGGTAGAAATCTGATTTATTTTTCAAAAGACAAAAATAAACCTCTAGGTAGTATAGTAAATTGTATTTTAAAAAGGAAATATTTACTTTGCAGATCCTGGTATGTTTGCATGCATGTAGCACCTGTTCATGTTTTCATTGCAACTTGCATTGCTGAAAAATTTATTGAAAGCACATCAGAGATTTGCATTTTCTATATCTGAAAATCAGGTCAATGTATTCTTGTAAAATATTTCCGTGTGCAAACGCGGAGCAGAAAGCTGGTCAGTGTTTCCTCTCAGCAAAATACTCACTATACTGATGTGACACAAAACTACGCACACACCTATATTCAAAATTAATTGAAAGAATCAAAGAGTCCTGGCTGCTTGTCCAGCAGAGAGTCAGACATGATTTAAGACCAAGAAGCCTGAAGAAGAGTTTACATGAGGATTCATTAGGTTTCATTTACTTCATGAGATTTATCAGATGTTTGTAGGGATTGAACATACCTGAGAGAACATACCTGAGAAAGGACACAAAAGTAAACAGGTATTATTTAACATATGTCAGTATTAATCTACCTTTGTTACTATCAGTATATGCTCAGAGCTTTGTTTGACTTGATGGAGCCAAAGCCAGATGAGATTGGAGTTAAGTCTCAGTGCAGCGTGGGGATACCTCTGCTTGTGCCTAACACAGGTGCAGGCAAAGAGCTGCTAAGAAAGGCATTTAAACTGCAGCTACTTCAGGGAGGGAAAATACCTCCATGCCCATCTGGTGCACTGCTTGCTGTGTATAGTGATAGAGTTTTTTCTTTGTTCAGATTTAAACCACAAGTACCAGCATCAACAGTTCCCCATGACACTCGATTAAAACACGCTCAACAGTTCATGGTGACCTGGTATTATGCAAGAATCATATAGTTCTAGTTTAGAAATATATGTGGTCAAAAATCAGCAGGCTTCTTGACATGATTAATGTCTGCAAAACTTAAAAGACAAAGAAGATGTTTTCTGAATCTTAAAATAAAACCAGAAGAACCCCACGGTTTTAAGCCAGTGCCACAATTACTGGAGCCTGGTGAGTTACTGCATGTGTAGTAGGTGTGACTGCATTAGTCAGCTCAGGAATTTGCATTTGTGAAAGACACAGATTTCCCTCTGAAAAAAAAAAAAGCTTCATGCAACCTTGAACAGTAGGCTAGGAAAAGTTACCAGGAAGCACTAAATAGAGGCACATTTCGCCTGGCATTAACAGGTCTCGTGAGTGCCACGTTGTTACAGAGGAACTCTTCCGGGGAATGCAAAGATAAGGCTGATGCCCTTTGCTGTCACCTGCCCTTTGCTGTCACCTCCCCTTTGCTGCACGGGCTTCACGGCAGCTCTGTCTGCACCTCCAGGGGTAAATGCTGAACTTTTTACCCCACAGCTGCCTGCTTTTCTGTTTTGTTGCTTTCAAAGGAGGGTGAGCCCAGTTGTCCTTTTCACCTTTCCCTTTCCTTGCACTCCTTTGCAGCCCGTGACCAGCATTGCCCCAGCCGGCTGCAGCAGCAGCAGCTCCAGCACTGCTCCCACTCGAGGCTGTCCCAGCCACTGCTCCTCCGCTGGCAGCCCAGGGTCCAGGCGTCTGCAGGGCAGCCCTGCTCCCTCCCTGGCTCTGGGATCCTTTGTGCCAGATGACCCAGCAGTCTGCCCGGCCTGGCTGCTTCGGGTTCGTGCTCACCAAGCAAAGCAGAGGCTCGGAGCTGTGCCGCAGGTTCCCCAGTGTCCGGTGGGTTCCCGGGCTCCTAGTCCAAAGCAGGGTCTCTGCCACATGGCCCCAGGTGCCACATTGTGTGCCCGGCTGGTGAGACAGTGCTGCTGGGCAGTGCAGCAACAACTGCGTGACCAGACACCCAGCTCCCACAGATACAGATGTTCTCCACAGCTGCTTAGCTGGGCCACACAAATCTCGGTTGCTGGAGGAGATTTCCTTTCCTTCCTGTAAGATTTCCAATGGAGAGATGATGTGTTTTGAAAAGCTGATGGCTAGTACAGACAGTACCTAGCGACACTTAGAGGTTATTCCACTATCATCAGAGACATCTGGCTGCAGTGGAGCAGAGACAGCCTGAAACACAACTGCTAAATAGCAATAACATGAACAAGAGCTGAGCAAAGAGTGCCAAGGACAGAATTACCTCTGCTACGTGGCACAGCCCTTACAGTTTGCAATTATCTTCCAGTTATATGAATCCCATTAAAGAGTAAGAAGTTAAGCAATCTCTTTAGTGCAGGGAGAACATTAGAAATATACAGTGACACATGTTCCCGGCAGCGCTGTTTACTTTTGAATGTTCTGGCTTTACTCAGTTTGTCAGTGTCTCAAAATACAGGCATTAAAATATCAGATCAAATGGCAGTCCTCAAATCCAGTTTTCTGCATTATTTGAAGCCATACACTACACCCAGTGCATGGGTGTGCAATTTCCACTGTGAACCTCATTGGAAAGGATTCCAACTCCATCCCTCACTTAGGGACCTGGTGAGATTTACTGTGAGGAAATCTCGGCCTGTAGAGATCCCCCAGATCTTGGATCCATCTTTTTAAGACTGAGGTCCACCAATCCCTTCCCTGTTGCAATTTCTGCTGCAGAATGCCCCTTAGCCATTCAAGATTTGCCAGTCTCTTTTTAAAAAACCTTAACATTTTTGCTGTTCACAGGAAATACCATAATATTTCAGAAATTTCTAAGACCTGCAATTTCCCTGCTATTGCTTAGACTGTGTCTTTTTGTTTCCTGAAGCTGTGGCAGCCAGTTCAGTGACTACTTTGAAGAAAACCTACTATTTCTGCCAAAAGACAGAATAAAAATTGTCACCTGTCCTGGAGTGGGTATAGAGGCAATAGCAAAGATGGGGCATGGAGTTTTTTCTGTTTTATCCTATAACGCCTGTCTTAAATCATAGCATCTTTATCTGATTTTTGGATATGTGACTATCCATGTCCTTGTTATTGTTCTAGGCTCTTCGGCACTGGGAATCTCCAGCATTGTTTTGCCTTCTTGGTCCTGTGAATTCCTGCAGAAGTAATTTGGGTTTATTATGGGCTCAAAAGTTTGATCTGGAGGGCCACACTCCTGCTCATTCAGCATCTACACAAAACCGTTCCCACCCACGCTGGTTTGGGAACACAAATTTCTGTTTGGGAGCTTTGATCCCACGTTCATGCCATTGGTTTAGGGGCAAGTGACTGAGTACATGGGTAAGATTATGGGTCATATATATTTTTTAGCTGAGGCTTCAAAAATATCATGTTTCTTTCTTTCCTTCATAATATTAAATAGATACATTGTTTTACATACCCATTAATGAAGATACATATATACACATAGCTTGATTCTTTATTTACACAGGCACTACAGAACACATGGAACCTCTGTGCTTCTGTCTGAACAGTGGCAGCTGTCAGGATGGAGCCTGTGTGTGCCCAGAGGAGTGGGTGGGATCTCTTTGTCATATAGGTCAGTACAAGCCAGGCAGCACGGGCAGCTGGAATAATTTCTGGGAACCCCTCCACTTTGGTAGATCCCTGACCTTTCCCGCTGCTGAGACCTGCTCAGCGGGGTCAGATCTGCAAGCAGTGCCATGCCTGTTCTTGCTTGGTGAGGCCGTATTTTTCACCCACCTCAAAGGAGTAATATGTCTGGGGAAGACATTACAGGTTTCAACAATCTGTAGCCTGTTTCTAGCCAATTTGGCTGTTGTTTGAATTTCCCTGTTTGAAGATCACAGTGACTTGAAAATCTGATTCAGACCTCAGTGACCACTGTTGCCGTGTCTGGATTTGCCCTGTGTTTGAGGACACCATCCACCTCAGCACCCTGCAGGACAATGCCTGCCTTCAGCTCCTGCTGCCACTGGCGCTGGTCTTGGATGAGTCAAATTTCCTACACCCGGAATAGCACTGTCCTGGTTGACTCCCATTTCAGGCTCCTCTGCCACAACATGGCATCTCTGCACTGCCCTGTGCTGGGAGGCTGCCAGCTCACCGAGCTGCAGGATCTCCAGAGCTGGTCAAATCCCCAGCTCACATTTTCCCAGGCCAACAATCCACAATGTGGTCAGTGTGAGACACAAATACACCGTCACGTGTCAGCTGTGCTTTTGTCAAATGATGTGACATATTTGGTCAGATGGATGTCAAAATATCTGCAGGGTATCCAGGAAAATATGCTTGGTGAAGACTGATAGGTAGATGGAAACTCCAGGTCTTCCACGTCATTTCTCTTATGACAGGATGGGCAGCACATCCAACAGACAATGATGGATTGAATGAGTTCATGACTGATTGGAACATTTGGGCAAAATGTTTCAGAGAAGTTGGCTTAAATAAAATAATCATGGCTTGAATTTCAGCTCTGGAAACAAAGCATTATGATGATTCCATAATTCCCTTTGTTCACTGCTCTAGTATTCTGTATTTGATTTGCTGTGAATTGCCTTAAAGAATAGATTTTAATAGCAATAGTTGTTAAAATACATGAGGTAAGAATGTTTGGACAGACACAATTAACTTGAAATCATAATAAACATTATGGAAATTACAAACCCTGAATTTTACTCTGTGTTCCTGAGGAATGTTTACACTGTCCATCTGTCTGTTGTTCCACTTTCTTGGCACTTGCTGACCAGTTTCAACTAAATTTACTAGGTGGTTACAGATCTTAAAGGTCTCAAAATCTTATGAGTTTTGCACATATCAGTAGTTGGGTACAGAAGACCAACCCTATAAATAATCTCAAAGAGGAAAAGGAAAAGAAACCTATGCCATCAGTGAGGAGGTGGAGGCCACATGGCCAGTCAACCCAGTCTAGTCACTAAGGTGTATAAACTACCCGTGACATTTGTCTCCTCTACACCAGCTAACATTGATGGTTAAATGGAGATGTATATTTTATGTACTGAGAATATAAAGATGGATCTAAGAGGTGAGAGGGGCTGAGACATGATGGAGCATAAAGAATGTGGGATCATAGTGCTAAAGGTGTTGAGGAGGCTGGAAGAAAAGGCAGTCAGGTGGTGGGAGTATGGAGGAGGTGATCTGGTTTATTGCCAGGAAAAGAGAGCATGGCATACAGCGTAGACAACTTTTGTAACCCAATTACTTTTGTTCCAACAATGATGAAAAATTTCCACTTGGCTCGTAATTCATTGCTTTTCTACATTATGTCATGGTTATTTTCTTTCACAAATCATGACAAAGGGCCTGGTTTTCTCCTTACTTGTGGTTTGTTCTGTTTGGGTTTTTTTTCTTTTGCTTTGTTTTGTTTTATTTTGTTTTGATTTGTTTTTTTTTTAATCTGGGTGATCCTAATTAAGTTAAAATACTTGGAATAATTTGAGATTTGCATCAGTGGGAAAATTTTATTTCAGATGGACTCTCTTTTTTAAGTCTGAAACCAAGTAGTATAAGTATATAAACCAGCCCAAAGCACTTTCGGATCAAGGCTTGAATAACTAGACAGAAAAAAAAATAAAGCTTGAATAGATACTCAGGATGAGTACCTATTCGTGTATGAATGTATGTGCGTTCATAGCAACTTATTCTTGGCTTTCATCCATCAGAGGGAAGGCAGGATCATCACAAAGGCATTCAAATCCATGGGTCTAGAGAGGACTCATTCAAGACAGCTGAAAGACCTGGCTGATGCCCCTGTGGGACTCCTGACACCTATGGTGATGAAGAGAGGCCACAGAGGACTGGAAAAAGATCCTTATTATGCTCACCTTTAAGAAAGGCAAGAAGGAGATCTGGGAGAACCATAAGCCAGTCAGGCTTACCTCAGGTGCTAAAAGCATTTTGGAACACATCCTCTTGGAGTCTATTTCCACGTATATGAGAGACCAGAAGATAATCAGGAACAGCATGGATTTACATGCAGGACCAATCCATCTGAATAACTGTCTACGTAGACAACGGAAGAGTAACAAGATGTAATACACTTTGATTTTAGAGACGCCTTTGACACCATGTCCCTCAGCATTCTTGTTTGGTAGGTGAAGACACATGGGTTGGGTGAATGGACAACTGGCTGGGTTGAAAATTACCTCAACAGCCAAGCTCAAGGGGTAGTAATCTGTGACTTGACCAGGATATTGTAAAAGTAGAGCAACTCACTGGTCAATAACAGGGCAGAATCATTCAGCGTCTCCATCAAAGACCTGGACCATGACACAGCGCATCCTCTCAGCAAGTATGCCCACAACACTGAACCTGGAGTGGGGCAGAGGCATTGCTGACACAGTTAATGGCAGAGCTTAGGTGCAGAAGAACTTGAGAAACCTGAAGATCTTTCCAACAGAAACCTCACAGTGTCCAACAGGAATAAGTGCCGATCTCCGTGCCAGGGATGTTGGTACAGACCAGGAATTTGCTGGCTGAGGAGCAGGCCTGCTGGAAACTACCTGGGAGTGACGGTGGATGCCAAGTTCAACATGAGCCAACAGCATGTGGTTCTCTGCAAACAAGGTGGAAGAGCAGCTGTGTTATGTGGAGGGAGACAGGTTGATGGATACTTTTACCCTGCCCTTCCTGGCACTGGTGAGGCACCACTGGGAAACACAAGCTTAGTTTTGCCACCTGCAAGCCAGGTAAACCAGACTTAGGGAAGCTGGAGAGGGTTTAGCAGGATGCAGTGAGGTCAGCGAGGGGCTTTGGACAGGTGGCCTGCAGGAAGCATGGGAGGGAGCTGAACTTGTTCACTGCGTTGAAGAGGAGACTGAGGGCAGAGCTAACAGCAGCCTCCGGCTGAGAGGGAGTTGCAAAGACCATCAAATCCAAACCTTCTCTGCACCACCAGAAGGTAAAGCAAGACACAGCAGTCATAAGACACAGTTTGAGATGCTGAGATTGAGCATTAAGAGAAATGCTTGGATTTAAAAAGGTAGCGTGTCACTGCAGCACGTCTCCTAGTGAGGATGTGGGGCCTCTGTTTGGCCTAGATGCCCTCCAGAGGTTCCTTCCACCAGATTTTTGAGACACCTTGTCCTGCTAACCACCTTCTGGCAAGCAAGACTCAGGTGTGGTGCTGTAAGGCAGCCTCATATTCGCAGCATCATGCATCCTTATCTGCTCATAATGATTTGTGTAGAAGGAAAGTGTCATCGTATAAGGAAACTGAGGCCCTGTAGACAACAAGATCCACAAAGTTAAGTAACCTGACAAGGAAGTCCATTCCAGAACACAGAGAACACTGCAGCTTTCCTAAGCCCCCTCAGTACCCTGACCATAAATATGCTTGGAGTCAGTCCTGCTGATGGGACATAGTCAGCTGAAACGTGGTCTGAATTAGCAAAAGTTAGCAAAAACAGGATGTTGCAAGTCATAAAATGAAGCAAAAATTTTCTGCCTGTGTGCTGCAGTATTTTTCCCAAGTGTTTGCAGCTTTGTGAGGTAAATCTGTGTTAAGTTATAGCAGTGTGGTACATGTGAATGTAATAGGCTGCTCTCTTGGGTCAGACCAGGGTTCCTGGGGCTCATCGTGCTGCCTTTAGACGCAGCCAGTATCAGCTGTGAGCTCTGGGGCGGCCAGCCTGTCCCAGTTCAACAGACAGCAGGCAGAAACTTCCTGCACCAGAAGCCATATCCAACCCATCACAGTTTAGACTCACCAAAGGACTGTTCCCCATTAATTGTTCAGAAGTGTGTATTTTTGCCCCCTGCTGTATTCTGTGGTGTTAGGTTACCAAATCTGATTTCTGCCCGGGTATTAAGACACCAAAGGTGAATCTTTACAATTTGCCACAAATTTTCTAGGACTAAAGCAGTGAAAATAGAAGAGATGGCAAAAAGTATGGGCTTTTAAGACTTCATTGACTTAAAAATATCACTTGTGGCAGCTTAGCAGTTTGGGTTTAGACAAGATTTACCTAACTGCTTTTATTTCATTTAGGGCAAAAGATTCAATGAGCTTCTGTTGTCTCAGTACTTTTTTATTTTTGAAAATTGATCCTTATGCTAAAAATATTTAATTTGTGTATATATATATATATATATATATATATTTTCCTTTCTGTGCAATTAATTTTTGTGACTACAGTACTGAGACAGTGAACATTTCTGAAAGCAACATAAAACCCTTTACTTTTGAATGGATTATAGTGGGGAAATATGGTCACTCCAAAGAAAAATGTGCACCTGATACTGTGAATGGTATGTGTTTCTTTCTCTTTGCTTCCATTTCCCAAAGGTAAATGTAAGGTTTGTGAATGATGTTGGATTATTAGACCAGATGAGAGATCCGTGTTTGAAGCCAGAACTCCATAACACAAACTCTTATACAAAGCTTTCTACCCCAAATGCAGAGAATTTCAGGTACACATGCTGAGATGGATCTGTGCCTGCCTGGGGCTGGGAGGAGAGTCAGGCTCTTGAACAGCCTTTTAATAGAAAAACAATCTGTTTATATCCTACTATTTAGCATTACGATTCAGGATGCTTTCCATCAACTGTGGTTCCACGAACTGTCTCAGCTTTCAGAGACCACGTAGAGGAATAAATGTTGCACAGCTGCTCCACATCTTTTGCATTTCTTTAATGAATTATAAACTATGTTTTTCAGGACAAGGTAAAAAGTCTTTCTGACAGCTCAGTGCTGATGCCAGTGGCCCCCCAATTAAGAGATGTGTTTCTGCAGCTCTAACATAACTTAACCTTGTCTGACTTTGACATAAAGAATGTCAGCCACTCTGACAGGACTGTGTACAGGAATGTAAACCACATGTTCTAAAAAGAACAATAAATAGTTAAATAATTGATGGTCACTTGTAACACTGAAAGACAAAATTTTACAAGCAAACAGAAAATAACACTGGATAGGGGGTCACACCCACAGAACAGTTTTAATTCCCAGTGAGATCACGTGTATATGTGAGAGCTTCTGCACTAAATGCATATCTTTCTGCTTTTACAAAATTACAGATAATGCTTCAGTAGCAATCCAGATGTACTCCAGAGAAAGGAAAATTCCTACTTTAAAGCCCCCCCCCCCTTCTGAATTGTGATGAAAATCTGGACTCCTTAGCATCACAGGTAATATTAAATTAGTATTTAAACAGTGTCTGAGATTCTGTATCATCCTGGGGAAAGAAAGGGGAGTGGGAACGGAAAATTGAGGCAGGAAATACGTTATGTTCATCAAAACTTTGCAGAAAGCAAAATAAATTACCAAAGCCTTTTCCAGTGGCATTCTTTGCATGTGTCTGCTTTGCAAATGGCCTGAAGCTCCAACAGTGATAATTTTATTTTGCTTGGGCTTGCCTGGACACAGCATCCTGTTTCTTATTTCTTAAGTGGCCTTCAATTTCCTCAGCCAGGTTCTCAGTTCACAGCAAATGCCTCCGAGCAGAGGCGATGCCAACGCAGGGTGCCAAATCAGTGAGAATGTGCAAGGGATTTGGAGAAGACTGGCATGAGGGTGATACTGACACCAACATGTTCACAAGGATTAAGAGTGAAGCCTTTCCATTGCATCAACATTTCTGTCCATCAAAAATCCAGATTCAAACTCTCTTGTATGAATGGCATACATAAAATCCATAAAATCCATAAAATCCATAATCCCCCAAGTCTAGTTCTAAGGTTTAGCTCTGCTGTATCTGCAAAACATGGAGAGCTGAACATGACTAAGCACATTACAGTGACTGTTTCCCTTCTGCTGCTTCTGTGTTTCATTTCCTTTTCACTAGTCCCAACTGAAAAAAAAAAAAAAAAGACTAGAAAGAAAAAATACACCAGGTACAGTCCCTTTAAACAAGAGACGTCCCTTTTCTCGCACATTTTTGCTTGACTACTGTACCTCCAACTCAATGCTTCACCCGCTTGGATCCTTTCCTGAGAAACCCTTGAGCTCAACAGTACATTTTCCCAGTACATAACCTTCACTAAATGGTTCAAAGTAATATATAACATTAGCAGTAGCTATTTCTAGCGTCAGTAAGGTGTGACATACGGGTTTTCTGCTGCCATCAGTAATGTGGGGTTTTGTTGGGAGCTGTGATGCCGGGCTGCCATCTAGTGAGCTGAGGGCCGCTTGGGGATCTGGGGAATGGGAGGAGGAGGTGCTCATGCTAGTGATCCAGAGCCCAGGTTTAAAAGAATTTGATTACTTTTAAATATAAATATTTACTTTGAATCCAAGGTCATGCTAAAAGTCAGAAGCAAGAACAGTGAACACAGGCGTTCATGATGTGCTGTTGGTCCATTGTGCATAGGCAGATGTTTTCAAGTCAAATAATATCATCTCCAGTAATTATAAATGCAAATTTCCTTCCTCCCTATGCAACAAATTCACTTTTCTTACCTACCATTCCAAGCCTTATCAACGCTTCAGAGCTGCATGATAGAATTAATCTTGATTTTGGTAGCTTCCCAACATAAATAATTTGAGAACAATTCAGTTATTGAAGCAATTCATTAGAGTTATTCATTGACAGGATTAAGAAATAGATGACTTCACCCAATGACTGGCAGATTTTCTGTCTCTTACTGTTATCTAGCTACACCTTCACGTATCATATATCGTATGACTCAACTTTCTTTCATGTTTAGACTCTTAAGATGCAACAGACATTTACTCCATTCAGTGCTAACTAACTCAAACTGGACCCAATCAGTGCTTATAGCAATTCTTATTAGTCTCTCCGGAAGGAGAATATTTTATTGTTTTGTTGGGTTTTTTTTTACATTTATTCCAAGCTGACACTCTGTATAATGTACTGAAGTGAGGATAATGTACTCAGTGCAGGTTACAAGCACTATGTTGAGAGGCATGATTGTTCCAGAGGACATCTCTCAAGTTCCTCTGATGGCCTTTCAAAAAATCCTGTTGTAGTTATTTAAGGAACAATGAAAGGTGTACAGAAGTTTATAGACTCAGAACTCAGTGACCTCAAGACAGAGGAGAGGTCCTGCTGCTACTTCATGGCAAGGAGTGGAGAACAATGGGGCCAGGCTGTACTTCAAGGTGTGCAGTTTCAGGATGAGTGCCCACAGAGCCAAGTGGCAATATGGGAAATGCCAGTTAGATCAGAGAAAATTTTTCTTCTTTACACTGTTCAAACATGAGCAGTTTTCTGAGGGAGGTTGTGGATATTCAAAGTGAGTCCCTGAGAAGCCTGGTTTCAGCCCCTGCTGAGCTAGGGGACCTCCAGGGCTCTCTTTCAGCCCAAGATATTCCATGAATTCATGAAAACAATCTCTAGGGACAATTTGCAAACACCACATACTTGACATTAACATAAACATTTTAGATGGCCAATTACTTGTATATTTTTATTTTGTGTGAGAATGTCATGAGGTGGTGACTCTTTTTCTGTTTTTCATTTTGTTTCTGTTGAATGACATTTTCCTCACAGGTTGAAACTGTGGGGTCCAGCAAGGTTTCAGTTATTGCAAATAACATTCAAATCCTCACCTCCGTGCCAGACCGACTGACCAGAGAGAACAGCACTGCTGCTGCAAACATCGCAGTGCAGATTATGAAAAAGCCAAATGTTCCAGAAGACTTTCAGGTGAGTTCTATTAGGACTAAAATAAGACTTGTGGGGCTTAATATTTGGGATATGAATTCTGCCCCCCCTCTACCAGCAGAAAAGACACTGTACTTTTCTTAACTGCACATAACACTACAAACAATGCTTTAATTTTGCCATTTAGCAGAGTTATTTAAGTGTCCTTGAACACGTACTTGTGGAATCACTGTTGGGTCTGTTCTCAGAGCTGAGTGTAAATTTATCTGCTGTTCAGATGTATATCTGAAATTTTAATATGGGCATCACTGAATGTTTAAGTTAATAATTTAATCCTTCCTAAGTTAATAAAATGTGGAACTTATGAACCCATTGGCACAAAGCTTGTGGTCTCTTGAATGGCTTCCTTTACTTTTCTACTCTGTTGTGTACTTTTAAGCAATGCTTGTTACGTGTTCTTACTTTGCCCATTCAGTGTGTAGCACATGGGGTGATTTATTCAATTGCATTTGAATATTGCTTTTTTTTCTGCTTGTCTCAGGCATCTGTGGCAGCAATGGCTACAGTGAGTCAGCTCTTGGATGCCAACAAAACAGAACTCATCCACAATTATCTTGTCAATGCTACAACCAGGTAACTTCAGCTTTTGCCGTTTTCTTTAGATGTAGTCAACAGCAATTCCCCTTCTGTTTAGGACGAAAGCAGTTTGTGAACAAGTCAAAATATTTTTAGCATTCAACTCCAACGTGTAATTTCCAATTTGCACCAATATAAACATTGCTGGATTCTTCTGCTTTAGAGAAAGAATACAGATAGGAAACAAGGAGCACTTCCCATTGGAGAACCAAATCAGACAGGAAGCTCAGAAACTGAACCTGTAGTTGTATAATAACAAATAATGATAACTTTTATCGCACTCATTATTTTGATGCAGCCTCATGAAAACAATGGAGGAATTTTCTTTGACTGTCAACATCTCACAGCAAATGCTGCAATCCAGTCTGCTCCACTGAAATTAGGGTCCTCTATGATTCTGTTTTTGGCACAGAGAAGTAAGTCTTGTGGGTTGTTGGATTTACCTGGACACAGCAGTATGAACCATAAATCCTAACTCACACACTGCTAATTGTTGCAGATACGGCACTGGGAAAGTATCAGTCAACAAAACTAGAATGTTCCTGGGCTTATTGATGACCTCAGTACTGAAGTTCAGATACTGTTCAACATTTTAAGTAACAGTAAGTTCTTTCTTCTTTTGAAAACTGCAGCTGGGAAAATTTTTAATGAATGCTCACTAAAAATCTCCTTTGGGGGGAAAAAACCCTTAGCTGGCTGGTTTTTATGCATGCTGACGCCTGGTACAAGAAATGCACCTGTCAAATGAGCTGGATAATCTTACTTATAGAAGAATGCAAAAGTACATGTAATGGCTAGAATGCTTTTGGTGTTTGGGACTTTTTCAGTTGTTTTGTTTTCTAAAATTGAGAGTGTATTGAGTCTTTGACTATACCTCTACAAACATTGAGATCAAGAACAAGTACATACTTACTTTGCCTGAAACCTGAATATATCAACAATTTCAACTAAAATTACTACTACTGTCAGGTGTCAGCCAGGACATCCACATCCTAACACCTGTGAATTGGATTACTCACTTGGGATTTTTCCAGATGTCCACTGCACTCTGCAGTGCTTGGAGGATAAATTGGTATTGACCAGGAGAGGAAAAAAGAAAAAAGTTACAGTTCCTCTGCTTCATTTGCTTCAGAAGCTGGTGGGTGTAGGAGAGCTGAGCTTCAAACGTGCATTTCTCTGACATCACAAGAGTTTCACACCAGGCACCAGAAACCAGCAGATTTGTCCTCAGTCTCTCGTGTAGTGTCAGTAACATTGAGACATCACAACAGTACAACAAAGGTGAAGTTAGTAGAGCACTTAGACACCATAATGGTGAGCAAGCCCACAGGGAAATGAGTAATTCAGTCCTCTCAGCAGGATTAGAAAAAGATGTGAAGAGATAAACCAAGTAACCTCACACAGCCAGCACGGACAATAAAAAAATCACTGAATAACTCATTAACTGGTCACTGCCATTTCTGTTCACTGTTTCAGACAACAATACTGTGGAAAAACAGTGTGATCATGTAATTAAAGCCTTTATTGTAATGCCAGTATAACATAACAATCCCCTCAAGACAGATAGATGTCAAATGCACAGCTTGTCTTAAAAAGAGTCCCAACAGATTTCTTCAATATTAAGTGCACATTAATGATATTTTGTTGATGCACAGTTACATTAGTCTCACCTGATGGTGAAATCAGAGAGCGAACAAACCAGTCTCTCTTGACCTTAAATCAAAAGCATAAAATCAATAACAAAGTCTACTATATAATCCAGGATTTTGCTTCCTTACTTAAGCTACAGTTAAGATGAGTGACTTAAATAATATAGATGAACTCTAATTTGCTAGAAGTGTGCAAAAGAAACGCGGTCAAAAAGTGGGATCTGAAGGCAAAAACCCAGGCAGTCTCTTCTGACTTCTCACTAACAGTCAATGTCCCTGGTGTGACTATTTCTTATTTGGTGTTATTAAAAGTCTGGCCATTTGGACGGTGTGCATATACTGGCATTTAGGATATTATTTTCCTCATCTACCAGTATTTTCCCCCAGAAATGATATTAAGAGACGGTTAATAATCATTTTCACACCCCACCTCAGCAAAAATTGAAGATGTCTCTCGACATTCACGGGAAGAGCAGCTGTTCTCTACTACTTACATGGATTCTAAAAAAAAACAGAACAAAAATCTGTAAATGCTGAATGTGTGCAACAGCATAGTGTAGGCTTCTCCAAAAGCACCAGCTTCTCTGTTATCTGCCATCTATACCTAGTTTTCTCTTTGCCTTGCAAATGTTCATCAGACAGTGGCAGAGCTGGATTTGTCCTGTACCAAAATGACAAACGCTTCCTGTCCAGGGTTCGTTAGAGTCTCCACAGTTCATCCAAACAAGTCATCTCTGGCAATATCGATGGTGGAATAGCGAGCAGTGTTGAAACAGCCTCCAGTCCCAAGGTGAGAAATACCACGGCCAGTTTGAACCAGAGGCTGCCCTGGCCCTACTGCATTCTTCAGGACTTAGGGAAAGAGCCTCCAGCAGAGAGGGGGTTGGGTTTTTTTGCTTTGATTTTTGGCAATAAGCAATTTACAGAGTTTGTGGGATGTATATTGACATAAGTGAAGCGTGCTTAGATAATGCAGCATAGAAAACGTTTTTCAACTTCTGTATTAAACAGCTGATATTACTGACTCCGTACTGCTAAACTAGGACATTTGTGAGAAAAACTGTATTCCATAAAATGTTACAGGTATGCCAGAGTGATTTCTTCTAGGGTACATTAGTCCTATATGAAGAATGAAAACAACAGGTCTCAGGAGGGCAGTATTTCTCTCCAGAAGACTACCAAAATACTGGAAAACAAGAAAAAGTCAGCATGACTGGCACAGTCCGATATACATATTAATGTGGGGAATGTTAATTTTTCATGCTATCTTTTAACTCCTACTTCCAGTTAAAACCATTGTGTGCTTTGACTTCCTCCAGGAGGAACTGATTCCAGGACTTTCTCGCAGGAAATGCTCTTATGTGAGTGTACATTTGCCAAAACCCCATAATTTTTAGATAATATGTATTCAGGTTTGGCATGGTTTCTCCAGAAAACAGTAGTTGGCTTCTTCTTAGAGCATTTAACAAAGCTTTTAAGGTCAAATGAATACATATGACAGATCAGTAATCATCACCATGGAACCATACAGATAAGTGACCCAGGAAAGGTGTCACTTCTAAGGAAATTACTGAAGCAAACTTATAATTGATTTTTTTACTCCTGCTTTTATTCAGAATTTTAAACAGAACTACCTAACACCATGAATGGTTGTGTTCACTTCTTATTTGCACTCCAAGCTGCTTGTTGCTCATTAAAAAGTGGTTCTAATTGCAGTACCCTGAGGAAATCTGTTGTCTGAAAATGACTGCATTTGGTGTGTGAGTGCCTGAGTACCGTTGTGCTGCAGGAGGGGAGGGATGAGTTTATCATTTATCATTGTTTGCTTCCTGTTCCAGTGTGGATTCAGCTCCGGTTGGCAGCAACGCAGTGCTACCAAAAACTGAAAGCTGTTGTTTGCCTTACACGGAATTCAACTGGCAGTTGTTTAATGCTGTGGGAGTCAGTGGGAGCCTGAATCCTAATAACCTGCACAATTCACAGGAATTGGTAACCTCATTGGCAATCTTGACTGAGAAAGGCACATAAAGTAAGTTTAAAATGCCAAATTATGCTGTTATGGATATCATTCATAAGGTTTACTGGAAACCCATATATCCCTTAGTAGACACCAGCTCCCCTTTCAAAATCAAATCACTGTCAGTACACACTGTTTGCTGGTGCCATCTCTATGTTTCTGTAGCCCCTTTTCCCCTTGCAATCCCAGTTCCTAGTACGACACATCTGAACTGCAGCTGTGTGATCACGCCTACGTCTTTTGGGATTACACTGGAAATAACTGGAGCACCACTGGCTGTAAAAATGGAGAGGCCAATTCTTGAGATGCAGGTGTAATCACCACTAATTTTGCTGTTCTGATGATAGGTCATTGTCCTTTCTTGAATGCGAAGAGTCTGGGGTTGTTTAATTTCTTTGGTTGGTTGGTTGTTTTTAACTCTAAGACCAGCATGGCAATAGAAGGGCATAGATGCACTCAGCTAGAACGCACACGAGTTTAAGATGTCCCCATGTACTTGTTTCTGCCCCGTGGCAGATTTGGCAAATTGGGCAAGTTGTGCCCAAGCTGCTGAACAGCCAAATGTGTTGGCAGGTCCTGGCTTCCTCTGACACGACCTGTGGCTGTGCCACCTGCTTGTGCAGCTCCCTAGCAGGGAAGGGCTGGCCTAATCCATTCCCCTTGCTCAGCTGTTGTAGCCTCCAGCTCTGCACCTCCCTTGCTGCAGCTGATGGTTAAATGACGGTTTGTCTATAGGCTAAAGTGCCCCCAGATGAACAGTAGAGTAGCCTGGAGTCTGGGCTAGCTGTGGCACTGCCTTGTGCTGGGTAAATAACTCAGAGGACTTAGCATTAACTACTCCCTTTGCTTATATGTTTATAAAAGCACTTGCTCTGTAAATATTAAGCTTTCAACCATAAAGTTTTATACATTGGCCTCTTGTACTAACAAGGCTATTTAGGAATGATTGTCTGTTTCTGACGTTTGTTATTCTTTCAGTATTTATTTCAGCTTCTCTAAACAAAACACACCCTGGATAAAATCACATATCTGTGGTCACTAACTTCAGCACGGCAGCATTTCAGAGTTCATTTTTACTGTCTTCACAGAAGAGCATTTCCATATTTGTACTATTTACTTGTTTCTGTATTTCCCTTTATGTTATGCATGCCCTTTTTGCACAAACTGATTGTATTCTAAAAAAGATTCCCATCTGTTTATGCAAATACAACAGCATTTTCTGTTTCGCTGAATACATTTACATTTACTTGCTGCTTTATTGTCACTATACAAACATAGACTGGTTTCAATTTATAATTCTTTGTAACATCTTACCTTAGACCAAGAAGTCAAAATTTAGAATGCTCATCAGTATGAAAAGTTAAAAGCTGCTTTGTCCAGTCTATGTCACCTTGCATTTTAATATGAATAATTTAATCTGCTATTTTGATGAATACCTGATCTGCATTGTTAAATCTTTTTTTGGTGTTCTTCACAAGCTTCTCTAGATTTGGGTTTTTTTATTATTTTTATAATCATTCTGTGTGATCTAAAAATTCTGGCAGTGGCTAGCAATAATCAAACATTACTAGACTTTACATTCTTTATTCTATGTGCAACTAGAAACACAGACTTCAGAAAGAAATTAATCTCTTCTCATCTGATATAACTGATACAATTTTATTTTCTAGGCATTTCAGATCAAATATAAATAGGCAGAGCCTTTGGATTATATTTCTTATACTGGTATTGGATTGTCCATGGCTGGTCTGGTTATTACAATTTTGTTTCAAACACTAGGTAAGAGGGAAGATGTTAAACTGCAAGTGTTTTACACTAAGTTACAATATTTTGCTCGGCATGTAGTTTGAGGAGAACAATTAAAAGTAGCTAGTTTAGAACATATTGCAATATTATTGATTAGCAAATAGTATTTTTAAAAACAGCTAAATCACACAGCATGGCTTGGGACCCGCTGACACCTCTGTTACTACCCTGGCCAGGCACTGACAACACAGACCCAGAGCGGTATTATCGCTACACAGGTCTGTGATACATGTTGAGATTTTCAGTTCACTGTCTCGATACTAGGTTTTAAAAACGTGTCCCAGTGTCCCATCAGCGTGACCCCTCCCCACACCCTGGTATTACAATGTGTAAACAGCTATCGTTTTTCTAGCTGGTAGCTGCTTGTGCTACTGTTTTATTGTGAGTGACTTAACACAAACACAATTGCAGCAAATTTCCTTGATGGACGTGCCTGTGATTAATGGTGTCCTGTGATTCCCCTCTGAACAATGAGCAAATTGCCAGCAGAGCTGTAGTTATAATAGATGAATGCAAGTTTCTCATCCTGCTTGCACTAATGTAGATTTGGAGCGATTCCATCAAGGTTATTGTTTTAAAGATTGTAGGAGCTTCCAGACTCTGCCTTTTAAATGCATTTATTTATGATAATATTTTACATATATATACACACAATATATATATGCATAAAAATACACATTTATACACATACATACTATACTACATATAATATATATCATGCCAAGGGAGGTGGTAGAGTCACCATCCCTGGTGGTGTTTAAGGAAAGACTGGACACGGCACTCAGTGCCATGGTCTAGTTGATATTGGAGGTGTTTGGTCATAGGTTGGACTCAGTGATCGTGGAGGTCTTTTCCAACCTGATTGATTCTGTGATTCTGTGATTCTGTGATTCTGAGACAAGATAAAATTTGGAGGTGGAGGTTTACTATTCTCTTGCACTTTGGAGAATGGTTAGAAATACTTGTTTAATGCTACTTCACTTCTTAACACCGAAAAAAAGGATTCCAAAAAGAGCAGAGGGGGAAAAAAATAAAATGCATCCCAAACTGCTGTCAGTCAAGGCCTAGTCCTAAAAGGTGCTGGGTATTCTCTGTTCTTGTCAAAGTCAGACAAAACTGATGGATTTGTTAAGCTGTCTGAGAGTAACGTTGGTGTAATTCTGCAAACAAGTTATTGTTTTGGTTTCCGTCTGTATTAAAGTTTCTACTCTAGCTCGCTTTTAGTATAAATGAAAATGAGAACATATTTTACAATTTTTCTTATTTTTCTCTTCTTTTTTTCTCCTAAACATATTCCTACCAATAGGAAAACTCAGAAGTTATCTGTAATGTGAATGTTAGTGAGTCTCTGCTTTTCTATGCTCATTTTTAACATCATCTTCATCTCTGGAATTGAAAACCACGCTGCCAGGAAGTGCAGCAACGATATCACCAGATGCTACCAGGAATATCTTCCTTATGATGCTGCCAGTAACACCTTACTCACCTCTGACAAGGTGGATCCTCCTGCAGACTCCTGGTGCACAGCTGTGGCTGTCCTACTGCACTATTTCTTGTTGGCAACATTTCTGTGGTCAGCACTCAATTCTGCACAGTTGTACTTATTGCTGCTCAGAGCCATGAAGCTGCTGCCTGGCCACTCCCTCGTAACCACGTCAGTAATTGGATGGGGGGAGATTTAAAGTTGTCCATATGGCAACTTTTACAGTACAGAGTACATTCAGGGAGAGTTGTAAAGATAGGAGATCAGCAGAGAGCAATTACAATCAGTGTCTCCGGGTTAGCACCACGTGATTTGTAATCTGCTGCTGCTGCTCACACTACTGGTGTAACCTGAGCTTGTTTTCTCTGTCCTGATAAAACACTGAAAACTGATAGCTTGATCACTGGCACAGCAACACAGGCCTGTTGGGTGCAGGAGAAGTGTTCACAGTAATCAAGCATTCAACAATCTGCTTCCGGAAACTACGTAAAAAATCTTTCAGTTATGGTGATCTCATACGTGGACTTAAATTCGTGATTTAGAGATTCCCAGCCAGAGCCTTGGATACGTCCAAAAGCAATGAGCGACTGATATTATTTGTTATATATTATTTATTAATAAACAAAGAACACATTCTAAAGTCAGTACAGCAGTTAGCAACAACGCTGCAAACTGAAAGGGAACTAACTGGAGAATGGAAAAATTCAGACAGATGCTCACAAGGTAAAGTGAAAATCTCAGCCTGTTTCAAGAAACTCTTCTAATGCAGTGTACAGGAACACCGGTCTTTTCCATGTTGTGTATTCAGCTTTTGTGTTGTACTGTTTCTGAAGGCACCCACCAAGCAGTTTTCAATCCTCATTGTTCCATTATTACGTCTTGCATTTGTAGAAGCAATTCCTTGGAAACATTTAGAATTTGGACTGCAAGTGCAAGCCAGGAAAGTTCAGCAAAAACTGCCTGGCTACGTGACACTGTGCTCCCTCCATATGTATTTGCATGACAACACAGCATTATGTTCTTCAGTGTGTCCTGTGACAAGTTACACACATCCAAACCAGCATGATTCTGACTCACTGCTTTTGGACCTCTTTTGAGAGCACAGTAAACGCATGGCAATCTGGAAGATCTCTATTAGGGATGAAGAAGGAACAGACTTCAAGCAGCATGTTTATTACACAGACAAAAAATTGTGCATGAGGTTTCCCTCCATGAGATGTGCTGCCTAGGGTGAACTGGTAGGCAGGAGACATGGAAGACAAGAAGTGAAGAAAAGGCATCAAGGAGGCAAACCTGCATAGCCAAGCTTCGTGCAGGGCAAAAGTTACACTCTGCATCAATCTGGTATGAAATGCAATGGTGTTTGGTGCAAAATGTTCTTAAATTAGTTTCTCACTGCTGACCAGAGGGTAGGGTTGCACAGTTGTGATAAGGGAGCCCACTACAGCCCAGGAGGGAGCTTGCTCTTTCATCACTGGTGTTGGCTCAGAAAGCTCTGCTGAAACTCTTTGATGGCAAAAATCAGCAAGTCATGGACTTGAGCTGTCCTCAGAAAAATAGTGCTCACAACCCTCAGTCCTGCTTTTTGTCTAGACTACAGAAAACCCATTTAACTTAGTACAATGCAGATGAAACAAAGCTCTTAAAATCTATGGAATTTCAGAGGCAAGAAGCTATTTGTGTGGAAGGGAGGTATGCCTGTGCAACCAAACAATAAATTGCTAATGTCTCTCTTATTAATTAGGAATCCCTGCCATAGTAGTTGCAATAACACTTGGAGCAACTTAGAGAGAAGGAAAAGCTCTAAACTACTGACAGGAAGAATTTTAAGTTCACATATTATTACAACACTTGCTATCCCATGCCTTTTGTGATGGCTTATTATTAATACAATTCTAGATGTATTGTCGTGTACTGTGTCGTGTATTGTGTATACACTATTTTGTACATCTAAGTAGTCAAAAAAAATAGAAGTCTTCACTTAACCTAGACATTCACTAGAAGGAAACACATTTTCTCCTCACTAAGGATTTAGGGTCTGGATCTACATCTGCCTTGAATCCTTCTGCAAGACTATGCAGTCCCCTGTGAGTTGAAATGCAAACTGTGGACACCCTTAGCCTAACGATACTCCACCCCTTCATTTAAGTGCATAACTACATTTCAGTACCTACATTTAATCCTCACATTTATTTAAAATCTGGCCATAATAACTATATTCCTATTTGCCCTGTGTTTTTGGCATAGGTATTCAAGTGCCCACATACCAAAGCAGGCTATCAGGCTTACAATGTACCTTGGAGATAGTGGATGATACGAAAGAAAGGCAGACTTGTTTAGGATATGTAAACACAAACCCCCTTCCAGATGGTGGTCATGTTGTGATACTCATTTAGGGCGTGTGGACTTCTAACTCGAGATTATTTGAAAATGAAAAAGAGGTGAAGGTTATTACAGGATAACCCTGTTTTTCTGAAGTTGTCCCTGTTTCTTCTTCAGCCTTTGTGCATTAGGTCTGCCCTATTACTCTTTACTATAAAATATATCCTAAAGATAAACGTGCATGTGGCGGCCAGATATCCATTTGGTTAGTTATATTGCACCTTATTATTTCTCCATGTAGTTTGTTTGATGCATCATGTTGCATTCCCCAGAGAAAGAGAAGCATGATTGAAAGCTCTCATTTCTCAAGGAATGGCTGCCTTTCAGAGCTCAGTTAACAAGACCTACAAAGCACTGTAAGGTCTTTCAGGATGAAAAGAGGAGTATTATTTTGTCTTGTTTTGTATTCTGAATAATGTATGTGAAGTATCTTTTGAAACTACCTCTCTTTACATTCAAAGTTGCTGGCTTGCAGCACTGGACCAACATTAGAATTCCAGTGTGCAAAAGCCCACGTTGTGGTCATTCCTCTTGACAGTAGCACTCCTGTTTAACATCTTGATCTTCATCAAGATCAGTGTCTCTGTGATATGGAAGAAGAAGACGCATTTGATAAGGTGAGATGGCACAGGACCCCTCATGTCTTCCAGCAAATTTATTCCTCAGTCTCGTCACTAGCTCAGACTTTCTTGTCACAAACTCAGATTTTTGACAAAATCTTTTATTTTAAATAAATGTATACTTTAAGCAGGCAGAAAATGAATTCCATTTGTTACAGAGGGTCAGACCTTGTTCAAGTGCATATCAATAAACACATTTCAGGCTTTTGTCCGCCTTTTTGGATTGCAGTGTCACCCAACTTGACTTCAATGACAGTTATTCCCAATTTAAATCCATAAAAGTGAGATAAGAGTGGGTCCAGCCAACTGAGAATTATTAATTTCTCAGCACAGACAAACACCATGCCAGTTCTTGAGTAGCTTGAAGCAGATTCACTTGCTCAGTTTTACATCCACACTCCATGTATTGACACAGGCTGGATGTCACAAACCCTCAGTGTACACCGTATTATTTTTAAAAGGATTGCTCTAATTTTTATTAATCCCATGGGACTGATCTGTTCAACAAAACTTTGTACTCTTTCTTCATTTCTTTATGTACAATTTTCATGGTTGGAGCAAACAAAATACTTTACCTCTGAGTCTGCTCAGGCTTGAGAGAAACTGGATATTCAGACATCATGGGCAGCTAGTTATTATATTGAAAATTAAGTGCATTTGGATGAATTTATAAGCATTCTAAAAAACTTATAATAGCTAACATGCTAATTTTCAATTGTCTTGGTAAACGTCACTTTTTAAATTAAAACCGGATACATCCAAGCTGCATACTCCAAACACAGATTAGTCTGATAAATTTGGTTACATTTATTTTTCTGGATTTCTTCTCCAAATGATACATCAAACAAATGTAGGGAAGTGTATCTTCTCAACTCACCTTAATCATATCTTTTTGCAATATAGCCCAAATAAATAGAAAGTTTAAAGCTCAAATAGATATTAAATGGTATAGAGAAAGATTCAGTAACTTTTTGTGTCTGTGTACTCCTAGGGATAAAAAGGATTTATTAATGAAAAATATGATTAGCACTGTCTCTATAGTGGTAGTGCTCGGGATCACCTGGATGATCAGCTACCTCATTTTAATAAGTCATGAAAAAACAAGTCTTGCTTTCAGCTATTTGTTCTGCATTTTGAATGCTATCCAGGCAAAGTATTTAGCAATTCTGAGACTAATAAGTGAGATTTAAAAAAAATAATAATGAGATTTATTTGTTCTACAGCTTGATATAGCATGGGAACTTGTTGGAAAGCAGTTACAGGGATTCAGAATTTTTGTTCAGAACGGGATGCTGGTCTGTCACACATAAAACTCTTCATAAAACACTGTACAAATCAAGGTGGGATTTTATTTCAAGGTCAGTACTGAAAAGACTGTTCTGTCTGGGTGGCTTCTCTTATACAAAATCGTATATAAAATTATTTTCAGAAAGAATAGCAGGAAAAAACTCTTCTGCATTACTTGTTGGAAAGAGTCCCAGGGAAGTAACAAGAGCTTCATAGCTTGAGGCCTTTCACAGTGATACTGAAAAAAAGCCTTCGGGAAAGTGTCTGCCTGTTCTTTCCCCGTACAGCCCTGCTGATTTCTTGGCCTCGTATTCCTATAAATACTTCCCTTCATATAAGGCATATGCAGTACTTGGAGTAATGGATTCTTGATTATTACACCCCTGGCTATTTTCTATAAGACAGCTAGCTGGAAATATGTGAAAATCCACCCATTCCCAAACATTAAGTTGTCTATTATCACTTTAATCTACTGAAAACTGTGTGCCTGTACACCAGTGATGATCAGATCTGCAAACTCTGTGGAAAAAGTCCTGAGGTAATCATACCACACGGATGGACAGACTATGCCCAGGATTTAAAGCTGAAATCATGAAAAGGAAACAGAGGTCCATCTATTAAAAGCATGAGCCTTTTTTTTTTTTTTTACTCAGGATTCTCCTGATTAATCCTTGAAATGAGAATTTAGAAAACCAGGTATAGAAATGTTTAAGTCTTTATTCACTCTATGTGAGTCTGACTGAAGTGCTGATATGGCACACCACATTTAATGCTTATGGCATCCTCAGCCAGGTCTTACCCTCATCCTATCCAGCTGAGGGTAATAATATGATCCTGAGCCAGGCTCCTGAGACATGCTAACTAATCCATTACAATGTGCAAATGAGGCGTCTATAGTTGGGAATCACTACATGGAACAGTTTTCCTATTGAAAGTACTTCCTGTATTTCAAGTTATTAACGTCATTGTTAACAGTTACCGAAAATCATTTTATGGTTGTTTTTTGAATCAAGTCACGTTGACTAATCTTTTCTGGTTTTAACAGCAAAATATTTACTCCACAGCTTCACCTCCTCTACAGGGACTCCAGATTTATATTCTGTACACTTTCAGAACACCACTCTTCAAGAAAAAGTTTCCAAAGTGTTTCTTGTTTTCCAGGTACCACTGTATATGCATTCAAAAACATAAAATGGCTCAAAATCACAGCCGGAAAAACACTCACAGGAAACTTGCAGATCAACCCAGACTTTTTCAGATAGTATTTCCTTGTCTACCATCTCTAACCAGAACTACAAATCTGCAAATATGTGAAATACAACGCTGTGTTCTTCATGGTTTATTTCATGCAGCTCTCACAGATATCTCGAATGATGGACACAGTTCCTCAGCTGCAGGTAGCTGGAAATAGATCATAAGCTGAGACCACGAGGAGCCGAAAGCAGGACCACGTGCTGGCAGGACAATGTGACTGCAAACCAGCCAGGCAGCACCAGAGCCTCTTGGAGACTTGTACTCCAAGGTCTTTGAAAGGACCTGAGCTAATCAGTTTTATACTCCAGCACAGATGTATTGAAGTTGCTCTATTTATGCCCTTTGTATATTCCAGGCCTGCTAAACATGGCCAATGCACTGTAGCTCTCCTCTCCCTATCGTAAGTAAAAATTCAATTTAATTAGAAACCAAAGGGTAAATCAACAAGCAGCATAGTTATACATACACTGTCCATTATACATGAGACTTTGAGTGTCTTCACAGAAGTGTTTAATCAGTCCTGAAAAGTCCTCCTGTCTTAGAAATCCATGCTCTCTCTTATAAGGCAAAAAACAACTGTTCTGTAGTGCTGACAAGCCTCCAAAAAGAGCAGTCACATCAAGGCTGAAGTTCATCATTACTGCTCCAGAAAAAGGAGAGAAGGTCATTAAAAGTTATCTAGGATAGGTAGTTCATACTTTTAAATTTTTTTTGGACAGGAAGTTCATGTATCTGTGGGCATCCATTTTTTATTTGTAAGTCCAATGTATAATGCTTGCTTTTGTCAATTCCTTCAATTTCCCTGAGAAATTTTCCTTTAGAAATTTGTGTGGTTTAGGAAGGATGATACTTGGTTGAGTTGTAAAACATAGCTAGGCACTGTGAGGATGGCTCCTTAAATAAGTGATACTATTTTCTAATCATTGATATTTTTCCCCAAAAAGAAAAGTATCCTCTAAAGAACATTCAATTTAATTTTAAATTACTCTTTTAAAAACTAATAAAAATATTGTTTCCATATTATCCCAACAAACAAGCAAAAATCCCAAGAAGAATTTGAAGTATTGAATTGGAAATGTTGACTTCTTTTACCAATTAAGCATCCCGTCTCTAAGTATTTCAGATGTGAATAAAATGCTGTTTTAGCCAACACTGAACATGTCTTGCTTAATATAAAACACTTTCAGCATAACCCCCCTCGCCCTCCAAATTATACATTTTATGGCTTTTTTTTTCTTTTATCCAGGGAATCCTAGTTTCAGAAATAGAACAAAGTAAAATGATCTTTTTCAGGTTATATGCTAAATTGTTACAGGAACAATAGTTCAGCTCTTATCTACACGTGGAATATATTTATCTTCATAGTGTAGTGAACTTTGGTATTGTTTGTGACATGTAGACTTTAGGGATCACGAAGTTTCTTGTTAAAACTTTGGAAACACTGCTTTGATAAAGAAATGGATTGGAGAAGGACTGAATCATCAGTACAAAGGTATGAAATACAAGTGGCAGAAAGTATAATGAATGGAAATGTCCAGTTTTCCAGATCTTTCCCACATTTTTTAAAGCAAAGATTTTTTTCATTGAAAATACCCAAATATTTTCTAAATACTTTGTAACAGTTAGCAAAGAAGCCTCCTGAACCATGCCCCTCCTCCTCCTTGAAATGTTTAGAATAAGAATTTGTATCATGTTCATCTTTTCTCACTTCCATTTCAAATTCTTACGTCCATTTTCAATCTGCTTACTTCTTGTTGGACGCTCCTCAGGCAGCGACAGAGCTCTCAGCAAGGACAAATACTACAAAAATCAAACAACTGACATTTTTCTTGTCCCGGCAGAAAACACTATTTGGAAGCTTTGCTTTTTAAGATACTAAAGGAAAAGGTGTCTTTTCAGAGGCATCTTTAACGCCAGGAAAGAACTAAGTACAGTGTAGCTTTAGATTGCTCTGCATAGGCACCTCTCTTATAAGTGCCAGCACAGCGTGGCTTCACTGCTCCATGAAGAAAGGCAGCGGAAATCTCAAATATCCATCCCAGAGTAACATGAGGTCCAGTTCCAGCAAATGTGGGAGCGGCGCCCTTAGGAATCCACTCCCGCACCTTCGATTGACAAAACTCCGGAAATTAGCTGCAGATTCATGTTTTTTTTTCTATTAACGCAAGACAGGAGAGTGTGAGTGCGTGTGAGTGTACGATAGTAATGGATACCTGGATGTGACCATTCGAGGATGAATGGCTCCTGCGTGTGGTTGGCGGCGTCTAACAAGTACAGGGGCGTTTACGGCCCCTTTTTTTCTCTGAGCACCACGAGGCTACGACGGCCGAGGCTCGTATTTCGAAAGAAAAACCCCGTGTCAGAGCGCGGCCCCGCTCTGAGGCGGCAGGGCGAGGAACCACGGGGCCGCCATGGCGGCTAGAAGGGGGCGGAGCCCCGCGCGGCGGAGCGCGCAGGCGCGCGGCTCGCGCAGGCCCGGCCTCGCTCCGGCCCCTTCTCTCTGCCCTGCCACGTACGGGGGGGCGGCGGCCGTGCCCGGGATCGCGCGGGGCTGGACGGGGGGGGCTGCACCGGCGAGACGGCGGAGAAGCCGGAGTAAGAGAGCGGGGGCTGCTCCTGGGGGCAGCCGTCTGTGGAGGCGGCGGGTAGGAGGGGGAGAGGGGCAGCTTTGGGTTTGGGGTGAGGCGACCATCCCCTCCTCCCCCCATCGTTCCCCGGTGCCAGGGGCGACGCGGCCCCTGGCGGAGGGGCCGGGAGACCCCTCGCGTCCCCCCGGCCGCGGCTGAGGGAGGCGGAAAGCGCCCCGCGGCCTCCTGGGCCCGGGGGAGCGGGAGATCCCGGGATCCCTCCCTCTGTACGGCCGGGTGTTCCCTCGGTCACCCAGCTGCTTTCCCTTGGGAGCCACAGGAGCTGCCGGCTCCTCATTGCCAGGCAGGGAATGGCTGTGACTTCTGTTCCTGTTTCGGCCGGGCCTGCCTGTCTGGGAACTGGAGAAAACCGAAAAGAGCTCTTCTCCTTTCTCCTCCCTCGCTTCACCCCCCCAGCTGTCTTGGGAAAACTCATGGCTCTCTCTCGAGTGGTGTTTGGGAGGCAGCCCTGCTTGTCCGTGTTTCTGTCGGCTTCACTCTGATCCTTAACCCTGTTTTGACAGGAAAAATTGAAGCAGGAGTGCCTGTCCTTCCCTTGCCTAGGCAAGGCTGTTTTTGTCTGCTGCTGGGCAAAAATGGTAGTGAAATACCATGTGGTGATGGGATGCTGGTTTTAGAGGGGATCCTGAAGTGACTGGCCTAGATTGGGCAGTCCCTGTCCACATGCACCCCCTAGATTAGTGCATGATGTGAATAGAAAGTGAGCCGGGAGGGGAGGAAATGTCTGTACCTGCTAAATGCATATGGTACACCAGGAAGGTTAGAAAGATTGTCAGTGTGATTCTTATGGGAAGCAATCTTTAATCTGAAACATGGAGACATAAATGTTTTTTGGTTGGTTGATTCCCCCCCACCCCAGGAAAGTAGACACCATTGATTCTGTTAAAAAGCTCATTAGTGTGCATTTTGGATGTGTTCTCTGAAAAACTCTCTCAATGGAGTCATCCATTCAGCTGTGTCACAGTGAGGGGAAAAAGCTTTAATGCTGTGTAATTCAGTAATTTGAACATTTCACATAGTTTTCTGTAATGCTTGCAAACAGCTGCAGTGTTTAGAATCTGTGTCTTTAAATCTGGACACCTTCAAGCAGAATGGAGAGCAGCTGGACCAAAAAAAGGTGCATTTAAATATTTTCCTGCTACCTCTTCATAGTCATTGATAGACAGCAGGTTTCTGTGGGTGATGCTGGTAAGTAAGTCGTTTCAGTAGCTCCTTTCCTTGCACAAAGATATGAATGATACGTTCAAGCTGTTGAAAGGCTGCAGGAGTTCAGCTATGTGTTCACCAAAATGTGTATGTTTAGAACTTACAGATGAGGTTCATTTCTTACTGTTAACAGTTTCTGAGTAGCATATATTGTAATGCTGAAGAAGCAAAACCAGTGCCCGGCTCTGATGTTTAAATAACATGAGGGGGTAGCTACATGAACTCTTTGGTTAAACCACTCTTAGATGCATTATCTGTATCCTGTGTTTGTCCAGTGCAGTAAGCTTAGCAGTGGAGCTGTAGCAGGTCTGGGGTGAAAGGGGCACTATCTTCATGCCTTACTCACTTCATACGACATGAGTGAGGCATCAGAAAAGTAGCTTCTTCCTGTTCACCTGGTTAGTATGTCACAACAGTCTCTCACTGTCAGGAGCAGGCACAACCCTTTTTAAATGGGAGCATTTCATACCCAGGATGAGGGGAGCAGCTGCCAGCTTTAGAGAACCAGAGAGTGGCTTTGTGTCTTCTCTGGGGTTTGCTTGTTCTCTGCCTTCATCCTCTATGTTTCTTCCAGTTTACTTCCAGCTGAGTTGAAAGAGGAGAGCCGGGAAGCCCAGCTTTATGTGGATAAGGGGAACCTACTTTTTTTCTCTGGTTAGCAGTGAATCATCTAAAAACCAGATTATGGATGTTTGAAATCTGCTGTGCATGTGAGAGAGAAGAGTTGCCAGTAGGGTACACCCATGGGGTCAGAGGGAGGAGCCAGGTGTGTTCCTTATTGGACTGTTCTGTATGCTAAATCATCTCTTGGAGACTGTCCTGGAAAGGAATACATTACTGTTAGGAATTCCTACATGCCATTAGAAAATTTAGAAAAAATAATCTTCTATTATGAAATTAGAAGTCTTGTTCAAGATCTACTTTAGATGAATTCAAATTCTACAATACTCAAAAGTGTAAATCTGGTTGTTACATTGTGGATGAAACAAGGGCTTTTTAATTTGGGTATGTTCACTGAAATGTTCTAAAATGAAAGATTGATGTGAATTGTGTCATTCTAGGGAAGTGTGACTGTAAATATGTTTCTTTTCTGATGCAGCTTACTGTTCTCTGGCACTGATAGTGCATGGCGGCTTATCCTAACTCAGTCCTGAAGTGAGGTGGGAAAACTGTCCAATAATCCAGCATCACTAACACAGACAAGGTAATGATAAATGTATATTTTTGGCAAGGAGATTAAAGGAAACCTGTGAGTTGATACTGTTTTATTTTTTAATGCTTAAATTAAAAAAATCCCAACAACCAACCAACTTGTGCAAAACCCTGTGCTTTAAAATCTAATTGAAAGTTAATTAGAATGGGTTGATGTGCCTGCAGTCAAGACTCCTATGTTGCAAAACCTGAGTAATGCATTAGTGAGCATTAACAGTACTGTAAACTTCACTGTTTCATCACAGTGTCTCAGCAGCAACATGGCTGTGTTAATTGCAGGTCCCTTTTCCCTGCAATTAGACTGTATCCACCTACCTCCTCTTATGTGTGATGAGGAGAGTGAGTTTTGTTCCATAATTGCTTGTATTTCTTTGGGCTAAACAAAGAGATTTGCCTGAAATCTTTGCTTTATATTAAGTTAATTACCAACACCACCAGAAATTTAATTGCAATCTAAAGATAGCATCATACTGCATCTTTTTAATGCAAAATATTGTCACTGAAACAGTAGATGTTAATTTATACTGGTGCATCAAGGAATGTATTAAAAGCTTTAGCTGAGTGTCTTGTTTCTGGTAGGAGAGAATTAATTTTCAGTGCAGTACTTTAAAAATAGACTGACTATAGCAAAATTCATTTTTCTCATAAGGCACAGTGTTATAACATCCTTAAAGGTAAGGGAGAGATAGCTGCATATCTCTGAGAACAGTTCTTGCCCAAGAGAATGAACAACATACTTGCCTGCATGTGACTTCAGAAATCTTGATTTGGATATGGGCTGCCTACATTTTAAGATCTCCAGTAATTGTACTACAAATGTTAAGATAAAACTGCTTCTTTAGTTGCTCCTCATTCCAGATCTATTGTTTTGGCCCTGTCCAGAGCAATGAAAATAGGAGAGCACATTTGACTAACTAACTGGATCTCTTGCTTGTGGGTTTTTTTTTCCCTCTCATTCCTCTTTTGAATAACTTCACTGTAGTTTCAGATTTTTAAATGTAAAGACTTTGTGTTTTCGAGTGAGAGATGCATCATACAAAGTGGTAATTTTTAAATTTTCTTATATGAAGTGTTAAAGGTATAACAGAAGTATATTTTGTGTGCTGCTAGGACACAAGATGGCTTTGTTGCACTTCCTATTAAGTTGGAGCAGTTGCTCACTTCTTAAAACGCTGAGAGTAACAGACTTTTCTGACCATGTGCTGAGCTCCATGAGTAGCTAATGTGTGTTCTACTGAACCACTTTTGAAAGTCTAAAATCTTGGTCAAAATATCTCAAACAGAATTTTTAAAAATTAAAAAATTGCGTATCTTCCTTTCTGGGGAAGAGCCCTCAGTGAGTTCTGATCATCCATGTGATAATGGGTGTTTAGCTCTGCACTTCTTTGTTCAAGAAAAAAGGCATGATTCAGCTTGATCCCCTTAGTAAAGCCACCTTACAGCCTATAATCTTTGATATAAGATATTTGTTCTGGCAGTCATTTCTTAAATGAAAAAAAAAAAGCCATTTGTTCTTTTGCATAGCTGGGGGCATGTAAAAGTAATCGAATAGGGTGATGATGTAAAGCTTCACAACTGTCATCAGATAGGTTAAAATAACTAACAGTTGAGTTTTCTGAAATGTTTTTAATGTTTTGCTGCTAACAGGTCTGCAGACGATAAGGAATCCACCATGAATGGGCAGCTGGACTTAAGTGGGAAGCTGATCATCAAAGCTCAGCTTGGGGAAGATATTAGGAGAATCCCTATTCATAATGAAGATATCACCTATGATGAATTGGTGCTAATGATGCAAAGAGTTTTTAGAGGAAAACTTCTGAGCAATGATGAAGTCACAATAAAATATAAAGATGAAGGTAAGGTTTAATTACTGCTGTTGAAGTTTAATTGACTACTGTTGCTCTGATATGATTTATCTATGGATAGAAGCTTTGAAATTCACCTTTCAGAATTGTCCAGTGTCATGGGTAAATGCAAGTGATTTCTTGTAAATCTTTTTAATCAGACAATAGAGGCTGTATCTCTTGTTATGCTCTCTTAACAGCATTTCCTCAATTTTTTTCTGAAATATTTTCTCCATTTTTTCTCTCTGAAAGTGCATTTTTTGCTGTTGCAGGAAGTTGATTGCAGGTTTCTCTTCTGTTCACTCATTTAACCATTTTTTGAGTTTTCAGTGAGTTTGAAGGTGAAAAGAGAATAAACATGTATGACGTAACACAAGCTCTTAATAAGACTGAAAACTTGATTTATGTGGTACTAATTCTTGATTGTTTTCCTCCATCAGTAAAGATAATTTTAACTTGAAATATGTATGAAAAGTTATCGTTTCTCTGTGGGACCATTTGAATTGCACATTGGTTGTTCCAAAGAAAATATTGATCATTATTGTCAAAACAAACATAACCTTAAGGACTTCCACAGAATGAAGAGTCCTGCTTGAGATGCATTGAGACAAAGTTGTGATTGGAGGGTTTTTCCTCTTTGAATGTCAATGGGGCATGGATAAATTACTTAATCTGGGACAGAGGGATGGTGTTCATAAAATGAAACTCGGAATGAAGTGATAAAATCCAAAGTCTCTTAAAGACTGTGATAATTATGCTGTTACACAGTAAAAAGTGCTACTTTACTGGAGCAGTCAGGTTCATTTTTCTTAATAGGCCTAGGAAACTTCATTGCTGTCTGTGGTATCTAAAATGTCAAATAATTTTTGTTCTTTTATCTAAGCAATAAAATTTCACTTTGAATGACCCTGAGGCAATTTTTTCAGGTTCACAAAGCTTTTGTGATGCTGCTTCTCAAAATTGATAAGCAGTGTAGGTCTAATATTTTGGGTCTTGATCTCTAGTGAGAGGGAGCTCAGTGGATTTGTGGTGGTTTTGTTTTCCCTCTTATCACATAATTTTTTTTTCTTTCTGGAATGAGAAAGGTGAAAGGAGATTGGATGCTTTTTTTCTAGGTTAAAGCTTCTAGTTACTTTGGTTTTTTTGCATTTTTACCTGTTCTTTAAGTATATTCTTCTGAGGTTTTTAGTGTGTATTACTCTCTCTGTTTTATTCAAAATAAGATAATGGTGTATGTTGGAGTCAGTAATTATGGTTTCATTCTTTGGTTGTCTTTTACAGTCTAGAAACTTCCTGCTTTTACTTTTAGCTTTCTTTGTCTCAGAATTGTATTGGGTTTGTGTGGCCAGGTTTTGGTAGTGGGGGGGCTACAAAGGAGGCCTAAGCCAGGCAGCTCCAGGACAGACACGCTGCTGGCCAAGGCTGAATCAATCAGAAATGGTGGTAATGCCTCTGTGGTAACATAGTTAAAAAGGAAAAAAAGTTAGGGCACAAATGTAATTGTGGCCAGAGAAGAGAGGAGCAAGGATATGTGAGCGGAACAGCTCTGCAGACACCCATGTCAGTGGAGAAGGAGGGGAAGGAGGTGTTCCAGGCACCAGAGTGGAGATTGCGCTGCAGCCCATGGTGCAGACCATGGTAAGGCAGGATGTGCCCCCGCCGCCCATGGAGATCAGTGGAAGTGCAGAGATCCACCTGCAGCCTCTGGAGGAGCCTCACACTGGAGCAGGTGGATGCCTGAGAAGAGGCTGTGACCCCGTGGGAGGCCTGTGCTGGAACAGGCTCCTGGCAGGGTCCTGTAGACCCGTGGAGAGAGGAGCCCATGCTCAAGCAGGTTTCCTTTTAGGACTTGTGGCCCTGTGTGGGACCCATAGTGGAGCAGGCTGTTCTTGAAGGACTGCACCCTATGGAAAAGTGACCCACGTTGGAGCCGTTCCTGAAGAACTGTTGGCAATGGGATGCACTCACATTGGAGAAGTTCATGGAGGACTCTCCCGTGGGAGAGACCCCAGGCTGGAGCAGGGGAAGGACTCCTCTGCCTAAGCAGTGGCAGAAACCATAATCTTCATTCTGTGTGCCCCTGCAACACTGAGGGAGGAAGAGATAGAGGCTGGAAAGGAAGGAGGGGTTGAAAGGTGATTTTAATATTGTTTTATTTTTCATTAGCTTGCTCTGATTTTGACTGGTTATGAATTCAGTTAATTTCCCCAAGCTGGAGTCTGTTTTGCCCATGACAGTAATCAATTTGTTATCTCTCCCTGCCCCTGTCTTGTATCTTGTCCTTTCACTGTGTGTTCTCTGCCCAGTCACTTGTGGAAGAGAGTGATAGAGTGGCCTTGGTAGGGTGCCTGGCATCCAGCCAGGGTTCACCTACTACACAGAATGTACTCCTATTCCACTGTGATTTCAGTGTATGTTATCCTAGCTGATCATCACTACTAAAAACAAATAAATGTTGTTAATGTCAGAGGTAGTTGCAAGTGATCAAGGAAAAGGTTAACAGGGCTTCAATTTTCTTGTCATATGAGAGCTGTGATATTGTTAACTTCATTTCAACTAAGCTAAGATTCTTCTTTAAATCTATTTCAGTCATTAGGTGCATTGGAATATATGTATTTTAGCTGTTTCTATTTTGTCATTTATCCCCTCAGACCTGCAGGAATGCTTGTCTGGATCTGATACAAGGAGGTATCTTAAACTGGTCTAACGATGTCCACTACTTCCACAACCTCCATCTGTGTCTTCTCCAAATTCATGTGCACAGTCTTTGAGCATTCAAAGAATGCTTCATCTACCCCTCCATATTCCTACATTGTATTTAGGTTATGTGGTGCTTTTGTTAATTACCAGAGAAAAGAAGTCTCAGGTTGAATATTGCTTTGTGAAGTCAAGTTCTATATTCAAGGTGGCATCTTTCAAACTCCTGAGCTAAGGAAGTTGGTCTGCTAGACATGAAACAATTTTCATGTCCTATTTAATCTTCTTGAACATGTAAAACCCAATGTCAGCAAAAAAAACCCAACCCCAAACAAACTAATGAGGACTGTCAGCAGTGAATTTGTATGAATCAAAGAGTAAAATTGCATCTTAAACACACCATGTTACTGAGTTGCACATGCTAAAAGGCCCTATAGAGCCAATAACAGGAACTTTACTTTTTTTTAAGTTATGCTTGAATTTAAAACAGAGGATGTTATGTGAGATGGGCCTTTTTGCTCTTGTTCTTCATTGCCTTATAATGGAAGAAGTTGGTGTCTCTGTGTCAGAGCAAATAATAGATTGTTTACTCATACTGTGTGTATTCAGGCTGCTGTGCTTGAAATCTCTCAGCCTCTGGGAAATTTATCAGTGAAGGAAAACTACATTTTGATGTGGTGTGGTTTTTTGTTTGTGTTGGGTTTTGTTTTGGTTTTGTTTTTTTCAAAAATTGACTAAATAAGAAATATAAGGGTAGATAAATCTAGTAGATAGTGAAGCTTAGTAGATGAGGAAACAGCTGGCAGGGCGAAGGAATGAGGCAGATTTCTAGTGTCATAAAGCTTGAAATGCTTTATGACATTAGTTATGGTTAGTTAAAGGTGTCACTCATTTATAGAAAGATAAAAAAGCTATAATTGGCATAGCAGAGAAGGTGATACATGAGAAATTGTAGAGAGGGAAACCTGTGTCCCTTGTAAAAATGAGAAAGATAAGTTTTAAAATAACAAGATTAGTAGAGAAAATGAAGGAAAGTCTGTTCTATTTTCCAGCAGAAAATAATTAACATTGTGTAATTCTGTGTCATGGTAACCGGAATTAAGCTTCATTGATATTCCTTAAGATGCCAAGTTTTTTTGCTAAACCTAATACACTTAAATTGTCAGATATTTCTATGGCTTGACATATACCTTATGAATCCTGGCATATACCCTACTTGGATAATAACTTGATGGCTATCCATAGGAATCACAGAACTGATTTTATGCATCTAACAAGATTCTGTACTTGGTGCTTCTTGGCCTTTTTCTTCTGCTAACAATTTAAAATAGAAAATTTATTCATTATTTGAAAATGCCTTCAACCTAAGGTTAAAATAGGTGAGGGAGAATTGAGATGGAATGATCCCAGTTCTTTTGGGTGACATTAATCCATATAAGCCATGTGTATTGATGTGCATTTTCATTTCACTGTGCAGGACAGACTGTTTAGAACATGCGTCTTTGTTCAGGCAGTGAATCTGAGTGTTGACTGGTATGACAGAAGGGCATCAAAGGATGGTTTGCCAATACTGTGGATTGCTAAGAGAAGTAATTATCACTTATTGTGTTACTAGGATAATAAGGAATAGAAGGGCTTTGTGTTAAGACACCAGTGGATTTTGGCATCAGCATTTAGGAAAGGTTACTGAAAAGCTGGAGAAAGTGTTTGAGTTGGAGGGAACACACACCTCATTCCAGCCCCCTTTACTGCCAAAGAAAAAAAATCTGTTTAACTTTGATAAAGTCTGATTGTCTAAGTCCTGTTATAGATCACAGTGGCAAACAGGGACACTGATCCTCCTCTTCCTTGCACTGGTGAGGTGGCACCGGTGAGGCTGCTTGTCTGTGCTCACTTTTAATGTGTGCACTTCAGGACAAAAAGACTTGGAAAAGCTGCAGAGGGTCTCCAGCAGGGTGTGGTGAGGACAGGGAGGGGCTTTGTGCAGGTGGCCTTCAGGGAGCATGGGAGGGAAGCTGGGCTTGTTCACTGTGCTGCAGAGGGGGCTGAGGACAGAGTTCAGAGCAGCTTCGAGCAGAATGGGAGTTGCAAAGACCATCGAATATGACCTGTTTGCAGTAGCACCAGATGGCAGCAGCCAGAAATGGCAGTTTGAGAGGCTGAGCGTGAATTTTGGTGAGGAGGGCAGTGTGTCACTGGAGCAGGCTGCCTGGTGGGGTTTGGAGCCCTCATTTCTGGAGACTTTCCAGTCTCTAGTCAGAGAATCCATGACTGATACTGCTATCAACAGATGTCTTTTGAGATTGTGAAAGTGAAAACGGCATAAAAAAATCTTTGGAGGCAACAGTATTTCTTTAAGGAAAGCTTGAAAATTATTTTTTATGCCATCACTTTATTAGTATTTGTAACTTTATTTTGTTAGAAAGCACCTTCTTTGAAGGCTGACAGGCACTGTGAGGTGTTATTAATAGCACTATGCTTAAAAAAACCTGCCATTGCAGAGGTGTAACGTGTAGTCAGGTATGACAAAATGAGAATATGTAGTTCTTCAAATTCTGAGCTGTTTTTGACTTGGTATCACATGTTTTATGACTATTCATACTGAAGTATTAATTTATTTGAAAATTTTAACCATGGCTTATATACAGGTTGTTTGCCCTTGTCACCAATGTGTAAGGAATTTATATACACTCAAAATTTGTAGGCAGTAATCTGTAATGGAAAACATTTGTCTGTCCAGAGAGGCCCCTTGCTACAGTGTTTTTGGAGGAACCTGGGCAGCCTGGAGTTGGCTTTGTTCCAAGCTGTGTGTCATTTGTCTAAACACTGTTGCTTTTCAAGGTGAAACTTCACTAGATGGTGTTCCACCTCTGTTCCCAGTCGTCAAACTGCTCTGGCAGGAAGTGTTCCTGCTATCCCTTGTGCCAGTGCCCATTTTCCTGATAATGTGCTCCCACTCCTTCCTTTGCACTGCTTAGCTTGGGTTCATTTAAGCTATTAATAACCTGTTGAATATGTTAAATACCAGAAAATCTGTCCTGCCAAAGACAATAGTCTTGTTTTAGTTGTGATTTTGTTGAGTAAGCAAAGATGTTAATGTAGCTTTTCTTGACTCAACTTAAAAACAGTGAGAGACCAGACTTAATGGGAACTTGGTATCTCTTTTGAGGATTAATACGATTAAAGGTGATCAGTGCTTTGTGTATGGCCCTTTGTATCTTAAGAATAAATTATTCCATCCAGTTCTAATATAGTTTCTGTGACTGATGGCAATGTGCAAATTCATTAGGATCCTCTGACATGTGACATGGGAGAAATCCATGCCTAAGATCTGTGACTTCATGTCAAATTCCTGTTTGAGAGAAGTTTTCTTCTGACTACTTTGGCATCTTCATGTCTTCAGACTTATTTGTGTGTTAAAGCTGAGAGAGATCTTTATTATTCTCTTCTACAAATGAACTTTGTTTTTCAGCAGGGGAATGGTAATAGTCTTGCAACTCATGTGTTCTGAATATAACCAGAGGAAGTGTTCTAGACATTTGAAATTTTCCCTTGTCAGCATCTGTGTTTTGATTTTTAAAAATTGAGTTGGATTTGGTTTGGGCCATCTATCTGACTCCTGTCTGTTCATGAACAGCACGGTTCTGGAGCCACTCAGCAGAGGCATTTCACTTTTAACTGGTAGCATAATTTCTTTCTGGTATTGGATTTTGCGAACTCTTAACTCTAATATTTCGTCCTGTATGAAAAAGAATAGATGACCTATATGGAACATCAAAGGGCTAATGTCAGAAGACTCCCTTTTGGAACCAGTCATGCTTCTGTCTTACCTTCTGTGCGTGATTTCTCTGCATGCTGATTCTTGCACTAAAATAATAAACATTTTTTTCTAGTGACCTCACAAAATCAAATAGGGGAATTTGGGCTTGAGTAATGAAGGAACATTTCTGTCCTAATGTAAAGTTCAGTAGTCATAGGCAATGATTTTAATGTAACTTTTTCTTGTTCTTTTCAGATGGAGATCTTATAACAATTTTTGATAGCTCAGATCTCTCCTTTGCAATTCAATGCAGTAGGATACTTAAATTGACATTGTTTGGTAAGTATAGAAGACTGTATTTTTCAATTTCTTCTAAATAAAATTTATTAAAATTCAGGCAATGGGCTTCACTGGAAGGTACAAAAAACTTTAAATTTGTCAGTTCATAAGGTGAAGAAGATGCAATCAGTAAGTTAGAACTGCTGAATTAATACATGATATCTGGTTTCTCGTGATGTTTTTCATGAGACTTCCAAACTTAATGGAAACTGAAACTATTGCTTTTTATAAGATTGATCAAAGTATTTGGCATACGTACATATACATGTGATCAGTGGTTCTTTTCTTCCTTAGTGCTCTTTTCCGTGTTATCTTCCACTCTCTAGCATTTGTGGGGTTTTCTTCACACGTGCATGAGAATTTGAAGCTGATGATTATCTTGCAGTATTACTGGTACACTGCTCCAAACTAGTGTTAGTTGCTTGGAGCTGAATAGATCTTAACATTTATCCTTTAGCCTTTGTGTAAAAGTTCTGTATTTTCAAGCTATGGTAGGTAACTTAGCATCTAGTTCCAAGGAATAGCTCCTGCCTTTAACCTGGACACTGACCTGATTCATGAATTGCAGCAGTGTCGTGTGTGCTGTGTTAGTTCTAAAGGGACAGCTTTCCAGAGCCACTGCATCATTCCGGGTATATTCATGGGAATGAGTAAACAACGCAGACACTTACTGGGGTCTTTGCTTTGGTGCTGTTGCTTTTGCTGAACTGAGATTATATTAAAGGAACAGTAAGCTCTAGAATGAGTTCAGTCTGTGTGGACTAAACTTTGTCACTTTAAACTCCACAAAGGATGATGATGCTACTAGCAAGTAAGAGTTTGAAATTTTCTTTGTCATCTTAAACTGGATGTTAACTACAGTCTTAAGATTATCTAATTGCTGTTTTGCAGTGAATGGACAACCAAGACCCCTAGAATCTAACCAGGTGAAGTACCTGCGCCGAGAGCTGATAGAACTTCGCAATAAAGTCAATCGTTTACTGGACTGTTTAGAACCACCAGCGGAACCAGGGCTTTCCACTAATCTGCCTGAGAGTGGTAGGCAGCCTGGCAAAGGGTTGTTTGCTTTGATTTGCAGAGTGGCGTGCTGTTTAACAAAATGAAACGTGGATCATTCTTAATTGTTGCTTGATGGCTCAGAACTTAATTTTTTATGCTTTAGTTATTTCAGAGACAGAATTTTTGTTTGAGGTATGTGGAGTAACGCACTGAACTAACTTAGGAATGAAACTTCAGAATCCAAGGTTTTGTTGCAATGTATGAAAACACTGTAACTAACACCTGTGAACCCCAGCAATGTTTTGAAAGGGCTTTTAGCTAAATTAATAGTTTGTTGTTGCTGAAGAGTTCTTGCTCGCAGTTGAGTGGTCCCTCTGCTTACTTTGGGCTAGCTCTGGTGCTTATCTTGTGTTGCTAAGCAAGTTGATTCACTAAAACAGTAAGAAGTGAATTCAGCAAAAATTATATCCACTTTTTTTGCCAGGTTAGGAAATTGAATCCACACATTTTGAGCTCAGACCAGCATCAGAGCTGTCTCAGGGTAAGCAGCACAAGGGTGCAGGTAGGAGTGGGAAAGGTTTTTTGGGGGAGGGCAAAACGGGAAAGAAAGTCTTATTCTCACAGTTTTGAGGTATTGATCTCCTAGTTCAGGGCAGTTGTACTGCTGCAAACATTGTATCTCTGTTTGCTCAACTTCAGAGTTTGGGTAAGCTGGACACAGAAAATAATGACACAAAGTCATGAAGTACAGTGCTCTGAGTAAAGAGGTGAACTAAGAACATCGGCCTGTCTTTTAAGAAATGTTGCTTTTGTATTTGCACTTTGAAATTTTACTGGTTTTGGTGCTTAAAAAATCCAAGCCCTGTTCCTACAATATATGCAAATACTAATTTCAGTGGAATACCATGGATTCTGGTTACAACCTATTTGGAAGGAGGTTAGAGTGATGATTTGAGAGTATAAACAAAACTAGCCAGTCTGTATCTATCTGTACTAGTTTATTTTTAACAGAAAATGTAGCACTCTTAGGTACGGCATTTCTGAGCAATTCAGTTACATGTATAGTTGCAAAGATCTCAACTTCACCTATCAGCTTAGGAAAAATTAGTGGAGAAAGGTAGAGTACAAACCAGAAACTGCAGTTGATAAAACACCATAATAAGTTGGAACTATCCTGTATGTTTTTCTAATTTTGAATTCTTTGTAGGCAATTCATTTGTTTGAAGCAGGAGCCTTGTGCCTTTGAATTTCGGAACACGTGATATAGGATATTGATACTCCTCAGTGTTAGTGTATCTTTAAGTAACTGTGAAAGAAACCTAAGCTTTGTGATCCATCGCAGTTTCAGATACATCAGTGATTCTTCGCTGTTCCCCTGACATGCACATTTCAACAGTTAAATTTATAAAGCCCCCAACTCTGCGATGTTAAGGTTGCTGTAGTGCAATGTGTGTGTGTGCTGGTGTTTCAGTTCTGGAGAGCTGGTAACTGGGCATTTTGCTTTGTAGATGCTGTAGATGGTAGGGACGAAAAGCCTGCTGCTGCTGACGCTAATGTTAAGCCATCCACTCAAGTTATAGCAGCGAGCATGTCTGCATTCGATCCACTAAAGAACCAGGATGAAATCAGCAAGAATGTCATGTCAGCCTTTGGCTTGACAGATGATCAGGTGTCAGGTAAGGATGTGGCTGGTGAAAAGGAAAGCTAAACCTGTTCATAATCAATGACTCCAGTTTTGATTTGTAACAAAGCATTTGTATTTTGGATGTATTAAGCTGTATTCACTATTTCTTTTCAGAATTCTAAAACTTGCCATGTTAAGGTGTTGTATCTGTGTGCTAACTTTTGTAAACGAAATGTTGAAATGTTGCTGTTGATTTTAGCCTTGTGTTTTAGCTTGGAGTAGAAAATGGCTTCATTTTTTTTTTATTTGAATTACTTAAAGCTGTTGTGTAGACTAACTGAATTGTTATCTGTCAGTGATAGAAGAACCCACTGCTCTGCTTTAGGATTTGATTTTGCAGTTCATCTTCTTGGCTTGTGCTTCTGCTGTTTGGGTCAGTCAGGATGTGTTGTATGACCCCACCTTTTCTCTGTTTTACGTTAGAAGTAAATAGAGTCAACTTTTTTACTGTTAACAGAAAGGAATAACATATTTGTCTGAATTACATTTGTTTTTGAAGAGCTGGAGGACTGTGGGCCCTACTAGTAGAATGTTAAGCTTATGAAAACTGATTGTACTAGACTGAATGCCGTCAGCTTGAGACAGGATAACTGAAGCTAGAAAAGCAATGTTGAGTGTGATAAGGAGTGCAATGCAGAACACAGGGAAGTGATTTTGCACAGAATCTGTGTGGGCCTGGCAAGGTTTAATGGTGCACTGAAACATGAAAATGAAACTGCTGTTAACTAACAGGATTTGCTGTGTATTCTCAGCTTCAGAGCAAGTGAGTTTTATACAATATGTGAAGTGATGATACAGATGAGCAAACCAGTAGCAACTGGAGCTTTTTTCTCCAGTATCGGTGCCATGGCAAAAGTGTGGAGTAAAACGAATAGATCTGCACTGTGTGATTGTGGCTGTGCAGGATCCAAAGTTGTACCCACAGACAGTGATTGACTTCAGTGTGAGGTATGGGTCTGTGGGCCATGCCTATTGTGTGATCTCTTCCTCCATGGCACATTTTGGATATTGTCACAGCATGGTTCTTTCACAAGCCAGAAAAAGGTTTGATGGTACTTGAAAACTTGCAATGGGCCATCTGAACAAGTAAGCAATAGCAAGTGAAGCAGAAAACAACTGGCAGAAAATTTGAGCTAATTTTTGAATGAGTGGTTTTGTCAGTTTCAGTTAATGTTTTGATCAGTGATAGTTCAATATTTGTGTCTCCATAATTCTTCTGAGAGAGTGAACTGACTTGACCATTCATTGAGTGTACAAAGAACTCCACAGAGGACAATTTAAGCAGGATATAAGAAATCCCATTTCTAAAGCTGTAATCCTGCAGTTGTGTATATAAATGCAAATCAAGAAGTAGGCAGATTTAATTAACTTTCTCCTAATAAGGTTAACATGAAAACACAATTAGGGGCTTGTTGGATGCCTATTTATATTGCGTAAATAACATTCTTAAAATTGCAAATGAATTGGTAGCAGTTCTAGTACTTGTGCTTAACTTTAAGTGTGTATTTGAAAGTAGTGTCTCATAGCATTCATACAGTTGGAAAGATCCAGGTTTAAGTTCCCATGTTTCTAACAAAATATTTTGCATTAAATTGTAGTATTTTATATTTGTTCACATGTGTGTTTCAGAACTTCTTACTAATGTAGAGAAAATCTGAATTCCCGGTTTCCATGCTGTCTTTGGGTGCCAGCTGGAATATTTTCAGAATTAGCAGAGCAGTCAATTGCTTTTAGACTGAAGCCTGCCATATCCTGTCTGGGAGTGTGATTTTAACACCTCTTTGGAGGTTTTCTGTTCACATGCCATTTGACTATCAGTAAAACACTTTGTGGCCTGGTCTATGTGGTTCACTAATCCATTTGGATACTTCCATGCAACCTTTCACCTTTCCGCCAGATTAGAAAAAATAGGTAAGTGCATGTTGTGTCCAAACGTGGCAACTCTTGGTGTGTGTGTACAAGGTTAACACTTGAAGCTGTTGAAAAAGTATGCTATCATGAAGGGTTTTATCTCACAAATGAGTCAAGTTCCTCAAAAGAATGAAATCTGAGTGATCTAGAGACAGGTGGAAAATTCCGCCCCTCAAATGTTTTTTAGATGTGTAAATATATACTTCGTTTTAGCTTGGGCGTGACACACAGATGTAAATCTGAAGTGGAAAAAACGTTAAAAACATTTGCAAGGGAGTGGTCTTGTATTAGAATTTTTTATTCAACTCTGTTCGTCTCACATACTTGTTCTTGCTCCTCTAGGACCACCCAGTGCCCCTGCAGAAGAGCGATCAGGAACACCGGACAGCATCGCTTCCTCCTCCTCTGCAGCCCATCCCCCTGGGGTTCAGGCACAGCAGCCACCCTACCCCAGCACACAGCCACAGACGGGGCAGGTGGAAGGTAAGCAGCATGCTTTTCTACTGTCCAGGATGGTGTCTGATTCTGCCTTCAGTTAGCAGACCCGAAGTGGATACCGAACTGCAAATCCACGTGTGCCCCTAGGCAGATCAGCTTTTGTCCTCGCTGCCCGTGCTGTTCAGTACAGAAACAGCAGGTGGAGCAGTGGCTCTGTTTGAAAGGGCGGGTGGTGTAACACGAGAGAATTTTAATGGTACTGTTTTCTGCTTGCATCTGTGCTCGTGTCATACACTGTGTGTTGTGTCGAGCTTTCACTCAACTAGCAGTTTGTGGACTTGTCTACTATGTATTAAAACTGTTGTTTACTCATCATTTCTACCTGACAGACTGGAGTCAGTCTTTCATTGCTTCCTTTTTGTGTATGGCTCTGTGCTAGTCAAGTTAAACCTTCTAACTTCTTAAATGCATGGAGTTCCTTATAACTCCTGAGAGCCTCAGCTGGCTGTCCTTTAAAGTTTAAGGTCTTAACTCTGCTATTCAGATTTGTTTGCACTGTGCCCTTTAACATGCTATTTGACTTCTCAAAATTAACCTATTCTGAGTTTTCCTACATTTGGGCATCATTTTTTTCTGTTCCTATTTTCTAAGTGCACTGGGCCTGTAGACCTGCACACTTCTGGATTAAACTGTCTGTGAAATAACCTGCTTTGCTACTTCTTCCTCCGTATGAAGAATAATATAAAGTTGTTTCTGTGCTGGTGTAGGCACAAGTGAGAGCCCCCTGATGCTTGCTTTACTGCTACGTGTGAGATGGTGGTCACAGTATCCATAGTCACTAGGGTTGTCTTGCCTGAAGGGAATAAGTAATATTTTGATTGAGCAGAGTATTTGAACAGCTGGTAGTTATGTATATTTAAAGAGGTATGAATACTGTTGGTTGCAGTGGAGGTTACAAAATACTTCTTTTTCAGCTTTCAGCCTTTTTTTGCTTATTAGTCAAGTATTATAACATAGCAAGAGACATTTTTGTCTTTAAGTAGCTTAAAGATAGAGCAGTTTGGCATTTATGTATAAAAGTTACTTTTGCAAAAAAAGGGCTCCAGGTTCTTCTGTCGGCAGCCAGATAATTTAATGTTCAGAAACCATATTCTCAGCTACTGAATTTGCATTTTATGAGTTTAGTTTTTTTACTGTAGTTTAATACAGTAAGGTAAGAAGTTTTAAGTGTTGCTGTTAAACTAGAACTGAAACAAAGAAGTGAAACACTTAAAAGCACTAGCAACACTAGTTTGGAATCCTGTATGGCTGCTAACACCAGGGAAGGGGAAAAGTATTTGTTTCAGTAAAACTCATCTTACTTATCTAGGCTCATGTATCAGAGTAGATGTAGTGATTTTTCTAAACTTGAATCAAGGAAAGTATAGTGCAACATTAGTAATTATAAAGGGTTTGATCTGTAGTTTTATGTGGTTTTTATTGTTGCTACTGCAATATTTTAAGTATTGATTATATTTTCTTCACTCCATGGTTCAGTCTTTGGGAAGACATCAGAGGTAACTTTTGTCTTTGTTCATTAGAAATATTAGGAGGATTGCTTTTGCTGTGCATTGTATGCATATGGTAAACAGCGGTCTCTTACCAAAGCTGGGTAAAGTAGTTGCAATTATCAACTTTATTCCACAGTGTTCGAAGACTTTCCTTTGAAACATGGAGTAGTTTTCCGTAGTTCACTGGGGTTTGATAGCACCTCAGTCCAGTGGTACTTTGGGGACTTGTGCTGTCCCCACAGAGCCATAACCCAGCCAGAACTTTGGATAGGTTTTGATTGTTAGATTTTCAACAGGATGAACTCACATAAATGGCACTGCTGGTGAAGAGCAGATTCTGTTAGAAACTAGTTTTGAAACTAGCTTGAAATTACTAGTTCACTTATTGAAAAACCCCAAACACCCCAAGCTCTGCTCCCCTCCCACACTTTCCCAGTATTTTGAAGATACAAGTAAACTGGTGATGCCAGTCATGTGTCAGTCATTCTGGTATATCAGGGATTATTTTTTAATGGCATTCTCTGCCAGTAAATGCTGTCATGATTACGATTGGTTATTAGGTTGTTGTTACATGTGAATACCAAGTCAACTCACTTCTGTGTGCTGATACTACTGAAGGGCTGCCTCTCTTGGGAAGTTTTCAGTATTCACTAATTTGAATTAAATCAATCCAGCAAAGATATTCTAATACAGTGCTGTGTCTTGTGGCCTGTGCTTTTCTACCACTAAATTCAGTCCTGAACACACACCAGAACCAATTATGTACAGATGTGGATGCTTTTTTAGTCCTTGCTGAAACACATGTAAGATCTCATTCCCATAAGCACTTCATGATCTTCTAGGGAAAAGAATGTTGTGTGAATATGTGTAAATGGTCTTAATTCTGAATCAGACTAAAAGTCTTTTTCAGTGCACAGGAACAATGGTAAATGCTGGCAGATCCTTCACTGCAATAAGCACTGCTAAGTACAAAACCAGACACCGATGCTGTAGCTCATCTAGTTTTCAGAATAAAAATCCAGGGAGAGAGAAGACACTGTGTCTGAGGACCCATAGGGTCCCTGCCTGTATTCATGGCTGTGAATTAAGAATGATTTCTTGAATGGCGCTGGAACACCTCTCTGTTCCTTAGTAAAGCCTCAGCCCTGGAGAAGACAGCAAGCCTTCTCAGAAACCTTTGGTAAAACTCCATGCTGTTCCTTTGCTATCCCTTTACCTGGGATTTCCAGCAGGTGCCAGTGTGGTCTCTCTGTTAGCCTGTAGGGAATTATCCCAAGACAGGCAGCTTGCTGGTTATTCTCCCAGAACTTCCCCAGGTCAAATGAGTTAAAGAAAGAGAAAACACATTTTCTGAGTTTCTAATTCTTAAATATCAAGCTAACAAGCTTAAATTCTCTTCAAGCCTTGTGTTCAGCACTCTCATCATCCCACAATAATTGCACACCAAATAATATTTTAAGTGACTGCATCAATATAAAGTATTCACAACGCCTTAGTGTGAATGTAAAATACTGTTCCTTTCAGAAGCAAATAATGCAGATAAAGAAGAAATGAGGAGTTACTTTAAATCAGTGTGGACAGGGGTCTGTCTGGGAGGACTTGGAGTAGAGTCAAGTTGCTTTTGTCTCAGTGCGGCTCCGAAGACAGAGTTTACAGTCTATTTATACAGTCTGCTGGTCTTTGCAGAATGAATAATAGTACAGTAACACTTCATAATAGTAAAGTTTCCATGTCTGCTTCAGTTCAGCTAAGCTTTAGTTTTGGCAGAGAATTGATTTTGTTCTTTGACTGTGACTTACTAGATTGAAAAACAGCAGAAGCATAAAGCCTCAGCAGGATCCATAGGTTGTCTAAACAAATATTCTGCCTCTTCTGGCCAAGAAATTGAAAATAGTGAATGTAGGAAAAATAAGCATTGACTTGGACTACCCAAGCTTAAGAATGTATGGTTTTATTTTTGCTGCGGGTGTATACCCCTGGGTCTCTTAAGAAGTCTTGGCGATGCTAAGAGATGGATGAGTTATCTGGAAAATGTGGTCAGCATAAATAATGTACCACTCTGCTTACAGTACTTGGTTGCAGAAATGGTCTTAAAAACCTAATCTAAACAGACAATCTGAGGACATGTTTAACTTTTGAAGTACTTTAATTTACAGTGTAAGTTCTGGAGCAGTTGTGGAGATGTTTAAAGATTCCTGGTCTGTTACCCACCCGAGTAGTGCTAACTAAGGTGCACAGCTTCTGGCAGCCTCTGAAAATGTGCAATAGTAAGCCTCACATACCAAATTAGAACTCTTTAGATAAACATTATTTAGTCAGAACAACATGTTTCAGCGACTAAAATCTGTACTTTGGTGTCATTTGGTTTGTTTCTGTGATGTTGAACTGTCAGGGTATTGTTCGCTGTAATGCACCAGGGTACTGGGCTTCAATGAAATGCGTTTTTAATCCCTAGGTCAGATGTATCAGCAGTACCAGCAGCCTGGTTACCCTGCTCAGCAGCCGCAGGCTCAGCCCCAGCAGCAGTACGGCGTGCAGTACCCAGGTAAGCAGCTCTGCAACAGCAGCTCAGCTGTAGGACCTCTCCTGCAGTGCCCAACCCTGTCAGCTGCAGTTCCTGACCCTGTGGGGCGGGTCAGGGTGCTGAGCTGCCCAGGTGCCTGTGTTCCTTATGGGAAATGGCACAACTTAAAAATTGCCAGGAAAAGAACATAGTAGCTGTTTACGTTGTTAATCTGTAGTCAGAGTTCTGCTGTCTCAGTCCTACTTGATTGAAGGCAGACTTCATTACTAATCAGCAGAATGCCTTGTTAGAAAGGCAGGCAAAATGAATCACCTGAAGGATGCACAGCCTTCAGGATTATCTTCTGCAGTCATGGGATTCTAGCAAGTAAGTGAAACATCCCAATTTAGCTTCCTTAAATATCGAAGGTGTCTAAAGATGGCCCCTATTTCTTGCATCTAGAATGATCTCCATGTACAAAATTTAGTGGTGTAAACATGGTAGTTGTCAATCCTTGGCTATTACAAATACTGTAAATCCCAGAGAAACTTTCAAGTGATAGGGTTTTTTTTAGTTTTTGATTTGGCTGGTACCTTAAGGTGACAGTAGACTTTTAGCAGAAGAATATTTTAGTGCACTAGTGGTTTATGTGCAGTGAAACATGAAAAGTTGGCTTTGGTGTATACCAAAAATAAACTTGACCTCAGAACTTTCAGTTACTTCCTTTAGAAGTAGATGGCATCTAGGAATGCTTAGTATATTCTAGGAATGATAATCCAGATGAGGTTTAGGGATGAACCTGTAAGAGTGGATTCTGTAACAAATTGCATTTTGCTTAATACTTTTAGAAAATAATACAAAGCATTTATCATTCCTTGTTTTAAAAAATCTTCCTTAAACTAAAGAGAAGACTCCCATTAAGTGACTCAGAGCCACTGTGACCTTTTCTTGGTGCACAGTGGGAGTGCATCAGTTTTTATATAGATGAGAAGATTTGCAGAGTTCACGGAGAAATTCCATGCTTAGCTTGGATAAGAACCCTAGAATACTTGGACTAAAGGTTTGTGCCTCAGACCTTGTTCCTGTGCACTGTGTGAGAGCTGGTTGGTTTGAGTGTCTAAATGGTATCTTGTTCTCTGCAGATTTCTCCCCCCCCTGACATTTTTAATTAGAATACAGTGACAGATGTGCTGAGGTCTAATTTCAGAAGTAACAAGCCTGCTGGAAGTAGAAGGGTCTGTCTGACTCTCTAGGCTTAAAAACTAAGTGGGCAAACAAAGGAATTCCAATCTGCTTTCTAGTCATATCCTATGTCATCTAATCCATTATTTTACTGATGTTCCTGTGAAAGCTGCAGTGCAATGTGAGTTTTGCATTCCAATCAACATCACTGTCAAGTATGAATGAAATGCCACCAAAAGCTTATTGAGGCACCTCTGTGTCTCATAACTTATTTCACAATTAACCTAATCTTCAGAAACAGGGTGGTTTTTTGAGGACCTATTGACAGCAGCCTTTGAAGATGTTGAGTCATAGGATCTTTTTGTTTGTGTTGCTTAGTTCCCATGAGTATTGTCTCCTTTCAAACCCATGTCTCCCCAAGAGCAGGATCCCTTCCCACTCTTGTAGATCTACTAGGCAACAGTGGCTATTTATACCTGGTTGTAAAAATGGACCCTTCAGTGGTTTGTTTCATGAGTAAATTTTGATCCAGTTTCAAGGTGAGTTTACTCCAGTGCATTCTTACCCTTACTCTTTCCGTTTAGGGCTGTGCACTTTTAATAATTTGTGTGTCTGGTGTTTAATGCTGACAGGATTCCAGTCACTGGAGAGGTTTCATTGCAAGTAGCTGCAGGTGTGTTTCATTATGGATAAAAGTAGCTATTTCTTCATGAAAGGACTTTGTTCTATTTTAAAATTTTCGAGAAGAGAAATTCCCTTTGGAAGCTGGTTTTATGCAGAAAAATCAAATTTGGGACGTGTAAATGGAAGTTTTGTGCTTAAGTATTCTGTTCTACACAACCTTTTCATATTTAACGCAAAAGAACTGAAAACACTTACGATTTAACCAAAGGTATGACTTATATTAAACCCCGAGAGTATTTTCATGACAGTTTAATTTGGCGGTTTTATTTGGGAAAAGGGTTGAATTTTGCCTCATTTGCCAATGAAGACTTTATTTTTTGTGTGATATTAAGGAAAAGACTAGTTGTCTTTTTTCTTTATTTCTTGTCAGTCACAGGAAAACTGTTTTATAGTAACTGTTGTCAGTGTGCTGTGCTGCCACGGTGTGCACCAAAACCTCGGCCGTGCGCTTATGTGAGAGGCAGGAAAACTCGCAGTTCACGCTTGGTTTGCCTTTTCTGTGCTTCCTGCATCATTTTGCGTTTGTCACTGTGAACATTAAGAACAAAAGGTCTTTCTGGAGGCACCCACGGTTCTTTAGTGTCTCTCACCCCACCTTGCTCTCTGCCTTTCCAGCAGGCTACAGCCAGCAGCAGCCCCCGTCGCAGCAAGCCCAGCAGTTCCCGGCCTACAGCCAGGCGGCCGCCCCGGCCCCGGCCGCCGCCTTCCCGGGGCAGGCGCAGCAGCTGCCGGCGCAGCAGCCGCCGCAGTACCCGGCGGGCAGCTTCCCCCCGCAGCCCTACACCACGCAGGCCTCCCAGCCCGCCGCCTACAGCGGCTCCCAGGCGGCGCCGGGCACCTTCCAGCCGCGGCCCGGCTTCACCCCCCCGCCCGGCAGCACCATGACCCCCCCGCCCAGCGGGCCCAACCCCTACGCCCGCAGCCGTCCGCCCTTCGGGCCTCAGGGCTACACCCAGCCCGGGCCCGGCTACCGCTAAGGAGCTGCCCCGAAGACGGCGACTGACACGTGCGATTCCATCCCGACAGACTCCAGGATTTTTAATTGAGATTCCAAAACTGTAATGAGGCAAAACTATAGCTGTTAATTAAATTCTGCTGGGGGGAGGGAAACGACCAAATCTTTCCTGCTTTAAATTGTATTCGCTTCCTAGTTTAATTTGGGGCTGGATGGTTTTTGGAAAACACTACTTAAATGTCTGTAAAGTGATTGACATTCTAGCTTGCCTTGTCTGAAGGATATGAAGATACTAGTTGGAAGTTTAGCCCACTTATCAGGCTTGTTTTTACTAATACCATGATGTACTAAATTAGATTCGTTCTGGAGGTCAAACTAGATATGATGTATTATAAATTGTAATGTTCACATGGAAAAACTAATAAAAACCCTGAATCTATTAAATGCCTGATCTTGATTTTAGAAGTTAAGTAATACTGAACAAGACAACTGTGCTAAGACCAGTGTGCGTGCTGGGTGTAAAGAGCAGCGGTGCCGGGGTTTGTAGGAGGAGAGGGAGATTTCTGAGTGTGTAAATGGAGAAGTGCTGTGACTGCAGATGGCTTTCACAGAGGTTTCACAGCAGGAGGTGGTTTTGTGCTGTCTGGTGTCATTAATTGTCAAGTGACCCTTTAACCAAATGGTTAGAAACCAATCCATAAAATCTTAAAGCCTCTTACCAATTTTGCTCTAACAAGGTGTGGGGGAGAATTCATTTATTACTTGAAAATTTAAACCAAATATGTATCTTTAAAAAAGAGCTCTTAAAAAACCCCCAACTTTCCACAGGTTCTTTGCCACCCAGAAGAACTTGGGAGTGCAATCCTAGCTACTCAATTTTTAGCCAAGAAAAAGCAGATCAAGGGCTATAATGAATTCAATAGACCATATTACAGCAGAGGGCAAAACATTCTCCCAGTTAATATTTTCCGTTTTGCAGAGTCTAGAAATATGTAATACTTAGTAGGAAATAAAAAATGAACTGGAGCAAGCTGCTTGAACTCTCCTAAAGACAAATTAGGAAGTTAAGTGAAAATATTCCTATCTTCAGCATCCTTAAATAGTGCTGTGCCCACAGCTACCCAGTATCTCCTCCCATTTCTGCTCTCCTCAGACCTAATACATCCCGTGTTCATCACGCCATTTAACATGGGCTTGTTTCCAGCAATCAGTTTGTTCTGAATAACAGCATTTCCCACAGAAACTAACCCCTGTTTTCATGTAAAACACCTGAAAAACGACTTGATTAAAAAATATTTTATTAGGAGTACAGTGTACCTGCAATGTACTTTATAAGGTATTTTCTGTAAATGACTACTATATATATCTGGGTGTTCCTGTTCATATTTCTTCAATACATTAGTAAGGTAATGAATAACACCTTTAAAAAAACCTACATCTCTTTATTTAGTTCATAAATGTTCAAGCAGTACAACAAGTAGCTTTGGGAGAGGTTTTAATCAAAATAACTGTAAAGCAGTTTTAAAGTTCAGTTATCACTATTTCCCCTTTGTCCCCAATGAAAAATGTTTTAAACCAGAATTTTTCTTTTTAAATAAAATAAACCTGATCATGCTCTTATAACTAGTTTATTCTTTTTCCTCTTTCATTTGTCTTTCCAAGTCCCCTTGCACAGTACATATGTTTGGCTTTTGAACCAGTAAGTGTCAGGCTCTGAAAACTACATTTTCATGAAAAACCCCAGCCATGGAGGCCAGCTTTGTTTTTTCATTCCATGTACATATGTACCTGTCCACTTCAATTAGAGAACACCAACCCCCCCTGCCAGCCACCACCAGGCTCACGGGCAGCAGCTCTGACTCCTTAGTGACAGGCTGAACATGGCTTTGGGTGGTGCTGAAACATTTGAAAACAAACATGGAAGAAAACCCCACTGAACTTGATCATTTAAAGCTGCACATACAGCAACCTACCTCGGCATTTCGGCAGGAGCATAAACTGTTTTATGTGTAAGGAGAAAGTGCTTCAAGTTTACTGGCTGCAGGATATTAAAAATTATAGGATCTTTTCTATAATTTATGACTAGGAGATGTTACAGATGGATTAGGACAGGTAGCTTATGGCACTTGTGTTACAGGACCAGTGAATATTTAAAAACTAACGCACAATGCATTCCACGACCAACTCTGGCATATCTGTGCCTTAAACATTTATTACAACATTGTGATAAATAATATACACACTGTATCTTTTAAAATACCATATAAACCATACCTCAAGAATAGGGAGCCAGCTTCCCTATACATTATCCTACAACATGTCCCTAGCCTGTGGTTTTTTTTATTCTAAAAACAGATTTGTAACACTGGATAACTACAGTAAGCAGCCTACACTATTACACAATTAATGCAGTATTGGCATTAGACTTGTACAAACCTCGCACGCCAGCCAACACTGAAGTGCCGGGCGCACCGTAAGCGTTGCCTTCCTGGAGCCTGCGCTGGGCAGTCGGCGGGGGTGGCACGGGCTGGGCCTTTGCGCCAACTTCGTGTGGCATCTACCACTTGCCAGGTATCGATGTGCCACACTCGTACCAGCGGACGTAGTTAATCTGAGTCTCCCCGCCTATCTTCCCAAATTTGACAGGTTCCTGACGAACTGCCCTGAAAAATCCTGCAACAGAGAACAGCTTTGTTTACATGAAGCCCTCAGGACAGTACCATGCTTGGGTTCCCTGAGAAGTCTGTAACTATCAATTCAGTTAGTGGCTGAACTGGTCCCCAAGCCGTTAACCCGTCTGCCACAAGCAGGGCTGTTTGCTGCCCCTATGTCCATTAGCACTCTGCAGTTTGCCCACCCAACTCAAATTAATGCAAAAGTGATTGGGATGGCATCACAGAGGTGAAGCCTGCCTCTCCTTGAGATCCCAGCACCCGTGGGTGGTGCTGCCTGGGCACAGCCTGTGCCCCCTCTGTCTCCCCTCTGGCCGTGCTGGGGTCTCGGAACAGGAGGCTGCTCCGCGTTGCAAAGTCACAGTGACAAACAGTCCCCACTGCGCAGCCTTGACACTGCAGTGAACCTCAGTAAAACTCGGCCCCTGGGGATAGTTCACACCACCTCCCCATCCTTAAATGCAAAATCGTCCTCCTGCTTTCACTCTGTTGTATTTGACAACACATTTGCTTCCCATTAAAACAATTAACACTAAGTTACAAATTAAAGTGAGGAATTGGGGCTCCATCCAACCTGACCATAAGGAATGTAGGTGTGGCTAGAGGAGGCATGTGCGCACACGGACATGTGGACACACACACAGAGAATACTGTTCTGCAGCTGAGAGACAACATCAGCTGTGATTCCCTCGCAGCACTTCAGGTCAAATATGTGTAGTCAATTCAGAAATCAACCTGCTGCAGCCAGAACAATTGGTCTGTTGGTCTGTTTTTTCCTCTGTTCAGTTAATGTACTAGAAATACAAGCTACTGAAAAGGTGAGGTCTTTTGTTTGTTTTGTTGTTTGTTTTGGTCTAAAAATGAGTGTAGCTTATGAATTCACTCAAATCCAGTTGCTGAAATCAAATTGGTTTTAAGTGTCTTTTAAACTGAGGTAGCAAGGTTGTTAGGTAAAAGGTTTTTAAATAATCAAATATTTTAAAAAATGTGAATCTGGTACAACTGAGAAGTTTGCTGTCCTGGCAGTGTCAAATTGCGTCCTGATGATCTGTCACACAAAATATCTTTCTAAATGGGCAGCGCTGACTGGGAAGGGAAAAGCAAAAACCTCTTTAGAAGAAACCCACAAAACACATAAACAAACACCCTTCAGACCGTTCACCTACTTTGTTTTTTGGAAAAACTTGTGAAAGACTTAAGAACTTCATGTTCATCTCCCACACCTACCTTGACGTGTTTCTGGACTCGTGTGGGGTGTTTTATAAATGAAGCACAGGAAGGTTTGGTCAACATGCTGATATTGTACTGAAAACTGTTTTGCTGTTTTCCTCAGTAAAATGTTCCGTGACACGCTCAGCACGCGTGCACGTACCAGTACAGCCTGTGTTCTTACCCCACAAGGAACAGAACAGCTCACCCTGGCACTGCTGCCAAGCAGCAAGGCAGGAGTTCTGCTGACAGAAGTGCAAATTTCTTATGCTTCAGCCTCAGCAATGAGTGAAAAATAGCCAGGCGGGTCACAGCTGTGTTTAGCACATCCAGTCCCATGTCCACTTAGACCAGACTGGAATTTTGGGCACCCAGTTGCAATCAGTACACACAGAATTAATGCAGCATGAATTATATTTTCCAGCCATAACTTTTCAGGTTCTCTTTAGTACCAAACAAGGTATTTAATGCCCAACTAATTATGTACTGTGCTTTAAATCAACCTTGCTAGTTTGAACACACCACTTAATGCCTCTCTGCAAACTCAAATGTGTGGTTGGGTTTAAATATGTAATACCAACTGTGAATGATTTGTTGGGCTGTTTTAAAGAGGAGAGAGTCTGTTTGCTATCTAACAGAACCCAAGTCATAACTGTCTTAATAAGTCATTGTTCACCATCAAAAACTTCTTGACCCTCTTCTGCCTGCAAAGCTGGCAGCTCCTTTCATTGCCTACCCCAGCAATGAAAGGGTACGCACAACAGCAGTGGGCATTTAATCCACTGACAGGAAAAAGAAACACACAAATAAAGGAATTGCCAAGGTTTGCTACAGAGACAGGTGTAAGGAATTACCATCTTTGACTGGTAGATCTTCTTGCTGTCCTGTCCTTCCATCTAAGAATGAGTCTACAAATTGGCAGTGATCTTCTCCATGGCCCCTCTGGTCTCCTATGTTATAAAATTTTCCTGAAAGCAAAGAAGCAGCAAAGTTTAGTGAAGGCTGTTTCCAAAAACCACCAGAGGCAATGGGCTGTGTTCTTTCCTCTGTGGGGAAGCCAAGGTGAATGCTATGATTTTTTTCCTCTCAGGACCTGTAGCTGTAATTTGAACATGACGTGCAGGCTCCAAGTGCTCACGGCTAAGGCAAAAGTGCCCCACTCCTGGCCAAAATCTATGCCTGGATGTAATTTTTCCCTCTCCTTACATTTCATACAGTAAGGGAAATTCTGTTACTACCCAGAACCTCATCAAAAAGCAAGTTTTGGTACTGATTTGAATGGAAGGCAGGTCTGACTCCCTGTCAGGAAGCCCCCAGTACCTTCAGAGATGTTTTTATAGACCACCTCCTAACATAGCCAAGGCCTGTTTTATAAATCATATTTTTACAACATGTGTGTGCAAGTGATAGCCCTTAACATATAGACGACCTCGGGTAGTAAGTATCCAGTGCATGGAGTGTGCCCATGTATTTATTTGCAGGATTGCTTAACAGGACACTTGACTGCAAGTGAGTAGAAAGCAAGGTCTCAAGTGTCCCATGCAGTGTGTGCTGATGTTACACAGGCTGTGCTTATCCTGTTAACAGGCACACTGAAGAAGCTTTGACAGATGTTTTTACTTACTGATTTGATTTGCAAGACATTAATAAAATTCAGTTCAGAAGATGGAGGAGAGCACTGCTACATTCTCTTCCCAAGCCTGGGATGGAAATGTTTGTAGATAAATTTACCATTCTTCCTAATCTCCTTTCACAGCACTTAGTTCTCAATATGTCCAGCCTTCAGTTGTGATGTTTAAAAGAAAGGTAAGAGCATTTAGAAATAGACTGAGCACGCAGGTATAAGCCAGGCAGAAAGTCCATTTACTCATTAGATACTGGGTGTCCTGTAGCCTTGAATCCGTGCCAGTCTGGCCATTTGAGAGATGGTGGGGTGGGTTATAATACTGCTCCCAAAGTGCAATTAATAAAAGAGCAGCCTACCAATAAACTCTCCAATGTTTTAGTGATCTGATACTTTACTTTGCCAAAAATACCTTGCCAAAATTTCTCACCTCCAGTTGATGGCCTCTGCGCATGTGGTTCTTCTCTAGCTTTACAAAATTATTTATTACTATCTAGCTTTGGCTTCAGGCATGTTTTTTTCCATAGGAGAACTGGCCAGAGGGAGTTCCTCTCAGCAATTTTTTGCTCTGAAATTAAGAACATTCGGGCTGCTCAAAAAAGCCTTTTTTTTATCCACAGCTGTTGAAGGTCACACATAGAATTTATTTTTTTCCTCCCCTCAATAAATACTTATTTTTAGGTGGCCTGCTTTTCTGGAATGCCTACAGTGACTGCTCTGGAGGACTGTTAAATGAGGTCAGCAGTAGATGCTGGTTTATAGAACAGTCCTGGCATGTGTAACGGAGATCAGTTTTTCTCCGTAAGAGACAGAATAAACCAGATATTTTAATGGCTAACACCAGCACAGTAACTTTCAGATACACACATATTCTTCTGGCCCATAGCTTAACCTATGCATAACTCAAACAATTGCTCCTCATAAATTAGCAGCATTCTCAGTGACTATTACATTCTTAATGCCCAATTATTTCCATAATAAAAGAACACACTTAAAACCATTTAGCTAATAAATAACTGGTTTTCTGTTTCGGGGATAGCAGTTCTAGCACAAAGTAAATTTTTTTCCCCAGTGTTCCCTTGTGGGTGGCCTTACAATCTTACATACAAACTTTGTTTTATACATTATGAATTCCACAGCACTAGAAGAATAAATTCATGCTAAAAACCAGCATGCAAAGATAAGTTGTTGCCTGCCTTATACAACAGCACTTGGACAATGCGCCCAAGTTTCAAGGTAATTACACTGCTTCAACAGCAAAGCTTTGGAAGATTTTTCAGCTTCCAGTGGAATTCAGAGCTCAGTGCAGCCCTGCACTGCCGGCACACATGGTCCAGCTGGCTGGTGCTTGCAGGGACACTTCCGCTGGCCTCGGGGGCACGGCGAGGCGAGGCGACCGTGAAACACATCAGAACAGAGCTTGGCTTCAAACTGGAAAACTTCTCACTCGCACACAGAGGCCTCACTTAGCGAACAGGGGGGAAAGCAGCTTTCATCTACATAAATATTTCACTTCTTTTAAATATTGTGACAACTGGTCAGCACTGGTTGTAACAATTCAAGTGCAAGAACCAGGCTTAGCAAGTATAATGAATACAGTGTGTCTACCTCATCTTTTTCCAGCAAGGTTAAACTGCCACCCTTCCAGCAAGAACAAAAACAATCTAATGAAAATAGGAAAATGGGCTGCTGGTATTAAACTTTTCATCTCAGATTGGAGTAGCTTTCACTGCAGTGTTAATTCACTTGATTTAGGGCTGAAGTCTAGTCCTGCTAGATTAGCACTGCTATTTCCTCTGCTGGCTGGTTTTGGGACACATCATGCCTCATTGCCAGTGCTCGTCATTTGATCACAGCTGGTTAGTACAGCAACAGTTGAATGAATGATACCTCTGTTCAAAACATTCTCTTTTAGTCACATAATTGCTAAGATATTATTTACATACGGACTATTGTACTTACTATTAATGACAAGGCTTTCCTTCCTTGTCTGCTCATCAAAGAATGGTGCCGGATGCAAGGCAGGGAAGCTTAAAATTATGGCAGCATGGGCTGCCCTACAGTCCTCTGCTCTTTTCCTTCCATACTCCTTCCCACAGCGCCCAGAGCCCTGTTCCTGTGAGGTGCTGAGCTCAGAGATGGGGCAACTTTAGGTTATGAAAGTGGATTCTTCCAGCCACAGTTTCTCCTAGTCAATTCAATACCATGTGTTGAACACACTTGCCTGACTCGCACTCAAAAGGCATTTCCCACACACGGTTTATGATCCTCTGTGCTCGGATCCCATGCTAATGCCATTGTCACAGAGCTGTCTGTGATAAGAGACCTCACACAGAAGAAAGCCAGGAGCTTGGGATGGATTATAAGAAGTTAACATATTTCTAAAAGTACAAGCTGCATGAGACACTAAGGTCTCCTAGACCAACTAACTGAAAAACACTTTTCATGGACTGTTTCCCCAGCACACACACAGCTTGTGTCACTGATTCAAGTCTTAAACACATCACACTCTATTGGCCTTAAGACACCTAACAAAACTTGACAACTTTAGGCCAGGAAGTTTCTCTCAGTAATAAAATGTAATTTGAGGAAAGAAAAAAAGGTGGGGAAGAAAGATCATAAGCAAAAATGAGGAATGTGAAAACAAAACAAAAATGTCAAAGCAGGTGAGTAAAACCTGTTGGCTAAAGTCATGTGTTTATAAGCCTCCCAGTAATGAAGCAACCAGATGTTTACCAAAAGGGATGGGAATGACAGGTCTAATCCTGGTCTAAAATGAGGTCCTGATCCTCTAATTAATAATTGTTCCAGCTCATCCTTTCATTACCAATTTGGCTGTTTTACAACATATGCTATTCACTCCAATCTTTATCAATTTTCTGTATGACCCCCAGTATACCAACAGGTACTTAAAATCAGATGATCACCACAGAGGAGTTACTCTGGAGTCTGAAAGTTCACTATCAAACACATCAATGCTTACTGAGCACAAGAAGATTATTGTTTATGATTAATCTGTGGACTAAATTAAACAAATCTGATCACACTTCAGCAGAGCTCATCTTGTTAAACCTCTTAGTTCTGGAACCATAATATTTTTCAGGGATACGTAATGTGGACAACACTGATTTGAATGTTTCTTACCTGTAAGTGAATCACTGAGGTATATCTTGTATCTCAAAGAATTGCACAGCTGCACACCTACAAACTTCTTATACCAAGTCCTCTTTACGTATTGTTTGCCTTTGCATTCTGAATATGTGTCTGAATTGAATGGGATTTCAGTCCAGATAGCATCTTTTCCCACTGCAGGAGAGGAAAAAAGAGGCTGAAGAATGATGCTGCATACAAAATTACATACAACAAATACATTTGAATAACTAGAATTAGAAACCTTGATGAAGCAGAATGTACCAATACACTTGCATTTTGAACATGAGAAATATTTCAGGGAAGCACCAAAGTATGCAGATATAATTGGTACAGTGAACTCCTCCTGCTGTCCCCTGGTGCAGGTTTGGAATAAGCTCATTCTAGGACCTTGTTAGGGGGACAATGTTTGTGTTGGCAAAACTCTCATTTACGAAGTGTGTGATACAGTCACCATTCTTCAGTGTATTCAAGCCAAGACAATCAGCTTGCAGCAAACCGTATGTGATCTAACAAAAATATGCATAAAAATGAAGTGCCATTAATTATGTGGAGAAAAATGGCACCTCAGTGTTTGTCAAAGTGAAAGTGACATCTCTTACAAATAAAAAAAGCAGCCCAATTTGCTTGAGCAATCTCAGCTCTTCCTCAAAAGCTCAGTCCATCTTCCACCAAAGACCGCAAGAGTCTTGTAAGTGGCCTAAAGCAGAGCTAGATCAAGCCTTCTGAAGCAGAAAATTTTCCTAAAACACAAAGACAGATAAATAGAATCCTCCGAGTTGTGCTCTGTTAACTCACTTAAAAAGTGCGGAGTAGCTTATTCATTTTGCAGAGCTTTCTTTGCTTTAATGACAAGGCTGAGAAAATATGAGGCTGTCCTTGGCTCATTTGTGTACGTTGGTTTGAAGCCATCCCAGCTGCCATGGGAGCTCCACATCACGCTGATTGCCTTGTGCTCAAGTAAACAAGCAGCCTTGCATGAATTCCTTAGCAGGGGCATGGGTGGAAGGAGTGAAATCGTATGTGAACGCTGTTTGATTCCAGAACTCATCCAGCTGGTGCAGCAAAGCCCCCTCCTTGTAAAATTCTGCTATCTCATTTCTGAAAAAATTGCTGATCAGATTTATATATAAAACACTTACTTGAAATTGGCTCACTCACTCTTGGGTCCGCTGGGGGAAGAAAACAAACATTCAATCAGACACTGTAAAATGAACGTTTCCAATAATTCGATGGAAAAGCATTGGTAAGTGATTTTTTACAGCTGACGTAAGCTGTAATTTGTGAAACAGAAAGAGTTTTGGAAGCAAAGTTAACTTTTGTATTAAGTTAAATTAGAAGAAATATATTTCTTAATGCAAAACTCCAGTATCAATGAGCTTTTAATAATTTTACTTATGGGCCAACACCAGCCAAACAGAGTTCTAGTAAAAACAAGAGTTTAAACCTGTAACCAACAAAACCCAATTGTACTGTGCCTTATTAAAACTTCAATTTCAAAACCTAAATAATAAAAAGGACACATCTGTAATACTTGCCACAAAAAACTTGGCTTTGAAAGCCCAAATGTGAGAAATGGATGTGTGCAATTAAGAAAAAATAAAACTGGATGCTTAATTTGTCCAAACTAAATAGGAGACAGAACATAAGCCTTGTCATTCATGAAAACTGCACTTGGCGCAAACAGTTTTTTTCACTTTTAACAATCCAGGATTACAAAGAGTGTATTCAGAGTTTTTAAATATGTGTGGCATAGTCTGAACTCCTCCCTGAGTAATCCTTTGCTCAGCCAAAACTCTCATCCATCAGTGACAGCACTAGTTAAGGATTATGAAATTATTACACCTGGCTCAAAACACAGATTGAGAAAGTCCTTTCAAAAAGGCTAAATCCATTTTGTGTTTTATGTGGTCCTTCAGTACTACCATGCAATAAACACTTCTACACAAAAGATGGTATCTTGCTTGCATAAAGTCAACAAGCCAGCTGTAGTTAATCTTGAGGGGAGCAAGAATAGGAAAAGCAAAAGCGCTCTGATTCTCACCTCTGAGTCACAGAGAACTTGACTTGGGAACCAACCAATGGCCAAAACAGACATGTATACACTTCTTTAACAGTTTCACTGGAGAGTAAACAGGATGGAAGGGGACCTACTGGGACACTGACTCTTCCCAACTGCTCTTTCTCAATCCTTATTTCAGCCAAACAACATCACTGTTTACAGCAGCCTTATTGAACAGGTAGCAAAAGCACCTATGAACACACCAGCCCAAAGAAAAACCTAATGTTCCCCATCCAGAAGCTGTTAATGAGTTGGATAGATGCAAAAAGGTCAGGAATATAAATCTTAAATGACTGAGTCCATTCTAAGGGTGAAGTCATTTTCTTCACAATGAATACCAGACAAACATTCTGTGTTCCTCTGTTTGTTTCTCTTGCAGTCTGTCCATCTCGCATCCTCACACAACACACTTCTGATCCCAGGCTGACCTTCCAGGCACTGCCATAACATGCTCAGTGGTAAAAAGCCCATCAGGAGATAGTAAAGAGCAAGACTGAATGCACAAAATGAAGTGAGAGAGCCTTTCACGCATCCCACAAACACGGATACTAAAGCCGCTGTAAACGATGGTCTGATCTTTGGAAGGTCTTACCTGATTCAGTGCTGAATGTCACAACATTGCTGCTTGGACCTTCACCAAGGGGGTTCCTAGGTTTCACGTGGAATTCATAACTGGAGAATCAAATAGAAGAGATGAAAATTTTGCAAACTAAGCCTACTTCTGTAGTCTGAAGCAACGAAACAGCACATGCCTTGGTGCTACTCCCCTCTGGAGAAGAACAAAAAAGCCCAATTTCTTGCCCCAAAACCACTGAGACATCTTTTGTCCTCACTGTGTAAGACCCCTCTGAACATGAAATTAACCAGTTCTTTCGATAATTCTTTGCACACATACTATTAATATTTGGTTTAATTCACCACTGATTTGTTTGTCTTCTCTCACACAGCAGTTTCAGTTCTGGCAAAGGGAGCAAGTTCAGATGAGGTCTGCAGCAACCTGATAAGCAGAGACTGAGTAAAGGACATTGCTATTTATTTGTACTTTTAGCATTCTTAAGAACACAAACCTCCAATTCAATGCCTCTCTGGCCCACCAACAGTGACAGACAGGGCCAGTAGCGAGACACAGGGCAAGACTTCCAGGACAGGAGCTCAGCCCAGGCAAAGATCCAATTGCTTGAATGTATGTTAATAATCAGTATATGAAGCAATGACAAGACACTGCACAGAGTCTCTTTTGCACGTGTTTTTACTGATGTGGCACAACACCAGCCTGCGCCGTAGTTATCTCACGATCCCTTTTCATCACCGTGCTGGGAACCAAACACAGTGCTGTGGAAACAGAACACGATTGAAGGAAAAAATCCAAAGCAGCCTCCTCTTCTTAAGCCTCCCCCACCTCTCAGTACTTGATTAACAGTGGAAGTGCCATGTACAGAGGGACATCTCACGTGCTCTGAGCACACGCACGGTGAATCTCTCCTGACACAGAGCGTCTTTTCATCAGTGACAGGGCACGAGGCAAAGGGACTGTAGGCCTGGAAAATGGGCCCCAAATTAGAGAGACTTTTTGCTCTAAACACAGAGCAAAATGAGAGTCCCAGAAGTGGACAATTAAACATTCAGCTCTTGACTTGTGAAGGATCATTTACCAATGATAACTTCGGTAGCTCGTGACTGTAACACAGAATTGTAATGTATTGCTGGAATCGTTTCCAAACAGCAATTTTCTAAAGAAAAAAAAACCCCATACCACACTCTGCACAGTTGGAAATTTGTAAACTCCATTTGCAATTCCCCTGAAGAATAATTCAATCCAAACTTTGGATTACCTCTCATTCCTCCTTGGCTCCTGCAAAACCTGAGCAGTTCACTAATTAACCTCAGTGGAGTATTCATGCAGTACCAAGCAACTGTTTTCCATCCACTGTACTTCTAAGACAATATTTAACTTTAAAATTGCTTACTTAAGCAATTGCCTTTATTTCCAGGGTTTTCTTTTCTTTTTAAGGGAAATACTTATATAGACTGGTATGCTGAACAGATGCATTGTGGAAATTCATGGATATTGCTAAAAGAAAAGTGGGCTTGTTTTGAGCTGAAAAAAGTCTTGTTGGAGTAATCTTGACATTTATTCAAACATGCTGCAAGACCATTTTGAACTACCCATGTTACCCCACGGTAGGAGGGAGACATTAACTAAATGATCAATTTAAGTAATTTATAAATCTTCATTATCAACTTCAACTTGTTTAAACAAAGACATGCTTTTACAAATAGGATCTGAGCAGTGTTAGTATTCACACTGGGCATGTGGTACAGTAACTTTTTTTGGTCAAGAAGTATTCTTATCTGGTAGGAAAAGCCAAAATATAGAGAACTGTAGCAGAGCAGTCAGAGATTCTTTCTGAAGAATCACTGAAGCATAAACAAAGATCTCCTAACATATTGAGTGTCTTAATGTAATAATAGCTAGATGATACATTCTTGAAAATGTAGAAATTAATCCACACCTACAGATAAAAGACTGCAAAGAAGTTTTCCTGCTTCTTTCACAGCAGGAACACCTTATCTAGAGCTATTATTGTGATCATCAAGATGGAATGTTCTGTTGCTTTATGGGCAGTTTATGGTTTGATCCCGTGGGTGATAATAACCTGTTTCTGTCCCTTTGTATGTATTTTGCTGATTTTTGAACAAATGTATTGTTCTCAAGAGCTGATATGCCCTACTTTGGGCTGCATTAGGCCACATTCTTCGTAGGAATCAGTCCTGTTCCCAAAAATCTTTAGTCGATGAACTTGGACCCATCAATTCTCTGATTTCAAAAAGACAAAAACAAGGACTGAAGATAATTTTCCAAGCACTGTTTTTCATATGTGGTTTAGAGATCACTAGGTTCTCTGCAAAAGACCAAACCACAGCTTGGAAAATTAGAGCAAAATTTAAACAAAGAACTAAAATCTACAGATAGAGGTTTCAGCTTATGTAAACATATAAAGAAAATTGGAGAAAAGGAAAATAATAAAGAAATATCCAAAGTTTAGCTCAGTGAATTAGGGAAGCCTCTTATTAACAATGTTAAAGAGGAAATGTTAGAAACTAAAATACATGCAATTCTACGGTTCTGTGGTATGTGTTTTTACAAGCATCACAGGCTCCTTTCCTCTGCCAATTTCAATCCTAAAACAATACCAGTGGCTTCCACAGTACAAAAATAACAAACAACCACTTTTGGAGATGAAGAGAATCGGCTAGTTGACAGAACATTGAAAAGGAGAGAAAGGAAACGGGTTCACAATATGACAGAGTTTACAAACCTAACTCTAATTTTAAAGCTATGCTGTGCCTGTCTTAAAAGAAGACAATCTAAAGTCTCCCTTTTTGTGTCTCAGGTGAAAGATCTGAAAAATATAAATGAAATGTTGAAGAAACGGTATCATCTGAACTCTCATGCACTCCTACAGAAACCACAAGAAAGGGGAAAAAATGCTTAGAGCTTCAAGAAGTATGTATGGCAAAATTAATAAAGGGGAATAGGAAAGCGATAGAAAGATTACCCCATGTCTGCTGCTTAGTTAGACTTACCTAAAAAGAAACTGGAGTCTAAATTCCATCTTTATATCTGCCTGCCTAATATACCAAAACCTCTGCTACCCTATGTAAGTGGCAATCTAATGTCTCACCTTTAACATCTATAAGACTGCTATCCTACAAACTTTTGGAGACCCGGCCTTCCAAATCCTCCCAAACTGTGTAAGACAGTAAAAGTCCTTGTGCAGATTAAATGGACTTGACTTACAGCAATTACTACTTGGAGTGTATTTTTCCACCACAGGAAATCGCTATACCACATGGAACTCTGGCAAATCCAGCGGCCGCTGCATTTTTCAAATCATGCAAAAGGGGAAGATTGAAGATTGCAGAACTGAAAATAGGTGAAGAGAGATTTTCACCATAATAGGAGAAGTGGAGCAGCTGAGTACAGTCCTGGGACTTCAGGTCTATTGCTGGGGAGATGCTGGAGTTGGATGTCAATTGTGCAGAGCTGTTTCTGTGCACAGAGCTGCTCTGTCTCTGTAGAGTGTGCTTGGATGGCAGTGGGGTCAGGAAAGAAAGAGAAGGAGAGAGAGAAAGAAAAAACGGAAAGAGGGAAGGTGTGGGAAGGTGCGGGAAGGGAAGAGAGGAAGGGAGGAAGGAAGGGAGGAAGGAAGGGAGGAAGGGAGGAAGGAAGGGAGGGAGGAAGGAAGGGAGGGAGGAAGGGAGGAAGGGAGGAAGGGAGGAAGGGAGGAAGGAAGGAAGAGCTGCTATGCTTGTTTGAGGAATCTTTCTCCTAACAAAGTTGGAAGAAGAGCTAAGAGAAACAGGAAATGCTTACCCATGAACCCTGATACCAACAGCAATTTAGTACAAAATTTGTCACGTTTGAAATAATACAAATAGAAACCTCCAGCATTTTCCTGCCACTTTCTGAATTTTGCTGCATTGAAGCTTTCACTGTAGTTCCTACCTCTTGACCTTTGCTGTTATCAAAAGCTAAGCTCTCTGCATTGAATGAGGTTTTCTTGTTTTTTTCCTTGTATGTGATTAGCACATTTTGGGTGTTAACTGCAATACAAAACAATATTAGATAAAGGTGATAACAGCCTTGGAACATAATCTAACCCAGAAGTGTGAAAGAGACCACTCAAAACATTTTTTAAAAGGAGAAAATTATATTTGAAACCACCAAAATAATTAATGGGGAAACGGATCAGTACCTAATGGGAAGTTATACAAAACTGTGGAATGCAAGCATCACGGGCTTTTTGTTTCTTATTAATACTCTTTTTCTACACCAGTAAGCTGGTGGGACATGTCCTCCAATGGCTACTCAAACTTCCCCAGAGCTATTTTGCACAAGCCTTAATATTTTTCTTTACTACCTTCCAATTAGTGCCATCACAAACATGCATGACAACAGTTTTCAACAATCTTCAGGCTCTTTTTTGAAGGCTTCTATGGAAATTTGGGCTGTAAAACTTCCTGGACACTATAGTCTGTGCTATGGACTTCGTTGCTCTTAAACAAACCACCAGAATGAAAGAGAAAATGTACACTGACAAAAAAAAAAAAAAGTTTCAAGATAGGGCAGGGATAAAGAAATAAGAACTACATATTTTGGCAGAGAAACCAGCAGAAATAACAAAAAAATCTCATTGGAAAAAAACCCCAAACAACATCTGCATTTAATATTTTAGGCTAGGAAAGCCCATGAAAAAACTACAGGTCAGTGAAACCAATTTTTTTCCAAAGAGAATATGCAGAGGAACACCATTATTACTGCACAAGAGATGGAATGAAGACAACAAAAACCACAGTAAGCCCATTTCTATCTCAGGCCTCTCAATGTTTATTGCAAACAAACAGCTCAAGGAGAAAAATACTGAAAATGGTGGATAATGACCTTATCTTGACTCACATATGGGAGATATTGCTTGACTATTACCACAGGAGAAGTTCCTGCAATACTTTCTTCTGAAGTGCAGTTTTAATGTAAAACAAGGAAAGAGCAGAGTCCTGGGTATGCCAGTGGTACTGGGAGTTCCAGTGTGAGCAGCCTTGTAAGGAAACTCAGAAACAGGAGACCTGTATGTCAACTTAGATGGAATATTACAGGTCTCATTCCTCAAATGGCTGCTTGGAAGTTAGACTGTAACTACTTTGACCAAAACGATCAGTCTTGTAGTTTGTCTCTTTTCCAAGTGGAATAAACAGTGCATTTCTCACTATAAGAATCGCAGAATTTCCATGTGGAGGACGAAAAATTCATACTAGTGCATTTGTTTCTCTCATTTTTCTTTGCTGAGATAGAAATGACATTTGCATGAATGCACTAAGCCACCTTGGCCTGCATTAAAGAAACTGGAGGAAACAGAGATCTCCAAGATCAGAAACTGCCCCTAAGATCCAGTCTCACAATAATTTATGTTGTAAGACACCTATGAAGGTGACCTGGTCCAGGCCCCTTTTCATGACAGGGCTGACCTAGCTGCTTTGAGCTCAGGTTTGATCAAGTACAGTAGTTACAGACACTCTCTGCTTGAGCAACAGAGTAAAATCTGAGTAGCTCACTACTTGGTTCAGGCTAACCAGGAGAAAGAAGAATAAATGGAATTTGGCTGTTACAGTCATTTCACTAAGAGAAGAATAAAGATGGCAAAAACTGCAGAAATTTTGGTGTGCGTTTCAGTGTGATACTGAACAGGGGGCTGAGTGAAATGTGACCTGGACCTACTCTAAAATTCTTGGAAATAATATAAAGGGTAACAAAAGCTAACTACAGTACAAAGTCATAATCAACAGCTGGGTATATGTGAATATTAGATCACAGAAGTACATCTATAATAGAAATGTTTAAGCAGAAGACAAGAGGAAGTTTTCTTCAGGCATCAGTTATATCCCATTAACTATCTATAGAAGGAAGATATATACAGTTATCAAGCTCACATAGCACAACCACACTACATGCTTTGAGATATTTCAGGTAAAGATTACAATCAGAAGCAAACTATCTGATGAAATTAAACAGAATTCTAGACTGAAGCCAGACAGCAGCTTAGGGCCAGCAAGGGTACCGGTTTCAGGAACTCTGACTAACCAAATAATGGATATCAAGATTTGAACCTTCAGGTTATTTAAATGATCAGAAGTCATCTAAGATTTGAAATCCTGCAACCACCATGTTTGGCAATTCTCTAGGTGAAAAAGAGGATAAAATATTTGTCCTATAATGAAAAATCCTTTAAATTAATGTGTGGTTGTCAACTGTGAGGCATGCCTTACTGTGGGAAAATGGCATGGATATGATATCTTTCCTTGGGCAAAAAACATATGGATCTCAGCATTCCAATGAAATCACATTGTACAGCAGCCTCTAAAACATTTCTTTAAGAAAAAAACCCCAAATGATCAGTTGCATTAGAAAGGAGCTGACTGTGCCCCACATTTATTTAAAGGGCCGATGTCCTCACAGCCAGAAGTTTTTCAAATCTCTGTTTTACTTTCATCTCGGGGTATCAGTCACCAAGAACACATAAAGCTGGCATATATAAGGCAGAAGGGCAACTGCCATAACATATAGAACTTCATTAGTTTAAAAGTAACCTTCACAAGTTGTTGTATGCCTATGAAAGTCCATTTCCGTTTTCATCTCCATATTACCATGGTATGAGTCTGCTAAAACCAAACACTTGATAACTGTACTCAAAGTCAGAACTCTTTTTTCAGCCAGTGCATTTTTTCTGGATCGAGTCACTTTTCAGACAGCTAAATGGACACACGGAAACTACATGACAATAATCCTCATCCCATTTAACTTCTGTGTTTGTACTTACTGACAGCTGCAGTCGCACATGCAATTTTTGATGAGTGACTGTGAAAGTCTCTTTGTTGCCTCCCTAACACTGTCCAAATTCCTGAAATATTTAAAGTCTGGCCATTAGCTCCTAATCTTTAAAAGCTGCCTTGTGAAAAGGCCAGCTCAAAGGAAGAAGGGTGTCTGCCTTGCTGCAGAGCTTCCCAGAGGTGTAGCAGTATGACCTATTTGAATGAAGAATGCAGAAGACAAAAGCAAACAAACAGCATGAAGTGGCAGGCTCAGATGCACCCAGGTTTTCTCTGCTGCTTGTTCTGCCCCCTTCACACTGAAAAGTTGTTTGTCTTGCTTCCCTCCTGCTGGTTGTGGGCAATTAACTCTTTAGCTTCTGGGCCAGGCACTACCATATCCTACCTGAAGTACCTCAACAGGATGCTAGACCTTGGCCACTGTGACTGCAGACCATCTCTGCCGTGAACAGCTCCTCAAGAGTGCACATCCACACAACTCAACTGCACAACTACAGGCTTGAGCTGGCTTGCTGCTGGAGGGTCTTTCTGGTTTAAACTTACACATGAAGGCTGAGGTAACACATTCACAAGCATTTTTATGCCTTTTTGGGAAGCCTTTGTTTAGGTCTGTCTGCTTTAGAACTGTCCTGAACTGCCTCTGAATGCACTGGACCTTCAGAGCAGCATCGGGGATTCACACGAGCCGCACTGAGGGCTTCAGGAAAGCTGGAAAAAATAGGGTCTCCAATTCAGTTTGTCAGTTTCTCCAAAGTGTTGCAAGGCCAAGAGGTCCTTCCCAGTTAATCCACCTTCTGCTACTGAGCATCTCTCTTTCCATATATTGCTGGTACTTTTGTAATTGCTGATCGCTTGTGGGAGGGATTTCTACTTCTCCTCCAGTTTTTTTCCCAGCTCCACCTCTTCTACAGCTCTTTCCTTTAAGGCTAGTTACGGAAAAGTTTCCTTCCCAGTCTTAATGTATTACTTGATGAATTTTTAGACATGTCAGGGACTGTGTTAATGAATATTGAGCTGTGTTTAATTGTCACTCTTCCTCCCATTTGCAGTCAGTTTTGTCCACAAATCCATTTCCTTCATCTAATGAGCAGCTCCTGATAGACAGGAGACTTTTATTATGGACATGTGATGTTCCTTGGCAGAACAGATACCGTCTACATGATGCCAGCTGTCTTAATCACTTTCTTGTTTTCCCTGAATTTAGTGTGCCAGCAAGTCTGGATTTAAATGGCAACAGTAACTTCTTGTGCCTCTGCCAAAGCTCTCAAGGTGTCCTCAAAATTAGGAAACACACATTTTGCTTGGAATGGGAGTTTTATTGAACAGAGCCGCTCTGAAGATGTTACATCCTTAAATCTGGTGAGACTTGAGGCACATGCACCACTGCAATTTATATCAAGGATTTTCTGTTTTGGGCAATGGTCTCCTGGATCCAGAGAGGTTTTCACTGTCTTTCCTTTTTGAGGCTGGGGTTGGTGAATGGTAGCTGCACCCTCCTCAGGAAAAGTTCTCTCCTTATATCTTAAGTCAGCCTCCACCAGTCACTCCTGATTTCCTATCTAGCTCCTTGTAACAAAATGCACACTTCAAAAGACAGCTGTACTCCATGGTCTTTGGTTTGCTCTTTCCTACCAAAACCTGAAAGACTTCTCACAGGTTCGACAGAATTGTTGCTAATTACAGTTAAAAACCATCTTATTTGCTTCTGCATAGCTCCTGCCTTTGTTATGACCTTTCCAATGGTTCTAGCTGGATCTGCCTGTCTCCATCTTGCTTCCTTTCTGAGCAAAGAGCAGTGTAGAAAGCTTTTCTCTTATGGTCATGTGGACACTGCTCCCAGCAGCAAGGGTTTTGCTTTGCTTCCATGTCCTTCCACTCTTAACCAAATCCATTCCATCTCTGCCACCATACGTGACATGAAGAGTTTGAATGTGTAATGAAAGAGAATCTGCTTAGTAACAGAGAGCTCTTTTCAAAGATGCAGCTGTATTATTTCAAAACAGAACTGAAATGAAAACACAAACAGCACAGCCTGACAACTTCAGCAGCACCTACTCCCTTTCTTAGTCACTACTCCAGAAATACATTGTTTTGCCCTCTTTTATAAGCCTTTTCAGCTGATCAAGAAAAGCAGTGCCTGGTGCCGAAGCTAGGTATTGCTAATGTATCCTAATAGCCTCTGCTCATGACAGAACAACATAGCTGCAATTCACTCTCTCACAAGCCTTTATGAAATAACACAGGCATTCTTGAAGAAAAACACAGCAATTCTAGCCCGTCTTGTGAGCCCATCTTCTGAAGTCTGTCACAGAAGCTCTTTTGGAGTATCACAATTTGCCCATGCATTTTGTTTTTCAAATTCTCCTCCCTTGCCTTCCACTTTGTGAAATAGCTCCTCATTCCTTCTCCTAGGAGCTGCTGGTAACAAATACACGAGCTTGAACCAACATCCCAGATTACACCACACATTGCCTAAAAATCAAGGTTCAACATGGGCTCTATGCAGAATTTTGTGCTGTGTTTCCAATTTATGGATGATAATAATAGAAAATCCATTCACCAACACCAAATGGATGGTCTTACAGGAAAAACCCCAAGTGTCACTCATTAAATTTCTGATGCAATTAATAAACAATGTAACAAAAGACAAGTGGTTTTCTTCCCTGCTCTGAATTTCACCATAAAAAGAAGAATACTTTTTATGAGATATGATATATAAAGATAGATCATGCTTATTTGGACTAGTTGCATGAGAGGCACGCCATCAACTGGAATTCACTTACTCATTTTTAATTTGCCACCTCTTTTAAGACACTGAAAGAAAACAACATATTCAGGACAAATGTGTTTTTCCTCTCCACAGTAACTTTCTTACATTTGATGGTTAGTCTTTCTGATAGGACAGGTCACTTCTGCAGCTTGTCCAGACAACAAATACTCCTGGAAATTTCCTAAAGATTCCTCAAATGTGTTCTATCTGTTAACTTACCAGAAAGCAAAACCAATCCATACCTTTTTTTTCTATCAAAACAGGAGTAAAACCAATTGGGTCTTATTTCCATAGGTATTTTCATTTGAAGTGGCAGACAGCTGACAGTCTAAATTTGTTGGATTAGTTTAGAAAATTATATTATTTAATTACCTTGTGTCAGGTTTTAGGTTTTCCACAGTAGAATGGGTTTGATTTGTAGTGATTATTGATTTCTCCTTTTCACCATCACTTCCTCCATTTTCAGTTGACACAACCTCATACTCTGGAAAATTACGGTAAAGAAAAATTTGATTAAGTGACATCTCTTGAGCGTCTTAGGTACAACCAGATAGCAAATGAGTAAGCAATTTTACAGGAATTCAATCTTTCTGCCTTTTGCCAGCCTGAAGTCAATACATGATTGGGACTTTTCAATTCACTCGAGTTGGAAAAGAAAATGCGGGAAATGAATGAGCAGGCAAATACACGCATACACACACAGGCACACACCGAGAACTGCTGAGTCCATCCAGTGCCTGCTTGCTACTCAGTGCACAAGGCAACAAACTGCCCCGTGGCAACACAACAGCAGCAAAGCGTGAGCAATACGGTCTTGGTTCCTGACACTTGCAGTTTTCATGAAAACAAGGAGGTGAGTTTGATCACTGTTTTTGTTGTTATTTGCCTGACCTTTCCATTACGTTTTGGTTTTGGGCATATCCAATGAAATCCCTTGTACACAATTAAAGTCAAGCACAGTAACCATTCAAAAAACCAAAATGATGCAACAAATTACGTTTTCTGTTTCCACCTTTCTATCTGAAACAGTGCATTTACTTAAAAAAAAAAAAAGAGATGTAATGCCAAAATAAGGTGATTGGAAAAACATGCATAAACTACAAAAATAGAGATGACAGAAAAATTGATTTAAGTCTGTCTAAACAAGTAATGTCATACTGGTGCCAATATGAAGCAATCACTGTTTTCAGAAAACAGGATTCAATGCCTTCTTTTGAATTCAGAATTGATTCTGATGAGTCATTAACTGAGTTGTTAGCTAACTTCAACGTTCAATTTTTGTCAGCTAGTGTCCAGAAGATGACGGAAGAGTTAGGAATGGCCATCTTGCATGTTTACCCATCTGTGTGCTGAGTCTTGCATGACTCACATGCATTTACTCTCAATACAAACCCCTTCCTTTGGAAATGAAAAAACCCAGATTCTTTTAACAGAGAGAGTTTATTGACCCTCTTGCAGTGGGTACTGCAAGTATTATGCTGGCAAATTTCTTCTGACTTACAAGATGGATATAAGCTTTGATTGTGTCTGGCCCACTGTTAAACAACATCCTCAGGTCAAGAAAGATGTCTACACTATGTGTGTGCATCTATATATAGTGTTGTACTGTTGGAACTTCTTGACTAGATCTTACCAGATCCTGTACAGAGAGAAGCCAGAAAATTGGAGAAGATACGGAGTCATACTTCTTAAGTATCACTCAGTGTCATCACTAACACCCCTGATCCTAGTTGTGTAAATCCTGTTATAATCTAGCAGCATTTTCGTATCCACACTTAGCTGACAGTAGCACAAAATAAAAGCACTGGGCTCCTTTAATCCCTGGGGATTAAAGTACTTTTAAATGGCAAAAAACTACTGTGAAAGTAAATTAAGCTGGGAATACTGTATTATCACACAATGGAGGAAAGAAATTCAAACCAACCAGTAACAGTGTCATTGTCTGGTTTTTCCCAGTCCAGTATGACAAATGTTGGACAGCCCTCTACAGTCACCACCGTGAGGTTGGTTGGAGGATTTTGTGGAGGACGAGTGGGTTCTTCCTTGCTGCCAGCTTCTTCTTGAGGAAAATGTTCAAGAGAGCTTGTGATGGAGCAAGGCACATCATCATCTTTCTTCATGTACTTGACATGGGGGGCTAAGAACAATAGGAAAGAGCTGTTATTCAATAGTTTTTTTACAAAATGGCAGTGCCATTTCACCTGGTGCATAACATCCATCCACCAAGCAAAAATCTGCACAAGTCAAACATAAAACTTTCAGAATAAACCCCATATATTCAATATTAAGCTGCTTGTTCTCATTTTTGTTTGTTTGTTTTGGGTTTCATTTATGTTTTTTTGTTGTTTTTGGTTTTTTGCTTATTTTTAAAATTTTACTTGTTGTTTTTAGACCTGGAATCTGCACTACCTTCACCCCTTTCCCACTGGCACCACTGAGGAAATGACATTCTGAAGGTATTAGCAGGTAATTCCCACTGTTTGAAATAATCTCTCACAAAATAGGAGGATCAACTTTATTTCTTCTATAGTAAAATGACACTATAATTCTACTTGCAGCTTTTGAGAGGTATGCTAATACAAAGACATCATATACACTTCATTTCACCAGAAGGAGCAACAAGTTTATTCCAGAAAGTAAAAGTAAAATTCAGTCAAGAAAATGCTGGTTTGTACCACAGCTCTTTCATCTGCCACTAAAGTGATACAGAATCAAATAAAATTTTGGCCTTTGAATAACCAAATAAGATAATTTTTATGCAAGATAGGTCAGACTTCATATGCTCCCTGAAATAAAATGAATATCCTACCTTGGTACCTTGGTTTGCCTGAAGAATCTGTTTCTGATGTAGGACTAGAGCTGAAGACAGTTGCATCAACTGTAGGAAACAGAGTTATAACATAATTTGCAATAAATACAAAGTTTCAGTGTTAGAACTGCAGCATTTCACAGTTCCTTTGGCATTTTAAATCATGATAAGAATAGATAAATAGACCAGCAGTAGACCTCTGCTGCCAGATCTGTCTCTTCATTTTAGGGACCCCGTTTTGTCTGTGATGCTGTGTAAACCCTGTACTTACCTGCTAGTACAGCCAGCCATAATGAAAATGACAGATTTCATGACTGCTGTTGGATTCAGTTCATGCAATATATGTACAATACTTTTTAGACCTTTTAAAAAGGATCTTTTTGCACTGTACTGGCTGTTTAGCTTGGAGCTTTTTTATGTTCCTAGGATATACAGAACTATTACTTTGGCACAGTAACTTCTCTAAAAATAACAACAAGGAAATAAAAAATTCTGTCTCCAGAGTGTACTACTTCCACAAAATTTGAAGAAAATTGAAAGCAAATACACTGGTGAACAGAAATGTGCTAAAGCAGTCAGATTTCATGATATAATGTTGTATTAATTAGCCACTACACCGAACATGATGCAAATACTACAATGGTAGAACAGGTAAAACACAATACATTCCCAACAAGCATTTATAAATGAATCTAGCATCCAGCTTGCTTTACTGAGCACTAAGGGTCACAGTGAGTTCATGACCACTGTAAGGAGACAAGAATTAAAGTATTACTTTAAATCCAGGAAAATTAGAAACAGCACCATTCATGAGAATATACCAAGAACTGCACATTTGGGCTCAAAAATTCTAAGCACATCCTCCTCCAAACCCTTTACTGTATGCCACCTTGAAAAGACTTAGCTCTGAATTTGTAATCAACTCCCAGTTTTATAAAGGGCAAATTACCCACTGACCACTGTGATTGCATGACAACAATTTTTTCTGCTTAAATGGTGGCAGTTTTATCAACTCAGTAGGAGGATATCACATCTGTGATGAGCACTATCAGTCACTGACAAATTATACTTTGCATTTATGTCCTGGGAAAATTGAAACGTTCAGGAAAAGAAGTGCCTTATCTACTCTTTGCACAGCTTCAAATTGCCACTGAATAGTATTGAAAGCCTACTAAGCATGTATGGATTTCTACGAAGATGGAAGGCCTGTCATGTTCTCAGGTACCAGGATGCAGAACAGAAGGGAGCTAGATGATCTCAGTCAAATCAGGAAAGCTATTAAGTGGCATAAAAGATACCAGAATCACCCCAGCCAGAATACTTTTAATGTCAAATATACAATGCACCAAAAAAGTTCAGGGAAGGGAAGTAAAAGAAAAATGGAAACCTTAATGTTAATTAAAAAAAAAAAAAAAAAACAAAACCCAAATAACCAGAACTGTTTGTAATATGCTCACCATAATACTCTGGAGTTGCAAAAGCTGTCGGTGTCTTATATAATGTTCCTGTCCTCACAGGCGGTGTTGGTCCAGCAGGCTTAGCTAAAGTGACAGATATAAAGTGACAGGCACTTGTAGCAACAAGATATTCAGTATTTCAAGGAGTCAAACAGCTTTCTGATTTTCTAAGAGAACTCAGATTTGTGACAACTGCTTCATGCAACAAGTATTTTCATTTAAATCATGGTAATCCCTCAGCTGGATTTAGGAAAGTTCTGAATTGTGTTAGTTGCAGATGTAACCTAATCCTGAAACCCAGTAAAAAATTTCTTTGCTACTTTGAGGTTGTCTTGGAAGACTTTAGTCAGCTAGAATATAACCTGGTTTAATGCACAGAACCATCCTTCACAGACTGGTAAAAGGATGCAAAATGACCAGCATTGACACTGCTGTTCCTTAAAGAAAGAGCAGATTTCTTCCTGAGTTGCAAGGCACAATAGTTGAAGTCAGCAACTGAAACTTGGATTCTTCCCTCAAATATAGGCAAGATTCATTTCTGCTCTCAATACAGCACATACATTAGCAAGCGTGGGGCTGGAACATTTGTAGTGATAAACACCAAATCCTTAATTGTGGTCTGCATTAACAGTTTAACCACAGAATAGTACTGGAACTTCCACTAAATGAAATTAAGGTACACTTCAAATGAAAGCAAAGAAAATGCAGCCAAGTTCAGCATTTTCAACATTTATAGCACTACATAATTCAAGGAAAAAAGTTTTCTTTCTGAACTCATTTCTGTAGTGGATTCCACAGGTCTGGACAGAAACTGACTGATAGAGGCAATATTATCTCCTATAATTAAATAGCTATTTTAAAAAATTATTTTAGATTATGTGACATTGCTTTTACTCTTCATCTGTTACCACCTAATAAAGAAAACAGGTTTCTAAGAGGCAAACAATCCATGGTAAAGGATGTCTTGATTTCTTTCAAAACAGCTGTAAAAGACAAGAATTAAATTCACAAAACTTGCAGATACTCCCAGATAACCATGACATGACAGTGAAATCTCAACCCTGAAGAGTCAAGAACTAGGTAACGTAGTTACCTCTCCTTTACCTATGACACAGAACATGGCGACTGAAGGCAGCACTCTGGCGAGCCAAATTTTAGAGAACAAAGATCCGTACTTTCTACTAATTTTCTTAATAAAGTGGAAATTTGAAAGATTCTCACTAGAGATCAATTTCCCAAAGCTTCTGGAACTCTCATTTCCTTTTTTTTTTCCTTTCCCATTCAGGAGACTTTTAATGTCTGCATAGAAACCTTTCCATAATATCCACTGTATGAGTTAGAAAGATGCAAGTAAAGAATTAATCACAGTGTTAATGAGAAAGAGGACAGAGTTCTAACAGGGAAAATCCAAGAAGAACATTGAGGCAAATTTTTCCTGTTAGTACAGTGGAACTGTCTCTCCAGGGAACCAGAAGAAACAAAATTATAGTGTTTAAAACTAAGCTGGATAAAACACTAGGAAACACAGAAGAAGGAAAATCTTCTACTGGCTCCACAAGGAAGAACCAGATCATTTAACCAATTTATTCCATCTTGAAAGCCTAGGAAGGTATGGTAACTGCTGACTAACACATAACCTGGCCTCTACTGTAAGGAAAAAGGGTGAAATTTCAAAACACTGGTAAATTAATTAGACACTTACTGGAGAAAATGAGTATAGATCCCAATACAAGCAAAAGAAAATATATCAGGTCTAAGACTGATAATGTCTTCTGTTTTGTTGGAACTATTACTAAGGAAACACCACCCATCAATGACAAACATAGACACAGCATTTCAATCTTGGCTCTGCTGATGAGTAAATATATTTTATATAGCTTGTCTCATCCAGCTTGGAGATTCTTGCTATTCATCTGCTGCACAAAATATTAACGAATTTTTTAGGTCTTTAGTGCCTTAATAGCACACAAAGTCCCAAATGAAATAAACCAAAAAAACCCACAACATGAAATACAGTAGAGCCAAGACCTGTATATTTCCAAGGAGCTACAGAGAGCAATATGAAGAGGAAAGGAGTTGTCATGATGCTAAACTTAAGGAGATGATAGTTTCTGACTACCTGGAATTATGTTAGCCTAAGGATTCTTATATAGAATCCACTGAAAAAACATCCATGTGGATACTGACTATCTGCTTCAGGATAAAATTAAAATAAAATAGGAATATCACAGATCAAAGAAATCTATGCTATAAATTCTCCTATACCCTCCTATACACTACTATCTCATACACAATAAAATATTTATGCTGAAAAGGCGGAGGTACCTGGACTCCCTGGTTTTCCAGTCACGGTGTTTGGAGGCAGAGGTTTTCTTCTCATTTGTGTAGGCTTGGCAGGAGGTATAGGAGGGTGCTGAAGGCCGGGTGATCTAGTCACTGAACAACATTACATGACAGCATTATTAATTATTTAACCTCGAATTCCATAAAATAAGAAATGTACTAGAAGTTATATTCTGACTTCTCAAGCAATGTTTCACGTCTGATTTAATATCAAAAGTGGAGAGGTGAGATAAGGAGCTGATCTGAGTTGTATTTTCAGCCTTAAATTCTCTAAGAAGTGTGTGCCATGAAGATTTAAACCAAGTTTACACTGAAAAAATGTAGCTCCTTCAGGATTTTGTACAAGTGTTTCAGTGATTCACTTTCTATGTAGTTACTCATTTCTGTCAACAGTAACTTTTTGGCATTCAAATGGATATATCTTCACACAATAAACACCACCTCAATGTGCTAGGAAACATTTTCACAGAATTTCTGACCTCTTGTACTTTCTGACTAATACAACCGGCCACCCTCAGCTTGGAGCAAAACATGTAAGAAAATGAAATTACCATTAGGAACACTTTATTCTATGCCATGCAAAACTGAAAAAAGTTACTGTCACCTCATACACTGACATGACTGAAGACAATTACTGTGGTAGAAATTTTTGAAGCACCCAACTTGGTTATTTCAATGTGCAGCTCCAGCTGGAATCCATTAAATTTATCTGATAATGTCCTTTGACAGTGAGGTCAAAAAGGAAAACCTAAGCCCCTTAATTCATACTTACAAATCATTTTACTGTATTTTCCAGACAATTATGAAGGATTTTATTATGCAAAGGAAAGGCACAGGAAAAGATTTTTGTTCCACTATTCACCTTTGCCCTTCTTTCCTTAAGAAAATGCAGGAGATATGTGCAACACATTTATGTAACAAAAGACTTTTTGTACCTAAAAGGAGAAAATCCTCAAGAGTAATACAATTCTTATAACACTGCCAATGTCAACAACTATGCAAGTTGCCTGATTCTGAATTACTGGCTCCATAAGGTACCTCAGGTTCTGTGTATCAGACCTTAGTTTACCCCATAAATAGAGAGCTTGTGGGCGAGAAGGGAGCAGATCCAAAGACTCATTTAGGAGCGCTTTTTTAGAAATACTTACAATACACAAACAGGAATATCTCCATCTCTCTCTTCCCTGCTCCTTTTTGGACTCTTGCAGTCACTTATAAAGCAGTTGGGGTTTTTTTGTTTTTTTTTTCTAATCCCTCAGATCAAGACAGAAAATAATGCTCTATCTAATTCAGGAAGATGTAGTGGTTTTGAAAATAGTATTTGTAGGTCTCGTATCCATTCTTAATCTCCAAATGGAGATAAAAAATATGCCTAAGGCCTGAAAAAGTGTAATAAATTTTTGTATATATAAGTCATCATACTCTAGATACTACTGTATGGCAGTATTCATCATTACTTTTCCCCCTGCCCATAATTAGAGAATGGGATTGTCCAAAATATTTATGAGGTAAAAATGTGCAAGTATTGACTTGCCAGTGGTTTCTATCACATTTTCTGAACAGCACAACTACAACAGTTACAGATAAATTAAAACATCACATTCAGTGTCCCAGGTCACAATTGAATCTAATGTACTGTACTCTGGAAAAGCAAGAATTCCTACTTTTCCCTTCTGCTGCTTCTCACAATGATTTGGGTGATGGTCGATGATGCTACCAAACCTAATTACCAATGTGTGGAGACAGAACTTGTAAACTAGGATGCACAATAGAATTCAGGGATTTCGTGATAGTGTAGATTCTTGTAAGGACAACAGCATGGTGAAATATTTGGATTTAATTAATCTCAAGGCTTCTTTATGGACTGGGAGTCTATTTTCTTGACTCAGTCACTCTTGATGAAAGAGAAGGATGAGCAGCCTCTTAGGGCAGACATCTTTATTGGTGACATAGTGGGAATGAGTGCACCCTCAGTAGTTCTGTGGATGACACCAAGCTGGTCCTTGTGCAGTGGACACATTGGAGGGAAGGGATCCCATCCAGACAACCCTGGCAGGTCGAGCAGTGGGCCAGTGCAAACCTCCTGAAGTCCATTACAGCCAAGTGCAAGGTTCTGCACCTGGGTCAGGGCAATCACCAGTCTCAGCACTGGCCGGATGAGACACAGATTGAAAACAGTCCTGCCCTGCAGAGAGGGACTTGTGGATACTGGTGGATGAAAAACTAGAGACCAGCCAGCAACCTGGGCTCACAGCCCAGAAAGCCATTTGTATCCTGGGCTGCACCAAAAGAAGCATGGTCAGCAGGTCAAGAGAGGTGATTCTACCTGTCTGCTCTCACGAGGCCCCAGCTGGAGTGCTGCATCCAGCTCTGGGGTCTCCAGTACAACAACATGGGCCTGTTACAGCAAGGTCATGGAAGGGCCACAAAAACCATCACAGGGCTGGAGCTCTTCTCCTGTGAAGAAACTCTGAGAGAGCTGGGGCTGTTTAACATGAAGAGAAGGCTCCAGAAAGACTTTAGTGAAAACTTCAGTACTTAAAGTGGGCTTGTGAGAGAAAGGGAGAAAGGGTTTTTAACAGGGTGTGTAGTGGTAGGACAAGGAGAAATAGTTTTAAACTGTTTAAAGGGTAGATTTATATTAGATAATAATATAAACTGGAAGAGAGTTGGTTTAGATTAGATAGTAGGAAGAAATTCTTTACTGTGAGTGTGGTGAGGCCCTGGCACAGGTTGCCCAGGGAAATTTTGGATGTCCCATTCCTGGCACTGTTCAAGGCCAGGTTGGATGATGCTTGGGGAAACCTGGTCTGGTGGAAGGTGTCCCTGCCAAGGCAGGTGGCGTGGAAATGTCTGATCTTTAAAGGTTCCTTCTAACCCAAACCATTCTATGATTCCACGAATTTTGATATACATATTAAGGCCTCATGAAGAGAGCTGGGATTGCAGTTATACACAAAAATTATGGAACAGTAGTAGCTAATTTCACAACCATACCCAAATGCCTCTTATAACTACAGTTCAAGGTATTGGCTCACCTCAAAGCTCTAAAAGACTAACTTTAGACATCCAATGTCATGAAATGAATAAAAGTTGATATCAATATCCCTTCAAATCTATGTGCATAAAAAAACTTCAAGCTTCTGCAAATGACAAGCTGGATTTACTTAAGGAAACACCACTGCCTGACATTCAGTGACAAAAAGTGCAGAGCATCACCCTTGTTTTCAGCTTAGAGTTTGTCTTCAGTTGCTACTAATAGTATAACACACTAGACTTAATCTTTGCAAAGTACAGTGGTCAGACTGAAAAAAACCAAAAATGATAAAACATCAGAACCTGGCCATCAAGATAGGCTCTTATCTTTGTAGAGGTAAATTAGGTGCAAAGGAAATTCAACAGGGATCAAGAAAAAACAGCAGTTTATAAATTAGTGTTTTAAAATCCAGCAACATGTTTTCAAAGGAGAAGCTACCTAAAAAGAACAGCTGCAGCTGAGTAGTGAATCCAAGAGTAAAACAAAAAAGATTTTATTTTCAGTCAATTTCTATGTCAGAAAAAAACACAGCTAAAGCAAATTCTGTGCTTGGTTATGCTGAAGAAACAAAGAAATTCTTTACACATCAAGGTATTTACCTGTTGTATGTAAGTTTGTGTAAATATATATACATATACATATACATATACATATATATATATATATATGTGGCATACACATTCTATACTAAAACTTTCCAGTGAAACAAAATTTCTGAGGAGCTGACTAGAAAAACATGAAATACAAAAAGCCTATTTTAAAGTTCAGTTTGTGGAAGCCACTTTCAGTTAAAATATTTTGATTGTTGAAAATATGTGTCTTGGTTTGAGACAAATTTGGAGGAATGTCTGAAATGAACATCCTCCGATAGAAGGCAGGTTTCAGCAGCCCCTCCCCCGCAAGTTCAGAAAGAAATTTTTCTCAGAGGAAAGTGAAAAAAAACCCCCTATTTATTTAACAAGCAGGGTGCATGCAGGCACCAAAAAAGACAAAAGTCACCCCAAAACAGTATGATTGCAAGACTTGCCAGTAAAGTAAACCTTACAAGTCTTGTATTACACATGTAAAATACCTGTAACCTGATTTACTCCACACTGTTATTTTCCTTCAAGTCTAATGATCTAATTTTCCCAGCAATCCCAATATTCAACAAAACTTCCTCACACATGGGAGTACAAGTTAGTTATGCTTTTACCTTATTCACCTTTGCTATGTGGAAACTATTAGCATGAAATAATCTGTGCTTACAGTATTGTGGCTGTTGGATCACAAGGATACAACTCTGGTGGTGATAATTTCTACCATATGTCGTGGCTAAGGACATGTAAGTGACTAAGTAGTGGCTATGAAATACTCTTATTTTTATCTCTTTTAGTAGCCTCCTGAAGCCATGAGAATGTGTACTGATGAGGAAGATTCAGAATTATTTTTTCTTCTCAGTGGAGGTGCTTTGTGTGCAAAAAAGGCAGTGTTTTAATTTTAATAACAACTGTTAAAAATTGCTTTATTGTCTACTTTTATTAACCTTACCAGAAATTGGCTTTTGCCAGGTATCAACATATTCTGGAGCTTTTTTGACATCCGTGTCAATTGGTCTGGCAATATCCTCGGGTGCATAAAGGTCATCTGTGAAAAAAGGAAATGAAATAAGTATCTACAATGTGGCACCAAGTCATGGAACACTTGTATATTGCATATGTTCAAGCTGATGTGATGTGCAAAACCAGCATGTGTGGCCCACCTCTGTTTTTACTGATAACATAGTGATATCTGTTATCTTCTTATTCAGGTAAGTAGAAAGTGATCTGGTTCTACAAAGTCTGCAGTTTAATTTTAAACATTCCTCGAGTAAAGTATATTTGGAAAGAGAAAATTAATAAGATGAACAGGTAACAGATGAGTTAAATCAAGATTATATGTGGAAAAATGAGTAGAGAGAACATTCTAGTTTTTCAGTGTAGAGAATAAAATGTCCATTGATTCTTGCAAAGGGCAAAATTCTCCTTCTCCTTACAGTAAGATCTCTGGTCAACCTCCATGATAAATGGTTAGAGCAATTCTGGACCAAATATATTCACCATATTTGGAGTACAGGAGATAAAGTATACACAACATTCAGTTTGTATATAAGAGAAAGACCTACTTAAAAGCTACATAAACACACTTTTAAAAATGTAAGTGGCATTAAAAAGATCAACACAACTCCTGGTACAGAACAACTGTTTCACATGCTGGTATTTATAGGACAGCCAGACTGTTAAATTAATATGCTTTCTCTACACAATGTAAGTACATTTGCTTTATAAAAACTGTATATATAGTAAAGCAAGAAGATGCATTGCAACTTCATCACGTTTGTGGGGAAAAAATCCCACATACCCTTGCTCATGATGTAAGACAAAAACCCCTAAAATTTGATATATTAAAAAACCCCTCTCAATATTACTTTGATTATCAAATTTCAACCCTATTCCAACACGATCTAATCACTTCAGCTAAAGATTTCATAGATTTATAATCTGGTTCTCAATTTGTTTTGACATTTCACTAGTGTTTTGATGGTATGAAGCAGATAATTTTTCGATTACTTTACTATTTGACCATTCTTGTTGCATGTTCCTTCAAATCCACAGCCCATACATGATTAATAATTTACTGAAGATTAAAGTAATGAGACTTGCAGTAAGCTGGGAACAGGATGCAGATGACCTGGTCCCTGTGTCTAAAATATCCGAACACATCATATGGATTTATGTAACTGCAATTTGTCTTCAGGTGAGTAAAATGATTAATTAGATCTTCAGATATACAAAGCACCAGAGTGATAATCAATGCTTCATGTGAGTGATGTTCAAGGAAGAAAAGGCATGAGAAGATCAGCACCAGCTTTAAAAAAAAATAAAAATAATCTTGTACATCCTGAGTTATAGTCAGAACATGTTTAGTTTCTCAGTTCACCTTTCAGTGAACATATAAACAAAATGTTGACTAATTGACTAATTCACACTGACACATTGACTAATTCACACTAAATCACCCAAGTATATAAGACAAATCTAAATAAGTTTTGCATGTTACAGTGTCTACAGAAAAAATCTATCTCTATCCTGCTCCTTAGAATCTAAGTTAGAATCAAAATCTTTTCTGAGTTATATCAGCTAAGAATGAACAAAATATTGTATACATTCTAGATGGAAGAAGTATTTTTTTTTCTTTTCAGAAATGTGAACTGCTCTTCTGCCATTAGTAAAGTAGCAATGAAAAATAAGTCAGTTTCAAACCACAATATTTTCATGTTGACAAAGTCTTTTAATTTTAGTATTTCAATACACTTTAAAGTTACATGAAAGTTAGTGTTTTCACACAAGATATCTACACAACCAAAGTTTGCTGTATTTGTCACAGCATTTGCCTCATCCTGCCTAATGTAACTTGCTTATTAAAAGCACTTACCACATTTATCCAAACTTTTAACAGAATTGAGAATAGACCTATTACTTGCATATGTCTTTGTGTCTTCTTTTAATTCTATATTTTTTCCTGGAAACATTCATGGGGTCTGGAACATGTTTAAACTAAATTCTGTGTCTTTAATAGGAGGAATACTATCAGAAGGGTGGATCATTTTAAGGGAAGTAATGGAAAAATTGCTCTTGATAAAATAAAACGAAATACCTTTATACTTGAGTTCCTTTGGAACTTGTCTATACACACACAGTTTAAAAAATAAAAAGAAAATAGAACACAAAGTTAATGGCCATTGTAATGAAAATCATGTATTCCTCCCTTTCACAAGAGAAACTGAAACATTGCTCAAAGTTTGCTTGCTGACATTTGTCAGGAAGCTCAGTAGATCAGGATTAAATTAAAAAACAACTTACAAACAGCAAGGTAAGTTACACACACTAACATGAAAAGCCACCTGAATAAAATGAAATTCTAGAGAAAAGGGCTAAAACATGTCAAAACCCTAAAAAGAATGCTAATCATGAGGAAGCAATCCCTGCCTCTTTTCCCCAGTCAAGTTTACCACCTGGCACTACAGCTGGCCAGGAGACTGAAGAGCCTGCCAGGAAACCAGCCACAACCCCGTGTGCTGGTGCTAGAAAAAACAAATTCCACTGCTTATTGTCTGGGCTCTGCAGCTGCCAAGCATGCTCTGCATGGGGTGAAACATCTTTGCACTGAGGCTAATGAGCCCAGTCAGGAAGAAGAACTGGAGGACATCCAACCGCAGTGCCAGTCCAGAAAAGAATTAAAAGATCCAAACTGGTGTTCAAACAACGGAATATCCAAGAATAAGTGATGTAATGTCTAAAGGTAGGTCTGAAAATGTATTGTTACATACATAACGTATTCATAGCAGCCCAGTTAAGAATTCTGATCATCTTAGATCAAAAGTTCAGGATTTTGATAAGCTAACCACAAAAAACACTGAAAAAGAAACTTAACTTTTCTTTGCTCAGCTGGTAAGATTTGGGGTTCCAGGTTACAGAATTCTCTTTCCTAAGTCTCTTTTGCAGACTTAGGAATTCTTGTGCAATAGATAATTAATTTCACATTGCTTGGGACAGATACAGAAGATTTCTTTAATTGATTACCTGAATTCCTTCTTGTGCAAATTAATTTTTGTGGGCACAGTCAGCCTTGTGTCTTAGACACTGCAACAATACTGTGATGTACTTGCCTTGCAGAAGACTTGGGAATTCACTTACTGATCATCAAGAAAAGTACAGACTGAAAAGTTGTGAAAAGCTGCAGTTCCCTCTCAAGATGTCATAAATGTACGAAATTCACTGGTGATTTCTCTTACACTTCTCAGAAGAAGGGTGCAGACTCACAGAAATGTATCAATGAGTGGTTTTGGCAGTGGGGCTGGAGGTACAAAGAAGTGGGCAGGAGACAACAAAGGCCAGCTCCTCCTTAGTACTTTGGATACCAAGTTTGACTTAAAGGGCCCACTTGGCAGGACACAAAATTTAGCTTACAGACTACAGGATGTTTCTTTAACTTAGAGAAAAAACTAATTATGTAACCTAGCAAAGGAAACCACTACTGGAAGTATCATTTTTCAGACGAATTCTAAAAGAAGGTATTTATTTACCAGTGAGTACACACAGCACGCACAGTAAATAGTAGTCTTGTGGTGACTTTTGACACCATCTACCACAAAGAAGATCTAGTTCCTCCTGGCAACAGGCACTACTATAAGGACATGGAAACAATAACAAATGGTGGGCACACCAAGAGGGGCACTTACAATAAGATTGCTTGAAACAATACTTTAGCAACCTAAACCAGCACCAAGCACAAAAACCTGCATGTAACAATTTACTACTATTATGTTTGTACTACTGATTTACTTAGCATGCATTCATTTTTCCTGGTGTTTTTTATAGCCTACCAATACCTCTGCCAAGGTTATGAATACAGGGGAGAAGAAAAAACTCAATGTACCGTGTAATGTAATTGTGTGTTTGTGCATAATTTCATAATGTGATCACTCCTGGAGACCTGTGCTCATTCTCCTGTTCCAGTAACCAGACATTAGACAGCTCACTTACAAGGTGATTTCCAACACAAGTGAACAACAAAACTTTTTGACCCATAACTACTGAAATTGGGCATTTAATGCTGTAACTGGCTCTGATGTCCTGGAATTTGATGGCCTCATTTAATTTACCAGAAGGACTATGAAATGTGAAAGAACACGTGTCTCTAATGAAGGCGTTCACTCTGTATGTAATACAGAAATGTACGTCATGTTCTAAATAGGTTAAATTTAATTCACTTTAAGTATACAACCATCTCTTCTGAGCTTTTACCATTTCTAACAACATGGTGGGCTTGTGAAAATGTACCGGAATGAGTAGCTCAAAACATTCTATGATCAGAAACAGGTATTAAATTGTCAAAGATACAAGAAAGAAACATTGCACAGGCAAAAACATTTAGAATAGATGGAATATCACTCAGGCTATCCTAATCTAGCTAGCACAGAAATAGTAACAGGTCCCAGCACTAATACGGGACAAGAGCACTTTTAGTGGGTGATCAGCCAAAAGTTTGCCTTGAATATGTACATTATTTATTTATTTATATTATTTATTATTTTAAACTTGAATTGTTGATGAAGAATCCCAAAATTATGTATTTAATTAATTGATGGCTGTATTAAAAAAAATCCCCAACAGTATTTGTATTGATGTAATAAATTAATGCTTTATGAAATAAAAGAATATGGATTCATTATGAATTAGCACTGAAAATATTATGTTGATTGGATGGAAAAATCAGGTACAACTGAAAAAGGAAAAATGATTTTCTCTCCAATCAAACCTGTACTTTTAATAAGTCTTTGTGGTTAGGGATGTTTGTTATCTACGTGCATACGGATATATAAATTGAAGACCCTCGTCTGTCATCCACCAACATGGAATTTTTTGGTGCTGAAGTATCCAAGCCTGAATACTGCACAGTCCAAATACCGCATGGTCTGAATGTGAGTAGGTCTGATGTGAACACACCCCATGCACAGAGAGTAGCTAGCAAGATTAAGGCTTCCCTACCAAGCCTCCTGACTTGGACTCAAACAACTGGATAATCCTTTTCAACTAAGTGTTTTCCAGTAATTATTGCGGATCTAACATCTAGGAAACCTTAGCAAACAGTAGCTACATAATAATCCACCTGTAATTTTACTCAGACTCAGTGCCAATATAATTTCATAATCACCCTCAGGAATTATATAACAAGATCAGTAGAAGCAATTACACATGGCACTCTGAGGAATTAAATTCTACAATAAAACACAATGAGACATTTTGCAGGGCTCAAGATGACTTGGGAAAGTCACATTCTGGTCTTTCATTGATAAATAAATAAAAAAACCCCAGACCCCAGAACTCTACCTGGTGTTGGCACAATCCACTTTGGCAGTTCAGGTGCTTTTGTTCTGGGTGGTGCTAGTGTGGTTTTACTAAAAACTGTGAAAGAGTTTCAAAAGAAAAAAGAAAAAAGAAGAAAAAAGAAAGAAGTTCCATGAGAAGAATACTTCCATGTGATGCCAACAATTCCACACTAGAGAAGAAAAAGTAACACCTGCTGTGATGACACACACAGTTTTGGTTTCTTTTCCTTTTTTTTTTTTTCTTTTCTGATTTGGAAAGGCTTTAACACCAGACTTATTAATTGATTGAAAAACACCCATTTTTTTTCCTCCCAGCAATACTTAAAATTCCACTAAGACTAGATGAAATTAATTAACTATTTAATCTCCTCCCCATCCCAGACTGAATAAACAATTATTACCAGGTCTGGTCTGTGATTTATCCGATGGCTTTGGTCTTGCAGAAGTGAGACGTGTTTTATGAGGTGCTAAAAGAAATAAGGCTCTGTTTCAATGCTGTGTGTGAAAGAACACGGACAGTGCAGTGTGATTTGCCAGACAAAAAGGTCCATGCACCAATGCGATACAGCAAAATGGACATATGAGAGTTCTATGAGTTCTAATCCAAAATGCATGTGGAAGATGCTAGTTTCTTTAGTGGCCAGATGACTCCATCATGCAGTCTGACCAGTTACATTCATATGTAGGTTTAGGAAAAAGATATAAAATATTTACAGCCAGTTACCCAACTGTATATGGATACAGAGTTAGCTCTGCAAGGTATCCATGGCCTTAAGACATTTAATTAGGTTCTGTAAAAAACAAACAAACAAAAAACCTCAAAATAAAACACGAAACTGAACCCCCCAAACCAAAGACTTAGATAAAACCATGAAACATTGAAATATTGCTGAGAAAACAACTGGGAGCATTCAATGCAGACACAGTGCAGGGCAGCTGAAGCACAGTGTCATCACCAAGGTTGAAATCAGAAGCCTTCAACCTTTTCTTATTGCTGCTTTTCACTTGCAAAATAATTTTGATACTGTAGTTGTTATGGGATTCACACTGGAAGCTGAAAGCATAAGCAGTAGTCGCTGTTATCTTCTGCCCAATCAGCAATGTCTGTAAATCGTTTTTTTAAAACAGAGCTGGCTATTTGATATTCAAGTCTAATAAACACTTGACCCATAACACTTAATCCAGCCTCTCCGAAGCATCAGAGAAAATACCTATGCAGGACAGAATACAATACCCATTTTTGACATTTAGATTTGGGAAGTTTTACAGATTCAGATTTTGTAAGGAAGAAGTTGGAACTCAGTTACAACGATGTTTGCAACACTATGTATTTGAGTATCCAATACACAGCTCTATTAAAAACTTCATATAATCTTTGATATTTGAGGCAATACCAAGCAAACCCCATTTTCAGAGCAATAAACAAGTACTTGATAAGGGGAAAAATAAGTTTTCATATTAGGTGTTTGAAATAGTTTTAAAGGTAATAATGAACATACCATTAAACACTAAACTGTACTGATTTTCTTTAAGACCTACAGACTCTCAATACAACAACTTAAGAAAATCTTAAAAAATTACCTGTATTGTACCAAGGAATTTCAGTTGCTTGACCAATTTTGGGCCTGGGTGAGATGTGGTATGTTTCATTGGGAACTGAAAATGGAGATATTACTGCTTATCAAATGCAAATGATTTCATTTTAAACATAAGACATCATAGGTGGGAAGGAAATTCAAACAGTCTGTGCAGATCATAAACAAAAGAGTCAGTGCCAGAAATCCAGCTGAAAATCATGCTTTTATACAGGTAAAAGACGTTTAGAGTCTGGGAAGATATATATCATTAGTAAGTCAGACAAAATCAGAAAAGATGATCAGGCAATGCCTTTTTACATGACTCCTCAGCCTTGACACATAATACTTATTTCTGTAAAGAATCACATGAAGAAGAAAAATGGCCGGAAAATTAAAACCAGCAACATTTTGTACATGCACTGGACTGTAACTAACAAATGAACACGACAAAGATATATTAAGGTATTTCTGTTGATTAAAGGGTAGATTTAGCCATATAGCAAAAGCAGAGAAAGTAAAGACGTATGAAAAATAAACTGACATATAATTCTCATTACCCAAAGTTATTTTGGACCCATCAACAACATGAACTGTTACAAGGTTAATTGATCCCAGGTGTGTTGCCCTTGGAGCTAAAAAAAAATAAACCATTGTTCTGTGAGAAGGGAGATTAAAAAGTTGGATTTCATGAAGGATCTGCTTCCATTGTTTCCTAAAAACCTATCTGCACATCTGCTAGGGCAATTTTAACAGACACGAGACAGACACGTTCTGATTAGTCTGGATGTATTTTCATGCTGACAACCAGACAGTGCAACTATTCTGCTGGGCCCCCACTAACTTCAGAACACTTGCCCTAAACCTGGAGTTCTGACAGTCTTTGGTCTTTCTCATACTTGTTGTATCAACTTACACTTCCCTAAAAAATTTCTAGAAGTTTTTAGTAATGTATTTATTCTTCAGACTTCACTCAAATTTGAATGAATTAATTGAAACTTATCTAAGTTACTGGATGAAAAGGACAGACTGGCAAGCAGAGGCACACCCTACATGTCTCTTTGTCTTTCAGAAATAATGTTAAAATATGGAAGCTGGAAAATAACCTACTTACTAGCATAAGGAGCAGTGGCTAAAAAGTGCCATTTATACTCAACAGTAAACATTTGTTTACAGTTTTTCCTAACAGTAGCTTATTTTGCATATACACCATTATAATAATTTAAACTTTAAAAGGCAGAAAATAAACCTCTAAATTCTGTTTTCTAAAATTCTTTCCCTAAAACTAAATTTATAGTCGTACCAAAAGATGGCACTTGTTAACTACGACATGATTGGAAATAGCTCTTATTCAGCTGAGACTTAGAATCTAACCTGGCTGCTGAACAGCCTTTCAAAATAAGGCATTTAGAAAAGAAATCTTTTTCCTGGACTGTTCAGTTTGATGTTCATAGTAATATATATGTACATATGGTATATATATATAGATAGAATATAGCTCTTGAATGAATAGGGTCTCTGCTTAAAATCTTTTTGGCTATATAAAACAGGCTAGGAGAAAGAAGTGGGGGGGAAACTATTAAACTACTCATTAAGCTATTTGCCTAAGGCTAAAATTTTGTCAGTTCAGAGGTTAGATCAGAGAGTAAGAAAGACCAGGACCTGCTCTTATAGCCATGTAGTCCCTCCTCCCCTAATTATATTTTTCTCCTGTTACCTTCCTACTTAGCAATTTTTATTGAAATAGTTCACTCCATGGTAAAGCTGAGGTATCACCACGCTTCACTATAACTGAGCATCCCTGAATCTACTGTGGTTACTGCAAAAATCACTGGTATTGAAGGTACTTCTACTCTTAGCACCTAAATATCTTGGACTGAGACTCTGTAAACCGAGATTCAAAAGTACTTGAGAAATTGAATCAAATGTATCTAGGGTAGTAAAATCCCCCAAAAGAAAAGAACTTTGTGAATGTGACCACACAAATATATTTTTATTAAAATTAATTGAATTTCTCACATTTTTTGATGGCTACTAAACCCATCCATCTGCTTTCCATGGAAATTGATGTAATTCTTGGGCATTTGCTTTGATATAATTTATGAACATACTCTCAGCTGAAAATGATGCAATTTTCTGTCTACTTATTATGCACGCCCCATGACCGCAGAACTCAGTGACAGCAGAAATGTAACTAAGGCAGTGCCACAATAACACTTCTAAAGTTACAAACTGTAAATTACCAGGTTTAGTTTGTGGTACTTCTGGCCGGACAGATGTTTTGGATTTGGAAGGAATGAGCAGTGTTTCTTTTGGAGCTGAAAGAAAAGGAAAAAGATTATTATTGTATTCTTCAGGAGTCAGGATCCAATGCCATATTTAGCCCACAGAAAATGCATGCCTCAAATGCCTGAAAAAAAGACAATAACAATTCCATGGCTTTCTGGAACCTGAAACAAAATGACTATCCAAAACACAGAAAAGTCCCAGCAGTGTGCTGTAAGCTGAGTTAGTGGCTAAAATTCTTGCTCTAAAAGAAGAATTAGGCCACTGAGTTTGGTTGGAGATCTGACAAATACAGACTTCTGACCAGACATAAGCTGTAGGCTATTTTTGCTTTACTTCAAAAAATAGAACTGAGAATCCTCTGTACAAAGATACATGCAAGTGGCAGCAGAACAAAGGATAGTGAAATGGTGTTATATAAATACCACATTGGAGAATGTTGTCTAGAAATTTCTCCTTTGAAAAATTAGAAATACCTGCGTCTTAATGTTAAGGAAACTTATTTACCCATTGTTGCCCTTGAATGACCAGTAGTAGTAGATTTTGTAATAATTGGTTGTGGAGTTGTCTGATGTATTGCTGTTAAGGAGAAAATGTGAAAAATTTTAGAATATTTGTCTGCAGAGGAAACAAAACAGCATTTGCTAAAACCTGCAAAATGCCCCAAACTGAGGAGAAGCAGAATATCTTGAAAATCAACTGCTGACAGATATAATTATCTTTCTATTAACTTCTGCTGTACATTCCTTTTATACTGAAAATGGGAAGCCACACATCCCTCCATAACTATTTTTAAAGCTACTTTCATTTCAGTGTAGCAGACAATGTCTGTTGCTAACTGTCCAAGCACATTGTAAAGGAGTTCTGTTGCATTTCAAGAAAAGATTAAAAAAAAAGTGCTCACAGAGGAGCACCCAAGATTACCAAGCAGTAATCACAGCCTGCCTAGCCACTGAAATTTGTCAATACCCACATTACTACATTTCAGTCTTCATTTGCTATGTGTAATAGAAAGAGGAAAAACATTATATATATTATACATACCCTACTATTGTTTGTAGTGTAGTTTTGGCATATTTTGGATTGACTATTTAAAGTGCAATACATTTGTTTCAGCACAAAACTGGCTATGAATAATTCCATTAAGGAGCACAAAACCTGAAACTTGGGGAAAGAAGGATTAAACACAAAATTAAAAGAATGACTCCATTACCAGGTTTGGTGTATGGCACTCTTGGTTTTTCAGTTGTTTTTCGTTTGGTATGAATGAACTGTTTTTCAGTTGGAGCTGGAATAAAAACAAACAGCACCCAGAACAATAATTGAAAAAACACACTGCTTCTCACAGCACACAAGGAACACAAGTATGATCTGATCTGGAATAAGGCAAATTATGTAAGAATAAAGCTGAAAATCATTCAGTTGGAATTCCTGCAAAGAAAAAACAAGTTAATGGCCACTAACACAAGAAGACTTCTAAAAAATTATCTACAAATTTGTAGCTTTGCATCAAGCAGTGTAAAATATAGCCATTAACATCATCATACTGTAATAGGACAAAAATAGGCAGTGGTAACCTATGTCTTCCTCATCTGCCAAACATGAGTATCTGAGGACAGGATTTGTTTTTCAGTGGAACATTTGTATCAAACTTGATTTGTAAATTAAATTCTTTTGTTCTTATGTAGGAATGAATTAAAATTGTTATCTTCATACTATTCAGATAAAAAAAATCTTGTAAAGAAAAGTAGGAATCATTAACTGGAAAAGGTTATCTTAGCACTTTCTAGTCTGTGGTCTACACCAATGTGAGGGGTCCAATTATTATCCAAAATTATCCTCCTTAGCCTGTGCATTCTTCATCCTCCTTGCTCTGAAGAACCATTTTCTGCATGTGAATATTACTCAGTAGCGCAGATGTTTACAACACGGCACATACTTCATAAAGCTACATGAACAGATACGGAATGAATACTAACCTAAGTATCATTGTATACAGGGAATATATATTAAAATAGAAACATGGTTAAAAGCAGTTTTAATTTCCTCTTCCTCTTTCAAAAAAAACCCATAATTTGAAGATTATAAAATGCCTATTAATATTTAATTAACCATTCTCAGAAAATCATGATCGAGATTTGTCTCTGAAACTGGGGACAGAAAACGGATTGAACAAAGATTGTTTAAGCAATGCTCCTGCTCCCCAGTACTGCTTAGATTCAGTGACCCTTACTTGGTCCACATCTGACAATTAAGTTATGAAGAAAGAACACTCAGCTAAGGTTTCATACATTTAAGCAAGTTTTCCCAACATGGATAACTAGAAGTAAGCAGAGAGGATGGTTTTAAGAACTAGAGTTGGATTTAGATGGTCACATATCTGGTCTGGAGACTTTATGCTGTTGTTGATGCACTAGAATTTTCTTCTGTAAAATTAAACCATGAGGAGTGAAGAAGAAGAGGATTTTGGAATGAAATTATCCACAATTCACATGAAGAATAGGGGATTAACTCGGTTAGAGCATGGTGCTAATGCAAGGGTTGTGATGGGCCAGTTTACTTCACAGTTGGACTTGATGATCCTCATGGGTCCCTTCCAACTCAGAATATTCTGTAATTCTGTGAAGAATCACTATCTGCTCTTTAAATAAATCCCCTTTAACTGGAAAAATAGATAATATCTGGAGGAATTGCATCATCCTGACTGGAAAGGCTAGAAGATGAGGAAAAGAACCTTTGAAAGTGAACGAGCTCATGCATTATTACCCTTATCAAGACCAAAGAGCAAGTAAGTGTCTACAAGAAGAGCAAAATTTCATTATTAGCTTTTAATGAAATGTAATGGGGTCTCTCTAAGATGACATTCTCTAAAAAGAGTGGAAAATAGAATAATTATTTATGAAATAACACAGTTACCAAATGTTGCCTTTGTTCTTTCAGGAATACGAGGAATTATAGTAGTATCAGCTTCATCAAAGGTTGGAAGAATCTCTGTTGGAAAAAATGTCAATAAATGATCTGAAGAATGAAGGAACCTCCCTTTCCTCCCCTCCTTAAAAAACCTTTCAGCAATACACTGTATACAACAGGAAAGGGATGTTTTAAAACAGCAATGGGCATTTACCCTCAGAAATTTATGGTTAGGAAACAACAGTAACAACCCTTCAGTGAAATCACTGATTATATGACACAGGTCAGTCGGATTTACCATGGGCAGTCACCTAATCGAAATGTAGTTGAAGGGAATCCTCAATCTAATCTGGGTGAAAATGTGTGTATAAAGAAAAAGCAATGCAATAGCGTTAGCCAGTTCCTCTCGTAAGAGCTCCAAAAACATGGTGCAAACTACTGAAGTGTGTTGCTTAGATACAAGTTGCAAATAACTTTTTATCCTTGGTTAAAACATATAGATTGATACTATTCCTTCTGTTAATATCTTCATAAGATAAAAAAAGTCTTGAACTGTTGAGGTTTCCATCAGATTTAATTGCATCCCTGCAGAGGTTTCTTAACCTACAAAAATACCCAGGTAACAGCAAATGCACTGATGACTATTCTCCCCACTGCCACCCTGAAAGCAATTGCTCAATTATCAACTGCAGCTTCACAAAAGACCAGATAATTTACCAGGCCTCCTGTATGGAGCATCCGGGATGCGAGTCGCTCTAGGTTGAAAAGGAATACGTTGTGGTTCCTTAAGAGCTGAAAGAAAAGATCTGTTTTAAGGGTTTATACTTTGATGAAATTAGACAGGTTTATTGCACAGGCACTGCATGTCTCATGCTTGCAAAGAAAAACAATCCCTGCATGGCAGCCTGGAAAACTGAGTGTCACAGGAATTCAAGAGAAAACAAAATCCTGAATGAAAACATGAGTGGAAAATTAATCAGGTAAGCAAAATCTACAGTCAAGCAACAAAACCTGAAAGAACACAGACAACTCCAGGGAATATATTTCCATCTGTATTTCAGAACCCATAACTGCAATACCCATGGCGTTCTTGTCTCCTACAAGTGTCAAAGGAATTACAAGATGTGTGACAGGGAAAGAAATTTTCTGTGATGACAACAAACCAGCTAGGAATCTTTCAATACCTGCAACAGAGTAGAATTTAGTTCAATTAGCAGAAAAGAAAACAAATCAAAACCACAAACAGATTATGTGAAAAACAGACTAATGATATATAAGCATTGGTCCAGGGAGCAGTGAAAAAATACTAATGGCCAGTTAAGACCAAGGTAACAAGTTTACCTGTTGCTGTCTTTTGTTGCTCAACTGTAAATGTACTAGCTGCCAAAACTTCATAAAAACAAGAAGATACATAGAGTTAGAGGTAAGTATAAGTTAGTGGTAAAAATATTCCCTTTAACCTGACTGGTTTGTTTTCAATTTGAAACACATTCTTTTTTTTTTCCCCCTTTTTTAAAAAAACTATTTCTTTGTAAAATTAGTGAATATACACTCACTCAAAGTAATGTTCAATGGATTCTTTCAGAACTGTTAGAAGTTACAGAGGTTTGGCAGTTCATTAGTATGTAAATCCCTATCAAGTTTATTTTTAAGGGTCAAATTCCATTACCAGGTCACACAAGCCTGTGAGTGGCTTGAGTTACAGATACTTAGAGTCATACATGAAGGCCCTCAAGTAAGTTTTTCTCTAAGCACCTTTTGACAGGCACAAAAGAGATGCAATTTCTTCCAACTTCTCATAATGTTTGTATGTTGTCTACCCTGCTGTACAGAATATTCATCAGTGATAGATGTTACGTGGCTGAAAAGCAGAGGCAGCTATGAAAACTCAGACACTAAAAACAGAAATCAGCTCTATTTTCCTTTAAACACCTATTTTATGATAATTAGAGAATGTATTTGTTATATGAACAGATATTAACCACCACTTGATCCACTGAGGAAGGACAACCCAAAAGAACCGCTGGATATTCAAGCACAGCAAAACAACAATGTATGTACCAGGTTTCGTGTGTGGTACATCTGGACTTGGTGATGCCCTGGGCTTGGAAGGGACTCGTCGACTTTCTTTTGGACCTGTGGAAACGAGCAAAGTTTTGAATTTGTTATTGAGGATGATGATTCCTGGACCTGTGAAGATGTGCAAAGTTTTGAACACATTGTTGAGGATGATGACTCAACATACGTGTTTTGATTTTTCTGACAGAAGATTAATTTTCTGCTAAGAAATTTTTTAGGGCTTATTTCTGTCCTTTGAAAAGAATCTCCTGTTAGTGCAATCAATACTATGCCCGTGCAGAGACTAAAGACAAAGTGATTGTTACAGTGCCGTGTCAGGTTAACTCTCCACTCTAACAGCAACAACCAATAGAGCTTTCTGCAGAGTAAACTGCTGTAGTTCTCACACTTCCTAGTTGTGCTTCTCAAGTGTTTCATATTCCAAAAACCTGCTGCCCATTTAAATCAACTCCGCATTAAAAAATAATCAACAAAGCAGTCAAAGCAGAAGAAACATGGAAATTTACCACTGATTTTCAAATGAACAGAGCTATTTCCAAAGTTTTAGGAAGAGGAAAGTACTGTAATTTTACACTTTTAAACAAGCAACTAAAAAATACAAATATTTCTGTCACACTCTAAGGAAATCAAGGTGCAGGTTTTCCTGTGTGCAAGAGCTCAAGATGAGTGTTAACCCACACATCTCCATCATTTTGTGTCATTGACACGTGTAAATACCCAGCTGATTATCTTGTTTCATGACAGCTGTATAGCAAAATTTGATTATGACAGTGACACACAGCCTATTAAATAAGTATCTCTGTATCTTCAGAGAACTCAGTTTTGAAAATTTTCAGTGATGAAACTTTCATGCACTAAAGGGGAAAATATTGATAAGCTTACTTGCTCTAGTTGGAGGAACACGTGGGCTGGGTGATGTTTTAGGTTTGGAAGGCCTGTGATATGGATCTTTAGAAGCTGAAAGAAAGAAACTGGGTTAAGCATTATTAAAGTAATATGTAGCTTCAAATACAAATACACTGCTCTGTAATGGGTGTTGTCCTGCAATGATTCACAATATCAAATTCAAGTGACAAAAACACCTTAGTCAAATGGATCTGCCTCAAGCAACCATATGACCCAGGATCAATGAAGTGATTGTGTTCTGACAGTGAAATTGAGGTTCAAGTGGAACAGAATTATTTTTCAGTCCTCTGTGAAGGACTGAATTTCATTTCATAAAACTAGAGGGGAAGGGAAGCAGAAAAAGAAAGCTTTCAGGATGCAACTCTGCCCACCCAAACCATATAACCACCTGAAATGGTGCCACCTCCACAGGATGACTGAGAACATACAATTAGGATACTGTTCTGATCTGCTCTCTGCCTCTTACCATTAAATGTTGAAGGAAATTGTCCTATCTTATGTGTATAACAACTTGAAAGGAACAAGGATTCTCCTCGATTGTTTCATAGAAAATAAGAGACAGAGAACCTTGACTATTAAATCATTAAGGAACATGCAAAGAAAGATGAAAAATTTTTGCAGGTCTGCTTTTAATGATTTGTACTGAAGAAGAAAGACAATATGACCATTCAAACAAGAAAGCATCATTACCTATTGTTGACTTTGGTTTCTCAGTTCTAAACCTAATTGTTTCCAGAACTGCATTAGCGTAATAAAACAACAAAACCAAAATATTACCAAGAGCAATCAAAATGTTACAGTCACTGTCTCCACAATAATCATACCATCCCTGCTAGGGCTGATGACAGATAGTCACTCCTCCCTGAAACTCAACATCAGAGTGTTATGTTCCTCAGAATTGCCTCCAGTTCAAGGTAACAGCTCTAATACAGAACAGATCCCAAATATAAATTTGAAGTTTTTGTAAAAGCCACAAAGAGACTGTGGGTGGTTTTTTACCTTCAGCTTTGTACACTTTCCTGACTTATTTCAAGAGTTTTTTTCAAGCAATAGATGCAGACTTACTGGGGAGAAATGGAACCAGAGTTGCTGTCTCTCTGCCCCTCTCTTCACCAACACCATCTAACACTCCGTGTACCTTGGATACCCATACTGGATCTGGCTGGGATGGAGTTTGTTTTCTTCATAGCAGCCCCTGTGGTACTCTGTTTTGGATTTGTGACTAAGGAAATGTTGATAAAATACAATGTTTTAGTTATTGCTGAATACAGCTTGTTACAGCATCCAGGAGTTCTTTGTTTTTCACTCTGCCCCCAGGCAACAGGGCTGGGCTAGGGGTGGGCAGGATGCTAGGAAAGGACACAGCCAGGACAGCTGATCCACCCTGGCCAAAGGGATATTCCGGCTCACATGTCATGCTTAGCAACAAAACTTTCCAAAGCACCCATTGCTCCTGGACTGGCACTGGTCTGCCTGTGGGATGTGGCGTGTGGTTGCTTTGTATCACTCGCTTTCCCCCCCCTCTTTTTATCCTTCCTTATTAAACTGTCTTTATCTTGAACTATGACTTTTTTCCCCTCTTTTTTTCTTTTTTTTTTCTCACTTCTGCTCTTCTGATTCTCTCCCCCAGACTGCTGTGGGGTAGAATGAGCAAGAGGTTAGGGTGTGCTTAGTTTCTGGCTGGGGTCAACCCCCTACAGTACCTCACATCATACAAGTGTGAGTTGCATAATTTACTTTCTCCATCCTTAATTCTCCTAAGGTTGTATATGGGTATAACAACCCACGTGGACACAATTACAGGAAGTATTACACATTTTTAAATCTGTGAACAACACAAGGGCTGTGGAAAAGTGAACCAACAAGCATGAATGAAAGCTTGTGCCTGGGAAAGAAGTAACAAGCACACAGTTTGAGAAATACAGAGCAGAATCCTTCCTCTTTACAATGACACCCCTTGTTTTCACCTTCACTTTGCCAAAACACAAGCAAGCTCACACAGAAAAGACTTATTTTCACTGAGAATTGTACAGAAACCACCCAATGTTGCAGTGACTTAAAATTTAATAAAGAACTGAAGATAGAAATTTTCAACTTACCAGGTTGCTTATAAATTCCACATGTCACTGGATTTTGTCCCTCAAGGAATGCTCCAACATATAAGCCCAAGGGATACACATAAATCTGAAGCTCCACTGATCACAGTAGAATCCATAAGACACATGTCAGTATGAGAAGGTAAAGAAACAATGAGCTTACCAGGTTTTGCTCGTGGGACCTCTGGGCTTGGTGATGTTCTAGGTTTGGAAGGAACATACTGTGGTTCTCTAGGAACTGGAAAAAAAAAAGAAAAAAACAAGCAGCAACTACAGCAACAATTAGAATTTTTTGAGAACTGATAATCACAAAAAGCATAATATTAAAAGAGAGCACATGCCTTTGGGACCCTTTGGAAACACAAAGAAGCTTGAGTAATGGAGAAATATGAGTGCTTGGTACATAACAAACCCCAGTGCGGATGGAAAACGTCTACAACAGGATAATATAAAATAAGGCCAGTAGGGTTGTACAGTATAAAAGGTGAAGCAGCACATGATAGAAACTGAGTACAGAGACAAGTAGTCGAAGGTAGATTGTGGTGCTTCCATCCACTTTACAGAACACATTTGTGTGAGAAAAAACAGAAAAGGATGATTATGAATTGTTAGTGTAAAATCGCCAAACCCCCCTTACAGGATGAACTTCAATGGTAAAAAAATTATGGCAGTGGAATGCAATGAAGACGTGCTTGTGATGTCCAGGGAGAAAAAAAGATAAATGTGATGGTCCCCAGCTGATTTACCCAGTAGGCAAAACTGTTACCTATTGTTGGTTTTAGTTGATCAGTTCTAAATGTTATAGATTCCAGGACTGTATCAGAAACAAAACAGAAAAGATGTTTTGAAAGTTGAAAACTTACAATTAGCACCACTTTCTGAAATATATACTTTGTATACTGCCTCATACAGAAACAGTTGTATTAAAAGAAGTGTCTGAGAAAGCAGTGTAATCTGCAGTATAGTGTGAGCACTGTTCTCCCATAGACTTCAATGAAATATCCAAATATTATCATCCTGTTATTCAGAAAATGGCTTTTTAGGGATACAAATCTCATCCATTGGTGGTGTGTTTCAAATGCAGTTTATATACACAATTGGAATCAGACAGCACTTGCTTGTTTCCTGGAGACTGTATTATTAAAAAGCATTATATGGTGTATTGAATTGCATGATCATATAATTCAGCTCTAGACTGGAATGGATCTAAAATAAAAATGGGTGATTTAGAGCCATAAGAATGTGAAATTGATGGTATCCTTCTCTGTGTCAATTCTTCTGTATGGACAACAATTTGAAAAAAAAAATTTCTTCGGATCTTTTAAGACAATTACAAGACAAGTGGATGATGCTGTAGATAAAGTTCTGTATATTACAGATTCTTGAAGAAATGGTAAGTTGTTTGTTTGGTTTTTTGCACACAGACCAATACAAGCTTGTAACATTTGTGTGACAAAACCATTAACCATTTTTGAGAAGGCCAGACTACCATAACAATGAAAAACGGCCACAAAGGTAAAAACTGAGTTTATGAGAAGTTGCATTTTAAGGTGTAATTTGGAAACAATGTTTTATAATCAGCTGTCATGGTTAAAAAATCATAAGAAGACAAGGATTTTGACTGTTTACTACATGAGGTAATCACATCTAATAGGTAACATCAGATTTCAAAAATATTGGACTCTGTCTACAATTTAAAGGTCTTCAATAAAGTGTTTATCATTAAATTTCTCACATTTGCCAAAGGATAACATATGTTGGTATTTGAGACCCTTGCAATTTTCTGTTGATATTGCCAACTGGAGAGCATGGGACAGAAAGTAATTTTGTCTGCCCACCACTGAATTCAACTGCTCTCACATTTAATGACATAAAAATCCAGTATTTTGGAATACAGTGTAAAGAATCATTAATGCCAATAAATATTTATAAGCAATTACTAAGTATGTATGTATAACCGGGCAGTTTAGTCCCTCGTGCAGGAATAAATAATGACATGAAATTAATTAATTGTGGCTTAGAAGGGAAACAGATTGATTCTAACAATGCAAAGCAACGTTGGAAAGAATTATGCCCCCCAAGTAGCCTCAGCATACACTTTAATTTCTTGGTATTTGCTATAGTTAGCAAGGTTAATCTGAGTGTAACAACACTATTCTCATCCAGTTGCCCTGAAGTAGCAGAGGTTTATTCTTTTGCTCAGTGAATATTACCTAGCAAATGTTACTGCTCCTGAAAATTGCAACTGAATTGCTGAACATAGCAGAACAGAACAAAACAGAACCCCATTATGTTTAACTGGCTCAGATAATTAAGCAGCTGCTCATAAATACATTTCAATCCAAAATAAACTGTACTAGAAACAATCACAAAGCAGTTTACCATCTTTGGCTTGTGGGATGTAAGGTTTGGGTGAAGTTTTAGGTTTAGAAGGAACACGTTGAATCTCCTTGGGAGCTGGAAGAGAAAATGTGGGTATAAATTGGTTAAATTGCACAGTAATTAGCATCTGATACCAGCTGAACACACAAGCACAGAAACCTCACACCTGCAACTGAGAAGAAAGGAGGTAGGCAAGTCAGGTAATACTCTCCATGTGTCTACAACAATCTAAGCAAGAAAGCGTAATTTTAATCATTTTTTGAAGCTCAGTTTTTTGTTTGCTTATTTAAAATAAAAACTGGAACAAGCACAAACAAGCATAATTATTGAGAAAGGTGATTCAGAGCTGCCAGCATAATTTATTTTAAAAAGGAGACATTCCAGCTGTGAAGAGAGCAATACACCCAACTGTTGTGAATGCCAAGCAAGAGAAGTACCTAGAAGAAAAATGAAGTTAAATGAAACAATCGTGAGGCGTAAGGTGACTAACTTCAGTGATGCTTGCTGTGACGGAAATAAAGCAAACACAGCAGCTTGCCAAGGAAATACTATTACCTATGGGTGACCTTGGTGGTTCAGTTCTAAGTGTAATAGGTTCCAAGACTGCAACAGAAACAGTGTGACAAAGTAAGTACGGAACACACGCCAAAAACTTAAAATGACTCCAGTGGTAAGTAATAAAAGCAGGTACTAACACAACAGCACAGTAATGTGGAACTTCAAACTGACTTTTAAACCGTGGGCAATTAAAGTTCTTAATGACACAGGTAAAATAAGAAATAAGTTATTGGACAAACCTGATGGCAATAGAAGCAAAAATATGTGGGTATAAACCAGTAAATCCAAGAACATGCAAGAGAAGAGATCACACAGCTTAACTTAGCGACAGCAACGGACTCTTGATATAGAAAAACGTCAGGACTCCCCAAACTGAACTCTGTTACTACGTGAAAGTACTGTGCTGACCATGACAAAACAGTTGAATTTTTCCTCTAAAGTGAGCAATTAAGCAGAGGACTAAAAGGCTGCTATTGGTAGAGGTGTATTTATTAGTTATCTGACAATACTTAGTTTGATAAAGCCTCTTTGCTTTTTCTCATATCCACTTACAATTTGGATCATAGAACCAATATATGGTGCCCTTTTCCTTGTCACAAACTATACCAAATGGGAAAAAAATAATGAGATACCAGAATCTATAAGAATTTCTTGGCAATAAGGAAAATATATGAAAATAATGTTAACGCATAAATTCTCCCCTCTCAAGGCATTAACAAGTAAAGTAGCATATAACATACAGACATACACACCTAAAGATAGAACCTTTCCTATAACCCATATTCACTTATCTCCCAAACTCTCTTACGCATCTACCAATTTTAAAAACGAGCTTCACAATAAAAAACACTATAAAACTTTGATTGCAGTTGAGGGGATTAATACTACAGTATTTATTACACATCTATTAACATTTACAGTATAATATTCTGTAGTATTAATATTGCTGCAAGTGAGGGAAAACCCCAAAACAATGAGTATTAACTTCTACTGACAGTGGCCAGATACTCTATAGAAATCTCAAACTAGTCACTAATTTTTCGGATTTTCTCACTACACATGCCTGGTTGGCAAAGACTTTGCCATTATTCAACTCATCAGTTACCTCTGGAATTCAAAATCTTTTTCTACAAAACACTAATTTCTATTTTCAGGTTGCCTTTGAAAAATCAGTCAGTTCTTTCAAAGAGAAATACAGCTTCCAAGAATAAAATTGTTCAGCAGTGTGTAGTTTTAAATGTCATTTTCTGATTATGTTATTTCTATATTCCATAAATTCTTTATTATTGCAATAATTCTTATTCTTTCTTCTTCTAATGTAAGTGAAACTTCTAAGTAAATACCTTTGAAGTGATATCCTATCTTTTAGAAGACATCTCCATGCTAGAAACATGGAGAAATAATGAAGCACCAAGATTACACTTCCATTTGCTGGGTTTGGACCACACATGAATAAGCAAGAAGCCTCCAGGAAATGGTGTTTTCAACTGCACATATCATCAGACCAATGAAAAGAAGAATGACTAAAGATGACTCATAATCATTACCCTCTGCAGTCTTTGGACGTTCATATGTGTAGGGACTCCTAGTAGTGACTGACACTGGAATGGTTGCTGCTGGAATAAAGAGAAGTTTCTTAAGAGAAATACAGGTGCATCTGTATCTACTTTATGGCTCAGCTGCTCTTGCTTCCCAGCTATAATCCACCTCCTCACAACTCTTCAAATGGAAACACTGAGTAAAGGAAAAGTTTACTGAAAATACTCTGTGTGAATTTTGCTGCTTTTGGAAAATAAGAAGTTTATTTATGCTACAGGAACACACTGGCAGAGGAGCTCTCTAAATCTCCATCTTCCTGTTTTACTGAATTTCTTTTTTCTTTTTATGGCTGTAGACCACTGAAAAAAAACAGTTCCAGAGAATTCAATTTTCTTTGGTAAATCTTTCTATTAATTTTCCTGGGTTTCTCCCATAGTGACACAAAGGATAGATTTGAAAGGCTTCAGGTGTAAATCGCCGTAAAGTCATGGAGAGCAAGGCTGAAGATCCCAGCAGGTTATCTAGGGCCACAGCACATTAGACCATCAAGTTAACAAGTTTCCTATCTCTATCTAGAGTACTTAATTAGGTTTGAAAGGAACAAACTCCAAACACCCTGAAAAAGATAAAGAACTTTGAAGTCAAAGTTGGTAGAATTGTTTAATATTAGCATGACTTTACTATCAGAGTCCATTTTCATACCTAAATACATCTACAATCATTGAGTAATCTTTCTGCTTATCCTTCAAATTTTGCTTTGTTTACTCTGTTTTAGCCTCTGTCCTTCCCTACAGATTTTAATTAGGAAAGAAAAAGTGAGGGATAAACATTGTATGATGCGCCCCAAACCATATTTTTGGACATACTACCAATTTGTCACATTGGAATTCACAAGCATTTTAAGACTCACAACTACATTTATTCCAAGGAAGTTACCTTAAAAGTTTTAAATACAATAAAATCTGAGACCCAACACTTCCAAAACTCTGTCAGTTTAGATACAAAATCACATTCTTAATTTAAAAGTCTCTATTTCCCCACATGAAGGTTTATGGTGGTTTACCTGGGTGGACTGTGTTTAAATTTAAAAGACTGAATAATTTCAGAATTCTAAATTTTCCCTCTTTTCTTTACTGACATGTTTTATAGCTTAGATAGCTTTTGTATTTAATACTATTGCCACTATTCTAAGAAGGCAAAATACTCCAAAATGTTTTCAGGACAAATAATTTGTACATTTAAGTAAATGCCCAGAGAGGTTGTGGAGTCTCAATCCCTGGAGATATTTAAAAACTTTTCTGTAAAGGAAATGGTGCAGTGCTTTTGGGTGCACAATAGAAAATTCATTATAATTTCCTTTTCCAAAAAATGGAGAATGTTTAGAGAGAGGTATTCATGCTAACAATAGTAAAATAGTTGGCAATGGCTGGGCATGATCACATTGGCAACAAAACCTTCTTTTTTTTCATGCAGGTAACAGAGTCAGTTACCCAAATACCAAGAAACAGAATGAAACTGTGAACTTTTGCAAGAATGTACATTCTGTTAATTGGAAAAACTGAAAATTGTTTAAATATTTGGGGTTTTTTAAATGAAGCTTTTTTTCTCCACTGCCAAGAAAGACAAATACTTTACCAGAAACAGCACAAAAGTCATATTAATAATGAGAGCCAAAATTAATTGTTTGACCCAAAGGCGGTTATTAGTAAGTCAATTGTTTCAATATGAATTTGGCACATATTCTTCATTATTTTGATTCACTGCTAAAGAAAGGAGACAACCACTATCATGATAAAAACTGCTAATTTAAGCTGAACTTCCAAGTGATGCTGGGACACAGGCTCCTGCTCTTTGACCATTTTGCCACCTACCCAAAAGCCAGCTTATCCCCATGCACTGCATATTTTATGCCTCAAATAATATTTTCTGAACAAGAATACAATCATTTGGCTATCAGAACACATGCCAATTTCACAAATGCCTACTTACAAGAGGATCATGACAAGCTGTATCAAGATTAAAAAGTGTGTTTTAGGATTGTACCTGATTGATTTGTGAGACCACTGCTGGGAAAGGAAAAACCAGAGGCATGTGCACAAATGTGGAACCATGCCACTTTCTCTGTAGGCATGTAGAAACTTGCTGTAGAGACACTCAGTGTGGAAACACCAAGATAAAACCTTGATCTTGGCAGTCCAAGGGTGTAAAAAAAATTTATGCAACATTTTCCAAATGAGTTGCTTTTTTTCTCTGCTGTTTCAAAAAACCACATGCAGGACTCATATCTATATTCAGACATAGACATCTACAGCAGAGACAAAACTAGTGATTCTTGTAATACAACACTGGATTTCCTACACTAAAAATTATGCAGGAGCTGTAATCAGCATGAAAAACGAATTATGCACAGTATTTTGAGACAATTCCAAGTCATATGTGCCATTCCTTTAACAAGCTTCACAGGGAATAATTTGATCTGAAGAGAGTTAATTTCTTTTTATGAGCAAAAAATAATTTGCAGGAAATCTGGAAAGAATTTAATAAAATCGTCTGATCTCTTCCAGCGTTGAGTAATATATTCTTACAATAAACAATTATGCAATTTCAAGCTTTCTAATTTCATTATAAACCATGTAACACTAGAAATATTTTTACAACTGTATTTATTTATTCTTCAGGTCCAGAAAGTGCCAGGTGTGTTTTATTCTCTGCCATACATCATAGACCAAATTTAACCTCAGTGTGAAGGTGCTATTTCATTTGGCATCATAAAATATGTCTTTACTTAATTCCAGAACAAAATTCCACTCTTATTTCCACAGTTTCAGGTAAGTCTACATTTGCACTAATGATCACTGAATCAAAACAAATCCTATGGTTCTTTGTAGGATGTTATAACCATCAGCAAAACAGTAGAATTTGCATTTTCTGGATTCTATGCTGAACTAAGTTGGAAGCCTTGTTATTTCAAAATGAAAACCAAGCAAACAATTTGCTTTGATGTCAGGCTGTGTGAGGCTTGGGATACAAAAGTTAAAAGTTTTCTTGGTTTGCTTCTTTCCTTTTTTTTTTTTTTTTTTTGATCCAATGCAAAAATATTATTCCTCAAAGAGGAATTCCTCACCTTTCTGATGATTAAGTGCCGGAATTCACACAGAAGAAATTTAAGCTAAAATGCACTACTTAAGTGATATACTATAACAAAGGTTTGCTATGGAAATTAGTTACCAGGCTTAGTTCGTGGCTTTTGGGGTCTGGCAGATGGTCTAGGTTTAGATGCAGAAGTAGTGAGTTTGGCTTCTTTAGGAGCTGAAAGAAATATACTGAATTATAAGTTTATCCTTTCCACTGTATCGCAAAAAAATCAGATGAGGCAATAAATGGCTATTGGGAACAAAAAGAAATGGTAAAATCAGACATGCCAAGAAGGCATCTCAAAAATCTTCCTAAGACTTCATTGCCCCAGCAAAATCCCAGTTTGTTCTTCACTGTAAAAATGAGTAATTGCATTTAAATATGCAATTGTAGATTGCAATCACATCCAAATACTCCTCTCACTAAGCTAGCAAATTCATTTTTGCAAGATACCTAAGAGATAAAACAATGATGCTTTTTATCCTTTTGAATACCAGGTCAATTTTAAGCCAGCAGAAGACATATATAGACAAAATATGCAAAAATATCCTCCATTTCTGGCACTGTAAAGAAATTACTGGCAGACAGCTGGAAAAACATGGAATCAATTAAAAAATCTAACTGCTTCATAAGTGCAGTCATTGAATTCTGCTAATAGAATAGAAGTAACATCATGTAAATTGTAAAAATTAAGAACAATGAGTTCTGGAAACCCTTTTTCCACCAAACATGCATGGGCTGAAACTGTAATTAGCTAATCTGTCTGTTGGTCTGACTTCAGATAAAGTGTAAACTCAGTTTCAGGCAGAAGTCAGTAACTTTGTACATTTTTAAAAAGCAGTGCTATGAGACTGCTTTCCAATAAAATGTTTCATAGCAATTGACACAGTGGAAAAGTGTTTGACGTTTGCAGAAAGGACAGAGAGGCAGAGCAGAGTGAGCCATGGAGTGGCTGAGAGGTGTTTTTCAAGCCAAAATGATATTCAGAAGGATTCATAAAACAGTGGAGTTAACATGTTAACCTAGTGCCACAGGAATCCTTCACTGGGACTTCTGGGATTAACATCCACAATACTGCCTTTACACTTGGCATTTCGATTGTATTTCCAATGAGTTTTCTGAGTAAAGCGTGTTGGTGTAGAAAAACTTTCAGCAAAATGGAAGACAAAAAATTTTTACTGGACTATTGAACTAGCAAAACTACATGAAAAAAACCTGTTTCTTTTTCTCCTAAATTTAGAAAACATTTCTGAATGCTTATGTCCTAACTCTTTTCCTCTTTCAGAGAAATGGATTAAATACAGCAAAAGCCATGAGATGAAGTAATAGAGTACAAACTGTGGCTTGGACTGCAAAGAAGAGTGACCAACAGCTACAGAAACATGTATTACCTAGGGCTGCTTTTGGTTGTTCAAGAGTCTGAGAAGTTTTAGGCTCCAGAAGTGGTGGTTTAGTGGCTAGAAAAGAAAAATTCAAGAGTGATCGAACTGATCAGTAGATGTATCAACACAAAGCCAAAAGTGTTATCATTCCAGTAGTTCAGGGGAGTTGTTTTTTAAACAGTCTAGATAAGCCTTACTCTTGCGTGTGACACCCTACACTCCTTTTAGCTTTGTTTCCTATAAAATTGCACACTGAATGATTGTGTGAGAGACTGCTTCTAAGGTTCCTTCCCTGTTCTCAAGACATTTTTAATCCTGTATTTGATTCAATCAGCAAATAAACTTCTGTTTTGGGAGAATAGTGAGAAAGGAGAAATGAGGAAGAAAAGAATGTAGTCTGCAATGAACACTGGAGAATCAATATGAAAGGAAACTTTTAAATGCCAAAGTTTTGCTGAAAATCCTAAATCAGTACCTGCAGTTAATTGTAAGAGAAGTGTAAGACAATAAAGGCAGCTCCTGCTTTTTACTGATCTGTCTGTTTATAAGACATGAGAACAGAAACATTTTGGTCTCAAATAATCCACAGCATAATACTTATTGGTCCAGTACTTGAATCACTAGAGGAGGCAAATTAATTTCCCTTAATCCCATATCAGAACAAAATTAGTAGAGGTCTGTTTTTTGACCAAAAAGCAGAAAATACACGACACAATGATAATGTTCCTATGGTACTAGCAAAGATGTCATCTTTGCCATAGTGTGTCTGTGTGAATGTGGGAGATGGGGAGTGGCAAAGGAGACTATAAAAATAATAATCATATTTATTGCTTACATGAGTGATATTAAAACACCCTTGTACCACCCAGAAATTTTTTTTCCATTCCAGTCCTTTAAAAAGGTTACAACACTAGAGAACTGGTTTATATTTTTATCACTGGACCCAAATGCATAAAACTGATGAGCTTAACTCTTAATAAGAGTTAATGACCAATTTTAGAACGATGACTTAGTCAGTATGCTCATGTGTTGCATAGCTCCTGTCCTTTTTAGGAAGTTTTTGCTTAGATATTTTTAGAGAACATATCTCTCTGCATACCAACTTATGAAAATTATGTGCACAATTACCAGGTTTCACATGTTGTACTTCTGGGGTAGCAGATGGTTTCGGTTTAGAAGGAATAAGTGGTATTTCTTTTGGAGCTGAAAGAAAGAGCTCAGTTTGCAATCAAAAATTGTTAAACAAGCATTTCCCACAACAAACAGCACATGTCACAAGTGTATATTGAAGACAACTTAGTATGGAATGTCAAAGCCAGCTGATGAAATCAGATTTTGAAGTGTGGAATGGAGATGATACTGAAATGCTGTGAATTGATCAGAAATAAGATTCTGTGAGTCCAAAACAATTAAAATTTCCATTCTGAAAGCTCTACATATCAGAGACAATCAGCACACGCCTGTGCATTGGGAGTAAAAGAGATAGAACACTAATAAAAGGATGATGGTGTTTTATCATGCAGGAGACAAGTCTTACTTCTCTGAGACAGTAAATCCACCCAGAACCTTGTTCTCATATACAGGTATGTCAAGAACAGTCAATATATGATATGATGATGGAAGAACAAGACTCTCTAACCAAGAAAAAGGATGGCTATGCATGTGAAATGATATGCTGGAAGGAATGCATTCATATGGGATGGAGTGCTCAAAACAAACACAGAGTTTTTCACTGGGTGAAAACAACATTACCTAATGTTACCCTTGGCCCTTGAAAAGGACGGGAAGTTTTAGGTGTGAAAGATTCCAGAATGGATTCACTTGTTGCTGCTGGAAGAAATGATGACAGTCATAAGAGAGCAAAGAGCTGACGGAAGAAACTCTTCCTTCATAAGCAAAACCAATTTGTTTTTACAAGAACAACAAATGTTTGACTAATGCTTGGACATTTATCAGTTTAGTATGCATTAGGGAGAAATTCAGAACTGCACAGAACTTCAGTCACTATAAATCAGCGCATCTGCGATGTGCAAAAATTCTGGATATTTATTTTCTCCTGCCTTCATTGCAACTGGTCTGGATCTCAACCACTGCCAAGCAAGATTTTAAGTAGACCTTTTGAATATTTTGAGTTTTGGTCCAATACTTAAGGGAGATGATACTCTGTAAAATGTCGGTATTTAATGAAGAGGACATGTTGAACAAACAATTAGTCACACATTAAAACATATAAAACTTGGAATAGAAAGCTGACAACAGATCCAGCTGTGGTTTCAGTCCAAAACCACTGAGTGTCTGTAACTATTAACCAATTTCATGCTATAAAGGATGCACTTACGTTAGCATTTTTAATAAGGCCACAACAATAAAATACAACCTACAGTTCACATCACAGTGTTTTCATCAGAACTACTGTACAAATACTGTTTTCTCAATCATCTATGTGGCCTATTTTTCAAAATACTGAATCATGCAACTGTGAGCTGCCATATGCATTGCAACTGTGAGAAAACACCAAGTTCAACCATTAGCAGCAACATAAACTTGAAATCAGCTGTAAGGGGCTAATCCAAATGTGCACTGAAAATAACAGCAGTGTATTCATTTCAGTTGCATTTTAGAGCATGGCTTGAGCTACTGAATTAAGAACTAGGTAGAGATTATTGTACCTGGTCCAGCATCTGCTATTTCAGGCTTACTAGGTGCCACAGGACTTGAAAGTACAGGCTGAACACCACTGAAAACTATAAAAAAACCAAGTCACATTATCTATGATATTAATTCTACACACAGCTTTTTTTGGTCATAGAAAAACAACCAAAAAATGTGATAGGTTATACCACACCTAATTTACACTTCCACATAAGCACACCTTACCTCAGGAATGGAGCAGTACTGGTTTAGAGTGTGAGCTGAAGCTAGTGTTTAAAATGAGAACTAAAACTAAAGTGTCAGCTAATACTGCTTTGGATCACATGGTCCACATAGTTTAAGGCAACCCAGAAAATACAAAGATAAAAACTTCTAACATCACAATTATAAAGATAAAGCACTCAAAAAAAACCCTATAAAAACTAAAAAGCACTGCAAGTATACTTCCCTGAAAAAAAAGCACCTGCCTTAGTTCTCTTCAGTGCTTTGTTTTGTGTCAGTATTTTTTTAGTGAATTTTAGTGTCATATAATCTGTGTACATGTACACTCACGAAAAATAAGGGTAATATAAAGTTTAAAAAATCACAAAGCAGCAAAGAAATAGTAAGGAAGCAGCTTCCTATGCTGGCAAGTCAATACATGGCATAAAAATATATGTTCTCTCTGAGCAGATAACAATTAGGCTTGTAAGAAAACAAGTAATTTTAGAATTCTTATTAAGATTTAGTCATTAGTAGTAGTATTAAACTGGGTTTACTTCATGTAAGTATATCTCAAAATAACCCTTTTTGAGAAATGAATGTGAGTTCAGAAACACTACCAGGTGAGCATCTCAGCAGAAAGCAAAAGTTGTCATTTAAAAAAGTATGCTTTTAATGATCATGACTCACACAGCATGAAGACAATGTGGAAGATGATCAAAATATCTAGGATTAATAAAATTTCAAAAACGGCTGTCCAGCACTAAAAGGGGTTTGACTGAAAAACTAATGTGTTACTATTACCCGCAGTTGTTGGTAGCACATGAGGTGTTCTGGAAAGTGGAGGCATAGATTTTTCCAGGTCAGCTGAACTTGTAACTGTGGAAAAATGTAAATATCCCTGATATAGATTCATATTGATGCAGACAAAGCAAGGAGGGCAAAAATCAGAAAGATTGCTTTACACTGCTTTGCAAGATGCCAACACTACTACAACAGCTTCATAAATTTCCAACTTGAAAAGAAAGTAACACAACCTCAAAGTTTTGAAGATGTCACATGCACCTAAGAGACACATCCTGACAGGAACTGCAGGCCCCCTAAAAGCAGATTTATCAACAGGAGTCAATTGATCTGTGCACAGGTAACATGAAAAAACCTGTGGTTTTGACTTCACCTGCACCCGTAGAAAGAGACCTACGTACTTTAAATGCATGCAAATATGAATTTGTACAACCAGGTATTTCTATTGCCAAAGCTTTGGTTGTTTCTACATAGCAAATGCCAGTATTTTGAATTATGCTTTTTAACATACTATACATCATGCAATTTGTCATTTGTGGTATTTTGTCTAATTGACATAATATAAATTAACGCAACTTTTGTGATACATTGAAGAGACAGAGAGTGAGGCAGACAACCTAAAACAATACTGAAATATTGACTGCCAGGTTTAGGATAATTTTCCTTCTTATCTCTTGCACATTCATAGCTTTGCAATGGACAGAAATATAATCTTGAATACCTGTGACCCCAGTAATAAAAGTTTCAAGGTGAAATAGTAACATAACTTGAAAAAAAGTCTTATGAATAGAGAAATCTGCAAAATAATGTGTATGATATGGCTAACAGAAAATCCCCCATGGTGAAACGCCCCAGCCAAGAACATATCTTTATAACTGACAATGGGTCCATGTAGCTATTGGTGCTACTGGTCCTAATCTATTCAACAGATTAAAACCACACAAAAAAAATATTAATTCCTGTGGTTTATTTTGTATTTGATCCTATACCACAAAATATCGCCATGTAATTATAGAGCCTAACTATCTGACACTGCAAACAAAGTTCTTCAAACACCAAGCAATCAGAGCAAAGAGCCTCTAACTGTAACATCCTTGATGCAAAACCAAATACTAAGCAATGAAAGTATCATAAATACAATTTACCAGTCTTTATTTTTGGTATTTCTGCAGATGCAGAAGTTTGGGACAGGAAACTAATATGATTAGAGTCCAGTGAAGCTGGAAAAAGAAAAACAAAACCAAAACAAAACATTTTTTGGTATCATCTGAACATACAGACTGAACAGTTTTCAACATGTTACTGAGAAACTAGGGATTTGGGAAAAGAAAACATCTCAAATGAACATGCCATGGATTTCCTAACATAAATGAGTGAAGATGCACTGGTGACGAAAATGATGAAGAAGCTGTTAGATGAAATAAGAAGAGATGACACTACAAGAAAAGTGGAATTCCCACAGCCAATGCGAGAATTAAATATGGCTTTGCACATACGGGCCCTTTCATCTCTACACCGAAGCTTTACTGCAATCTAGGCCCAAGAGAAGTAGCAGGTTGGCTAAAAGCACAACAACATCTCTTGGGACAATTCCCATCTTGCATCACTGCCATAACTGCAAGACATATCATTACAGCCAAAGGCTGTCAGTGTCTCAAACCATGAAGAAATATCCCATGACTCACCGAAAGCTGAAATGAGGTATTGATCTTAAAACCTGAACATGGCCTCAAAAGCAGCAGCAGAGCAGAGCATTCCCACTTGCAGGTGATGGCAATGGAAAGGCATGTCCTCTTGTGCCAGCCCAGCTGGGATTTCCCTCTCAGAAATGCTGTCATGTTTGAATGCGCCAGAGAAAGCCAGACCCGCTACCCAAACACAAAGAAGCAGGGGAATGGAGCTGAAGGCCAGGTGCAACAACGTGGTGTCTCTGCAGGATGTCACATGCTTCCTGCAGAAAATGCTCATCAGCCATGGAAAAAGCGTGGGACCAAACAACAGAATTGCAGAACCAGTGTGGCGAGTGCTTCATTCTCTCCATGGAAGATGACAAGGATGCCAGGTGGTTTGGGGTGGGAGGTGTGATGGGAAGTGAAAGAGATGGGAGACAGTGGGAAAAGAAGGCAGTTGCTAGTTACCCATCACAGTTTCTGGAGTTGCCAGGGAGGAAGGAGTGGTGGACTTCGGCCTTGGTCTTCGAGTAGCTAAGATCAAACACAAAAACCATCTTCAGCTCCTCAGACAGGCTGCTGTCACACAGGTCACATCAAGACAGAGTTATAAAGAAGGGAACACGGTCCTGCTTGGGCAAGGCTACCATGTCACAGCATCACTCCCCATGGTGGCACAGTGCTGCCTTTCAATTGGCATTGGCAGCCAAGCCATGAGAGGAAACCTAGAAAGGGTTCCTCAGAAACGGCTGCAGAAAATTTACAGGTAGAACAATTTCTAGCAAGAAGCCGTAAGCGTCCAGCCACATCACTGACCCACTTTTTGGGACACCAGCACATCTGAACAGGCTCATCACTGCAGAGGAGAGCATTGCCAAAGTAAGCAGTGAAGGAAGGAATCGCTGGCTATTTACCCATCCTTGTGGTTTCCCGTGAAGCAGACGAGGTCGATTCCAGGACTGGGCTCTCGGTTGCTACGGTCAGACACAGAAATGGTCTTGAGATCTCCACTCAGCCTTGCCACAGCAGCACAAGCAGCACCAGCTCACAGCACCCTAAATGTCTGTATTTAGGGCCACACGTGCCCTTTTCTGGCAGTACCTTGTGACTCAAACCTGCAGTCAAGTGTCCTGCTGTGGTTGCAACTAACACAATACTCCCTGAGCCTCAGTAGCTAAATGGCTCTACATCAGCAGAAAAATGCCTAAATATCCAGTTCACCAAACCACTCCTTACACATCCTTGGAAGATGCAAAACCAACAGTAAATGCAGACAGAGCATGAGCCAAGGCTCATCTTAGAATTCAAAATTCTGGATGACAAGTGCTGGGTATGTCTCCAATGCAAGCGGCTGCAAATACTAATTACTAATTATTCTAGCATGAAGGAATAAACTTCACATTGTGCTATCAATATTCAGTCATAACTCCAACCTTTCTTAAAAGTTCAATAATTTTTGCAAATACATATTTTCTTCCTGTTTTCACTATTATTGTTTTTACATATAATAGAATACATAAGTTCTCACCATTCACATGCAAGGCCTTGTGATCCCCTGTGAAATATGAAAATTCCCATTCTTCCTTACAGTTAGTCTCTAAGCCAATGATTGACACGCTTACTCATCACGCTTGAACTTTAGGTCTCACTCAAAAAGATAAAAATAAGTTCTGTATGCTAAAAAATCCACATCAGCAAGAGGACATAAAATTTTGTTTCTGCCATATCAGGATATTTCAACCTAGAAAGAATTTTTGAAATAACAACTGCACATAGAATCACACGGGAATTCTGTGACAAATTGTTTTTGTCACCGGTCCCTTCAAAACTGATTTTTCAAGTGATGAAGAAGAGCATATGTTCAGACATCATAACCATGTCATTAATATGGCAAGTGTTTTAAAGTGCATTAAAAAACCACAGACGTTGCTCAAAGCAGGTGAAAATTTTGTCAAGTGATGGCAAGGAAAAAGAAAAAAATCAAACTATCTTTTTATACCCTCCACTGTTCCTTGGCTTGCAAGGTAAGGAGAAATAGATTTCAGCTTTGGTTTCCGAGAAACCAAGACTAAACCAGAAAACTTCCTTCAGAAACAGAGACGAAATTTTTTTTTTAAAGCAGTGTCAGTACAGAACTGTGTAAATAAAGCCCATGTTACACTCAGCTCTTTTACATAACTATTTGCATTCATTACAAGGTTATTCCACTTTAAAATCAGGGTGACTTGGTTGAGTTAGTGCAGTATACAGACAGTTAATCTTTTAGTGAAATAAGCCTATAGAGCAGAAAATTAAGAAGAGTAATTGAGAAGCCTAATAATCAAGTATCTCATCTTTTACACAAATGACTGACCATCTTGCTGAAAGATTTGGCATTGCCACTATTAGTAAAAAAATTGAAATGTTTTGACTAAATTTTAAAATACAGTTTTTCTTATTTAAGTATTGTGAAATGATAGAAATTAGGATGCAATCATTGTTTACCCATTACTGTCCTCACGGTTTTCAGGAGAGGAAAAGATGTGGGCTCCAGAACTGGTCTCGGGAGAGCTAAGATTAGAGATGGAAACTATCTTGAGATGTTATGGCATTCTCTCTGTGCATATGAAAGCATTACTTTAATCACACTCAAATAAGTCAATATTTAAATTGTGGTTTCTCATGTATACTCTTTCCAGCAAATAAATCCTACACCAATTTATAATCATTTGATATTACCACAAACCCCCAGCCACTAGCAAAACACTGCTCCTATTGCACAATAAAGGCAGTCATGATGCTCCAGAGCTGCTTTTTAACTGCAGTAAATGACACATTCCAAAATCCTTTTCCAGGCATCAAATATTTTCCAAATATAAATTGCAAACTAGTCAATGAATATATAGCCAGAACTTCTGCTTGCATCAAAGATACTGTCCACCTTATATTTAATCTCAAAAACAATTAAGTAGCTCCAATTATTGTATACTTCACCATGCTTAAAAATACGAACTTTGGGTCTAAACTAATATATGCCTGGAAAAAAAAAAAGGGAAACAATAAGTTCTCTGCTGAAAAATGCATAAAGGTGTTAAAGGTGAACTTAATAAAGATTTCCATCAAGATTTGGGCAAACTGGTAGAAGAAAATGAACTTGTGCTTTCTAAACCAAAATCTGTAAGTAGCTCTAACAGAATAGCTTGATTAATTTACAAGTTTTCATTCTGAAGATATATGAAGTACTTTGAACAGACAGAATCTCTTATCCACACTAGAAGACAAGGATAAACCACAAGAACAGTCACATTTACTGTCCAGTAATTAGTGAACAGATCTGCAAATGACAACAGTGAATGCAAAGATCACAATAAAAATCCCCTCTCTTGTCTAAGAAAGTATTATTGAAAAAAACCTGTTCTCATAAAAGCATAGAGCAAATTCAAACAGTTTATATCAGAAAATGGAATCATAGTTTGGGAACTGTCACCACACTTGCAAGAACACATTACAGGAAAAGTAGAAGAGCAGGAATTTGATGGACCAACAAAGAGAACATTTCAAACACGGAGTTCTTGTTCTGAAAGAATTCTGCTAGACTCCTCCAGTCATAGCAAATAAAGTCCAAAAATGCATCAAAAGTTTGTGGGGTATATTGACAGGGGATGGATTGAAAGAGTTTCAGAAATTTCTCCCTTTTCATCGTACACACTTCTCTGTGGCACAGGGCTATGTGCTGTCCTCTCCATTTTCATTTTTTTTGCTGAAAAATGGGAATAATAAGTTTCAAAAATACATTTTTTGAATGTCTGCACCTTTACTACCACTGCCTTAAAGAAGTATTCAACATAGCTGTTAAGATGGCAAATATAAAAGGAAGTACCTACTTAGTGTACAGGGGGATACTATAAAACATTTACAAATATCTACAGAGGCCTGCAACAGAAGGCATGATTCAGAGTATACCAAGAGAAGAAAAGGAGAGTTCCTCTGTTCAGCATTAAATTTGTGCTACAGAGGAAGAAAAATGTGAAGGAAATTGGCTTGATCATTTAGGAAACATGCAGAAAGCTGACAAACCTTTATCTCCCTAAATAAACTTTTTTTTTTTCCTAGATATATCTAGACTATCAAGACTGAAGCTGTTTAAAAAAACCCCAAACCCTGAACTTGGGTTTGCAATGCTTGCTGTGCTAACTTTCATCTCCCTAACAGGAATTTTGTCATAGCTGGAGAGTCCTCCTTAATGAGAAATCTGTTTGACTATGCTATGCAACTTAAGGATTTACAACTTGAACAACCATTAAGCTTTTTTAAAACCACAACTGAATGTGAACAATAAACAGAAGATAAATCCACAAAGATAATTTCCTGCACACATCTTTCTCTGCCCCCAACGTTGTAACTGACCAAGACGATGTCTTAAATACTAATAACCACAGAAATACACTTTAGTAATAACAAAGTAAATAGAAACTAAAAAAGGGTATGACTTGAAGTAATACAGTAGCTATCTGTATCAGGATACACTGCATATAGTAGAGAATTTAAAGTTTGGTTACAAGCCCCACAGTATGTCATAGTAAAATTCTACTACACTAAGTAGTACATAATTGGTCAGTGGCAATCATGGGTAATATTACCAATTAGTACTGTAGAAGTGAACTCCGGATTTGGAAAGAAAATCGTAATCCAGTATTCTAAACATCATATATATTGCCTTAAACAAAAGTAGTACCTAATGCAGATTTTTTTTATTTTGCAGTTGTTCTTATCCGAAAAGTCAAGGAAATCAACATTTCACCAAAAGCACAGTGGGAACCCTTCTGATAATTCAAGAACACTCAGTTTGCAAGAAATGTCAATACCAGACTGAGCTGATGGTATTTCCGTGACTCCAGATACTTGAGACGCGAATTGTGAAACTGTGTGTGTTTCATTAAGAGCTGCACAGAAAATCTGGATTTAAAGTGCTGAGGAATCTGACTGTTGCTGGGATAGCAAACACACAAAGCTGTGTTGTTCAGGATGATGTCACTGCAAACACAAGCAAGATACTGCACGCTTCAAAGTCCTTTCTGTATTGTGTGAATAAAGAGAAAGACATGCGGCCCAATATGGTGACAAGAAGATCCAGTATCTGATGCTAGACAGAACTCCTAAGAATCATCTTCTTCTTCTACACTTTCTGGAGTTCAAATTACACCAACAGAAAGAAGAAATTCATACAAGTTGGTGCAAAAGATCAGTCTTTTTGCACTTTGTACCAAGAATGCTTTCTAGCTGCTGATCAAGCAGTGACTGATACAAAGCTGTTCTTTAACAGGCTTCCCATTTAGACTTAGAAGAAAATGTGTTCACAGCAGAAAAAAGGCAGCAAGTGGCAATGCAATGAAAACTAAACCTAAACTACTTTTTGCTGCAAGGGAGTTTTGGCAACAACTTGAAACAGACTTTGGATGAAATCGTCATTACTGAATGGAAATTAAATATTTCTTCTTGCAGGGACACTAAACGAAACAGAACCTTGAGCACTGATAGAACTGAGTTTGTTCAGTGTCTCATTTTGTAAGGTATTGGTAAGTTAGATTATTTTATGAATTGAGGAAGTAGAAGCCTAAAGGAAAAATATTGACAAGGGAGAACAGGAAAACTATATAGATTATTATATATTATTAGGTGTAATTAATTTAAATGTCAATAAAATACCATCATTCCACCAGTTTAATTTCACTGGGGTCTGGTATAATAGGTTTCAAGGGTGTTTGAAAGCATCAGAACTACCATAGAAGTGTCTGGTCAAGATCAGTTTGTTGCAAATGTTTTCTTTAATTACAATGTTGTGCCATTTATTTAAAAAGTTGTACTCAAGCAATATAGCAATACATGTGATATTGCACATTTTTGTTTCTATTAGTCTCATGCCTATGCAGTCTCCCTTTCTCGCAGCAAAATGTCTAACTTAAATCACTGCTTTAAATATATTCAAATTAAAGTACTTACGGGTCTATTCTCCCCCCTTTGGAACCCTATACGTTCATTGCTATTGGTCCTGCTGTTTCTATGTGACTTATTCAACAGCTTCAACCCTTAGAATAGATTCATTCAGGGATTTAAACAAAACTTATATTAGCTTTCACTCTACCCCTCTGCAGTATTGCAACTTGAAAAGAGAACTCTACTTTATGTAATAAGACATGCCTATTACCATCAAACACAGCAAGACGGACTTGTAAATACACCAGGAATGTAGGCCAAAATTAGAAGAGAATATTTACGACGTCAAGCAAAATTTCCTAAATTAGTCTGGTATTTGAGAGAGCAACTTACAACAGTTCCAAAGTTATTTTGAATCATATTAAACTTAACTAACAATATACCAAAGTTTTGATTAATCTCTATGGCAATTTCTACTTAAAATCACATTTTTCAAGTATTACCAGGTACAGTTGATGGCATTTCTTGGATGCCAGATGTTTCAGATCTTGAAGTAATGTGCTGATTTTCATCAAAAGCTGAAAGAAAATCTGGAGTTAAAATTAGAACTGGCTTCAGATCCACAGTATTTGGCCAGTATTTGTTGGGCAGTTCAAGACAACATTGATGTGAGATCAAGCAAGGTGACAGCAGCTGTAAAGATCAGCTGAGAAATGAGGTGTTACATGAACACTGAAGCTGGTGTGAAATGAAGGAAGGTCAATTCCAGTAGCTCATGTGAAGCAATCGTCTTCTCACTGGCCTCCTTTTTAAAGTACTTATTCTTTGAAAGAAAACTGCAGCTACCAGAAGAAACCTAGAGGCAACATAAGCTAGCAGAGGTCTTTTTGTGGATTTTTATAGTGTGGGGAATTATTTTCCAGCTTAGATTGCACAGAAATGGCTGAGTTGAGCAGGGATGCGGGTGGAGCACGGGGAGAAAGCCTAGCATCAAGCAGTCTTCAAAGCAACGTGTCTGAATGAACCTTGGCACTCTCCACAGCTGCTGGAAGGGATGGCTAGGGATGGAAAAGCTAATGGAATTATAAGCTATTTACCCATCACGCTCCCTCTGGTTTCCACGAAGGGATGAGAAGTGATTTTCAGGCCTGATCCCCGGGTAGCTAAGATGAAATATGAAAATAGTCTTGAAACAGTAAGTGAAATCAGCCTTTAGATAAGGTGATCTTCAGCCCTTAGCAGGTCCAAGGGATATAAATTCATTTTAGATTTCTTGTATACACACTTCTAATTGATATTTGTGGTAGCCTACTGCATTTTTGTCTCATGCAGTAATTTTTTTTTTGGATACATAACATCTAATTTTAGGCATTAACTACAAGGCCAGCTGTCTACATCTGATTTTAAAATTCTATCCAATAGCAACAGCTGACAGCAAAACCCTTCTCCCCTACACTTCAGTTTGGATGTGCCAGATAAGTCTTTTAGATAAGGAGTTGCAAATGCCCAATATTATTTTGATACAGCATGCACACAATTTTCACGCAGGTGGTATCAAAACTTTTTCCTACAAATTCATATTTTGGCCAAGAATCAGATTTTTCCTGCAACTGCCACAAAGCTGCTTTGACAGAAACAGGATTGTTGAGACAGACCATCCTTTGCCAGAAAATGGCTTAAAAATAGTTTTATGTTTTTCTGACAATATATTAATGAAAACACAAATGCAAAAAAAACCCAAACCAACCAAAATTGGATTCTATCAGCCCCGAAGACCATCATTTCCATTAGAGAAATTATGCAGCCTAGACCATGAAAGAAACATTTCTGTGAGTGGTATTACATGAAAAAATGAAGAGTAGGTGCTCTTAATGTTAAGAACATTCATGATTTAAGAAAGTGTAAGGCCAAGTAATAAGTAATCTTAGTAGCCCAATTCTTTAAATCAAGAGAGAAGGCTGTGGTAACTTGGGGAGAACAATGCTGCAGACAACAGCAAAGTCATACGTGGTAAACTGCTAAAATGTTTCTGTCTAATGAAGATAGAAATGACCTTGGATAGAGTTCTCAACTTCAAAAGAAAACAAAAATCTTGCGTTCATGCAGAGGCACGGTAACTGTCAGCACCACCCACTGAGTATTAGCACAGCTGTATCATGTTTGTGTTCAGTGTGAATTCTGCAACAGATAAAAGCTTTTCTAAATTTATCTGTGATGAGAAGCTAAAAGAACACTGATCAAACCTTAACAAAATAAGACTAGAGAAAACATGAATAGTGCATGTATGTTGCAATAAGCTAATTTTCAGAAGATGAACTATGTTAACGCTCATTAACCCAATTCCATCTGATTGGTCCCCAGAAAGAGAGTGATTTTGATATACTGATGTAATAAAATATCACTTGCTTAAATCGTGCTAGCATGAACAGAACCATTGATGAAAGCCTCACAGCAACCTTCTACTATTTTTTTATGACTATATTCTGGGAAAAATATCATGGTCAAATACAAATGCATAAATTGTGCTTAAAAACCTATATTCTTCATGAATACATGGAGGGAAATAACAAATTATTAGCAGAAGTAACTGTAAAAATAACTTTAAGCACCAAAATGCTGTACCGCAGTAGCCTTTTGAATATTAGAGACTACTTAAAAAAGTTGTAACAGGAAACCAAAGTCCAACCAATTAATCTCTTCAAAAGGTGTCTATTAGGTAAAGAAAAACATCCCCCCTACAAAAGATAACTGTTATGCTGATAACCCAAAATTCATCAAACCCAAGAGTTTCCTCTTAAGTGCTAAATTCTGCTCCACTGATCACATCAGAACCCTTCAGTAATACCTAGCCTGAAAGAGCCAGGTGCTATCATGATCACTTACTTGAGGCTAGAACTGCTAATTATACACTGGTAATTATTACAAATAACATGAAGCCATAATGAACAAATGAAAGACCACCGGAGGGGACACTAAAAATACAGGACATATTACAGACATCTGAATTGTACCACTTAAATATCAAGAAAAATCAAGGATAGATAATAAAATAAATGCCGTTTACCAGTCTCTTGCTCTGAGATTTTTGCAGGTGTAGAAGTTTGGGGAGTAGAAGTAACATGAAGAAAGTCAAGTGGTGCTGGAAAAAAATGGTGGCTTATTATTTAAAAAATACATGAACCACGACACCATGGCATCACCTGCAACCATGGACTCAATGGTTTAAAGTACAAACAATAAAAAACTGAAAAAAAAATACATTCCGCAAAATTAGCAGAATTTTAAAAAGAAAGAGATTAATATGCAAAGATGTGTAAAACCACACAAATATAATGCAAAAAATTAAACAGAATGACACAAGGAATATGGAAAAAATTCCCATGTGTTTAGAAGGAATGCAAGATTGAAAAAGTACAAGACCACTGGCCAAGAGAAGTCAAGGAGAAAGAAAATTTATGAGATGAAGATACTGGAAAAAATCCAATTTAAAAATTTGGCAAAAATAAAAGAACATAAAAAGTGATTCAGACAACATCACCAGGCAGGGAAACAGAAACGAATATCCTTAGCCCAGCCAAATTTATACGCTTTGTTATAATTACAAGTATCTGATTTCTCCACTCTAAAACCAAGAAAGCTCAGAAAATTACTTTAAGTAATGCAAGGTAGGGAATGTGAATTCCCTGGAAAAGATCCCGAAGTGAGTGAAATATCTCAGTTGATATGAAAGCAAGACTGCTCCAGACGAAAGTGCCAAGTCACTTAATACTGTTCATTACATTTGTAACTTGCACTCTACTTCAGATGTTAGTCTCACCAGCGTGCTCACATAATACTTTGTTGCTCCATGGGCCACAAAATACAACAAGGACACAGGACTGGTCTTGCACACCTGCCAATGTGAAAGAAGCTGACCCCACAAGCATCGCCACCACTGCTGCCAAGTGCCATAGCCAATGCCTGAATTAACTACGGTTTGCACGTGTGGCCACGTTTGCATTTACATGTACACTTAAGGTTTACCCCAATACAGGCCAAGAGAAGTAACAGGTTGGCTAAAAGCACAAAAATGTCTCTTGGGACGACTGCTGCCTTGCATAGTTGTCAGATCTGCAAGAAATATCATTACTGCCAGAGGCTGCCGGTGTCTCAAACTGCGAAGAAACATCCTGTTATTCACCAAAAGCTGAAATGAGGCATTGATTTTAAAAAACCTAACACAGCCTCAAAAGCAGCAGCAGAGCAGAGCATTCCCACTTCCAAGTGATGGCAATGGAAAGGCAGGGGCGGAAAAAAACAAGCCACCTTGAAAGGCAGTAGTGAGGCAACCAAGAGCTGCAGCCTTGCCCAAGGAATGCCTGAAGGACAGCTGAACTGCTGTGCTGTATTCTTGTGCCAGCCCAGCTGGGATTTCCCTCTCAGAAATGCTGTCATGTTTGAATGCGCCAGAGAAAGCCAGACCCGCTACCCAAACACAAAGAAGCAGGGAAATGGAGCTGAGGGCCAGGTGCAACAACGTGGTGTCTCTGCAGGATGTCACATGCTTCCTGCAGAAAATGCTCATCAGCCATGGAAAAAGCGTGGGATCAAACAACAGAATTGCAGAACCAGTGTGGCGAGTGCTTCATTCACTCCATGGAAGATGACAAGGATGCCAGGTGGTTTGGGGTGGGAGGTGTGATGGGAAGTGAAAGAGATGGGAGACAGTGGGAAAAGAAGGCTGTTGCTAGCTACCCATCACAGTTTCTGGAGTTGCCAGGGAGGAAGGAGTGGTGGACTTCGGCCTTGGTCTTCGAGTAGCTAAGATCAAACACAAAAACCATCTTCAGCTCCTCAGACAGGCTGCTGTCACACAGGTCACATCAAGACAGAGTTATAAAGAAGGGAACACGGTCCTGCTTGGGCCAGGCTACCATGTCACAGCATCACTCCCCATGGTGGCACAGTGCTGCCTTTCAATTGGCATTGGCAGCCAAGCCATGAGAGGAAACCTAGAAAGGGTTCCTCAGAAACGGCTGCAGAAAATTTACAGGTAGAACAATTTCTAGCAAGAAGCCGTAAGCGTCCAGCCACATCACTGACCCACTTTTTGGGACACCAGCACATCTGAACAGGCTCATCACTGCAGAGGAGAGCATTGCCAAAGTAAGCAGTGAAGGAGGGAATCGCTGGCTATTTACCCATCCTTGTGGTTTCCCGTGAAGCAGACGAGGTCGATTCCAGGACTGGGCTCTCGGTTGCTACGGTCAGACACAGAAATGGTCTTGAGATCTCCACTCAGCCTTGCCACAGCAGCACAAGCAGCACCAGCTCACAGCACCCTAAATGTCTGTATTTAGGGCCACACGTGCCCTTTTCTGGCAGTACCTTGTGACTCAAACCTGCAGTCAAGTGTCCTGCTGTGGTTGCAACTAACACAATACTCCCTGAGCCTCAGTGGCTAAATGGCTCTACATCAGCAGAAAAATGCCTAAATATCCAATTCACCAAACCACACCTTACACATCCTTGACAGATGCTAACATTCCTTGCAGAGGTAATACAGTGTGGTGGTGCACCCCGCCCCCCTGCCCCACCCTTTCCAGGTAAGTGAAAAAACAATCAGAGTAGTGGTATTCCACCACTGCACCACCACAGTGGTATTTTTGGAGCTATCTCAAGCACACTCATTCAGGACAATTGGCAACTAAGAATCACACCTATGCATTTAGAATTCAAGATCTGATCTCACTTTATCCTACAATCAGTGAAATCCTTCATTCTGTGGCTCAGAAATAATGGTCCCTGGCACTAATAAAGCACAGTGTAGAGAACTTCTCTCTCTGTAGAGGAAAGCTTGCAAGCAAGTGAGAAAAGGAAAATTTTCCACAGAACTCTAGCACATCTTACAACTTACACTCGTACAACTCAGCATCTCTTTGTACACTGAAGAACAAGTACCTTTACTGAAGTGATCTCCTCATACTCTGTTATCCTAATTTTGCACAGGGAGAATGCACAACCGAATACACAAACCAGTGCCAAATCTAGACTATGTGTACTCACTAGCACTGTGCATGTCTGCCCATTGCTTTGGGCTTGGCTTCAGGTTTAAGGCAGGCAAGACTTGTGACAGTTTACAAACATGCACATGGATGAAGTTGTGGCAATAAGGAAATGGTGCTGAGTGATTCCTCTGGGATATTTTTATATTCCCAGTCTTTGGAAATAGAAACCCCTCTGTTCAAGTCCCTTCAACTTGATCCTTTTCTAGCAACATTCAATGACTCACCAACCAAAGTGTTTTTATCTGCCTAAGAACAGAAGATAAATCTTTTTTCTGCCTGTGGGGGTGCTTTTCCAATGTGCAAAAGGAACAAATTTGACATGTTAACACTTATTTAACCATTCCTAACAATGGGCCTCCATATATATATATATCCATCCATCCAATCCTCCACAAGAAAACCTGGAGAAGCTAATTATTTACCAACATAAAAAAAATTAATCTTATCATTGCAGTATTTCATTCCAAATATCTCAAATGTTGCAGTAGATGCAACTACTTTCTATCTGTCCAGTTTTATACAGAACAAGTCAGAATAAACCCTCCATTTAGCAAAGCATTGCTGTGTCTTTTGAGAGATTGCCTAAACGTGAGGAGAACTACAGAGAAGACAGATATCATTACCAGCTGAGATTGGTGGCTTTTCTGGCATGCCAGATGTTGTGAATCTTGAAGAAGGAGGCTTCCTTTCACCTAAATCTGGAAAGATAATCTTGTGTTAGAAGGCTTAACTGCCTCAGAGCTACCTGGATAGCTCAGGACTTGGCCAACAGACGTTGCATTGTTAAAATGGAAGCACAGGGAAAATTGCAAGTCAGCTGGGCATTACTCTATCTCACGGACTGTTAGGCTGGCGTGGAAGTCTATGTGGAAACCAGGTGACCTAACTATTCATACTAATAAGAATTCTTATTATTACTTAATAATCTTAGCACATAATGCCCAGCAGATAGTAAGAAAACACCTTTGGATCCAGAAAGTAGTCAGTGGGCCAGCCTTTTCATGGAAACATTACACAGAAATATGTGTAAGATTTTTATTCCCTCTCACAATGAAGTTCTCTCAGCACAGGAAAAAAAAACCCAAAACTGAGAAAGGCAGGTCCACAGCTGGGAATCTTAATAATGAGAAAACCAAACACAACCAACTAAAAGGAACTCTCCTCTTTTCCCCTGATCCTCTATCTACAAAGATGAATGATGAGTGCAGACGAGCATCTAGTTAGCAACAGCAATAAGTGGTATGAATTACTGTGATCGTGACAACTAAAGCAATGCAAAACTTCCAAAAATGGCAGCAAGGATACAAAAAAAAAAAAAGAAAACAAAATCTTTGAAACCATAATAAAGTTAACTTATCAATTTTACCCCATGCCATTTCTAACAACTGAAGCTCTGTAGTAATAATAGGTATGGATATTTCCAAATCAGTAGTATCTCTAGCTGCAGTAAAAAAACAAAAACAAAATTCCTGAGAAATAATTTCATGTAAGTAAATTAAGAAGGAACATTTGGTGAAGAGAAATTTGAAATTTTACTTCCTACTGCTCTGCAAAGCATTTATTATTTTTACTTATTTATTTTAAAATGAACCTCCTTTGTCTATTTCAAATACCATCACTAATTAGCTGAAGATGTTATTCTAGTTCTCATATGTGTGCAAATACTAACAAAGAGTTTTACATGCCCATTATGCATAAATAGCACCTTGAAGAAACAGTTCTACAACTTAAACCATATCTATTCATGAAGTCAAAACTTCTTCAGAAAATTTTGGGAAAAATGTGATTTCAGGAGATTAAAGTATTTTGTCACCACTTCATTAAGTCACTTAGCTCTATGCAGCATCTCAATTTCAGCCAACTTTTTTTCAGTCAGATTTGGTCCCAGGTATCCAATATAACAGAAGGAACTTATTTGATTTAAAATCATTGCCTGGGAGCGGGATGCTTTGTAGAATAATGCAGCAAACCTGAACTGTATTGGGATGCCAAGAACCAGTAGGTTATTCAGCAGAGAATTTAACACAGTCCTGCTGCATGGGTCAGAGAATATTTGGGCAATGAACTGCTTTCCTTCCCCCTTCATCTCCTCCTACCCCTTCACCATTGTCCTCACCTCTTAACTTCATCGTGGTCAACCAATGCTTAAAAAACTTGAGCACCCTCTCCTACCTAAGGCTACAGGAAAAACAATCCATTCCCAAAGCTATAACTCAAAGTAAACTTAGTTGGAAAGGCCTGGTCTTAGTTGTGTTGACTTTCTTATTTTAAGACAATACACAGGAAAAAATCACAGCAAACTGTATATGAACATTGAAAAACTGGCAGGAAGAAAGAAACAAAAAAAATCTTATCACTAAAAAGTATGGTATTTTACTTGACTGGAACAGCCTTAAGCCTTGCAAAAGTTGAATCTTTTCCTGACACACCTCTTTGATCAATACTGCATTATTCTGTAAGCTAGTTGCAGACTTGCTTTGAACTTGTGCTCTGCCTGATCCCAGGAATGAGGATGCTGATACAGGAGTTGGAAAAATAAGATGTAGGGCAACATCCAAGGCAAGCAGTATGCAATAGCTGTCTGAAATCTTCAACATGGAAGCAGCAATGAACTTTTCAGCACCAACCAATCAAAAGCGTATGCTTGTGAAAGAATATTATTATAATTTACCAGTGCCTGGTATTTCTGAAGATGTAAAAGTTTGGGGAGTAGAAATAACAGGAAGATAGTCATGTGAAGCTGGAAAATAAAAGCAAAAATAATGCTGTGTGGTTTGGAAGTGACAAGAAACATTCTGCTACAGCATCGTATTCCTTCATAAGCTGACAAAACTTCTGGGTAGTATTTACCACATTATGTTCCACAGAAAGGTACAGTCTGAAATGTACAATAACTGATTAAGTGTTACTTCAAAATGATTCCCAAAAACATGCATTAACACCTAATGCAATTAATGACCAAATTGTTATCAGACTCACACAAAAAGAAGGTGAAATACAGCGTTAAAAAGAGGAAATACAAGGCTATTCAAAATAGGAGAACAAATTAGGGATAAAAAGTAGCAAACTGTGACTTCACGGAATTTTTTTCTAGGATCAGGAAGGAGGATATCCTGGTGCTGAAACTGGAGAAGGAAAAAGGATGACAAAACAGGAACTGGACCAAATGAAACATAAAAACTGTCTTTTGTCAGACATGTGAAGAGCTGAAGACTGCTGTAATCAATCTGCCCCTCAGTAATGGATTTCCTTCAATGTTAATTTCTTCCAAAAACATATGCATCATTACACTATTGGCATGCTAATGAAATGAAATCTTTCCAACTGGCTCTCATCTTATTTTTTTTCCTTTCTTTTGGAAAACTGTCAGTTGCCCCAGGCAAATAACATCTACAAAATAAAAGAAACACATAATAGAAATTTTGTAAGGACCAACTAGAAATCATCTGAATCTTCAGTGATATGTTTTTATAGTGCCAGTTTAGAAATCTGGACAGAATTATGTCTATGTTTATACAGAAAGGCTAAAAGAAGAGTGACAGTTTCAAAGCGTGTTGGAATTTCTTCAGTTTCCATTCATCTCTTACAACTCAGAATCCTTCAGCAAATCAGGATATTCTACTTATGAAACACAGGTGTGGACAGTCCTATTTAAATTTGGTATTTACAGTCAGTCCAATTTAATTTTACAACTAAGAATTGCATGCTGTTGCCAACCATGGAAAACCCCCTGAACTACTTGTTCAGTATTTCATACAAAATGTCACAAAGAGATCTGATACTTGATGCAGGGCTTTCATACCTACAGTTATTCTTCATTTATGTCAAACTGAACAAACTATTTAATAAGAGGCACTATGTCTCCTCCAAAAATTCCCAACTGTCGGGAGGATTAACCTCATGAGAAACCATTACCGGATCGGGTTGGTTGCACTTCTATGGTACCAGATGGTTTGGATCCTGAAGAAACAGTCTGTTTTTCCTCAAAAGCTGAAAAAAGAATCTAAGCTTAAAATGCTGAGAGAGCTGTGACTTGATGGATTAGCATCAAATAGCTGAGTGAAGGCTGTGCAGTTCCAGATGATGCTAACACAAAGCTGAGCAAGATGGCAGATGGCCTAACGTGAGACGTGAGACAACGGCTGCGACAAAGGGAGGTGATGGCTGGAAACACAGGTTTCTGGTCTTGAAATGCACGTTCCACATGCTTGAAAGATCTCTTACCAGCAAGGAATTATCTCTTATTAAATTTTCTGGGTAAGAGATGCAGCTATACTGAAAGAAATGAGGTAACAACGAGACATGGCAACACTGTGTTTAGGCAGTTTTTAAACTGACAGCAAATAAATTTTTCAGGTGGTTACACAGACACAAGAACGGTGAATAAGCAGCTCTCTGTGAGTGTTGGTAGCCAAGATTAACATTTGCAGATCTACATGATGCTAAGATAATAGAAAAAAAATCATTGAACTAATCTGCTAATTACCCATTTCCATCTCTCTTGTTTCTGCAGAAGATATGGATTTCAAAGCTGGCCTCTGAGTAGCTAAGAGCAAACATGAAACAAAATTTTATCATTCCAAGACAGACTCTCTCCTTGCAAGTGAAACAAAATCTAATTTCAACTGTAACTAGCAAGTTTTTATTTGGTTTGAATGTCTCTTCATTCCATAATTTTTACCCCAGTCATATTTGGGCATGTCTTATCTAATCAAGCTGAACCCTTATTACTTAAGAGATTTTATTCACAGCTAGGCAGCTACAACCCAAACACAATTCATTTGATATTCACACCACTTGCAGGTCTCTATAAACTGGTCACTATTGCATTATGCATAACTGTTTCTAAAGGAGTTGCAATGAGAAAACGTAAGAAAAGAGTAGTACAATGAAATAGGTGAAATAATTGTGAAAGTTAGTAAACAACACCTATTATCTGTTATTTGTAATGAGGATTATTACAAAGACCTTCTGGTTTGTTCACTTTGAAGTATGGATAACCTGAAGTGTGCTTTAATGAAAACGCAGTCAAGATGGAATTGGGCATTCTTACCTAAAAGCCATCATGAACAAGCTTCCACCATGTGCAGGTTTTGCACTACTGTCCTGCTACAGATCCTACCCAACTGTGTGTACTGGTCAGTAAGTATTTTTCTTTCTGTTAAGACCCCCATTCAAAAAATTAGGTGTAGTGCTCATTTCTAGTATAGGCAATATGAATACATGCCAAAAAGTGAACAGCCTTTTTTTCATACATCAGATCTGCTTTCCCATTTACTTTCAATCCATCTTTTCACATTAACAATTTGGATCCCAGGTGACTATCCTGATGTAGTTGGACTCAGCAGCTGGACCAGATGATCATTGTAGGTCCTTTGCAAATGGAACCATTCTATCCTATATTTATAGAGAAGAAAATACTACCAACAAAAGACATCCCATTCACAGCTTTTGGCACAAGCCTCCATTGATCCATTTACATCCAGTAAGAACTACAAGGGATCTCCCAAAGGCATCAGAACATTGAAGGCATGTTGACAAAGCTATCTTTTCAGAAACATTTGAATTCAAAATATACTGACCGCACAGGAAGTTTACAAAACAAAGGAGAAATCTCCCTCTAGCACAATCAAGATAGAAAAATAAAGAAGAACATTCTTCAGGGGAACTAGGGCAGAATAAAAGTCAGATGCAGCTGAACTTCACAAATTAAATTTTGCTTGCTTTGCTGATTTTATGACAGCAGGTGATCAGGGCATGCAGAGGCACAGTGCAGAGAAATCTCCTCTGTATTACCACCCCCTGACTCTCACAGAATATCTTTGATTTCAGCAGTGACTTCATGGGGAGCACAGATGCTCCAGCTGACCCAATGACTCGGCCTAGCCTCACATAATGAAATCCCACTTTTGCCAAGTGAAACTATTCAGAGGGAATGGAAGACATGAGAACAAAACCAGAATAAATACTTGAATGAAATACTTATTTTTTCCTCAAGTGTTGCTATTATTCCACCTTTACGACTGAGACAAACACAGGATTAGATTATTATTCCCTTTTTTTTCAGAAAGAAAAATACTTCACATCCCTAATAACTTTCAGTTTTTCAGCTACATTTATAGCAAACAGGTTCTTAAATCATCATGTCTCTCTCTTTCCAATGCTGCCTCTAACTGGATTTAACCAAATGTCTTTCACTACAGTGAAAACAAATGTCTCTCCCCATCCCCTCAAACATATCTGGAAAAGGGCTGTCAAAAAAATCTATCAAATTAAGAACAAATTGTGAAGATTATTTTCAGGTACTTGAGAATCTGCTTCAAATATGCATTTCAAGAACTAAGAGGTGTTCCTGGAAATTATTTTAAAATTTGGCGGACTACATGAAGCAAAAGTATGCTGTCTAAATAAGCCGCATTATTCTATGATAACTTCCTGAATAATGCTTAATGAAATATAAATGAATCTGATTCAAGGGCCCTCCAGTGTAATAGCTGTGAATACAGAAAGCAGTAACAAACAATAGTTTTGCTAGAATGAGCTACTTATGACTAACACAAACCCAGAGAAAATACAGGCCTGTTATGAAATCAGAGGTCTTGGGAAAGGGAGACACAGGGTCCGACGCAGAGGAGTGGAGGCATGAGATGGTAAGAGGTGGGGACTAGGCTTGGCACTGGACACCCCCTGCCACAAACAGCTCAACAAGGTCAGTTACAAAAACTGCACACTTGGAGCTGGACAAAATTTAGTTTAGGGTAACAACAAGGACACAGAAATAACATCTAACATACACAAATGGCCCCCTATGTGGTGAATTCACATCTGAGACGTCTCCCAGCAGAGGAAAGTAAGAAAGAAGGGAGGAGGAAGAAAGCATCCACACAAACATCATATTCTTCCCAGCACAGGACTCCAGATGCTCATAACTTGCTGAAACATCCCCATTCATCACCAACACAAGCATCAGAGCACTGAGCTTAGGGCCCAGCTGTGCAATGAAAGGGTGTACAAAGCACCACGAAAAGGGTAGAATATAAGAAGTTTGTGTGTTACTATTTTAATGATATTATTTCTCTTATTGGGGCAAGTTTTGTGAAGACAATTTTTCACTAAAGTTTACCCATATTTACAAAGAAAGTAATTACCAAGTTCTGTCAATGGACTTTTTGGAGCATCAGGGATTCTGGATCCAGAAGGAAGTAGCTGTATTTCATTAGAAGCTATGATAAAAAAAAAATAACCAAAACTTTACTTGATTAAGAATACTACAGGGCACAACACGGATTTATATTTGGCTTATGGACCACTCACTCCTGAAAACTAAATTATATTTAATAAAAAAGAAAAAGTAGTTCCATCCTAGAAAAAAACCCACCTAAATTGCCACTTAAAAAGGTATGCATGCTTTTTTCCCGAACTGTTAAACAAAGATCTATCAATCATGGGAATTTGACAGTGAACATCTATCAGTAACTATGAGCAGCTAGTTTAACCAATGATCTATCTTGATTAATTTTCATATTTCAATCTTTGAAACATAGCAAAACCAAGGAAAGTTGAGTATGGTTTAAAAAAACTGATTAAAAGTTAAAATGAAATTAGATTGACTGATGGTTTAGCTTCAGTAAATTCTGGAAATCTCCTGTCAAATGTAAATAAAAAAAGAAAAAAGTGAGAGTAAGATATTAATATGAATCAATAGGGTTGTGTAAAATGCATTTATTGAGAAGCATTAGCAGTCCTCTTCATGTGAAGATCTGCATTTCAGTCCTGCAAACATTTCTGGTCCTTCCCTTTATCATACATCCTCCTGTATGCAGGCCAGCTGTGCTTTGAAAAATCTAAGCAAACTTTTAAAAAAAAAAGAATTAAATACAACCTCAAGTTTAGATTTGTCTTCATAATTTTGCATTGCTCAGGGAAGAAAGTACAAGCAATAAAATCAACATTAGAGAATTTAGAATTCTGAATACCAGAACTAAATAGATGTTACACCAAATCACAAAACTAACCATACAACATTGAGACAAAAAATGAAAAAAATCAGTAGAGCTTCTCTTTCCTTCAAGGCAAATAAAATTATACCCATCACATGCAATATAAAATTGTTCTTAGTCATTGCTGTTGATGTTACCTAAATGAACCTGTAATCAGAAGAAAATCAAGGAGGTAATAATTCCAATTCTGTCACTGAGGTCAATTTTACAGAGGGAAATTTTATGCTATGTCAACCATGCAGATCACATAGACAGAAAGCATTAATTTGAAAAAGCAAATTGAATCACACAGTCAAATCTGTGAAAGCCACAGTTCAGCTAGAGCTAGGTGCATCCTTCTTTACAATTCATTCCAGCATTAGTCACTGCAACCGCAAAAGGAACCAGAATATTTTAATCAGGACTTCCTTTGGAGTCAACACAAAGAGGATGCAGCAAGTAGTAGAAAAATTCTGCTGGAGATAAAAAAGCATTTAATGTAGAAAGAACATAAAAAAAGCAAAATTAGTTACCCAGTATGTTTTCAGTTTGCACCAGTTTGGGTTTAGGTGTTGATTTAAATTCTTCAGGTCCATGTATTTTCTCAGCCTGAGCTAGAAGAGAGAAGCTTAATGTAATTTAAAATCCCTCTGAACTTTTCTTTATCTACTGCCCAAAGCCTGCTGCTTTTCTTATCAACTTTTCATGTCACATGATTAGAATGATTTCTACAGCAGCTCAACTGCATCATGATTAATATTTACTTCTGTTTTCAGAAGTGTAATCTATATGATGTTTTGGATTTATTTTGCTGTGGTTTTATATTCACAAAAGAAAATACAAGTCATGAAGAGCAAAGTTAAGGTCAGAAACTCACACTGTACTTCTGTTACAGCCTCTTAAATTCCTTGTGTAAAATTCTGTAAAATGCATTTTGCACAAGATCCATTACATCACAAAGTGCATTTACAAATATTTTCCCTGTTATTCTGAATGGTTTTTAATCCTTCTAATATAAAAATTTTCAGGAACATAATCAATACTCACCTGCAATACCTCAGTTCTTTCATTTTTCTAGTAATTATAGAATAGGTTTTGATTTCCATTCGTTCTACTAATTCTACATTTTCAGAGCAATACATGGGCAGTTTATTAAAAAGCCATTAAATGTACCTAAACTTAATTGCTGGCCATATTTTAATATATAATTGCATAACTATACTCTGCCATCTATTTCACGTAACAATTAATGACAGTGGTAAGTAAGTCAAGGTCACTTCTTTCCTCTGCATCTTGCTGGAGATCCCAGATGTGTTTAATCAGTCATACAGCACACAGAATTGGTGATCTAAGATTGTAAAATGACAAAGCTTATGGATATGGAACACAGAACGGTAAGGTCTCAGCCCCGAATGTCGCAAGAGCACTAATTCCCTCCACAGAGCAAACTGCACAGTACTTAGCACACGTTGCTATTTGGAAGAGATCTTTAATATTGGTGGTTGGCATCAATACAGCACTAAGTTTTAGTATTAATTTAATAAAAGATCACTTTCTTTTTGAGACTCAATAGAAGACAGTTTGGATTTTCCTGCATGCTCTCCAAGCTGTTTCCACAATCTACTGAACACGCTTCAAGCAAGAACTGATCAGGGAGGTTTATAAGCTTCTTATTTCATTTAGTGAAAAAAAATGTGCTGTTTCCCACATTCTAAACAGTGGGATTTAGATGCTATTACAGTTACAACAATTATACTATTTTCTAGTTTGGAGTATGATGCTTTCAGTGCCACACAACCTTGAATCTCTACAGATGCTGCCTTGTTAGGGTTCAATTCAGCTTGTAAATCAGTTACAGTGCCGTGACTGTCAGTGCAAGGAGGATTTCACTGTCTAGAGAAGGTAGAGCAATCCCTCCCCATGAAACTTGTGGGAGAAAATTCCCTCATAAGAAACACTGAAGCAACAACTAACAAACCTGTACCTCAGAAGCACTTCAAAACTAATGTTACTTATTGGAGTAATAAGGAGGTGCAATAATGAAAACAACCCCAAACAATTCCACACCAAATGCAAATACCAAATTCATGATGTTTTGGAATTTTTTTTAGAGGTCAAAGAGTTTACACTCAAATGAAATGTGTCTTGTCAGCTAAATTAGCTGAGCAAGCTGAATAAGATAAAGCATGCCTAGAACTGGAACAAAAGAAACCAAGCTCTCAGTTTTGCACAAAACATTGTAGGGATGACATGAAACTAAGGCAGGCATTTTTGTTAAAAAAAGATACAGGAAGAAGAAGGTTTAGGCTCCGAAAGCTAAATTAGAGAAAAGAGAAATGCCTCTGACTATTCCAGGGTACCAGGTAAACTAGGCCTAACGTAGTAGTTCAAGGCTATCTACAAAGTAGAGCGTTAACACATCCAAGTTACTATCACCGCATGGAACACAGCAAGAATGCACTCAGGCAACATTTCTTAAACTATGGTTCCTCTAATTTCTCTTGACCCTTTTTTCATCTACAACTGGAATTACGATATTCTGATGAAAACATTAATCTCACTCCTGATATACCATGTGAGCACAAGGGGAACTCTTCAGGGGCCAGAAGGAGGACAGGAGGAACAGAACTTGGGTGACATGGCTACAAAGGAGTTACTTCAACTGAACATTAACCCTAGTTAATGGATTCAGAGGCAGCACTTTTCACACTTTTCATTTCAAGACTATTCTTTATTCCACTAATCTAATTTGTAGTATAACCCCTCACATAAAGAAAAAACTAGCTTTATTTTTCCAAAGAAACTAGTACTTTCATGTCCCAGACTAATGTGCTCATATTTCTAGGTGTTGGTGGGCTCCAATTTCCCTGTGAAATTAATAGAAAGACCCATTTAGAGGAGAAAAAAGTTGCAGCAGTAGTCTGAGGTATATTAGACAACAATTCGAAGACTGAGGAAAGCAGTACAGATTTGTGCTGTTGTGTTAAGAATAAATTAGTCCTGAGTGGAAAATATTGTAACAAGCCTGGCAAAAACAAAGAATGAAAGAGCTTACTAACAAGTCTTTCCATGGAAATGCATGCCAAGGGAGGGGAGGATTGAAATTAAGAAAATGATGGGATGCCTGGTGGACAAATACATGAAAAAAAGTTACTAAACTGTGTCACATCACAAAACACACTCTTTGGTAAAGAGCCAGTGGAATACAAGAGCAGCCCAGCTCACAGAGCCTTTCAGATAGATTGCTTGCTGAAATACTTGGAGCTCCTTTCTTCTCTTCTAGCATGGCTGACGACACAACAGCTGCTACAGCACAGAGCTCCTTTTAAATCAATGTTCTGTTGCCAGTCTGGCACCAGTCCTTAAACCTTCCCCAGCAAATAATTATTATGCGTTACTCAAAGAATCCAGTATGATTTTTCAAATAGCAATGTCTGACTGAAATGTAGTGAAGTAGATCCTATTGCTAAACTCAATTAATTATGCCGATGTATTAAACTGTCTCCTAAATGGAACCCTTGCAAAAGGTTGGTGCTCAGATCTCTCACTTAAGTTACTCATAAAAGTCTGGCTAAAATGCTTAAGAATTCAAGTTATTTTTCCATATGCCATGGCAAGACAGAATTACACTAAAAGAACATTTTTCTTCTAAAGGATTCAATTTCACTTCCCTGTTTCCTGACTTCCTTTTTTTTTTTTCTCTTTAACTGAAATACTGCAACCATAATGGATACATTTGTAATGTAAAATGGATAAATATATATATATATATATAATGAATAAATGTAAATAGTGTGACACACTCTAACAGGAGGCACTGGTGCTGAGATCAACAAATATCTGAAAGGAATGGTCACCACCTTTTTTTTTTTTTTTTTTGAAAAAAAGAAACAGAAGCAAAACCACAAAGGATGCTTGAAATGGAAAATGTAAATTATTCTATATATTTCAGTAACCATTGGTGTGACAGCAATAAGAATGTGTTTACTTGTAACAAATTGTTACTAAATTGTTACAAGGAAAGACAGTACTTGCCAAGTATTACCAGTATAATGAAACACTATCCAACTTCATAAACATACAATTCTGTGCTATGTGTAGACATGACAATGTTTATGGTTAGAAATTCTACATGCGGGTACCTAAATAGAATTACAGAACACAAAGGAAAGGAAATGGAACGAACAAGTGCTCTCCTCCCCGGGTGCCACATTTCACACTCTTTCCCTGACTGACCAATACATTCCGTCACAAGGAATGATACATTTTGATTAGGTGAATCCAAGCCTGAGGGATAGGATCTGAGGACATGGATTCTGATGGAGAACCAACCATATTAATTTATTCAGTTCTCACTTCCACGAAAATGGCAAAGTTCTAGAAAATATACTTGCAGATTGCCAGTTCTTAAACAGCAGTTACTTAAACAAGGAAAATAATCTAGCAACATAGCCACAAAATTTAATTCCACAAGAGACCTTGAACTGTAAGAGAAAACAAACCAATCAAACAACGTAAAAAGACTGCTTACAGCTTTCTAAAAAGCATCCACACATTTTCAACGCATCCTTTGATAATAAATTCTTGTGAAGAAACATCATTCTTTTTTCCTCTTAATATTTAGGATGAACAGAAAAGAGCTATCCATATGAAGGTTTTGCAGAAGGGAAGGGATGGTTTAAAGTAGAATTTGGCAAATACACTTATCTATTGTGTAGAAAATAAAATTCTTCAAACATTTTCCCAGAAAAAAAAAAAAGATGGATCAGTTAGTCTGAAAGATTGGTGTCAATGATTACATGATTTTGCGGCATTTCTTTACCCTACACCTCTTAAATTCCCTTTATATTCTTTGGGAGGGTTTTTTATTCTGTGGTTTTTTTAAGACTAAGATGGTATGATGAAGTTAAGCATAGCATTTTTTATATACTTAAGGAATAAAATAAGCAGAATCATATTTAAGGGCAGTATCTGCATGAATTGTGTGATGTCAAAGAAACCATGTGCTACACCACTACATCCAGCCAGGAAAGACTTGATAGATAGGATAGAGTAATGCCAGCAAGATCACATAACATCTAAACCAAACCAAAGCAAACCTTTGGTCATTGTTTCCTCAAATTCCTTTTTAATTTTAAATTCTTGCCACAGTTCAAGCATCCCTTCTTCCTTTCAGCAAAGAAGTTGGTAGAAGCCAGCTATTGTCTCTTGTGACGGCAGAATCAAGACTTCAGACTCAGTTATAGGACTAGAGCCAGACTACAGAAAAGGAAGATAGGCATATGCCTTCTTAAACAATTCTGAAATGTGGATCAATAAACGGGTGAAATGATAATCTTCATCATTTGACTCTGAACAATTCAGCTCTTTCCAATCCTTTTCCCCACCCAGACTAAAAATGTTAAAATATAGGACTGTACTTGTCACACAAATTCCTAAGATAGTCTGTCTATGTTACACTAATTTGCTTCCTAAGCAAATGGAGGCAGTAAATCTTGCAGTATTTAAAATTTCACTTTATGTTTTTGAACAGTTAAAAGCAGCATCTTACTATGCCCTTTTAAATAGGTGGTATTTTTTCAGCCCTGAATAGATGACAAAAAACTTCAGTCTTCCAAATATGCAAGTTAATATATATTTCACAGACACATAGCCTAGGATCAAATGTTATGTTCCTTTCCCATGTATTTACATTAATAGGACCACTAAGCCCACAGGGAGAGTGTGGTTAAGATTAATATGTTCAGACCTGAACTGAAATGGAACATTGTGATGTCACCCTCTGCACCCCCAAAATAGAGCTTTTCACTGTTCCACCTAAACCTCATGCATCCATTTCAAACAATCATGTTCTTATCCTTAATTTTCTTCTTCATATAATTCATTAAAGTCACAATCTAAAGATACATCACAAAAAACTCAATTTGCCATTTTTCACAATTTCAAGGCATCCATCACCCTACAGAGATATGGTTCTAATTCTAAGTAGTTTTATAAACTTAAGAATTATATCACCTGAAACTTTCCTCCAAAATTAGATTCAGATTTTATCCACATTACCACTCCTTGCCAGTTCAGTCACTATCCTCCTGTTTTCCAACCACTATTTTAACTGTAGATTAAGCAGCAAAAGATGGGTTTAATTTTAGTTTATATATTTGGCAAAGATATTCCACAGAGTTTCTAAAAACAGAATTTTCATTACCTGGAAGGGACTGTGGGGAGATTTCTTGAACTTCTGGTGTTTTGGATTCAGCAGGCCATACTCCAGTTTCATTCTTAGCTGAAAGAACAGACATTAGAGAGTAATTACAAAGACGTATCTGCTTTTTTTTACCACAGATTTATTTCTGTCCCACTTTAGTTTGACTAAGTAAGCCAACATGGATAAATGTGGAAAGCTGAGTACCTTTAGGACCCAATGAAATTCCACTGCACAATCACTGCAAGCTATGTTAAACACATGCATTTTTGGTTTTGTTCTGTTAATTAAAAGATACTTTAAAAATAAAATTCACAGCAAGGACTTAATGACTTTGGAATCATTATTTTCACAGTGCAAAATGGTTTTCAGTGTTTTTTGTTTGCCTAGCATTTCTGCTTACCCAGTTTTTTCCTGGATGCTTGAGGTATGTCATCTATTGTCAGGAGAGGAGGAAGTTTCTGCTGGCTTTCATTGAGACCTGGAACAATAAGGTGCACTACAGAGAAAGATGTGTGCCATTAATTCCAGAAGAGATGAAAACACACAGTCTGCTCTCTGAGCAACTACCACTGAACCACCGGGAGTTTAGTCTGAGTATCTGGGAAATTAGTTTGTTCTATCCCATAATTATCACTCCCATTTGGTGCTATTGCCCCTTTACACCACTCCTCCTATTACCATCATTTCATGATTTATCAGAGTTGAAAACCATTCAATACTGGAACACTGCAGCATCACAGATACTGGGACATTCTGTCTGGTGGGCCAAGCAGGCTCAACACCAGACTGGGCTAGTATGTGTGTGTTTGATTCACATCAATACACTGAGACTCACACAAAGAAAAACTAAGCCAAAGTTAGGCAGTTATAGAAAATTTTTCCATATATAAACGACTAAGCAATAAATTCAGGAATAAATTGGTCACAAGGCGCATGATGCAGCGAGCCTTTCATGGCTATTTCAGGCAGACCAGTAGTTCACCACACTGTGCACTATATGACAGACTTTCCCCTGGTTTCATGTTCTAATATTATGTATTCTCATAGGTCAAACAAGAACACAAAGTAGGAAATTGAATGGCTTGGAGGGAAACAGTAATGCCCCGAGGTCTAACATCAAATTCTAATTGCAAGATTTCAGTAGTTTAATATGTCAAGTTCGTGACTGTAGATGGGATGTTACTATGGTACCTTAAAAGCCCAGTAAGAACAATCCCTCATCTCAGCAAGATCTTTGCCATAGGACTTCACTCAAAGGGTGAAAGAACTCCTTGGCTTAAACAGTGACAGTGTCTTCTTTTAAATCCAGTGACAATAAAATGATTCTGTTTCACTTAAGCTACAACACTCTTGAACCACCTGTACCACCATAAAATGTAACAAATACTGTCTGAACCAGCTGCAAAATACCCTTTGATACACAAGGAAAAACTATTATCAAGAAAATTAAAAGCATTTGCACAATTTGAAGTTTCAACCAAGGGTTAAGAAAAACAATAAAAATATCTTCTGGTCACCTAATATTGCTCCTGGGAGAGAAGAACTATCTGGTGCTTTTGACTGTGTCCGATTTTGAATAACTGTGGAGACAACACAGGGAGATTAGAAGCTAATTTCAAAAACCTCAAAATAAGAAATAAAAATACACCAGAAACAAACCTCAGCATTCTAAAAATGTTTCCTCAATATTTGCAGATGAGGACACCACCCTAATCTTTTCTGTATTTACATTCAGTTTAAGAGACTGCAAACTGTGTTTCTTCTATATCATCTCTTAATTGTACACCTTTTTCCCCTGGCATATCAATTTTGGTGAAAATTACATTCTATGCTTATGTTATTATAGGGCCAGCTGCAGGCCATCCCATTGCCCTGACACTCATTTTAATCTCAAATTACTCTTGCAGAGTATAAGAATAAACTTTAAAAAATTTACAAACTTACTTTGTTTGATTATTGTGACAGGGACCAACTTCTTATTATCACCGAATATAATCTGAAAAAAGAGAAAAAAAGATAAAAGTAGTGCCTTGGGATAACTGCCATAATAGTAATTGAACTGAGTAATAAAAATAGAGGGTTCTAATCCAATACCACGCCTGTCCCAAGTTAACACTGGATATGGCTCTGGCCCTGGTCCCTGATGGTTGTGGTATTGCTTCAGCTCCCACGGGCTAGTGTGGTAATATTGCATTTCGATCTCCTTCTATCAGCTTCAGATGTTTTGCTTAATAAAACCACAATATTTGACAGCTTAGGAAGCCCCAGTTCTTTTTTCTCTTAAGGATCTCTGGAGCACTCACTGGGGAGTAGTCCAGAATGCTAAGAAAAGCCGACATTTTACTACAGCAAAACATCTGAAATATACACAATTACAATTTGGTCACAGGATAGAAATACATTCTCAGGAATGCTATATTTAGAACATAGACTATTCCAGAACTAGGTGCACATTTGTAAACCATCATCATTCTTGGGTGCATAGCCTGATTAAAGTAGATTAACTCAGAATAATTTTGTTTAGTGGGATTGTTTCTAAAGCACAAGCGGTCAGCCACCCACATGCTTCTTACATTTTTATGCTAAATACTTGGACTGTTCTGGTGTTCACTTCTCTTTGACACAGATTACTTCTTGCCTAAATGTGAATATTCCATTACACTAGTACCACAAAAAAAAGGAACACACAAATGGACCCCACAGTTATTAAAAGCAAGAAAACAGATGACACCAAAGATGAGCATCATGAACAAATTCTGAAAGCTTAATAATACAGTCAAGTGGTGAGGGAAGGTAGACTGTAATGCTAGCAATATAAAAATGCGAAATACATTAAAAGGGGATATTTTTTAGTTATATCTGAATTACAATAAAGGAAACAACTGATAATCACTTTCCATGCTAAATACATTCTGCTCTAATCAGAATCAGGTAATGTTAATTTTGCACTTCATGACATCTGGTCTACTTCACGTGAAAGAACATCTGCATGAAAAGTCAGCATTTGATGACAAAGTGCCAATCATTTACCTAAGGATAGGTATTTTTGTTCTATTCTAAATACTTCTGAAAAGCTTTAAAAACAATGGTTGGGTACATCTTAAACACATATTAAAGCTTAAGAAGTGGGAAGAAGGCCAATCTCCACAAGTAAAATGGACATTTCCTTGGGGAAATGGATGGAGGCTACTTATTCTACAAAAGCCATTACTGTCTGCTACCTAATAATAGTTTTGCATTGGTGTGAACATGGTCTTAAACTAAGTGGAGGTTTCAATCATTGTCATTATATGAGGACAGAAAAAATCTTCATTTGTTATTTTTTCTTTATTGTTAGCAAGTTTTACATTTCCATTTTGTCTTCTAGGGAAAAAAATATGTTGTAGATGATCTGCTTTTAAAGTCGCCCTCTTGTTCCTGTGACTAACAAATGGGATGGAATAGATTTATTAGAAGAAGGTGTTAATTTTACTGTATTTCTCATCAGAACCTTTACAATCAAATAAGCAGCTCTGAAGCTGTAGTGAGCACTTGTGTAACCTCTACTGCAGAACTTCTAACCATAATTATTATCAGTCTTTTTATAAGTAAACAGTTATTATATTGACAAAAGCATCCCTTCTTTGCTGAATAATGGATGGCTATAATGATAGCAATATAAAAATGCCAAATACATTTAAATACATAAAAAATTTAGTTTTTCAACCAAGAATGAATAATTGACATGAAATCCATATTCCCCAGCTGCTATAATTAGACTGCTTACCTGCACATAGCTGTAACAGCTGCAGTTGAAATCTACCCATGCTGTTAAAGCTTTCTTCTCAGTTTCCAAAATGTGACTACTTTACATATTCCTAGGTCTAGTAAAATTTACTACTTATACAAACTATTTTGGAAACATCAGCCCATCATCTGTAGGAATGGCACTATCAACCATATTTTTCAGACAGAGAATATAAAGCATTTAGGTATTAGGAACATTAGTTATTAAACCAATTGTTGCCATCATGAAAGAAGATGGTACGTAAGGTATTCCCTATTTTCAGAGGAAAATCAGGGATGTAAATTATACCATAGATCAGGCATCTTAACTTGTGACCATATACCTACAGCACACTGCTTACAGGACTGCAAATCTCAAATGTTCCGTGAAACAGCACATGGCAACATTACTTTAAGAGACCCTCGTTCTTTCTTTCTTTGTTATATTCTGACACTTCAAGAAGCCAAAACTAACTGGCATGCACATAAGAGACTCCTCAAGGAAGGATCATGGTCAGTCTGGATTGAATAAGTTTTGGAAGAGCAGGAATGTTTTACTTTAGAATTTAACAAGTAGTAGAAGCTAAGAATCCTCTTTGGCTGAAAAAATTTGGGAGGACCCCACCTTCCAGGCTGACATTATGAAATTAGAGGAACTTAACCAGACAGAAGAGGAAATAAATTTCTACTGCATTTTCTCTGCTCTACCACTACCTATTGTTTATGAAGGGAAGAAGAATGACCATTCCTAGAGCGCTTCTTTTCTTCCAGTCTCTCATTGCTGCTCACACAACCCCGGGAGCTTAGACAAACTTAAAGGATGAAACTGCCAAAAGAAACACAAGATGATATGCGACCGATGTTGAAAGGGCAGAATGACTAGATGGGTTGGTAACGTTGTTTTAATAAACAGCCTTTAAAAATGTCCTTACAGAGAAGAGTTAGGACCATGTTGATATGAGTCAGTTGTGTCTTTGGAGCAAAATAAAACATAAACAAACTTGGCCTAAATCATGCTCATTCTGGCTTTGCATCGATGATCTGATCGTGCCACTGAAACATACCCCACCTAGTGCTGTGGAAACTGAAGGAACAACGTAAACTATCTGCTTTTTGGCTTTTGCACCACTGAAGTGAGAATGATAAGAGAATTTTTAGAATAATCTGTGGAATGCTTTCATGATATTTCTGTGGAGGGTGATAAAACAGTACTGCTCTGGAGCTAAGCCCTGTGAAGATCACAAAAAAAGACTAGATGTTGGCTCTAGTCCTCCTTTCATACTTGAGCTGTGCAAATATTTGGAAAACTGTTTTAGCTCACTTTCTCAGAGCTTCTCCCACATAAATAGAATCCCTACTTCCACAGAAGCAGCATAACAGTCAGGGTTCTGGCACAGAGGGTTTGCTAAGAGGAGCAAAGGAACTCAGCTTGCACTCCATATCCCAGAATGAATTACCTGATCTTGGGCAGTCCTGCGTAACTTTAAAGACACTCACGGGACCAAGGGGAAGAACAGTAAAGTTGACTTCATCAACATAATGAGATGAGCACCCTCCTGAGTATCTAACCAACTGGATTCATATTACTCACAGACAAAACATTTTCTCTTGAACGCAAGGCATAATTATCTTTCCAATAACCTAGGCATTATACTGATCTAACTCTATACATGATGCAATAATTGAAGTATTACTGCCCTAAATGAATGGAAATGGCCTCTAGTTGCACTGGAGAGGTTTAGATCAGATACTAGGGAAATTCATTTTCACAGAAAGGGGTGTCAAGCATTGGAAATCACTGCCCAGGGAAGTGGTGGAGTCATTAAGCCTGGAAGTGTCAAAAAATGTGTGGATATGGCACTTGAGGACATGATTTGATGATAAATGTGGTGGTGGTGCTGGGTTAGCCGTTGGACTTGAGGAACTTAAAGGTCTTTTCCAATCTTAATGATTCTATGATTCTATGCATACCTAATTATTCCTAGAAGAAAATTTATTTAATGAATTATGGCTTGATTCCTGAAGGAATTCAAGGTCTGATAATTACAGATGGTTTATAATATTCTGAAATATGAAAAACAATGAGAAACTATACACAACCATTTCCTACCACGAAAACACTTGGAAAATTTGAGACAGAAGAGAATTGTGAAGAATGGGTTATTCTCTTGTCATAATTGACACTCATGAGTTAACCCTTTAAAATCTCTAAAGTAAGAAGAATTTCTACAATTTTTCTTGGGAAGTTATCCTATACTCTGCCTCAAGGATAGTAACTTAAAAAGAAGCAGAACAAAAAAAAATCCTCCAGAAGATTAGATGCTGAAACTTGCACTTCGACGAAAAAAACAAGAAAAGGAAATATAAAGAAACCAATTTAATCTCATAGTACAACTGGTAATGCTTAGAAGTTATGACTAAAATGTCTATTTTTCACTGTATTAAAACCCACTAGCTGGTTCAATCTAGAGCCTTCATTTCTGCTTCAGCTCCTGGAAGAAAAAAGTATCTGTGTACATGAATCCAAAATCAAATGAAATCCATCCATGCTTGTTTGTGTTTATGAAAAAAAGTCAGGTGAGGTAAAAAAAAAAAAAAATTTATTTATTTATACAAATCATCAAGTTTTTGATGAAATGGTAAAAATTCTACTGTGCCACATAAAAGGATTTAATGGACAGCCTAGCAAACTTGATTAAAATGCCCTTTCCAGCATCCTCTGGTTCTGCAAACACTTGCCTCATATATGGGAACTATCAGGGAATTCAATGGGATGACTAATTTAGAATACCTGAGTATATACAAAATGACTCTATAAAATCATATCACCAAGTTATCCCAAAGTTAACTGATCACAACAAATAACACAAGTTAACAAACCTGACCACTACAAATGAATAAGGCAGTTTTAAGTTTGGAATCTACACATGGAAACCATCAAATTAATCTTTGATAGGTTGGAATAAGTGTATGCAATCATCTCAGTTGCAGTTCTCAGTTATTTAGTCCATCCACACATTTAAACATTTTTCCATACAGTGCATTTAACAGACTGTTTTCTATATTGGCAATTTGTGGCCTTGATAATGTCTTTCTCACTGTAGTCAAACAGAGAATAAATAAATTGATCATATGAAATATGAATCAGGTATAAAAAAAAGAGACTGTTTTGCATACCTGTGTTTGGGAATTGGGTACCAACTTGTACATATTCTGGAGTTGCCCATTTACTTTTTTACCTGTTTTGATAGAAAGATAAATAAATACACGTAATTATTTTTTTATTTTGTCCAAAGCAAAGCAAACCAAGTTTATTCACCTTTTTTTGGCAGCTAGGAAAGTTAGGAGGCTTAACGAAAAGACTGTATAAAAACACATCACGGAAAAATTTTTTTGTCCTGTGTCTCCAGATCCATTAATAGATCTGCAAGGCCTTCTCTTCACGTTTTGACAGCAAGGAAATGAAATGTATTCTTCTTGTTTTGTTTATGGTTTTGTTTATCTCAATCTATGAACAAAGTAAGCCACAGATTTAAACTCCAAATTTTTTCTCTTAGGTTTTCCTCTGAGTTTCTAAGTAGTAGAAGTTTCTTGTGATGCAGCTGCTAAGTAAGTCAAAAAACGGTTCTGTTCAGCACCTATTCTATTCTAGCATGATGCTTCAAACTTTCTCTGTATCTTCCACCTATCTACACTTTTCTGCTGCCTTTGCAACGATGGGTGTGCAAACGAGAGTCAAGCTACATGTTACCATATTTTTTTCAAATTCCATCCAAAACAGATGAGAAGTAGAAAAAAAATTTCAACTCTAAAGAAATATCAATTGAGACACATTTCAGTTGGGAAAAAATTTTTCAAAGTGCTTGATACTTCTAAGGAACAGGACTTACTATTGGCCTAAATTCAATGGAAAACTAAGGGAAGTTTCACACTGACTTCATGAGAAAATCATGGCAAGATGGTCAGAAATAAGCTACTTTCATCTCTTCTGAAAAAAATCAGTTAAATAAATGCTGAACATTTGCCATGCCTTTCACGTGTTCTCAAATCATGAATTAAAAGCAGACTCTCCTCCCAACCCCTCCCAACATGTTTAGTACATAACAAAAATTTCGCCTGTGGATTCAATAAATCCAGGAACATGTAAAAGAACTTTCAGTTTCTAGTAATTTATATATTTTTCAGTGGGAAAAAAAACATTTACAGTGAAGGATTTTGGTTTATGTTGAGATGCTTCCCCTATGTGGGAAGAACTTGAATTGATACAAGACAGGAAATTAGAAGAGAAAAGAAGTGTTTTTGTTGATTGATAAACTGTACAGGTATCTGCTTATACATTTATTATAAATATACACTCTCTGTTTACCACCCACATTTTCTGTATCTACCTGCTATACACTAAAAATACGGAAGGCTTGAATCTGAAAGTGCTGACAATTTTCCGATTAGAAGATGCTTTATCAATAGACCAGAATGCAGACATTCACAAGCTCCCTGGATTTAGTTGCTGCAGCAACATCCATTGAATACACAAGTCTACATTCTAGACAAAAGGAATCTTATGTAAATAGAATACGAACTCTTACAAGAGAGAATCTTTCAACCAAAGTCAGTGGGTCTCCATAAACTTACAAGAATGATGCTCCTGGCCTATCAAAAATGTAAAATGTCTGTAAGAAACACCATTTAGAAATTTACATACATCACATATATAATATGTAATATAAAAAATTTAGTGATGCTCGTGGATGTTTTCATCAGTCTTGAACAGAGTAACAGACTATTAATATTTTGCAGTCTTCATTCCCTCTTATTCTAAGTGCTGAAATATATTTCAGCACTTACTCTAAAGATAACTTTAAGATGTTTGAAATGTAATAAAAATCAGCCACTGGGTAAGATATCTTTAAGGCTGTGAAGCAGAATTTTTTGTGAATCAGGTATGGGAAAAGGCTACCACCATTATCCTCTGAAAGCTCATGTATAGCAATGACATTAACCTGGACTGCTGAAACAGCTCTACGGACACCGGGCAGGTGCTTCAAAGTTACAGCGTTGTACTTTATAATGAAGGCCAGCAAAGCTCTTTATTAGGGAGTATGAAGGTTTTTTCAGTGTTACAAGCCACCACACTGCTTCCCTCCCTTACGCACAAGTATATCAAGCTCTGTAACTCACCTACAAGTGGAAACGGAAGGCCAAATTAAATTTCAGCTTGAAATTTCATATGAATAAGGCTCTCTAATGAGAATTCCCATTCTTTATGTTTCGAATCAAGCTAAAAATAGCAATCATAGGAGTTTGCAGCATCTTCTGACCAACATCATGTTCAGAAATATCTTTATGCAAATGTTTGAGGAAAACAAAACAAATTGGATAATCTCTGTTAAGTCCTCTCTTCCTTTCATTAAAAGGAGGAAAACTCTGCTGATGCCTATTTCCTCTACTGGTATGAGTGATTCTTTCAGCAGTACATGTTTTTACAAGGGTTAATTTGACATCACTTTTCCTACACTGCCTTGGGACCTTGGAGAAGAACCTTACAATATGACTGACAGACAGACAGAGATGTAATACACTGCCTCCATGAAAACGCAAACAAAAGCATACATGACACTGCATGCTTCAGACATAATCCATATAATACCTTGATTGAAAATTAGCTTCAAATTCAACTTTTGAGTGGAGTCATAAAGGGCCCATTGAGGTAGGACAGGCCCTGTCTAGCTTGAAGACCAGCTTCAATGTAAATGCAGGTATAAAAGAAGATTCCAACAATGCCAATAATTTCCATCACTCATATTAGTTGATGGAAGAAATTAAATGGATTAGGTGGATGATGGTTGATGGATTAGTTCATTAGTTGATCATCTTACTATTCATGGCCTAAGGAAAAAGCTTAGAATCCAGTCAGAAGTAAAAATATACACACTCAACCCTTAACGTGCACCTGTACTAAACACCGTTAGAGTTCTACCAATGTGCATCAGATCCTCATTTTGCAATGACAAGAGAACAACTTTCAGAAGACTAGATGGCAGTTTTTCAAAAACAAAATATTTCTAGTTTCAGCAATTTCTAAAAGAATTTTTAGGAACATAATGGATAGCATTTAAACAATAAAAACCTGATCAGTAGTGTACTCTAAGTAATACCATAATAGAGGAAAAAATACAGTCAAAATCAGCAGCTATTTGATTAATTATTGTCAAATACTTACTAGAGAGAACTGTCTTATGATTCAAAGTCTTGCTCCAAATACTATCCTCTGCATTGTCTTTAACCCCAAATTCATAAGGTGTGTTTGGCTTCAGATTGTCAATCACTGTCTCTGTAGCTGGGCAGAGCTGAAACACCCATTTCTTGTCTTTACCTTTTTCTCTGTAGCGAACTGTATAGAACCTGCTCGGGGAAAAAAAATAGATCTACACAAAGGAACTCATGATAACCATTTTTGTGAGGAAATAATAATAATAATAGTAATAGTAATAGTAATAGTAATAATAATAATAATAATAATAATAATAATAATAATAATGTTCTATTGTTCTTGTTCTTTCTGGCTCTTTATGGTCACCAAATATCAGAAAGGCCAGCATTTATTCCACATATGTGTACCCCCATCACTAGGAGTATCATTCAAAGAGCAAAAGGACAGTCTCCTTATTCACAAACACCCATGTGTGAGGTTCTATCCACAAAGTGCAAGCTCATTTTCCAAGCAGTTCCTGTGATTCTGACATATGCCAGAAATAGTCAATTGAATCATGAGTCTGCTAGTCAAGAAGCCTCAACTGATTTCTCAAAATCTTCCATTTGCATCCAGTGAAAGGTGTTCCCATCAAAATTAGTCCAAAAACATTCTCCAGGGAAGACCAGTAACAGTCGTTGTTTGTATAATACATTCCTCATTCAGAAATCCCATTAAGTTTTGCTCACACTTCAAACAAAAAAATAAACGAAGACATTACTTTCAGCAGTTTAAATCAATAACGTGATGAATACTAAGAGATTATGAAATCAAAAAACATTTCTACAGAAATTGCCCAATTCTGTCAAGGAGCACCACCCTGAAAAAGTATGACTGCAATGCTAACCAATCAAAAACAAGGCAGTGGAAATGGTGAGAGCTTCAACACAAGAACTCCCCTGCTGACTATAGTCTCACTTTCAATATATGTGCTGAATCACTACCAGAATGGAGTGGAGTTTTCTGTTTCTGGAAAAGCAAATCTCAGAGAGATTTGGCAACTTTTTAATCCGGGTATTACTGAAAATCGTTACACATAACAAATAACTCATATCCATTGTCCATATCTATCTCACATTTACATCATCTGAAAATGGACTAATTCAGTCCAATTGTATTTTGCCACACTTAAACAGAACAACTTAAAGCTTGCAAATCAAGGTTGTGAGATTTATTACAGGTATTATATAGACAAATATATAGAAACAAAGGAAGAGAACTTAAAAAAACCCAAACCAACCAAAAAAAGGTTCTTAAACAACTGAAAATGTTTCAAAAGTCCATGCTAAAGTTACTTAGTGGACCAAATCTAATACACTGAATGCATAAGGCTGCTTTTGCCAAAGTTACAGAAGAGCACTTCCAGAGTACAGTTTACATAAAACCTGACTGTTGAGTACACAGAAATTCCTACTTCATTACTAAAACACAACCTAAGACAAGGCGAGTGTCACTCATGGAAAATATTTCCATACATTATGGTTCACTTTGTTTACATAGTTTATCTCATAACTGTCAGATTTGTTTTCTTGGCACCAAAAATATAGATTCTCCTGGTTTCGTTGCTACAATTCAGCTCATTTGGGTACTTCACCAGGTTACAAAATCAGTATTTATGTTTGCTCAAATAACTTCATTAATTGTACTACTTTGAAAAGGAAAGGAAAAACCAGGAATTAAAAAGAAAGACAAGTAGTGAATATCCTCTCTAAGCTCCAGGACTACCAAGAAATAATCTGGCTCCTTACTTCTGTGGGCTACGATCTAATCAAATGTCAAATAATAGACCTAACTATCAGTTAAACTGACAAAGAACATTTTAAACAATCAATTATTGGCAACATTAAAAGAAGGAAAATTTCTTCTCCTTTATCCTCTTAATCCATTTGTGTGTAGTCACACAGACATTAACCAACAGGAAAAGCTTACTTGAACTCCCTGTCACTGACTTGCAAAAAATGTAGCTTTAAAAAACAAATTCAGTCTTCGACACAAATTCCTCTTACTGGACCCCGTACAGTCATTTGGTAAGGGATGTGGAATAAGTATAGATATCAAATGTGAATTTAAGTGGAAATAAAGTCACCTTCTTCCCTTGCCTGAAAGAGGAAATTTCATTTGTTTTCATCTTCATCCTTACCTTTTCTTACCTGTTTTAGTCCAACAGGATAGGAATAAAGTGATTGTATGTGATGGAAAAAAGAGTAAACTGACTCAATTTAGCTATTGAACAATCTGAAAGAACAGCTGCATCAGAAATGAGGAGAAAAAAACCCATTAAAACTCGTTGATAATGAATAGGCTTTAAAGCGGCTGTTCCCACTTGCTTCTAGTGGAGAAAATGTTCTACTTTTTAATGCTGTCTCCACATCTGAAAATTCCTTCACTCTAACATGAATTAAAATACCAAGAACACTTGCACAACAACAGTCCCCCCATCTTTCACTTAAATTCAAGACTATTATAAAATCTGAAAAGAAGACTTGCATAATTGTGCCAAACTATGCCATTAGAAAGAGAAACATACAGCACAGAAGAAATGTGCTCTCAAATTCAAGATTTCCAAGCCTATAAAAACTTCACCAAGGGTATAATTATTTCAGTGGAAACTTGCCATGGTGAGTACTAAAAACACTGACTGCGATGACAGAATTTCCTCAACCAGTTCAATAAAAAGCAATAAAAATGAAATTCCATGTAACAATTCACAGGTCACAATAATTTGACTATTAAAAAGATCTAAATATCTACATGTGCTTTTGGAGAAATGCAATCATTTGTTTATAGAGTAAAAATTCAGAAATGCCAAGTTTTGTCATCAAAGAACAACAACTCATTGTTAAACCAGACCAACAAACTGCCAAAAAAAATGCAATTTCTGTGTCTGCCTGAGAACACTGTACTGACTGAATTTTGTTGTAATTTTAATTTCTCCCTTTTCCAAACCTTTCTTTCATCAAAAATACAATATAAAACAGTCAACACACATGATGGAAGACATGAGAAAGCAGTAAGATCCAGTCACCACTCACATCTATCAATCCCCTTGTGGCAGTGACACACATGCACAAAATGAGTTCAGCTGGCTGAACTGGAAACGCTCACAAAACATCTTCATAGATTCCCCCCAGAACGAAAGAAGGCAGGCTGAAATAGAGCGCTGTCACGTTCACATGGAAAGGAAAGCTACACTACAGGTTTGTCAAATAAAACACTTACCATTATCTCTGTGAGGTAAGAACAGGAAAAACTGATTGCACACCACAGGGCCCTAAAAGCTAGTATCCAAGTAATACACTGTGGAACAGTCCTAGGAATGCTATTCCCACCTGTGAATACTGGTTTGATTTTTCAGCAAGGAGATGGCACACTCAGTTACACCTGGTGAGAATTTATTTTAATCTAGATTCTCAGCAGGTATAAAGACCTAACAATATTTACCTTAATTTAGTATTTAATTTTGATTAATTATTTGTTTTGTGCTTTGGTGGGGGACATTTTATCAGAACAATGTTTATTGACATCTCTCGTATTTCTGTTTACAACAAATGCTAATCAAATGATTGCAGGGTTCACTCTGTTTCTTTTCCAGCTAGCACTTTACAAAACATTAGAGCTCTTTTGTTAAACTCCATAAAAGTTAGTACCTCCCTCTCTCCCCCTAACAGGCAATGAAGATACCACCAATTGAAACCCATTTGAAGATACCACCAATCAGGCCCCCATGGGGACTGCAGAGAAATTTTACCTCCTCCCTTGTTACTAGACAGCTATAAGGATAATAAACTCCAACAATTTAAAGCAAAAGGTGTCATGAGCAGATGAGGGGTATTGCTGCACTCAGAACTAAGCGCAGTAATAATGAGAAAAAAAAAGCAAAGCCCACCTCAGCAGAGGAATAAAGAGCCCACATTCATCAAGACAGCCTCTCTCCATATGCAGTTGTGCAACGTCATCGAATGTTTAGTGTCTGATTTCTTGAAACTCTGTATCTTTTATTATATTTTGACTTTGCTTGCCTCCACATAAGATGTACACAAAATGTAATGGCAGAAATAAAACAAGTAAAACCAATTTCATCATTTAAAGGAAGCCACAAGGGCACGAGACTACTCCATAGGCCAACCACTGTAGTGATTACTATATCTGCAAAGTCAACGTGAAAGACTCTCAGCCTGACACAGAACGTTGTTTCTCTTCTATGTTCAGCTTACACAGTTTGTTTTTTAAAACTGTACAATGCAAGGCAGTGCTCAGTTTAGAGACAGCCTTTTCTTTGCACTACAAATCAAAATACAATGACCACTTTAAAGAAGCAGCACACAGGATTTTTGCTTTTGAGATCGAGCAAATCTTATTCACTGTTAAAAGAAGTAAAATTCTAGGATGGATAGGCAAGACATTAAGTTTTCATCTCTCAGTGTGAATGATACTGTTTTGCCAAGAATTCCAGTGCCATTTTTCCATTTTTTAACCAAATCTCGTTTCAGCCAGGTTCTCAGAATATGCCCGCACAGTCAAATATGCAGACACAAACAATTAGATACTGGAAATCTTATAAGGCAGATGGTTTTATGAGATTTCAAGACTAGGTCAGTTTGTATAAATATCATGGGTTTATTTGGAACTGGGTCCCAACCAAAACTCCAAACAATTTAATCATGACTATTTTAGTAACACGTAACACCAAACAAACAATTAAGCCTTGGAGATATAAGAACATTCCAGCTCTGAGATTTCGTGTTGCCAGAGACAAAAGATTATGAAGCTCTTTTCTTTTTTGTTCATAGAAATCTAATTGGAATTTTTTTAAAGAGACTATTAGCATACCAGATATTTATTTATTTACAGTTAGAGTTCATCACAAGCACAGCATCCATTTAATGTTAGAAAGTAATAAAAGAAATGGCTCGAACTATGATTTTTCAGACACTGAGTGTTACGCAAATTGACACATGAAGTTGATTATATTGTTTCCTTTTTTATTGCTGAGTTTACTTTAAAGTAACAGATACTGACCTATATAAAAAATGGAAAGAATGACACCAGTGATGGTTACCGGTTCAGTTCGCAAAGCACTTTCTAATTTAGTTTTCACTTTTACTAACATTCACTTCTTTTACTTAAAACTTTTAGTAGAATGACAGAAATGAAGAGTAAGAGGCTCTGAAGAGGGTGAGGCTGAACAGCAACAAATCACTCCAGCTCAAACAAGCTTTTAGCATGTACTCCCACGGCATCAACTCAACAGCACCTGAAACTCAAGAAGTGTATTTGCTGCTGCATGTTTTCCTTCAAGAAATTCAGCTAAGTTTAAAATACATTTTGTATGACACTTGCGACACAAAGTATGACTTAGTTGGCAGCTGCATAGTGACGAAAGTTTGTAAATAGGCACAGGAGGAGATAGGCACATATCTTTCTGAATTTCGGGCTTTAAAAACCCTTCTTCTATGGACTATATGACATAAAGACTAAGTATGGACTCTTCTCTGGTTTTCCCTTACCGTTTTTCTTACTTTTTTTTTTAAAGTATCAGATAAAAATGAAATAAAACACAATATCTGTGTTACTTGCAACTACGTCATTAGGACATTTAAATCACAGACAAACCAGTTTAAACAACGCCAATGTGAATTTGTCATAGTTTTTAACTTAAAAAAGACATACCTTCAGGTTTTAAATTTCTATTTTGCGTATATCTGAAAGTGTGTGTTTTTCTATACAATCTACTCCATAGAATATTACGTTTTACTGTATCTATAAACCCTGCTTTCATCTAACACGGAAAATAATGTTTTTTGCTCCATCCTCTGACTTTTCTTCCTAAAGAACTGAAGGTCAAAGTCCACCTTTTTCGACCCCCAGCTACAGAGATGTTCTAATCAAAGCAAATACAAAGAAAGAAAAATCTAAGGCGTAGTCTCTCTTTTCCAGACCTAGATGGAGAGTAAATGTAGCCCCAGTGCTTTTATTTTGATAGATCTGTCCACTAATATTTGTTTGAACACAGATAGGCAGAGAGGAAACAAACCTTTCTACTCTCTTAGAAAGAATAAAAAGAAGAACTGAACATGGCTGTGCAGCAGGATATGACTTTGCCAAATTCCCTCATCAACTACCTTCCACTGGTGTTAGAAAAGAGGATGCTGAGAAAGGTTCCACCAACTCTGCTTTCTGGTGTTATGCAGTTTTCTTCAGTTACATAAAACCAATTAATTGAGTTTTTTGATTTAGATATTTTTGTTTTTTCATTCTAGTGCTAAGGTTCTGATGAGAGATAATGGTCACTTCAAGAATGCTTCAAAATTTCACCTTTCATTTTTTGTCCACAAAAATGGCAGTGAATACCTTTGCTTCGACAAGGGATTAGCATTTGGGGTTATCTTGAAGGAAACACGTAGCACTCTATTGCTTTATGCTCTTAAGCTCTAGGGAGTTTAACCAAAAGAATGTTTTGTTGAAAAACACCACAAATAAATAAGTAAATATTTTTCACTGGAGCTTCTTAAAAACTCCATGGATACAGAAGACCGCTATGTGCCCTCAAGAAGCAAGCAATAATTTCACTGCAGCAGTAAAAGAGAGTAATGCTCTTTGAGACCATGGCACCTCTTATTCCAAACTCATTTTCTCACAGAACCAGATCTTCTAAGGAATATCCCTCTGAGGTCAAACTTGCACTAGAGAAAATCTTGGCCAGCAGAACTGTGCTGTTCCATGTGGATTCTATCTTCTGACTCAGTAACACATTGAAATAACTTTTATTATGCAACATTTGCACAAAAGCCTAACATCCACATGGAGATGGTAAAATGTGAGGCAGAGAACAGTGACTCCATTTCAGGTCATACAGAGTGACAAATTTAAACCTTGGTGGGATATTTACTGACAGAACTGAGTTAAGAGGTCACGACTGCTATGTACTGCCAATGTCAAAGATTAGAGGTTAGCCACTAACAGCAATCTTGAGGATGACTGACAGTAATTGCAGCATGTCACAGTAAGGAGAATATGCCAGATGAAAAAGGATCAAGTCAGGTAGACTGCCCCTGAAACAGATTGAAATGTCGGTGAATCTGTCATGTGCTCTTTGAGACTTCTACTTTCATTATGATGCTAATTTGCTAAGAATGGGCTACTTCCTATTTTTTTCTTATTGCACATTATCAACAGTCATTCAAATGATTATCATAAATTAATAGTTTTTCTTCTACACACTGACTAGAAGTATATATGGATCTAATCTCTCTTAGAATTCTAGATATACACACCATGGTCACGTGGACAACTGTTCTCACCATTTATACAAATCACAAGCACTTTGGTCCAGTAAAGGTAAAGTAAATAAGAGCACCACTTAAGTGACTTTTTTTCTTTCTTCATTAACTTCATTATTTTGCTTGACTGCAAAACAGAAATCTGCTTATAGGTATATAGCCATACTTTGATAAGATCATTTGTAATTTGATTTAAATATTTCTAGACTAGCTTCTCCTGTCTGACAATATTTCACTAAAATGGAGTGCACATTAAAAGTAATTCCTGAGAGCAATACATCAGAATATATTCTAAACATAGCAAGACACTAGTAGCACACTGCCCTAACTCAAAAGCTATGTTAAAAACTTTGTTCAAACTTTGAGTCACTGAATGTCCAACAAGAAAATTCAGCTACTGAAGAGAAAACACAGAATTGATGAAGGCATGGTGGTGGATACCACTTCCCTTGAATTTCCAGGTGGATTAATACAGGATATAGGCTTCTCCTGAAGTGTTCTTCCTTCCCACTGCACAATGGGTGCTGCAATACTGGTGCCGACACATCACATAAAGATAAATTCCTTGGTAAAAATGGTGCTAAAATCACTATGTCAGAACACTTTATAAGCTCGTCCAAGATCAGCTCATTTCTTCAGTTTCTCACAGTAGGAAAATATTTGCTTCTTTCTTGATTGAAAGAGCAAAATCTAAGCCTAAACCAGCTTTTATTTCTACTGAAGAAAAATCTGATCACATTTCATCTTTGGACATTTATTAACATTCCATAACTGTTTCCTAACAAACATTAACATTTTTTCAATAGTGTTTGAAATTCTTGTTGGTGATGAAGATCCAAATTTTTTCATGAGAAATTTCTGATGCTTGAAAAGGATTAGTCCTTTTGTGAAGTATGAAACTTTTGTAAGGTATGGAAAGGTCATCCTGGCTACATGGGATTTTTTTTAACATAACCTATGTTTGACATCCAGTTTAATCATGTCAGCTAGAGTTTTCTTATGAACACCAAAGTAAGAAAATTCAATTCTAAATTAGACAGCTACAAATTAGACAAATATTAGATAAGTAAAACAAATGTTCTATAATGCAATATGCAAAAATAATAATGCAAAAAAAAAAAAAGCGCATTTAAAACCCAAAAGATAACAGTTGCAAAACAGATGTAGATGTATCCCATGGGTGCACAATATTTCTTTTTAGTTTTACAAAACACTGCTGAGAAGAATAGAGCTTCACACAATGTAAAGGAAGGTAAAAAAAATTCTTCTGTTGTCGAGGAAGAATACGAAGAGAACACAAAAAGACAAAGTAGGGAAAACATCTATATTAACGATTTAACCGATTTTATTCATCTGCCAAGGGCTGAAAAAATCATAATAGTGCACTTAATTGAGAAGCTCTTCTGCACAATGACTTCTCTTGAAACTTCTACTTGGTGAGTCTTCCTGAGTTTCCCACCTACTATGTCACCCAGTAAATGCCAAAAATATTGATGTAGAAGAGATCCTCTTTTACTTACAACAGAAAATGAAAGCTGCACTGTATCGATAGCAGGAAAGCAGTTTTGGTGATAAGACAAAATAGAGGAAACAAAAAACAAATGGTGTTAATTCCCCCACCTCAGCACAACAAAAGACTTCTTTTACTCTTGTTCAGTCAGCTCTAAAGTAAAATATTTCCTGTGATTTAACAAAGTTTCAATTGATTCAGATAACAAATTAAGGTAGAGCCAAGGCCATTGGTTTAAGAACAAAGGATCTAGTGTGAAATAGCAAGATTTGTAATTCAGCATGTAGACATCTGACTAAACTTGCTCTCAAGTAAAGATTTGCAAAGCACTAACATGAGCAAATGAGAAAACTTACTCCACTTTCAGAGCTATTGTTTACATTTTAATTTCCACTGTAAAATTTATCTTAATTACAGCAGAGAACTGCACTGAATTAAATCATGATAGTAATAAACCCCATTTTTTTCTGCTTTGTTACCTGTCGCTAGCACAGTTACTTGTTGCTGTCCAGTCATGTTGAGGGTTGACTAGGATGCCCCAAGAGAGAAATACAGAGGTTGGGGTGAGAGTGCCAACTACCAGCTGCAGAGGCTTTTGTGTCTTGTTCCGACCTACATAAGAAACATATAAAGTTAATTTCTCTCTCCTGCATTATGTAGAGGAAAGTTTTTGCAATTGGATAATTAAATAAATGAAGATCTAGGTCTCTTGTAAGCTTGAAGGGAAAGGTACAACAGTTCTCTGTTTTTCATGGTCACTATTTCTAAAATATGATTTACAAAAATGGCAGAGAAGTGTCCATGGTCACTTTTTCAACCTAATGTTCCACTTAAACCTAATTTTTGAAAATGAACATTTGGTGGTTTAGATATGCTTACTATAAGAATAAGCTATAGGCAGATTAAATTAAAACCTCTGGCTATCTTGGACTATATCACAGAAGACATGGCAGAGTCCAGGACATTATAAAGTCTCAGTGGATGTAACAAAAATAGTAATTTCTTGGCAGTTTTCTCAGTAACACTGCAAATATGTCCACACATAATAAATATTTTCTAGAGCATTCTTAAGAGTAAAATGAAACCTACAAAAGTTCTTTTGCTTTTAACCGCAGGCAGATCTGAGCCAGTGTCTGTATCAGTGGGATTTTTCTCTTTTGGTTACCTACTATATTGAAATCAGCTTCTGCATGATACTGAACTTCAGCTTTGCTCTGTATGAAGGAATACAATTCTTGTGTGGAGAAAGAACTTATTTTGAAGAAAGTTTAAAAGTTAATAGGTGGAAATGAACAAATGATCCAGAGAACCTCTTTTGAACCTGCAGTTTATGGACTGCTACGGGCCCAAGGAGAATCTCTGGTGTTTGAAAGATGATCAACTATAGGAAATTGATATATTATTTACATCACATTACATACTTCAAAAATCTAAAGGATCTGTACCTCCTCAAAATGTACAGGTGACCAACATCTCTTGGAAGTTCATAAGCTACTGATCTAGAGGGTTTATTTCTCACTATTGTGAACCAGATTTCACTAACTTTCTCCTCATGCCTTTCGAACTCTATTATTTCTTCGCTTAACAAGCCCCAGTGACAGTCTGATTCGTATTTTCAACCACTATATGTGTGTACATTTAGAAATGTTAACCATGTTGGTTTTTACTTTGTTGATGATGAGTATGTTGCTACAAAACACACATTAACAAGCAACATATATATGTTGCATTTGAAAGGTAAATTACTTTCCAAAATCTTTCCAGACATACCGTGTTATACCTGGCCAAGAGCAAGAAAAAACTAATCCCAAGCATTACAAGGAACTAGGAAAAAATATCATATAAAGATCATAGAATAATTTGGGTTGGAAGGGACCTTTAAAGACCATCTAGTCCAAGTCCTCTGCCATGAGCAGGGACATCTTCAACTGGACCAGGTTTCTCAGAGCCCTGACCCACCTGACCTTGAGTGCTTCCAGGGACAGGTCATTAGTTTATTTTTTGCAACAGTCCAGTGATCCTGAAAGAAGTCTCCATATTAAAGTACAGAATTAAGTCTCCTTTTTAAAGTAAGGAATTCAGAACTAACAATATTAATGACATGATTAAGGTCATATAGAAAGACTTTGAAACAGGTCAGAATAAAATTCAGATTTCTACTCTGCTGTGTATAGTTTCAACTGGAAATATCCCTCTTTCCGTAACTCCTTGCATCAGCAAACTTAGTAGTGGTATTGATATAGAGACAGACAGACAGACAGACAGACAGGCACACACTACCATTTTCCAATGAGAAATGAAGAGCATTACCATGTCTATGGATGAAGGAACCCTTACTTGTAGTTTGGGAAGAATAACTTTAATGTCTTTAAATATCAGAAATTAGTGTTCTAAATTTCAATTTTCATTTGTAAGAACTTTATGCAAAAAACCTTTAGGTACATCTTCATGTTTTGAACACCATATGTGTGACTAGTTACTGACTAGGAATTACTGTCCTACATTTTACCTTTCCACATATGGAATTTGTGCATCCCAGTCAGATGAATACAGGTAGAAATACCTTTGCAGAGAAACACAGTAAAAGGTTCTGTTTTCTTTCAAATATTTTAAGAAAGAGATGCAGTAATATTAAAATACCTGAACAAGACTTCTTGTTATTTGAAACACGTGCTGGTCTTACTGAAACCAAGTACCGCGGCTCTGCATCTGCAAATGAATAAAAGAGCAATTAGTACAGACATGCTATTTATTTGAAAAAGAGATTAATCTGAAATTAATAAGAAAAAGTCAAATAGTCAGTGAATGCTTGACACGTTATCCAATCTTCATGATCTTTAGGCCGTTTTTTTTAAAATTTCTTGAGTTCAAAATAATAAATGCTTCCATTAAAACAAGGTTGAGATGTTTATTTTAGTTTGGGGAATTCCTCTTCAGAAATAAGATTTTACCTATGTCTTAAAACCAGATGTCAGAGATTTCTGCCCTTCTTAATTATTTAAAACCAATTTTCTCTGAACTGCAACATGAGAGAAGTTGTCATAGGAGATTCCAGCAAGATATCCATGGGCAGAATTTGGCTCACCATATACTGACCAAAATTATTTTTACTATAGCTTTTAGAAAACAGGATTACTCTTTATAAAATTCTTATTCTTGTTTAGATCCATTTACCTAAAAGTATAACTACAGATGAGAGACTGAATTTCCTGCATATTTCAGTGTAACAGGCACCTTGAATTCTACCAATTGAACAGAACCACTAAGAAATCACTCAATTTTCTCTTACACTCAGATTTCTGTAAAGAGAGAGAAAGGAAAAGCAGTACCAAAAAAATTCCAAAGCTTGATGTACTACTGAAAGGCTCTGCCAGTGGCAGGAGAAACCCCTTTAACTTAACTTCGCTGATTCTACGCATCTAAATCACTGGAAACCCATACTATGGGTGTACTTTAATTGTTTAATTATTCTTTTTAAATGGGATTCATCTGCACCCAATAGCCAAGATAAGCATTCAAAACAGCTGTTCAAAACAGTGTGGAAAAAAGAATTAGTTAAAAAAAAATGAACTCCAAAGTGCAAATACATCTTCATTTACAAAAAATGTTTTTTAATATTTGGAGGGGTACACAAGTGTGGGACCTGTGTAACCATCTGGACATTTTTTGTATTGAGACTGAAAACTAGAAATAAGCAACACTTTAAAATAATTTTGTTTCCCTCTGTTTTAAACCCAGTTTTCTGCTCTGCATTTATGCCCACTTGTGAGACTGTTATAACTCTCATAAAGTATTCAACAGGATTATTTTAAAGCATGACCTTGAAAGTTTGAGAACTACAAAGCCAGTCTTTAAAAATTTATGAGTTTATCAGTAAAATGTCCAAGGATTGTGAAAGAAACTTATTCAAATATTTTGAAACATTTTTTCCCTGCTCCATAAATGGAAAAATTAATTCTGTCTGAAATCTGAAATTACTTGTGTAGCAGTATAGAAATAGATTAACTGCTAAACAAAATTTGGCAATAAATAAAGACTGTTAATGCCTCACTGGACATCTCAGCTACAAAACCTGGCAGTTTTCAGGATTCATTAGTTCTAGCAGGTGTTTTTGTTCTGTAACAAATTTATGGAAATATTTTGTGTTAAGTGCTGTTCATTAAGCTTTATTTTGGTGGATTTAACAAATGTTGCCTTACGAAAGAATACAACACATTCCCATTTTGCAGAGAATTCATGTCTCTTCTGACTGTAATACAACCTACAAAAGGAAGTATTTAGGAAAACAGGCTGAGACTAGATGCTGAGAGAGTGCTGTTCTAGAAAGGGCAGGTTTAAAAAGTACCACTTCTTTAGAACCACTGAATTTAAGACAATATTATGAAAATTATAACTGAAATCAGAATATGAAATTGTTAAACAAGTCCGTTCAATAGCTGGGATACAACAATAAACTTCTGTTCTCTACTTAACAAAAGATGTATCTTAATTTAGAAATATGATTCCATTCCTGAGCAGAACCACCCATGCTACTATAGAGGTGTTAAGAGTAGAGCAACTGTAATTTAAGTTAAATCCACTGGTTTGATGCACAGTATCAAAGCATTCTGCATGGACTGGAGGACACGTGCCTTGACATGCTTTTATTCTGGGCAGATATACATTCTATATCCAAGGCATCTGAATTTAAAAAATGCAGAGAGCATTTTCAATATCATATAATGAGCCCTGACTTATTAGAAATGGGAGTTCTTTCTTAGTCTTCCACTGCAATTCAACATTTCTTTTCGTAAGTTCAGAGGACTACTGAGTTTTCACACTGATTCAGTCTTCTTGCTGAGAAATATGACTATCAGTTATCATCACAATGCTGAAATCATCTGATGCTACTATGACTCAATTCATTTCCACAGTGTTAAAACATTGCCTCGCCCATGTATTAAATTCTGTCAAGTTACAGGAAATGTTTCACGATAATCTGTGTTCTTCTATGATGCCTATATATTCATAATCCATTCCACAGATCCATGTCTATAAGAAGCAGGAATCTTAGGGACAGGTGAGTAAAACAAGAAAATAAAATGAAAATTCTGTGAAATATCAGAACTTAAATAAAACCATAAGTTACCTTGCAGTAATTCATCTTAATGCTTAAGAGATAAATTGCTGAAATAAGAGGTAGGTAGGAAAATGTGACTCTCAGTCATAAAAATATGGGTGTTTGACTGGATGTAATTATGATTCACAGAATATATCAACTATTTACTTGAAAATATATTTAAGAAGAGAAGCTCATCTGAAAAATAAAATTATAACCTCAAGTAAAAGCAAACTACACCACAATGTACAGACAATCCTGTTTGCAACTGAATATTCCTTATTTTCTTTGAACTGTATTTAGTAAGAAAAGGGTAGTTACATAATTAAGATCAACATTGAAACGTCTGGACACAGATGCATGAACCCAACATCTGCGTCCAAAAATCATTTCAACATTAATCAGGATATAACAGAGACATACACGATAAAGATGCAAGATATAGATCTACCTGTCTCTCATCTGTGAGGACCCACAATCTCATAAATGAAGGATCCCTACAAAACAATGCAAGCTGTAACAAGTTAAGTTTGAAATACATTTGCAGAGTTGCTATGAAAATCTTAGTAGCTCCTTGATGCCACAAGGATAACATCTTGTGGTAACACATTCTTGGAGGGATGCTACTCTAAGACCACTTGTTTGGACCTATTACTGTCTAATCTCCTTTATTAAGGCTAGAACAACAAAAACTTTGTCTAAGAGCTCCTTTCAGATCAGAAATAAAGCCCAAATAGTGACCACCTTCAATTCTTTAACCACAAAATTCTCTAGGAAAATGCCCACATATACCAGAGAAGTGCTACTTGATAAATCCATGCCTAATTCTTAGTGGTGTAATTCCCAAAACATGTGATATCATATCAATAAATAAAATTATTAAAAGAAAAAAAGCTTCTATTACCCACCTTAACAGCTTATGAAGATGACCAGAATGCAACAAAAATACATGCCACTGACATATCAGATTAACATAGGAGAGCACTTACTTCCACTTGCCATGAGCTAGGCCTTCAAATCAGTGGCAGCAGGCAACTAACACATACTACAAAATGCTAGGAAATTCTGCTTTTGTTCAAGCACACTATTCAGGGCCCAGCCAGTATGCACTTGAAAGCAAAACAATGTAAGAATGAACTGACTGATGAACTTGGAATGAATCTTAAAACGTGTTACAAATGTAGCATTAGAATTCATAGACCACTGGATTCAGAAATCATAACAAAGTATTTTTTGGCTTCAGGCTGCAAATCCTTAATGGGTAATTAGGGGTTGCTAAAGATTTACCATGGGATGCTGCTAAGGGCAAAGGCAGAGGAAGAGGAGGATGAAAAGTATTGTAGTGTAACAAGCATGGGAAAAGACACAGAAGTGGGACAGAGGCTGGCATGATTGAACCCACTACTGATCAATGCACTTGTCTAGAGGAAGGGGCATCTGCTGAGCTCCTCCAGGTCCTCCCTTCCACTAGGCTCAGCTAATATTAGCAACGAGAATCTGCTTTCTGGTAAGTTAGCAGGAGGCAACATAATTCTGAATTAACATTCACATTATTTGGCATCTTGAAAAGCATGTAGCTAATACATCTGCAAATTTCTAGTATTTGATCAGATATAAGAAACTGCACAGCAAGATCTTTTAGCTAAGCACTGCTCTAGCACAGATCCCTGAATTACACTTTTTAAAATGTGTTCAAGTTGGTACTAGAATACTTTCATATATATACATAAACACACAATTCACCCACCACTTATTGGGGTTGTTACAAAGCAGGATTACCAATACATTCTCCTCTTACACTGTACAATCTTGCTCAAGAAAAGGAAAAGTAAAAGCATTGCCCAACTTTGAGCTGGTTTTAGAAACTGAAAGGGAAATTAACTTTGTTCACTCTGTTAAGTAATTGCTGTTCATTCTTACAACACTTTCCTGTCTCCACCCAATTTTTTGAGTTTCTCCAACAGTATCAACAATTTCTAGGAGGCTGGCTTGCAATCTTCCTAGCCAAGTTAGAAAAGACTAACACAGATTTCTTAAGCAAATACTCCTTCCTTATGAGCCAGGAAGACTGAAAAAATTATGATCAAGGTTTAAGTCAAGCCCAGAGTTTTGGATGGGTCTATTCACCCTTTCATTAGTCTAGCTGAATTAATATCTTGATATCTTTTGACACTGTCTGAATAGCTTTCATGACCAATAATAATGTTGTTTACTCTCAGGTAAGCACACAAAGTATGCTCAGCACAAAACACATCTGGTGTCCTGATAAAGAGGCATAAATCTTGGAAACAAACTTTGCTGCTGCCTTGTCATTGTCATTTACCCTTCAAAATGATTCAGATCTTTCTACTAGGGTATGAAGCTGCTCAAGACTTGTTGCCAGCATAAACTCATCACAAGTTTAGGAAATCCAATAGAATCCTTTTCTTTTTGCACATGCCCCTCTGCAGGCAGATCCCAATTTATGGATAATGTTAGCAATTGCTGCCTCAGTTACTATATAACTTGCAAAACAAAGGCAAAACAGATATTTTAAGATAAGAATCACTGCAGTGAGGTGCTGAATATTTTAATGGATGAAACGCAGGTGAATGTCACACTTTGTACAAAGCCATGTATCATTCCTGAAAATCCTAGGAAATGTCATATCCTTATAAATTTCTTTAAAAATATATGCACCTATAGACACATAATTTTATAAATTAATACATCTGCTGACTTCAAGCTTCCTATTAACAGGATCATAAGCGGTGTGTGATCCAGCAGAAAAGCTGACAATAAATTTCATTTTAATCTACAATGGCTGGGTTGGAAATATGGAATTTTAGGGCCTTAGAAATATATATTGTGTATATTGTGTCATCCTCCATATTCCAGTTCCAACTGGGGACAATTATCCCAAACAGAATACTGATTATGCTGTTCCATTAACAAAACCAGGGATCCAGAGCTAAATCAAGGAAATGTGTAAATGTCCGCAAGGCACTTCATTCTATCTTGCAGAGCTATACTCTGCTTGAAAGGACAAATTATATCTTAAGGGATTGATGCATTTTAGGAAGTGAAGAATGACTTATTTGTGAAGTCTGTGTGTTTTCTTACATTGGCCTAATAGACAAATTAATGAAATTTTTTTTTTTTTGAGTAGGGTCTATGGCTGATTGCATATATGTATGTTTTTTCCTTAAAACTCTTCACAGAATAAACAATTTTAATACTACTAGAACCAGATCCACTTTCATGGATCTTCCATTCTCCTGGATCTAATCACTCTCTCAGGAGATTATATTCCACAGCAATGTTCCTTAATGCATTAGAAAAACATCCCTTTTAGAGACTAACAAATGCCCTTAAATCTCCATTTCTAATCTTTACCTTCCAGCTACAAACCAATTTAAGGCTGTGATCAGAGTCCCTAAATTGACTGGGAAAGGTATTCTCTTTGCATGAACCATTAAAACTGACAAGAAAGGAGGAAACATTAAATTGTATTAGTCTTGGTCTAAATAGACCACATTGACTTTTCATATTCGGGAACCACTTCCTCCACATCCTTTCCAGTAAAAGCCTCACCTACCACTGTTCAGGGAAGCTTGTAAACTTACCTGATTTCTGTAAAATTCAGATAAGTCAAAGCATGAGAGGACCAAGAAGGAGTTCTCAGGGCAAAAATGAATGTTTTTTGTACAAACCTAGTTGTTCTGACTCTGGAAAAAGGTGTGGAACCCACTGAAGAGCATTTCAGAGTGTGCAGTGGCACTTGGATCACTAGAATATCTAGAACATGGGATAGACAACGTTGAGTGTGAAATTTAAAAAAAATACATTGTTCTAATATGAAGATAACATACTAGGCCAACTTCATCACATATGAGATGTACTAGGAGTACAAAGATAATCTAAGATTTTTCAGCAATATGGTCATGGGTGGTTATATCTTCGGCACATTCTTGAGAGTATTTTTATTGTCCCTCTACAACAACTTGCTTTTTCTAAAATCAACATAAAGTGTATGCTAGAGCTGAGGTCTCTGGCTGCCACAATAAAACTTAATCATTGTTCCTAGAACTAAGAACCATTCTGCAGTTCTTCCAGTTTCTGCCAACAACTGATCCCTAAATATGGTGGGGAGGAGGGAGTGTGCTAGCAATCATCTCTGTCTTCATTTCTGCCACACAAGTCACTCTAAAATAGAGCCAAAAGCACAACTGATGTTTATTGCTTTAGCTCGTGTTCCATACACATTTGGAAAGCATAATCAAAGCTGCACTTTAATGCTGTGTTTAATATTTGTGAAATGGGAAAGATTATGCACTCTCTGCTTCCAATAAACAAGTCCCCAAGGCATAAAATCTAACCCTAAATCTCCTAACTAAAAGCAACAGCTCCAATAATGTACTGGTAATTGCCTTAAATAAACCTTTGCAACTTGAAGAACATATTGCTGATAACTTCTTTTACTCCTGTCTTTTCAAAGATGACATTTTCTGAAGGTTGGAAACGCTTGTCTTGGTATCTATATTACGTTGCATTTTGCATGTTTAGTTACTGGACACTCAGATGTCACAAGCATAGACTTATTGTCACAAAGAAACTGACAATTTCTATAAGCATGAGGGAGATAAAATTTTGAAGTTATTCTCCTTTGAAATAATCATAAAGGAAGAGTATTCCTCAACATTTTTGCTCTTCCCTCTCCAGATACCCTACAGAAAATGGATATGCATGTGGCTAGTGCTCTGATGTGCTTTAGAACTAAGAAGGTTCCTAGTTTCCAGCCATTAACTACTACAGTTAAAGCTACAAAATACCAATATACCTTAAATTCCAGGTAAACCCGAGCTTTCAGTTTTCAGTATCGCAACACATTGAGTATTAAAGCTATGCTTAAATAGGAAGTGCAAACAATCTACACATGATATTACATTCAGTCCTTTTTTTTTGCTCTTTCCTAAGATCTCAGAGTACCTGAAAAATATTAATGCTCACTACTCATGCAACAGGCATTGTAATGCACAATATACTACAGAAATTCCTGTACATCATTCTTAGTGAACTGATTCAAAAGTTACACATAGGATGAATCAGATAAACCAGACCCAGCTTAAGTCATGGTTATGAAGCCAAACATTGGATTGGTGATAGAATTACAAAGAGATCCCAGGAGTACCAACTCATGAAAAGGAATGTTAACCTTTGCCACAGTGATCCTATCAGTTTCTAATATCTTAACTATTCTGTGTCTAACATCTTATTTTTTCATTTTTTATTCTGCAGTTTTTAGCCTGCAACAGACACCCACAATGGCCTTAACTGACCACATCAAAAAGATGGCAATTATTACTTCTATGCTCATGCATCCTTTCCTCCCCCTCATTTTACACCAAGATCACCATCATTACAATGATGAGGGTAAATTGATTCATTTCAGGCTAGAAAAGCTTAAAGAAAGCAACAGGAGAATCCTTAGGGATTGAACAGATTTCTCAAAAGGTCAAATCCTGATAAATCAATGTGTTAATAACTTATTCTTCCTCCTCCCTAATCCAGATAACAGAATATAACGTTTTTGACATGGCTTAATCTCTTCCATAAAACAGCTCATGGAATTCCGTCTGACATGGAAGTTAGAGGTTAATCCATAACATGTAGTACTGGAGTAGATCCCCACAATAAGAGGCATCATTTTGATATGAATGTTTCTGTCAAAAGGAATCAACCACACAATTCTCAAGACTGTTCCACTGCATCTTCTACTATTTGTTAAAAACATGTACATCTCCCTTACATTCTACTTTACAGCTGCAACCTTAGGCAAATCATCCCATTTGATCCGTGATGTGGTCAGTATAGCACAGTCTCTCAGTAAAACGAAAATCGCCAAAACAAATACCAGTAAGCAAACTTTTCCAAACAACAACTAGTTGTTCTCCTTGAGGGATCTCCTAATTACACTTTCAACTGAAATTCTTGACAGCAACCTTAAACAAACACAAAGAAACCCTGAGCAACAACACAATAAAACAGAAAATTAGGCAAACAAAATGTTCATATTCTCCTCAATCTCTTCCCATAATTCATTACAACAACAGCATGCAATGCAAATATGTCTTACCAAGTTCTGTTACATAGTTTTTTCCTTCCGAAGGTAAAGGAATGTACTGATTAGAAAGGAAGCTGCTTCCATAACCCAGGACAAAACCTTCTAGTTTGGTGCTTTGACTTGGTCGAAGATACCTCATGCAAACGGTGTCATCTGTTGCATTGATCTGAACCTTCAGACTCTGCCTTTTCACTGGGGAAAGAGTAAAAAAGAGGAGATCAGAATGCATTATCTAGCAATCATATATTCAGTAATGGAACATGACAATATAGCAATATAGGGCTGTTTAATTTGCTAATAGCATGCAACTGAAAAATTTCTTACAGGTGATGTCTCCTGGAAACCCAGTGTATTTAAAAAAGTGAACTAACAGGCATGTAAAAAAGTGATTGCCAACATAACTGTTTTTCCACTAGTTTAGCATTATCATTTGCTTTAACATTGACAATTGCAGTAGTAAAACCATGCATGAAGTAGGTGGAAAAAATGCAAGTATTTTTTCCTTTAAATGCAAGAGTTATAGTAGTATTAGTCATATATAGGATCCATAGGTGAAAAAAGTGCAAGGTTTTGGTTTGATTTTTTTTGCTTGTTAGTAGAAAATATGAAGTTGTAAAATTAAGTTAATCAGTTAATCACACTCAAAAATTATGGTAGAGGATAAACAGTAACTAGATCCAAATAAAACTTCGACATTTTTTTCCCCCTATGTTGGGCTGGAAATGTAATTTTGTATTTGGAATTACACCAGGACACCTAACTAACATAAATACTTTACTCAAAACTACGAAGAAACTCTTTTTAAACATTCATTTTTATGCTTTCCAGGGGAACAGCACATAAAGTAAGAAACATCTTGTATATCCATCTGCAAAAATTTAACTTGCAGCAACAGAGAATGACTTCACAACAGAATTACGAACTTTTTAGGCTACAAGTTGGTGTTTTGGCTTCTTCTTGTTGGGGTAAGGGAGAATTGGCTTTTCCCTTTTCCTTCCTTGGTATGTACAATTTTAATATTCCCTTGTCACAGTTAGGCCTATCATATTTTCAGAACTGTTGAATTGCTGGCTTTCCCCCAAACTTACAACACCAGCACCGGACTAGTACATTTTGGGTTATTATTTCTCTTCCCATTCTCAAAATATAAATTTTTATCCCCAACAGATTTTCAGGCATCTGTCCAATCATGAGGGCTGAAATTAAATTATCAGGAAAAACCAGAACTTTGCAGACAATCATTTTACTTCAGGAACTGAAGAAAAACAATGAGATAAATGATACATTGTTGAATAATAGTGCAGAGCAATACTAAACTTCTTTCTTTCTTTCTTTCTTTCTTTCTTTCTTTCTTTCTTTCTTTCTTTCTTTCTTTCTTTCTTTCTTTTCTTTCTTTTCTTTCTTTTCTTTCTTTCTTTCTCTCTCTCTCTCTTTCTCTCTTTCTTTCTTTCTTTCTCTCTCTCTCTCTCTTTCTCTCTCTTTCTCTCTTTCTCTCAGTAATTGAAGACCAATATTCAAAGTTCCTCAAGACAACTACATACTGATTCTCTGGTATCACCCCAACATACCCTGCTTTTTTTTAGAGACATTCTAATGACTAGAGTTGCCAAGGGACCAAAACCCTCACTTTGTTTTAGTAGATGATTTGAGCATCTGCAGTCATCTGCACACAGAATGTAAAGCCTTAAGCCAACTCTTTATGCCTCTTCCCTTTATAGAAAGAAGTGTACAAGTAAAACTGATGGAAAACATCTGCCTCCCTTCCTTTATCTAAAGACTGATCAAGAGAAATCATTCAGCCAGGAAACTGTCACAATTTTCCAAAGGCAACTCTGCCAGGTTCCAGAAGACTGCAAGGCTTCTAGAAAACTGGTTCTCTGGCATTTTCAGCAGTGCAATACCTTCAGGGGGAAAAGGGCGGCAGTTGCTTCCTAATCTCTGTGATATCCTAACTCATTTATTTTCACTACACAAGACAGTTGCAGATGTGCAACTCTGAATATTGACAGGGCTCCAGATAGCACAAACCAGGAATAAAACACAACAGACTTCAAATTATTCTAATGAGCTTCGTAAAGACACTTAATAAAAAGTGGTAACAAAGTTTAGGATTATTATCTCTGATTGACAGTGAGCTACATCTGTTTAAATTATGGAGTCTTCAAAACCCTAACTTTAGAGAGTTGAACATTATTGAAATTATGGTCTCCTGGTCTCTATTGAGTATTCATGTCTAAGAATAAAGTAAGACTTACAGTACTTAATTCAAATATGGTAATTTGATTTCCATAATAAATTTCTTAATCAGTCTCAAAACTGAATTTACAAAAAAAATTAGTAAAGATCTATTTAATTTTAAATTTACAATTATTTCAACCTTTTTTCCCCTCACAATTGTATCTACATATCTCTCAATCAAACTTTACATCAATTTGAAGACTTAATTCTATATCAAGATTAAATTGAACTGGGTCTGATTTCAGTTACATAGATAGCATTGCTTATTCATAAGCAGTCAATTATAGTGACCAAGTGTCTTGATTTTATTAAAGTCTTAAAACTCTCAGTGAGGTTTCTACAATTAGAAAGTTTAAACAGGATCCCAAAACAGTAGTAGCTTTGAGATAAGAACGTTTAGAACTCTTTTTTATAGCTAGCATATCAAAACCACCAAGAGAGCTTTTAAAATCAAAGACAGTTCTAGCAGAAAATAAACAGGAATCATGTATTTTTAAAAAGAGACAACAAGGCAGAAAAGAAGAAAAGGAGACAAATTTGAAATTTAAAAAAATAAATCCTTGTCCTCACTGCCCTGTCTTGACAGGGCAGGTCCTTTTCCTCTAATTTACTTTTAAGTACAGTGATGGCCTGCATGGCAACAAATATTGCAGAGTCCCTGTAGAGTTTAGGAAAAAACCATTAGGAAAAAATTCTTTAGGTTGGAAAAGACCATCAAGACCATCAACTTCAACCGTAAACCCAGCCCTGTCAAGTCCACAACTAAATCATGTCCCCTACTGCGACATCTACACACATTTTAAATACCTCCAGGGATGGTGACCCAAACCTGGTCAGTCTGTTCCAATGATTCATGACCCTTTTGGTGAAGATATTTTTCCTAATATCCAATCTAAACCTCCCCTGGCACAACTTGAGGCCATTTGCCCTTGTCCTGTCACCTGCTACTTGGGAGAAGAGGCTGACGCCCACTTGGCCTCTACACCCTCCTTTCAGGTAGTTGTAGAGAGAGATAAGGTTACCCCTGAGCCTCCTTTTCTCCAGCTCCCTCAGCTCCTCGTCATAAGACTTTGGCTCTAGACCCTTCACCAGTTTTGTGGCCCTTCTCTGGACGTGCTTCAGCTCCTCAACATCTTTCTTGCAGAGACGGACCCAAAATTTAATATAGGATTTGGAGTGCAGCCTCACCAGTGCCGAGTACAGGGGGGTGACCACTGCCTTGGTCCTGCTGGCCACACTATTGCTAATCCAGGCCAGGCTTCCACTGGCCTTCTTGGCCACCTGGGCACACCTTGGCTCATGTTCAGCTGCTGGCGACCAGCACACCCAGGTCCTTTCTCACCAGGCAGCTTTGGGTTATCATGAGCCAGATGCAGGATCCAGCATTTGGCCTTGTTGAAGGTACACAATATCCACAGCCTTTCCCTCATCCAGTAAGTGAGTGACCTTGTCATAAGAGGAGATCAGGTTAGGCAAGCAGGAGCTGTCTTTCCTAAAGCCTGACCCAAAGAGCAGCAAAGAGCAAGGCAGACAAACCTCCCTCACTTTAACTTAGCTGCATGTTTTTCAGGGAAAATAACTGCTAAAGCAACAACACAGATGCCACACTTCATATGACTAAACCACATTCCTATTCATGGGCTGTGTGCATTCCAGAACCACTGAAAATGAGGGATGAATATTAACTGGTAAAACAATAAATGACCAGTTTCTGGAAGCGTTTCTGGAGCAACCAAGGACAAGGAGAGCTCAATCCTACGTGCTGCACAGACACTGTCAATCTAGTCAAGAGAGGGCCAGCCTGGAGCAACATGAATATAAGGACTTCACATAAATTAGCTTGGCAAATTGGGACTGCCCCCAGGAGCACATTAACAATATAGATTTCACTTGTGTTGATCTCAGTGTTTTGAACAATTACTCAGGAAAGCATTCTCATTCTGAGTAATATGTCTCTTTTAGTCACCACTCAGATAAACATTCATGAAATATGATTGAATGGACAAGGGAAGTAATAGGAACTTAATGGTTATCATACTGTGATAAGAATCTATTTGATTTTGAGAAAATAATTTTGTCGAATTAGGGTTTCAGGAGACCTTTTTTCTCTGCATCTCCTTGACAAAAGACTTGAACGATAAACTAGATGCCCTCTAATTCCATTCATTTGTGTCAGTTTTTGGCATTTCTTAGTGAAACTCTGGTCTTAAGTATTTGCATTTATAGTGTAATTCTTTTATATTGAGACCATTTCCAAATGGCAGATTCTGAGATCCATAGCTACCTCTGACACACAATCTTTCCCTCCACGCTTGCCAACAGAAATTCCAAACTGATCTGCAAGTATTCTCTTCAACAAAAGTCAGGTGATGGCCAAGATCGGCAGGAGAAACTGTGCAAAGCACATCTGAAGTAAAAGCACTGCGTTAAGTGCATCAGAGCACTTGCAGTGCTGGAATCACTCTAAGGAAAGGACTCTGTCTATACTGGGAGAGAATGAAAGACAGCTTGATGAATCAGCTGCATCATAAGAGAACCAGCCACCACCAACTCTTCAGAAAGAGGAAAAGAGCTACCAATGGCCTGAAGAATCCAGCTGGAAGCACCACAGTTTGGCTAGTTGGAATGCATAGGCAACAGGAGACAAAAGCAAAAAATATTGAAACTTTTAAAAGTCTAGATATTACTTCACTCATATCAGGAGTCTACCACACACTTTAAGTGTGCATGGCATCTTGTGATCAAATACAGTCCTATTTTTTGTTTTGACCCATAGAGTGAAGATCCTTGAACTCTGCCCTACAAAACTAGAGGGTGAATACAGCTGCACTGTATTACAGCAAATTTGGCTTTGTTGCCAGAATTCCATTTGCCTTACATTGAAACTGTTTTGTTTTCCACCGTTTCAAAGATTTTAGGGGGCATGAAGGCAAGACCCAGCACCGCCTCCCAGAGTGCTAGACAAATGAAGTGTGTCTTATGAAAATACATTAGCACCATCTATTTGTAAGCACCACCTCACTTATTCAAATCATTTACAGCAGTGCTTTGATTTTTCCAAATCTGGTGTCATAGTACCACCAGGCACGTTTTCAATGATAATCTAACACTATGAAAATTTTATTTTCTGCTCTTTTATATTTTTGTATTTATTTTGGCTGCCAAACATGGAGAAATATTGGTTGTTTGGCTGCAACACAAATATAGCTTAAAATGGGAAACATTTAAAAATAGTTCTGTTTCTATGTAGTAGAATAAACAAGATGCACTTCTAAAGCAGCCACAACCACAGAATCATGGAATAATTTAGGGTGGAAGGAACTTCTCTAAGTCATCTAGTTCAACTCCCTGCTCAAAGAAGACCTCAAGTTGCTCAGGGCCACATCCAGCTGAGTCTTGAACACCTCCAAGGACAGAGATTCCATAGCATCTCTGGGGTAACCTGTTTCAGTGCTTAGCATACTTCTGCTTAAAAAAAAAAGTCCTAACACCTACCTGGAATTTCCCATATTCCAGTTTGTGCCCAGTGCCTCTTGCCAAATTACTCTGCACTTCTGCAGAAAATCTGTCTTTGTATCCTCCAGTCAGACAGCTGAGGACAATGTTTGATCCTTTCTCATGACACCAAACACTAAAAATATGAAATATGTAGTAGGGAAACTCCTCAATACTGACGTTCAGCTGAAGGTAGTGACGCGAAAGGAAGAGATGCACTGTGAGGGTCCAGGACCAGCCCCATTCCTTCCTGTGCCCTTTCTCACAGCACTCTTTCAAGGTCACTGACACCTTTTCCTCCAGCTGCTGTGCACATTTAGTTTTATTAATGCTAATCAGAAATACGCTGCTCTTTAATGTTATAAATGAAATATATACTTCTGAAAAAAATTTGTTAGAGCGTCTATATGACAAAATTACACAAGTTTTAAAACCACTTTTAAAAATAACCAAGCCTGTGGCTCTGATGGAAAAAGGAACAGATGTTAGACTTCTGAAAACTTCTTTGATATGACTTAAAACAACCTGACCCTGGCTCTTTTTGTGAGATACTGTTTAATTTTTATTTTAAACCTTAGAAAATTCAGCTCCTTTATGTGTCCAGTTAGTAAGCTTAGTTTGGTGTTCAAAGGTAAAAATTTAGTTTAAATAAAATTCAACGTTGAACAATTCAATATTTTTGAAGGATAGGGACAAAACCGAGCCTGTCCATTATTTTCAATGCATAGTGCCCTCTAAAACTCCTTCAAGTTGAATAATTTTTGATAGATAACACTTTTGAAATAAACAGCACACTCCTTGTTAAAATGAAACAGAAGAAAAAATTCCTTGTTAATAAAACAACCTGAAACCCTTATTTCAATTTAGATTATGGATCACTTATTTGTAGTAGGATAAAGCTTAATTTAGATCTGATGTCTTAAGGTTCTCCAGGGCCTTGTTCCCCTGGCTTTACTCTCAAAGCTCCTTGTTTGTTGTTGTTTTTTCCAGACTGGCCTGGCATGTATTTTTCTGGATGTAATTTCACCTGGACAGAGCTGATGACACAGTGACTGCATCTTGCCCAGAAGAGCTGTCTTTCCAGTCCTGGCTCCTTCTCCTGTCCAAGGAAACCTGTCCAAGGCAACTCCACCCAGGCTGCGCTACCAAGAAAACTGTGTCCTGGCCAAAGAACCTGACAGATTCTGCATAAATATATTCAATAAAGGCAAGCAGAAGACTGCAGGGAGCAAGAAAAGTCTCCCAAATTTTCTAGGTGTAACTCTCTTTTTTTAAGCCTTTAAAGATCATCAGCCAATGCAAACTCCGAAAGAGAAATGTGGTCTTTGGACATGGCCTCATACAAGGTGATCATATTTTAGACCTGATCAGCTGAATAAAAGCAGAGACTTTCTTTGACAACAGCTCCTCAGGAGGAAAAGGTCAACAAAACACTAAGAACTTGAGCAGGTGAAGAACTCAAATGCTGTTGGTCTGGCTCTGCCCATAAACTACAAATGTATTGAAGTGATTGGTATTAAAGACAATAGACCTTAATGCAATAGCTTTCTCATAACTCTGTTCATGAGCAGGCAGTGCATTATCACTGCCATTAACCTACTCCGTGGCAGGCAGCGCTTGGCATCACCACTTCCTTAAGCCACTTTTCATTCACGAGTATCAGTGCATTTTTGAAGAATCGAAAATCAAAGGCGTAATGAAAAATACTATCTGGATCTGCAGTCGCCTTTGTTTCTGTGAGGAGACAACACTACACTTTACAATCCAGGATGTTAGCGTTTATTACTGAGTGCACACATAATCTGCTGCATGGGTTACTGTGTACCCAGATTGTAGTGAGGGACTCATTTCTTACAGCCAATTTGGAGTCTGTTCCATACATGTGGTCACCATTTATTACATCATAATACAGAGGGGTTTTTTCCACTGTGTGACTGCTCATCTGGGGATCTTTTCAAACACTTTGTGAGGAATCATTCAAAAGAAGAATATCAAAATAACGATGGCAAGAAAGTATAATTCTACTCTGTTAGAATAAGGCAGCTCCAAATTAACATTAAAAAAAACCCCAAGCAGTAATAAATTGAAATTAGCATGTTTATCTGTGTTAATAGAACAAAATAGGTAGCCATGTACTGAAATCCTCTGTCTGTCATAAGTATTACCTTATCTGCCATAATCCAAGCAGTTGAAAGAGCAAGTCTTTAGCTCAGTATTCTGCACTAACATTGGCTTAGATGGTTTTAAAGCCACCTTTGTTTTATTTCCTTCTGTGAATCAGCACATGGTAATTTTATAAGGACAAAACTGCTTAAACATGTATTTAGACAGCTAGGAGGATTTACAAGCTATACTAACAGAAGAAATTTGAAACCAGCATGTACTTCCAACCCTCTAGTTGTAAATTAATCTATAAGTCTCAGAATCACCAACATGTCTAGGTATGTTTCAAAATTGTTACCTTCCCTATTTTAAATCTGAAGAGATGGATCCCAGTCCTTTCATGCACTAGTTCTCACTTCTAAAAAGATCTCTTATCACTAATAGATAAGTACATAGAGCACTGCAAAACAGACCAACTTGATAAACCCAGGAAAAAAGGCAAAGTCAATGACTAGAGGTACAGAGTCTGTTACCCAGGAAAGAAGCCTGAAAAAACAGGACTCATCAACCTTAGAGGAAAAGTATATGGATAAATATGAAGACAGTATCCAAATATATACGGCAAACAAACAAATTCCTGACGAAAAGCAGTATAAGTAATTTCTGCTCCACATCCATGAAGAGAAGTGACAAACTGTAGCAAGGAAGATACCTGGAAAACAGGCAGTTACACTCTGGAACAAACTGTCTCAGGAATAAGAACAAGGTGGTCAAAATTAGTTCAGGGAAGTCCATTTCAGCCCTGTGTTTCCTTGTAAAAATGAGTATTTTTCCACTTGAAGGCTACTACTTTTGTTCTGCCCATCTAAGTATGCACCATAAAGCCTCAAGGCGGGCTGCCCTCCTCAGTGCTGTGCATGAATTCCAATATCCTACTTCATATCTCTAACACATAGAACGAAAATCCAATAAGGCATGATCTTTTCAGTATATAGATAAGCTTAAAAGAACTGCCAGAGAGAAGCAAGATTAGTTTGTTATGTGGGAACAGAAAAATATCTCAGTGCAATTGATTGAGTAAAGGCAAGACAGAGCATCCAGGAAACTGCAAGCTGTTCCCCCTAACCTCAGTCACCAGGAACAGTCACACTTATGCACATGATGAACAAGAAGGTGATTTGGAACAGCCAGAGCAAATTTACCAAGACCAGGCTGTCTGGCAAAGCCTGCTGCCTTCTATAATGTTATTACTGGGTTTGCATACAATGGAAAAGGGGTGAACACCATTTACTTCAACTTTTGCACAATTTCCACAGGTATCCTTCCTGTCAGACTGGAGAAATGCAGACGGGATGCCTACATTACAGGGTAGATGGAAAACTGGGCTCAAAGAATAGCAGTCAGTGGTTAAAAGTCCAAAGTTCCCTTTGATATCCCTTTGATATCCCTTTGATACCCCTTTGATATTACTCAAGAACCTCTTCCTGGTTCTTGAGCAATATCCAGTGTAATTCCTATACTCATTTCAGTGAGGAAGAATGTTTTGTGCTTTGTATACACTTGGTAAACAACTTGGGTTGGGCAAATAGAAGCAGATGAGTTGTCCATAATGACCTGCTTTGAAATTGAAGGAAAACAAACTAGATTGAGACACCCACTCAGAAAGAGGTGAAATTCTATTTGTAAGTCCCTCCATTATGCTGGGTATAGTTGAAGCAGAAATCTTTAAAATAATATGCAAAAAGATGGAAATGGAATGGGATTCTCCTTTTTCTGAAGTCACAATGGTTTTCCACTTCCAGCATTGCAACCCTCATATGACCAAAGAAAATACCAGTGTTCTCTGTTCAAAATAACACCCAAGACATACAGGACTTCAAATACAGCAGGGATTAATAGCTCTGAATGGGCACTTGGCAAAGGTGCTTGCAATATTCTGCGTTAACTTTGGAATAAATTCCCCACTCTTTAGAGGCAGACAGATGATAAAGCAATTAAATATCTGAAGCACACATAAGAATTCTTAGGCGGTGTTGTATATCAAATGCTAAACTCAGAAAGAGTAAGAAAACTTCGTCAGTTAACAAAAGCAGTACTGAAATATGAAATTCTATTGAGCTATGACAACTATGATTTGGACTTGTCAGTGTAGTCAAGTCTGTCAACAAAGCTTTTAGCCAGTTACTTCCCTTCAGTTTAGAAAGCTGTAGACACAAACAAACAAACAAACAAAATGTAAATTTAAAAAACCACCCTGTGTTTCCGAAAGAGCAGTCAAAATAAAGTGGTTTCACTTATGTTCCTGGTGTCCAAACTGAACGTTCTCACACATGTCTATGACACTTGCTGGATACAGCCCAGTCCTATAAGGATTGATTCCAACTGCACATAGTTTTTCCAGCTGGAAAATGTATCTCATCTTGCACCATTAGATGAGACAGACCTCAAGACTGATGACCTGGCTTCTTACTACTACTCTAAAAAAAAACCACCCAACAAAACCCCCAACAGATCAAGAAAAATCAGAGGTGATCCTTTTTATCTTCTTTTATATTGTTCCACATTCTGAATTTGCAGAGATCAAAGGAAAGATTCTACAGTTCAAACACATCTGGAGAAAGTAGCAATGAATTGCCAGTACATTTTTATTCTAAAAAGTACTAATAAATACTTCATAAGTTTAGAATGTAGTATTGAATTCCTAAATTTGACAGAAATTCTTTTTCAGCACTATTGTGAAGCAGAGGCATTGTTAACTTGTCTTAAGAAAACTGAAATATGAAGTAAATGGTTCTAAATCAGTGGATCACAGAAAATAATGGACACCAAGCCTAGTACGTATACAACATGTAAGATAAAAGCTATGCCTATGACTAAGTGAGTACTAAGATAAGACAAATCCTTATTTTTGCTACTGAAGGTGTTTCATCTTTTCTCCCACATATTTCCCTTCCTACCCAGGATATGGCATAGAGTTTATGTTCTTTGACTATATTTCCAAATTCTTTATCTGTTACATCACCTGCTCTATTTTCACCACATTGCCTTTTATCTACAGAGATGAAAGAAAGCTGTAGGAAGTAATCTCTGTTTCCAACTCATCTTTTTATGTCTATACTTACTTTTTTTAATAAATTCTCCAACCAAGGTTTCATTGAAAAATGCCAATAAAGAATGGTCTCAGCTACACAAAAGGAAGGCTTATGAAAATTTTGGGGTGGAATACGGGCACATACCTCTATGCACAAAACCATTAGCTAAGCAATCTTTGTAGGCCTGACTTTGCATTTTACTTGTACTTCTCTCAGGCATGTATCCAAATGCTCATGGAGAATTTATGGTATGTAGGAAGCTATGTCTCTCTCATTACTGATCTTGTAACCCAGTGGGCAGTAGATTACATTAATTCCCAAGGAATGCTCTCTGATTTAAGAGTGTATTAAGCGCGTAAATAATGCTTCATAACTTCGGAGTTTTAAAATGAGACGGTCTTCCCTGCATCAGGTTTTTTTGACAACTGACAAAGTGTTTTAATACTACAAAAAAATTATTGGAAAAAAATCTAGAAGGCACAGGTCATGGAAAAAAATGATTCACAATACCTGAAATTTCAACAGGGCATAAATGAGATTATCTATTCCCTATATGTGGTGGAGTATCTGTAATTTTTCTACATCTTTAATACTATGAGCAACCTCACATTGCCTTCAAATAAATATAATAATAGCATATGATGTCCCTTGCTAATTGCTGTAAGTATTTCTGAGTGGAAAGGGAGCACAATAAACATCTGTTACATTACTGAGAAACTGCTTTCTAAGAATTCATGGCTGTACATTAACAACATACTAATGCTTTCATCAACTGCTATTTGACCATGTTACTAAAATTGTGAGAGTACAGAGGATTGATGAAAGTGTGAAAGATTAAAACAAATAATTTTTGATGCAAAACATTCACCAAAAATGAGCAAGGTCCCACGATGCCTTTGTGCGTGCCCACGCATGCCTCAGTGTACTAGAGAGTCTATGCAAAATCACACTTGTGACTTTCTCACTTGTGTGCAAGTTAAGTATAGATTTTCCATTGGAGCAAAAGTACCCAAATCTGCCAACAATTCCAAAGAAGTTCTTCAGCTAAAAATAATTGCATAATCAGTATTTTAATCTTTTGGAAAAAAAATCTTATTTATGTTTATACAGACTTGGTTAACAAAGGATATAAATTAACTCCTGCTCCATAATACCAAGTCACATCAGATGTGTCAGCTACTAAGGAGCACTGAATAACCAACACAAGCAAAAAGACATTTCTATTAGAATTGCCAGCTTTTGTGTTCCTCATAACTAAACCAAAGAGCAGGAAGGAATGCTGAAGAGATGCAGTATTGGTGCTTGTCAGATCATAGCTAAAAGCTGGTGCTCATCTGTAAGGTAGCAAATGATGAGCTACCACTGTGGAGCAATTTCATAGTCATGCTCACACAGTAAATAGCTGTTAATAAGCTTTATGACAAAAGAAGGAGACCTATTGATTCAAGTTGAACATGAAACCCCATCACTTTTACCTGAGTCAGCTCTTCATCAAACTAAGACAATTCATGGTTCTTAAGCCTGACTGCAGCCATTTCCCTGACTTTGAAACAAGCTGCACACTGTGCTATAAATAAAACCTCTGCCCTGCCATTTAATCCAACTACTTCAGTGTGTGAGCCACAGAATGGAACTCTGCCAAAATGTTCAGGTCAGACAGTAGAGTTTTCTTTCTATTATTTGTATCCCAAAGCTCAATTTCTTACCAACTTTCAGACTATTGCACCCACGCCTTTATTTTCAGCGAGTGTTTGTGCATATTGTAGAAACACACCGAGATTTCAAAAGAAAAGTGATAAGCGATAAGGTCTAAAAGTCTTGTAATTTTCTCAGTGTGCATTTTTCTTGTTCATGTATAGGCTTGAACTGTGGTAATGAGGTAATCTAAATTGCCAGAAAATGTTTTAACTTCGAAGTCAGAAAACGATCTTCTGGGACATTTCGAGCGTACATATTTGTATTTTTGAACCAACCACAGTTTTGTGCATTCTAAAATTACTCCAGACTTTTACATCATAGAAACAAAAATTAAAGTGAATAATTAATATAAAGCAGATATTGCAAGCAGCTGACAAAAGAAGAAAAGTCTTTTCCAAATGTGAGTTTAAAAATAATGTTATCCCACATACACTCTCAGACCTTTAAAATTGGCCAGGTTCCCAAAGTATTAATTATGTAAACTCATATCAAGCACTCTGTGGCCATTTATAGATTCATAAACTAATGCCACAACTGCAGGTGATTGGAAAGAATCTTTTCCCACTCTATTGAATTGTGCTTTTCCCGATCAGATTTCAAGAATAATGCAAAACCTTAGAACTACATAAAAATGCTGAAATAGCCCTACCAAAAAAGTTCCCTCATATTTTGAGAATCCATTTTGCCATCAACCCTTCAGCTTGAGAAAGAGTATAGAACTACAACTTCTTTTTAAGTACATACAGTGATATTCTAGTGCTAGCACACCACATACACACACAAAATAAATAAAAATCAAATCACATGCAGAGGTTTAGGCACTTCATTAAGCTGGGTTTTATTGAAGTAGATTTATTCACATGGAGCCCTGATGCCTGATGACATACTTGTTCAAGGTAAACAGGATTTATGTAAGAGCCAAGGCTACAATTAACCTAAGAAAAATTGTGGATTCACTTGCTTCACTTATTTTTCTTCCAGAAGATGCTCTAAATAATACTAAATTATTGCAAACTGATGGACCTCAGCAACAATTCTAAAGCATTTTAGAGAACACAGGTTGTATTTTGTCTACCAACTTCTGAACAAGTGCAACAAACACTCCCCTCCAGATTGGGAGAAAAGTAGTTTTCCTCTCATAAAAGAGCATTCCCTACCTCCCTGCTTTTAGGTCTAGAATCTTCATAGCCAGTGCGTCAACTTTTTACCAGCATTTTATTCAGCAGCTCTGCAGCAGTGAAGACTCTGTGTTGATATTCTGAATGCAACCATCATTCCATTACCTTGCCTGGATATCTGCGCACTTTGATGACATAACTTTGGTTAAGCAGTGAGTGCAAAAACATTCAATTCTGGTGACCATAACTACAATCACAGCTTCATGAACAGTAGAAATTCACTCAGTGGTTCAAAACTTGATCTGTTTTTTCTTCACCTTGATATGACACACACTGGTTTGCTCAAGTGGGAAGGTTTAGAGTTGATGTAGCCAGAGTAAAATGGCACATGATAGTTATGTTTTGAGGCATGGCTGTACTGGAAAAGATGGCCCAGGCCTTGCCCAGACAAAGGTTTTATTCATGATGCTGCCAGTAGTCATCTTCACGACCACCATTCTCCCAGCACAATAAGACAAATACATATCTCACAAAGAAAACTTGTATTACATACGTGTTGTCCGATATTGCAGAAAAAACAATTTTTAACTAAGAGCGTGTGAACTACGGCCTGTCAGGCAAGTCTTAGTAGCATCTGGCCTGTTTCCAGCTGTCCTTTTCCACTTGGGAAGATACTGCAGCCTGGGCTGTTTTGCTAATGGCACCTATTTTAGGCTGCAGCCTGTCCAGATTACGAATACCTACTTCTGTTCTCACCTAGATTCACCATGCCAGTGAGTAGGACTCCAACCATCTCCTGTAAAAGGCAATAGTCAAGAACGCTCCCCAGCAACAAATTTATCTTGCTCACAAACAATTTCAAGTCTGCACTTGAATTTCCCTAAGGAAAATAAATCCACTAGGAGCTGCCTTAACAGTTCTGACTATGGCAGGTCACTGCTAGCCATTTTTTCCCCCTGGAGCAGACAGAGGTTTTTGCTCCCACACGCAGCATGTAGTGCATAACAGGTGAGTCCAAACGGTCCAAAGAAGCCTCAAACCCAATGTCCATTCACTGTATCATCATTCAACAGATTCATACAGATACATACAACAGACTATACTATCCATATACAGTAGGTCTGGACCCAGAGCAGGAGCAGGATTCAGCCTTTAGCTCTCCCCTCAAGTGAGTTATGTAGCTTGTCCTTCTGGAACACCTAGATCCAAAGATTATATGAAGGAGGGCTGAAAAATAATGTTCAAAAAGTGATACTTGGGAACAAAAAAAATTAAAATGAAGCGGTGGAAGGTTATATAGATTACCCAGCAGTGAGATCATTTTGGAGGCGTTCACACGCAATGGAATTTAATTCTGGCAGAATCCACCCATATGTATCATCACAATGTTGCACCACCGCCTGTGCCAGTATAAAAATGGAATTCTGGTATTACAGATTATCTTTGAACTCGGAAGCCTGACACTCAGTCCTGGGTTTCGATATGTTTATGTGCAAGCCTAGGACACAACTGTCTGCATGATAAGATAACTGATTAAATGAACTGCTATAATTGTTACATTCTTACGAGCTGTTTTCATTTTCGGTAAGAATGAGCCAAATTTGCCATGACATATCTAGAGACTGAAAACCCTTGTCACTCTATTACACCAGATAAAGGATCCCTTTTAAATTTCTTGTTGGACTTGTCACTTATGTGCCATTAAACATAAGAACAATATTTCACAAAAAAACCCCCAAATTAATTTCACACTTCTTTTTCCAGACACAACAAAAAATGAAGTCAAATAATTTAGTTCAAAATGGCCCTTCTTCATAAAAATGTTTTTTAAAAGTTAATGCACTGTGCATTTTGAAAAATAGTTCCCAGAAAGATGTTTTGTAAACCATGGGGAGAGTAACATATAAACCACATGTCATTTCAGTCCTTTTGTGATATTTTGATATGCCAGCTTCATTGCACGTTCAAAAAGCCACAACTTCTAGGAGACGTTTCCCTGTCTTACAATTTTTGCCCTGCCATCCTACAGCTACCAAAGGGGTGCTTCTGGCAGGAGGGGAGAGGGAAGCACAAAAATTTAAGGTTTGGCTGTTGCAATATAATAACTGTGACACACTGAAATAACTCTACATTGTTTTAACTGTTTGACACTAGTAAATGAAAAAACATGCTGAGTTTATCCTCTGCTTAGTAAGACATATTACACAACACAGCGTAGCCAGCAAACTTAGCTATGAACAAAATTAGCCTATTCCTTTCACAAATGTCAAAGTTTGGGAGCCTACTGTAAATACAGCATTCACTCTCAAAGGGATGTCAGTTATAATTACCTTAAGTACAAATATTAGCTAGCAGCTATCTACAGTATCAGACCAAACATATTCAGTACTTCCAAACAAAGCAAAAAAATCCTCAGCATAAAACGATTGTTTTTCCCACTTATCCCCACAGCTGACAACTGTAGATACACGGACGTTTTGGATCTGGTTTTCCCTCCAGGAGTCTGTAAACCAGGCTTTTTCACATAGTCACCTAAGAAATGTCAAGTCCATATACTTTTTCCCTAAGAAGACAGCAACCAGGGGAAAGCTGAATTAGGGTTTCCTGAGTCCTTCCTGGACAGCAGAGTAGGACAGGCCTGAGTCCTGGAAAGTAGAACAAGGATGGACCTGAATTCCACTGTACCTGATGACTAATTCAAATAGTAGGAAAACCACAGTGGTCAGAAACATGTCAAAAAATCCCCTGAAAACAAACCAGAAAAACATTCAGATTCTTTTTTGAAATAACTTCATAAAACTGCAATTTTATAAGAAGGGATCAACCCCAAATTCTTTTCAGCTCTAACAAAGTAAAACAGAACAAAAAGATAGACAAAACCTATCGGAAACAGAGATTGTAGTGAAAAACCACATTTCCATGCACATCTGTGCTGTAACTGGAAAGTCAAGTGACTAAATCAAAACATGAAATACTGTTTCACCAAACACTAAGAACTTGTTCCACAACTGTTGCCTTCAACATTTGTATCAGCCCCAACTGGAAAGATGCCAGTGAAACACGGTTTACAAGGCAGTACAATCTTGTGGCTTATGTCCTGTACCTTGTTTATTCTGGATTCTGTGGCTTTGCTTTCTCATCTCTGTCTCAGACCCGGGATGCTCTGCTTACCAACTCATTCTCTAAAGACAAGACTTTTTGTCTGTACTTAATTCCTGTCTAGAGAGATGACACTGCGTTCTTTAAGAACACAACTTTTCTGTTACACAGAACCATAAAAATTAGAGAGAGTATGACAAATTATAACTCTGACACCTATGCATTGCAACTGTTTCCACTCATTAATAAAGTATGACAGCATTGAACTGAAGAATGATATATGTTGGATGGCACTGACATAATGGCATAATGGGAGAGCCAAAAACAAATGGAAAATTTCTAATTAGAAGAAAACTTTAGAGGCTAGACAAAGTTGAACAGAGAGCATCTGAAATACTGGATAAAATATTATCCCTAATTGTACCATCATCTCCCACTCTGCTGTTCTGTGATCCCTCACATAGTATCCAAAAGCATTGACTGCAGAATTTTCTTATCAGCTGATCTGCCAGATGAAACACAAACATAATTGTAAAAAAACCACTGCCTTTATACTAAAACACAATACCCACCAGCCTTCCCGTCCCAATTATATTTTCTTTACTTATTATTATTATTATTAGTCCTCCAACAATGCCTTAATCTTTGAAGTCAAAATAATGAAAGAAAGAATTCATTCATAAAGAACACTCTTTTGAGAATACCAATAATATTTTCTTTTTCATCCTAGTAAAACACACACTTGTGGAGGTGAAAGTACAAAAATACATAGGAAAAGGGAGCAATTTGTGTTCCAGCCTCCTGACCAGCACATTTGCACACAGTCTCTCAAATAGCTCTGGAAGTCACTATACTGGCTCTGTTCCTGTGCAGCTGCAGGAGTCAAGATGTTCCTTCCACCTTGTACCACTGAAAGGAAATCCCAGTTCATGAGACATGGGGTCAGTGCGTTTCACCACTGGGAGAGAAGATTTGAGCACTAGAATTGCAAAGTGCTGGTAAGAAGGGCAAGACTTACTCTGATAACCTGTTGCCACAAGTACCTGCACCACCAGAAAGCAAGTTTGGCTAGATTGTTCTCCTTCAAGTTATGGACTTGATTCCATTGTTTCCCAGAGAGCAAGAGTGACTCTGAAGCCCCAGTTACATAATTTGTGACTTAAAGAGCACAGAAATTCACTGGAATTTTAGCTTGCATAGCAAGTCAGAGTAGCCCTCTTAAAAGAATATTACCACTACATACCTTCATTTTTAAAACACTTTAAGATCCACATATACTCTTTGCTTAAAAAGAAAGTCTGTACTCCCTTTCAAACAAGACAATGCTGTAGAAGACAATCCTTCGAACATTTCCAGATAGCAGCTAAGTACTAATGCACTTGATTTTTCAACACAATTCTTCGTAAATAGTAAGTGGAGAGGCAGCTACAAACAAAAGAATTAGATTGATGTTTCCACACTGCAATGGGAGAAACTCAAAAAAGCTGTTTCACTGAAAAGAAATGAAGTTTCTACCTGCAGCTTTATGCACTTGGCAAACAGAACTTCACTTCTGCAATGTTATTTTAGGACAGAAAACAAAATGCATGCCAGAGTTAATCTTGCAGTGGATTAGAAGCTTTGTCTGAATCTCACTGTTAGCATAAATTTAGAGCCACTATTCTACAGTAGTGAGCAGAAAGTCCAGTGAAATCATTTAAAAAAGACAAGCACTGGAACAGTTCCTTCCCTCAATGTAGGCAATACATACAAGATTCCTCTCTGGTCAACATACTCCTCTCTTAAGTCCTTTTTTGACAAAACTAAAGTGTTAGAGTTAGCTTGACTTGAACTGCACATCTGTTACTCGCAGACTACTGTCATAGTTTAACACATTGTTCCACTATTACCAGTATGCAGAAAACTCCACACTGGCTCCAGAAGATGAGACTAAAAGAAAGATACTTTCAAAAGAATATCTTCACAGGGAAGAAAGAAAAATAATGAAATCCTGAAAAAAAAAATCTCTTAAGGAGGCGTGAGGGGTGAAAAATCACCTCAACTCCCCAGAATACCTTTATGTTCCCCTTCTATGAAACAGAATCTCCTAGGAAGCCCTCAAAGTGCTTATTTCTTAATAAACATTTTCATAACTAAATCACAGCTTCCTCTAAATGTCAGTGGCTGCAGGAAAATGCAGATGTAAAATGCATTACAAAGCACAGTGGACTCAGGCAAGCACTTACACAAAGTGAGAGCAATACGTGCAATACAGAAACAGTTGTGAAATTGCTGCTTTAATGCCAAGGCACAACGAAGGGTTTTACCATCCAGATAGAGAAATACTCTTTTAATTTTATGCTATGACTGTTCTTCCTGCAGTCAGCAATAAAATACTAGTAAAATACCAATGTTATGTGTGTCATATTACCAAGGAGGAAAAGAGATCACTGCCAGCTTTGCAAACCTACTGTACTTCCAGACTCTGGGAGAAAGAAATAGTTAAACAAATACTCACACAGGCTTGGAGGGTTTTTTCTTCTTGTATAAATTTTAATCAATCATATTTCTCTCCCTCAAAATGCATGCAACCTGACTCACAGTAGTCAATTCCTACCGAATTGTTAAGGATGGAAAAAAAGGGAAAGTATACAAGTTCTTTCAAAGATGGAACTGAAATCTTCCACCAGCGACACGGGGTGCTTCTAAGTCACATTGTCTTTAAGATATTAAACCACAGACCTGCAAACTGCTGTCTGAATCACTATAAAATCATTAAATACAGTAACTTTGTTGCACGGTACTTCTCACTAGAGTCACAAGATACCATGAAAACTTCTGAGTTTATTTTATGCAAGAGCTTTAAGGTTGCTGTTCTACCTGGACTTTGCCCTTTTCACTGACCTTCTTTCATATTGTCTATTACCTTTAATCATTCCTAACATGTTGAAAGCAAATTTCCATAACAAAAGACAGGCATTAAAAACTCCAAAGCCCCACAACAAAAAAACAAACAAACCCCCAGAAAGTTGTCATAGCTACTTGCCTCTTGGCAATTTCTGAGTATTTCCCAGGTTTAGTGCAATATATCCACAGAAAAGAAGACAGACAAATCTTGACATCATGGTCACAAACCCAACCTCGCAGTGGGAATGGCTCTGACAGGTATCACACAAAAGTACCGCAGCTGCATTTAAGTGAACCGTTCTCTCTGTGACAAGAGGCAGCAACACTTTGACACAAGCTTAGTTTACACAGTGGGAGGAGACAGGATGACATCATTCACTCCCACTGCAAAACGAGAATTAGCGTAAAAAAAACATTATCAGGCTCCCCCTACTACAATCTTCTGGGGTTTGTTACAAGGTCTTTTCCACCACTAAGGCTAAAACATTACCATTTTATTACTTACATTTCATGAAAATAAAATCATGAACATCAAACTTTCTATTAACTGAAAACTGATCTGAGAGACATTTTCACTGTTTTATCCAAGAAAGCCGGACTTAAACTGCAAAAACAGCATTTGCGGTACTCAGAGAACTGTTTGCTATATTGACCTCAGTATTTTTGCAATCTCAACATTTTTCTTAAGGTTAATTCAGGCTACTTGTGGCTTTCATCCAGGCAAAATAAATACTAGTTTAATTTGACATGATGTTACAAACAGGCATTGTAAATATTTATTCAGGAAAAGAACTGGACTTGAAAAATCAAAATGTCATTTTTTCACTTGTATCTAGTGTTGGCAATTTAAAAATACTTTATAATTTTCCCTTTCGTAAATGTCTGGTGAGTCAATGGGCACAAAGCACATTGAAAGTAATAAAGCAATGCATCTCATTCCAGGCTGATCTTCTCACCAGCTACATAACTCTAAATAGAAAAGAAGTTCCATTTCTTCCATTAAAAGCTGTTGCATTCCATGTTTATAATGAGCCAAGTAAGCACAGCATTTGGTCCCACTCACAAGTGAGAAGATGGGAAGGAAAGAGTGAAGCAGAAAAAGAGGAAGCAGTAATGAAGAATTTAGTCTCAGTATCTGGAAAAGTTTCCAAAGAGATTAAATCTATTCAACTAAGTATTGATATCTCTCTCTCTCTCTCTCTCCCCCTAAAAATAAAAACCCCAAAACCAAACAAGGAAAAATGAAACAAACAAAGAAAACCCAAAACAGTCCCTGAGGGAAAAAAAACCCCAAAACCCAAACAAACAGAAAAAGTCTAACCAAAACCAAACCCAAAAGAACCATCAACAACCAAACCTAAACATATCTCTTGCTTACAATATGTGAAGTTTTTCAGTATGCTTAGTCTGCTCCCACTCCCCAGCTGACTGGACCTGACACTGTTCTACTTCCATAGTGTTTATAAGCAGGAAAAATCACAGCACTCACACCAGGGCTAGAAACAAAGTAGTTTAAAATAAAAAGGTAATATCTTGAAGCATACAGGAGCATTTCTTAAAGATCAGATTAATCATGTATTTAAAAAGACCCTGTGTATGCCATAATTCAGGAAGAACTTCACAAGAGAAGCCATCAATAATGCTCCTAGAGACAAACCTGAGGAATTTCAAGCTCTTCTAATCAATATAGACAGCACACAGCTACAGCAAAACCAGCTGGACAACGGGAATGTGTTCCAGACTCATCACACCATCTGAATTCTGACATAAGGAAACTTTTTTTGTTATTCACTAACTCAAATCTGGGAATAGCAACTTGAAAGTCAATAGTATAGACAGACCCTCAAAAATCCCTAAACACTATCACCTCAAGGACCTTTGGGAGGATTCAGATCTTTAATAAGAACACCCTGAACAGGTAAATAAGACAGGTACAATCTCAATGAGATGAAAAGATGTTTGAAAGGCTGTACAGTTGGACGGGGGTCTCACAAAATACCGGACCAAAAGAGTGTCAAATGACAGAGAGATGGATACAGAGAGCAGACGTGCCATTCTTACTGTTTCTTAAGTCGAAATATTATTTTCAAAAATGCTCCAGAACCCAAATTCTATTTTTTCCCTTCAAAATTAAAAATAAGAAATCAATCATTTGATGGAACAGCCAGGAGGAGTAATGGGAAAAATTGCTCCATGGTCACACAGAGCTGTCTTTGTATTAGTGTAAACTGGACTCTCCTAGTTTGTCTTAAGGCAAATTCACTTTCCTTCAAAAGATTACACAACACCTTTCAAAAAAAGGCACGAAGGCCAACTTCTACTCAGAAAAATCTCAGTGAAACAAACATATTAATTATTTGCCTACCTCACAACCTGTCTCATAGATAAATATAGTCCCATCCCTGCTTTCACAACTACTTGCTTCTCTGCTGCCAGTTACATCTCACTTCTTCCTCCTTAGTGCATTATCCAACCATGTCTTCTCTGCTTAGGTATTCCATATAGATATTTAACCTTCCCCTTGAGACCCTGGCAGACTATGCAGGTGCCTTTCCCTCTGATCAGTCCTGTAGAACACAGCTCTTCCCAGCCCAGAGTACAAAAACCCATGCCAAGAGGCATTTTCTTCTGTCTTATCAAGAATATGCTTCATCAGGGACAATTTTGGTTTGACAAGCAGATGCAAGGGTAAATTTCTGTTAAATATATGTCAAGAGTACAAAAATCAGTTATATAATATTCTTTTATAATTTTACAATATACTCCCCGCATCTGCACCATCCATAGATGATAAATAGATAATCACTGATTTTGTCCACTTCTTTTCTTACAGGACTAACCTTTCCCAGGAAACGTCTGCTACATGAAAAATGAAAAAAAAAAAAAAAAGAAATCACCTTCTGCTTTTATTTTCCCTAAATCCTCCTGCCATTTCAATGGATGTTGACTACTGCAGTGAAAAACTAAACACGGGAACATAAGAGAGTTCTTCAAACACTATCCTGCACCACTGGATGGTTCCATAATGCTGTTCAGGTACCCAATTTCTCCTGTTGTTGGAGAGCAGCTTCACAATCTCCATTGAAACAGAGAGAGAATCTGATTTCCATTCACAGAGTTATCAAACCCAGCACATTGCTCAGGTTTCTCTCATCCACACAAACCTGGAAGTAGATTACCCATCCTTTGACTCCTCAGAAGGAAAATATCAAACAAAGAAGATTCAGTTAATGACATTTTCATGTCACACCTTTAGCATAAAAGGCAAAAATATTGAGTTAAGCGCAGTAATGAAAAGTCTCAAACAGATCAAACAGGAAAAGACAAAACCTCTGATCCTCTAGTGACTCCTCCTTTTCAGCACCAAATTAATGTTTAAGTAACAAAGTCAAGTACTCAAAAGTTTATTTGCTTACCTCAACTTCAACTGATTCTCTGTGGGTTAGATCTCAAAAATGGAGATTCCAACAAGATAGTATCACAGCACATATGGGGGCAAACCAGACCTTTTCTAGTCCTATTTTAATAGTTCCCAGACCGGCAAATACAGCGAAAACAAAAGTATGGGAAGGAAAAGAAAAAGTTGGGGGGACGGGAAGGAGAAGATCAGGAGACGAGATTTTACATTTTGTTTCCAAATACGAATATGCTTTTGTTGAGATTTGGGCTCAGTCCCAACTCACCTATCATTCCTGATTATTTTGACAAGCAAAAGCCAAGGTGACTCAACTCCTTGCTCTTCTAATTCAAAGCAGAAAGAATGTGCAAAGAATAACCTTAAAACAAAATCGTATCTTCACTTTGAAAAGCACAATAACGCCATGTGAAGCTCTCCAAGAGTAATGACCTACTCACAGTACACTTGATCTGTCTTTTCTCAGGACGTTTCTGGTTGATACTGTACATTTCAGCAGTTCTTGTCAATTATTTGCAAAGTGCCTTTTTCATAAAACATGCTATATAAATGTTAATTATAATTTTCATTCTCTTATGTGTGACTCAACTATTGGACTCTTTTTCTTGCAAATGTCATGGGATCTCCTCTAAAGCCTTCATGAAAAAAGAGATGCCAAAGAACATTCTTTCAGATGTGCTGCTTAGACAAGAAGAAAAAAGAAAAGCTTAACTCTACTTTCTAAAAGTCTGTAATTACTTCTTTTCCAATATTCCATTCTCATCTTGATGAGCAAACATTTGAGATCTTGTTCTATCAAAAATACAGGGTTCACATGTTAACCTATTAGTCAAAGGCAAGACACATTCATTTGACAGCATAAAAGTGACAAAGACAAGGCATTCTCATGCCCTTATCCCAAACTGATTTCCAGCTTTCCAAATTAATGGGATCTGAGACAAAGTGAGAGGAAGAAATTCAGTGAAAAGGAATGGACAGAATAGCTGGTTCTTGTGACATGTTTTACATAGCCCAAACTCTTTCAGCACTCACTCATTTGACATTTTTAATTTCAGAGAGTGACTCATCTTTTCTAACCGGCAGTGTATTTCACCAAAGTTCTGCACAACACGGAGTGAAATAAAAAATCCCATTTATTTAACTTCTCTATTAAGTATTGACTTATCTTATTGTTCCCTTTGTAATGCAAATAACCTGGTACACTCAGTTCTTCAGTTTTGATAACATTATCATGACCTGCCACATGGAGAACCAATGCGATTCCAGGTTTTCAATAGTGCCACTCCTCCCCGTTAATGAGATTTTTTTTTAATTTTATTTGGGGCTTATTTTGCCTTTAAAAATTATTTCTTAACAGTCAGGTTTTGAATGACTTCAAGGAAGGACTCTGCAATGTGTCACTACGCTCCCAATACAATGCCTGACCATCCACATGGGGGAAAAACATTTTTCCTTTATAAGCAGTCTAAACCTCCCTTGTTTCAGCTCATGCCTGTTTTCTCTCATGCTCCCACTACACAGCAATGTGAGGAGCCTAGCTCCATGTTCTTGGCCACAACTTGGGAAACACTGCAAGGGCTGTTGTTAGGTTCCCTTGTCCTGACTGAGCAAGTCCCATTCCCTCAGCCTGTCTTCACAAGGCAAGTGCTCCAGATCCTGACCATCTTGCTTGCCCTTCTCTAGACTTGCTCCAGTTTATCAATGCCTGTCCTGTGGGGTGAGAGACCAACACTGGATGCTCTCTAGATATGTAATTCAGCAAGTGGTGAGTAGCGAGGGAAATGACTGCCCTCAATCTCCTGGCCACGTTCCTGTTCATACAGCCCAGGACATTGTTGACCTGCCTTGCTGCCAGGATCCACTGCTGGCTCCTGTGCAGCCTTCTGTCCACCAAGATCCCCCAATTCTTTCCATCAGGGCTGCTCCCCAACCAGTCAGTCCCCAGCCTGTATCACTGCAGGAGTGATGGGAGTATACTCCCATCCAGGCACAGGACTTTGCAGTTGTACTTTAATTTCATAACATCCTTGTGAGCCCATTCCTCCAGCCTAATGAGGCCCCTCTGAATGGCAGCCCTGCCCTCAAGAGTATCAAGTGATCATCCAAATTTTTGTGACCTGAAAAACTGACAAGTGTCTGTTCTGTCACCTCCTCCAGGTTACTGACAAGGATGTTAAAAGGATAGGCCCCAAGATAACCATCTATGGTGCTCCACTTGTTGCCCTCATCTAGGTAAGATATGATCCACTGCATACTGCCCTCTGTGCTCAAGCATCCAACCACTTACTTGGCCAGACAGTTGATCACAGTCTCCATGAACCACTTCGGTAGATGTGCACTCCATCAAACACGTGATGTGTGCTGCTATTTATATTTTAAAACACTATCAAGAAACCAGCTTCTTCAAGCAAACATTCAATACATCAAATGGGTTCCTCACCTGAAGGCTTCCCCTTCACTGTTACATCCTGACAGAAATAAATCTGCCCAACTTCATCGAGCCTCTAGAGCAAAAACCTAGCCTGGCCTTTGAAGCACAGCGTAATTACTTAGTACTGAAGACACTGTTCCTGTCTGTGAAGAAAACTACCTTAATCTTCTCTTTTATCAACACATTTGTGCCACTTGAGATAATTAACACAATTACAGCCTCTCTATCATTGGATTACCCCGGAACATTCCTTCCAAACATTTTATGTGTTTGCCTTTCCTGTCACCATATCTCTAAATGCTTATCACTGTCTGCCTAAACACAATCAGATTAAGCTGAAATGCAGGCAAAAGCAAAGAGCAAAACACAAAAAGGTGTGTGACAGAAATGAGTCTTTACCAGTGTAATTGCATGAATCAAAAATATCTTAGTATATATTGATTTTCCTGTGATTAAAATAAATTTTGGATAGCCTAAACTATTCTCAATTAAAATTTATTCTATATATGCTTAAAATATGAGCAAAGACTTTAAGAACCAGTTCTGTTCCAGATTGCTTTGGAAGATGGGCTTCATAATCCATGCTGTACTGAGTCCTGGTCTTTCAATACTTCATTACAATCTTCCTTTGCAGAAATCAGCACCTCCTGGTCTCTTTCAATCTCTTTCTACAATATGTTCTGATCTGTGAAGGTAGTGCAAGATCACAGCCCAGATTAGAGAACTCAGATGTGAAGTCTGGAGTCTATTACTACACACTAGGATAGGATACAAAATCTGTTGATACATTTAGAACATGAATGTTGATGCCATTGGCAATTCTATTGTGAAGAAGAGAGATCTGTCTGTATCACAGATCTGCAGAAGCACCCACCCCTGAAGATAATAACAAAGTGCTAATGATTGGCTGCTCTGATGTTTGCCAAGTTATATTCTAGTGGGTTTGGACAGGAATAAATACCACATGCCACATGTCATATCACATATCTGGTACAGATTTGGTTTATTTTGGATTATTGCCACAGGACAAACTACTACGCACTAAGTCTACCGCTTCCTCATTGCTCAGCCACGTTCTAGTCAAGTGCTTCTGGCTTCCATCTCAAAGAGATATAATATACTACCTTACTTCTCGATACACCCACCATTTTTCTGTGCCCTGGGCCTTTACCGCTGGCTTGCTCCTTAGCTGGCCTTCCCCCAGCTCCAGCTCCCGGGGGAACCCGCCCCCGAGCGCTCCGGGCTCCGCCGGCGCTGCCGCCTGCGGCCGCCAGAGCGCGGCCTCGGGACAGCGGCGGCCCCGGCCAGCGGGAGGGGGCCAGCGGCCGGCTCCACACCACGGCCCCGGCCAGGGGGACAGGGACAGCGGCCGGCTCCACACCACGGCCCCGGCCAGCGGGAGGGCGACAGCGGCCGGCTCCACACCACGGCCCCGGCCAGGGGGAGGGCGACAGCGGCCACAGCGCCGCGCTGGGCCAGGGGCCGGCTCCACACCACGGCCCCGGCCAGCGGGAGGGGGCCAGCGGCCACAGCACTGCGCTGGGCCAGCGGCCGGCTCCACACCACGGCCCCGGCCAGCGGGACACGGACAGCGGCCACAGCGCCGCGCTGGGCCAGCGGCCGGCTCCGCACCACGGCCCCGGCCAGCGGCTGCCCGCAGAGCTCACCGCAGAGCTCCCAAGGGGTCGGCCAGCCCGCTGGAGCACCAGCGGGAGAACGGGATGTGGCCCTCCGCAGCATAACCCGTGTGTCTGAGAGAGAGGAGCTGGCTGGGAAGCATTGCTGCTGATCAAACTGCTCCGCCGTGTACCCACACCCTGCCAGCGGCTGCTACCAAACCCTGCAAGTTCTGCTCCTGGGTTGGGTTTTTCCCCTGTTTATTTCATGACGCCTCCCAGCACGAGCTCCGAGGACAGAGTGGAGGGAGACGCCAAACTGCTCTTGTATCAAGGCAATGCACAAAAGCGTACAAGGCTGTTGCCTGTGCTCTTTTACTTAAAATAGAAAATTTTATTCTCCCCATGGCTGCCAGCTCAATTCATCAAAGAAAAAAAAAATTTAAGTTCTGCCTCACTACAGTGGGGGTGCTGAATTAAATGCAACTCAGTACTGAATCTGGCCCACTCCAGGGACAGCAGGTGCAGCCTTAAGCTGTGCTTATTTCCCTCTCCCCTCCTCTCTTTCTCTACACCAGTTTTTCAAATATTCTGACAGAAAGCCAGGGGAAGCCCTGCAAAAACTAGAGCAAACAATAAAAACAAAACTATTAAATTTTATGAAAAGTGGAGAAGTAATCTCACAGTTATATGAAGAAAGATGACCAGATTCTTAGTTTTATTAAAAGATATTATTTTCTTGGCATGAGAAAATTAGTTCTTTGGCTAGGATGCACAGATTTGATGAATGCATGCAAAGACAGGAGGGAAATAATTCATGTTTTTTCCTCTCTCCTTATGAGTCATTTTGGCCTAAAACATGTCTTCCAGAGACTTTTTGGCTGAATTTGGCTACATTAGTTTGCACTCGACATCAGCAGGCTTATCTGGGTCAGAATACTGTGGATAACATTTGAGTGTCATTGCTTGTCACTACTGTGCACAGAATTTGAACATGTAAAAAACACTATGAACTTCACACTTCATTTTAAGCTGAAAAAGGCAGCTAATGAGCAACAGAAACACATTATTCTAAAGTACAGAGCACATTTATTGTAAAGAACTTGTACATATTAATATGAAATTCATATGTTTACTTGTCATAATTGTCCTCTGTATCCAGGGATAGAAAAATACAAAGTTACATTACATTAAGATTAAAGTAACAGTGCGTGTACAATTTATTTGAAGCAAACTAAACCCAGGATTAAATAAACTCTAAATGCTGTCTTTAGAACAAAATTATTTGCATGGCACTTTTGGAGCAAGTATTTAACAACTGTAAATCTAATCAAAACAACTCTGAAACATTATAGTCTACAAAACACATTATCTGCAAAGGAAAGGGGTTATGTTTCACTTCAAAAATGAACGGCAACTTCTAACACACATTTCCAGCAGGTAGCTCTCAAATGTGTGTTAGAAGATTTATTTTATGTCCAGGGCTGTGCTTAGCTTTAGCAAAGAACACAGCCCGAAAGAAAAGGCTTTGTATGGTCAAACAGTGCATCAGGCCTACCACCCTTGCTTTAGGTTCAAGACAGAAAAACAATTACTGGTCTGAACTTGGTCCCATGGACCAAATGGCCAGCGGTGGTGTCATGGGTTGACCTAGGCCAGATGCCAGACACCCATGAAATCCTCTCACTCACTCCCCTCTGCAGCTGGACAGAGTGGAAAAAATTTAACAAAGGGTGCATGGGTTGAGATAAGGACCGGGAGAGATTGCTCACCAAATACCACCAGGGGCAAACCAGGCTCAGCTTAGAGATATAAAGTGAATTTATTACTAACAAAATCAGAGCACGTTAATGAGAAGTAAAATAAGCCCTTAAAAACGCCTTCCCCCATGCCTCCCTCTTTCACAGCTCTACCACCTACCCCAGCAGTGTAAGGGGACAGGGAATGGGGGTTATGGTCCGTTCATCACTTGAGGCTTCTCCCGCTGCTGAGCGAGAGGAGTAGTTCCTCTGCTGCACTGTGGGGTCCCTCCCACAGAAGACCATTCTCCGTGAACTTCTCTAACATGGCTCCATCTCATCTTTCTCTCCAAAAGCTCCCTGTGAACTGCTGCAATGTGAGTCCATCCCACGGGCAGCAGTCCTCCCAAAACTGCTGCAGCATGGGTCACTCTTCCACGGGGTGCAGTCCTCCAAGGACAGGCTGCTCCAGCCTGGGAGCAGGGCTCCTCTTTCCATCAGGTCTCCCACTGGATCACAGCCTCCTCCAGGCATCCACCTGCTCCAATGTGGGCACCTCCCCCACGGGCTGTGGGTGGATCTCTGCATCCCCCGTGGATCCCCATGGGCTGCAGGGCACAGCTGCTTCACCATGGTCCTCACCATGGCCTGCAGAGGAATCTCGGCTCTGGCGCCTGGAGCTCCTCCTCCCCCTCCTTCTCCACTGACCTTGGTGTCTGCAGAGTTGTTCATCTCACATGTTCTCACTCTGCTCTTCTCTGTCTGAAATTAAAACTGTGCCACCACCTTTGTTATGATTTCTTCTTAGATACGTTATCACAGAGGCGTTACCACCATCTCTAATTGGCCCAGCTTTGGCCAGCAGCATGTCCATCTTCGGAGCCATCAGGGATTGGCTCTGCTGGACACAGTGGAAGCTTCCAGCAGCTTCTCCCAGAAGCCACCCCTGTGGCCACCCCTGCTACCAAAAACCAGGCCATGCAAACCCAATAAAAGTGGCTGCAGAGGGTTACATCCATAGGTGGATCTTACCTTCCAATTCAGTTCCATCTGAAAATAGTCCAGCTGTGCTATCCAAAACATTATGTTCTTTTTTCCAGAACCTGGTGGGGGAGGGGTGGTTGTAACCTGCCTTCTATCAGAGGATATTTTCTTCCAAATTTGGCCAAACCAGCACACCATCACATCAACAAAATTAAGTGGGGATGAGCGGGAGAGTCTCTTTCCAGGCACTCTCATTTCAAGTAAGGTATGAATGTATATATATATATATATATATATATATACACACATATATATATATGTGTAAAAATGAAACCAGTGTATTTCCTAACATGAAAAGTAGATCTTGATTTGGAGAACACAATCTTTTCTGTAGTTCCTAAATTTAAAATACTATTAACAGCTAAAGAAATTCAGCAGACTCCCTTACCCCAAATGAAAAGGTACATGCAACGCAAGAGAGTTATAACATCACATGTCCAGAACAAACCCCATTTTAACATAATTTGCCTTAAAAAATCCTTAGTATTTGAGAAACCTAGAGTTTGGGAACTGTCTCATAATTTGAAGTGCAGGGAAACTGAATTCTGAATTCTTTGCTAGTTTAAAACCCTGTAAGACTTTTTTTCTATATAAAACTGGTTTTTGTTTCGTGAAGATATGTAGAAACTCTTGAACCTGCTTGTACCTCAACATCTTGAAAAACTTTCAAGGAACATCGATATAGTGTCCAAAGTGCAAGTTTTCAAGAGCTCAGACAGTCCGTAAGAGCTGGGAACTGCTACAGAGGCATGGACACTCTCTGGAGTACACCCAGTTGTAATAGAACATCTTGGAAGTCTCTTGTGCAACAGTGAGGTATTTTTGTAACAGTTGATACTACTATTTATCAAATAATATCAGCATCTGTGTTTCTGTTACACCAAATACAAGTAAATACACAGAAACATGCACGCAAACTTAGAGCTCATTTCAGAACCTTTTCCTGCAAAATTACTATTTCTGTATTTTCAGAGACAGGTTGACAGCACAGAGTAAGACAATTTTGCAGTTTTGAAGCATTCCTGAATTGAGCACAGAGTGCCAGATGACCCTCAACTACGAATTCCTGTTTAATCACTAGACAAATACTTTACTAGTTCAGTAACAGTATTCTGCCAGTTTGCATCAGTCATAAAATGTACGGATATTCTCCAAGAGTGGAAACTTCCTCTCTCAAGCCGTTCATCCTTGGTGTCACTGCAGACAAATGAGAACTCTGAGCGTTGTGTTCATTTTACAGTGTTGACACCTGTCTGCAGTCACCACCAGTTCACCACAGAGATGTTTGCAGAGGACCCTGACCTGCTCTCAAGTTACGAAAACCCATGAAACACCACGAAAGCAAATCTTTGGGATGACTATTACATGACAGTATAAAGCCCTCACTGGCAAGGTGCAAGAAGCCACATAACAACCACATACATGATTATCCCCTACCCTAACAAGAAAATAAGAATTTTGGAATAGTTAATGGATGGCCAATTACATTTGTTCCAAATAAAAATATGAATACATTTGCATCAATGAATATAAAAACTAGAAGTTTTAAAATAAGCTCTGTATCTGCTACACCAATGAAAAAGCAAATAAAGTATTCGACAATGGGAAATACTAGTTGAAGACGTATGGAAAAAACATTAATATATGCCTGCTCACCATTGCATTGATTTTCAATTTTAATCCTGTAATTAAGAGAGAATATGAAGATAATTTGTGGGTTTGATTCATTCAAGTGTTATCTTTTCCTTCCTTTTCACTTTGCAAATATCTTGCTATACTCTCTCCAGTGCACAGGGGAAAAAAAATCTCCGTTTTTATTTTAGTTAAAAGCTACTTGCTGGCATACTGTGAGAAAATGAATCTCTGAATCTTAGCTATAAATCTGTGCGTTCCAGATCAGGAGCAGTTGTAGTCCTCAAATGGATTGAAATCTCCTTTCACTCGTGGTCACATACCTATGAAATTGGAAATATATTCTGATCTTGCATATGCCATTCTTATCTTTATAAGCAGGCACTAAATATACTTTTGCACAGAGGAGCTTTAAAAAAAAATTGACAAACAGAGGACATTTCCTACTTTGAGTCTGGAGTAAGATAAACCATCAGAATTTACAAAGAAAAGAATACCACTTGGTAAGAAAACTCTTTAGACTGTAAAGGCAGAAAATAATTACAGCACCATCATTTCTTAGTTTAATTTGATGAGAAAATGAAAAGACAGATGTGCAATAAAATTGGTATTCAAAGAAGTCATGGTTTGTCCAAACAGAATGGATCCTATTCTCATTACATGCTGAAATCTCTTATCAATTAACGCAGTGTACGTGATTCCCTGTGGATGAAGGTTTCCTTAGCCAACTCAGGAAAGTACTCAAAACTTCAAATTACTAGTGGGATGTGTTTGGCCTTTGGATAGTATCAGAACAGCTAAATAGCTTGCATTCCCTTGTATAATTTATAACAACTCTGATAATACCAGGAGATTTGGTTTAGAAAATTTGGAACATAAAAGGGCATCAAAAGCTCTCAGAAGTCTGCGAACAAAACTCCTGGAATGTTATAAAAATGTTACAGAATAACATTATGCACATCAGTTCTGCTACTGTACCAAATTACAACCCAGTCCTGGCTACTGGAATAATTTAGTAGATGGAGATAAACCTTTTGATTAAGTGCACATGGGTATCCAGGCATACCTTTTGTAACAAGCCTTTCCTGTAACAGTGAAATGTTCCGTCATCTGCCACGTCCCTAAAAATTTGCCGGCAATGATGAGTCAAAGTAGTTAAGGGGAAAATCCCACAGCGTCTGTGGTATCATGCAAGCAGTACAAACATGGAGTTAATCTACTGAATCAACTAATTCTTAACTCGGTGTTCAAGATGTTGGCTCACCCTCAGTGAACCAGTGACAAGGGAGCAAGTGCTGCAAGTGTAGAGTGGTCCCAAAAATAGAGAAAAAAACTGCAGAAAGAAAGACAACCTCTTGATACTCTCAGGGTATGCTGAAACCAAAATTAGCTCAGTCTTGGGTCAGAGGCTTCTTCCCCCTGTTCCCCCCACCCTCCCTTTTCTTCTATAGGAGAACTGAAAAAAGTCAAACATGACATGGACTTAATTCACAGAAATTCCTCAGGCATTGGTTATGTACTTTCCACAGATGTTAGCTGTTTTCAAATGGAAATTACAGTGTCAGACATCATTTTCTCAGAAAAACAGTTTTAAACTCTTTTGATCAGAAGAGATTTAGCTCAGTTTCACATGAGTCAGGGTGAACAATTTCTAGATGGTCCCCTGGGAACAGCATTTGGATGCTAAAAGACAAAAGCTCTTCAAGCAACACGACAATAGAAAAACTGGAGGCATCTTCTGTAGTGTGCAAGTAGGGGAAGGGAATGGTGGGAAGAAGTGCATGGGGACTATAGGGATTTTCCAGAAGAGCTTGGGAGAAAGCAGCCAATAAACTGACAAAGTGTACAGCATCACTTATTTCACAAACAGCATTTAGTCTCTAAGGTACAAAACGGGTTTTTTTAGCTTTCGAAACAACTAACAAAGCCGCCAACTGTTACTCAACGCATTATCAAGCTAATGGAGGGAAGAGGTTGGGGCAGGGGAGACAGAGAAAGAGGGAGTTTTTATCTTCTCCAACACTGACCAAAAGAATGAAGTCGAAAGTAACAACTTCAGGCATAGGCCAGGGTTCTCCACTGCAGGGTAGTGCACGGTTGGATGATTATTAAAATCAGTACACAAAAATGTGCATGAAACAACTGCCTTGAGATCTCCATATTCAAAATGAGTATTATAAATATATCCACCTGGTTATGTGAGCCTTAAGTTAATCTTTCTTTTTCATTCATCTTACCTTTTCTTTTTCTAAAAACACAGGAAAAATTCTATTTAGTCACCAACATGTCCCTTACATGCTCTACTTACAGCATTCATTTTATGCTTCCTCTGCTTTATTGATATAAGTGCAATCGCCCTTCTGTCCCATTGTGGAATTTTTCTTACCTTCCTTTTAACACCGTGATGAAGAAATTTATTATAGTAGGCAAATTTCTGTAAAGTAACACTTAAGATCACGAAACTAAACATTTTGGAGCATCCGCCTTGCAGGTTGCCAAAAGTCAAAATAATCCTAACAAACTGCAACAAAGATGTCCTGGATTTAGAACATAACAACTAATTCCCTCTGCCTTCATCCAATGAACAACTGTCAAAATACTTGCAGTTCTGGCTTGAAACAACTAAGGCTTTTGCAAAGGAACTATTCTCCTCTGACCACGCTCCACTTCACTCCTGCGTCTCAAAAAACCAGGGCAGGCGTATTATTTAAGACACTCAAGGGCAAATGCTGAAAAATTCACAGGCGTTCAGCAAGTTTTCGATCCACCTTGCTATCCACTTATCTGATCCATAATTTGTTAGTTGGTCTATTAGGATTTCACAGGAGACAGAAGGAATCCCAGACCATCCTGTGTTTTAAGTAGTGTCTGCAGCATCCTTTGAATGGCAAAAAGGAGTTAGAAGTAGCAGCTGAGTTAATGAGACACACTATATTGATGTCTGTGTGAATCCTGTTCTCTCTTTCTTGATCCTTGTGACCGTAGTCTGATGTTCCTCCCACACAGGTATTTGTGAGAGTTCTACTGATTTTTTTTCTCTTTCTAGTTGTATTTTAAGGGCTAATCAACAATATACAGGACAATTATTGCTGTCTCAATATGCTTCTATTGGGAACTTTTTTTTAAAGTCTTAAGAGAAAGCTAATAAGGATTTGACCAAAACATTGTCCTGATAGTCTTTATTACATTAGTGTCTTTTTCTATATCTGGAGCTTTTCTGTGCAACTACTTCTAATAGCATTTTAATAATATGAATACTATGAAATGCTTCCGAAAATTAAGTTATTTCTTAAGTAAGATCTTTGACAAGAGAGTTGAGAAGCCTAGAAGAGGTTGCTGGAGTCTCATGAGTTTATGTATTCATGTATTTCTATATAAAGAGGAGGGAGTAATGCTGATTACATATGTACCAGAAACACAACGGAACTGATGATCTGATCATGCCTAGGTGCAAGGAGGACTTCACCTCAGTGGAATAACTGAGTGTATGTGAGTCCCTGGAGCCTGACAGAAGGAATCCATGGATGCTGAGAAAGCTGGCTGATGAAGTTGCAAGACCACTCTTGAATATCTTTGAAAGGTGATCAGGAGAGGTTCCCCATGATCAGAAGAAGGTAAATGTCACTTTCTTCTTCAAGAAAGGCAAGAAGGAGGATCTGGGGAACAGGAGGCCAGTCCACAACAAGGTGATGGAGGAACTAATTTTGGAAATAACTTCCAGATACATGAATGTCATTGAGTGTAGACAACATGGATTTATGAAGGGGAAATCATGCGTAATCAGCCTAAAAACCTTCTTCAATGGGGATCAGCTTGGTAGATGAGGGAAGAGTGGCAGATGTTCACCTCAACTTTAGTAAGGCTTTGGACACTGTCTCCTGGGATTCCTTCCCTTCGGGTAAATCCCAGCCTGAGGGACTGAATTTGCTGAGATGTTTGCTATTCATATTTTTTTCCTTTCTTAGAACAGCTGACAGTCTTTCTCTGCAGTACCACATTTCTGACTGTAGAAGCAGGTGTTGATGATTAAAATGCTGACATTATAAAATTATGGATTGTTGAGCAGTAACCTGCTTAAGGTTCCGCATTATTATCCCTCATGGCTTACTATTCATGATGGACAAGCTTTACAGGGGATCAATAACCCTTCTCCTACCAAAGGGAGATACTAATGAGAAAGCAGTGGCCAAGAGCAGGACTGGTCCCAAACTAATGTGCAGGCTGTCCCCATGTGCAGGTTCAGGTAAGCAAAGTGGATGGTGTGAAGGGGTCTGCTGGCCTCAGTGTATTTCCAGAACCTGCCTTCCGTGGTGCAGGGCTTATACACAGTCCTACTGTGCACACAGACAAAATCCATTGTGTCAGGGAAACATTACAGCACTGAGCATTTGTGGATCAAATACCTTGAACAAGTACCATATGGAGGAAAGTCACAGAATCACAGAATCACAGAATCACCAGGTTGGAAGAGACCTCTAAGATCACTGAGTCCAACCCATGCCCTAACACCTCAACTGTGTGGTTGAGTGCCACTTCCAATTCTTTTTTAAACACATCCAGGGATGGTGATTCCACCACCTCCCCAGGCAGACAATTCCAGTACTTCACCACTCTTTCCGTAAAAAACTTTTTCCTAACATCCAACTTAAATTTCCCTTGGCGCAGCTTAAGACTGTGTCCTCTCCTTCTGTCAGCTGCTGCCTGGAGAAAGAGACCAACCCCCACCAGTCAAAGCAGTAGAGCTCTCCTTGGTGTTCAGATCAACTTACAGCTATACTCTGCTCTTTGGTGCAAAGGAAGGAAAAAAATGAAGAAATAAAGACCAAAATTTGGGATTCAAACAGTAACTGGACAGGACATTTCCCCTCAAAAAACTTTTATTAAAGGCAATTTCTGCTTTTACTGAAAATTGAAAATGGTTTGCGATACACAGGAGGTAAGAACAAATGATGAAGTAGTCTCTTGTTGTCTTAGAGACCATATGACTGCCCATAACAACTGATTTTGTTTATAAATGTTCTGCACACCAGTCCTGAAATCCATTATATATCGTGACTAAGCTAGACAAATGCCAGAAATACTTGTATGAGATTATACATACACATGACTCTTATGCAGGCTCCTTAGGGGAATTGAAGGAGAATTTTGCAAAGAAAAAAATAAAAAGCTGTAACCATCCTGAGGAAATCTGATAGCAATGAAGGCAAGGCAGGGTTATCAGAATATGTGCCAGGAAACCAGAGATTTGTTTATGCACACACATTATTACATCAGCTGTTGCGCTGCAAGTCACTATTAATGAGTTTTGAGAAAAGTGGGTTTGTCATTGACTGAGATGCTTCCAAGCTTTATAAGGGCTTTCTAATTTCAAAACTGGTGCTCAGTAGCACTAAAATCCATGCATAATAAAATCATCAATAGTAAGTCATGAGGGATAATAATGTGAAACCTATTACTGCTCAACAGTCCATAATTTTACAATGCCAGCATTTTAAACACCAACACCTGCTTCGACAGCCGGAAATGTGGTACTGCAAAGAAAGACTCTCAGCTGTTCTAAGAAAGGAAAGGAATAGCAAACATCTCAGCAAATTCAGTCCCTCAGGTTGGGCCTTAAAGGATTCTGAGGAATTCTGAGGGTTCTGAAATCAGAAAGATGCCCATGTTAAGCTACTCCAGAAATAATAAGACTAACAGAATCTTGTGTCACAAGCTAGTGACGTGTTACTAAAACAAGCAACACTTACAATCAGAACACCAATTTCAAGATCTCAGAGGTGTGAATTTTATCATTAGCAAAAATCAGTTCTAAAGGATGCAGAGATGTAGCACTTCGTCACTTTTGGGCCTGGTAATTGTCAACGCGAAATTGTTGGGAAAAAATATGTTTCAAAGACCTGCTTAGTAAATATTGATCATGTATGAACTCTAATTCTAATACCAATGCCATTTCAGTATTCCTTTAATTCTCAGTGAGAGTTGACCATATCATAACCATTACCACTGAAGATTCTAATTTACAATGAATGTGCCAAGCCAAAAAGGAGTTAGGAGAGAATATTCTTATGGAAATACTTTAAAGTTTGAGGCTTTTTACTTCTCTGCAGCTACGGTATGCTAAGCATGGGTATGATCAGTTATGGCAGTTCCCTTACCCTGGCGTGAGGAAATCCTTCATAACGCCTCCACCAGAGTATGACAACACAGATGTAGAGCAATGTGATTTGGGAGACCTCACACAGCTTATACAGTGCCAGACTGGCAAAATTATCAGAATACAGAAATTTAACATCTGGCTGAACTGACAATGTCAGGAACAAGGTTTCAGATTCATTCCAGAAAGCAAGAACTCTTCTGGAATGCAAAGATCCCATGTAAGGGACAGGTTTCATCTGAACCTTAGGAAAACTGTGCCAGTGCCACATAAAAATAAAAATAATAATAAAAAAAAGGTCACTAACAAGACTTTAAATCACAGAATGTAAGAAAATCATCAGGTGCAGAAGACAGCGTGGTACTATTACAGGTAAAGATACAGAAGTTCCATCTCTCCAAGAAATTGGTACAGATTAAAAAACCCCAAAACTCGATACAGAAAAATATCACTTTTTATTTCATAAATACTGATTAATTTGATACTTGCAGCTCCAAGCAGTTTATGCTTTCCCCTTCAGTCTGTTCTAGTACATTGTGAGACATTGGATTGTGTACTGTGGTTACTTCTTCAGGCAAAACATCCCAATGTTCATCATCCCTGAATCTTTAGAAAAAGTTACACCTGTGACAAGCAGAAGCAAAACTGAAGGAGCCAAAAGGCTTACACATCCCCAGGGATAGACTCAACTCAACTTTTGTAGCTTTTCTAACCTTATTCAGCTGGCTTGTGGGATAAACCCCCAGACCCACTAATTACTTAAACTAATTATCAAGGAAAGGAGGAACCAAAAAAACCCCCAAAGTGCTTCTTGAGCAAAATCAGCCAAAAAACTTAGCATATGACTCATGTTTAAGTTGCCCCACTGCATTTTACAAGGCTTCCAAAATAGCAGCATCATGCACCATCATTTATATAACACCGAAGATAGCCCAAACAGTGTCAAATACTGATTTTCAAATTATTTGCAAATATTACTGCCATATTTTCACATTTTGTAGCACATTACCAAATGTTTACAAAAACTACAAACTTCCTCTTCTCAGAACACATAATTTATTTATTACACATCATTAAAACATGCCTGAATATGATTTTTGACTAACAGTGTTGTTCACCCTGAGGCCATGCAATTGTAACAAAATAAGGTAATTATAAAATCACATCTAGTCTATGGCTTTAGATGAAATTCATGTTTCTCAGTAAGAAATTTTTGAGTATTGTAAGATTCTAGCACAACATCCTGAGCAAATGCAATTTAAATGTGGAAGAGGATTGACAATATAGGATACAGGATAACTCAAATATTTTTGCATGTTAACAAAAGAATGTATCTATGTACAGTGTAATTGCCTGTGTACACAGTTACAATAGGAGAATACTTAGGTAAATGGACAGGTAACTAGATTAACTTTTTTTTGTGTAACTTTATTACACAAAAGCTGAATTAATTAGTATTAGCTTGCAAACTTAATAAATCAGTTGTAACAGCAAGAGTCCTCTGCACCCTTATTTTATGTAACCTGTATGATAGTCATGATAGGATACTACTGTTCCCACAAGAGTCCTGCCTCAGTCACTCTACTGGATGGCTTGGTCTCTGAAGGGAGTGAATAGAGATGGAACAGCAGGAAAATGGAACATATGCCAATGAACACTGAAAATCCCAAGACACAGGAACTTAAAAGTAATAGGAAAACTAAGAAAAGAACTCAAAAAGAGCTCAGAAAATAATTTTTTTTTGATACAGTGGTATAAACACTAGCAGATCTTAATGTTAATTTTGTAGAAATATTTGAATAGTATGGTGGGTTTGAAAAATGCAGGGAAGCTTTGACACATTCATGCGCTGAAATCTGCTCCCTGAAACAGTTGCCTTCACTTGCAGACAGAAATAACCTGTGAATCCAGAGAAAGAAATCTCTCAGCTACATATCCTTTCATTCTTTTCCTGCTTAGTCTAAGAAAATATTCATGGTGAGGCTGTTAGAACAAGTTCATTCATCATCTTAAAAACATTATTTTATTAATACAAAATACAGTGGATATGATTTTGAGACTGAAGAATACTTACCGTATTTTTGGCTAAAGAATTAGAGATGAGTCAAAAGGAACTTCTTGGCAGCATCCTGCCCTAAGCAAACAAAACAATCTGCATGTTTTACAAACAAGCTCAAGAGGAAGATACTGCTTGCTCATAACTCCCTAGATAGTACAGAACACCTGCAGAGTTTCCCCCACTATTTCTACCAGAGCCTCTGGTGAAAAATCAGAAGTTGATTCTCCCAGTTGCCAGTGGGAGAATCCATCTGGTTCAAACACTGTGCAGGGCACACTAGCGTGATGCCATTTCTCTGAGGCATGGTGTTAATGGTTGGCTAAGAATTCTCTGATTTTCGGATACATTTTGCCTTAGAAACTGTCACCAGTCCCATAACAACACTCCCACTCTGTCTCTCTGGTGGGCTGAATGCCAAAAAGAAGAAAACAGATTAGATGGCTCTTACCATTTTAAGCCTTCCCCCACAGTCAGTCAAACAATCAAAACTCTATTTAAAATCTTTACAGATCTTTTCTGTGAACTACACAGTTGTCCTTTCCAGCTTGATCACTTCCTTCTCCTCTCATATACATTAAATATATGTATTTCCAATGAGACATCCATATTCTAACCAGCTTTAAATATGCCACATACAGAGAAAGGAAGCAGTGTTTTCCTAGGTTGGAACTACAGAAAGATCCTCTCCTCTTCTCACGGAATATAAGGATAGCAATCAGTCCTTCTGAATAAAAACAGCTTCAATAAGCAGCATCACCAACAAAAACTTACTGTTAAGCAGTCACAAATTAAAGTGATACCTGTCCAAACTCGTGAACATGTATTCAGCATTATGTTATATAAATGCTATTTAAAAATAAAATTTATGTTTTCCTAAATGTCTGGTGCAGGCTCAATTACCACAAGAGAATTATTTTGTCAGCCTACAAGTAAGTACCATTGACTTAGTTATGATCATTGGAGATTAAGCTACAAAGATTTTTTTGGATGGTCACACGTGGTCTTTTTTCTTATCTTAGGCTAAATCAATTTGGCATTGCAACAGTAAAAGTCAGGAAATTTTAGCTTATGGGAAATTATTCTAGCAATTCTATTTTTTATGAACATACTGAGGGCTAAATATCAGACTTTTAGCTTCTTGCACAATCCTGTAACTCATGGTTTACTCATGCACAGTGCCTACAGTATTTAGAATCACCATCATTAAGTGGCAAGAGTTGTCAAAAGCAAGGGAATTCATTTGTGTATCTTCTTGACTCAGGAATGACTAACAACTCCACTGCCTAAAAGTTGAGAATTGGAAAAAACCCTGTATATTGTGCTCAAACAGATTTTTTTTTTCCTAGCAGATGCATCTGACACTCCCTGCTTGTGCAAGTAAACCAAGCCAGAAGAAAAGCAAGGGAAGGACACTGTGTAACATTGTTCGTAATGAACCCTGAATAATCAACACAAGTATCAGCTTACTTGGAAAGTCTGGCCATGCTGATTAGGCTGAAAGGGGTAGGCACTTCACTGACACACTTTTCGAGTTCACAGACCAAAATTATCTTCATTACACAGATTAAATAATACTGCTGAAGCTTGACTGCAAAGCAGAGGATGAAAAAAGGAAATTCACTTTGTTTTGCTGACACTGCTGAATGCTTATCTGTCTGCTCTGTCGCCATACCTTGTTTAGTCTAACATGAAACTACTCTTCTTGCCAGTGAATAAAAACTCCTACTCAAGCATTTGACTCAGATACAATCTAAAAATAGTATTCACTGTCAGATATAGAACTCAGAGAAAAAAGGTATATTGAAATGAAGAAGAAATTAATATCACAAAAATTCACGTCTGAGTAGCATTCAAATAGCTTCCCACAGATTAAAGGAAATTTTGGCTTGGTCAAGTCTACAAAAAGATGCAATCCTTAAAAAAAATGTTCAAAATGAGCTGATCTTTGACAAGGCCCCATATTCTCACTGCATTTGTGGACTGCAATTCTGATGAGCAACAAGACCTTAGCCCATACAATGATTTGCACAGAGAATAACTAAAAAAAAATGGCAAAACAAGTAAGATGAAGACCTTAAATAAAAGCTCATACTGAAGCTAGTGTTTCTGCCTTGGAAGCTTGGCCTCATTTTGAGTAAAATATGAAAGAGATTTGCTTCTTTCAAAGTTTACTTTCAGGCTTGCTAACTACAAACGCTTACAAAACCAGCAAGATGTGGAACCAAAGTCTTCAAATAGTATACAAAATATGTTCATTTACTTTGTTTTAATAACCCTTCATGGCAAATTTGGGAAACCTGTGTTCCAATAGAATAATTTTAGAGTGAGTAAATTTATCTGATCTCCGAGTAAAGCAGATTCATAGAAGATATTTTTTGTCTTCTTTTGTCCACTCATTTTAGGGATTTGTTGGTTTATCTTTTACAATTATTGTTAAACTGCAAACCCCAGCAGTTCCTCATCTTTCATATTTTAAAAGTCATACATATGACAGAAGCAAAACAGCTTATAATATGATGCCATGATGATTTTTTGCCTTTTCTTTTATACCTTTTTATAGCTTTTGTATTCTTAGTGGTTTTTAGCCTACATTCTTAGACTTATTTGTCAAGCTAAGAGACTAAATATCTTAGAAGCTTTGTAGTTAGGGATCAGTGTGCCCCAGACACCAAGGTCCTCTCCAGAACACATTTTGTGAACTAAGATAGAACCATCCAGGGGAAGGTTCCTTGGGCAGGGGGGCTCACTTGAGCCTCTCATTGGGGAATCTTTGATATGTATGCTAATTAGAAAGACCTGTAATGTTATACCAGCTCTTTTGTGGGTGTGCATTGCAGTGTGCATTGAGGTGCATTCCACCTAGACGTGGTGCACTTAAGGATCCTTAAAATAAATACAGAGGTAAAATCCCTTTTTCCCTTCTAAGCATGTTTGATTCTTGATTTTAAGACCAGGAAAAGGCATCAATGTATTCACAATTATTCCCATCTATTTACATACTTTTTGGATGAGAGAAAAAATACTTTGCTTTGGGAAAATTGTTAGTGTTGCTCATGTGACAGAGAGGGCATGATATGATATTAGAAATACTGCATTAAAAGTCCACAGCAGGTGAACTATATGCATCATTAATTCAAAAAACTACAACTTCTGTTCTGCTTGTTGTAGATGTAGTAGCAGTTCTGTAAATCAGTGCCCTTCACATCCTAGAGAGTTCTGGATTCAGATGTTTTTGGGGAGGGGATCTACCTATCCAAACTGACCTAGAGAAAGTTTTCACACAAACATGTCTGTAGGAACACCCTAAACAACTAAAATCTATTGGGAAGCTCTTTGGTCCCAATACTCTGTCAAAGTCAAAATGTTAGGCAGAAGTTAAACCACGAAGCAGTCATGTCTGCCAAAAAATTTGGCCACTGCTTTAACATGCGTAGTTTACGTGCTTATTCAGAAAATTACATTATTCTGGAAAGATACTATGTGCAAGAATGATGATCCATGTTTAAAAATCCCAAATAAATATAACTATTTATCCAAGCATAATCATATGTATACAAAATAGGTAATAACCACTTTCCTAGGGAAAACTTATTTCCCTCCAGCTGTAAGCTTGCATCAACAGGGCTTCCCTCCTTTTAGCTTGCCTCAACTTTCAACAGTTTTGTCTTCAGTAGTCATGTGAGACAAACCACATATATACATAACAACCATTCGATAACAAGGGTATTGTTTGATTTCTTTCGCATATTTAATTTGAATTATTAATGCTAATCATATCTAGTTGCACATGATCATTCTCTCTTTAAATATAGGCAGCAGGATTCCAGTTCACTTTCCTCATCACCGCTGCAGCTGCTAGCATGTCCTGCAAACCACAGTGGAGCGTCCAGAAAGTTTTTCACACCAGTGCTGTTAGCAGAAAGCTACAAATCTCCACCCACTAATATTTCCTGACAGTACCCACAGCTTCAGTCCTAAACTAGGAAGGGTCAATTGCTAGAATAATCCCTCAGTTCAGAGATTAAAACCCTGACAACGTAATTCCATTGCTATACAACTTCCACATGGGGAAGGAGAGAACGTTTTGGCAGAGACCAAACACTTTCCAGAGTAAAAATGTCATTGTTTACTTCTTCCCTTTCAACTCCAGGCAGAGTTACCAAGCCTGCTATGCTTGGACAATTTCCTGGTGGTTTGGTCAGCCTGAGGCAAGCAGGAGGTGCTTGAAAGCTCATCCAGATCCGTTTGTGATACCACAGTTTATTTTCTACATAAAGAACAATTGACAGTTGCTTCAGTTGATTTTTTGAGGTTTTTATATTTAGATAATCTTTTGCACTGTTTTCCTCCAGCAGCGCAACTAGAGGAGCAAATATGAAAGTTGTTCTTTCTGCTGTGGCAAAGACTCAGATGCACAATATTTGGCCTAGCTATAGTTCCAAAATATCCTAATGTGGACATAGCTTTTACTGGCAGAAGAATACTAGTTAATGTCACAGTTTGCTGAATTAGGCTGAGCAGTTTTTCAATTATTTATACTTTTTCCATTTCTACAAGGTTTCAGCAGTCCAACAGTTTTCCTAACCCGAGTGTCCTTTAAATAAATATGCTCCGCAGCAACAAAAAACAAATCCGAAGTCAGGCCCAGATCCAGGGTAAAATTTACACCATTTAAAGTCACTTCCTACAGAGATGGCAGGACAGAGTGAGTACTTATTTAACAGAGTTTTCCTCTATCTCCATTTCTGCTTTCAAGCTTTATGTTCGAATCATTTTATTTGGGCGGGCATACAGTAATGATTTTCTCTCATAAAATAAATATTTCCACATTCGAAACATTCTACTTGTAACTCCTGAAGTCTTTGAATTTCACTCCTGAATATTTTACGTGGATTTGTGTTGCCAAATTGGAAAACAAACAAGATGTTTCCCCAACTTCTTCAATTATGTTTTTTGAGATAAAACACAGGTGCAAGGATGATGATAGTCTTTTGACTTTAGATTAAATGTTAGTGAGTGCTGACAACATCCTGAATTCATATAAGTAGTTTGCATTTTTGTCTGGATTGGCACTGCCTAGAACTTGGACAGAAGAAGAAAACATGCAACCAACCAAACAAAAGGAGTTTCGTTTAAGGGTGTCTCTTTCTTGACAGGGGGGCAAAGAAAGGGAGGATGATCAGGATTTGTGTTGGTCTCTGTAATATAGAAAGGACTTTTTAAGCCACTATAGCCTTCCACTTACAGCTTCTGGGTATTCACTACATTTATTTACTTCTAAGTTGATAAGATGTTTGAGTGGTTTACAAGAAGGAAAAGCAACTGTCAGCTGTGCAAGTGGTTAATTTTTGGTAGACAAAATCTCTTTAACTTTCTTTTAACTAGAGTGAAATCTTCCAGCCACGGAGCAGTGAAGTAGAACTGGCGCAGTCTTGAGACAATGAAACAATTGTAAACAATATCATTTGTCAGTTCTGAATATTGATATGAATTAATTAATCTCTTTATTAGGATAAGAGGAGTATACAGGCAAAATATGAAATAGGCATCCTTCAACATCTAGAACATTCAGTCTATTGCAAGAAGAAACTGCAATTCTAGGAACCAAAGGAGTAAGCTGAAATTGTACCACAATTTACTGATAGTGGAAGAACAGGCTTGGGAATGAAAAGCTCTGCTATTCATAGAGCAGCTGAAGCTGTCTCGAAGTGAATTCATTTGAAGTTACCAAACCAGACAAAGTGTTAACCACATCTGTGGCAGAAATGGCTAGTTACTGAAAGTGGAGTAGAAGGCCTATTAATGGCAACATAGAACTTATATTTAACTAAACACGTTGTCCTCCTCAAGAGTGTTTTTGAATACCCTCTTCCTGTTCTTCTGTTGTGAAAAATAGTGTCGTGGTGATGAAGAAACTGCAGATTCCAAATGATTTACTTCAAGCCGTAACATCATTTCCTTACTATTATGCCCTGACAATATGAATTATTAAATTTTTTATCAATCTGCAAACATGCACTGAAAAGTTTATTTCATAAAATATGGATGCTGAAGAAACTCCAGCAGAGAATTTCTTCAGCTCTCTGCAGCATTTTTATGAGAATTCTGTCTTTCCCATGCAAGTAACTCAAAACAATGTTACAGTTTTGTAAACTTCTTGCAGCTGCGGATTGTTTTGGTAGAATTGTTATGGTTCTAACTAGAAAAACACTCAGAGATGGGTGTCTTAGAACTTGACCAACCCCCTTAGGGGGTGGATGGCAAAAACCAATTACCTTATGCCACTTAATACACTTTGCGAACTAACATATAAAAGTCTTCTGAGAATTCATTAAATCATTCATCCATTGATCCCTGAGCCTGGACTTCGTGTCATTTCTCTACTTGTCTGTGGGGAAAACAGCAACAATAAAAAAAATCAGAAAGGTAATCTAAAGGATACCTGTCTAGGAGGGCAAGGAGATGGCGTATCACCTAACACAACACTGAGTTGGACACACGGTACCAAAATCTTGGTACTAACTTGGGCTTCTCTGCATCTCCAGACCTCAACACAGTCATCCAGCCCTTCTAAAATAAATTTGAACATATTTTGGAAAACGCCATTCACAATTTTTCCTTAAATCAGGTCACACAAACCAAGCTGAGAAGAAGATCCCAATCACCTCTGCTGGCCAAGGCCTGCGCTAGCTCTCCAGGCATTACTCATCAGCCAGCACCCCCTTGGTTCACAGCTGGCAGAAGGTGCAATTTAACAAAGAGCTATTACTGCAAGTGGAAAACCCACAAATTCCCAGAGGCACGTGCAATGTGTGTCTCACAAACCACACCCCTACTGACCCAGTACACTGCGTTCAAAGGCTCACGACTTCCTCAAACACCATTGCCCCTCACAGCATGCCAAAATAATAATCCCAGAAAAGCCAACACCCACATGAACTTTTAAACTGTTTTTTAAAAAGAGCACATTCATTATGAAGTTTTTTTGTCTTGCCTATTTGTAATGACTGAAAAAATACTGAATTAAACCAGAATGAAAGAAACATGACAAACAGGAATTGCACTAACTTGATTGCAATTTAAATACACAAGGTAAAACTGAACACCATTGACAACAAATGGAAAGATTTAATACCTTGATATTCACTTTTATCTGCTTAGAAAGTATTATCTGTAAAAGTGTCCTTCAGCTTGTGTTCCTCAAAATACATGTATAATTTTAGGGAAAAAGAGATAAAATGTAATGCAACAAAATGTGCTGATTCCCTAGCTGCACAAATCAGCAAGAAAAGAGGGTCAAATGAATAAAAATCATTAGAAAAGGGAAAACAAAGAATATCACTGTGCCTAAGCACTATATAAAGCACAGAAGGTACAACAGATGCAGCTGTCTCTGCCCCATGCCCCAAACTCAATAAAAAGGAGATGGCTGAACTGAAAAGATAAAGAAAAAAAGCAACAGCGGGCAAAGTTTAAAGTAGATTCCACATAAACAAAAAATAAATTTTGAAAAAAAAGACAAAATAAACCAGCCAAAAGAAACCCACCCAAAGCTTCTTAACAAATGAAACAGCAGCTGAAGGCTCCTACACTAAAGATATGTAAATCAGTAGTGGAATAGTGAAGGTGGATGGGAAGCAATTGTTTCCTTTTTCCCTAAACATGAGGCCAGAAAGCATTGGACTAAACTCTCAAGAGCAGAAATGAAATGTACCACTTGTTTCTTTTTTTCTCCTAAAGCACTTATTTTAAAAAATAGTATAGGATTCAAAACATAGGATGTATATAGCAATTTCTCTCTGTTACTTTCTCCCAGGACATTTACTGAATCTTAGTATTGCTGCAACATAAAGAACATTCAAGGGCAACAATGTAAGCAGAATATATGCTCATAATAGCTTCATTTTCTTAGAAAATCAGACCAAAAATGGTACATTGGTCCTCAGACAGATCTGGTAAAGCGAGTGCTTCAAAATAGTTTTATTCCATGTGCTGTTCTTCCATGTTTCATCTGGTTTGAATTCAAGTGTACTGTGGATGGTAATAGTCTTAAATGCACTAATATATTCTCATTATATATTCATGTACTAAATAAAAAAATCCACATTGTAGGGAGGAAGATGAGTAGGTTGGAGGGAATCTATTTTTACCCAAATCTTGTAGCTGTTCTATGTTCATGGTTTTAATGGCTTCTAAATAATTTCCCAGAGTAAGAAAGGGTCAGATAAAAAAATACAGATGACTTACAGAGAAAAAAATACAGTTGTGAGACACAAAGCTGTGAGTTAAGGGAATATGAACAAAACCAGGAGAACTGTTTTCATATCCTGAAAAACTACACAAAGTGGGTTTTTACTTTCATCTTTTGCAGATGAGTAGTGGATCCAATACAAAGAAAGCTATAAAGAAAATCTTAGAGTGTATCATATACCTAAACTAGGAAAAAACCAAAACTGACCATTTTATGCAACAGTAATACTGGTAATTTTAACATAATTTTGCATTGTAAAACTAAAAAAAAAATTAACAGCTATTTTTGGAATATAAATATGCATGGGTTTGACTTATTTCTTCTTTTTTTTTAAGTTAATTAATCCATATATGTCATCCAAAAGTAATTTCAGTTTTAACAAATGCACATTCTTAAAAGAAAAAGAAATTTTCAAATGTTCATGAGAAAGTCTGGATAAAAGATAAGAGCACTTCATCTCAAAGAAGGGATAGCAGAAAGTAGCTTTAATCAATGCAGTACTTTCTATGGGAGATTCACAGAAAAGCAGTGACAGAAGCTTAAATAGAATGCAGAGCTTACACGTGAAATTTTTCAGGGAAGGGAAACACCAATGGAGGCAATTCTTTGATACCAAAATGGAAAAGCATAACCAGGGTAACAGCTTGTACCAGTAATGAGAGACCACACTATACCTGCTGCTGCTTATGAATACAACGTGCTTGTTATAAATGGCAGAGAATTTTCAGAAGACACCACAATTTATTATTTATATAGAAAATGTTACTTGGGGCTGTTGACAAGAGCACTTGCCATAAGTGGATCCCAAATGGAAGTAATTTTGAATTAGACTGAGATTATGAGATGATCAAAAATATCTCAGTTCATAATTGTACTTTAACTCACTCATGAATAATGAAGTTAGCATTTCAAAACTACTCATCTATGCAGTGGTCAGATAGATAGAAGTGGAATAAAAACTCAAAGATGCCCACCACCATCTTACACACTAACTCCTGAACATAATTCTATATAAAAATCCTCTTAATTCTATGAAGGAAATTTGATTCTGTGGAATACAGAGCCAACCACTACAGAGTTACTAACAACTGGATTTCATATCCATAATGTCAGTTGATCAAACAAGTCAATTCTCTATGCAAATTACTGCTAAATATCATATACCATTTATACTTTACATTTTCTATCAACAATCTATTTCATGACAGCTAGTCATTCTTGAAACATATACTCACAGTTGCACCGTTGCAAATTGCATCCTCAAATTTTGAATTCTCTTCAATCTTGTGAACTTTCTGTCTTATTGAGCATCATAAATGTCAAGATGACTGATATTTCTAATTTCCTAATACGTTTACTCAGTTGAAACATTTGCATTTTTATATCCCCTCTAGACTAAATTAGCCCTGTGAAGGGCCATGGCAGTGGTATCTGGTATTTTTTACTGTGGAACCCTGGCTTTACAGAGTATCTGGAAGAAGCTACACAAGGAGAAACATGACAGCTTTCAGATTACTGGCGAAGTTCTCCGCTCTGTGCTGAAGAAGTTCTAGCTGTAAATTTCTGGGAAGCAATGTATTACATCATGACAAAGGGAATAGTAAAGATCTACTCCTGGGAAACCGTGACAAAAGGAAGAAGATACATCAGGAACAGTAGTGATCCACCAAAGAAGGATGATTCTTGTATGCTCCATCTTCCAAGTGATTCATCCTAATAACCTCAAGGCCATATTGCGTCTAACATAAAAGGCAGTAGATACCCACAACAAAATGTAACCTGCATCTCCTGATTCTTTCTTAACAACTGGAAAAGAGATGCTAAACTCAGAGATTATTGTGGACAAGAAACCAGTGCAAGCCATTTAACTCTGAGACACATCTATTTGATTGAAACACCCTTTACTGAAGAGTCTGGAGACTGTTTCAATCTGATACCAGGGACAGACATGAAAGAAAAATTCTTGGGGGACACCAAAGTTGTAAAATACAGTAAGATAGGTCACAAAGAGTGAAAATAGCTGTGGTTTACATCCACAACATTTTTAAAGGATGTGAATTATTGAAGACCTAGGCAATAAAATGAAAGAAAAATAAAAATATGTAACACTCAAATTGCGAAGCGTATCTACTAGTACTACAAATAGCCATTGCATTTTTTATACCTACAGATGTACCAAAATATAATCAATCTGAGTAGATGAATCAATACCAGGTTTTATTTCAGAACACTTAAGTCTAATACAAAAAATAGCTCTGTCATTAACAAATAGTGTTTATAGTCATAACATATGGCCTTACTAAAGTGGACAGCACTGTCCAAAAAAATCAAAAGTTAGAACCGACACATGAAATAATAGAAAAACAAAACAAAGAAGCAGCCTCACCCCAAAGAAAAATTATGCTTAAGAAAAAACAGATTAATCTCAACAAAACCAGATACTGATAAAAATGAGAATCACAGAAGTTTCAGGCTGATAAGCAATGCAGACATGAAACTCGACATCATATCAACATAATTATCATCTGTTGTTTGAACCAATTAAAGAGATCATATACTTCCATCTCTCTTTTAGGAACTAAGATAAGAACTATGCTTAGTCAAACAGCAAACCAACTCAACAGAAATTCCCTAGGAAAAATTTAATTAGACTTTTTTGTTTTGCATTAGCGTGTGTTGTGCATCAATACAATGACTGGTAAAACTAGACACAAACAACAATCAGCTTAACCCAGTTTGGAATTGCACACATGTTATTGTTCTCATTATTATGTAGGTTTTGAATGACATGATCTGTAAGAAAGACTAAAACTAAGACAGCAACCTAAATACATTATTTTAGATAATATTTTACAAAACTTTTATCTTTATAGGCCATGGTCATCAATTGACATTATAAGTGCATACAGAAATGACTCGCTGTTCTGGTCTAAGTACTAAAAACAATTGCTCCACCTATCAACATCTGTAACAGCTTGCTGGCACCCTCCTCAAAATCTGGGGTGGTGCAAGGGGAAAACAATACACAGTCTACTCAACTCGTGACTGAGGTTCATTTGTTCAGCAGCACTGTGACTACATAAGCCATCCTGATCAGTACAAAAATAAACAAAATAATTAGCAAAGAGGAGAAAAAAAGACGGTTTGTGTCACCTGCCACTACAATCTCTCAATGCTAATAATTTCAGTTCACTTCTCAATTTTACCTTATTACACAAACTGATTATTTCACTTCCTACAGAGGAACTTACAAATGCTAGCTATATTTTTTTACTACATGTAATTAACTAAGTCTGTAGGAAAAGTCAATATACTTCATAGTTTTATATTAAAGATTTCACTTGTCATAGAATGAGAGATACCTTGCTTGGCTCGTATCACCGTGAAGGAAAATAAGCAGAAATAAAGCATTTAAACATTATATTTTTGGTCAGCAGTCCAGACTTAGTTAACCAAACAAAACCAAACTAAAAAAAAATCCCAAACACCAGAAAAAACAACAGACCAAAATCAAAGAAATGTCACTGTGCCAAACCAGAGACTTTCCAAAGGATTTCTTTTTTTTCACAATTTCCCACAAAAAGGATCACAATTTCTACAATTTCCCTGAGCCACGATTAAAATAATTCTCATAATACAAAAAAATGTGGTGTTTGATCCACTTGGTGGCAGATACAAAACAATATACAATACACTTAAAAAGCTAAACTACAGCTAGAGCATGCACAGCCATGTTTCAGTGCTTGGCCATGTGCTACATTTAAAAGGTCTGTTGAAGTTTCATGATGCAGGGGTCTCAGATTACTGGTGGAATCTGTCAGAGTACATGGATTAGCTTCTTTTCCATTAATATGTTTTGCTGAATATGACATTTGCAAGAAGATACATGTGTGTGAAGCTGCACATGACACGTGAAAAGATACAGCAGAGAAGCTGATACAGAAAGAGCACACTCAGTGTTCTCTTACAGAGTGTAAACTCTTCCAGAATGTCTAGTGACAGTACTACCTGTTTAATGCCAAGTTTAATGCCCAGCCAGTTCAGCTGTTGATTATCTAGCAAAAGCTGCCAACAAAGATATCAACACCATAGACAGTGGTTACTTGTGCAGTTTGGAGAGCTGCCCACTGGGAGTGGGATTGATGCAGACAAGACACAACACAGACTATGAAACAAGCATTGGAAGGCAGTTTTATACAAATTTGTATTTGCGTGGGGTTTCATGGATGTTAGTGCTATTACAAGGCTGAATGGGATGTCAACGCTCCAAGGTGCAGTAAAGCAAAGGTTATAGATTATGAAAGTTTACCAGATATAAGTCAGTAATTGAGGATATTGAATTACTCCAGTCTTTAACTTACAGATGTTGATTCTATGCACACTTCCATATTCTCCAATTAATGTACTCTCCATATCTATTCATAACATCTCATTTGCTCTCATTAAAATAGATGTATTTAGCAATGTAGGAACTAGCTGTTGATGAAGTTATTTTAACGTTGTCTCAAAACATAGTCCACACAAGCACAATACGCAATCCAACTTCTACATGCCAAAGGGAAAAACAAAAAGGATTACTGCATAGCTTAGCCTGTAGAAAACTGCAAGTCTCTCAAAGGTTAAAAGTCTTTGGGGTCTTAAAGATTCAAGAAGTTTTGACCATGGCTGGCACCATATTAGACTGTGTCAGAGTAATTAACCAGGACAGTCCTATCTGTGAAGTAAAATACAGACAGCTTAGAAAGGAACTGCACATGAGAGAAGCAGAGGAAAAGTTTGCCATTAAACGGTGAGCCAAAAAGTCAGAGCTCAGACATTCCACTTTGGGCTGATCTCCTGTCTTTCTCATGGCCACAACTTATTCCTTAGGGACTTTTATCTATCAGTTCAGCATGTCAAGAGAACTAAGTTTAGAGCAGTAAGAACCAGCCATCAAGCCTTGGAACCTTGAGTCCTTCCCAAAAGAAACAAGACCTCTATGTTATTTGAGGATTGCTTTTATGAACGACTGATTTTGCAACTTTAAAACAAATCTCAAAGAGCATACCTAAAAATTTAAAGAGAAAAAACGTAGAAGGAATAACATCTTCATTAGTTCAATCAGTTCTCAAAGTTCTCAAAGGAAGCGACTATGGTAACAAAAATAGAAAAATATTATCTAAGAGCATAAATCCCTCTGTCACCAATTCTTTCTCCTATCACAGTATTTCCAAATCACTGTACATCACCACACAATAATTTCCCTGAAAACTGAGCTATTACCTAAAAGCATAAAGGTTTTGAAATTATTTGAAAGCTAGTAGGGAAATAGAAAAATATATGACCCCTTACTCCTTTCTGAGCAGCACATTAAGAACTGCAATCTACAAAGCATGAAAAATGTTATCATTCTCATGTGGGGTTTTTTTAGTATCAACATCCATAATTTTCTTTGCCATGGTATGGTCCCAATTCTATTATTCATATATTACGGCCAAAAATATTAAAGGACAGCCATGGTTCAATGTTAAAGGCTTCTTGAGGTGAAGTAAAGCTTTCCAGAATTCACCCTTGAACAGACTGAAATAACATGCAGACTGTGTAAAAGAACAGCTTTTCTATTAGCTCAACTTTACCACTTGCATCCAGCCAAAGGCACCAATTATTAACAGAGCAAAAGCTATTTCTGCTCCTGCCACCTTTCCCCCTTCATTTATTTTGTACTTCTAAACCCTGGACAGAAGTAATTAAAAAAAGAACTTTCTTTACTTGCAGCTTTGTCAGCATCTTACTCAGGTGACAGCAATATACTGCTTTTGAGCATTTTTTGTTCGGTGAAAAGGGAATCCAAATATAGGCATACCTTACATTTGGAGTAAATTTAAATAATGATTATTACATAAGGAAAAAACGGAGAACATTGAAGTCCTTTCTCACCAGATTATATTTTACCACAAACATCATATACTGTTTTTAGGTAAGAGTGTCGTAAGTATCAATGCTTTTAAGTTTTTGATGTTCAAATCTCTTTTTACAGAAGATAGCAGCTGGCAAATTCACCTCAGGTGTATTAAAAACATGAAGATGCCAATGTGCAGGTTATTCTCAGAAGCAACACAAAGATGAGAAAAAGCATTAAGGAGAATCTTAAGATGACTTGGCTCTTTTACTATCTTCCCTATCAACAGCTAGCACATGCCAAAAACATGATATTAATTAATGTTACATTATTTGTCAACAGATAAGCTGAAGTTTTTGGAACAGCATAGAAGCAAGCAGGGCCCTTGGGTGGTCCTAACCTCTCCTGCTTAATAGCAGCTTAATAAAAAAACCCCCATCCAACAAGTTAACTGGGCAAGGTATTTGTTTTCTCAGCAACTGGCAGCGGTAGTTCTACCGTTTTGACAGAGGTTACAAAGTAAAATGTAAGTCTCAACCCTAAATAATCGCTAGAACAACAGGGTCTGATCCTCCCATCGTCGTGCACATATCCACATCAAAAACTCATCACGTCATACATATGCCACTATGTTGGATTTCTGTTGAGGTGATTCTTGCAGGCACTACTTGTAATTTAAAGATTCTGGAAACATGCTGAAACAAACATAGAAAATGTATTCAAGATAGTCAGAGAGCCCTTGCTGTGCTCTGCCACTGTACCATACTCTTGAAGAAAACATGTTACATCATCTTAATTGTAGCAACAGATGCATTTGCACAATTATTTCTGTGTTGCTTCTGTTAATAAAGCAAGATGACAGAAGAAGTAGAATCATGATCATCTTTTCAAAGATTTCCTTAAGTTGAATCGCTGCTGTTGGATCTGACTCCCAGCAGAGAGCCGAATGTGGGAAGTGTCCTAGATCACACTGAAAATATTGTAATGCTACACAACCTCCCTGCAAGCCGTGCTGGATCAATTCTTCAGTTTTGGAGCTATTTCAGAACGATTATAAACCACCTTCAGCTCTTTAAATGAATGCATTATAGTGTTGTCTGCAGTATTATTTGAAGACGGCATTCTGGCAGTTCTGCTGTCACCGAAAATGACCGCAAGTCGGGTAAATGGAACTCCTTAGCGCCAGCGCAGCACCGAGAAGCAGGCATGAGCGGCTGCGGGCCCGGATGCGCGGGGCACAGCTCCGCCCAGCGTGCGTTCCGATCCTCTGCAAGCACGTTGCTTACGTGTATTCATCACAGGCATGTGCATCACAACTCCCAGAAATTCATACATATTATAATTGAGCGTCACCATTAACCCCTCCCCTGGCTCTGCCCCTTTCATGGTCTTTTGGCTGTGGCTGCCTTCCTGGGCCGGATACACTCCCCTCCAAGGTTCCGTTATCTCCCTTTTGCCCTTGCTCAGTAAGCGGACCCTACACACCCTGTTTCTTAGCTAAAAGTACACGGATGCAGTAGAACTCCTTGTTCTTAGATTAACCCTTTGGTATCAATTCCCCCCTTTGAAACTCCTCAAATTCCTTAAGGTCATTTGATATGTTTCAACTCGAGTTTTATCTACGGTCACATATATTCCTGGAAGATTAGGGTCAATCATTTTGCAAACATGACCAATAGCAATGCTGATAATTATTACAATTATGATCACAATTATAATGGTTTCCAGTACCCCAGCCAGCCATCCTTTCAGGGAACACCCTCCTATTCCTTGAAGAATTTTGTTGAGCCAGTTTGTTTCAGAGGCTGTTTGGATAATGTTGCTGTCAGCAACTTGTCCTATTTTGTTGTCTTTGGAGATCTTCTATTACATTTGGGATGCACACAACAATGTTCTCTATCCAGTTTTAAATACCCACAAACCCCTTGTTCTTTGGCAGCAATAGATTCAAGGCCATTCTGTTCTCTAATGCCATTTTAGTATCTATTTATAATTTGGAATCCCCTTTCTGTGGCTTTGGATAGTTTCTTTACTTACCAAGTTCCTTTGTTATTACACCACTCAGATTATCAGATTGAATCTCCATTGACAGATTTATAGGGATAATTCCCCAAGGAACAGGTTCCCTTGCTGAATTGGGGATAGGGAGGCAGGCTGTAATGCTGGACAGATTACACATTTTACCAAAGCCTTGGATTAAAATCAATATTAAATTTTCTTCAACGCCTCCACCTAAAGATAAAATGATTCCCATAGCTATTAGTCTATACAGTTTGCTGCTCATTTACAAATGTCTTTGAAATTTTCGGCTGCGGGCGTCCGGTGCTTTCCACTGTCCACTCTGAGTTGGGAGCCCTCTTAATTTGGGTGCAACGTATCCAGGAGTTAATTCCTTTCACTTTCACAGCCATTCTTGTAGTCAACAGAACCAGACAAGGTCCTTCCCAGTACTCCTGACATGGCTCAGATTTCCAGGTCTGGATGGTACATGATCTTTGGGCTGAAGTGAATGAACTCAGGTGTCTAGGGTAGGAGGTAAATCTTTTCAGTTAATTCAGCAATTTCCCTAATGAAATTTTGTTCTTTTTCCTCATTCCCAACTTGTTCCTGGGACAGCACATACCCCAATTGCCTCAAAACCCCAAAAGACACTCAGCCATGCATCGACACTCTCTCAGCAAACCAGCCTTACGTCATGGGCATGCCCATGTCAATCCTATGTGCCGGCAAACTCAAATCAACACACAACTCACTCTCATACACATGCACTCCCAGAGCCCAAAAAGAACTCAGAGCATCTGAGCAAACTCCACCACAAAGCACCCAACAGCAACAAGCATGAGGAAGCTGTATTTGCTTTTACTTTCATACATAGCAGCCAAATACATACCAGTGACAGCAGAGACGTGTGCTAATGTCGTTACAAACAATTCGATGGATGAGGGTCTTTAAGGGAAATGGGTGTTAATGTCTTTGGAATGGGTCTTAATGTCTCTACCGACCTCAAGCCCCACAAGTTTGTTACAGAATCCAGACAGTCTGACTACACTTTCAACTCCTGAACTTTAGGGTAATAGGACAAATGGGTCCCCCACAAAGTCTCTTACAGAACCCAGACAGCCTGGACTTCTGAACTTTGGAAGAAAATGACACATTCAAAGGGGGAATATGTGCTAGGCTGTTCGGGAAGGCTGTACCTTTCTAGTACCTCAGCCAATGGGGCAAAGAAGAAGGCAACATGCGGCCGGGAGTTTAGGATAAAAGGAGGCTGTGTGCTCCGAAACCTTGAGAGAGAAACTCCACGGGGTTACGCCCCAGTGGACTCTCCCCCTTTATTTGAACAAAGGTGCAGGACTCTTCATTCTCTTTTGTGAACAATGGCTTTTCATAGCATAATTTTCTGCATCACAGTTCCATACAATTATGTGCAAAAGGCATTGTTAAAAGGTATTTTAGTATGCAGTTAGTGTGCAGTTATTGCCAGTATTACCTGTTGGGGTGCTTCGGACCACTTGGGGTCCGCCTGCTGCCCATCACACCATGCCTACCCAATGGGCAGACAACTCGGAGAGCGAGGACCAGTCCGTGGGCGAGACCGGTTCTGAGCCCACACCACTTCTCCAGAAAGTTCTGTAAAGTTCGGTTGTTCATAGGTTTGTTCTGTAAATTCCCTCCTCTGTGACCCAGCCATTGGTTCTGTGTCCCCGGGATCTCCCTCTGGGCTTACCCTCTATTGGTTGTTTGTTTGTACCACCCCTGTAGAAAACCTCGTGCCCCTGGCTCTCGTTGGCCAGTTCCTCCCCTTTGCTTTCGGGGAAGTAAACCCTTGGAAGGTTTCACGGAGTGGTCCTCTCCCTTGCCTCTTTCACCTCCGGGATTCCTGAGAGACTGAGACCTTCGGGTCCCCTCACATTGGGTGCGCCTGCTGCCACAGAGCCAGTGCTGCCCATCCAAGCGGCCGCCGAGACTCCACACTTTTCAGTGCCTGTCTGCGGGAAAGGTCACTGTAGCCACATAAGGTGGGACGAGTGCCCAAGAGGCTGACCCCTCTCCCAGGGCAGTGACAATTACCTACATATGTAAGTACATGAGTGTTATGCTGTAGCTACCGTGCTTTTCATGGTGCCCAGCGCTGCCCCGGTGCCTGAGCCTCTGCCTCCCTGTGGTGGCCAAAGCGCGGCAGCACCGGAGCCTGCGGGATGCGCTTGGATGAGGGATGTCGAGGCTGCTTGGCTCCTCCATGGGGACTGTCCCTGACCCAGCGCGGCAACCGGCGGGCTGAGACAGCTCGGACACCACGGCTTAGGTTCAGCGTTGGGCACTTCCAGGCACGCTCGTGTGCAGGTCTCCCATTCTAAGGACACCACGCTGACGCCCCGGCTTTGTGTGCGTAATGATTCTGTTCGAAAATTAATCGCACCAGCAGTGACGGGGTACGGACTTAAGCATCTCCAGCACACAGTCCGGATTGGATGTTGGGAAAAGATTCCTCTGGGAGAGGGAGGTCAGTCACTGGAATGGGGTCCCCAGCGAAGAGATCACAGCATCAAGCCTGTCAGAGTTCAATCAGTGTCTAGCCAAAACTCTTAGTTGCATGGTTTACTCTTAGGTAGTTCTGTGAGGAGGAGTGAGTTGGACTCGATCCCAATGCGTTCCTTCCAACTTAAGATATTCCATGATTCTACTGCTAGTTCAAATCAAAGATGTTACTCCCCTCTTACAGCAACAGAGAAAAAAAGCACAGTCACAACTGTTCCAGTTCCAGTGCTGGATGTGACTGGTGTCACCGTAAATTAATAGAGAGGACCAGATAAACTAGAAGGTAAATGTTTTTTTGCATGGCTGCCAGGTGTGCATTTGGTGTAGCAAATAAGTTTTTACCTGATAGCCTGTGTGCTGCTGCTCCATGGAGAACATGATGAGAAGGCGAGCAGTAATTGCAACACAAATGGTGCCAGAAGCAAACCTGTAGGCAGTGGTACAGTGGCAGGGCAACAATACATACATAGAGTAATGTCAAAATCCCCAGCTGCTTGTCACTCCAGGCTTTCTTGTTTTAATCTTAAATTAGGAGAGAAAATCCAAGTTTAAAAGACCTTAAGTTCTCAGGCTAGAAAGAGATATTCAGGGATTTCCTTTTTGAGATTTTCTAGTGATGTCACTCACAGAAATGTCATGGCTGGGTGAGAGACTACTCCTGAGTAGTCAAAGTTCATTTAGGACTTCAGTAGGTCACAACTGCTCAGCATGTTGCACTAGCACTACATCATCTGATGATACTGTGGTAAAGCAACACTATCCATCCTTTGACTTACATGAACGTTAGTGGTTTGCACCCGTGTGCTGCCTGAATCTCACTTTTGAAATACATGGGATGCACAGCTGGCATTCATAAAGCAACATGAAAAATGGTTCTTGGTTCTGTGCTTGCAAGTTATCGAACACCCCTAAGTAGCTAGCAGTTGAGATTTACTCACTGAGAATCGTCATTGAAATTAAAGCAGGGATTCCCTGAAGCTCCATTTGTTGGATTTAGATTTGTTGGGGGGGTGTTGGGTGTGGGCTTTTTTTGGTGGTGTTTGTTCTGGTTTGTGGTTTTTTGTTTGTTTGTTTTTATTTTTTTAATAGAAGAAAAGAAAGTTGATACCTGCAGGGTCTGTACCAACACACAGAGAATATTAACTCGAGTGCGGGCAAAGTGGGAGAATGTTAGGTAAGGCAGCTAATTTTAAGGGATAAAAACAGGAAATGGCAAAGGCAAATGCTTTCTTTTATGGGGAGCACAGATTTTTTTAACATGTTTTATAGACTGTCGAAAATGCTACATCTCTTGGGCTAAATACACTTCAAGAAGCCGTAGGAAGAAAAAATAATGCTTGATGAAGTATGTCTGAATATTTTTGTAATTATTATTATTATTGTTTTTGACTACTACTGCAAAATTAAGATCGGTGAGAATGAAGGAAATGTTCTTCATTTATTGTGGGAAGTGTTAGAAATCTGAGCTTGCAGAAGACAGAAGCTGGATCAATAGAAACACAGAAAAGAATTTGAAGCAACTGCTTTTACTTTTAAACTATTTAGTAGTCCTGGAAACAGAGAGAAGGGAGTGAAAGCAGTAGTAGTTTTGCGATTTACAACAGCATCCCTGCACAGAAGGGAGGGGAGTTAGCTGAAGGATGGAACTGCAGAGAGGAAAAACAGATGAGTCTTTGAGAGGGAGCACCTGTGGGACTTCATCCCTTTCTTACGTGTGCTGTGAGACACGTATTTCTGAAGTCTTGGGCCCTGTGTGGAACTGGATACTGTCTGAAGAATTTTCCCAGTACTCCACCATCTTCAGGTGGAAAGAACCAGTATTGCTTTGTTTATTCTTCACACGAGGTTTTAACTCACCAAAACAGATTGTTTGCTTTTGCTCTGGAAGCCTGTGTTTTTAATCCCTAATCCTGGGATTAAATTTAAACCTGAAATGTGAGGCTTCTGTTCTTTCCTGTGCTTTTTATCCCCAGGCTTTTAGCTGCGGATACAACAGATAATTTGGATTTATTGTTCTTTTAAGTGGGTTGTGACAGCAAGATTTCTTGGTTGCTTGTGTTTTTATGTTGGGGGTGTTTTTTCTGTGTTTTGTTGTGGGATTTTGGTTGTCGTTATCATTATCATTATCATCATTGTTATTATTTGTGTGTGTGGTGTGTGCCAGTTACATGAAAAATTTGTCTTACAGAATCTTCAAGGAAAACATCCTGACTGTTACCAGCAAGAGGATGTGGAGCAGTGCGTGCACTGCTACGTAACAATGTAGGAACTAAATGCTGCTTTGGTCATCGTGTTGGCCCAGCATGGCCAACAGTCATGTCCAACGTCTTGGAAAGTAAAGTAAACCTTCCAGCTGTCATGGGAAGCAGATCTGTGGGTCAGCAGGGCCTTAGTTCAAGTACTGCTTGCTTTGAACACATCCTTTTGAAATAACAGCAAGTTTATCAGTGTATGTATTTTTTTAAGATGAATGTAATTTAATCAGGAGTTTATACATTGCCATACTGAACATGGTTACTGAATTTCAGTATCTTGCATGAAAATCTGTAGCACTTCACAAAACGACCCTGGCTGACTGCAGGAAGAATTCCTTGCAATACAGCTTTTTGTCCAGCCATTGCTGGTCACTCTAACTGAGAGGAAAAAGGTTAGGGGCCAGTCAGGACTAGAAGTTCAGCTTTGCTTGAATAGGATAAAACTCTCTGAATGGTTATTTCTTGTGTACACACTTTCCTCTGTGCTTTCAGCTGCCTCCCAAAGCATACTGATAAAAGCTTTCATAACTTATAGAAAGCGCACACCCCAAGAAATAGGTATTGGAAAGCACACATCCCAAAAGCAGGTGCTCAAAGAAAAAGAGAGAAAAATTGGCAATAGGATGTGCTCTGTTTGCTCAAGGTGCTGGAAGCTGGGAACATGTTACAGTCAGCAGCTCACATTTCCTATTTTTTTGCTCTAGGAGACAGGTATAACTCAAGTTGCCATGCCAGGATTTGCATTGCAGTAAACCCTTGTCATTTAACCTGTGCAGGTTTGCTCATATCTGTTGTTCAAGTCCAGCATACCAACTCTCATCTCTCCTCCCACACACTCACCCCCTGCTATAATTAGCTAAGCAGCTACAGGGTTTTCTGACCCTAAATGTTCATTTGATCCCTGTCAGCACAAATGCAATAATTTAGACTGACTGCATGCAGCTCCACAACTGGAATGAATAGTCTTTCCTGCACTTATAAGGAAAAACAGCATATGGGGGAGCAGGAGGCCCCCAGCTAATGGAAAGTACCTACTACAATAGTCTTAAACTGACCTTCCTTCTAACAGATTAGAGTATCATTTGGAGAAATGAGGAGCTCATTTCTCTGCTGTGATCTAGGCATCTTTTCTTTTTTAATATATACATTTGCTCTTTACAAGCTTTCCAGTTCTAAGTAGCAAAATTTGAAGGATTCCTTTTTTGATATCCCAATCTAAAAAAGTTGAGACAAAGAACTAATCATCATATTTAAAAGGAAGTAAGTTTGAACTTTGCCTGTCTGCTCTGGGACCTAAGGACGTATCCTCAGCAAGATCTGGAACATTTGCCATCCAGTAAAATAACAAGGAGAGTAGGCAAAACAGGGAGACTTTACATTTAATGCTTGTATCAAACCAGTTGCTACCATTTCTTTGCAAAAGGATGTTATTTTTTGTTTGTAAAAAGAAGCCAAGCAAACAGAACTCCTCCATGGTGGCAAATGGGTTGTGACCAGTTGCAAAACTGTGAAGAGCTTTCTTTGCCTTCTAACAGCATTCCAAGGATCAGTCAGTGATGTGCAATTTCCAGGCAGAATTTTTCTGCTGTGGAGTTTAGTAGAAAGTGGCAAATTTTCCTAAACTGATTGTAGTTATGTCTTGGAGATGTGTTTCTCTCCTCAAAGACTTCAGTAGAGGACTGAGACACATATATTTTCCTCTATAATTAGCATTTTTCTGTGAAACTGTAAATACTGTTGTTTTCTGGAGATCTGTTGAATTAATTACTCACCTAGTCTCGTAGAGTGCCATGGCAAGTCTTTAAGACAATAATAATAATAAAATAATGAGGCGGGCAACAGCAGCAGTTAAGAACTTTTTTCTTTCCAATCTTCCCTTCAGTCTGGATAATTGTGATACAAATGGATGAAATGAATAGTGTATCTCCACTTTTGTCTTAGAAACTGGCTTTTCCTCTCACATTTGACTTAGCATTTATTTAAACTTTTCTTGAAAGTTATCATTGAAATGAAGTCTTCTGTAGCAATTTGGGATAGCAGTCTAGAGGTAACAGTCTAGTCTGTGCCCTGTCCTTAAGACAGTAGGTATTGACTACTTCCCCGAAATTTCCTTCCCTCTTGTCCCGTACTGGTGCTTTCTTCTAATTAAAATAGTATGCTCATTCTTTGAAGTGCAGGTACCCTGTCTTATGCATTTCTAGGAAACGTTGTTAACAATATTATAATACTTTAAATTATAATTATCATTTGTATAGGTATAAAAGTAAATTGGAGAAGCATGAGTGAAAAAATTCTCAGTTAAGCACCAGCCTAGAAATTCCAGTAGAGTGTGCTGTAGGTTATCTGCTTAAATACATTTGACAGTGAGGGAGTAGAAGCAGTGTTGGAAAGGCAGGTGAGTGTTTCCCTGTGGTCCAAAATGTGAAGTTCAGATAGCAAGGCAGAGCCTGCATACACACCTCAAAAATTTCTCAGAGGTTATTATTAATTGCTAAATTTGGTAGTGCTAGAATCACATTATTTATTTGAAGACATCACATTTTATTATTCAGCCTGAAGTAATAGAATAGGTCAATGTCAGCAAGTCATTTACACTTAACTTCTTTATCCAAGGTTACCCTGTTCGGAAAACTAAATTGGTGAAGCAGATATTGAGAGGAAGGAGGAGTCTCTTTCACTTCAGTTACTTTATTGAGTCTTTCTAGCTTGTGTTAGTGATTGATTTGAATGGAGTGAGTTTAATTTATTTTAGATGGAAAAATTTTCTGTCATTAATACCAAAAGACTCTTAATACAGTCAGAGTACCATGGAATTCTTCACTTTCACAGAGATTGATCTATATTTGTCTGCTGCCTTCCTAATAGCCAACAGTGGTCATTCCTGTATGCACTACATCTAACAGTCTCTACGTACAAGTCTTTTAGGTCTTCTGAACTTTGTTTGGTTTTGGGTCTGTTGTCTTTCCCTTTTGTCCCAAAGCACAAAAGGTGAAAAGAAATTAGCATGAGACTTTCTAGAGAGAACTCATGGGGAAGGCTCAAGTTAACAAACTTCCTTTAAAATCAGGAAGCTGTAGTACAGCCCCAAAATACACATACACATCCTCACACCAAAGAAAAGAAAGCAAATGCCCATTTTAAATATGTTCTTTTAAGTGCACTATTGAAAGAAGTCTTCTGTGCTTTATGAGCAGCCAGAAGGTGTTGCTGGAAAGGCATCAGCTGATTAACTAGCATTCAGGTTGGTTGCATTCCAGCATGTCCTACAGTCTCTCAGTTGCTTAGTCAGATGGCAGTCTATTTTTACAGACTTGCTGATGGGTTGCCAAATGGGATAAAGGGACTCATCTGACTGACAGGAAAGCTTAAATTTTTCCAAGCCTGTCAGGAAAGCGGTCTTGTAATAAGGGGAAAGCTTGTAATATGCCATTTGCCAAAGACAGGACTGACAGGAGGTAAGACTATTAAATAAATGGATCAGCGTTCTTTACTAAGAAGCTGTGCAGGAATGATAGACCATCTGCTCTCTTGACTGTCCTTAAAGGATAAATGAAAATTGAAGAGAAGTTTGGCCAGGTTTTCTCCTTTATTCTTTCTAATGAGGCCCTGTGCTGCTAGTTCAGCATGCAGTTTTAATATAAGACTATGGTTACTACTTATGCCACCTGAGAGACCCTGACACTGTGGTTAGTGAGACACGAGGTGAACAGTGTAAGTGCAGAGAATTTGCTTCATGTCATTTGGAGGAGAGGTAATACATGTTTAATAGATGGTACAATCTTTTGTGAATCTTTATTTGTCCTGCACCATTAGGGCTTGAGGTGTCTCTCTGCTTTGCTCTTCTGTTTACTGTTGGCCAGATTTAATGGCTTTTGCTGGGGTTTAGTTTTGCTCTTTTACTGTGATTAATTTGGACAGCTTATGTGAGAACCTTCCCCAAGTGCTTGATCGAACTCTTCAGCACCCAAATGGGGCACTAACGTTATCCTTGTCTAGTTATTGGAGGAGAACAATTAATAGATTGGGGAAAGGTATACGGATCAGTATTGTTTGGCCTACCATTGATCTGAGCAAGTAGAGTACTTCTCTTGGTTCTATTGAAGAGGAAGCAGGTGCTCCAGGCTTCCAGATATTAAGTAATTTACTAGCTTGCCCAGAATAACATAGAAAGCCTGTGACAGCTAGGAACATGGCCCAGAGCAGAGAAAATTGAACATGATTCTGTAAACTAAATGTACAAGGCCGGACGTAATGTCAGAATATGAGAATGGTGTGTTTAGAGCTATATAAAAAACTAGAAATGGGATACTCTTCTCTGTGTTATTAAAAAGAAGTTAAATTTCCTTTTCTTAGTTTTATAAGTTTGGATTGGTGGGATTTTTTAAGTTAGCAGCACAAATTGGATACATCTGTTGGGTAGATTTCCTGCTGGGAAAGCATGTCTGTGGGGCTGAGGTGGGAAATCACCCCAATCACTCCAATCATTAAAAGTGTTTCAAAAAGGAAGACAGGGAAATCTCCACAGACAGTTGTGGACAAGAGTTTTCTATTGGAGATTGTACAGACAGTGGGACAGCAAAGGGCAGTGGCACAAAATGGGATGGGCTGGCAGTACAGTGAAGCAGGAAAGTGGAAGAGGAGGCAAGTATGTTCCTGGAGACAGAGGATGAGTCCTGGTAGAGCTCCCAAGCTTAGGAGGATGGCTGATCAGTGAAGGAAGTGTAACTGAAGCTACTAGTTAGGGTAACTCTAAATAATACTACACTGAATAGCTCTGAGGAAATGTGGTGAGTATAGAAAGGCCAGTGGTGATGGGGCTGAAGGAAAAAACTATCAGGCTGATAAAAGAGATCAGATTCTATAGGAATTGCAAAGAAAGAAATAGCAGATACGGGCTGGAGATGAGACACACACACACACAAAAAATGCTGTGGTCAGTGTCACAAGTGTAATATCTATACAGAAGAAGAATCCAAGATTATTTTTGACCATGTTGTATGTAAAACCATTACAGAATGTCTGGAGAAAAAAGAAGGTGAAACTTAGGTCAGAATCCAGGAGATGATAAAAGACCTATTTTCTTTGTGAACAGTTTGTAAAATTCACATTGGAGTTGTGTAAGTAGGCACAGTTTTTGAGGGAAAAAGCCCCCTTAGGATCCAACAGAATTAAGAATGTGAGTAATTGCGAAAACCTCCAGCACAATTTCTGTGTGAGTGCATTAACTTTCAAGAGCTTTGTTCCCTTTGATGCTGGAATCCATCTTTGTTTCAGAGAACAGGACAGTGCAAACTTGCTGGCTGGGATGGCTCTGTGTGACTACAAAGTTATGCTTTTCTATGTGTATTGCACAGATAACCTGAGTTTCATGCTAAGTAAACCCAGTCTCATATAAGTGTTTCTGTACCCTGAGACTCATCTATATCACGGTAGTCATGTACAGAATGTAAAGCAGAATTGCTGAAAGCGGATGAGGACAGATGGTGATGGCTGAAGCAGTGTGTTAGTTTTGTGTGGTCAGCTCAATCAGGGGTGCAGATGAGGACAAGGATGAAGTCCACACACATGCTCATGCCAAAAGATATTGCTGTCAGATGCCTTCTAGAGTGGCCATCACATTTCTCTCTTGGAAGTCAAGCTAAGGTGTCCCATTTTAGAAAGCTGAGGAGAAGAGTATTTGGGTTTGAGAACTCCAAGTGGAAGTGAGTCCAAAATCTGAGCAACCCCTCCAGAACCTCTGCATGCTTTAATGCCTGGGTACTTCTCATTTGTTGTCAGGTTCTAAATTCATTGTCAGGTCACAGGATCTTGTTAAATGTCTTTGTATGCAAGATGAAGATGCCTCCAGTTTCAGACAGCTTCTCTTATTACAGGTGAATAGACACATAGACACAAGACAAACACATTTTAGTCCTTCTTTTCAATTATTAGCTCATGATTTTGAACTTAGGGCATAGCAATATGATCAAGGAAAGGCAACTGGATATAAGGGGACACAAAATATTGTTTAAAGTTGAGACACCTGAAATAGGACGTGAGAAAATCAGCTGCCATTCAGTGTACAACACTCATTCAAGTACCACTTTATGACAGGAGAAAATGAAAGATTATACTCATACTATAAGAAATTCAGCTAAGAAGTGGGAGAAGTTGAGAAAATTAAAGGAGCAAAAAATCAGAAATTAAAAGAGATACTGCGGTGGGGAAAGTGACAAGAAATAGATGATATATTCTTAGCACAAACTCCTTTTTTCTCTGGGTGTTTTCTGGTACATCTAATAGCATTGAAGTCTGCTGCAGTAGTTGTGTGTCATTTAATAAAAAATCTGCATTTGATATTTTATTTTACTTATTTATTTATTCCCCCTTCCCACTTGGAGACTGAGCTAAAAGAGTTAACAAGACATAGTAGGGTGGTTCCACAGGCTGAGTCTGGCTCTGACAGTGAAGCAGCTTGCTGATTACAAAGTTAAAGGTAGTTTTCCTTGTTTATTACTGCAAACGTAAATCCAGTGACTAGCACCTAGGCCTGAACTCTGGCTTCAAGATTGTCCAAAAGAATGTTACTGCATCCAAGGTTATGATGATGTATGCTCCAACATGGACCACAAGGCTTCTAAGAGTTTACTACAGGGGCCTTTGCAACGTGCAGATGCACCAATCATGAATTCCCAGTGGATTTTCAGAGCATTTCTCTGGCTTTTGGAAAGCATCGTCCCAGAGGAGCTGGACATTGTGGGAAGACACAATTTGTAGCTTAGACTCTGCCTGTTTTGTGAATTGGACACCTTACCAAACCTCTTGGCATCTTTGCCCTGGTTTTACACAGTATCCAATAAGACACCTGGTTTGCCTTGCAAATGCCACAGCTCGCTGGTTTGAGCTGCTTTTGTGGGGATGACAGCGAGTCCCCGGTACCTCCTGTCCTTCTGGTTTACCTTTTGTGCACAAGCTTGTGTTGATGTTCTGTGGTCCATTTCAAAGCAGACTTTGTCCCTTTATCTCTTTTCTAGGACTCCATCTAGTTTCAGCCAGCTTGTAATTGTATTTAAATGTGTCAAATGATTGCTTTTTTTGGTTCTGGTTTTGTGGTTGTGTTGTTTTTCTCCTAGAAAACTTGCTAGAGCAGTGCACCAGCTGACAGAGAGCCTTAAAGAAGCCTTTTGTTTTGATGAGAGACAGGAAACTTGTCAGGACTATCTCAAAGCAAGGCTCAGATTAAGCCCTCTTGCCTTCTGTCTGTGCCACAAATACATAGAAGAAAGACAAAGGCTGTGGATTGAAATCTTAAATTCGTAAGAGCCAAGAAAATCCTAAACTGGGTTCTTTCTAGCAGGCCATGCAGATATGGCAGGCATCTCTGCCTGTGCACTTTCTGGTCCTTGAAATTCTTGAGCAACTCTTTGTGCATTGCATTTCATTTTAGAAGAAGCTTTGCACATTCATTCACCCAGGAATTCCACTGTGGTTCAGCAGCTGTATAATTAATAGCACGCAAAAGCTGGAAGGGAGAAGTCATTACAAAGACCAAGATGCACACCGTATTTAAACTATGGCCTGGAGCTTGGTCACTTTGAGGTAATGCAGACTGTTCTCTGTTGTACAGGGCTACTTTTGGCTCCAAATATTTGGTGACTTAGTAGTCACTGATGCTTTATTTTAATATGTGTGTATTTGGCAGAGTAAGGATAAAAGCTCAAAGATACATGGAAAAGTTTAGCAGATGCATGGGGAGCCCTGCCAGACACGGGTGGTCAGACCAGGGGGCTGCTGTGACTGGTGTATGAAAAGACATACTATGATTTGTAGGGTGGTGTTTCTGGCAGATCTTAATCCCTCTTAGTTATTTCTAGCTTTGTCTTACTTGGCATGTTTTATTGATACTGATAAAACAGGCAAACAAGAAAGAATAGAAAGTCTCTAGTTTGCATTGTCATGCTTTTGATCAATAGTTTTTGAAGTGTACATGGGGTAATGAAACAAGGATATTTGTTGGTTTGTTTTTTTTTTTTTTTATTAAGAGGCTACAAAACAACAGGTGCAGATTTGCCAAGGAAACTTAAGAGATTTCTCTGATGTGATTTGTGTTCCTGGTCATTACATGATGTGAAAGTAGCTGCATTCAGCCTTAGCCAAAAAACCACTAATTGCTCCGGGATAAAAATAGAGCTTTAAAGAGGGCAAGGAAATTATCTTCTGACTATCCCAGTTTCAAGTTATTCAGAGAAGCTCCCATGTGCCACTAACAAAGATTAGATATATTAAACAACTGGGAACTTTTGCTATATATAAAGGGATTTCCACATTTCCAAGTGATAAATTAAGAGGAAACTCCAAGGACATTTATGTACCTGTTGCTATTAATTTTAAAACTGATAGTAACTGCTTGCATGTTTCCTACAAAAAGAATGATAATATTCTTTTAGAAAAAAAATCTTTCTAACGATAGGGAGAAATTGGAACATGGGAGAGCAAATTTATAAACAAACCAGGTAACTCAAACTTGAATGGTACTCTTGAATAAAAAAGCATAATGTTCAAAAGAACTCACTGAGGCATGGGAGCTGATTACTTCAGGCTTCCTTGTTATGGGTGATATGAGAGCTGCTAAATGTGAATTATTGTAAAGTAGCACTGTTATAGCAGCAATGATTTAAGAAGCTAGATAAAGCTTTTAGAAATATTGTTACACCTACTGCTTTGGGGGGTTGTGGGGGAGGAAAGTAGTAGATGAAATTTTGGTTTGAAAGCCGTAAATCATCCTGTTCCCTAGTAAAGACTGGAAACATGGTAGATCATATTTTAATTTTTGGTATTGGATGGTAGTAATGTTTGGCATTCAGCTGTCCTCACTTCTCAGGTAAATAGACTGGTTTTACTGGGGGAGGAGAAGAGTGTTCTACCCTCTTTGATCTGTCTACTGAGGAAGCCAACAAAGCTTCCAGTTATGATGGTGTATTTTGTGTGTGTGAGATGTAAACACCTATTTATTTTCCATAAAGTAATAAGTCACCAGATGGTAAAGGTTTTTATCCATGCTGCTCTAGCTGGATTTGTACCGGTAAATTGGAGGTGAAAGGTACCATATGCTACTGTTAATCCCCAAAGCATTCATTATTCCTAAAATAACTTTCAACACTTTTTAGTGTTGACATCTCCCTTTCATTAATGTCCAGTTATGTTCAGATGAAATATAATTTGAAGTATGTGGGGTTTTATGTGAATGTTCCTGAGATTCAGTGCCAACTAGAAAATCAATTGTCCTTGAAAAGTGATTTGGTGGCTTATGTGAAATGAGTTGGTCATGTCATTGCAGTTTCCAGTGGATATGGACTGTCACCACCAGCCTCAGCAGAGAGGCAAACTGCAGGTAAGTGTGATAACCTGGGAAGTTATATGTATTCTGGTTATATGTATTCTAATTATTACTACCAAAAAATGTTTTACTGTGAGCAATGGCCAGTGCTTACTGTCCCTGCTGGTTAGGATCTACTAGACTGGGATGGGACTGTTTTGAGATTCTGAGTGCAGAGCTTATTGAAGATACAGGGAGGACATTAAAGATTGGACCTTGGTGACTGCATGAGTAGGTGGCAGTTTTGGAGGGAGCTGTGAAGGAAAGGATTAGTGTTGAAGGAGTTTACCCAGATCACAATTTTTCGAGACTGGGCCATGATCAGTTCTGGGACACACTTAGGGGTTCGTTCAATGGCTGGATGCTCTTCAGGCTAGTAAGTGTCCAGAGTGATGTCCAGCCAGCTTTCTGCAAAAAGCACTCTGACTACTACAACACTGCCTCTAGAAACACCTTGCAGCAGATTTTTCAGTAACGTGTTGATATCTAAGTTAACAGGTTGCTTTTTAAAAGTGGTAGGCGTAAGATTTCCAGCATGATTTAAAGAAATCATTTCAAAGCAAGTAAAATGTCAAAGCTTATGTTGACAGTTGGAATAGGACTGTGTTTATTCAGTCTTCCTTTAAGAGGCAAAGACTGTACCCGTAGTTGATGTCTTCTGCAGAGGAGTCACTCATGAAACCACTTTCCATAATAAGCTATGAGGAGAACTGTCCTCAGACCCTGAAACCAGAGAACACTTTGGTCGTTGTGGTTCTGTCTGCTCACAAGACACTCGAAAATGGCTGTTTGGCACCTGCAGTTTCAGCATTGCCACCCTTGGCAGTGAGCAGTGCCCAGCACCTTTCCAGCCTGCACCATTTGGAGAACCAGCACAGCGCTGCGTGTGCCAGGAGTACCCACCAAAGCCAGGGCACCCCTTCTTGACCAAACTGAGCTGCCCTGTCATCACTGGAGAGCGAGCTTGGCCTCCCTACCCATGGGAAGGTGTGGATAGGGGTCTCACTGAGAGGACACCTGCTGCCAGTGCAGGTGAAATGACCAGGGTGGTGTGGGCTGCCCCATAGGATGATCTTTTCCAGACCAGCAGTTGCCAGCTGCAGCCAACCTGCTTTTCCAGAGCTCAGTTGCGGATCAAGGCAGCAGATCAGCACTGATCAAACCACCACTTGTGTGTTCTGTGAGGTCCCCTAGTCTGGAAGCAACCTGAGTGACCTCAGAGTCCATGTAGAATAGCTTACCCAAGAGGGCAAGTTAGCCTTCACTGAACTTCAGTCTGTGCCACGCTGCACAGGATCTTTATCACTAGGCCATTGCCCTGAACCCAGGCTAAGCTGGTAGTCTTCCCTCTTAGACCGATACTGACTGACTGTGGTCTGCATATTATATGGCAACATTACTGAGCTGACGCTTGGCAGGCTGTGGTTGCTTTGGTCTTTCTTGCTGATGTTCAGGAGAACCCTGTTTGTCCACATGGTATTTTGAAGGCAGCTGCAAATCAGATTTATTCAGTTGGAATCAACCAAAAACCTCGTAACTAGAGTAGGCTGATATCAGTTCTTTGTCCTGCCCTTGGTAAGGCCCTAAAAAACCAGGTGGATGGGACTTCTTTCAATTTCTACAGTTTCACATAGACTTGTATCTGAGCTCTTGTTGCTGACTCGGACTGTAGCCAACTTTGTCTTTTGTCTGTTTTTCTCCCCATCTTTTGCTCCTTCCTCCACTCTCAAAACACTCAGAAGTGGGATCCAATTGACATGGATGTAAAGCAGTTGGTATTGCTGTTGCTAGTGGGCTGGGCTGCTTCTTTAGTTTGAACCAAGTTTTGATTAGGGCTTTCCTAACTGAAGGTCTACGATACTAACTAGAGGGAAGAAAGCTCAGAGTGGCAGGACTTTGAGGCAAGCACACTGGAGATCAGCAGAAGTCTTGAAATGATCAAATAAGCAGATGTGTGAGACAGATGGTGGTCTTAGAAAGTCCAGCCAAAGACAGAGTAAGTAATTGTATTTTGCTGTACCAGTTTGGTTTTTCAGCATTAATTGTATGTGGGATTTTGCATGATCTTTCATTTAAAGCTGGATAAATACTTTGGATTTTCAAATTTGGTCCCTGAATGCGTCCCCTGTTTGATGACTAATCTTTGCTAGATTTGAGGTTTCCCATTTCCCAGAGCAGAATGGGGACAGGGCACAACCACTGTATGTCACAAGGCTTAGTTAACTAGAGCTGGTTTAAAAAATGTTCGTGAGAGGTTCACACGAGGGTTGGAGAATTCACGTTTGGTTTTCTATATTACAGGGCTGAACAGCTCTCCTATTTTTTGTTGGGTTGTCTTGTGGGGTTTTTTCCCCCATGATCAAGTTTTTCTTGTTATGAAATCACCTGCTTTTTGCACACAAGTAATTAAACAGTGGGAAGTTTTGTTAAGTGTTTATGGAACATACCGGTCGTCACAGCTAATCAGGTTTCAAATCACAACAAGGGGTGCTGCAGTGCTCCATCTGGAGAGGAACAGTGCATGGTTTACAAGTTTGTTCACAGGCAGCTGAGAGTACTTGATACAAGACAGTTCTTGAATAGGTGCTGAGCAGTGAAGCTGCAGAACTTCTGCTCTACTGGGTCATGCACATCCCTCACTAACATTTCAGAAGTAAAATTTTCCATTTAATCTCTACTGATAGACGCACACAGTGTACTTAATCCTTCCTCCCTGCTTATCTCTGGGTGTGGCAGCAGCAAGCTGCAAAGGGCTGGACTGGGCAAAATGGTCAGAGTTCTGCCCTCCCCTTTGCAAAGCAATATTAAGGATAATTAGATAAAAGCAGCATATTGACTTGAAGGTTTATCAAATCAAAGTGGTTATGGGGTGTTTTTTCTCTTCCTCATACAGGAAAAAGCCTTTAAAATATAACCTCTTTGTTTACTTTTTTTTCCTAACATTGCTTTATTCCATCTTTCCAGGCTAAATGATCCCTTTTTAGTGACTGGTTTGGGCTGCCTACAAACTGTGGACTGGTTCTCTGCTTTGATCACCTTACCAGCAGCTTTTATTTCCTTTCTTCTCTTGGCAGATAAGTGAAAATCTCTCATGTGCTTTGCTCCTTGAAAAATGTCTGTGATGTCATCGATGTTCTTAGAGATAACCCCAAAGCCCTTACCATCAGCCTTACTCTTAAGTCACATACCCACTGCTTCTGCTTTTGTTAGCTTGGTGTATTTGGTATTGCATTAGACGTATGTCCCATCAGGAGCTATATTCATAATGCTAAAGGTTTAAGTCTCTTGAAAGGTCAGTCTCTGTGTTTATGAGGCTCCCAGTCACATTCCCTGCAAGCCATGGGAGGACATCCCAGTGTGGGATCGTTTTTGAAACCTTGATGGTTTTTTTAACAGATATTCACGTGCTGACATTATAAATGTTGCTGTGGTGGGAAGAAGAGCAAAGTGAGAACTCCATATGGAAGAGCTCTGTAGACAACACTGCCTTCTCACCATGGCTGTGGGTTTGCATCCATGCCTAAGGGGAGCAGGTAAAAAGCAAACACTAAAAATAAGCGTGGGAAGGCTTTGTTGATTTGTTGTTGTTGTTGTTGTTTTGATTTAATTTTTTAATCAAAACTTTAAATAATAAAGGACAAAAAAGAGAAAAAAAAGCCGTGCAGGAGTCTCTGGTTTACTGGAGAACTGTATAAAGCATATTTTTGGATCAAAACATTCTGATCTTTCCACCTGAAAGTAGGGACGGGAAGAAGAGCCACTCCCTTACTGAGCAGATGACAGGAACTACAAACAGGTAACTGCAGCCAGTTACCTGTAGGTTACAGTAGGAGACAAGCCCTGTGCTGCTGCTGGAAGTGTTTTGCATCCCCCTCCCTTTCTGAGACAAGAGATCATATAATCACTGTGTAATCCTTTTTAGGTGCAGCTGAGTGAATTTCCTCGTAGCTGTCTCCCATGAGTAGATGGAAATCTTTCACTCTTGGAATTGCTTGTAACTCACCTCTGAAAATCTACCTCTTCACGGGCTCTCTCTTATCCAGCCACATGCCCATGTTACTACATAAAGTTTTGATGTATAGCCATATCCTTTATTGTTTCCATTTTCATTTCTCTTCAAGCTATGTTAGCCTTTCCAGGCAGGCATGGTTTCCTCATCTGGTAATCAGCTGTGGGGATGCAATCACAAGTCTGATTAACACCAACTCTAATTTGTGTTTAATAGATTTTTGAACAACACTTAAACCTCCAGTGATTCAAGACAGATAATCATATTTGGTTGGTTTTGTTGCATAAATGAGAGCTGGGGCGGCGTCCCCTTATATAAGGTCGGGCTTTAAGTGTAGTTAACTCCAAATTATATATTTAGTATAGAAACATAGTCCTTAGATGTGCTGACGGTAGAATTGATTTTTCAAAAGTATAAATTGGCATCTGTCTCACAAAATTCTAATATTGAGAGTATTTCTCATCCTGAAACAAGAGATGAAATCAGCTTTTGTGTTTAATTGGAGACAAAGTAAAACTAAAAGCCCAGGCTCCGAATAGCTGTAGCACCTTAGGCAAGATGACATTTTAGTCCTAGAACCTGCTGCCATCCCCCAAGCAGAGCTGCCTGCTGCAAGTGCTCAGTGTGGTGGGTGACCCTCAAGGAGGGTGAGTAGCAGCACAAACAAGAGTCCAAGAGGATGGGAACTCAACTGAAATTCCTGGGGGTCACTAATAATCTGGAACAGGAGAGCCAATTAGTGGTAAATACAGCAAACCCAAAACTTTCCCTCTTGATCTGACAAATGAAAAAAAATTCCAGGCCCAGAAATAGCTTTGGTATTTTTTTCCAGTTGAGAAACAAAAGCAAATGGATCAATGTTATGTAGAACGTGATCTATCTGTTCCCAAACTGGATCAAGTAGTGAAGGATAAGACAGAAATGTTGCTGGTGTTGTAGTACTCTTCAAGTAAACCAAGTGCCACAAAAGTCCTGTGTGTTTTCTACTAATATTTAAAACAGTAACAGTGCCCTGACCCGTTTCCTATCCTGTATGGAGTCAGTCTGTGTCTGTCCTATGATGCTTACAGATAGGCAGATAAATTGGTATCGGTGAATATTTTTGCTTTGAGTTTTATTGGATGAGATGACTGTCCCTACGCTGGAGCTCTAGCACCTTTCCCTGCCTCTCTTCACAGAATCCATGTGGCAGAGGGCTCAGAGTCCTCTCATACTCCTGCAGCCCTTTGGAATGAGGACCAATTCCAGCAGGTCTGATGAGAAATGCGAGTGAAAGTCTTGATTACTAAAGGCTGTTTTCATTCTAACATTTAAGCTGTAAGTTCTTAAAATCTAAAGTTTATTCAGGCATGTCCTTGGTTTGGAGGAGATAGGAGGAATTCATAGTTTCAGCTGTCTCTGAGGACATGAAAAAGTCTGTTTTCTGGAACTAAACTGTTACCCAGCAGCACGTGAAGCTCACAGTTTGGAGCCTAATGGAATAGAGACTCAGGTACTTGGTATCTTCTAGCTTTTTGCTGGGCAAGGCTCTGTGCTTCGCAAAAAAGCAAAAACAAGACAAGCACACAATTCCTGAAATGCTGGGAGTCTTGCAGCTCTGAACACTTTTTTTCTGTTTGAATTTCTGACCCTGGTAGAATTCTACCAATGCAGATTGGTGCCTTGAGTTTTAAAAGTCAGGTCTTGAGAGATCCAGCCTGGGCTGATGGGTATTTGAGATCCTGTATTAAACGGGCAAGCTGGTACGGTCCTGCAGGACCTCATTTTCTTCTGTCCTTCCAGCCTTGAGGGGAGAGACAGATGCTGATAGACCTCTCAGCATTTAGTACACAATAACTGCTTTTTTCCCATGCTCTTAAATTAAACCAAGTCATTCAAACGTGCACTTTTTACTTTTAACAAGTGAAAAAGTGGGTGGTAACTGATAATAGACTGATAGATTTGTACACAGAGCTGGTTGGGGGGTGGTTTGCTTTTTTGTTGTTGGTTTGGGGCTTTGGGGTTTTTTTTGTTTATTTGATTTTTTATTTAGAGTTCTTTATCTCCACCTTGGATTGGGAAAGTATCAAAGAAAATCAATCATTCATTAAATTCTTGTCTTTTTGATTAGGGATGAAACATCTTCCAAAGAGTTTAACTGAAAGCAAAGCACTCAGATATGTGCTTTCCAGCATGAAATTTCAGACTATAACCTTGCAAATGTTAATGAACTCCATTTGGCACTTTTGTTAGCAAAGGAGTTTAACAGCTTAGCCAACTCTGTTAAAACAAAACAACTTTCTGATCCTACATACACAAATGCTCATGGCTAAGATGCCTTCTCCATGTCAAACTCATAGTCTCTACATGAATTTTATAGAAAAAAATATTTTGGAAATAATTTTTTATTGTAGTGAAAAGATACCATCATGTTCATATGTATACACATACACAAAGAAAATATCACTGTATATTCACTGAAATACCTCACACTCAGTGTAACCAAGCCTCTTCTCAGCTTGTGCACAGCAGAATACCTTGAAAACATCTGTGATCCCAGCTGCCATCCACAGCTGCACACAGCAGGAGCAGCACCAGGTCTCCCAGGGCTGGCAGCTGAGCTGTACAGAAACAAGTCCCAGGCTGCTGCCCACCCTGAGCCCAGTAATTCTCTGCTGTGATCACAGGCCCTGGTGTTACAGGGTGGCTCAGCCGTGCTGCTGCAGGGCCATGAAGAGTGGGCTGTGCCTCAGAAGCTCTGGACCAGCTGCTCTGACAGCTCTCGGGCCAGCCAGTAGAGTGGGGCCTCTGTCTCATAACATCTGGTCACAATGTTCAGCAGCACCATATTATTTCCTGCTGTCTGGCATTATTTGGCTTTCAGTGGTTTATATAAGCATTTCTTTGACAGATGTGTGGCTCTGATACCCATCCCCTGCCACTCAAGGCAAGAAGGTTCTACACAAACGATCCAGTGAGGTTATCCAGGACACGTAGAAAAATTGCATTGAAATATTCCGTTGTTTATCTGAGCTGCCTAAAGACAATCAAGTAATTCTCACTATCACTTAACTCTAGAAAGTATCAGGTGGCTGTTGGCACATGTGGGCCGAGAACTACAGAAGCTGTAGAAATAAATCACTTGGCCTGTTTTGCTAGCACAAGCTAATGTGATTGTAATTGGTGCCCTAACCCTGACAGCTGTGTTAATGACTTAAACAAGAGACCTTGGGTGATTGAACAGAGCCCCAACACAGCTCACAGTATTCAGAACTCTCTTCATAACTTGAAGACAAAATTCTATTTCTTTACTTGGAAGTCCCCATCTCAATTCAGCTATTTAAAAATGCTTTAGACTGACTTCGTCTGTTTAAGTAATTCTATGCTGATTTCCACTAAACTAAGAATAATTTCACTTTTTCCTTTCCCTGCAGGAAAATGCTAACATCTACCAAATGTGCATGGACTTAAGTACCTGATTTTGAAAGGGAGCTCATGGCAGGCTATTGCCCAGTTCAGTAATTTCAAATATTCGTTGGCTGAATTCAACACTGAGTAAACACTAAATATAATATAGATATAAAAGAATGGGCACAAATGCCAGTGTAGTATTTTGTTATTAAAACTAGTCATCTTTCTATTTCAACTACTAAATCCGTTATGAAAACAAGCTGGGAAGGAAACACACAACAAATAAATAATGCATATTAACTTACAAAATATGAAACAAAATGTCTACATACAAAAAAAAAAAAATCAATGTTAGTCACTTAAGCTTCACAAACATTTGTAGGATAGAAGCCCTTCTGTGTGTCTTGTGTGTCTGCCAGAATGAGCTGGAGAACCAGTTATCCTGGCTTTAGAGACACTGTACTGTGCTGCAGAAGCACCGCTCTGCCTTGCCAAGGCTCCCTGTGGGGTCACTGGTGGGCAGTGGTGATGCTGATTTCTGGGGAGAGCCTCCAGGAGGCTGCAGGCTCAGTGCTGTCCTCTGCTTTGCTAATGCCAGGTGGCAAAATGTATATCAGGCTTCTGTACTGATGAAGAAGAAAAGCTTTTCCCGTGAGGTGTTGTTTGTGTTGATAACAGGAATGCTTTAAAATAATGCTAACATAATTCTAGCACAATTGTGCTCCCCTACAACTCATTCCCTTGCAAATCACATATTTCCTTCCACTGGTGTTTTATACCCATGAAATCACCACTGGAGCCTCCAGTGAGGGGATAAAATGCCAGGCAGGGATTTTCAATTTGCATTTTATTTTGGTTGTGCATGTATCTTGTCTTATCCGAGGAGATTTTTTTTTGCCTTTGTATACAAAATCTTTCAATGTCCATTTTGAAGTTAAAGAAAAATGAACTTTCATAACCTCTGCCACTTCTGATCACCTCTTAAAAATGTCACTTTACATGGAAAAGCCAGAAAAAATTGAGATAAACAGGCATCTGTACATTTTAGCCATTCATTGAGAAAACATCTGTATCCATCCACGCAATGTTAAGACTATAAGTAACTTCACAGTTACATCTGAGCCCATTGCTGTGGCAGCATGGTAGTGTTTGTCTCCCACGTGTATTCTATCAATTTCTTTTTCTCTTAAAGCAGCTTCCTGAAATGAAAAACAGAAAAGCAGTGATTAAGTTAATCTCTTTCAAACATTGGATTCAAGGCTTATACAAGGCGGCCCTTACGACTTTCCAGCTGTGGAAAATCTAGACACCAATCCTTTCAAGATGAAAAAATGAACGACTGACATGGAAAAATGTGAACTGCTGTTCTTTTCAATTAAAAAAAATATTGCTGAAGATCTGGGAACATAAGTTTTTCTGCTATTGCAGTTATTTTTAATAGGATGCCAAGGAATTGTACTACAGTATCTTTCAAAGTAACTCAGCAAGCTGTGGTTTGCTGCTTCCAACAGCAGGAGTACACTTCATGCGAGTGCGTATGCTAACAATAAATTCCTTGAGGACCTTCTTTGTGCTTAGCTTTCATCAAAGCACACAGCTCAGATTGCTTAATTGTTTGGAATTGTAAAGTTTCTGTTATAGTTGGTGCCCACCATACCAGACAGGACTGTGCCAGTGATCTGTCAGCTATTGGTCAGTTGCCAAGTCTTGAGAACTCAAGATAAACTAGCATGCTTTTAAAACTTCTGTTTTTAAACAAAGCACTGGGCAATGGGAACTACACTAGAAGAATGAAGAAGATTCTGTCTGTGCTTTCAGGAACCTAAATTGATGTCAGAGCTCTGATACCCATTAACTCTGGGATTCCTCTTCACTGCTTTTTTTTTTTCCTGGGACTATCTACTTTTAACACTGATTATTAAGTACTGTAAAAGGGTTGAACCTCTTCAAAAATAATGTTGAAATCTTAGCCTCTAGTGTCCTAGCATTTCTAGAACCTTAAAAAATGATACAGTAATGTAGTAAAGGCTACAGGAGAAAACATGAAAGGAGTTAGTTATCCAGACAAGACATTTCACTCACATTTGATGCTGCCTAACAAACTCTGCAAACTGGCGGTCTTTAGCGTAGAGCTCTATAATTCGAATTCTGTCCTGAATTTCCTAGAATACAATAAACAGAATTGTAAGTACATAATAGGAATCAGAATGCTACTGAAATAACTGATTGCTGGGTTTTGGGAAATAAGCCTCCTATGCATTGCTATTTCAAAGAGTAGAGCTTGAAACTGGGAACTCCAATACTAAAATTCCTCTATATTTTATTGAAATTCTTCTAATTTTTTTTTTAAGTGAACCGTTTCATTTGAATTCAGTAATACTTCACTTTTAAATCAAAACCAGGGTTTGGACAGAGTGTAGCATTTCAACAGGCTTTAACAAAACCATTTATCTCAGAGATACTTTGCCTACAGCTACATACTGGCTTCACACCTCTCACAGTTGCTTAAGGATCTGTGGTTAGTTCTGGGATGTAAATGCATTCTCTTTAGCCTTCTAGAGTAAACCTTGGATACTGTGTATAAAGGAAGAAAGAAGATATGATCTAACTTGCAGCTAATAGAAAGACTTAAACTTTAAAAACACTCAGAAAATACCCAAAACAAAAGGACCCTGTGGAAAGGCCTGGATGTACCAGTTTTTCACTGTGTAACTACTCTTACATAAGACAGTTGGCTTTAAAAGGTAAATGTTGTGTCAAGTAATACATCAAACCTCCCCAACTCCCGTGAAGTTGCTTAAGGGGTCAGCTCCTTTATTATGTGAAATCCATTACAGATCAGAACAAAACCATAACTTTCTCTAAAAGCAAGCAAGGAAAGCAAGCTTTTCTGTCTTTTAAATATTTGCAGCAGCTGCTGCAACCTGTTTATCTAGAGCATAGACACTGGGGAAAGATTGGGCCCACCTCTTGAGGTTAGAAGTGTGGAATAAGCTTACTGTTTACATGATCTTTCCCATGCCACTATGAAAACAAGGTCATTTACCTCCTTAGTAAGCTCACTGTTTTCATAAATGTGCCTGATCTCTTCACTGCTGTAGTCTGTGGATGTCTCTGCACTGGTGGAACTGTAGGACGTTAGCTGCGGATATCTCCGGTAATAATGGCTGTAGCCAGTCGTATCACTCTCATACATGGGATTGTATTTAACTGCGTTCTCAATAGACGAGAGGCTGTCACCCTGCCTGGGGGAGCAATAAACAAACTGTGAGCTTCTCTGCAGCCTGGAAGGGCAGCAGATAGACTAAGGAAGCCTGGCATTTGGAGGTGCCTGTACATCCTGTTGCTTGTAAACTGTGTGGTATAAGACTTACGACAGAATTATCCTTATTGTAGCCAATGTGCTTTAAAATATTAGATGGTGTCACCTACCCCTGTGAGTCCCCAGTATCACTCTTTGTGTACTGGTCTCGAAGGGTCCTGGCCAAGAAGAAGATGACAGCAGATGCCACAAGAAGGAAGCCTGCCACAGAAGCAATTGCAATACCCACAACCAGGGGCTCAGACACATATTCCTCACAGTGCTCCCCTCTGTACCACCAGTTCTCTCCCACACGGCACCTGCCACAAAGAAACACAGGGAAATTACACACCAGCAAAAGCTTTGGCTAATGTATTGAAGTTCCTGTTATGATGTGCCCTCAGTTAAGTCACCCCAATAAATAGCTTTTCATTGTCCTATCATCAATTTTCTTTATTATTGTTATTATTATTATGGACATACTTTTTGGTAGATAATCATGTACCAGTTTGGGTCGAAAGGGACCTTTAAAGGTTGTCCCCTGCAATGAGCAGGGACATCTTCAACTAGATCAGGTTGCTCAGAGCCCCATCCAGTCCAGGGGTAGGGCATTTCTCTGGGCAACCTGTTCCAGTGTTTCACCATCCCCACTGTAAAAATTTCTTCCTTATATCTAGTCTGAATCTACCTTCTTTTAGTTTAAAACTATTACGCCTTGTCCTATCGCAACAGACCCTACTAAAGAGTTTGTCCTCACCTTTCTTATAAGACCCCTTTAAGTATTGAAAGGCCACAAAAAAGGTCTCCCAGAAACCTTCTCTTCTCCAGGATGAACTACCCCAATCACTGAATTGAATGAAGGTAGCTAAAATAGCAAAAGGGTAATGCATTTGTGGTGGGAAACACCTGTGCTTTATGCAATTTACAGTATCCCGTGATGTGTTAAAACTGGAAGGTGTTTAGACTGAGGAAAAACTCCTGCCTTGACTGAGCCTTGCATGTGACATATCAGTACTGCAAAGGTAGAAAGCAGTTGTCTTTATCATCTTGGAATGCAAATGCTAATGGAGGTGTGTTAGCTGAGTAGAATGTTCCTAGTGTTGTGAACTTTGCAATGGCTAAATAGATACATAAAATAAATGACTTGATGGAAGTACATGACCAAGACTCTATTTTTGGAGTGGTTGCCCAAAACAGTATTCAGCATTTCTGCCTAAATGTTGTTTTGAACATAGGAACTATAATGTTGTCATTATTGACTTTAAGTATACCAGTAAAAATACATATTTGCATTATGGGTGTTTGGGAGTTTTTTTTCTATAAAAGCTCAAGGTATTGTAATGTATTATGATCATGATCAATGAACCTTATTAATAAGAAACATCAGTAAATTAAGTCTTCTAATGTAATGATCTGAAACAGTTTCTGAAAGTAGTAAGCAATACTTCAATTTTTTCAAAACATTTTTGATAAATACTGGCTGGAACATGCTTGAGTTCAGATACCTGCTTCTAATTAACACTATCACACAAATATGATTAAATTTATAATGCATCTGTGATAGTTCCAATTTTTAAAGTTTTAAAACCATTTTCATTCCTTCTGTTAACTGTTAGCACTAAGATTGACTTTAGAGATGTTCTATGTAAATTTTAAAAAGAAAATCACATGAAGCAACAAATAACTACAAGTAGTAATACTCTTCTTTGCAATAGTTTTCTTAATTTTTGTTGATACATTTTATTTTTAAAAATAGACTATTACATTTCTTGAAAAATAAAAAATAAAGTGCTGTGTCAGGGGCATCAACAATTTGCCTGTATCTTGAACAAAGTCTTTTTGATTACCTGCAAAATACAGCAATCCTGTTCAGATGCATCTGTATCTTTTTTTTAAGCAAAAATCTGGGATCTGTTCCTTCATCCTTTTGTGAACCCACATGATTTTTCCCAAATGTACAATGATTTACTTTTATGCTTTTTCCAAACCAAAAGCATTATATTTAATATATTGATGCACTATCAATATGCCTTTCAGGTATGAATTTCTCTTACAGAATTAACTCTCATAGGTGATATGACACTATCAGAAACTTTGCTACTTGAGAAAACCTCTGGAGATAAATTCTGTCCCCAAAGGTCAATGAAAGTGATTTGAACAACTGGGTGTGTCCCATTACAGCCATTATTCCTAGTTAGTTTTATTTTTTGATGTTTCTATTCTACTAATTCGTTACAGTCTCATTTATGATATATACATAGGAAAACTAATGTTAATACTGGGACTTGCACTGAGCAGCGTAACACGAACAATAATCACAATCTACTCACTCGTTACACAATACTGTACAGAAGTTTAGACAAATCTTATAGAATGCTACAACAGAGGAGGCAATAGTAGTTTTCATCCAGGAAGCACAACTTCCAACAGCAGGGTGACCTACCTACAGATGGCCCCTTGCCCGGGGCTTATGTCACACTTGCCGTCGTTCAGGCAGAAATTTGGTTGCAGATCACAAATGCTGTTGCATGGCAGCCCATCAATGCTGAGGTAGCCAGGATTGCAGACACACTCAGCTTCCCCATTCCAGCGATTTACTAAGCATTCAGAGAACTCATTGCAGGCTTGGAACTTGCAGGGATCTGCTTGCTCACCTGACAATACACAGAGCAAAAACTAGTGATGAAAGAGGAGAGCCTTAACTGAGACAAGGTGCTGGCTGCCATCTTCTCTAGTGATCTCTTGTTAATCCACAAAAATCCATTGTGCATCTTTCCTGAGTAACAAAGGTTCTGCTAAGGTGAACAAGCACTAGCAAGTATTCCTCTGTCTGCACATGCCAGTGGCATGGCTAAGAACACCCAACGAACAGTCAAAAAAGCAAGTATAAAGTGATCTTTTTTTACTGAAACAGGCTGTAACTCATATATTCTCTGTCTGCTGAAACTCTGTTTTATAAATGAGTAAACCACAGGTGTTCTCCAGTATTTCTTGTTACAGAAAATCTAGGCAGTATATGGGGAAGGGCAGAGGGACATCAGGCACTCACCATCTGCTGTGAGGGGATTTGCCTTTTTGTCTGCAAGGAACACAAGCTTGTAGCATTCAAGATATCTCACTTGTATCAGGCTTAAGAGGCTGGCATACAGCTGAACAATCCATATCAGAACATTTGCCATGCTAATTAGATCATCTTTATAAGAGACCTCTCTGAGAAGAACAGCTACCATATGCAAACAGGTCAGCACACTTATTTTTCTCTAACCTTAAAATGGGAAATATTTCTGAGTTGCTTATACTACTGGCTGCTTAAACTACTGGCTAACTTGGACAGGGAAAAAAAACAAAACAACTTTCTCCCTGTATCAGAGGAGCGAAGCAAGAGGGCCTGTCACTTTTTAGTGCAACCAAGACCTTACCCCAAGAATGTGGCAGCAACAGTTACCTATGCAGATGCCCACCTGGCAGGTAAACTGGCTACCACCTGTGGGAATAACCATGTGGAATAAGTTCAAACCGCACAGTAAAAGTAAGCACAAGAGAGATGGGCACCACTGTTCTCCCTGAGCCATCTGCTTCCTTGCTTCCCAGGTCAAATACAGGGGATTATACACAGTATTCCATGAGTTAATTTGTCTCCATAAATCTATAAGGACCCCATACAGCTTTCTCTGTCTGGGTCACACTTTGATTTCCATCTCTTTTGTCTCAGAGCAGATTTTCATTTGTTTTCACTCTTTGAAAGACTGTCTTTCTAAAGCCCAGCCTGTGAAAAGCAGTGGGCAGCCTCTGAGCTGTTGGGATCCTTAGTACCTAACACAGAAATTTTGCTAGATCTCTTGCTTTAAGCTGCATTTCCCTGCTGTCCTTACCTGATTCCACATCCAGGGAGTATTTATCGATGGCCAGGTTCATGGTGTGATACGCAGTGTTGCAGAAATCTTCCAGGATCATGTACACGGCATTGGTGACATTCCGAGGCACAGGTTTGGCGAATTTCATTCGACTGTTCACCACAATGCTGCCATTTCTGAAGTTCAGGATTTCCAGATTCTGGAATCCCGTCAGATTTGACTGAAGGTAGGGCACCAGCTGCAACACAGGGGATGTGACAGAAAAGCTGAATCTTTGAGTCTCTCTCTACTCAAGCCAGTTGCACTGTTACTGCACCAGACAATGGGAGTCTGAATGATTTTATCCAAATCCTGCATCAAGGGCATTAAACTTTACCCAGCTGAGGTCTGTGCTGGCAGCCTGCTAGGAGCCTGAGTACTTCAGGCCGTTCTTAAGAGTATACCACTTTGCAAGGAGTTTCTAAAAATCTACAATTCAGAAATACAGTTCTCAGGACATACGTCATGCTCTCCCTTGATCTAAGTACCAGGAATACTTGGCATTTCACAGGGTTTTTCCTTCAAGCATGTCCCCCTTCCCTCTCTCTGCTTTGGTCCCTTCATCTCTCACAGCAGAATGTTTGTTTCAGTCAGAAGAGGGGAATTTCGCAGTTAAAATTTGGCAGTTGTTGCTGTATAACTGCTGTGAGGCTTTCCTACTCATCAGCCAGGTTAGGAACAGCTTAGTTCCCTGAGGTACCTCTTACTCAGGACAGGTTGAATGTGTTGCAGAAAAGCTACCTGCTCACAGCCCCAGATTTTTTTTTGCATCTTTCTCCCTATAAACTAAATACAGAGCACTTTGGAAGCAAGCAGGGGAGTGTGGTAGTGACTTCGGCTACACTGCTATATTTATCGACATCAGCAGAGCAGCTGGTCCATGGTGCTAAGGAGCTCTGCTTTAGAGAGACTATTGACTGCATAAAAGATGAACAGCATCCCACCACCCATTTCCAGGCAGAATTTTCCCCACAGAGGAACACAAATCTGATGTGTAAACACCAGTTTTGAGTTACTCTCTGCGAAAGAGAGATGACTAAATATCATTTACCAACAGTTTTTGTCTATCTGGTAATGGACATTTAACATAGAAGTGACTCTTACCAGTTCCAAGAATCGCTGCTCCAAGGCTTTGTATTCAGGGGAGTTTTTATTGAACAGGTCCTCTGAAAACATCATGTTGGTAACCCGAAGACTGAAGAACACAACTAGAGCTCGGGACGGGACTGTACTACTATAGTGAGTTTCATGTGTGGCCCAAGCCACGCTGGCCATCTCTGTGGACTGGACACGAGTTGTTAGCTCCATGTGACTTTCAGTCATTCTCCTTCCCTCCTCAGTCCTCTCAGGAGAAAAGTGGACAGTGCTAACACCATCCAGGTCTACTGAAACATCCAGGACTCTTGTTGTTTCATCTCCCAGCTTTTTTGAGGTAGCCACAGACAATGATGGCGAGGATCCCACAGGAGGGAGATGGGACGGAAGCTCAACGGTGCTTGTTGTTACACTCACTGTTTGATAATCCATAACAGTGCTGAAGCTCATGGAAACATGCGTGTCATGGTCTGTACCATCCTGTACAGCAAAGCCCTCTAGGACAGTGGTGTGACCTATTACAGAAGGAACTGCAGCTGAATCTTGAGTAACAGCTGGCATTGCTGGTTGCACTGTCTGATCTAAGGAGGTTTCGAGTGCCCTGTCCGTAGGCCAAACATCAGCTGGTTCCTTCACTGCTGATCCAGGAGTGTCTTGGTCTGCCAGTGATGAATCTAGAGCTTGCTGCTCTTCTGTGGAAGCATCAGGCTTTACCATGGAAGGACCTGCAGTCAGAATAGACCCTGAAGAGGTCACGTCCAAGTGTCCTATTGTAGCAGCTTCCATTACATCTGGCTGCTTCACTGTGAATAGCTCTTCTGCCATTGCCCTGTCTTCGCTTTGGTGTTCAACTACATCAGAGATTATGTTCTGGCCTACGCTAAACTCCTCGGGTTGCTCCATACTGACAGTCCCTGTGGATAAAAGGAGACTATCTTCCACAGACAGATCTGTATATGGTGGTGAGACAGGGGCCTCTCCAGTTGGCATGACAAAAGAAGAGTCATACATGCCCAGGGTTTCTGTCTGTGTGGATGGTTCCACAGACGATGGCTCTTCTGTCTGTAACAGAGGTACTTGCGGAGTTGTAGTCTCTGGAAAGACAAATATTTCAGACTCATCAAGGAAATCTTTTATATCGACTATTCCTTCATTCTCATCTTTGGAAAGATCATAATCTAATTTATTCCCAGAGTTAAGAATATAGTCTAAAATCATGCCTTCAGGAATATCCTCTGTTTTGATTAACAAAGACTCATTGTCATCTTCAAGCCAGCTATCAGGACCAGGGTAGAAAACTGGTTCCAGGGTTGCTTCTTCCCAAGGCCAAATACTTGATTCCATTTCTTTTCCTGAACCGTCAAAAGCTGAACCAGACCCATCATCATATATAACTCTATCTCCAAGAAATATATCAGTTTCGTCTTCCATAGGGGGCACTTCTAAGGGAAAAGGAATTTCTTCCACAGAGTCTGCACTGTAACTGCCCTCAGGACTACCTTGGATTACTTCTTCCTTCTCTTTAATATCAGTGTCTACGACTGATGAAGAGGCCACTGTTGGTGCAGAAAGCAGAGGAACTACATAGTCATCGCTGGATGGAGATTCTTCAGGCACAAGGTGAGATGGACGTAAAGGCAAAAGTTCTTCAGATAATCCAGTATCTTCAAACATTAAAAATAAAAACAAATTTACAATTAGATGTTGGTTATGATAAAAAGTGTCAAATTTCATTAATTTCATTATCTGTAGATCTGTATTCCACATTTTCCATAATATATCCTGGCCTTTGTATGCCAAAGTCATAAGGATCCCTGTTAACCTCTCCCACTTTCCATTCAGATATTCTATGGGCCAGGTCAAGATATACAAAATTACTTCTATGCCATTTAACAAGTGCCACATACATATCATTTCCAGAAGAGATAAACAGGCATTTTTGGCTATTACAAGCATTTTGCCTTGGTATATAGTTCTTGGATACATGAACACACAAAAGGTGAAAACTGGCAGAGAAAGATACTCAATTTTTCAACCTTCCTGAAAACTCATTTTGGTGAGCTATAATTCGATGAGTATCAGGAAACACTGGCAGCCAAATTTAAGCTTCAGTCAGTGGCATTAACTTACCTTCTAAAGAACTGGAGGTTGAAAGCCATTCCAGAGAGTCCATAGAATCATGCTCTAACACTGGTACAGTGACTAAATGAGAAGTCTCTAAATTCAGCCCGTCCGGCAAAGCAGTGACGTCAACCTCTGAGGAAAGTGGAGCTTCAGGTGCCAAACTGGCCTCATAGTCAATATTCTCTGGTCTTGGCTGGATTTCATTGTCGCTGGACTGCTCACTGTGTGAGGTGGAATCTGGTTTGGTGTAATCAAAGGGCAAGGCATTGCTGACAGTTGATTCATCTGCAGAAGGACGTTCAGCTAAAAAGGTGCTGTCCTGGAACATAAAGCCACTATTAATATTTCCAGTATTACAGGCGTAACACTGATTGTCTGCATTGGGCTGAACACACAGAAGGGGTTAACAGCAGGCAGTGGCCAAGTCTCAGACTACTGCCTCTGAGGGAGTGATGCACAGCAGCAGGACGAGTGGCAAATACAGACCCTTGCTAATCCTGGGCAATATACGTGTAAAATGCACATCCTTCTGACAAATGTCATATCCAGTCATGTCCATCAAAAAGGGAAAGGAGACATTCAGATTGACTGGAGTGCAGCATCCTTTATGGTATTGAGAGGTTTACCATCTATATCCAACCCAATCTCCTTTCCTATGCTGAAATAATGAATCTATCCATCTCTAATTAAATCAAAGATAAATGTTGTCTGCCTTTCTGAAGCATGATGAGGTTTTAACAGCTACTATTCATCAGCCACCCAACCAATACAGTCATTCTAATATTTCAGTTACTATGATACATAAAACAGTGTAGAAAGTGAACTTCGATGTATGCAAGTCCAGTCATCATTTATTGATATTTTTTAGTTTATGGGTATGAGAACCCAGGAGGATAACAAAGACCAGAATGTAATGAGGAACATTTAGAACTTGGAATAATTTAGTCTCAAAGCCAAGACACCTGTGCAGAAAAAAAAAAAAATCTATCAACAGTAATGATGAACAACAAAGCATATGCAGAATGAATTTGTGAATTATTTGAAAGGTGAAAAAATAATATTTTTTTTACATCTCCAATTTCCACGCTGTTTACTTATTATTCCACATCCCAGTCATTAGTTGGTTTACAGTTAAAGTAGTTAGCATATTTCATCTTTGAATATTAATCTCCTACTATGGTGTCTGATGAGGTAATTATATTGGAAAAATGTAATAAAGATATTAAGTTATTTGGTCAAGGCTACAAAAGCAAGCTGATAGCCTAAAACTCAGGAATTAGTGCTTTACATGGATACCTGCGCCCACACACAAATGCTGAGCAGTAGTGGGATATGGACCCAAAAACTTGTGGGGCATGAAAAACTGCCAAGCAATTTCAAGAAGCAGCAATTTACTAAGGACTAACAAACTACTAATGGTGATGTGTAAAGTTACGTGTGCAGTGGACACAGGTTTCTGTACTACGTATTACAGTTCAAAACCACTGTAATCATTTCTGCAGCTCACCATTCCTCTCAAATCTCTTTCTATTGCTTGACCAGCAGGAATAACAGGAAGAATCCAAATGCTTTTCAATTTGAAATTTTACTCCCAGTTGATTTATGGGTGAATTAAATTTTCAGCTTAATTCAAACTGCATTTGAATGTTTTGGAAACAGGCCAGTTAAGGTATTTTCTTTTCTTAAATTACTTGTTTGCATGTATTGATCACATTTTAAAATGCCAGTTGTTATACCACCACAGTCTCAGCAAATTTTTTAATTTATATGGTATCAATCAGTTGAAAAGTATATATACCATAGAGACATGTGCTCCAGCAATTTTATTTTTTGACAAGACTAACCACTATAAATAAATCTGTAAAAAGAGTTACTGTAAAAATTAGAAATAAATTACACATATAAATTCCATAAAGAATTAATTAGGACCACCAGCAATCACTCCTCAATACATTTATTTACTGTAAGCATTTAGTTGCCAGGGATTGCACTTCATAATTTATTCGAATGTGGATAAATGTTCCTATGGCCACTAACATTATTCAAAGATTCTTGTTGCAGGGCAATATATTATATTAACAAGTTTAATATCATATTGGCAAGTTCTGGTTTTCACTGATGTGAAAGGCTTGCAAATATGATAGATGGCTGTAAACACAGAACTCCCCTCCCTAATTTTCCATTTTCGGCTGCCAGAGAGGCACTGTATTCAACAAGCCCAGAGCATTCTGCCTGTTACAACTGAACATAAACAACAAGAAAACACAGATTTCAAAAACTAGACCTAATTTTTGCTTTTCTTTTGAAGAGAACTGCAGAACCCAAAGAAAATAATTAGTTGTACCATCTACTAGCAAAGGGCTGGTGAAGTCACGACAGTCCCACGTTATGTCATGATATTGGTATGCTAATACAAATCCAGCTTATTCTCAAATCACCTAGGGAAAACTGTAGCAAAATTCTTTTCCATAGGTAACAGTTCTACTTGAGAGCATCTACTTGAACCATAAAGGTTTGACATCTGTGGAAATAATTGATCAGTTGTGTACTGTTTAGGCATATTTAGGATTTTCTTGTATTTAACTGAAGCTACTTTCCAAATTACCTATGTATTGCAGATTTTACATGGCTGGTTTGGAGATATACTTGATACATTTTACATAATCAGAGTTTTTGACTGAAGGCATAGAAGCGTTTATTCATAGTTCACGATTAGAAAAATACAACGTCCACCATTTTTTCTCATAAAAATATTCCCAAAAACTGGTTTAAAATTTATTATTGCAAAGCTACCACTACTCTAAAATACCTTCCTGCCTGCACATCTGTCAGAGTATAGAATGGCAAAATTCTTTGACTTATTAAAATAAACATCTACAACATTTTAGACTAGTTAGATGTCTCCAGTAAGATGTCTCCAGTAAAGAGAGAGCCCTTTTCTGAAAGTTAACTTAAATTCATGTTTATCTACACCATGATTAAGCCATCATGGCAAATCCACATGAATTCATATTTTAGATATCAATGATTAGTTTTTAAAACTCAGGGAAAACTGGCATGAAATTACGGACATTATACATACATCCATTCTCACATTTGAATTCTGTGAAAACAAATTTTGCTTACATAAAAATTTCAGAAGTTGGCTGAAATCAAATGTGTCTGTGTTCATAACATTGTCTCATGATGGACTGAGGGAGAACCTACCACCCAGCACAGGTGGACCTGGATGTTATGGCATGGTCTGAGCTCATTTCTTTGTGAAAGTACATCTGTGTTACAGAACAGAATGGAGAGCAGAAACCAACTGCCCAGGCATTGATTCAGCACTTGGAAGATCTCGCTGTTGGCAGAACTGACTTGATCCCAGCATCGCTGGCACCTAACTCAGCATTTCTGCTTGAAGTCCCTTTGCATTGTATCAACATGGTCAGGACACCAATTCTCCTGTCCAATACAGAACTCTAGTCTATGCTCTGAATTATTCCAGAGGTAGTCAGAGGAGACAATTACAAGAGATAAGAAAAGGAATCAGTGTCTGTTATTTTCCTCTGCTGGTATTAGGAGGATGGACATCATTTTAAAACCAAATTGAGAACTTTCTGTGAAAGAAATACAGTAGCAAAAGGAGTTTATGAAACTTAGCATTTTATCTCTTCTGGCAGCCAGCTTTAGGGTTTACATCTATTTCTTCTTTGCAAAGAAAGGCAGTATCATGGAAGGAAGAATCACGTCTTTAGAGCAGTTTACAATCGAAACAAGATGATCACAGAAGACTGTTGGGCAACAGACACCAAACCTGTCACATGAGAGATTTCTCCAGTTTTTACTCCAATATAAGGTACGCCTTCATTAGTACTTATTCTGCATGAACAACAGCATAGAGAAATTCTGGGTGTTGGTTACAATTCTATCTTGCTGAGTTAAGTTGTTCAAATGTGTCCGAAGGCCACTGCTCAGAACCATACTCACATCGAACTCTGGGCGCTCCAGCACGACTGGATTCTCAGTAATCCAGGACGGGACTTCTGATGTGGGGTGCAGTATTTCTTTCACTGTGGAAATATAAACACTTGGGATCTAAAGGCTGCAGCAGCAGTGTGAGGAAGTTGTGTTGGAAGACTGACAGAAAAAACCTCTCTGAGTTCAGTTTTGTGAGTAAAATCTTTTCAAAAAGTTTGCCAGAGAGATTTTGTTTCTGGTAATGCCTCCAAATCACTGACAGGAAGTGGAGGGGAAAGGTGAGAACAAAGGGGTGACAGCACTCTTTTGTCACCTCTAGTGAGATCATTGCATATTCAACAATAACCTGGGTATTTCCTTCCTGCTGCCTAAAGCCAACACAGACCTACTAAGCTGAAGGTCACTAAGCTGATGCAATGTGCACCATGGGAACCACATTTCCCCCTTTAATTCCTATTAACTTTTGGAAGCATTACTGAAACTGCACACCGCAAACCTCAGTATCAAAATAAAAATTAAAAAAATTTTTTAAAAGGCTAAGGGATCAAGAATGGGATGCTACTGCTAATGACTTGGCCTGGTTAAGATCAGAGCAAAACAGGCTATAACATAGCTGGTTTTGTTCTGTTTAATCTTTCAGAGGACAGCTGAATAATTCACCCATCTGAGATTTATTTTATAAGAAGTCAGATGTGTGGCACACCAGTGCATCATAATTAATACCCACCGTTAGTAAGCTGGAGAGATTCTGGGTCTAAAATCATGGAGGCGTTTTCAAGCAGAGCATTTTTCTGGAGGATCTCAGCAATATAATCTCGGAAATCACCGATGGTGTACACAACTGTTGGATTATCCTCCATGCCCATAAAGGAGTTGTCCTCCACCTTGTTTGAATGAAGGTTAATCAGGTCCCAGGTGGCATTGCTCATGGCTTTTCCATCAAACGTGACAGCATAGTGAACTTCCACCCCACTTCAGTTGTACAAAGAGAAGGAACACAGATGAGAAGTGCCAGGTTTTCCAAAGCAAGCAAACACTATATTTTTTCACATGAATCCGTGTCAACATCCTTTTTAATATGAAAATACATTGCTTTAAAGGAGTCTAAATAAAAACTACTTGATTCTTTTCACAAAATTCTCAAGGGAAATGCTACCAAAAATTGACATCTGATCTGGTCCCAGTCCTGTATTTCTACTAGTGAATGGCAGACAGACCACAAGCAGACCAAAACACTGGCTTTCTGACAGCACTGTTAGTGGGTTCACCAGCATGCAGTGGCAAGAGTGATGATTTTAAGGTCATGCCAATAATAGGAACAGGTCTGAGGTATGAAAATAGCCAGGAAAAACAGGCTGTACATAGTAGCAATCTACAGTAGCAAGTGAGAGTCGTAATCTCTGTCACTGTGCAGCGTTTGCCTGCTTGAAAGAATGTTTTTAATAGCAATAAAATAGTATTTAATTCATCTTATAATTGGAAACATTTATCTAGACTCATTTGATCATTTATTCTATAACTCAATTTTGGATCTGTGCACATTTTAGCAGTTTTTTTCATATTAACTCTCCTCCATTTTCTTAATTTTCTTCCCCTGAATACATCTGGATGTCCTTTTCCACATGACAGCTTAGGCAGCAATCAGATTTACCATACACTGGGCATAAGCACAAGGGAACTTCAGAAGATATAACACGTTTTGCCCATAGACAGAACACAGCAAGAAAATTAAGTAACCTATGAATTGTTAGAAAAATGTGCTCTGAATACAGGTTTTCCTCATTCTATAGAGCTGGATTGGATTTCTGAAATAATGGCTCTGTTCAGAGAAGTCTTTAAAGCCCCAATGCCAGATACAGCAGAGACAATCTGCAAACACACTGACTAAACCCAGGAGCACGGGGTTTTGCTGCTGGCTCTATCACTGACATGAGCCCACCATAGGCTCATCATGGGCACTGACTGTCAGCAGAGGAAATTAAAAAGGACAGCGGCAGTGAAAAGGCACAGCAAAGATGGAACAGAATATGCTCCTCAAACATAACATTTAGATTTAATACAACTGTGCTGTCATTCATAATGCCTAACAAATAGCTACAACACCATCCTCTTTCTGGAAAGGGCTGAACATCTGGTGCCGGGAACAGCTCTTGTGAACATTTGCATGCATCTTAGCCTGCAGAAGTTCCCAGTAACAGGGGATGGCTTTAAGTCACTATAGTTTGTGAAGATATTTGTGTTATCTAACCTTTCTTAAAAATTTAGAATGCTCACTCTTTTTAGACTTGTTCATGGAAACTGGCTATGCTTGTGCTGAGATACACATGAAACAAATTAATACATTCAGTGAGGTAAGGCTGCAGTTCTTTTTCTGTCTTGTGAAATTCTTAACACACTAAAGAAGGAAAGTTCTGGATTCTTAACTTGCAGATGTTTGATGAAAAACAAATCCAGACTGATCCCATGTTCTGCTAAAGAACAAAGTTCTGCTAAGTTCTGCAGCACCTCTGGCCTTGAAGCTAAGCCAACAGCCTTTGCTGGAGAACTGTGGGTTTCTTACCTACTTCAATTTCAGTAATAATAATAGTCCCATATCTATTCAAGACTTTGCTGCAAAGTATGAAGACTTTGAGTCATTGTTAAGCAATTTTGTTTTCTTCACAAAAGAGACTCTTATACAAAAGTTAGCTCAGTAGCTGACTTGTGTTTAGGATGATTTTTCCTGAGGGTTTTTTATCATTAGGACTTAAATAAGCAAATTATGTTTATCCTTACTCAAAACAGATCAGTTACTTGCAGTTTCTGGTAGAACCCTCTCTCATAATATTTATGTTAGGTAACTATCATGCTCTGAAGCTAAAACTACAAATCCCAAAAAAACTATGTCCTCCAGCTAAACATGTTTTCCCCATCTGTATTATGACAATATCTATAAAAAAGTTGTCTTTACCTGTCTTCCTCTGAAGGGCTGATTATGAAAACAAAACAGAACAGCAAAACCTGTTAATCAATGTCATAGTTTCCTTTAAGTCTTAAAACTTTAAGGAGTTTTCTTTGGTATTCTACAGGGCATACCCATTTGAAAACGCATACAACAAAATCCGTTTAAGTTGCATAGTTATTCATAGGTATTCTGCTACATAACAAATTGTTCTGCTTTTACTGAACTGAGACATTTCCTATTGATCCCAAGGAATCAGCAGAGCAGAGCCATCTCAGATTATTGTAAATAATGCAGATAAATTGCTGTCAGTACCAAGAAGATCAAGGCTCACTTATTCAACCTAAAGGTCTCACTTACAACCAATGGTTTTTGTCATGCACAGCAGAGCACAGAGCTCCAGTACTTTGCCAGAAATTTCAGCCTTTTATTTGTCTTCTCAAATGAACCAAGTGCTTGCAAAGATATTAGACTGCAAATACCAAGATGGAGGGTTTTGCTACCTTCTAGGCTGAAAGCTGGACATGGTCTAGGGTTCCAACCACAAGACCTTTCTCACTATGACTGCTTTGTTGCCTGCATGTATTCTAGCTAAAATACCCCAGGCGGTAAATTCTAAGAAATACAGCTTACAGTCTCAAAGAAAACACCGTCTAGATTAACTGATGAACACACTCATTAGATTCTGAAAGTTATATCCAGTCCATTCAAGAAAAATCACAATTTGTGAGCGCTGTACCGCAGAAGGCAGGCATCTTACGTTTGATGCATTAATTTAACAAATTAAATGCCACTCTGAAGCACAAATGGATTTGAGGAAATCAGGTCTTTAAAAATATATATATAAATATATTTATAGGAATATAGAGTTAAAACATTCCATATCATTTATCAAACTATCCCCCACCTTTGTTTTGATCCAAGAGAGAGACCTTTATGTATCCTAAACTCTAACCTTTAGAGTCATCCCAAATTAACATTAAGAATTTGAAAAAGAAATTTAAACACACCACGTTTTTTCCAAAAATGTTCCTGTGTCGTTCCTTGTTTAATACTTGGAGATATTAGAATAAGTATCAGATACAAATATATCTTTTAATTTTAGTATAGAACCTTGAATAAGAATGCCTTGTCTTAAAATCACAGCAAACATTTCATGTGAGATCCTCTGGTAAATGCCAGAAGAAAAAAAAAAATGTATTTACATATAGTTCTGTATTTCTGTTTCAGCTGCATATATAGAGGTACCAAACATGAAAACACTTGGTTAATACATACTAGGAGCTCCCACACACTTGCCTGACATTCTGCCAAGCATTGTATCAGCTCATTGCACCATCATACCATGATCGTGTTCAATCACCACGTATGCATCAGTATCTTTTTACCTGTAATCCAGGATATGGATGTTTTTGTATCCAGGTAGTCCTTCAAATACGCTTTTAATCTATTTTGAGGGAAAACCAAAAAATTAACACAGATTCCATTCGCTTCTGCTCATGTGGTGAAAACTCAGGAAGTGTTTTTAGCATTTTCCAAAAATATATCTGAGCTGCTATATCTAACAGGAGAAAAACAGTTAAATATTCTCTTTCTTTATGGAAGAGTAGTTTTGGTGGCATTGTTTCATTATTAGAAAAAGAGAAAATAAGAAGTAAGAAGAACAACATCCAGTGTTCCCCAAGAACTGTATAGAAACCTTCCAAGGGGAGAAATGGAAAGAGACTGCCAAGATAATTAACTGTGCTACAGGAGACAAAACCAAGATAGAGAATACTGAAAGTTCATGCTGGTTTAGAGGGTTTTTTAGCTCCCAAAGATCCTTGCCTGTTGATGATTATTTTTTACTCTGTAAACTCTTGTGCCCCTCCTAATCTCCTTATTTTTAAACTCTGGTGAGACTTAAACAATCACAGTGCTGCTGACTTTTTTTTCCAAGAGCTTCTTTATTCAAGCTCAGAGAACACCAGGCAAGGGATCAAAGGAGTGGAACATCCATGTGCCAGGTGGACTTTGTCCCATCTTATATTTTTTATACACACACATATCATGGCATTGTTACTTGGCCACACAACTAGGAAAACTAAGATGTCTAGCCTATGCTAGCAACTTGTGACAGTTGTGGTGATGCTTTTTGGCTGCAGTGAAGAGTACATCTCTTTCCCATCTGGCCCAGGATCTGGCACGGGGTTAGCTCCAGTAACAAGGATTCAGAGAACCCCAACTGAATGGGACTCAGAAGGACACAAAGCTAGAGAATAGATAAGCCTCATGATAAGCAACCACATGAAAACTTAGATGCTTCTCCAAAGAGAAAAGAAAGACACACACCCTGCCCCCAAAATATGATGGTAATATAATTACCACCATTATAGACAAAATACAAAACACATATTGGAAACAATAGGGAGACAAAAATCAGGATCCCTGACACAGATGCTTTTTGCTACTATTGCTTTGCAGAGCCAGCAAAAGGGGAAAAAGGAAGTTAAGGGAAGGGAATCACCTGAGAAATGAATCGTTCAGACAGCAGTTGATACTCAGCAGTAGATGGGTCCTTCAGCTCCTCACTGTACTGTTCACCAACAATCAAAATGTTGAACTCAATCATCTGCTCAGTTACAGGTCTGACTAGCTTTGCATCCTGCTTCTTTATCTCATTATTGATCTGGAAAGGAAGGAAGAAGGGAGATAAGAGATACACTTATGAATGACACTTGAACACTGTAGTCCAAAGCACAGCGTGTTCACTGGAGCCATCAGCACACCTGTTTGCCTTGCACTATAATGGAGTGCTTGTGAAACCTCAGGGACAGAGGCAGCAACTAATGAGGCAATCTACTAAGCAAGAACATTTTTTGAGAATTCTCATATTGAAGATAATTCTGTTTTCCAGTTGGACATCTTCAGTGTAAGTCCATCCAGTTGACCCCAGGTACAAACAGAAATACAGTTGTGTGGGATGTTCGTGAAGCAATTTAAAGTGCAACCATGGATACCCAAACATCTCACTTGAGCCCAGACAGCCTAGGTTGATTTACCCAAAATTTACTCATTTATCACAAGGCTCCTACTTACTATTCCAGCTGGAAGACAAGCTACCTTTGCCAAGTTCTACATTTGGAATAACACCCTGCGTTGCTCAGCCCCAGGAGGTGAAGGATTCCCCCAGATACACAATGGGCATTGGGAAACCTGCAAGGAGCTCTGCTGAGCTAAAGCAGTGGGCTTCAGCTGCTGTGTCTACAGCTGCCCAAAAAGCCCCAGAGCAGTGGCTGTGCAGTGCATCAGGGGTGCGTGTAGCTATCATGCACACTGCCACAGGCAGCAGTGAATGCCAAGTTTTATTCTAATTTGAATGTCTGAGCTTTCTGCTTACTTCCCTAGTAGTTTTAAAAGAGCGTACTATTCCTTGTGGTATACTGAAAGACATCAGGAAAAATAAAATAGAGATTTGTCTGGGAGGGAAGGGAAGGGTGGCTTGTTAACTTTAGCCAAGTGTCTTTTGCTAGAGGTTTTGCCTTTGACTATTTACATACATAGTTGTTGCTTTTTTCCTGCTAAAACGGAAAAAGAACCAGCAAAACAATGAAACTGCAGCCTAAGTTATGAATCATGCAGGAAATGGAAAAACTTACTCCAGAAAGTTTATCTGCCATCAGTGAGCAATTTCTACATTGTTTAGGAACCCTCTAAAATTTGTTAGTTAAATTCTCTTTCTGGCCCCTCACATCTCTTTTTCACTGGTTAATTCTGTCCAAAGACCATAAGGACTGGTACATCACTTAAGGATAGTTAGCATTTGAGAGATACACACTTAGTAGACATAAATATAGTTCTATCATAGGGCTGTTTGCAACACCATGTAGTTTAAATCATTTATAAGTCCCCCAAAACCTGGTACAATCAACATATAAAGTGCAGAAGATGAGCTTTGTTCACTCTTGGCTTTGTAATCAGCAATGACTTTTGGCTGCTAAGAACAATGAGCTGGGATGTAACTGTGCAGAGTGAAAACGCTGTAGCAGCAGCAATCTAATTCTGGTTCCTTTCCAATTTACTGAGTGGTCCTATTCTCTGCTCCAGTAGAAATATTCCAGGCAGTTCTGTTTCAAAAAAAAAGAATAATTCTTGGGACCAAACCACAAGTGTTCTTGGTGCATAATCTAAGGCCAGACCCTGCACTTGAGTCAGAAGCTGTCTGTTTCATATTCTGTATTTATTCCAACATCAGAGCTCCAGTCAGCACTGAAAGCTCTAGGAGAAAGTACAGTTTGTATCAGCTTTGTTTCATGGCCACACTAGGTTATTGAACAATAGGGCCCAGTTAAACCTAGTACGATAAATCAGCTATTATATGCAGCAAATTTGTGAACTTCTCCGTTACCCATTGAGAGTTTCATTTTTATAAGAAAACAAAGGCCAGACGATTCATACCACTGGTTTGCAAAATTTTCTTCAGTCATGTTGGCCCATGAATACTGCAGTTGGATTCTAGAGTGTGGGATTAAAATTTAATCCAGAGGACCTGTTTCCTAGAAGCAAATACTTCCCTGGAACCTATGTGGTGGTCAGCTCACTTCTATAGGCATATTTTAAGTATGGGGTCTAGACTTCCCAGTGTTGTGAGCTTTGGTTAAATATCACAGAAAGGGCGACCTTTAAGATGATAAATAGAAGTTTGCCTATATCAACAGAGTAAAGGAGCAGAGAATCAGAGTCTTCAAGGCTGTCCTGGCCACCTCTCTGCTCTCCTACACAGTTGTACCACTCAGACCCTTGAAACACTACTACAGCAACCTAAGGTATAACGTGCTTCCATAGGAATAATAGTGTTCCACATTCTTCTTGGAGCTTTCAGAACCACCAGGCATTCCCTCTCTTGTCCTATGACACTAGCAACATCCTCATCTGATAGCTCAACTGATCTGTTATCTCCCACTGCTAGGGAAGAGGCATTTCAAAGCCTCTCCAAATGAAAAAGTATCTCCTCAGGAAAATATTTTAAAACTTCAGAAATTCACACCCTGCTTTTATGAAATCCAAGTTTGCGTTAACACACTATGTTAATGACACCTTTAATTGCTAGAAATATGTAAGTGACCACAAACAATATCATGTAGGGAAGGCAACAGAATGCTGAACCAAATGAAAAAAAACCACTCACAGTGGGGACTACATTGTCAAGCTCATGGATGGTATCACCTGCAGGAGTCTCAACGGAGATCTCATGAGGGGGAGGAACATTGGCAGCTGCATCTGAGTTTGAAAGAGAACAGTATTATTTTGTTTGGGTTTTTTTTTTCTATGTACCCATGGTCATGTAAATACACACAGAAGCAGTTCAGCAAGCATAAACCAATAATAAAATTTGATTCCTATTCCCACCATCATGACAGCAACAGCACAGAAGACACCTGAAGAGCCTGAGGAAAAGTATCAAATACATTAATCGATATAAAATGATAACATTCTGCCTAAGCAGATGTATTTTTGGAAACATGAACTTAAGTGCAGTAAAAAGGGCACAGAACTAATTTTTCAAGTAGGATTTTCATGATTCGTAACAAATTGTCAGCAGTTAACACAATCTCCAGATTACAAACAGCATTATAGAGATGCAAAAATCCAGAGCTTTTTTTCTGAAATCCGAACACATGAATTTCTCAATTTTCTGGTAATTCAGAATCAGCCTTAACAGCAGTTAGATAAAAACTGACCTCTCAGTGTGGTAGCACCGGCATCCAAAGGTGGAGTAGGAGTCCCACTAGATAAAAATAAAACCAGAAATTGAAGCTGGATGTGGTAAGATAAATGTAGTAGTTTTTGATATTTCTGTGATTCTGATGCTACACCAAGAGGCACACATGCAGAAGAAATTTTTCATGGTACTATTTTGCTCATAACTTCATAAAAATTAGGCTTTTTTCAGTTTTATTTTGCAACTTAGATTTGGGTCAATTGCATCATACAGGACATCATGTGCCTCTCTGGGTTGCTAACCCTCTTATATCCCAAATGACATGGAGTCTCACAAAAAAATACGTTTTGCCTTCTAGCAGTTCTGTAAAGAAAGTAAATGCAGAGAAACAAAACACAAAGAAAACTGGTAATACCCTATAAACCACTCAGTTTTAAAAATACTCCCCAGTGCACTAGAACACTGTAACTGCACTGAAATCACTGCAAGAAGATGGGTTCTTTTCATCATTAATTTTATTCTGCTTATATGGAAATCTTCAAAACACATCTGTTTCCAAATCCAGTTAGGGGATTCACACACACATATAAAACAACTCTGGGCCAAATGCGAAAAACATTTCAGAAAAACAATCAGATGGAGACTGTCAGCCTGAAGGAAAACTAGCAGCTTTGACACAACTCTTAAAATAAACCCAAACAGCTTGGAGTCCATTCTGTAAGCCTGGAGCAACTGTCAAGTTACCAAGAGTGGGAGACACGCTCTGACAGAAACAAATCTTTCCTAAACGAAGGAAAAATTGTTTTTTGAGTTTGTCATCTTGTTAATATATACAGCCCAAGCTGTAAGACTGGAAGTTTGAGTGCTGGAGAGAAACTGAACTTGAAAATTACTGAAGTTCATTGTATTGAGATATTCCTCTCACTTCTAAAGGATCTCTTTTTTTTATTGGTGGTCATACTTGTGCCATTAAACATGCATTGCAGCAAGTCTTCACTCTAATATATGCAACGTCAGGCATGGTTCCTGGCCTTGCAAGGTTTGATTTTTGATTCACGTACTCTATGACTGGTTTTACAGTCTATCCTCAAATGAAACTCCACTCAAAGCTGATGGATATTTTGCCTCCCTCAGGATGTATAGTCAGTCTTTGTATCACTCCAGAAAAGGCTTCCAGCACCAGCCAGACAATCAGATTCACAGCTACATACTACACATACCAGAGCATCAGCATATGATCAAAGAGACCATAGTTTCACTGAGTCTGAAACACTTTCTCCCTCTGCCTCTCACAGACACAAGATTTATGTGCCAGTAAACAGACCTGAAGGCAAACCTGCTGAACTTTCTATTTAAGTCGAGAATTTTTTCACCCATCCTTTCCCAGGAGGCACAGTCTAATCCTCCATGTAACGATTAACTATACCAAAATGTAGTTCAGGGAATGTTAAACTGACGGGGTGAGATCTCCACAACAATTCTAAAATATTAACAAAAAATAAAAACCTCCACATGAACCAATCAGAAAATACTTATTCAAGAGTTTAAACAGTATGTGGCAGGGCATGTCACCCCTCTCCCGCCACAGATGGCCAGTGCAGATAGGAGATAACCCAGGCGGGCAAGGCCCAGCAGGTGTCGTCTCCTGGCACCAAAAGGTCTTCCAGCTTAACAGATGTGGGAAGAGAAAAAACCGTAGGTGATCAGAACGCCTGTTTTACACTATAAAAGTACTACAGATTATCACAGAGGCAGAAGTCTCCTGCTCCCTGGGGATGTGTGAGATGATTTCTTGCCAAAGTTTGGATGAAACTTTGTGGTTACTTTTCTGGAAATTGAGGGCAAGAATGTTGATGTGTGCTCCATCAGGAATTGGATGGTAAGAAACATTGGTTCCTAAGTTATATTATTTCTTCGCTAGCAGTAAAATTAATGGTACCTTTAACCCTGCGTGTATAATACTAGTTGTCCTCTTTTTGTCTTATCCCTGTGTAGTAATAGTCTGTTTTAAGTCTTATGTCTGTTAGTTTTTTGTCTATTAAATAAATAATTCATTCTATAACAGACTGAATCGGCCAGTATTAAAGAACTTGCAAATGAGAGTGTGTCTTGGGGTGCTGGACACCTCAATAAAGCTACTGCCTGCTGCCAGAGGCCTAGGCAAAAGGCAGGGACTTATTTAAACCCACAATCCATTCATAACACAGCACATTCATGAATTTTCTTGCTCAAATAAAATCAATGAGCTCCATGCAAGCTTTGAAATGCAGTTGTATCTGCTTTCATCTCATGGACACCGGTATCTGTTTTCAGCCAGCACAGTGCAAGATAAAGCTCTGCCAATTCTTTGACAAACTCAGTAAATCTTGGAATCATTTCCAAGACTGGAAAATTTTACTTAAGAGTATAATTTAGACAAGATAGCCTCTCTTAAGGATATTTTCTTAAGAATGCTGGTCATGTTTTAGAGGGATTTAGTTTCCTTACTTGTTTATTATCTTAGAACTGCAATAAAAACTATTGCTTAATTATTAATTGGTCTGATGAAATATTTTCCAATTAAGTTCACCTGACTTCAAGATGCATCTTTTTACCAGTTTCAATAGGAAATAGATTACAGCTATACCAGAGTGTGACCAATCGCAGCATCAGTAAATGGAGCATTTTAGTGCATCATGTCTAATGTTCAGAAGCAAGCGTGGCTCTACTTTTCAGAAGAGGTAAGCCAGTCTGGGATTTTATTTCTTACAAACTGTTCAGTGTAAATAGGGTCAGAATAAAAACCTCAACAAGAGCAAAGTGACCAACAGTAAAAACTCTGCTACAGGATTTTTAATGTCCTGTTCAGTTCAAACCTATTTATAGCCATTAGCTGACTCTTGTATCAACCCCCTTTTCTATCAAAGGGGACAATAAGAAACATGATTTGCTGTGGCAAGCTCTGATCCCACCCTGAGACTCACAGGACTTCATCCAGCTGCCCACAGGTTGGTGCCCCTTTGAGGGGCCTGCAGGCACTCCTGACCTCCAGCTACTGCCCCACAAGGCACAGGTCACCCACGGATCCCACATCGTCCCTGCCAGCCTTCTACACACATGTGATGCAACTGAGGGCATCTCAAAAGGACTAAAATTACTATCTGACCAACTGAGCACCCAATTCTGGGCTGGATTAGCCTTGGCCAAGGGCCAAACACCCACCCAGCCACTCTCTCATTCCCTCCATCTTCATGAGACAGGGAAGAAAATAAGATGAAAAGCTTCTGGGTTGAAATAAAGCCAGGAAGATCACTCACCAATTATCTCCATGGGCAAATCAAACTCAGCTAAGGGAAAACTAATTTATTGCATATTTAAATATGTTTGGGTAGCGAGAAGCAGACAAACATTAAAACACCACTTATCCTTCACCCTTTCCCTTCACCTTTTCCCAACTTCACTCCTGACTCCTGTACCCAGTGCACTCTCTGCAGGGGCAGCAGCTTCTTCAGGAAAGGTCTGCCTACTCCAGTCTGAGTCCTCCCTTGGCTGCAGGGAATATATGCTTTGCCATGGTGCAGTGCCTTTGGCCTTGGCATTCCCCATGCCACCGTTTCTCATTCTTTTTGTTCCCCCCTCCTCTCCCTGTGCCATGTTTTTGCCCTTTCTCACACAGGCTTTCCCTGAGCTGCCACTGCCACGAGTGCAGGGCTCAGCCCTGCCCATCAAAGCCATCTGGAACCACCTCAGGGCAGCCCCAGCACAGGGAGACCCCACTGCCACCACCTGGGCACCTGCACAAGGACAGCTGTGTTTGCCATCGTGCCCATGAGATCAGTTTTAACTAAGCTGCTTGAGTTTTTAAAGGAAGAATCCTCAAAGAAGACAAGAAAACCCAAACAAAATGCTGTGGTATAAATCACACTTTCAAAAGAGGAGCAGTTTGCAAATGGAAAGGCCTAATATCTTTCTCAGGTTCTACTTCTGGATCAGATTACTGGTTGTAGACACATCAAAGTGAGGTTGTCCAAGCTGCAAAAGTCCCAGAGGACTTTCTCTGTCAGTGACCCCAACAAATGGCAGCTCTCCAACAGGGCACTTCTGTCACAAATGTCACCTTAGGCACTGGTTTAGCCACATGGTGACAACCACAGCCCAAGCCAGGCCTTGGGGCAGCCATGGCAGTGCTGAAAGGTGAGGTGAGAGTAAGTGCAAAGTGTCAAGGTGAGAGTTAAGGTTGTGTAGCAGACCCGTCTCCTTAAGCAGCAACAGACCACACTCTTTGCCAAGGCCAGGTAATATATTCTTACTGGTACTGAGGGGCTTCTAAACACAAGCCCTCAGGAGCTAACTAATTTTCTGACAGAATTCCAGTTCACAGCTGACTGAAAATTAAAAACCAAGTGCTTAAATAACACCTACTAAAACCCTAATCAATCTAACCAAACAAGACCAGTCAAGCACCAAATCTGGCCAAACAATCAGCTAACACTTTTTTTCAAGAGGATAAAAATTTTTTTTTAAGAATGCTATGCTATAAGCAAAGTCACTCCATGCACAACATTGGTTTTTCATTACTTTACCAGAATCATGAGGTTTGCTTTCTTTTTGCATGCATTTCTTTCAGCCATCTACTTCCCCATAACGTTTTAGTTTTTCTAATGCCCACTTTATTGATCACCTAAAAAAGCAGCAATTGTACTGGGCACCTCTAAGGAAGTCACTCAAAACGCACATGGCAATGCATATACCGAATTGTCTGAACACATCACTTTTCAATGCAAACACAGATTCAAATTCCTGTTCAGTTGCACCACTTAAAATACATGGGATTTTTTATGGTTTTGCCCCAGGATTAATCCAGGGCCCACACTTGATTTTTAACTCTACCTACACCAGCACGCCACTTGAGGTAGAGGGACTATATTCCAACAAGACTTTAGTGTGAATTTGAGACACAGACATATGAAATGTAATTTCTAATGTCCTACCTGCATGAGTGATTCCCTGGATCATCTTGGCTGAGCAGTAAGCAAAATATAAAAACGTACACATATGTATGGAGAGGCAGGAAGGAATACAGACAAGCAGATGTCTAAGCACCAGAACGAACAACACTGCACCCGTGTTTCCTTGGCAGAAACAACCGGTTTCAGATCACACAGCTCTGTTAGACACCAGGATCTAGGCAGGTGTAAGACAAGATCCATAAGGGCCTAGGAAGCTGATCTGAAGCAAACAGTGCTTATGGACAGCCTATACATATTAATACAGCAGTCACAGCTCACAAATACAACCCGTATTCCCATTTTTTCAAGGCCCATGGTATGTACTTCTGTGTGACATCAGTCATGTCAGGAGAAGACTTGACAGGTTCCAGTCCACCAAAGCGTAAAGAGAGGTCCACTGACTCATAGGCCTAAACTGGTTCTTTATGTGCAACCATACTGTGTCATTAAGGAGGAGCAACAGCCTGGACCTGTCAAATGGGCCATCACAGTGATACCATTTCACAGCTCCCCATGAAAGTCTATGAAGGTGTTAGTTAGATTTTTCTCTACATTTCTCCTCAAGGGTTAAGACAAACCCAACTCAGTGGTTGAAGAAAGTAACATCTTCAGATTTGTACATGTTCTGGACATCCACCAGTTTACCCAAAATTTATAAGATTATTGTTCAGTTTGAATGTTCTAAAGTCTAAATGGCTATGTCAAGCATTTCTTTTTCTTGAATAATATTACTTCAATTCTCATATTACACAAAGGAGAGAAAATTTTATCATCACGTTTTATAATTTTAAAATATTTTAATCACACAGCCTTGAACTAACTAAGCACACAATTCAAGAAGCATTTTTATGCAATTTCAGAATGCAAGACAAAGCCTTGAATTCAGATTCTCTTCCTTTTAAATTTTACATGCATTGATCTTGACTTTCATTTAGGCAGTTCTTGAATTTTCATCTCTTTTGGTTCTAGTTAAAGCAGGACTACCCTTTCATATTTGCTACCAGAGAGTAGGGAGCACAAAAGAAAATATAAAACTGAAAAAGGAGCAGTGTGGAACTCCTCATATGTGGTAAAGCTGTGCAGATGATAAAAAATTTTCTGAAATGAGCAATATCAGTGCCAAGTCCACAAGCAAAGAGTAAAGAAGCTCAGGCACGTTTCTATGTCACTGCAGACAGAACTGCTGAACTGGTGAAATGATCCCAGCACGGAAGACAAACTCTTATTCTTTCATGAAGCACATTTCGATAAATAGTACAAAAGCTGAATTGATACACCAACCATTGCTGCCACTGCTGATAAAATATGGATTCTAGATTTTCCCATGTATTTCAAGGCAGAGAACATGGACAGAACACAGGAGGTCTGGACATGATTTACTACAATTAATTTCAGTGAGTTCAGAATCAGCAAGTACCATCAGGAAGAACACATGCCTATACATATTTCATTTTACATTAATAAATGCTTCTGAAGAAGTGAAAAAGTTGTGTGTTATATTCCTCCTTTTCAGCTATCCTCCTGTCCTCTTTATCTTTTCCTCAGTATGCTATTGTGCACACAAAACTCAAGCAAGGCTATGACACAACAGCTCTAGCTTTCTGCTTAACCAGCTTTGTGCTCCTCCTTTGCTTTCAGCTGATTCTCAAGATCTGGCTTTTGACCCCCCAGGAATTAGACAAAGAACTGTCCTGTTGTAAAGAGACAGACTCCAATATTAAGAGACAGAACTTCATTATGTGAAGTGCCAGTGGCCTACTGAATAAAGCAATCAGTAAAAGTCTTTAGCTGATGTAGTGCTCTGACACTTCCAACTGGGGCAAAAACTCCACAATTTCCACTGCACTGCTCTGTACACATCCGGATTGTGTCCCAAATGTTGCTTTTCCTTTTGAGGTTTTCTCCTTGGTGGTACTTAGTTTAATCCCTCAGGTTCCTTAAAAGGCCAGGGTAGCACTTAACCTACATGAACGCATGCTCTAAACCTTACGGGAACAAACTTTCATCCCGCTGTTACGTCACGGCCAGTAATGCCGGATTGGGAGTTATTCCCAGAACTAAACCACAACAGTACAAGGCACCTTTCCGTAGGCTACATTAAAATTATCCCAGCATTTAACTGGATGAAATCAGCTTTTTCCAGCTAGAGAGAGACACCATGTTGGCATCTAGGTAGGTTTACATGAGTTGTATTAAACTGTTCAAGTCGCAGCTTCAATTCTATAGTGGTTTATAGCTTTCAGCACAATTTTGATTTGATTTAGAAAGTTAAAATGATGAACAGATATCAAGGGACTGCCTTCCATTTCAGTTCAACCTCAAATTAGGAGCTCATTTCATAGAAAAAAATTGTTTCACATAAAAAAGGGATTGGTCAAAGCTTATGAAAGATTTTCTTGTGTGGGGGCTGTGCTCTAGCACCTATGGCAAAATTTCTTATCAGTGGGAAAACAGACCAAGAAATATGCGCAGTGCCAGGCCTCCAAAGTGAAATGGCTGCTTCTGCACAGCCATCAGAGGCACCTGGATCTCACCACAGGACAAGTCAGAGACTCCTGCTAGATCCTCACTTCAAGGCACCGTCTGGAGAAGCCTGTCCTTCCCTGCCAGTGTCAGAATCTCACCTGAACATCTCATCTAGATACCCTGGATATCTAGGTATTTAGGACAGTCCTGCCATCCCTCAAGACCAGAACAGGTGTCCGTTCTGACGCAGATGGCACAGCTGGGTTACTAGTCAGCTGCATTCAGATCCCAGCATTGCCCTGCACTGGACCAGCCTCTCTCTGCACATGTGGGTCAGCAGGTGAGGGCAGCAATGCCCAGGAGACGGGAGAACTGCGCTCCTCCTTTCTGCAGGAAGGACTTGACACTAGATTTACCATCCTGTGCCTTAGAGCTGATGGTGGTCCTGGGTTGGGTACTTATGCTGACTTCTTACGGAATATTTTTAGAAGAACATTTATTCTAATCGTTACTGGGAGGTCTGGTTATTTTTTCAGGGAATAACATTGGCTGTTGGCAGTATTGAGGTGGCTGACTTGCTCCTCTTGGGGGAAGACATCTGGAGTTAGATGAGACATCTTCTACCCATGACAGAAAATCACAGCTTTGTTTTTTATAGGACTCTGGCTTACAAACTTCACATCTTAAACCATGAATGCTCTAAGATGTCCAGAAGGCTCTTAGAGTAAGTTTGGATTTTATAATATTTGCAAAATTATTTCTACTAATTTCTTCCTGATGTTCTATTACCCAGGGCAAGTCTACCTGTTTCTGTCACTGCTTCAGTCCTGTATCACTCTCTTTATGCTATAAAACACTACCATTTCCAAGCAAAAGACAAACAACAAATTATAGAGGAAAAGATACAGTAAACCCAAAGTTTAAACTGATGGCAATAACAAAGATCCCGCCCTAAAGCTATAAACAATCTGAAGCAATAAGTACTAAAATAAAACAGTGTATTTTTGAGACAGATGCAGCACAGCCCCACAGTGAACTGAGTTTGGTAAAGTTTGCCAATGGTCTACTGGAACCCCTTTAATGTTGCCACAAAACACTTCATAAGATGGCTTTTTCACAAGTACAACATTAATCACTCTGATCCACCCTTCAAGCAAAAGCTGGGCTTTTTGCACTGTTCCTTTGCTTAGCCCAGTGCATGCAGACTCTAGATTCATTAGTGTTGACTCCAATGCCTCTCATGTATTTCTACATTTACTAGATTTCCTGAATGATCACACAGAGGGATGCAGCAGGTTTTCAAACTCAAACTTCTTCGGAACACATGTACACTACCCAGCTGACTTGGAGGCTTCAGGGAGTGCTCTTGTCAAAGGAGCACTCAGCTCCACAGGACAGAGAGGAACCAACCTTTTAGGAATCACTTTTGCCATTATCAGCTCACATTATTAATTTTAATACGTGCTGTGGTTATGAGATCACTATGAGGACACCTAATTTGGGAAGTTGGGGGCTTTTCTAAGAAGTCTGTTAAATGATTACTCTTCCCAGTATTTTAATTACTCATATTTATCATAGCTGTATGTGGCCTTTAAAGCAGGGAATTGAACCTGTCAGTTTTTCAGAGGAGTTCAGCATCAGATTGTTTGGGTTTGAATTACCCTAAAAATAACAGCTTAGATTAAGTTCTGAGTAGCAATGGAGCAATAATAATAATTTGAATTTGTTTTCAGTTCAATAAAAGACATGAAAATAACAGGTCAATTTCAGGTTTGCTTTGGTACAAAGAAGCCACAAATCAGACTAGTTTTCAGTTTTACTGCCTTGTTAAAAGTGTGAGGAGCCCAAGCAACCAATTCCCTTGTAACTGTTTTTAGAACACATCTCCTGAAATTCTTTAAAAACAGCATTTCAAAATATTCCATTTCCTTTTTGTAATGATAACCAGGACTACCTGAAAGCCTTTGAGAAATGTGTTCAAGACAACCAGAACACTAATACAAGTAAGTATGGACATGTCTTTCCCAAAATAGATTTCCCCCATGAAACCTCTTCAGGTAAATAGTCTGTGTCTGTGCCTGGCAGCCTGACAGCCAACAAGGTGATGACACACTTAAGCAGAAGTACAAGCCTCAGACTGGCTGAGATATTTTGAGCATGCCAACCATGCCAAGACAGAGGTTCACATGCAAGAACCACCAGATTTCTCCACCACGCTTTTCTGTATGTCCTTTTGAACAAAGGTGAATCTTGTTCATCTTCAGTGCACAAATCAACGCCAGCAGCAGCAAGAACCAGAGAAATGACCTACCAGGAGCCTTTAAAAAGGGAAAATTACTTACCCACATGACCAATCAGTGCAGGAACTGACAAGAAAAAGAGAGAAAAGGTTACAAAATGTCACAGTTCAGCCTGTTGTTATCTCCAGAGAGAAGAAGATGCAAGGAGAATACAGATACTCACCTCCCCATTGCTTCCTTTGTATAGGACAGTTTCTGGAAAGCAAACAAACAAATCCTAGATATATTTGAGTAATATAAGGTGAAAGAAATTGAAATGCAGTTTATATCACTTTATTTCCTTCTGCATGCTGAAATAATTCTATTCTCTGTACTGTCATTTGTTAAGTTCAAAATATATTAACAAAGTCCCCGCTGAAAAGGAAATACATCTGACATTTCCAAAATACAACTGAAACTCAACATCAGACAGTGTAAAGAGCATTAGGTTTGCCAGAGTTGCTCTACATTCCTGCATTTTCTGTAGTGTTCTGCAGGTACAACAATCTCCCACCTTAGAGGAGGCCAACAAGAAAAACCTTTTAAGCAAGCAGTCTTCAGAAATTCAGTATTATTTCTGCTACTTGCCTATAGATTTGAAACCATCTTTTGAAAGTAAAGTTACAGCTTAAAGTGCCAGAGCAGAATTAATCTGATGACTTTGTTTATGGTTATACAAGTGGCAGGGATGATGTTTTTTCATGTGCAATTCTTTTTCAAAAAGACTAAGAAGGGCCACACAGTTCACATTTTTTCCTCAAAGTTCTCATGGGATTAGTGCCATTAGTTCTAGAGGAGAGTCAGAGAAGGTTCTGTGAGGAATACCACAAGAAGTGGAGGAGGTCCTGAGCAGTTTGCAGCATGATAGCTGTTGACAAATAGTGCTGTAACCTGCTGCTGTACCAATGTAAAGAGAGTATCAAATACTTACCGAAAATTATTGTCCATCCACGAAATTTCTGCTTCTCTGCTTTAGGGGGGGCAAAAAGGGATGGTTTGGTGGACTGCTTATTGGGCTGGCTTTCTTTATATAATCAATGCAGGTATATTTTTCAGTGAAAACAACACGAAGTGGATCAACTCAAGTACCTCCTTTGAAATCAAATGACAATTAGCTTTAAACATACTATTTCCACTTTGCAAGCCCCTCTGAAGAACACCCATTTGTATTCAGCGACCTAAGGACTGTCACTCTAAGCTATCCTGATGCTTCTTCTTGTGAAAGAGAGTTGAAAAGGCAAAAGAGACTTTTTGAGCAGGTGGGCCTGCTCATTCTCTTCACCTGTGTTTCTAGGAAAGTGTAGAAATTCAGCTGTTGTTGATTTGGGCCATGTCAGTGAGTACCCTTCTCTTTTTTGTAGGACACATGGACATTATGATCACAGGTAGAATGGCAGACAGCTTGGATATCAGCCTGAGCAGGGCTTGCCAAAATACTAATTTCAGTCAGTTTGCCTTTCAGCATGTTCTTTGACCAACATTTCTTGTACAAGTCCATTTAATGAATCATTTGGAGATCCTTTAGTATGAAAAACTGAGACACAGCAAGACTAGTTTTAAGTGACCAAAAAAACAGGTAGTCTACAGTGAAAACTCTAACTTGGGGCCACTAAGGCTGTGTTGGACTTTGGGTAGTTTTTTTTAAGGGGTCATTACTCTGGTCTATACAGTGCCTATATATTCAGCCCTGGTCACTTCCTAGAGCAAAGGAATAGGGACGCCCCAGTGAGGGATGCCTGGGCAAAAACTCTGTTGCAGGGCAATCTGAGGAGCTGGTGGCTCCCAAGTTCCCTGGGTCTGGGTCCCTGGACTTAACCAATATGTCTTGTCATTTCCAAGTCATCTATTCAACAAATTATAAGGAGAACTTATAAGAAGCAAACCTGAAATGTCAAATTATTATTTTAATGGCCAAAGTCTAGAATAAGAAACCCTACACGATCTCCACACCCACATTTTCAGTAAGGTATCAAATTACTAAGTTCTCATCCAATGTCATAGTAAACTAGCACTCCCTATTGCTAAACTAGCATGGTCTGCAAAAGTTTGTAGCGTGACTGTCTTCTTCTATCTCAAATGTTTAATTTGCTTTCCAGCCTGGGGTGGGGGCAAGCGATGACATATTTGAACTCCATGGCAAACATCAACTTTTCCCCCTAATTAGAAGCCAAGAGCTCCAGAGCTCTAATACTGGCTTCTTTAATCATTTAGGACAGAACAGCCTTTGCCAAAACACCTCACCTCTCTGACTCAGTTCCTTCCTTAAAATGGAGTTAGAAATTTACCTACTGCACATGGACCTGAAAAGATTATTTAACGTCTTTACCCTTGGAATACTTGAACCGAGACCTTCCTGACATCATTATTATACCAATTCTCCTAATGCTGGGAGCTGAGGTTTGTGTCAGTTGCTGTAGTGCTCCCCTTTCTCAACAGTTACTTTTACGTTATGCAAAACTGTCGTGCATTACGACAAATACATTAAACACAGGCTACTGCAGTACCACAAATCACATACAGTACCAACCAGATGAGCTTCTGTCAACACATGAACTTGCAGAAAAGCAATTATAGGACATTCTTGCCTGATCCTAAGAGACTATCATTATGCATAGAAGACAAAGCATCTTGAGGGTAATCCCAGGCAGGAGAAAAAGACAGAGGAGATGCCAAGGAGATCTGAAATAATCCCATATTAATTTAATCCCATCTGTGTAGTACTGTACCAAGCATATTTGATTTAACCCACCTATACACATCATTTACAACAGGAAAGTCATACAACTGGAAATGATTCTCTATCTGCCTATCCTGATTCCCTACCATGGTGCATGGCAGAGCTCTCTTGAAGGCAAGACCACAGCACTGGGCACAATTCAAGGAAATGGATGACAATGTCCAGAATTGAAGCTGTAGAGAAAGGCCAGAATAGGGAGCAGTGCTTTGAGGCACATCCCTGGCAGGTAAGGTAAAAATATGGTCTACAGTGAGTAAGAGGAGAGATAGCAGGAGTAGCTTGGTGGAACAGATATTGTTTCAACTAAGTGCAACTTGAAATGAAGGCTAGGTATATATATATATATATAGGCATAGATATAGATATATATATATATCTATGGCAAAGGTGGAGGGGTTTTGGGGTTTTCTTTCTAAGCTGGAGGAGGCTAAAGCTTGTAATGCAAAGAATGAAAGTCAATAGGAGAACAGTAAGTGCGTGGATAAGAAAAAGGGTGAAGGAAATCTGACATTATGGCTCAAAGGAGGGCAATTGAAAAATTTTTTTTTGCATGCATACGAGGGGGGGGGGGATGTGAAAGAGCAGATGTGATCTGTTTTTTTTCCAGATTTAGAAGAAACAAAAGGAGGTGCTCTGTGCAAAGAAAAAAAAAAATGTAAAGAACTGGAAAGTGTGGTTAGGACATTTAATTAAACAGAGAAAGACAATGGTTAGCAAGGAAGGTCACAGAAAAGGGGAAGAGGAGAGACAGCAGAAGAGGACTTCCACAGGAACCTGAGGAAGACAAAATAATCTGCCTCTGTGAGGCATTCAAACTACAGCACTGGGAGCAAGTGGTTACAAATAATTCATATCATTGGGATGCTACATTCCACCTTCAAACACAGCTTTTAGAATTCAGGTAAAATCACTTATTTTACATTGCTAAGTACCCCTTTCAGCAAGTTAAGAAGGTGTTTTGTTACACTACCCATTCAGGCACCCTCAGGCAGAGTAGCCTTCTCCCCTTTTACACTAATTTGTCACTGAGCAGTTCGTGCTGCAAACACACTGAAGCAGATAGAGCTGCTCATGGGCTGGAAAGTCAATACTGTACAAAAGTACTGTGGAATCAGTACCATTGAAGGGTTTGTATCTTGTCCCAAGAACTTTTCAAGTTGCATTTCGGTAGGTTAGCACCTCCCATCACAGTTTTGGGGATTCCTGGGGAAATTGTCTGCCTTTTGATTCTCAGGCAAAGCTCTGCTACAAACTCCTTTCCACACTAAGTCTCAGCTTAACTCTTGGCTCTCAGACACACCAGAGTGGGCAGAGCACATATTTCCCTCTCACCAGCAACCAAAAAAAATCCCACAGACCTGCTTCCTTTGGAAAGGATTCATAACCTAACTCCTGTTGTCCTACCCCATCTGCCCAACCCTGTCAGATATGCTTGGTTATAGACATGGGGCTGTACAGGAGCCCTCAGCAGGTGTGGTTGAGTATCTGCTCAACAGATTAAGTTACATGGGTTCCTTTAATGCTTCATTTCTCATAAGCTTTTCTCAACATGTCTTGGCATTGTAGATTGTCATCAGACCTGTAAGGAACAGCGACTCCTTAAAAGTTTATTTTCTGAAACTTGATTGAAATCTGGAGAAATAGAAATTGTGACATGTATTACATGCCCACACTGGAAATGCAGGATGCACACAAAACTTTACACTGAAAGCCCTACAGTATCAGGCTTTAAGCTGCTTTTTGCTATGGACTTGGGAAGGAGATGCAGCCTAGAAAGATGAGGGTCTACGTACTTTCAAATTCCATTAGAGACTCTTGGTAAAACCTAAATTTCCTGAATTCTCCAGGAATGGTAAAACATCAAGTTTCAGGATTTTTATGAATTAAAAGATGGCCCCAAATTAACTGACCAAGAGAACAATGCCAAAGCCATGCAAGACAGAAGGCATCTTTGCTTGATTTAGCCACTTCGATGAACAGAAAGGTCACAACAATTATCTCAGCCCACCATGACTTAACGACATGTGGCCATTAGACAGGGAAGTAGGACCATCGGGAGTTTAGGTTCTCTCTACCCAGCAAGGAATAGTATCAGACCTCTTTCAAGATATCCACCAAACTGATAATTCATACAGACTAGATCCTGCAGGCCTTCCCAGTGGCAGGTACTGCTGAGCTGCACTTCATCCTCACACAGACAGCAGCTCTGTGCAGACAGAAACCAGAGTTAAGCAGCAGGCATGGCACTGACTCGTGTCTCCTGCTCCAGAAGGAAGCTGCCTCCTCAGCATCATCTACATTTCCCCTGTTTGCTAGGGTCTTTTCTCCCATTTGGAAATAAGGAGTCTGAGATTGCCACAAATAACAAATGGCTGAAGAATCGTGGAGTTCAGAGATCCTCATGTGGCAGCAGGAACTTGACAACTACGCAGAAATACCAAACATATTCTACATTTTGACTGCCACTTTTTTGTTCTGCAGTCATTCTACTTGCTTTGCTAAATAAAATATATTCTGTTTGATAGACACATCAGTGTGGATTGGGAATCAAAAGGGTATTAAACAAGAGGCTGTAAAATTGCTCTTAGTAATCACCCAAGAAAAACGCTGACACATTTCTTTCCCCACAGCCAAAGGCCACCTGCGAAATGCCAGCCTGTGTGACAGCCAAATTCTATAATAAAGTTTCCATTACAAACCAGCAGAAGTTCAACATGCACTTCTGTTCTATTTCCTTGTTTTCTGTTGTACTATGTCAGGCTAAAGAAAAAAATTCAAAGTAAAGAAATCTGAAACATGACTTAGTAACACGGTTTCTTTTTAATATATATTCCATAGGAAGGAATTGTGGTTTTTCCCTCCTCTTCTCATCGCAATACATTTATGGATTCTATCCATAACAAGACCAGATACTGGGTTTAATTATGTGAGGATATATACTTCTAGTCAATTTGAATTCACCTGAGTTTCCATTAAAAAATGTAAGCAATCAAGGTATTGGCAAAGTGGCTACATGGTGAAAGACACTCACCAGTATTTTTCAACAGAAGCTCAGTGTTTGCAGTATATTCTGCAAGTTATGGGTTTATGGCTTTGGGTTTTTTAAAGAACCACAGACTGTATAAGGATGTGCTTGACTGTACATCTCCTTTTTTTAAACCTCTTGAAGATACCTTTATTCTTACTACCACTCCATATTTTTCACACCCTTGGTCCTTTTAACTCTATTCCTCCACACTCAAACATTCAGTGCAGTATCTTCTGATGCAACTTGTGCAGAAGGCTACTTGCAGGACAGCAGTGTCAAAACAGTTCAACCAACTGCTCCAAAACTGCTGCATTATTTCAGTAATTTATAAAGCCAAAAAGTGTGCCCAGCAGCTATGTGGGTATCGAACAAAGAATACCATATGCCAGCTGTAAATTCTCCTATGAACAGCACAGGTTGTGGTGCTTTGGCAGCAGTGCTTCAATCTCATAGCAAGTCACCCATGGTTCTTGGGGAGCCAATATTAACTTTTGCTTGCATTTCTCCTCACTTGGATTTTCCAAAAATTGCCTAGCACAAGTGGGAACATGGCTACCATCACAGGGCAGAGTCAGGGCAAATTTGGGAATACTGGAATTCCAAACATACTTGTCTCAAAGTGCAGAATGGGATGAATGAGAACATTCTATGGAACAGGGTTTTACTGCTCACTGAAATACAGCTACACAATAAGGAACACAAGTCAAATTAATTTATAGGAAGGAAGGTTTACATGAAGATTTATACTGAAAAAAACCCTATCCTATGGACTGGAATTACCTTCTCCATTTGCACTTCTGTCAGGAATTGAAAAGAGATGGGTTAACAATCTCACGCTTTGTAAGTCTACTTAATATCCAAATAAATTAGTTAGGATAGTGTTCTTCCTATGTAAAGTACTGTCAGCTAACATGATCACACAAATTAAAATGGAAAATTCAAGGGAAAAAAAAAAAAGGATATTTAAAACCATTTTTTATGCTTGGCATGAGTATGTCCACCTGCTCCTTCTGAAAATCTGGCAGGTGATCTGCTATAAGAAACTCAGGAAAACATAGTATATACATTCTGTATTAGCACATGCAGAACATGCATGTGTATACAGATATTACAGGGAAACCCAAAGAGACAGACCTCACATCTCCGAGCCCAAAAAAAGAAGCACGAAACCTGAGACCAGCTGGTCTAAGCTCCAGCTGATACCCAGTAAGAAAGTGTGCTAAAAGTAAGAGAAAGAGAATTTTTATCTACATGAACTAAGTTAGGTTGGAGCAGACATTGCAGCATCTATGGGTGTGTGACAGTGATTACTGGGGGTTAGAGGAAAGGATAAGGAAAAAACAAGGAGGAAGGCTAATAAGATGGCATTTAATTACACTGCTCATAACAGACCCTCCACACTACATCATAAACAGCATGAAAGCCATCATTTTGCTGAATTATTGTTTATTTAAAGCAAACCCCACAGATTTAGTTTGCCTAATTTTCAGATACCCTGGATTTCTTTTGAGAGAGAGGAGGGAAATTCAGGACATGCAGCATTTCTAAAAATTAAATTTCATGTTGCAATCTACCAAAAAGTAAAACCAAAAGACTCTTTGAAATAAGACTGCCAGAAACTGCCAACATGCCTATACAAAAGAGGTGGCAGAGCAATGCTATGGCAGTAACAGCCAATATATACCAAAAGAAAAGCAGAATTACTTTTATCAGCTGAAGGCTCTAAACTAAACTCTTGAAATTAACCACAGATGATTTGCAGACATTGGAGAGCAGAGGAAGATTAGAAACAAGTGGTATTGAATGAGGAGTGTAATGGTCAAACAAAAAAACCGCTGCAGAAGTGAATCTTCGTTTTAAGCAAGAGAGTGTGTCCTATTACACGTATCACACCTGCCCACTACAGAGTACTGTGCATGCAGTGAGACGACAGCAGCACTTTGGTGAGAAGTGCTCAGTGCTTCAGAGATCAAACCTAAGGAATAGGGGAAAAAATAGCAGCAGCTGACAGTGACCAAATGAATGAACATGGTGTAATGAGAGGGAAACAAAATCCCACGAATAACGGAAAGGCTTGACCATGCAACTTGGTCCTCTTAGCTGGTGAGAGTGTAAAAGAACAAGAGGATAGGACACAGGGCTTTAGAAAGTGTTTGGTCCCACCGGCTGAGCCCCAGCTCCTACCACCACATTAGACTGCGGCAAGCAACTAGCAGGAAGAAGGAGGATCTTAAAAGCAGAGTTGTATCCACTGTGTCTGTTTGGACTTAACATTCTCACAGCTGCTTTAAAAAGGTTTCACAATCTGACAAGAATTTTGTGCACAAGAACATATGAGAAAGGTAAGTCAGTGCTAGAGTTAGCAATTAAATCCACTCTCTAACCTACGCATTTAACAATATGTCATTGGATCTTTTGACAGTGACTGACTGGGGGATAGAACAGAGTGCTCTTACCTTCAGTCTTTGGTTCAAAGTTAAACCGAATTCAGCTTTTTATTTCAAAAAAAGTCACCTGACAGATTTGTGACATTTTGTGGAGCACAGAGGTGACAGCATTCAGTCCCTCTTATCACAGACTAATCTACTATCAGATCAGCCCAAGAACCATCACCTTTTACCAACTGTGCTGAAATAAAATAGAAAAATGAACAGTCTTTTTTCCAGAATATTGCAGTGCTGAAGGGAATATATCCATCTATAGGAGAAAGGAAACCTAAATTTTATATAAACCTTCTGAAAAGACCAAGCACAGAGCACTTTAGCTGACTCCACTGTAAAAGTGCAGAGCCATACTCAAAAAGGGAGAGCAGCAGTGTGAAGCTGGATGCATCAACCTGTTTCCAAGAGTCATTTTGATTTCTTTTAATAAACTCCCACTATAGATCATCTCACTGCCAAAATTTTACATAAAACGGTTACATGCACTGTGTGCTTTAAAAAAAATTACATTAATTTTATTTCTCTCCATCTCTTTGCAAAGTCTTCTAAGGGCAACAGCATCGTCAGACTTCACAGAAGCAAACTTTGGCTAGCATCACCTGGGAGGACTAACATGCAGGCTCAGGAGAAAAAAACTTCTCTCCATGATCCACAACAGTTTCCATATTCACGTTCCTTAGTGCACATTCCTGGCATAGAAATGCAATAAAAAAGGTGGAGGGGAAAAAAGTCAGTGCATCCACACTGACTGAACATTACTGATTCTATGGGGTTACACATTTAAGACTTACAAATTTCATAAAACTACTCATCCATTAGCTTGCAAAAGTAATAATAAAGAAGATCCATAAGCCACCACACATTTTAAGAAGGCTTTTATCCAGAGAAATTAAGATATCTACTGTATCTTAGATGAATACAAAGTTAAGCACTTAATTTTAAAATTCACAAACTCCTGAAAACACATCTTTGTATTTCATTTGAGATAGGCTTTTTTATTTTGACTTAATATTTCTTTTGTTTTGTTTCACCTAAAATAAACTTGAATCAACAGAAAATATACTAAGATATTCAGCATTTTTTATTGACTTGTTTTACACTCGTACACTGATTTTAACCTGCAGCTTCCCACAGTGAGTTACCTAATGTCATTTATTGCCTTCATAAGACACTGAAGTTTTTTTATTTACAACTACACTCCTTTCAGTCAGGCAGCAGTGCACAGACATCACAAACCTGTAGAACATTAAACAGGCAATTATGCCATTGGGCTTGGTAGCATCAGAACTACAGCTCGGAACTTCCTGCTCCCGAGTGCCGTTTGGGCTGAAGGCACCTCAGTGTGCAGCTCAGAGCAGGAAGGCTGCTACACGTCACGGGGGGAAAATGCACCACAACCTGACTCACATCATGGGTCTAGACACCATCTGCTTGTCCGGAACACATCTACTGAAGACACCATTCTCTTCATCACTGCTGCTTTTCCCTCCACTGGATCACCTGCAGCTTTGTTTTGGAGCTGATCTCGGAACTACGGATCTCAGAGCTGGAATACTCATGCCTGTCTGTTTTAAGGGCTCTGTCCATCACTGCCAAAGTTGCATGTTGCAGTGGGACATGATGCCCTTGCCCATGAGAACACTCCAAGCAGGTGCTGCACCCACCTTCATGATCAGGCTCCGGTGCTCCTCAGACTGACTGAAGTTGGTGCCCATTTCAAAGATACTCATTATTCCTTCCTCACACAGGCTCATCCAGGCGTTATACTCTTCACGCTCCGGCAGTCTGTCCCAGAATGTCTTGAAGACCTCCCAGACTGTTTCCTGGCACACTGAAGGCACAAGAAAGGTCTGGCGTTAGTACAACAGGAGTGCTTCTGTGGCACAAGTGGCCAGGATATTATTGTCCCAATATTGTAAGCTTATCAGCACATTAACACATCGAACACAGCGACCTGACATCTACATGGAAATGTGAAAAGCATTGAAGGGACTGAAATGAAGATGTAATGGATCTTCCACACTCATACTACCTCTCTCCCTGACTTTTAAAACTGAAATAATTAAAGAAAATTTAAGAAAAAAATAAGAGAACATGAGAAAGCACTTGTCTCTTAACAATCACCAAGAACAACAGTATTTTCACTGAGTGAAACTGCCCTTTGATCAATGAATCAAATTTTTAGAAAACCTAGAAAACCAAAATAGTATCCTCACAGGAAGTAGAGGTGGAGCTTAAGTTGTAAGAAAGATAGTGGCACTGATCAAAGTTTAGTAGGATCAGTCAGTAACAACTCCTTCAGACTCACCTTTACATAGAATTTAAAATATGTCTCAGAAACTACAATTGCACTCATAATTCAAAAAACAAGGTAGAATGATGACACAAAATAATACGGTAAGAAATAAGTCAAGCTCTAACTGTACTGTATGTGTTCACTGAGAAAGAACTGGACAGCTCTGAACAGTCAGCCTGAGAACTAAGGTTTAATATCATACACTACACTGCATGTTTCAACCTCCCAACCTTGCACATGCTCTTTTTGCCAGGCAGAGCAGTCAGTCACATGACACTCAAGCAAGGACAACTCTGTGACCCAGGATAACTCAGAGAAAGATTTATAGGATTTTCCTTGTGTCCAGGAAGATAGCAACATGAAAAGGCAAACTCTCAAAATCATTTACACCAAATGCCATCCTGGAGCAGCAGCAGAAAAACCTGCTTTTTGCCCTTAATCTGGTTTCCCTACTTATGCAGACAGTTCAGCAGAGGAATGCTTTGCATTCCAGGAAAGTCCTGACATCATGAGCAAACCCTTACAGGACACTAAATCTATCTTCGGAAAGTCATTTTCTTCAATCGGCTTTAAAATTAGCTCTGGGCTGCCAAACCCAGTACCTTGCTTCTATTTCTTCTTGGTACTTTGTTTTCCAAATCCCAAAGCTGTTTAAATGTACATATGTAAAACTTAACGCATAGATCACAAATGGAAACATTTTCATTCAGCCAAAAGGTGGACATTTTTCTTAAATGCAAAGGCTTTACAAATAACGACTTTAAGGAACTGTTTCCTATCCAGCAGCACCCTTAAAGCTTAGCTGACTCTAGCACACTGGATGGCACCACGCAGAAAAAGTTTTTTCTCCACCCTGAATTTTAGTTCATCAGAGTAGTTGAGACCATTTCTCTGTTGTGGAACTCTACAAATATAAAGGCATTTCTCATTTCCATGCCACATTCCCAACAGCTTTCTGACATGGAGATTAACGTTGTAGCTCATCTGGTACATGTGACCAGAGAACAGTAAAGTCCCCAAACTCTGCATAATTAACTGTCAGTAGTGTATTATGGCTCTAGCACCCCTCCAGCATCTAGGCAGTTAACTTTATCTGGAAGACACAGTAACTTGGAAAGTATTGTCCATGTTTCCAACCAGTTTCGCTTATGCATCTCTATTAATCAGAAACAAATAGACAAATTGACAAACATCCATGCACCATCTCACATCCCCCCTTCAAGCTACACTTGCAAACCCTTTGAGGGTTTGAGGGACCACATTTCCGTCTGACCTCTGCGCAGACCTCAGGCAATGAAGCCATAATCCTGCTCCAGGATTTCTGGTTCCTGCTGGAGTACTACTAAGCTTCCTGAAGCAGAATAACATCTACAGTATTCCCTCTACCATCCCACTTGTAAGAGCTAGGCATCCAGGAAAAGACCAAAGTCTAGTTTCAAATCCAGAAGCCTACACTGAGGAATATCACTTGCTCACATTTCTTTTGGTGGTACTTATATCCTACATTCTGGATCTTTCACTCCAGGTGCCACATTGTACAGCAACAATCCCGCAATGAGATTACTCCCTGTGGCCGGGATAAGTCCTCAGCAGACTCTCAGTAACAATTGAAGCTATAGCAATAGCTTGCAAATACAATGCAGGGACACTGTCTGATCCTTTGGTTTTCAAATGCCAACAGGCAAAGGACTGGCTTTCCAGCTGCAAGTAATTGAAGACAGTTTTCCTTAATGCTCTTAAACAAGTTTAAAATAGATGTGATGAGACAGTGTCTTGCCTGAATACAAGCTGCTCCCATACAAACAGTTGTTCCAATCGGCTCCCAATAGATTAAGGATTTTCTGTGTGTCCTTTCATTTGGAATTAGACACCCCACTGAATTCCAGCCCCAAAGGCTTTGTGCCATCTGTGGGCTCCAAGCCCACTAATTAGACCTAAGCTGTCACTACAGCCATGTACCCTGCAAAAGGAGGAAATGAGATGTTGATAAGGAGTCACATTTTGTCCTCTCTAGCCTCTCCTATCTAGCTGTTTTCACTGAGATGAGCAACAAGTTGGACAACATAGTGCAAATTCCTTCTGTATTCTCTTCCTTCCACAGACTCTGAGAGTGGGGTAGTTCTGACACACAGGGACAGACTAAAAACTCCAAGCACACATCTGCCACAACTGCTGTCTGAACACTTCTGTTTTTGCCTTTTCCGGGACACCCCACCCTCAGCCATGGTGAGCTGCTTGCCAACACAGTCACCCTGCAACCTTGTTGACACACAGTCTGTCTTGTCACTGTCTTTCTTATTCCAGCTGGCCAGTTTGTAAAGCAGGGGATTGCTCTGCAGGATAACAAATCCAGGCTGTAAGGGTTCAAACACGAGAACCAACCTCAGATGTGCTTACGTATAGGGTGCTCAAGAGTAAATGCATGGACTGGCAAAGAAGGACTGAAACAGAATTGTTCTTTTTCTTTCTTTCTTTCTCATAACTATTTTCATTGTTTTACAGTTAGAAGAGTTGCCATTCCGAGCACAGAGAGAGAACAACACAACTTATTCAGTGTGGTTCAAATCACACACATATAAAGACAGACACAAGCACAATTCTATCTTCCACCTCTCCTTCTGGAAAGTCAAAAAGGGAGCTAATTCTTATCTCGACTTGACGTGGGCACCCAGGGAACTGAAAAGACACCACCCTCACAGTGCATTCAAGTTAGCTAATAAGTGTGATCACCCTTCTTTTAACTTGAAGGTAAGCACACCCTGTGATGGGTTTTCAGCTGTCTGTAGGTGAGGGAGGTTTTTCAAAGCTTCTTACCAACAAATTCTTGATAACTCCCATAAAGAAAAACATGTTTTTCATTAACTAGATTTTAAGCATTCTGAGACTCTGTAGACAAATTTGGAGGCACAAAACCAGAGTTAAACAGGACTTGACTGGAAGCTTCAGGAAATAACTAAAACTTACTGTTTAAAATAATTCACTATCTTTCCTTTCTGTCCTTCCAGAAACTTGCCAGTTTCTGTGTCAAATACATTATCTAGATATGCTGACAATAAATGAAGCAACTTTTGACTAAGATTTAAAATAGCAACTCCTTGAAACCTAAACAGAACATGAAACAAAATGAGAGTTGGTGGGGACCAAACAGCTGACCACTGAGCTTTTCAAGCAGAAATGTGACTCTGACTTTTAAATCCATACAAAACATTTAAAGGAGCTAGAGAATGGAAAAAAAATTGCTGCATACGAGCTTATAATAAATAGCCAGGAGCCCAATAATTCAAAATTATGATCTTTCCAGGATTTAGTTTTCTAAGACTAGCTACAAAATTCTTAAAAAACCAACCAAGCAGGTGGGCAGGCCTGCCAGCATGAGGAAGAACTCCAGCATGAGCAGACCCAGCAGCACTGCCACGGCCACCTGAAGAGCAGCTCCACCCTTGGGCCATGTGCAAAGAGCCTCTCTTCATGCCTGGATCTCACACCAAACTTTCACTAGCCTGCTACAGGGCACAGATATGTGGGACAGCATTAGCAACACCAGGCCCTGGAGGAGATGGGATTTGCGATGAGGCCTCTAATCCCCAGCAAACAATACTGATTAAAAGCATCATAAAATCGAGATCAATCTTTTAAGGCAGTGAGCTAAGAGTCTTGAAGCTACACGTGAGTGGGAAGGTAAGCTCCTCTGGAAAACTGTTTCCTTCATCCCATGGCTGCAGTAATAAATAACTTGTATTTTAACGTTAGTTGATCTCTCGGCTACATTGCAATTTTCCTCCAAAGAACTCAAGTGTTAAAAAAAAAAGATAAAAATAAAGGCTTATGAGATAAAGAGAAGCTCCCTGCTACAAGAGATGTGATCAAGTCCAGCTGACTACAGGAAAAGGAACAGGTATGCTGAAGACATGTAACCAACTTGCACAATGAACCAGAATTCAAACCAAGAATGCAAATCCCACGGCTTGTTCTGCAGTTTGTCTCCAAAGTATATTTTGCATGCATGTACTACATTTTCCATGTACTCCCCATCCTGAAAAGCCTCATAAATTAGAAGTCGCTTAACTCATCACTGAAATAATAATCTTCAGGTGAAAGAGGAGGTAGGAAAAAATTAAAAGATCAGCACATTTGGTCCATGCCCTTGTGCAAGCTTCTACTTGAGACAGGTGTCACAGGCACTTGAAGTACACAATGTTTTAATCTTTAAAGGCCATGGCAGATTTCAAAGGCTGCTTCAGAAAGCCAGACATGTCATAAGACAATTCCAATGGGAATTGTCTATTAGCATATCTGCTTCAAAAGCAGACAAGCCCAGCCCTTGGGAGCTTATCTGCTTCAAATGCAGTGTCTGTGCTCAAGCAATACTCAAAAATAATAGACAATATCCTGAAAAGCTTAAGATAATTGTGTTTCAGCCCAAAAAATTCCTCATAGGCAGACACAACCTCTTTTCAGTCCTACTAATCTGCAGGAAGGAGTGAAAAAAAGTTTATTTGAAGCATCCTTTCCTAAAGACATTGTCACTGTTTTCAAAACCTCCAGCACATCTGTGATGTGATTAGATGACTTTTCTCTTGCTCTGAAATTCTGCAGTCTGGCTACCCCTGACACACCTGGGTAGGATACAGCATCCTTGTGGCTCAAGCTGTACCGCTGGGGATGCACTGATCTCTCAAACAAGAGACAATTAGCCTATTACACTCAGTGTGTGCTCAGGGATTTCTGAGGTTAACAGAAGGGGCACCACATGACAGCACTGAGAGCCCTGTAGGGGGTAGGGTGGCTTTCTGGCCATTTGTGTAAGTGGGCAGTGCTGGAGTTTAATCCCAATTAAATCTCATTAGTGCTTCTTAAGAGTTGAACCGTGTGTGGTGGCTAGGAGCACTGAATCAGGCTGAATATTCTATTTTGAGGCAACATGAGACCAACTCCTCCTCCTCTCTAACAATTTCTGCACAACTGAACAGCTTAATTGCAGAGGGGCTTGATGAAGACTACAATCACAGGGACACTGACAGACACCTCCTGAGAGGTTGTTGCTGCAAAGGCTTTGTTAAATTAATACACACATGCAGAGAAATCACTCATCTATTGCTGGAATGCCACTGTCAATGGCCTATAACACAGCAACCCTTAAAAGATATATAAAACAAACAAGGGGTTTAAACTGAAAAAGACTTGAATGTGAATTAGCTAATTCACATGAAAGATTTTTGATTTGAACATTAGCATACTAAACTCCAGCAAATAAATTATTCTCACCAATAATATTTCAGTAAAAACGAACAAGTATCCTTCATGGAAAAAGTCAAGTTTCTCAGAAGCATATGCTGGCATCTAAAAATTCAGATGTAGAAGGAGACAGACCTTCTACAAATAAACTTCAGAAATTTATTGCTGAGTATGAGCTATACGTAGTATGTGCCAGGGTTGGAGGGGGAAACAGGGAGAAAAGGCTCGCTCAGCTAGATTCTTTATTTAATGTAAGCTTTTTAGCCAGGTAGTTTTTATGACTTTTGGCTCTTTGCTTTCATCATTATTAGCAAGATCTGAATAACTTGTAACATTTATGATTTCAGTATCAAATTGAAACTTTACTCTTAACTATGTTCATGTGCAAAAAATAACATCATTATTTCTAATGTTTCAGGAAACAGATTTGAAGGGACTGAAGAAAGGGGAAAATGAGCCAGCATAGTGCTATGGCCAGTCTAGGGATTACAGTCATGCATAGAATTTAATTCCTGAGAAACAGGAATTCTTTCCAAAGTTCAAAAATATCCGTGTGTCTCATCAGGTACGGCCCACTGCAATACCATCTTTTTCCTTGTTTGGTCAGTGTCTTTGAAAGCTGTCCTTAGATGTTCAGCTTATCTGAAGCTCTGGCTGACAAGAACAGTTCTGGCAGAGAGACTATCTGATCTACTCGTGAAAAGAAGATCAGTGCTCACAAAACCAAAAAGTACTCATGAGCATACACTGAATAGTTTAAGAAAGAGGGTCACAGTAGGAAAAATTGCAAAGAGAATTAGGAAAGGTAGCCACCAGAGTAATTACATCTCAGAGGTGGCAAAGAAGCATATTACCCTGAGCCATGGTGACAAAATCCAGCAGCCTTTGTTTTACCCAATTAACAGGCATGAGACAGGTGAACAGTGCAAGCCACGCTATCTTGTAAACCTTATATTGTTTCTGTTTTACATGCTAATTCATCTTCTAAGTGTGCTACAATCCTCTACCAACAATTTACGCAACAGAGAATGGAGAGCTTCACTGAATTGTCCACATAAAGTGACTGGTTACAACAGACTTGGTCTGAGTGGGCATGGCTGTTTTTCACATAATAAATTTAATTTACCTGTGGCTCAAACTACCATTTCCCTGTCAGCAGCAAAGAACATCATAATAGACATTACCACTGTCTGAAATCCCACTATTAGATTTCCACAACATTTTTTTGGTGGAATCTCCAGCTGCCCATTGGACACACTTTGTGTTTGTCACAACAGTCTAGCCATGAACCACCATTACACTTACATGACTCTTCCATCAGCAACCATAACATTACACCATTTAAAAGGACATCAGTTAAAAACACCCTAAGACCCAACCCATAGGCCTACAGTACCAAATCTGTAAACATCTATGGCTGATTTCCATCCCCATATTGCAAAACATGAAATAGAAAGTCAGACAACAGCAACCTCCAAACACAGCTACAAGAGATACAGAGACTGGGCAGTACAGAGACAATCATAATCCAGGATTTGTCTCAAAAGAGTGAAATAGTATCATCTGCTGCTGCAAAACTCTGTCCTGCATGTGATTGATTGTAAGAATAAAGCAGCACCTCAGAAATTTTTCTTGTAGACTGCAGGTGTAGAAAAACAAGTACAACTCCACCCCACTTCTAGGCTGATGCTTCTGAATAATTAGACTTCCATGTGTGGAAGGGTGATACTGCTGTTCTAGAAAATACTGATTTTTCTCCAGATACCTGCAGTTTGTTCCACTTTGATTTTTTAATGGCTTATTATATATTTATCATATTCTTTAGCTTGTATCTTTTTAAGCCCAAACAATCCAGATGTTGTAGTCAGAAAACAAGAAGCTGTACACTGTTAAGCCTACAGCAATATGACATAAGCACTTCCTTAAAGCCTATGACAGGAATGTTCATCTGTCAGTCTTGACACTTAGGCTTTTGCAAGCTAGCAAAAGTAAATAAAGCTAGGAGCTACAGACAGATAATTATATTCCCACCTGTTTTTTTCTAAGGTAGACACAGAACAAACAATCTGGATAATCATCACATACAAACCTTTTCTGATTTTCTAACAAGCTGTTACATCAAAATAGCAATCAACCTTTGCTTCCAAGGTAGTGGCATTGTATTGCCGGCAATAAGGCAAAACCAAGGGAAGAATAGACTGTATTAAAACCATCCTTTCCAGAGAAAGTATATATTGATACTGAAGTAATTTCTTACTTCAACGTATACAGAATTAAAAAAAAGATTCTAAAAATACACACTGAGATTGAAAAATCAGCAGATTCTGTGTACATTTATAGTTATTTCCTTCTGGGGTCAGTTGTTTTCCTAGTCACTCATAGTAGCTGGTCTCTGAGTGTTAAACAGTGACCACACTTTTTCCTAGGATTATTTTGTTGACAGGGGACTGTGGCAATTTGAATGGCTACTAGAAACTTTGCATGTAATTGAGTAACACTGAATTCAGATACCAGGTACCCACCAAACCTGCTCTATCACTCCTCTCTTCAGCCTGACAAAGGAGAGAAAATGTAACAAAAGGCTCATGGGTTGAGATAAGGACAGCGAGAGATCACTCACCAGATTCTGTCAAGACAGGCTCAACTTGGGCATATACCTTGAATTTATTACCAATCAAATCTGAGGAGGACAATGAGAAATGAAACCAAATCATGAAACACCTTCCCCTCACCCCCTTCTTCCCAGGCTTAACTTCACTCCTGGTTTCCTCTAACTCCTCGCCTGCAGTGGTGCAGGGGGATGGGGGAGTGGGGCTGTCTCTGCCACTACTTCCCCCTCAGGGGGAGGACTCCTCACACTCTTCCCCTGCTCCAGTGTGAGGCCTCTCCCATGGGAAACAGTTCTTTGTTAACTTACATTACCTCGGGTGCCTACTCAGGACATCATTAGACACCACCCAACACTCCTGGAGCAGCAGTTGCTGCTAACAGAATGAAAATGACAAATTGCTTGAACCAGACTTTGCATGACTTGCTGCTAATTAAAGTGACCTCTTCTACTTTCAGAGATCTCTTTCAAGAGTTTTAACTTAAAAGCACTAGGGGTAGTCACAGCCTCTCTGCTCAAGGAAACCTTGTGGATTGTGGAAGCTGTTAAGTCCAGTAAGGAAACAGACGGACTAGGTGGATTTTTGGTTCAGCCTAGGATTATTAAGACCTGAATATACTTTTGCAACCTAATTTACAGATTTCTTTCTTATCACTCACACCTTTGCTTAGTTGGTATTGCCCTAATGTACCCCTACCACACATAAGTGAGGGGTGACTGCAGTTAAAGCCCATGGTATATATGGATTCATTTGGAGCAAACAAAGAACAGTTGAGTCCTATTGGGTGGAAATAAGAAACTGGCAAAGCCTGTCAAACCATCAGCATCATCATCAGTGTCAACATCCCTTGCAAGCTGGGCCCAATTCATATTTGAATGATGCTCTAAAACCCCATATAATTCCACTTTGTTCTCCAAATACATTGTTTATGTTTACTTTTATGCAAACACTAAAGCAACTCCTGGTTGCCATTATTTACTTAGACAAGTGAAAAACAAACTGTCACCAGTGAGAGTTTCTCTATAGGCAATCAAATCTCATCAAACATGAGTCTCTGAACACCCTTCCTTCTCCTCTGACAGCAGTTCTTTGTCATTTTGCCAGTTCTGTACAAACACGTTAAGACACCTGCAGATTGTTTGAACGCTACAATACAGACACACAGAGCAGAAAGCGCTGCATGACTGTGACGCCCCATTCCAGTGCTGTCAGACAGAAGGGATCAAAATACATCGTGTTACTGTAATGTTTCATCAAGTGAAAGAAGATGTTAGTGGGAATACTGCAGCTCTTCAGAGAAAGCTCTGTCACACCAACTTCCACATCTCAAAAGAAAGGCTTCCTGTCTATTATACTACAGCCCAACACACAGAGATTGGCTTCCTACACAAAACGTACTGCACTTTGCACAACCAGCCATAGCCAAAAGGCACATGGCTGAAGTGCCAGTGTCTCAGACTCGACTTTTCTGACTGACGCCTCAATGAATTCTACTGGCACTTTAAGAACACTAAATAAACCCCACAAACTCTGTTATTTAGCTGTACATAACACCTGTTTTTCTTAGCACTCAAACTATTCTGAGAAAGGATTATTTTAGTAAACAATGTGGTTTCAGGGACCAAGAGTTCTTATGATATATGAGTGTAGACAGATAGTGGGGTTTTACCCAACAATAGCTCTCATAAGCAAGATTATCACAGAACAGTAAGTTTCCCCAGCAATAATGTATTTCCTACGGCCTGATATTTATTATGTTTAAAAGTTCAATCTATTTTTTTATAAGTGAATGTTCCTTACCAATTACCCATGAGATGTACTTACCTCTGAGCCTGAAATACTTCAGATGGTTGGCAATAGCCTGCTCAACAGATTCATCAGGGCAGATCTTAACTCCACTGGGGAACAGAATGGACCGCTTCCTTCGTAACTGCAAATGCCTGTGGAACTGCTCAGCATCCAGGATGCTGTTAGGCTTTTTCAACCCAGGAGGCAAAGAAGGGTTTGCCAGCTGCCAGTCACTGAGCTGAGGGGCTGGTGAAACATCTTTAGCCTGTCCTCCTTCTGCAGCTGAATAAGCTTCTGCTGTGAAATTAAAACCACACAAATTTCTCTGATGAGATAATGATGCAATCGTGAGTATCTTCATGCCACCTCTGTGGTCTCTGAAGGACATTGCTGTGCTTTTTTCTGTTAACAGAACTTGTCTCTGACTGTGATGTTATAAACAACCTTAAGCTCTTTACAATATCCCATCAAATGGTAACATAGCATAAAGCTCTAACCCTCTGAATTCTAATGCTTTGTGTTTAACTTCTCTTCTGTCATTAGGCTTAGGTCAATGGGACTGTATTTGTGAATAAACATGTATTTAGAAGCTTTCAGGGCCAGAAATAAAACAGAGAAACAATAGTACTCCATACTTTCTTTCCCCAAGAGCGATCTCTATAGCTTGCAAAAGGAAAGCTGCTTGAATGGACAGTTAACCTTTCATCACTGAGGCAGGTCCCTGCTCTTCTAGAGCAGAGGGAAAAAAGAGGAATAAAAGGGCTCATCAGCTTTATGTTGGGGTTTTTTTTGTTGTGCTTGTTTGTTTGTTGTTTTGTGAGGCTTTTTTGTTTTGTTGTTTTTTTTTTTTTTTAATTCCTTCTTATATTAGTTGTTCCACATCATTCCAGAGGAAACGTGAGGGAACAGCTGAGGTAAGAACATGTATATTGAGTCTGACAGTCTAATTTTCTATCCTTCACAGTTAGCTGATCTGAAATTATTTAACTCAACTTCTTTCACTTTTTCCCCTTTTTCCCCGGAAAACGTGCCTGAAAAACAATCAGAACCAACCATTTATTAGAAAGAATAGTAATAACTCTATGGCATTTCTCATCCCACAGATTATGAGTTTCTTCTGCAACTTCAAAGTCAGTAGACCTTTGACTTTTATGACTGAAAGATGAAAGGCATGGTTATTTGATAGTATATAATAATGAGCTCTGTTGCAGAAAATCACCAGATTGTCTATCAGAGGCAGAAAAGAACATCTAAAAAGGTCACTAAGGCAAACCCCCAATCTCTACCCAAACTGACATGTTCAGTGCCCAAAAGCAGAGGATGGAACTTTACTTTTTAAGATTTAATACAAAATTAATAAAGAAAAAAAAAAAAGAAAAATATTACCAGTATTTAACATCTCAAAGTTGAAAAAAAATTGCCTCCTATAGCTACTTCTACACCCAAAACAAGACAAATGTGCAGTTATACCACCTGGCAATCACTCTAAGTATTCCATATTTACACTGCTATCGCAGCACAGACTTGACCAAACATCTCTCTGTATTAGCCCCCTTTGTTACAATTAAATCAGAGAGATATTTCTAATTCTACACACTGCCACAGCTAAATTTGTAAACAAGAACATAAGAAAGATGTCTGCATTACCTGCAACTATTTGAAGATCTGTGTTAATCATTCCCGGAAGGCAAAGAAAGATTTTCCAAATGAAGCCAAACATACTTATTTGTGTAATAAAAAAAAAAAAATAAAAGCAAAAAACCCCAATCCCTTTTAGCGAAAGAGCTTCTGAGTTTACCGTAGCCTTGAACCAACCAAGAGCATTGCCCTTCTTGAAAATGTCTTGACGTCACATATCATTATCTTTGGAGAAAGCATTAGGTAAAAAAAGTCAACCAAGACATCCTGGCACTGTTCTTTTCAAAGACAGTATTCTACTTTAGTGAAGAAACAAGAAAAGGTGATCGAAGTAGACTCCTTGGAGCTAGCAGATGGACTGACACAATTTTTTAATTTTAATCTGGCCAGTTAAGCTCTTTACCAGGGCTTTCATACCATTAACAGACAGTCCAAACAAGGACAGCACCTTCCACGTTTAATTAACTACCCTTTTTCATTGGCCTTTCAATTTCTGCTCTTTTTAAAAATCCTGCTGACCACAAAACATCAGGGGGAGCACAGTAATCCCCAGTAGAAAGTCTCAGTGTGTTTTGTCTTCTGCTTGTACAAATATATACACACATATAAATGTATGACTGACTTAAACACAGTTGCATACACAAACACTGAAGCAACCTCTCTGTGGGACTGATTTCCTGGTTACAAGTCTGCTGCCGAGTCTGTGCTAAAGGAGGAAGTCTTGTGCTGTTACACCACTATCCCCTGCATCCCAAAAGCAGTGCTTCCTCCAAAGATAAAGGCAGGGCAAGTAGTGATTCTTTCATCTCTGTTCAGGTATTACCTGACACAAGCAGCAGCAAGAAGTTAGCACAGATACCTGAAGAGATGATCAGCTAAGGAAATTGCAGAAAGGACTGAGTAGAGGAAAGCAGCAGCACTCTCAGTTCCCGTCCCATCCAGGGTCAGTTCACTGTGGAAATGTGTATGGAAGTTGTCCTGCAATGGCAGACTGCATTCAGACCACTAGGAAATCTCCTTCAGGGCTGTCGTCTGCATGGTGTTACTCAGGACTTGCTGGTTACTGTGTTCAGATCAATCTGAACAAACTGCTGGTTCGGCTGAAGTGACTATTTTTGGTAGTGGTTTTGTATAAGTATTTCAAAGCTGGATTCCCAGGTGTCTGTCTGCAGAGCTTTTACACAGAGCTCCTTAGGCAGTGCAGTGCTCACTTCTCTCTTCTGGCTGCTCTACTGAACTGCCAGCAATTCACATATCAGGAATTATCAGCAGTATTACATATACAACACCCACAGGAATCAAATAAAATGACCTTTGTTTCTATGCTCTGTCTTCTGACATCTAACAGACCCGAGCTGATATTTTTCAAAACAGCAACATATTTTCTTTGGTTCTCCCCTCTCCACCCCAAAATTATTAAATTACACTTAAAGTTTAACCACTGAGCTGCTTGAACACCCCCAGTTTTCTTAGAATCAGACACCTTGGATCTATCAAACCATCACTGCTGACCTAGTCAGGCTCTGCCAAGATAACCATGATGCTGGCAGCACCATGCTGGAGCTATACATGGAACAGCACAGGGACAGGACTGCACTGGTGCCCAGAAAATGTTTCAAAGTGCTATTTAGCAGCTCTGGGTAGAGAGAGCAACTTCTGAGCTAGCTTGGGTACCTTTACTATGATCGTGGACTCAACACAGACCAGCCTTTATTTTGTAATCGTCTGCAGAGACTCATGCTTTCAACATCATGAATGCTTTTGCTTGCATTATCCTGCAAAAATGCAACTGGATCAAGATTAGAAACACTACACATGCCTATAAAGGCAAAATCTAGAACACACATACTTCAGTAAAAGTATGAAAACCAGTTAAAAGTTTTCCTGGGGAGGTTTTTAGATTTACAGTATTATTTCTTTCATCAACGAAGTACTCAAAGGCACTCAGAATGTGAATAGTATAAAAACCATCTCTGACAAAATTTGTTTTCTATGGTATGGCTATTTCAGCTTCTGTATGATAAAATGTTTTAAAAGTGTAAATTCAGTTTTATTAATGTTAGTTCACCATCAATTTTATATTCAAGTGATTTCAGCACTGAAATGTAAACTTGCGACAGCTGAAAATCTCCTACATTTATAATAGCAAAAGGCATAACTAAAAGCACAATCATTTAAAGTTTCTTAAAACAAGCAAAACAACTCTTGCAATAGATTTCCAAAATAATTGTGGAATATTGACTCCTTCCTTGATTTGATGAAAGCCTTTACAGTAACACTTTGTATCAGAAAATGTGTAATTCTTTGTTTTCAGCAGCCAAGTTGTATCTGTTCAAAACTATTAATGAAAAACATTCTTGCTTAATGAGAAAAAAGGAAAGTGTAATTCTAGTGACACAACACACCAAGGTCACCCCAGTACCTCCAGAAATAAAGACAGTTTTCTGACAGTTTGCATTTCTGAGAAGGAACTGCTGCATGTATTTTCATATAGCAAATGTGATTAGCTGGATTACAGTTCTCTACAGGGTAACGATCACTGAAATACTGCTACAGCACACATATCATTCTAAATAATGTCCCTGTTTTTCAAATGCAATTTATTCAAAAAGCTGAATCCACCTGTAACTAAAAGAATGCCAAATAAAGGAATACTTCAATGAAAATGCCTCTAGTAAAGAGCCACATCATGGCAGATACCCACTATCTCCAAGCTCACGTGGTTTGATATCCAGAATCTAATCTAACTGGTCTCCCATGACTGGACACAGAAGCTGACTTTATGGCATTTGACAGGATTCACCAACAAAATTCCCAATCAGTTTAGCAGAGACAATTAGGTTAGACAAAACCTTTTCACTTGTTCAGCTTCTGTGGTTGCTGTTGCCAAGCATTCACGGGCATGTGAATGTGCCAAGCACTTTTTGCTTGTGCTCCTGAAGTGTTCTCTGGAGAACACCTCCCAAAAATAAACAAGTTCTGAGGCTGTTTAAACTTCCAGCTGACCAAATTCAGCCCACCATAGCCTGTTGTACTGCCACCTCTTCCATCATAGAGTATTGTAAAGTATTTTGAGCAGAAAAATTAGGAAGTTAGGTCAACCAAATTAATCTCACACTTATCAACTCTGTCCATGTAATGTAAACCTATTCCCAGCATTCCTCCTTTTCTGAACTGTTGACCAGAAATCTCTTACCTTGTTCAACAGTCAAAGATGATCCCAGTGTCTGTGCTTCTATCTGAACTTCAATTTCCAATTTCAATTTAATTGGGCAGAATTATTACTGTTAGTCTTGGTTTTATTCAATACATTTTCAATCCTGAGACTTTTCAAGTCTCATTCTACAATTCCTGCTTTTCCATCTGGAAAAGAGTTACCTTTTTTTTGTTTGTTTGGGTTTCTTTTTGGGGGGGGGTGGAGGGATGGGTGCCAGAAGCAATATTCTGCTTCTCTGCCCTAACCAAGATAAAAGTGTTACTACTGTGGCTTTCAAATTTTTAGTATTTTCTAAGGTGTAGTACTTACTGAGCACTGCAAGCTCACCTCAGGGCCAAGTTCCAGGAGGTGAGTACCACAAAAGCCCTGATGGACTGCAATTAATCCATGCCTGCAATTCCATTGCTAAAACACACCAGTCTCCTTATGCTTAAAAAAATGAACAAAAAACTCAAAAATCATACTTGCAGATTCACTTTTCCAGTTCTTGATGAGAACTAGGTTACTTTTTTTAGATTTTTCCTGGCAGATTTACTTCCTACAAGTTACTTCTCTTATACCTTGCTTCTTGTGCTGTGCTTGTGAACAGTACCTCAAACAGATCTCCATGACTCAGATGTCTTCATGGAAGCCATTTTCTGGTCCTACATGGACAGAATGCAGCAGTTCTTTTAAAGAAACTGACAGGTACATTTAACACTTCGGGTACAACTGTTTGCCTTGAAACAAAAATTACACAGCTTAGGGTAAAGAGCCTTACAGAGATTGGTTTGCTTTGAAATATTATGTCACTCCACTATTTCAGTTAGACAGGGCTTAATACAGGGAATGGAAATGCAGGAGATGTGCAAAAAGGTCCATGAGTCAGTCTGGTTAAAAAGTTAACTTTGGGGAGTTCTAGCAAATAAAAAGGAAGCATGAAGACACCTGGAATGTAGCTTCTTCTACAGACACTTCCTAGCATTTACCACATACCTGGTAAATGCAAATGGCTGGAAAGGGGTGGGTTGTGGCTGATGGTCCCATAATCACTGGGTGAGACGTGGGTGAAGAGACACATACTGTGTATATACCTTAAAAGCAGTAAGATGGCCTACCTTAAACTGGACTCATGGGTTATTTGTAGCAGCTGGGAAAAGAATGGTAACAACCACATTCAGCAGCTTCTGGAGATAATTTTAATATCAAATGCATTGGCATTCTCATAGCACATACGTAAGAAATCTAAAAAGGCAATCCTTTTGTGTTATAAAATCAATTTAGAAAATTCCATACATTATTTTGCTTTTAAATATCTATAAACCAGTCAATCTAAAAAAGAACAAATTGCTCAGTGATAAAACCTAACTTTACACCATAAGAAAAAGCCCAAACTGTTTTTCATAAGGGAACACTGAAAATATTATTCAATTAAGAAAGGTGTGGAGAAAGGGAACATATTTCTGCATTTTATCTTTTGTTTTACAATAAATACACAAATTATTCTTGTAAGTAATGCTGGTGTTGTGATTTAGGTGCTGAAAGACACAAACTTTGGGATGAGAGGGAAAGATGTTGGGGGGCAGGGAAAGAAGGGCTAGTGACAGACTACAGAATTAAAGTAAAAACAAAGACAAAAAACATACAGTCATTGCACAAGGCTGCTCACAGCTATACAGAAGGTAACTGTGCTCAGCAAATTGTTGTTTTAAAATTGTCTCTCTCCCCCAGAAAGAATGCTTCCCGGTTTGAGAAACAATAAGGGAGAGGGATGGAAGAGTGTTGGATGACTGTACAGGACCTGAAATAATAACTGAATTTTCCAAATGCCAGGTTTCAGAGTTGTCTTGAGGGAAAGGGCCCTGAGAATTCTGCAATGACATAAAAATGTTCACATCTTTGGGTTGCCCTCAATTTTTATTTTAACTCTCTATTGTACTTCCAGCCTTAAGAGCTCTGATTTTGTAGACTATTTTATGACACAGGTGGTTTTGGTGCTTATCTGACACACAGTCCTTCTGAAGGGTGAGATGACACTTAAGTAAACTTACAGTGGGGAACAGGAGAAAGCATCCTTTTAAAACAGTCACCTTCTATCGTGCAGTGAGTACAGAAAAAAGTGCCCACGACAAAAAGTGATCACTGTTCAAGGAAAAACGACATAAATACAAATTAAGACAATGATAAACTTGTGCTAGTTTATCAAAGCAAGTCTGAGTTCAAACACTCAATATTCAGGCATCTTTACTCAATTCTCCTAAGCAAGGTACAAATCCTGCTTGTCTTATATGTAAATCACATATCTTAATGACCTTATTTTTCAGTAAAACACCTCAGACTTTTGAGGTTGTTAAGCCACAGTCTGCTTGCCTTGCTAATGCAGGTGATGCCTTAAGATTTGTAGGAATTATTCCCCAAAATCAGGTGAACAGCATTAAAAATCTACTGCTGACACATACTGTATTGGTATGTACTTTGAGAGCAAGTTTGCTTCTGAAATCTGATAAGAAAAAAAAGCTTAAAAAAATACACTCCAGACTTTAAAGTATATCAACAGTCACTCTCAAACAAATATCTTCCACTAATGGAAATACACTTTTATGAAAATGCTAGGAAGGAGGAAAATAATTTAGAAAAAAATAATCAAAACTCATCAGGCTCAAATCTTGGCAGAATTTTCTGACACCTGCAGATTACTTCTGTACATAATCAGAAACAAAACAAAAAAATACATCTCTAAAGAGAGTCAATATTAAATCCTTAAAGTAAAACAATACATAGTATTCAATCTATCTGTATCAGCTGCAAAATCAAGAGACATAATACAGGATCCAAATCCTGTCTTCAGGCCTGACTCCTACATGATCATCCATGTTTATATAGAATTATAAAGAACAGACTCCAAAAGATGAAAGTATTTTTACATCCTTGTGGCATATCCCTGTAAGCAGCTTTCATATTCCAAGTAAAGAATCCATAGCAATCCATATGCATTAGCTTTAACTTACATATTTACACTCTTATCTACAATCTTCTCCCTTCCCCCTCCCAGCATCATTAGACCACACAACACCAGTGAAAAAAAAAATCTTTAAATAAATACATGCTGAACAAAAAGTACTCCTTGTGCCTTTTTTTTTTTTTTCCTTGCAAGGCAGGAAGAGACCAAACACCACTAAGCAGAGTTCCAGTTATTTTATACAGCAGTGTCCTTTGCCAGGACTGCCTTATTAGATTTATTAGCTGCTGCTGCCACTCTGCTGTTGAAAGTGCAGTTGCAAGATCAGGTCTCGAATTTCTTCTCTTTTGCTTCTGATCAGCTGACGAGGGAACCAATTCTCCAGATGCAGCGGTTGTTCAAAATTAACTATGGGATTCTGGTAAGAGAAAAAGGAATATTTATGGCATGAATTTCTTAACACAACTTTCATAAAGAATTTCAAACCCTTCCACTGCGGCTGAGATCAAGGAGGCACAAACAAGATTCCATACAAGACTGACAGCCTTTGAAGTCACATTCCAGTTCCTTCATCGTAATCACATATATATGGGCCCTTACCAAAAGGTACTCATGGTAAACATCAAACAGGTTATCATCACTTCTCTTTAAGATACATCAGTATTAATGCATATTAAAGGCAGCCTTCAGGTATTTTGACAAAGTAGACATACTTTTGATATCTAAAATGCATCTGCCCCTTGTTAGTCACAAAACACGTAATTACAATCACCCTATAGCAAAGAATCAAGCATACAGTAGTTAAGCATGCTGAGATTTGGTTGTCTCAGGCATGTGGTTTCTCTGTCATGAGCTAGTCTCTCTGATAGAAGACAATAAAAAGTAAGAATATTGATAACACTTTTAGCAGGACACGAGAAGGGGAGAATTTGGAACGAAAGAGGATAGCAAAATGAAACAGCTGAGAGGTGCTGGCAACTTTGGCAGTTAAGATCACAACAGCACATCTGATTTGCCAAAACCAATTTTGTTTCTTCTTTCCCTCCTCATTCTTTTTCCATGCTTATATTTCATCTTCTCCTTCCTTTGAATAAAGTAATATATGATAAATTAAAGCAGTAAAGCAAAGAACACATCATGATTTGCAGTCTGTGAGTACTGGCATGCTCATGACAAGTTACAATCACCTTGTCCCAAGCCTTGCTTCTTCAAGAAGTAGTCTCCATTGTTAGAGAACAGGCAGTTCAAAAGCTTTGGTAAGTAATTTCATTTTCCACCTACACAAGAGCTCAACCCATCTATTACAGAACCACAGAATGGCTAGGGATTGAAGGAACTTCCGGAGTTTTATATCCCCAACCAGACCTTCCTGGCTTCCAGCAGAGCACCTCTCCTCATTGGGTCACCTGTCACTCAGGGCAGGAACTCTCCCTGAAGCTGTCAGGTTAAAGTCACCCAAAGGACCCAGGGTCTGTGAATGTGGGGCTGCTTTTACCTGTCCAAAGAGGGCCTCGTGCACTTGTTCTTCTTGATCAGATAGCTGACAGCAGATGCCCACCGCTACCCATGGTACTCTGCTCTTTAGTCACGACCCAGAACCTCTCAGATGGCTCCTCACCCAACCCTAGGCATAGATCCATGCATTCCAGCTGACTCACATCAAGGACAGCTCTACCTCCTTGTGTTCTGTGCCTGTGCTTTCCAAAGAGCCTGTATCCATCCATTGTAGCACTCCTGCCAGATATATGATGCATCCCACAACATCCCCATGACTTTGACAAGATCACAGCCCTGCAACTGCACACAGATCTCCAATCTACCCCCACACTGGGTGTACTCGTGTACAGGTGCTTTGGAATGGCAATCTGTTCTACAGCAGAGAAACCTGTCCACTGCCCAAGGCCTCACACAAGGCTTTGCATGCACAGGGATCTGAGAGAATTCAAACCACACGCACAAGCATCAAACCAGGAGAGCCATTCCCACGACAGAGCAAAGGGCTGTGTGCTGATCAGGGGCAGGACGACTTGGGGACACCCTAGAAGACAGTGCCTGAAGGCCAGGATCTGCAGATATTTAAAGGTATGTGCTGAAAAAGAGGCTCCCTTAGCTCTACACATTCCCTTTTAAAAATTCCCCCTCTCCCTCTCTCTGAAGAAGCTGCTGCCTGCAGACCCAGGACAGTTTTAGATACTGCAAGAAGAGATGCAAAGATACTTTTGTAACATCTGTAAGACACGAGTGTGTACACTAAATAGGCTTCAAATACACCCAAACAGTCAGCATGTAAAAGCAACATTAAACTACGAGGTCAGAAACATTTGAGGATAGACATATATGAGAAACCAGATAGAAAGATCCCTGCCATTACTTAGAAATGGGTTTCATCTCCTCTTTCTCAAATGGCTTTGACACTTTTGACACTGCATCACAGCCTTTTTGCATCAGGCTACTTTGCTCAGAAATAGGGTTTTGTGGTTTAAGGTAATTTTGGGGGAAAGGAGAAGGTAGTTTGCATTTGTACCTGGAAGAAGCTTTCCACATACTGCAGCAAATAGATGCCACAATCACTGCTGTTATCTTGTTTAGGCACTCTGGGACACAGGTCAATCATTGTGGATTTACTGAATTCCCGATGTGTTTTTCGTTTAGCTTCCCATTCCACTTCAAGGTACCTACAGAAGAAAGTAAACAGCTGAAATACTTGAGAAATAACTCCCAAGCTCAATGCCTTTTGGGACACTACTCAATATTGTTCCAAAGCTGGCCAAAAAGCTAAAATAGCTTTAGCCAAATTATTTCACAGAATTTGTCAAAGTAATTCATATACTATTTCCACTATCCAATATTCTATTGCACTCAAAGGCATTTCCACCACATAACAAGCAACATACAAAACAAATATGCATAATGTCATCTAAAATCAGCTACTTGTGCAGAGTTTCTACAAGCTATTAGGATACCAAGACATTTTTATACCTTAACTACAAGAATAATTTTCTTGGCTATCTCACATTTTTCCTGGCTTTATTCTAAGAGGCCAGAAGTGTTTTCTCAACCTAAGCAAACCATTAAACCCCCCTTAAAACTCACCTTACAAAAAACTTCAGTTGCAATTACACCAGTATAACCCTTGCAATCTAATGGTGCACAAGGTATTTAAAGACTTGTTGAAAACCTTAACAAAGTTCTTCTATAGTGATTAGGATTTATTTGTTATCTAGCTTTTCTATTTGTTCTCGTGCTTCAGTAGCAATTCACTGACCCCACATTCAAGGCTGGCTGCTGATTTTAGAGATGGGATTGAAAATCTAAGGGTCTGGTTTTCAAAGGCAGTAGTTGCCTATATTTTTCTCCTGGCTTTAGCCAGACTTACAAAGGCTCAGGGCTTCTGAAAATCAAACATAAGGTCTGGCTTAAGAGAATAAAAGATATATGCATTACGTCAGAGCTTGTGGTTGGTTTCTAAAAGCCCCAAGTCCTTGCAGGCATGAGAATAAAAATACATATAGAACACTTAAAACAGCTTTTGGGGAAAATGGCAACTGTGAAAAGGCATCAAACATGAAACAATTCAAAGATGAAGACATTTCAGTGAAGCACACTTCCTAGAAACTGCAAGAACCTGTGACTGTAGACTTCGTAATTCATTTGTTTGAGCCTGACTACTGCCCAAAACACAGCAAAAATCAACTTAAGGAAAAGAAAATGTCACAGAATCCCTGCATCAGTTTCCTTGAACTTCTGCTTTCAGGGTGTAACTGGAAATCGAAGGAATAGGAGGTTTGCTTCCCAAACTCTCCTTATCTCACAACTCCATAGCTCTCAACTTGTTTTCTGACTTTTTGTGACATCTCTCTAAACTCCATGAAACCACACTCTGGAATTTCAACCTCAGGAATAGCTCAAAGCATAGTGCACTAAAATAATACATCCCACAGAGATTTTAATCAACAAATAAATAAATAAATAGAAGTTGCTATTTCATTCTTCCTCCCAAGACATACATGGCAGGGAAGACTATCTGTTTAGGGAAAAGATGGTTTCAGAAAAATTTCTAAATATCATCTAACCCTTACATAGCATTTTGAAGAATTCACTTTTACAAGAAGGTGGTGCTATTTGGATTACAGATTTTTGTTCCTTTCAGTTAAATGAATACCACAGAGAAAGAACAATTGCGTTTAGCTTCAGATATTTAACAATTTTTTAAAAAGTTGTTGATAGACATTAAAGTCATTAGGAGTGTGTAAAAGTACTGAAAGTTTTTAGGACATTCTTCCAATACTTACATACTTATCACATACAAAATTGAATATATTTTTATGCTCACTTTTCAAAACAAATACCATTCCATTATAACTCTACTGACACATCAAGCTTTTAGACAGCTTCAGTCAAGTTTCTACATTTTTGCACATAGGAGTGGATTTAACACTAATTCTGTAAGCACCATTAAAAAAATTAACATCAGCCCCTTAGAAAATTATCATTCAAATTTCAAAGTATTCATTTAAAATGTTTTTCTACCCTTAAAAACACCTTCAGTTACTAGACTGGACAGGATAAATCCTCCCCCCACAAAAACAACACCAGAAAAAACCTCTTTTTTTCTTTTTTCTCCACTTTACAGTTTTTGCATTATATGTGGGTTGCAGAACACAGGCTTTTCATGGAAGCCTCTGTATTATAATTACAATTTCCTTAGTCATGACTCTTCATGGATTTTCCTTTACCATTAGAAATATACACCTTTATAGAGAAAAGTATTTTGAATACAGAAATACGACCAGCAACATCTAGTGCTAAAAGATAGAAACTGTAGTTACTTACTCTCTCAAAACCTGAACTGTATTCTGCACAGAACACGCTTTCAAGGAATCCAAGATGAGTATACAAGGCCTGTATACAACAAAAAACAAAAACAAGTCATTGCAGTCTTTCATTACCAGCCCTACTGAAAGAAGTATTTTGTTTGCATACAGCCTACCCAAGAGTATCAATATCTGAATAAATGTGGTAAAAATAGACAAGTACCTACAGCTGTGGTTTTATGACCATAACTGAATTACTACAGAATTTCATAATTTAATGTTACAATATCAGAAAGAAAACAGAAACATACCTTTTACAAATCTGCTTTTTGGAGTTACTTAGGGAGATCTGAGACAAAAGAAAAAATAAAAAGAAATCTTAAAAAACAACAACAATTACAAACTCAAAGATCTTCATAAATTTAAAGGTAGTTAGAAAAGCTCTCATTTCAGAAATGTAGAATCTGATAAATTGATGTTAAAAACAGGTGAAATCATAGCAGAGCAAATAGGAGGACAATGCTAATTCAAAATGCCTTGTACATGCTGCAGGCTTATGCAGGCATTGATAACTACCGCAAAAAAGATGATGCAAAATCACTTGGTCAAGTCTCACAGCCTTCAGAAATTGAGTAACATGATTTCTCTGTCAATACAAAAAGGCACTTACTTTAGAAATAGCTGAATATAGAATTGAAGCAGAAGCAGCAATTTCATTGCCACCTAGCACAAAAGAACAAATGAAAAAATGTTAAGAAAATAATTCCTAAGTGAAGTAATTTTATTTTCAAGTTCATGATTATTAGTATTCAAAATATGAAAGTAAAGAACTAATTTATAAACCAATTTTAACATTCCCTTCTGAATGTTGAAATAGCAGAATTACCAACGGTCTTCCCTCTTGATAAAAATTCTTAGTGAAACCAAATAACTTTCCAATCATCACTGATTTTACATATCTCTTCCAGTATTTTCCAGAGCTGCAGACAACTTGCAGTCCTTGCTATGCATGGTAATATAAAAACATACTACATCAGTCTTGAAGTCTTAGAAATTATCTTTCTCATAATTTCCCTCCTTCAAGGATTAAGACACTGTTAGAATTGTTCATGGCTTGACACAATTTTCTCCTAAGATTACGTACCTTTAGAAAATGAACTTCTGTTACCATCCATCTGTTCTTCATCCTCGAGGAACAGTGAACCAGTTCTAGTGTTCTCACTCTCTGGCTCAAGTGGAGATCGCTGAGGCCGGTGAGACGACGAATTCTGATGGGGACACTCCTCATACACAGCTTCTTCTAACCACGGAAAACAGATAACTGCAATGTACCAATGCGACCTGCCCAGCAGTGGGGAGAGGGAGGAAAAAATGTCAAAACTTTGTAACATTGGGTTCTGAAAAGGCTATGAGAAGCTTTCATAATATTGAGAGCTCATGGACAACTGTTCTGTGACACACAACGATAGTTGCATGTTCTTTCATGGCATCTCATACTGATCCTCTCACTCATTTTTTACTTTGCATTGTGGCATAATAGCAAAAATAAGTATCAATTCCTTTAAAAACCCCAAGAAACCCACCACAGCAATTTATCAGTGTTTGAGCACCCATTCTCCATTTCAACCAAAACCTAAAATAAAAAAATACTAATAATCTGTGATGGTGATCCCAGTTTGGAATACAGCTGAAGGTGTGTCACCTTTCCACGTTTTACATTATGCACCTTTCAATGACTATTCAGTTTTACAGGAATTTCCATGAACAGGTCAGTTATTCAACCAGGCCAAGGCACAGATTATGGAAGCTCTATTTTATCTATTTACACTATGAGTTGCTGTGATTTCTTTATAGAGACATTACTGAAGTGCACAGAAATCATCATAATGACACCCAAATTATTCTGAAAGATACCTAACAGCAATTTTCAGTAAAACAAAAACCAAAGGTACAAAGTTGACTGATGACAACTGAATAACCATTTTATCTTTTGAACATACTCCAAAATTAATCATTCCACATATGTTACTACTTCAAAATCTAATCTATCATGTGCAATGATCTACCCTTACAGGCATAAATTTTTACCACCATAATATTAAAATATTGGAATCTTTAAATATCAGAAAAGATGTTGAAAACACAGACTTACTCCTCATTCACAGGCACAAAGATATAATCTTTATTGAAGATATTTATATGGCGAGTCCATGTTCTTACTCTTCTGTGTCTTCTCTGTGCAGCTCTGAAAAAAACAAGTGACAATTGCTTGGTTTTGTTCCTTTTAGTTAAAGCAAGGCATAGGGATTAGTAGTACTCCTACATCTCCCCAGTCCCTCAATAGGTTTTTCATTTAGTCTAGAAATTTCCTAGACAAATTAAAAATAAATCAGCACACCATTGAGCCCAAGTAACTAATGAGACATTTCTGAACCATCTTAAGCTCTTCTTGAAAAAAACCCACAATCATTCATATATTTGAATGGATTTCTTGCAATTATTGTTTACTACATTAAATACAAAACCTCATCTAAACACTAGTCAGTGTAAATATAGATCTATAATAATTTAAAAACATCCATGAATTAAGCTTCCCAATACCACTTTTGAAGGCCTATCTGAACAACCTTATCTTTTGAAGAGAAAAGGCCAAATGCTTTGCACAGGGTCATGCAGCACACCTGTAGGAAACGCAGAGGTGAAACACATGCCCTCCAGTCCTGAGATTTAAATGCTGGACCACATTTCATTTACAGCTCTACAAAGCATGAGGACACAATACTAGGAGAACAAGAAAAATCTGAGAAGATATTTAAGTTTAGAGTTTCAGCTTAGACTGCACAAGTTGAAACAGAAACCAACATTTCACAGAACTTTGCTTCATTATGATCTGAAAGCAAAATTCACTCTAGTCAGCAGATGTTCCTATTATCATTGTTATCCCATCCTCATCTCTGATTAAGAAACACAACTTCATTGCAGTAGGAACTGGAGAAAATGAGTGAGGAGTGGAAAACCAGGTGGGAGTCAGACTCTGCATGGGCCAGCATTAAGTGAAGACTTGCTGCAAACTTCCTCTGCTACATGACTGTAGAAGCACTGGGAACTTCAAAGGGGAAGGCCAGTTTACAACCTGGGAAAGCACCTATAAAAGCAACTTTCTCTATCCAGCGCCTGAGCTGTGTGAACAAAGTAAAGCAAAGAGTCTTTAAGCAGCTACATCTGTAGAGATTCAGTTCATTTACAACAGTACAGAGCCAGGTTTTTCACTACCCATTTGCCCAAAAAAACCCACTGAAACAAACTAACAACCCAAACCATCTGTAGTCACCAGGTGAGTATCTAGGCCCAAACACAAAACTAGAATTTCCAAAGCTATCTCCTAATCCAGAAAAGCTACAGTCCTTGAAACATGGTAAATTAAGGGTGTAATTCCTGCTCCTCAGGAAGATTATGGACACTCCAGCCTTGTAAAAGAAATTGGATCAAGGCACAACAGCATTCTTATCATGGATAATTTTGTCTTCACCTCAGAACATTCCAAGTCAAAAGACAGTAAAATCATGGAAGATGTTCTTTTGAACACAGTTGCATGAATTTTCAAGACATCTTTGAGAATACTACAGAAAACTAGTTTTTCTTCCCTTCAACACAGCTTTCACCCAGCAGTGACTGTCACCTAAACAAGATGGGAGACACACATATCTCTGTGCAGGTGGCCTCGTTTGCCAGTAGAATGAAAAATCTGGGGACTTCATGGGTAACAGGAGAAAAAAAAAAATCACTTCAGAGAGAAACAAAAAAGCCTTCAATAAGCTGAATGATGATGCTTATTGAGGATAAGCTTACTGACCTCTGTAACAACCTGAAAGGTGTTAGTGAGGAGGGTGGCGGCCTCTTCTCCCAGGTAACAAGCAACAGGACAAGTGGCAATAGCCTCAAGTTGTGCCAGGAGAGGTTTAGATTGGCTGTTAGGAAAATTCCTTCACCGGAAGGTTTTTCAAGCACTGGGACAGGCCACCCATGGAAGTGTTTGAGCCACCAGGCCTGGGGGTATCTTGAAGACATGTAGATGTGGCACTTGGGGTCATGGTTTAGTGGTGGACTTGGTAGTGCTGGGTAATAATTGTTGGACTCTATGATCTTAGAGGTCTTTTCCAACCTAAGAGATTCTGTGACTCTATGAAAGCAGAATGAATGTTGGTGGCTTTGCTCTCAAACATCGGTGTTAAGAAGAAACTGACAGTGAGCTAAGAATGCTTCTACCCTTTAGACAGTTAGCAGGAAACACAATGTGATACAGGATTCCTGGGCTGCTAATGATGTCTTTTTGGGAAACCCTCCAATTCAGTGAGCTCATGTGTTAAAACCAAATGTGTAAGCTTGGCGTACAACTAAATTTTCTTACTAAAACTTTGGTCAATAATTTACTACCAATGTGTAAAATGAACTATGCAGTAAATATAAAAATATTATTGGTAGCATAATCTCTTAAAATTATGCATGTCTTGCAAAACTGGGAATTTATGATAAAAATATCAAATAAATAATTGTCTGAAGTAAATACCCAGAAAAAGTTGGAGAAAGGTGATAACATTTTCATTCATATTCAGTAAGAATCACATTGATTTTAAGGAAAAACACCAGTATGCTTAAATTGTGAGTTACAACATTTAATCACTAACCCTTTGGAAAACACCAAAAACTATTTTATGTGCTGATTAGTAGATGATCTCCAGAACTTCCAAGTGGTATCAACAGATAGATTGTTTCTGGTCATAATGGCACCTAAAATGAACTTACGAAACTTTGACATCCCCCTCAGAGTTTTTTTCTGTTCTGGTCAGGCACTTGTAGAAGAAACTGCTGAAAATGTGCGTACGGTCAGCAACATGTTTTGGTGCCTTCTCCAATAGCAGATATCTACCAAAGAAAAAAACCGAGAAAATGATTAAATTCTTGTTCTAGAAAGTACCATTACTGCTAAAAAAAAAGGGCAGTTATTTTAATGACTTACCATACTCAGATTATGCTTAGTATCAGTTGCTTTCACAGCCACTAATCACGCCAAACTTTCTCTATTCTAACTATTCACATGAGTGCATGTGATCAGTAACAGCCAAGCAGCTACTAAGAATGCAGTTTTTTTTTGTCCCTGATTTGTTCTCCAGTATTCAAGCTTCTCAATCTATTTTGAAAGTTAGGTACCTACAATTACCCTTACAATTAAGAGAGACTTGAAAACCTAACCAAGTATAAACTTATGGAATGCTATACTTGTGCAGCATCAAAAAGCACGGAACAGGTCAGTTAAATTGCCCATTTCACTTTTACAGGTAATCCATGTGAAAGCTAAGTACTTATTATTTCACTGCCGATAATTTTATTATAAACATCAGTGTTTATTCTGTCATTCTAGAAGGCCAAAGCACTTACAATTGCAGTTACCCTAGACAAGGTGCCTCTAGCTTCACCTGATGACTTGGGCAACACAATCATACATGATACAGCTTGCAATAGAATGAAAACTGAGAATGTGGGAAGTCTAACAAATTTTAAAAGCAGTGGGAATTCTACAAGAACTGCATTAAATTCTTTTATTTAAATCTTCCTTTTCTGTTGAGAAGCTACAGCTATTCAGGGGACCATGATGCATTATTTAGTTCTAGTTCAGAGCAAAATACAAGGGGCTTTGCTGTAAAACCCCTTTGAAACACTGTTACACGTTTCCTTTTCCAATCTTCTAGACAAGCCTTCCTATTGCTCACAGTTCCTGCACCCATATGGATGCCAAATAAAATGCAATTTCTGCTGACAAGCTTCAAAAGAACTAGCATTCTTCTTACGTCTAAGTCAGCAGAATGAAAATAAACCACAACTTTAGGGACTGGTGGCCACAAAGCCAGTTCTTGAAAAATTGCTTTCACATGCAACTTTAGCAGGATGGCTTGGAGCAGCTAAGCCAAGCACAACCTCCTCGAGATGTATCAACTGTGCTCCTTTCTGCAGATCTGCATCAGAAGAATACCTGAAACTGCACAGAACAGCAGAGGATGCTCCACTTCATGCAAACTTTGTAAATAAAATACTGCTACAGATCCTCTGCTTTTTCCAACTGCCTACTTAACACCTTCTGTTCTGTAAGGTCACCAAGAAGCTTCTTTCCTCCAGTTACTCTGTCTAGACTTTATCACAGCCCTTTAGAGGGACAAAACCAATGAAATTAAAACAAATGAAACTGCTAAGAACACAAAAAAGCTTTTAAAAAAAGTCCAACGTCCAATTCATCACATTGTTACTTCTGAAATTGTTGTATTGGATTTAGTGACTAACATTTCCAGTAACACTCAAGTCCACATCATGCCCCAGAGAGTGTGAAGGGTACAAGAAGGGCTGAGATTACTTACTTAAGATAGAAATCAATGATGACATCATTGAGAAACTCTCCATATTCTAAGCACTCTAGGTCTTCTCTTGTGACTCCCAGTCCTCCTTTTGCAGGTGGGGGTGGATAAACAATTAAACTAGAAAACACAAATTGTGTCATAACAGTGACAAACTGTTTTACGTGACATTGTTCTGAGTATGGCTGTTTCATATATAGAAGATTTTCTAGAAAACCTGTGAAAAGCAATAGTTCTCAAAACTTTAGCATTTCCTCCTCCAACAGCTAGGTGTTAGAAAAGAAATATCACCCCAATGCACATGGAAACTTTGATAAAAACTTTTGAAAAGCAGACTCTTTTTTATCTTCATCTTTTTCTATTTTGATCAAAGTATTTGACACATGGCTATATAAAATGTGAAGAAATACTAGAGGATAAACGGTTACAAAAAGACGGAGTGTGACAGAACAGTAAAAGAAAACATTGTTCAGATTTTATAAAGAGTCAGCTTAAGTTAGTAAGTTTTGCTAAGATAGACTTAAATGGATACTCACAGAACCCAAGAGATCCCTACCCTCCCCATTGATGCACCCATGATACGACCTTGTAGCCATAGATCAGATGTGCTCTAATTCTGTGAGGCTGTCATCCTATAACATGTCCATTTTGGCTTTTAACACTGATATTTGCTGATATTTTAGATTTGAAGAGTGACTTTCATACAACACTTCCAAATCAACTACCGAATGGCAATTAAGTGAGGGCTCTTATTCCAGTAATTAATTTATTCAATTTCTTATATCTTCCCTTTCTCTGTATGAAATACACTTACTTCTTAACTGCTCCTGTTTCTCTTACTTCTTTCCATTCTTCATTCAGTGCAGAGGACAAAGAGATAGAATAGCAGCCACTATTCTGCTTATTTGCAAGGGCGTAACTGGGCCTGATCACTTTTAGCTTTGACTCCTACCAGAGAAAAACACAAACAATAGTAAAAAGCATTATACAGCTTGATACGTAAAACACAACACACAAAACCCATGCCTAAAGCTCACAGGAGTACCCTGCATCACTGAAGAGGATTCTTGCTGGAGATCCAAAGTAGAAACTTCGGTATTTGGGCAAACGTGCCATTGCTCAGACAACTAAAAAGTTATGAATCTTTAAAAAAAATGATGACAGATCATAATCTCTCTCTAAAACTGTTCAAACATTATTTAGCCAAGTGGCTTAGAAATGGTTTTGGAGAAGAAACACGACCTGAAAGGGTGGAGACAAGTATCAGACTGTCTTACCAGGAGCTGTATGTGCTTGGAAGCTTTGAAAATCTAGTCCTTGAACAATTTGCCTAAAAACAAAACAGATTTGAGCTGGCTGGCTTCCTTTTAAAGTCCCCACTTTCATGGGCCAGATTGACCTGCTGTCTCTTGGCTTTTTACTGGTTGGAACAAAGATGCAATTTCTGAAGTGACAACGATGTGGGGTTGGGTTTAGACATTTACTCAAGAGACTAAACCAAGACAACACATTAACTTGCACAGACTCATCTCCCCAGCAGTCTGAGGAATAATTCAGTGTTTTCAAGCTGTGGAAACCCCACAAGTACACCTAGAGGTGTCTGGAGGGCCATCTACACAGCTCCTCCTCTGCTACACTTCCAGCTCAACCGAAAAGATGGTGCCATTGCTCATTACTTGATGAACTTCCTGCTCTAGAGACACCACAAGGGCAGAACACCCCTGTGGTTCTAAGTTTACACGACCATGAATTGATCTAAAGCATCGATACTTGCCACTTACTGATGAGGTCTACAAACTATCCCTCTGTGGACACAATCTAGCTGACTGCAAATTTTTGACTGATATTTTTTGAGCTACGAGTTAAGAGAGAAGGTTGACCTAAAATTTACTAGAATGTGTGAATGCTAACCAGTGGCAATGAATGAAGCAACAGCTACACACTAACCTGAATTACAGGCTCATGAGCATCTGAAGTGTTCTCTTTTGGCATGTATTGCTTTAGTAGATCCTTATTGTAAGTTATGAAAGAGCTTTCTTCAGGAGAAAGATCCTTAAACAAGGGTAATACTTGTTTCAAAGACAAAAAGTCAGCAAGATCTGGTGCTCTGTTCCTCTTGCTCACACCTGTAATCAGTTCAGTCAGTCTGTCTTCTTCCCATTCTGTGAGTGGTTGAGACAGTTCAAAAAATACAAATTCACTGGATTTGGCTGGAAAAAGGAAAGAATGGATAATATTAACTATTAGATTATGTGATAGAAACTTGTCTGAACACCCACAAAGGAACTTAGAGCATCAGTGGCAGGAGGGGAAGCCCAAACAATACCCTGCCAGTTTCATCACAGGGGCCATCAGCCCACAAAAGTGCCACTTTCACAGACCCAGAGGAGCACAGTAAAATGGCAGGTAGGAACCCAAATTAAGGACTGAGGAAGAGAAACAATCTGGGCCCTTCCCAGGGCTGTCCCAGGAGAGTCTCAGCCCAAGAGTCCAGACCCAAAACACACCAAGATGAGTCAATGCCAGAGCACTTCTTGGACTGAGGTGTACAGCACACATGAAGGGATGTACAGGAAGAGTATTTTGGGATTGCACAGGACTTTATATAGGTTGTTTAAGGAAAGACCTAAAGGCAACAAAGAGAGGCATTCAGATAATTCAGGGAAGAAGTAGTGTGGGGAAAAGAGAGGGCATAAGAAGCACAACTCATATCTAAGTACTTTGCTGGTCAATGCACTTGTCTGGCCATGCCGTGAGCATGGACAAGCACAGCCTCTCCTGTCTTCTTATCAAAGTCCTTTCTAACTCTCCCCACTGAGGAACTCCTCTGACCCCTCCCAGGCTGTCAGATCCACCATGATATATTTTCCTCTAATATTAACACACCAAGGCAGCAGAGCAGAAACATAGTAACCATTTCCACAATCCGCAAAACCATTGCTGATTTTTTCAGCAAGTCTCTAAAAACATTACTTTGTAAAATTAGAAGACGTAGAACAGTCAAAGATAGGAATTTAATAAAAACTCCGGAAGGTTTCTCCAACAAGAATGTAACCAAGGCAAATAAACCTAAGACTAAAAGATTCCTTGCATCTTTATACTCATTCCACTCATTTCACTGGGAACTGCATCAACAGAAGTTACCAGTAACTTCAATAAACTTGCATCAACTAAAGGTAGCTCTCTGCTAAAATTTCATTCAGTATTTTGCTTCAAACTACTTGTACTCCTTATGCAAAGCTACCATTACTTACAATTTTTCTTCATACAGGTGGTGACTGTATAGGGAATACATACTATTGAATGTCACACAGACAATGCTGACAATCATCTTTTTCGTAGATGCTATTTTCAACAATTTTGCTTATGTAAAAACCTTGTATGATTGTGCCACTCCGAATATATGAGCCAAAGTTATACTCTGTTTTATAGAGCTTCATGCTAGAAAACCAAATACACTGAGTCCATAATACCCTAAGACTAAATAGCCCGTTTGGCCTTTAGTGGAAATTTTCTTCAATAATAGTGCAGTAGCCCACTGCAGTCTTGTCAAAGGTCAACTCAATCTTTACTTTCCAAGCCTTTTGTATAGCACATACCATGCTCAAGAGTAAGGATATTTAAAACATCCATAAAGGGAGAGATGCTTTGTACACAAGACTAGTTTCAGAGGCCTTCTGACAGAGACTACAATTAAATTGTGTTTTGAGGTCTTTTTATCAAATAGCAGTGGTTTTGAATCACATTATATTAGTTTTTTTTCTTCCAAATATAAGTACAGTGAGGCATTTTAGAAACTCAAAACTAACCAACTTATCTACACTGGTACAGCCTCACCTTGAGTACATGTGTGCAGTTTTGGGCACCACAACACAAAAAAGACGTTAAGTTATTAGAGAGCATCCAGAGGAGGGCCACGAAGATGGTGAAGGGCCTTGAGGGGAAATCATGCAAGAAGCAGCTGAGGTCACTTGGCTTGTTTAGTCTGGAGAAGAGGAAACTGAGGGGAGACCTCACTGCAGTTACAACTTCCTCATGAGGAGAAGAGGAGGGGCAGGCACTGGTCTCTCCTCTGTCATGACCAGTGACAGGACCCGAGGGAATGGCCTGAAGCTGAGTCAGGGGAGGTTTAGGTTGGGTATTAGGAAAAGGTTCTTCACCCAGAAGGTGGCTGGGCACTGGAACAGGCCCCCCAGGGAAGCGGTCACAACACCAAGCCTGACAGAGTTCAAGGAGCATTTGGACAATGCTGTCAGGGATATGGTGTGATTCTTGGGGATGGTGCTGTGCAGGCTCGGGAACTGGACTCGATGATCCTTCCAACTCAGCTTATTTTCTGATTCTGTGATCTTTAAAATGCTATAGGCTTTCCTCTGCATTCAAAAAACACAGCCATAAAACAACCACTTTACTGACATGCCATATATTAGACCTTTCTGTTGCACTTAAGGAAACAATTACTCACATGGCTTGCTGGTAACTAACTTTCCCAACTGGGTTTCAATCTTTTTTACATAATCCACAGATAACCAAAGAAAAATAATTGTTGAAGAACAGCCGCCATCAGTTTTCCACCAGCCAAATCTTCTCAGATCTAGGGTATCCACTGTCAGCTGAATGTTCTTAAGAGACACTGTAGAAAACAGAATTCAAAAGAACCATACTCTTAATAGCCATAGATAAAGTCATACATGTTACAGTAATTACATGCTGAGAGGTATGACCAGAGTGTGTTAACATAGTACTTACAGATTTTATTCCTTGCATTGTATAAAATACTGAGAATTCAATATTTAAGTCAGTTACATCAAATCGTGTAAAACAAAGTTACCAAATTGTAACACAAAAATCTAAACACCTGCATGCAGGATTCCTCCTGAAAAAAGTTGGTTTTTTTCCTCAAAATAACCACAGTTAATACCTAAAAATATGGAAAAAAGAATACTGCAAATCATTAATTCCTATTTGCTTTCAGTCAACTCAACTCAGAACTGCTCATAAACCTTTTCCTACCACACATCATCTTTGGAAATCAACTGAACGCAAATCTATACTTATATTCCTCTTAGCTTTAGTCTACTCATACATTTTTGTAAACCTAAGGATCTAAAACCCCAATCTGAAAAGTTGAATGTTTCATCTCAAAAACATGTACAGTCACATTTACTATAGTTCAACACCTAAGACATGCAGGAATATGGGAGGCAAGCTATTAAAATTACAAATTCACGTTAAAAGTACAAGAAGCTGCTAAGTTTTTAATGCTTACACTATAGACAACAAAACTTTTATTTACTGAAAAACATAAATAATTTTAAAATATCTAATGCCTTTGTGAAAGTAAGATTATAAATTATTCATAACAGAAATACATACTTAGCATTCTAATGCCATACTTTAAAGATACAGTTAAGAGAAGGCTAAAGAAAAGAAAATTCTCTTACCCTGAAATGGGATCACAATATTTTTCATTGTAAACTGAAATAAGATTTAAAAATATATAAATTAGTTTGCATTTTGCAAATTGATTGAAACAATATATGGATTTTTAAATATCTGCACATCTTTCCTTATAGTGAAATAAACTGAAAATAATATAGTAGAATCATTCAGGTTGGAAAACACCATTAAACTCAAGTCAAGTATGCTTAGCTTGAGACTTCGCATTGCCTATTTCACCTAAAACAACATTCCTAAAGACACTGCAGAACCTAAAGGACAGCAAGTAACTTTCAGAGATGCAATGTACTGAGAAATATGCACAAAGCTGCAGAACTGCCTATAGGCTCCTTAAAAAGGATAGGAAAGACGAACACTCAGGACAGAAGGAGCTAAAGCAACCTGTGAGAAGCTGTCAGATGCACTGCTTGAAGTCAGGACATGATAGAAATGGTTCAACACCGGGGTGTTACTTTACATACATCTTTGAATTAAAGGCCTTTCAGGATTCCACTTGCACTGCTGCTATGTTTACGAGACTTTGCTAAATAAAGACTGCTTTACTGTCACTTTGACAAAAGGTTATGTAGATTAAGAAAGGAGGCTTACCACGAAGTAAAATTTCTACTTTACACCTAAGAGCATTGATTCTAAAATTATTTCAATCATGCTTCAAATTATTTTTGCCTATAAATTTAGGAAATTTCCATGAAATGTTTTTGGAACTGCTGTTTTGTGAGACACTGAAATTATTATTACAATCCAAGATTTCAAAATGTCTTGCTGAAGGCAAAAGAAGATAGACAGGTTCAAACATTTCTTTTTCAGTTGCAATATATAGAGAATGAACCTGGTCAAAGACCTGTTGAAACTCCTGGAGCTGATGCTCCATTTAAAGCACATCTTCAGTTATGTTTCTACACCCTGTGAGTAGCATATTGTCTATATACTAATGCTTTTAGTATTGTTTTTATGCTCTTTGAAGCCATAAAGTAAGCAATTTTCTGTTTAAAGGTAAGGGCATGGTATATATCTTAACTCTGGTCATTATGGACTACTTTATTAGAACATGGTTACTATTTTTGAGAAAAGTAATTGGTCTTTATTTTAAGTGACATTAATTGGCCATTAACATGGCCATTGTTTTCTGTTAGAATTCAATAAAAACTTCCTCAGCATGACTTGTGTTCCAGTACAGCATTTATACAGAACCTTTACACGTGAAAACTGTGGCCACAGCCAATCATTAAGCTTTTCTACTGACAGCATTCCAAATGTACAAGGCAAAAGACCACACATGCCATTGTTTAGCCAAAGGAATTCAATGCAGCAATAATAAAAATTCTGTGCTTCCACACTAAGGACCACTGACTTCGTTTAACCAGAATTCCAATTCTTAAATATTCACAAAATATCATAATAGAACAACTTACCCTAGCAGGACCTGTTGATAAACACTTAAATTTCCCAATGTGTAGTCTACCAAATTCAACATCCAGTGCCAGGTTCATCTGCTTTCTAGGTGTGCTTCCCGAAGGTAAGCTGAGAGGACATTTATCTTCAACTGACTCCATTAAAAACTGGAAAAAAGTGTATTTACTACAGGACTTGTTAGATACACCCCTCCTGTAACCTCTGGAATATTTTTCTTCATGCTTGTAAGTACTGACTCCCAAAGCCAGCTTCCACATAAAAATTCATATTGAAAAGCTCTAAGTGTTATTACATCCATTACTGACAATTTCTTTAAGGGTCTAACAGTACCTTGCTACACCTCCATTACCAAGACATGATCTGTGCTCCTGACTTGGTTCTAAATTAGTAAAAACTCAAACAACAGAGCAACAAAATAATACCCCTCTTTTCATATCAAAGCTTCAGGATCCAATTCAATGCTTATGATTGAATTGATTCACCTATGAGAAGAGGCAGCAATGGCTCTTCTGACTTGTTTCAGGATTACAGAGACAACCCAGATCCAGGTCAAAGCAAGCAGCCAAAATCTAATCAAGCCCAAAATGGGGCAACAACCTTTATGGCTACTTTTAGATTCAAGTTCTACAGCTAGCCAGGCACGAAAGGGAACTTTACCCTATTTCTGTCTGCTGTCAACAAAGATCCTTGAACTTCTATATGCACTGAATTACAACAGAGGATTGGATGACAAAAAAAACTATGATCAACATAAAACATGGTGTGAAAACAAATTTTTCCAGAGATGTATCTTCATCATGTCTGTTTCTAGCTCACATTACTATTTGATCCTTCCTGTTTTCTGGTATTAAACACTTCCAAAAGTTTATTTTCAAAACAGGAAATACATCATGTGTTGCAAAAACACCCAAGCTTCAGAACCAGCGATATTCTCTGAAGACATCCAGAATTTTATCTCTGAAATAAATTACTGCAGCTTCTGCTTGTGGCTGGGACCATAATAAACAATCATTTTCTATAACAAACATTACAGAAATAAATTAAAGGCTTGGCGTTACAATACACAGGCCAAAAACTGGACTACCTGCTCTGTGTGACTTTTCATCTTGTCTTCTAATTGCTTGGCTGAGAAACAGAAGTCAGACTGCTGGTCTGTTTCTTTATTTTCAGTGATATTATACTGCATCAGTTCTGTGCATTGTGGTTCAGAAGGTCCATCTTCATCATCACTGGAAAGGACAACTAAAAAGGAAAAAATGAGTAGACATATACTACAAATTACAGACTGGAGAATATTTCTTTCCTTGTGGATTTCAGACAAGTAAAGAATTCTCTCTTGCAGTACGTGATATTAAAGTACACTGCTCAAACCAGTCAAGATCTGCGTGCATGAAATTGTATGCAACAAGCACTGCTTTGCACTGCTTTGCATCTTTACGAACACTTTTCATCCCAGATTCTCAAAATTATTTGGCTATTAAATGAAACAGGACACAGCACAGCTGCTTCAAAGAAGAGAATAATTTTTCTCAGTTTTAGCATCATTAAAAAGTAAAAGCTCAGTTTTTCCATAGCCACAAAACCAGCTGAAAAAAGAGGATTGGAATTTGAAAATCTTGCTGCCTATCCTGTTTCTCAGGTACAAGACCCTGACAGCAGCCACTATTCTCTAACCTGTACAATGCATTACAAGCAACATGATGTCAGTCTTCAATCTTTTGTTGCATTTGTCTCAACTAGCAAGTCATGCTCGAGTTCTCCTAGTGCCTAAGTGTACCACCAGTAATTGTCATCAGCACAGACACAGTACATACTTGGGTCAATGGAAACAAGTTGCTGATTACCCCTGCAGATTCTGTTCTGCAGCTTGCTCAGGTACTCTGATTTGTCCATCTTTAACTTCCTGATCGTACTAACTTGTGCTGAAATCACATCCTCACTGGTGGCAGAAAGCTGTTTCTTTGACAAATTTCTGGGAGGAGACTCTGAGCCAGGTTCCTCTGTACAGCTGTGAGCAGGCCTTAAGTGGTTGTGGGTGGAAGTATCTTTAGAGTCTCTCTCTGCTGGACAACCTGGCACCAGAATAGTGTTAGATCTGTGATCTTGTCCATCCTCACAGGGTGTTCTGCAGCCAGGAGACTGAGTTGAACTCAAACTTTGTTTTTCCTAGAAACAGGAATCAGATACAGCATATAAGTTTATTTCTTGACATTTCTAGATGGTTCAGATCAGTGATCATTGATACTTAGCTATGTGCTAGAAAAAATAATGATAGGTTAACACAGTGACATTTAATGCTCAATTCAGGATAATTTCTCCCTCCTCGTATTCCAAAGATTATTATTACATAAAGGCACGAGGGACAACCTTTTAAAAGGCTACAATGACCCCCATTCGAACTGAACAAGGATCTATTTCTGATTTTTAGCAGCTCTGTCAGTGTCAGGCATAGAGAGACCAATAATCAGTGCTGTTCTTTACTTTCCGAAAGTGTAGCTTGGTCAGCTGGGTTTAGCAGGTTCAGTAACTGCCTGTCTCTGTAGGGTTTAAATCAGAAGGTTACAGAAATGCCTTTATTGTATTCAAATGCTTGAATATAAATCATACTTTGTACTTGACTGATTCCCTCAGTCTTTTATGTGTTGGGTTTTTTTTTCAAATACTAATGATGGACAAGAAGAAAACTTTAGGGTAAAGTCCAATAGACTAAGGAGGAAGGAAAAAGATGACATCTGCAAGATTTCAACAATCTCAGGTACACTTTGCAGTTTTGCTATTAAAGTCCCTAATTAGTCCCTAATTCTAGATCATCTGTGAAAGAAGCTTCACTTAAGTAGCTAAATGCCTTACTTTCAAAATTGTTTTAATCCATGCTCCTGTGTGAAGGAAACACTGTCATTCATCTTTCACAACCTTTCTGCTACAATAAGCATATTGTGATGATGGAGACAGAAGCACATTTACTCATTCCTTGTGGTGCATCAATGAACTGCTCTCCCTCAACAGGTAATACCTGCTAATATACCTGTATAATAAACCCTATTTATTAGCATAATCCTTTTATTTGGGATGTTGCTACTGCTGCTACTGAAGTGTGTGTGAAGGTGTGCACACAAACACATACTTTAAAATTACGTGCAACTTACAGAGAGTACAAGTGACTTTTCTGGAATGTGTGCATTACACTCATCAGAAATATGGCCACTATATCTTCTTTTCCTTTTCTCAGAATCAAAAGAGCCTGATTCCTTCTGACTAAGAGTAGTGCTATTCATGTGTCTGCTCCTCTTCTCCAATTCACCACAGTGCTTGTTTTCTGTGTTAAAAAAAAAAGTAATTTAATGTATTATCCTTAAAAACCTTTACATTTCTTCATATCATTTTTGTCTTATATAAAATGCATGGAAGCAGGTATCCTCCACAATAAGTTAGTTCCTTTTTTAATTGTGTGGCCGCCAAAACATATTCCCTAAAATTACTATTATTTTTGCATAATTATTTAAGGGTATAACCAAATTCATAGCTCCCTTCCAAGCAAGAGTTAGCACTTCATACTCCAGTCTTTCTTCAATCTTCTGCCAAATGCAATATTCTCAATTTACTGTTGTAATCTGCATATATTAGTAACCAGTATAAAAAGCAGCACATTATCCCTGGAGACTGAGCATAGCAGTCATAATTCTTCAGCAGTGAAATCAAATATTGTCTAGCATGAACATTTTAGCAGGGTTCACAAACCATTTGAGCATTCTTAATGGATTACATTCTATATTATAAGACTTTTTAGAAAAATCAAGATTATAACAGTGCAGTGAGGCTGCACTCAGTTTCATTTTTCTTCCACAAATTTGGTTCATCATAGCTTTATCTCTATTTAAAACCGGGCATTTGATATGTTATTACTGTACCTGTAAAAAACTGTATGTTGAGGAAACACATACCCTGAGAGCAACACCTAATTTATTTCTGTGCTCTTCTCATAATAGTAGAGTATAAAAGGCAAATGTCCCAACACTCTCCAAAATTCATACTTAACTTCCAGATGACTGCTCACTACAAACCTTTCTTCTGCAGCTCTCGTCTTCTAAAAGTGACAGCATTGGTTTTTTCTGGTTCCTTAGAAGCCTTGGTCAATTTACACAGTTCATCATCTGTCTTTCTCAGGCAACGTTCACACCTGTAAATAATATTAACTATGACTTATCTTTAATTTTGTAAAAATACTGAATAAAAATCCCAACAGAAACAAGAGTTGGTCAGACTACAAACTTCTGCCTCTCCCATAAACATGTGGACCTTGGCAAATGAAACACAAATTAATTCAATCCAGTTGTGGAAATACACAGAGTCTCCAATATTATTAATGATACAGACGCTTCTAAAAAGCACAGTATGAGAATCTGACATGCTTGAGATCAGACACTGAAACATTATTTTGCTGTAAGGAATGACTGCAACAAGAACACATAAGAAAAAAAGAGAGAACAGTCAGTTAACTATCCTTGCCTTTGTAATGAATATGGTGGGAATATAGTATATTTTTAATTTAGATTCAGAACTGATAATAGAATCCATTGAGCAAGATCCTGCAACGCAAAATTATTTGAAATATAAATTCCTGCTCAAAAGGGCCTGAAACAGTAACTTTAAAGGAGGTGGAAAGAGATGGGACATAGAAAGAAAGAAACAGAAAAGGATTATGGTACTTAATCCAAATGGATTTTGTGTTTGTCGTTTTATAATGTGTTTAACTCAGAATGTTGCAGTCTCAAATTTTCAAAGAGCTAAGTGATCATCACAATGTCTGACATCACTGACAGCCAAGCTTCGACTCACCAAAATCATCACCCACCATGTCAAAAAACATTCTTGACATCTCTAACTAGACCGAAACTGTTGGAAACTTTCTGAACAGATGCCTAATCTTTAGTGATGTATTTGTAGATTGGAATATCAGTGCTCTTTAGGAATTCTGTAAAGACAAAGATTTCCGGAGTGCTCCGATACTACAGCGATGAATGCTGTGAAAAAATTACTGATTATCTTTCCATTCACAAAGAATCATGAATTTTACCACATATAGAAGTAGTTTTCAGTAAGTGCTATTGTTCATTCTGTATATAGAACTAGAGTCTTCCATTGACAGGGCAGCTCACTAAAGAAAACTTTATTTTGGAACCCACACCTCTCTCTCAACCAAAATATTTGTATGCATAACAGCTGTATAGATTTGACTGCCTTAAAAGACCATACAATACCATCAAGTGTTTTTCAGCATTTGTTTTACACCAACATCACAATTCAGGCATTTTAACAATAGAAAGCACCTGAATAGGGCTGTTTCAGCTAACAGATTTTCTTAAACTTATTTGCTTTAATGTGCTTTGCACATTTTATTTTTAATTCATTCCAGATTTGCTGATAATTCAGTTTTAAATGCACCCCTTAACAGATATATACATCACCTATGAAGCTACGGCAATATGTTTTGTAAAGTGTTCTTAACAACCATGAGAAACAAGCACTTTAAACACTTTAAAACCTACCTCTAATTCATTAGTTATACTGACAGGCCAGTGCTCAGTTAAATAAATGCATTTCACACTGGGTTGCAGAAAAGCAACAAAAATCCACCAATTCTGTAGTACCAAGACCAAGAATGGAAAGGGAACTGGCAGTAAGTCCTAGCTGGTAGAGATAAGTTACCTTATCACCACCCTGTTCTGAGGACACACAATTCTTTGACTTGATCTGAAATTTCCACAGTACAAAACTAGCACAATTTTCAGCAATACAAAGCATGCATTCTAGCTACTTTGACAGTACAAAAGACTCTTTGTATGATCATGTGCATTTATATGCATAACACTTACACAGGGGGAGCTTTTATTATTCTCCTCCAAAGAAGAGACCCCAAAAGAATCAGTGCCAAGTGTATGTAATGCAGTGGCTTTACTTACAGTGAGGTGACCAGGATCAAGCCATGACTTTGCTGAAATAATTCCTAAATTCTCCATTTCCCATATGGTATCTATTACAAATTGCACTAAAGTGCTGGTCACTGGGGAAGGGTGAAAAATCAACCTAATGTTGGTTCCTGACAACACGCCTTTTAAACTATGCGTTAGAGAACCACATAACAGGAACAGAATACTAATCATTCAAACAGTGAACCACTCCAAATCTAAAGCAAGTTGAGTTCACAACTACTAAAATAATTACTAGCTCAAACCATTATTGTGCTTAATATATGATATTGTGCTTCAGATATGAGCTGGAAACAATATACAAGATGTACCCTCAGATTTAGGGAGTTAAATACAAGAGCTCATGCTTTCTTCTCTATAAATCCACTACCTCCCATAATCCAAAACTTTACAAAGTGAAAACATCAGATACTAGAAAATCAGTCTTAAAGACTTTGCAGTAAAACAAAAACAAAACAAAAAAAAACAACCCCCAAAACCCCAAAAAACAACCAAAACCCCTAAACTCACAACAATCCAAACACCCCACACTTCAGTATGCTTTAAGTTATAGAAAACAATTAGCAACAAACATGATGCTTTAAAATGAGACAGCCTACTAAACTGTTCTCTCTAAATATCTCATTTAAATGGCAGCTTTGTCAAGTTAATTTAAGCAGCAATGGGCACCCCAATAGGAAAAAAAAAAAAAGGAATTGCTATTAATTTCAGTTCTCTAAGCTGTTGATGTATCAGAATAAGGAACATGACTGACTTTTCTCAACTTTAACCTGGGAATTGTTAATTACGCCTGCCTTAAAAAACAACCCCACATCATTCTTCTCTTCATCTTTCTATTGTCTTCCTCAGAATTTCCTGCTATTTTTTCCTGTGGAAAATTTGCTGTTGAGCAAAGGTGTAGCCAGAACAGACAAAAGGAGACAGTTTACTTTGACTGCAACTTCCATCTTAGACCAAAACAAATGTTATTTAATTCTAATATCTGATTTCTGCTAGTTTTATATGTCAAATATTATTGTGATGCTCAAACTAAACATAGGAAGAAAAGATGAAAAGTAGATGTTAAGTGGTAAGAGGACACACACAGCCCTTAACCAAAGCCACCGTGTTAGGAATACTGAGACCACCAGTGGGTTAATGTGAAAAGAAATTAATTATCACAGAGAGGAATGTGGAGATATTTTGCAGAAGTAGTTATTTGAAATCATGCTAGAACATATTAACACCAACAGAAAAGCAAGGTTTTGGTTCTGGACACAGAACCAACTTAGATGTGTTTGAATTACTTGCGCATCTTCCCAGTGATCTATTGCAAACAGAAATTCCCTCTAAGAAAGGAAAGTAGCCTTTTAACATCAGGTCCAGCAAACCAGAACAAATGTAATGTTAAAATGCCTCATTGGAGAAGCATGTTAATTTGCACTCAGGAAACTGATCCCCTGATTCAAGAGAAGAGTAGAACAAAAGCTGCTTCAGGGGAATTCTTTTCCATTGTGAAGTTATGTCATTTCAGGAAGACTGGCAAAATCAGCAGTAACATACCTTTCAGAAGGAAAAGAACTTTCATGAGGAGAACTTAATATTTGACATGTCTGTAGGCTGGCAACAGCTGATGAGGGTAGTTGGCCCGATTGCAATTTGTCAGCAGCTGGTAAATTTGCATCAATTATTATGTGGCTGTCTACGTACTTTCTTCCAATTTTCGTACTCAGGACGTTCGTCAAGATAACTTTGGGTTGCCTGCCATACATATAACAGTAAATCATAAGTACTGCACTGAACTCTAGAGAAACAAACTTCTTGTTAAATTCATGTATCCTAGAGGCTTGATAATTAAACATTAATATTTTTAGTTCCCCATAGGCAAGAAAAAATCTCATTAAGAAATTTAAAATACAGGGAAAGTAGATAAACGCAAAATAAGACCAGGGTAAGAAAAACCAGCCATGTAATTTTACTGTAGCCATATACAAGGCACACTGCATTGCCTCTAACATACCATGCAGTAGCGTTTAAAAACTGGTAAGTATTTATCTCTAAACAGCTTTCATGCAGCATCTGTACACATTTCTCAGAACTCTGGAACAAACAATCTTGATTTTCCTGTGAACAAGAAGCCTCCAGTAAAACAGAGTAAATTTTCTAAAGCATTTAGTGAACAGGTAGAAAAGTAGCATGTACACAAAAGGTAGCATTAGATTTTACTTCACTTCTCAACTATGAGGTGGCACTCTACAGTATAGGAAGGCTCAGAAAAATACCCCGGGTGTTAAAAGAGACAAGCATCAAAAATAAGCCAAGCAGAAATATGAAGATGCAACTCCCACCTGAACACACACATGGTATGTAAGAGCAACGCAGCTCGCTTCATACAATGCCACTGCAGCCGGCTTGTTGTATAGACCACGATTTATCCACTTCCTGTCTCAGACTGGGATTTTAATTCTACCACTTCCATTGCAATTTATTTTGGATTAGGTTGTAAGGCTATGGCCTTTTTTAATCTGTTTTGAACAACACTGCCTTTTGGGTATTGACTGCATAATTCTCCTGTTGCCTGTATTCATCCACAGAGCACACTCCAGCACAGACTACGTGATGTCTGGAGAGCACTCAGATCTCCTCTTGCACCAAGACGTAAATTTGCTTTTAATCAGGAGACTACCTTCCAGACAAGATTGCAGAGACCCACAGGGGACAAACAATCAAAGAAATAAAACTTAAAGAGGAAAAGTCTAACACTGAAAAACATGTAGACTGGATGTAACCTCCAATAAAGGAAGCCCCTAAACTGTCATCAGAAGCTCAGAGAGAAAACCCAGAGAATTAAGCATTCACTCTAGCCATACTTCTCCCTGAATATCTACAATTGACAACTGCTTGCAGGGGTGCAAAGAAGATACTAGACTCGATATGCTTTTTTTCTGATCATTTATGCCAGTTTTCCTATTTTCATGAGTAGTCTAAAGCAGTAACAGTGAAAATACACCTCAATATCTTCTCTGAGAAAAGGGCTGCAGTTAAATTCAAGTGTATTCTTTTCATGAGAATAAAAAAAAAAACCCAAACATTTTGAGAAATCAATGGCTAAATTAGAATTAATTTGTCTTGACAGTACAGGACCATCTAGAAGCCACTTGGTCAGAAAAAAAACACTGCAGCATGCCTGGCACCATCTCTCTCAATGATTATCTAAAGGAACCAGGTACAAGTGAATTCAGTGAAGTGAGATAAAATATAGTTCATTAACAAGGAAGCTGTGGTACAATAAAGAACACTTTCTCATTAAGAAATAACTGCAAGGAAAATTATTTTGTTTAGTGACATGAGGCAAAGACAACATACCTTATAGACAGAAAAAGACTTTGGAGAGTAGGGTTTAAAGTCTGCCATATCTTTACGCTGGCAGCAGATGATGAGGGTGCTCGATCTGACTGCAGCTTGCCAGCATCAGAAAAATTAACACCAGTTTTAGGTTGCGCCTGTGAATATTTTCTTCCTATTTTCGTCCTCAGGACATTCGTCAAGATAACTTTGGGTTGCCTGCCATACATACAACAATACATTAATAATAGGGTGCTGAGAACTTTTTAAGTCACATGAATTCAACAAAGATACTCCATGAGTTCACTGTCTCTGCATCATATCTTCTAGAATTAAGGTCACTGCCCTGACAATTTACAAAGCAGTTCTCTTTGGAGAAGAGCAATCACAAACTCATCTTTTGATCAGGACAGCCTTTCAAGGTTTCTTCTTCTGGCATGAATGACTAACATAACCATATGCAATTATGAAAAGGTAAACTTTCAGTGCAAAAAGCACTGAAATGGGAATTTTGGTGCATCTTGTTATCACAAAATGTTGGAAGTGGTGTCACTATGGCCTTACAAGCTATTCTGAAAGTGTACACCTGACCATTTGCAGGATATGAAAACAAGCACTCATTTAGTGGCACCTTATTTTAAAATCATGAGTATTATTTGTTCCCATATAGCAGATTAATCATGATCTTGCTGGGGAAAAAAAAAGTCAAGAAGTTAGTACAAATCTCCTAGTTCTGAAGCTCCAACTATTTCTATTCAATTTCACTAAAACAGATTATTTAGAATTATGAATTACAAAGTCAGTAAAAATGCCCTACTAAAGTTCTTTAAAGAAGTATCTATACTTTGGTAATTCTGCTAGATTGGTACTGAAGTCTTCACATGAAGAATTAACTCTGCAATATGGCCAGTAATTTGAACAGTTTTCTTACAGAATCATAAGGGTTGGAAAAGATCTCCAAGATCAACAAGTCTTCAACTGAATACCACCATGCCCACTAAACCATATTGCAAAGTGCCATGTCTACTTGTTTTTGAACACTTTCAGGGATGGTGACTCCACCACCTCCCTGGGCAGGATACTCCAGTGCTTAACCACTCTTTCAGTGAATAAATTTTTCCTAATATCCAACCTGAACCTCCCCTGGCACAACTCGAGTACGTGTCCCCTTGTCCTGTCACTGGTTGTCTGGGGGAAGAGACCAACACCCACCTTGCCACAACCACTTCTCAGGTAGTTTTAGAGAGAGGTAAGGTCTTCCTTCAGCCTTCTTTTCTCCAGACTGAACAAGCCCAGTTCCCTCAGCTGCTCCTCACAGGAATTATGTTCCAGATCTTTCACGAGCTCCATTGCCTTCTCTGGACTCGCTCCAACACTTCAATGTCTTTCTTGTAATGAGAGGCCCAGAACTGGACACAGCACTCGAGGTATAGCTCCACCAGTGCTGAGTACAGGGGGACAATCACTGCCCTGATCCTGCTGGCCACACTATTGCTGACACAGGCCAGGTGCCACTGGCCCTCTTGGCCACCTGGGCACACTTTGGCTCATGTTCACCTGCTGTTGACCAGCATCACCAAGGCCTTTTCCACCAGGCATCTTTCCAGCCACTCTTTCCCTAGCCTGTAGTGCTGCATAAGGTGGTTGTGACCCAGTGGCGGGACCCAACTTCAGCTTATTGAATTTATAAGCTGATAAGCATTATAAATCATAGATAATTTGTCAGGATTTACTGTATTTTCAAACCTCTGAGAACTGGACTTGTTTTCCAAGGGCTGGTCCTATGAAGACCCTGCAGTTCAGGCTAATATGGTGGTTTTAAAAGATTACTGAGATGAGAATTGGGGTTTTTTTCTACTGCATGTCTTGTATAACAAAAAAAAAATTGTTCTTGCTATAGAGCAAGTCTCCTCTTAATAGCTAGGAAAAAAACTTACTAGCTGTTCCTCACATAGCTGTTACACACATGCTACAGTAACATTTCTTAAGCAAAGGGCTGCTATTCCTCAGTGGGTTTACAACTCTGCAAGCAACTGTAATTGTCCCACTGACATGCTGCATTCAGCTCAGCAGCCTGGTTACACGGTACCTAGTGGCAAATAAATACAGGTATGGCATGAAAACTTTTGTTGCTGAAGGACAGACATGCTTGAACCTAAAAAAAGATCTGGAACTGCCATGCTAGTGAAACACAACAAACGTGGGGTGGATGTTTTATATAAGCCTTTTATTTTGCTCTTTCAATCGTTACTTCACTTGGAGATTTCTTCTCCCTAGTTACTTACCATATTGACAAGACACATAACCCCTTACTGAACCCGAAAAGACAAATGTTCCTACACACAGCTCGGACAAGCTGCCTACAGGCTGTGAATGGCTGTCAGCCTGATGAGATCTCTGCACTCCTGAATGCCATCATGTGTATGCCATGAGCTGCTTTCTCCTAGAGCTCTGCTAGGCCTTTCCCAGACCAGTGGTTTCCAAAATGTTTTAATCACACAGCCCTACCAGCAGTAAGCAGTTTCAGCATGTACCTTCCACAAAACTTATTTAATTAAAATCTACAGAGATGTACTAGTGACAGATTGATCTTAAAGGTCTTTTCCAACCTCAATTCTATGATTATAAAACACATAAATAGAAATTTTAAAAGGAATGCAATAAAGACAGTATAAATATTTTGTAATTATACAACAAGACTTCCTTCCTGTACTCCAGTGAACTGTCTTGTACACACCACACTTTGGAGACCACTATCTAGACAATGCACAAAAAATGGCTCACTTTCAAAACAAAGTAACTTAAGCTCAAGTGAAGGCAGTTTCCTTCACTCTCTGAACTTCTCTTAGAAGTTTCACAAAGGAAAACTGGTGGTAAAGAGCTAAAGCTTCATCTCAAAAGACAAAAATAGGGCACCAATAAAAAAGAGCACCAAAACCCACTTAAGGCACTCTGATGCCAAGGACATGGACCCAGGACAAAGTGTTACGTAACAGATTGGTCCTAATTAGCTATTGGAAAAACAATCCAGGGTTTCTCAAGTGAGACATTGGCTCTGTGAAGGCAATAAAAAGTCACATGTGCAAAGACAGTCTCATTTGAAGACCAACCTAAAGCACAGTAGCACTCTACAATATTTCATGCAGTCTGGAAAAGGCAAGTGGACATTTGTTCTTTCACCTAGTTCTGCATATAGTCTATGAATGCTAATGCAAAAAAGTGTTCCGAGTATGTGCCTCAAATACTGTAGCTGTAAAAGAGGCTTGCTCAACACTCTGAGGACCCAGAGACTGGAGTTTCATTTTATGCTTTAATTACTGAAAAGCTTAGAAAGTGAACACAGATCCTGAGGGTCAGTCTAGTAACATCATGTCTTAAATGGTGGAGCTCAACTGTAGCAGCTTAAGTGAGCACATCCCAAGTCTGGCAAGTTCTTGATTCAGCACAGGAAGCAAGAGACTTATTTTCCTACAGAAGCCCCCACTGAATCAGAAGTTCTGGCTTTCCTCTGGACTTCTCACACATTGAGCTCACACGTGAGCCACAGTTTAATACATCAGAAGAGCTTATAGCAACCAGACTTCTACATCATTTATTGTTTGTCCACTGTAATGTATATTAGAAATAAGAAATAAATAAGCAACACCTAAGGAAATAGAGAATACATATATTTAAGAAACGTGACCAATCAAAAATTCAGCTTCACAAGAACCTATTGGACTGTTAAGAAAATTTACAGCTACTGAAGCAGTTAAAGAAAATTTCAAGGTAAAAGTTATCAAGTAAATTTGGACAAGTTATCTTATGAAACTGGAAATTCACTCTTGTGCTTTAAACTTCCTCCTTAAAGACAAAAACCACCCAAACTACTTTAGAGGGCCAGTTACTGAAGACTAAAGAACTGAAGTCACTTCAGCTCTTGGGATGCCAGAAGAGATGATGCAATGAAAGATTAGGCCAGATATTTCCCCTCCTCCTCTAACAGGACTCAAAATTAAAAATCAAACCTTGAAGCAACTAAATGGTGTTTTTTCCTCCAAATAGAAAACAGTTGTAGAAGTAGGTCCTAGCACTATGGATGTGAACCAGAAAATTGCTGCTTCTTAAAAAAAAAAGTTTTAAAATCATTATTGCAGGAGATCATGAGACAACACAAATGTGCTGTTCTCCATGGAACACTTCAGCTCTCCTGACTAAAAACAAGCCAAGCCTATCAATTTCCCAGATCTCAATTCTTTCAGTTTTCATTGTTCTACCTCACAGAAATGCCCGATATTTTTCTTTTTATTTCTCAAACACATGGTATCATAATGAAATTTTACTAAATTTAGGCTCAAACAGCAAGGTAATTAGTCCAGTGGGAATACACAATTAAAATAAAGACTCTGTGACCATGTATGATCAAGACTTGTAAATGTAACAGAAAATACTCCAATGCTGAGTGTTTAAACAACATAATGACAGAAAAAGTCCACAGCAGGAGGTAAAGGAGTCAGAAGCAGAATTTCACTACCTATACTTTGTTGGCCACCTTGAAAATTCAGGTCTGACATCCTTTGCTCACACTCACATCAGGCTAGACCTTAACAGGCTCCGGGCTCCTCTGTAATTTGGTTTACTGATTGTTATTTGGGACTGAATTTGTAACATTTCCCATTCCGTTGATTTAAATGGGGTTTACACATTTCAGGCAAATACTTTTGCAAAAATGATCTTATAATTTCAAGCACACACACATACCATGAAGCAAGTTTGGCTCTGGAAATCTATGCAAAGGAGAGAAACCTTCAACAAACAAGGAAGTCAATAGTATACACTTGTCAGTGCCAGGCCAAGGCATCACTTCTTATCTGGCACCAGGTTTGGACTGAAGTTCTTGAACTGGTTATGACCTAACCTTCAGAGCAGAAGAGTAGCATAAGAGCTTTCAATGGCTTCCCTTTCTAAAAGGGGAATGGCCTCTGGCAGTATTTCTTGAAAATCATGTCATTAAGACTGGGAGTATAATAGATTCAGGGAAACATCTAAACTTAAGCCAGCCTGTACATCTGTAAACAATGGTCGGGACACAGATCCCTGAATTATCTGTTAAATTGTCCACAGAATAAAGTGAGCAACTCAAGCAAAAGACATTTCAAAAGATTAAAATAAGTGTCAAGCAGAAAAAAGCAAAGTATACGTTAAAAGCAAGTCCCACCAGCAGACGCAGCAAGAAATTTGTATAACAGTAAAACTGGAGGCATCTTGGTGAAGGAAAACCAAAGGCAATTATTTCTGTTTCTACAACAAGTACCTACCATAGTCTCTCATTTACCTCCCCAAAACTGAAAAAAATACAAAAGCAAAGGTAATGAAAACATACTTATGCATGTAACAATGGAATACACAAAAGATATATTATGAAAAATGGTGTTAGCTGCTCCCAGCAAGTCTCATATTGCTTTTCACAGGCAAAAAAAGAATTATCCTACCTTATAAACCACAGGAACAAAAGCTATTAATTGTTTATACCTCTTTGGGGAAAATGTTTGACCTCTATTTCACACAGCAGTCACAGCTGCTTGATATGGTTCCTTACTCAATGATCATATTGCGTACACACATACACTCACCAGTGCTGTAACTGCTGTCTCCAATTCATTCAAATTTGTATTGGAAAGTGATCAAAATAAGACCAGGAGGCTACTAACTCATTTGGGACTAAATTACTATTAACTGTATACACCACTATCTTCATGCCTATATTCTTTCACTAGTAAACCCAAGTTCTGGGAAATAAATATTTTGGCAGTGGGATGTCACATACCATTTGAGGGTTGTTCCCCCAGCTCTCACACAAGCTGAAGAGCTGTCCTGTGTTTACAGAATAAAGCCACTGACAGACTTGATGCGTATTCAGCTGTCTGAGCTTCTGCAGCAGGTACACAGCCCAGGAGCTCCTTGACCTTTCAGAGCCCAAATGAATACTATGATACACTATCATTAATGGGAAACTCTGATTGATACATTCACTGGCTACACCCTGTTGTGAGGAAAGCTTCTGATTGTCCTCTTCCAGATTCAAGGTCCTGACCCTCCGGCAGCTGATGAGAAGTCAATGACCAACAAACAGCAAACATCAACATCCCTATGAACCTCCTTGCTTTGCTGGACTAGGTGGTTATTACTGACCAAATGCACTTGTCAGAGCAAGGGGGACCAGTATGTAAATGATTGCCACAAAAACCTGACTGCTATGGGGCCAGTACTTGACTCAGCTGTGACATGTATTTCACTGAACATTTAAAATACTGACCTGAAAGAATTGCACACATCTTATTTAAGTGCTCCTTCCACCCTCCCCAGTAACTAGGGAACTAACCTGCCCCAGGAGCCCTCTCTGGGATCACAGACAAACCCCCTGACACTCACCTTTCACAAGCTCAGGAGCAGAGCTGTACAAGTGAGAGCAGCTGCACTTGCTGCTACAAACCCCCCTGATATCACATCACAGTGCAACTGACAGAAGCAACCAACTACCAAATTTTGTAATCCAGAATTTAAGTTAAAAAAAACCCCATGTGAAGGTAGATTTGTGCTAATATATCTACTTTGTCCTTTCTGACTAAAATTAAGTGGCAGTAACAATCCTGAAGCAACACTTTAGATAAAACACGCCTCCCTAAACATCTGATATTGGCTCCTATCAATAAAGTAGACTGTTTTTAAAATACTAGGAGCTAATAGGAGTTTGTCATTAAGACTTATTTCCTGCTTTGCAATGCAAATAAAAAAATCCTCACTGGGAATAAAAACTATTGCATCAGAAAGACTTGCAGCACACAACTTCACTCTTTCCTCTGCTGAATTTTGTCAGTTCTCAGACTCTTGCTCAACAGAAACCACCCCTTTAGAACATGTGTGCTCTTTCCACTTACTATGCAATGAGGTCACCAAGTTGATTTTGACTTACTGAGAAGCACGGAGTACCCAAATGGAACAGTTAGTACAAGCTTCATTGCAGACAGGAGAGTAAATGTATTTTACAGAGAGCCTCCAGCTACTCTCTAGACACTCATCTTTTTTCAAGGAACTGAAAAATGTACATGTTTAATATCTGAGTATTTCCTGTCTATTTGTAGTCCAAATAATTTCTCACTATCATGAGAAAATTGGGCTGGTAACAATTTGGGTAAAAACTATGGAACACCTATAAATGCTATTTGAAAGTCTCTCACATATTGAAATAAACATATGTAACAGAAAATTAATACACAACAGATCTAAAGGTAGCTTTAAAGAAACCAAACTCCTCAGTGTTGAAAAATCAGTTCAAAGTTTACTGAAAGACTTTTAGAGATTGATATCAGCTATCAACCATGTCACAACATAAATAAAATTCAGAAAACTACAATTAAATTTCGTAAGGTTGACCCTGTGAGCTGCTCCCTCAGTTAAAAGCTACTGACAGAAGCTTTTTGAGCTAAGTACATGTAAACTGACAGCTATGCCTCTGAGGAGGTATGAAAAATAAATTCAGCATCTTTTATAATTTCAGCTCTTCCCTGCAACACTTTGAAGCATTCTGAATATACAGACCAGGTTAAACAAATGACTATTCATATATCTCAAACCCACAGAACTCAGCAGTGTCAAAATCGCCTGCATTTTCATTACCTGTGCACTTTGTTTTCCTTTTTTCTCCTGATAAGAAACCACTTATGGGCAAGTTTAGTTGCAGTCAGAAAACAGGGCAGAGAATGCTTATTCATTTATTTAGAATTAAGTGATTTAGGAAATAACAACTGTTTCATTAAGACAAACATATCCATTTTGTCACATAGTCATTATGTTTCCTAGCTGCTGCTAATAAATCTAGTTCTACATTTTCATTTCCATTTGTCAACTACAGCAATTACAGCTTTAAAATTTTCTTGGATAAAACAATTACCTAGCTGACAACTCTGCAGAAGATGATTTTATCATATAAAACAATGTGCCATAATCTCAAAGAAACCAAGACATTTGCTCTTGGCAACAGAGAATAAAGAAGTGGAACATCAGCAGTCTTAATTACTTAAGTGCCTTGACAACAACACAGAGGTGAAAAAGCTCCCATTTTTTACTTCCTTCCACTACTAATCACCATATTTCTTAATGGTTTTTTAAATTGTTTGTAAGAGTTGATAAAGCTTAGGCTAATGAGTGTGGACTACAGAACAGAAAGGGATAAGAAAAAGAATTCTGGGAAGCTTCTTAACTATCTAAAGATATCTAGGGCTAGAATGACAATTTACACTTAGAGGGTAATGAACACCTTTCAGGACTCCAAGTAGGTTAACAAGCAGTAATTCTGCTAGTAAGTGCTGCACTCTCATTCTAATGTCACAGTCTTGTGTTTCGATTACACAAAGGAAGGGTTACAGTTGCCATCAGACCACTGAAGCGTGATTCTCTCAAGTTGAGCTTGAAAACCATCTCTGCGTGACACAAATAATTAGCTAGAGACCAGAGACACCCATCTTCACAAAAGACTGAAACTCTGAATATACAAACAGAGATAAACTAATCTTGAGATGACTTCTTACCCAATTGATTCTTCATCATTAGAGCTGTGTCTGTTGCAATCCTTTCGCTTTTTTCCTTTTGTTGAAGGCTTTCTGTTGTTGGCACTTAATCTCCACTGAAACAAACCAAATAAAATTGGCAGGTTTCAACAGACATGAATCTGTCATAATGGATAACGCACTACAAAAATGAGACAATGCCAGACACTGAAACAATGCAACTGATCAATTATATCAAAGCCATGAAGAGCATATAAGGCAATTTCGCAAAGAATTAATTTGCTTGGTTTAAAGCATCCACATACTACCTGATCTTGAATGTTTTTCTCCTGAAGAAATACGAAAATACAGGACAATTCTATTGTTTCCCTATTTCAAGTGGGACTATAGCAAACACGGACTTAAATATTAGGCCTGTTCCACATAACCACAAGTACACAAGATGCAGAAAGGAGAGGCTAACTCCATGCATTTAGGCAAATTATACAGGTTACAGTATGGATATAAAAGACATAAAATCCCGAGAATGAAAAGCAATTTGAAGGTTTGGTACTTAGGCAGCAAACTCCAGAACAGCAAGATTTCATTTTTTCCAAATTCTCTTACCTTACCAGAAAGTACTTATATTTTCAAATTAAATAAATGAAACCCCACCAAAACATAGTTATTGCTGCAATTCCAGAAACCTCCCGCCCTCTGCCATTACCTCCTCCTAATCTTCCTCATTTCTTAAAATTCAAAATATAATAAACACAATAGATGCTTGAAAATTATGCCCCTTAGGCTGAAAGCAGACAAACTTATCTTCATTTCTGACTAAGTGTGGTTTGAAAGGGCATCTGAAAAGTTCACGCCCACATATATTTTACAAACTTTAGTGACGTCTGAAAGGTGCATCCCAAATCAAATTTTTCCCTACCATAGGGACTAACTCTAATGGAAAATACCCCCATTATTAAAGTTGGCAGCAAGAAATTGCCTTGAAGGTGCTCTCCCCTCTTCCTGCCTTCAAACATCACTTAGTTCACCTCATACCACTGGTGTTCAAGCACAGGAAAGACGTATACATCCAAATCACTGAAAACTGCACAAAGTTTCTCAAACAACATGGTGCAAACTCTGACAACTCACAAGCAAGTTTGTTTTATTTTTTTAAGTAGAACATGAAAACTAGTCAGTGTTTAAAGTATATGAAATCCCCCACTACATGGAAAAGTTTGAAATATATAGAGATAGGTAGGAAAAATAAGAAATGGAAAATTAGACAACACCCAGGAAATAACAAGGAAATAAAGTATTTTTCAATTCACTCAGTCTAATCATTATTTTTATAGAGGCAGAGAGAAATACAGGAAAAACTTCATGCAAGTGCTGTCTGGATCTGCCTGAGAGGTTGCTGCTTGCAGCCACAGGAGACATTACCTCCCATTTCAAAACCTGACTGCAACTGGATGCTCTGCTCACTGAAAGCATTACCAGTATAGAACACAACCGCACAGTGAGCCTCTATTGCAGCATTCTCGAATGACCTGGCCTACCAAGAGACCTGGGTCACATTACCACTGGTACTGTAGGTCAAAAAAAATTCCTACTTTCCCTCACTACACCTTTAAACCTCCTCTGAGGGGGAGCCTGTTTGTCCAGGCCCATGATTCTGACAGCACTAAAGCCAGCAACAAGCTCTGGATGCTGAGCTGAAGGAAACAAGAGTAGGCAAGAGATGTTTCCAACACATGACATTTGAAATGCTACTAAATTTGGAGGAGATTTATAGAGGCAAATATTTGCTTCTATATGTGACTGAGATCATCCAGACACTCATTTACAATAGATGCCATAAGACTCTTACAGTCTTTTGGTCTTAATACAGTTATTTCTGTATGAACACCAAAAATTCTGTCAAGTCATACAGTATTTCATATATTCTCTTAAAAGTTTAAGCCCTTGGATAGCTGAAAACTCAATGTAAGTTATGTCCATACCATAACAAGAAGTTTGGTAAGTGATCCGAATACAACCTAAAAGTTCAGGAGTCAGAAGACAATCAACTAAAAAAATAATATCATATTTACCTTTAAATTAATGATTTTCAAGATAGTTTCAAACTACATCTGAAGACAAACTCTGCTTTTCAATGATTTAGGCTGGAAGCATAACACTAAGACTCCCATTTCTGTAAATATACACTTGCAAGCAGATTTCAGACCCACACACTTGTCTCTCTCAAGACAACCTGGATTAGTTATTATCATAAGGCAGCACTTGGTGTTGAAAAAACCCAGCCTCCAAAACAAAACCAAAACCTCATGTAACATTCTCCTACACACTTTACACTCTGAAGAACGCTTTACCTCTTTTAAAGGGTAGTCACAATGGTGGGAACCTGGGAGCCTTGCCAAAGGGGACTGAACTTGGACATCCTCTGACTTGGTGTTTGTTTTCTTCTTTGGTATACGAAACTGAAAATAGATGATGTTACACATGGTAAAACTAAATTATCCACTGTTGCTATGAGCTGACATACAGCCATGTACAAAGTTTTTTTAACTGGACAAAAAGTTGTAAGGGAAGCCCTGACCTGTGCCTTTAAATGCCTTCCTCATTAATGCTTGATCCAAATCATGTGTCATACCACATGATGAGCTAGTTTTAACAGATGAACCATCTAAAAAGCTCTATTTCATTAACTTTACATCTTCAAACATGTGACAAAAAGGTGACAACCAATCTACTGGCACAGTTTTCTTAGTTCAATCTGATTTGTTTACACTCTGTCTCAGCTTAGAGAATGATAAAGAGAAAACAAAATAGCTGAATGTCATGACCAGGTTTGCTTTCTCAAAAGAAAAAATTCAGGATGAAGAACAATTGCATCTTATAATAGTACAAGTATTTTGGTACAATAATTTAGCATCAAACAGACTTCAATGTACTCAAAATGGTATCAGCTGTTGTCATTGCCAGTTCCCACAGAAATGGAACCAGCATTTTGAAAGTAATTATTGAAAGAGAAAGCAGTAATCCACAGAAATTCACCAATTCAGAAAAAAATATATATAGGAAAAAGGTTCGTTCATTGAAAATCAAACCAAAAATGATCAAACTAAATTTGTACTAGTTCATCAAGACAAGGAAACAGGATCTTATTTCCTATCAGTTAATTAAACCAGTTAAAATAGTATCAACTGAAAGAATAAAAGTGCAAGCATTGCTATTGCTCCAGGCATCCCGAGAAGCAAAACCTGACATTGCAGATACAACCAGACGAGAATGTATCAGAGATGGAATGCAACATTTACATCTTTCAGACAAATTGAGTCTAGCTCAGCCAGGAAAAAGCTGAAGCTACTCCATATGATGGTGATGCCTTGAGGTGGCTACCTGAAAACAGAGGCTACACAAGAATAAGAGAATAAAAGCAGGTATGTATTTGAAGGGCCTTCAAAGGTACACCCTGGGCAGTCAAGAGGCTACACCCAAGATGGACCCTGGGTCATGGTTTCTTCACACTTTTATAAGTTTGGTCCATTTGCATATCAGGGTTAATTCTCCAATTACAATCTCAGGCAATGAAGTAATTACCCCAAGTTTGCTCCCCCCTTTAGAAGCTTTTAGTTTACATATTTTGGGCCCTGGGACAACAAGGTGTCCTTGAGGTGCAAACCTAGAGATGGTTTGTTATGTCCAACCAGTACGAGGGAACAGTAGCTAACAGGCTGTGAGAAGTTTCAGAGTTACATACCAACATACCCTATATGTTACATACATACAGAGTTACATACAGGATCTGAAAAATACAAAAGTTAAAACCTAAGGCATCAATGGACACTGTAAAGTGTCCTATGAACTTGATTTGCAAGCCACCAGATGCCTTGCATTGTAACATGAAATTACAAGCAGGGATTCCAGAACAGCGACACTGGCAACTTAATTATTAACACCACAACTGCATTCATTAGCTCAGCAGGTAGTCCTTCAGACAGACCATAATGAAGCATGCTGCACCGTAATGAGACAATATTTCAGTCCTTCAGTCTGAATCATGAGTGCTCTAACTCCTTCTCTACACTTCTTTGAAACTAAGATTGAAGTTTTTTGTAATTAGACCTGAATTTCTATACGGCACCTCAAGTTGCTTTTGCTGGTCAAACGCTGTAACAAATAGGCCTTGAATAACAGATTTCTCAAACTCTAAAGGAAACAAATGTTACACACAGGCAACGACTTCTCATACAAGTACCTCCCTTCTTTTTCAATCAACATGTAAGGATTGAAACAAGATATTTTCTTATTTGGGAACTTCTACAAGTAGGTTGTTTAAAATTTGTTTGGTTTTGTTTTAGAGGTGGCCTATAAACATGTTTATCAGTCAGAATGCACATTTCTGATCTGCACTGTAAAGGCTAGGAACAGATTTCTTACTTCAGACCTCCACCTGCTGCCTGACTAGCCGCTTCTGTTATGAGCTAAGAACACATAGTTATCGAGAATTTTAACATACATTTAAAATTAAAGAGGTTCTGGTAACCTCTGTAATGACATAACAGACAATATTAAGTACAGATAAAGTCAGACTGTGTAAACAAGAAGAGACAACTGACAGAAAGGGATAAAAAGCACAAGATACATTAACCAGCAACACTTCCAGCTCACCATACAGCATCTTCCCAATGCCTGCACTCATTAAGAAGATGTTGGTTTACAGTGCCCACAGTTAACTTACAGAACAAGCACGAAGTCAAGAGGAAAGAGAGGTCTGAATCTACGCTAAACACAAGGTATGCAGCTGTCTCAGCTTTTCCCAAACAAACAGTGACTAACTCTACACATACATGTGCGTACGTACTCAGAAGACTCCTCATCTAAACTAGCAATACTTTCCTGAAGGTTTCTGCCTGTAGGAGGAAGGGCCAGAGAAAGTGCATAAATACAGTGCTGGAAACAGCTTATTTCTAAACCACTAGATGACCTAGACCATACCCAATCACACCAGTTGCTGTGTCTACCATTTGTTCTCACCAGTGCTTCCACTGCTAGAAACTACTGCTAATAGGGATATTTTAGGAAAAAATACACGCTGGCATAAGAAGCCTCTGAGTACATCTCTGCAGATACCGAGTCTTACACAGTTTTGCAGCTGTTCTACTTACTCCAACTTACTCTAAAATTTTACGTGTTAGCCTAGGTCTTAAAATAACTTGGAAAACACCGTTTGTGTGTAATCAAATGCTATCATGCATCAACAGATGTTCAACAGTAGACATTAGTATTGACTGCTACCACAATAAACAGTTTCCCAAGAAAGCATGTTCCAACAAAGCAAAAGTTAGATCAGTGAAGAATGAATTTGGTTGTACAAACACATCAGAACACCCTAGGATACCCACAGCCTCAAAACAGATTGTTGGAAATTTTGGGAACACTTACACTGACATGACTTGAAGATGATGTTCTTCCTGACATGGTTTTCTCTACTGGAAGACAACAACAACAAAAAAAGAAACAAACTTAACAATTTCTGGTTTATTGATTAAGAGGGAAGCAGGACCACAGTAGCAGGTACTAAGAAAGAAGAAGATATTTTTTGTACAAACTAGAACAAAGAAAACACATTCACAAAATGGCTTGGGTTGGATGGGGATTTTAAAAGATCTTATAGTCCAGCCCTCCTGCCATGGGCAAGGACATCTTTCACTTGATCAGGTTGCTCAAAGCCTATTCAACTTGACCTTGAACACTCCCAGGGATGCGCCATCCACTGCTTCTCCGGGCAACCTGTTCCAGTCTCACCATCCTCATTGTAAAAAATATTTCTTCCTCATGTCCAATCTACATCGATCCTCTTTCAATTTATGACCATTTTCTCTTGTCCTGTCACTACAGGCCTTGGTAAAAAGTAATTGACAACCACACACTTGGGCAAGGCTCTGGATTGTCAGCATAAACAGAACTATTAATGAAATTGTCCTAGAATTTATCTTTAGCTAAGACATTTACTGATTTACTCCTCACTGCAAGCACACAACTAATGAGCAGTTCACACTTGGACTATAGAGTGAAAAGGAGTTACAGAGGACATCTGTACCACTCTAAGGGCTCCAGGAATAAATAATACTCAAGGATTCCTGTTAAATCTATAAACTTCATCACTGGAAGAACGCAGCCTCAGAGCTTCCAGCATTTATAGGTGTTCTCTTTACACATATTCCATATGATTCTGTCATAAGACCTGCAAAGTTTACAGCTCGTTTGGAGTCTCTCAAGAAGCCAAGTTCGGGGACTTTTACTTATCTCGGCGGTTTTTTAACTTAGAGCCATAGTCCCCCGGTGTGGGGAACAGCAACAGCCACAGACCGATAAAGAAAAGCCAAAGTACTGCCCAGTTCCGACGCCTGCGACGAGGAAAAGCCGACAAACGGGGGCCGCCTGACAGCTCGGGGAGAACAGGCACCACCCAGGGGCGGCAGCGCCCGAGCTGTCACCGCATGAGCCCGGCCCTGACACAGGGCTGCCCGCCGGCGAGCACTGCGGGCCCCGAGCCCCGGCTCCCCCGGCTTCTCCCGCTAGAAGGCGAACAGTTTCCCTCCGACAAACGCGCAAATCCGGAGGGCCTGAGCCAGCAATTCCGCCTTTTCATACTCTCTCCTCAGCCTTCTCCCAGCGGAGCAGCAACGCCGCCACCAGCCCTCCCTCGGTGCCCCCCGTTCCACCGCCCTGCCGGCTTCGCTCGTTCGCGACAGACACCGCGGCCGCCCCGCGGGGACGGCGGGCGCACAGGCCTCCCCGAGACGCTGCCGGCCGGCTGCAGCCCTGCCTTCCTGCCCCCTCCCCCGCCGAAGGGCCGGGAGCGGGTGGGAGCGAGCGGCCCCGGCGGCAGCACACAGCACTCACCGACACAGCCGAAGCTGTTTACCCGGCCCCGCCGCCGCCTGCGCAGCATCCCCGGGTACTTCCGGGCCGGGCACCGCCCCGCCGCACCGCGCCGGAGCCGCCGCCCGCCCACGGCCCGGGGCACTGCCCCTTAGGCCTTCCCGGCTTTAACTTGCTCGGGTGGAGCTCGGTGCTGACCCGTTTGGGCAAAGAATCGAGAAAACCGCATTACTTCTAAAGAAGCAATAGCGAAGCGAAGCGAACCGAACCCGACCCGACCCAGGTTTAAGTTGTACCTTGCTAATGACGTTTCCCTCAGCTGACAGCAGACCCCCCAGGTTAATCCCCTGACGGCAGGATGCATAGTCGGGCAGCGCTCTCATAACCCCGGCTGGCTGCGGTTTGCACCTGATGCCCTTAGAAACCCTTCTACGGCCAAGGGGAGACGAAGATTTGTTGGTTGGGTCTTTTTTGCTTTGTGGTTTTTTTCAGGGCAGCTTCAGAATTGTAAGTTTTGTGTGGAGCTTTCTGCTTTATTTTCTTCTTGTTAGTGAGAATTAAAACTGGTATGGACAAACGTTTAGTTGCATACTCGAGGTTTACCTTTAACCTACTGTCGGGTGTAAATTACAAACACGAGAGGTTAGTCTGTAACTTGGAACTATCTGGAGCACTTTAGATGGCCGCGACTATCAGCTACTGATAGGTTTTATAAATATACACCCCAGTATGTAAAGTAATGAAAACTGAAACCATGGTTGGGTTTATTTTTTTCATGCAGAGGACTTGTCTACATTCCCAGAGTGAAAAAGATTTCCATCTATGATGATGACAGATTTTACAGGAGAACATACGGTAATATTGGGTTTTACTAGAATAAGGTGGTTTTAAATGGAAAACAAAGTAATCTTCATGGATCTTATATAGTACTTATACTGCAGTAGTGTTTAGAATATGCCAAATGCTGTAAAAAGCACCAGCTGAATTTACACCTGAAGCATTTTAGAATCTGAACAGAAAAGTGGGAAGAAGGAAAAGAGGGATTATTTTTCCCCCAAAGGCAATTTTTTAAAATTAAGGTAGCAAGTGTAAAGGCTGCTAGCATGTACAACCTCGAATATTGCATTTATATATAGACAATGAAGTACAAACAGCAATCAACACTGATTTGGAATGCAGACTTACCACACAGAAGTACATGCATTATACAGCTATATCTAGAACAATCTATAATTGCTACTTTTAAATTCTATAATTAATTGTGTTACTACAATAAAATCAGTCCCCTGGACTAATAAGTATATAATTCTAAGATGCTATTTAAGTGATAACCTATTACAATTTGCCTCAAAACTTTTCATTTTGCATCTTGAAGGCAACTTTAGGAAGGAAAGTCATACGTGCACCCCATGTAAAACTGTTTGTTTGTTTGTTTGTTTGTTTCTGCCTCCTGAAATCTTCAGAAACCTTTCACAATGCTTTGTAAAGCAGGTGTTCAGGGTTTAATTTGGAATCACATATCCATGTTTTGGAACTGAAAAAGCAATGTTGCTGTTAGTAGCTGAAGTAAGAGAATAGTAACTTCCTATTCAGAGTATGTTGAGAAATTAGTCTCTCCAGTCTTTTAGGGGTGAGGCGAGAAAGGTACTGAGAGGTGCTCCCCAGCACACCACTCTGAGGAAACTGCATCTACCTATTCCTAATTCTTACAGAAAGCTGCATACACATATTTTCTTAAAATATGTCCATTTTTCTCCCACTTCATCTCATGGGAACAATGACAGGAATACGGGTAGCTTCTTTCCTACTAAATATTATCTCTTTTGCATTAATTGCCCATATTTCAGTAGTATAACAGACAGTTCTCCCATATCCTTTGTGTTTTTTGTGCCTTCCTGCAGAATGAAAAAATCGTAGATGAATGGGTGCCCTTGCAGTTTCTTTGTGCTGTTTCCATTTCAAGAAACTGGCAAGATAGTAAATGGATTATATATTATAGCATATGATTTTTTTCCCCTTTTCTATGTGTACTGATTATATGAGATAAAAAAGGAGAAAGTAACATTTTCTAGCCTGCACTCTATTAATCAGAAAACAGGAATGACTCTGAAAAGAGGACTTAATAACACTAGCCCAGTGGAGATTACTCAAAAGGAAAATACGTGTGGTGGTGCTATGCTGAAAAGCAAAAATGTTTGTTTGGGTTTTTTTAATTTGGGAGTGTAAGAAATAATTTTCAATCTGCTAAGCACCTTACCTCAAGGAAACTTGCATTCCTTGAAGGAGCTGGGTTCCAGCTCAAGTTGCTTACATGAAAATACTCAGATCACTTTTTGTCCTAGTAATTGGCTTTATAAGATGGTATAGTGACTTTTAACATAGAATATGATTTACTGTGTTCTGAAAAACTTATTTTAGTTCAGCAAGAAAAACTTAAAGGTATATAGCATAACTTGCCAAATATAACTTGATTCAGACCATTTACAGAAAAAAATAATGACTGTGTTAGGACTAAACTCCTGTAAAGATAGGATTCTGACCATGCCAAAGGTTATATCCTGTTTGCCATTCTACAGCCAGTGACAGTCAGGAGTAGATTGAAGAGTTACTGGGAAAATAGAAAGTTCTGCTAAGCTTAATTTTTCAGCTGCAAAAAAATCTCTTCCTGGTATAATTTGTATCAGTCATTAGAGATAATCTGAAACTGTAGACCTCAATCCAACCTCATGATAGTTTGCTGCATGGACTTTCTTTTCTCCTGCTCCTGGATCACAGTGGCTAGTTTATTCTGTCATCCATTCCTATATTTCCATGTGGCAAGTGCTTGCAAGGATGAATGACTAACTGGAGTGATTAGTAGAAAGCAAACACATACATGTATTATCTGTTCTAGTGTAGTTGAAGGTAGAACATGGAGAGTATGCTGGTACACAAGCTACAGCAAGGTTGAAGTCCTTAGTAAGTGCAGCTTGATGTTCTTTAAAAACTCAGGATCCAGTACAACACTTGGACTGTTTCCAGCTTCCAAGGCCTGTAGTTCAAAGGCAGCCTCGAAACTCAGTGGAGTTTCAAGATAATGGCTAGGAGACAGCACAATAAAAGTTGTTCAAGTGAACAATGAACCATGTACGTGTGCCTCCTTCTTAAAGCCTTTAATTCAAACTACCTTAAACAGATCTTTAAATAAACATGCTAGCATACAGATTTTTAACTATCAAACTGAAATAAGGCATAATAAAGGCAGATGAGTTACTGCTGTTGGAACTTTGCAACTGAAATCTCTAAGAGACTTTAGAAGCAGCTGGTTTACTATACATCACCACGAAATACTCTGGATCAACAAGCATTTCATTTGTAACAGCTTTTAAATCTAAATTCTAATGCAGTGGGGGGTGGGTAGGCAGGTGTTGTGTGGAGGTCTATCACTACTTTGACATAATAGCCTTCTTAATTTGTAGTGGTTACAAATACAGCGTGACCTCAGTTTGAGGAAACTAACAGAGGGTTCAGAGTATCAAGAAGAACTAAAATATGACTTCAATATAAAAGGGGAACTGAGGCACCTGGATACAAATGAGTCCTTTGTTTTCAATTACTACAAGAATGGACATGAGCAGAATCATAAACGCTACGAAGTTCTGGGACATTTTATTACCCAGTATGTTTATGAGCTCCTGGAAAGAGTCTGCATGCTGCAGAAGGTTTACATTCCTACTGATGCTACAGAGGATGAACCAAGAAGTTTCTTTTTCATGAGCAAGAATGCACTAACAAGTTCCTCTAGCCTAATTATCCTTCTTCAAGACCGTGGAGTTTTCTGTGCTGGACAGTGGGGGCGTAAGACAATTGTCAGTGAGGGCCTGAGACATGGAACACAAATACCATTCATCGAAATGGCCCTGCAAAGCCACTGGGAAGTGATTGTACTGAACCCCAATGACAACTTCACTGATCTGAACTCTGAAAAGGAGAGATCTTCTGCCAGGGAAGAAGCACGCACTTTTACACAGTCTGTCTGGTGGATCCCCAAGAGGGGCAGCAGCAGCCCTGAGGAGCATACCATGTATGTATGGGATAATTTCATTGCAAAGAGTGCAGCCAGGAATGTGGCCTTCGTTGCCCATGGCTATGGTGGGTTGGTGTTTGTTGATCTGCTGGTGCAGAGAAAACAAGAGGTGATGAATAAAGTGTACTCTGTGGCGTTCATTGACTCCACGCACAACGTGCAGCACCAGAGCAGACACGATCCAGAAATACAGGAATGGATACACAAACACTGCCGGGAATGGGTGTCAAACAGTAAACCTCTAAATAAAGCTGTGGGCTTTCTCATGAGAGTAAGTTGTCCTGCTTTCTCTGCTGGAACAGAAAAGTATGGTTTAGCACCCTCCTGCTGCTTACAAGCCGTCTTTAAGTACCTGAAGAGCATGCTGAGAGCCAAGACCACAACAGCCTTTAGGAATTCACCTGTTGCAACCAGAAGCAGAACAAGTAAGAAGAGAGGCAATACATAAAGGTACACTGGTTTGTTCTTGATAGTGGTCTCTTCCTTTTGTAACTGCCTCTGCACCTTTCTATCACCTAAGAACCTTCATCTCACTGTGGAGCGATTTACAGTTCTAAGTTTGAAACTAGTTTGTTTGGTTCTGAGAAAAAATGCACAAAACTTAACTATTAGGAAAGAAATGCATTGTTGAAAGCCTTAAGCCACAATCCTTTGGCTAGCTGTGAAATTTAAAGTTGAGTTAAAGATGTTAAGGTACACCAACTCTCAGCAGTATCATTTTCTATAATAACCATTCTATAGTTATGGCTCTATAATCAGACTAAACTATTAGAAGAACATTTGCTTAAGTGCTTAGCTTCATTAGAAGCCAAATCTGGAATAGAAAAAGCATGTAAACAATCTGTTCCCTCCTTTTTATGTACCGTATATTGTTTAAAGTCTTTCCAGAGCTGGGACATCCACCTTCTTCCTTTAAACATTTACTGTTAAGCTGAACAATGCTTCAGGAAAGTATATACTACTACCTTCCCTCCAGTCAGAGTTGGTGTGCCCCAAACATGACACATGAAGGTAAAATGATTTCCATTTTAAGGCCAACTAAGCCAATGAGAATACTGGACATGAGCTGCTGTAGAAATACAAGAGTCTGGCAACCTGCAATTACCAAACTGTTGCAAAGGAATGACATTGCTGTTTCCTCTCAGCTGTTTAACTTTAGACAGAGGTGGGAAACACACTTTATAAATGTACATACTCGAGGCTTGCAATGTGTACAAGCAGAAGTTCAAATGCTCTTTAAAGTGAATGTTAACAAAAAGAGTTATTCTTACTTTCCAGTTCAAGCCCATGGGAATCAAGTGTTCAATGGCCGCAAAAAAGGATCCTTTGGAAGGATGACAAAACCTTCTCCTACAAGTGTAGAACATTCCAATCTCAGTCAAAAAAGCTGTTAACAGTAATAATGGGTATCAGAGAGATGAGAGCATCAACTTTGTGTTTATATCCATTTCAGATTTCAGTCATCATCTTTCTCAGAAGAAACTTCTGTCCTGTTAAGCAGCAATGGGTAAAAGTGTAAAATTCTATTGGAAAGGCACATTCAGTTGAATGCTCATGAGAGCAAGCATAGCTTTTTTTATTTATGTCAGGTTTACTGTTCTTACATCTGAATGAAAATGGTACTAAACAGACAAATAACAGAGTGCCTTGGTTCCCTGAAGAAGGCTGCACTGGAGATGCCATAGCTGAGGATGCCCACAGCCTGCCTGTTTTGTAGGGGTCAGCACACAACTCAAAGAACAGTCACTTGTGTGAACCTGTGCATGAACATGTAGCTTTATTTATGAGCAAAGCATGAGGTGACAGAATGTCTGTCTTCAGAAGGAGACCAATATGATCCTTCAGAATAAATGCTCAAACTGCCCCACAGTGTCAGAGGAGGCTAAAAGGGCTCAAAGGAAAAGGGATCTAGAACATTGTCCATTTGTGTAATTCTTATCTCTGGTCAACCCATTAAATTCCTTGGTAGAGAAGGTCGTATTTAGGAATGTTATTGGGATCAATAGGACTTCTCACAATGAGCTTTCCCCGCATTGCTCCACGGTAGATCACTTCAATCAGATCTATAAAGTCTTGCTTTGTTTTGAAGCTTCCTACAAATTTGGTGTGATCTGGAGACCTAAATATAAGCATAAGACAAAGGCAGAATTGTAACGTTAAAGCATTCAGAGAAAAACCACCTAAAAACATGAAACGATGCACATGAGGTAAGGGGTTCTGATCTGGTCATTCTGAAAGAATGAACTAACTTTGTAATGGCATAACCAAGTCAGGAATATGCTGTGACCTCCGAAGGTCAAACAGGTGCAGTGTCATGTCTAAGACTTTAACCATTTCTTACTGTTTTTTTGCAGAGTCAGACATATTTCACCTACTTATTGCATCAGAGCATATTTCAAAATACTTTTCTATTTTACATCCTTCTGACTTCCTACAGAATTCTCAATGCAGATGCTGGTAACAACATTATAGTTTTCAAATGTTACCTTCCCCAGACACAGTATCATAGAGAAAGACTGGTAATTCTTACAGACATCATAGGCAACGGTAGGACGACTTACCCATAATCAACCTTCATGTGTTGTCCATTGAAGAAAAACACAGTAGAGGGAATATAACTGATGTCAAAATACTGGGTGTATACAGGGACGTTGTTCACATCCACCAGGTAAATGACTGCCATTTTACTTAGGTCATGAGCTGTTTTTGCAAGCTGGAAAGAGTGAGGAAGGTGGATGACAATTAGATTGAGACACGAGGAAAAAAGGGTGGCAAGCTTTATAAATCCTGTTTCTCTTATGAGAAAGTTTAGAATATCACATCTTGTCTACCTCAAGCACTTTGTTCAACCACTACAATAATAACACAAATGCTTACATTTCAAACCTTTTTATAAATATAGTAGCATTTCATTCTATATTTGTCACCAAATTTTTCATGACTCCCCATATTAGCCAAAAGCAACATTCTCTTCTCTTCTATGCAACGAGTATACTTGTACAGTTCAGTAAAAAAAAAAAAAAAAGAAGAAGAAAAAATTGGTCTTACAATATCATCGAGCTGCAGACAAACAGCATCATTATCTCTTCCAAAACGGAGAACCAAAACCTTCTCAGCCACGCTTTTTATTGCCTGATCCACTTCCCTCTTACAGGTCAGTTTGGGCAGCAGAAAACTCATCGCGACAGATCACGGTCTCCACTAAAATCCCTACCTGACAGGGAAAAAAACCAACAAAACAACGCACCATCAAACAACAACAACCTGCGTGCCAAAAATAAGCGAAACTTCTCTGTGCTATTAAATTTTTAGAAAGGAAGAAAAAAGGGGAGAGGAGGGAGAAGAGAGCGAGGGAGGAAGAGAGGGAGAAAGGGAAGCGGAGAGAGAGATATCACAGATCACCAGGCCGGGCTGACAAAACCCTCGGCCCCAGCGATTGCCTCACGCCCCAGCCCAGCGCGGCGGCCGGGCCAGACCCTGCCCCGCACCAGGGGCGGCGGCAGGACCCACCGGCAGCCCCCTCAGTGCCCGGGGGATCCCCAATAATGGAATATGGAAGAGTTCGGATCACCGCCCGCCGCAGGCGCCGCCGTGAGGGCGCAGAGAGCGCGGAACGCTGGCGGTGCAGCCGCGGAGCGCCGGGGACAGCCGAGGGGACGCACCGCACCCGGGCGGGCCCGCCCCGCGCAGGCGCAGCGGCTCCGCGAGGTGAGCGGCGGTGGCGGCGCCGTCTGGGCTGGCGGTGGCCGCGGCGTGGCTCGAGGTCCGCCCCCTGAAGAACAGCTCGGGGTCCGCCCGGCCCTGCCCCGACCGAGTCCCTGCGGGCGGGAGCGCGGCCGGAGATCGGGCAGGTGCTTGTCGCCACCCGCGGCGCGGTGCCCGGAGGCCGCGGTCCTCGCGGGCCCCGCCGCAGCGGGGGGAGCGGGCGCGCCGGTGTCCCCGGGAGGGCTGTGGGGCACAGCGCGGAGGTGGCGGGTGTGACCTGGCGCTCAGCGGCTCGGGGACTTGTGGGCTGGTTTAAAAGTTGTTAAGCAGCGTGCATGTGCAGTGCCGCTCCCCTGCAGCCGGCCTCATCGGTGAGTGTGTCTGAAGGGAGTGCCAAGAGTATACATCCAGGCTCTTCCCCGTGGTGCCAAGCCATGGGACAAAAGGCGATGGGCAGAAATTGATGCACAGAAGTTCCAGCTGAACATGAGGAAGAACTTCTTTACTGTGCAGGTGACCATGCACTGAACAGGTTGCCCAGAGAGGCTGTGGAGTCTCCCTCACTGGAGATATTCCAGACCTCTCTGTATACAATCCTGTGCTCTGGGATGATCCTGCCTGAGCAGGGAGGTTGGACCAGATGATCCACCTTGGGCCCTTCCAGCCTTACTCAGCCTGTGATTCTGTGATTCTGAGTGGGCAGCTGTGCTGGGGAAGTAAGGCAAGTTGTTCAGTCTCTGAAGTATCAGTGAAGAGCCTTTCTGTTATTGAGATGAGTTTCAGTGAAGTCATGCTAAAGAAGAAAAAAAAGAAAAATGCTTTCAGTGCTACAAATCTAGGTTCTTCAAAGAGACTTAGATTAATTCGTGCAGTAATGATGTTAGTGTGAATGACACACTGGAAGGTAATTTGGCTCTATCAAAAGCTGTCATCAAGTATTCTGATGGTGTAAATCTGGTATTCAGTGTTGACTTAATTGGAGCTCCCGTAATGTAAGTCAATTGAGGAACCGATCCCTTGATTTCTTCATGCTAGACAATATATTTCTTTGATTATTACTTTTGCCAGTGGGTTTAATGCTTCAATGTAAAATTAGGGATACCTCTATTGTAACACTTACAAATTTTTACATTGTTAGATTGCTTGGTTGTTCTTGTTACTTTTATCTTAATAACAGTAGAACATGAGAGGCCAGCCACCAGTTTGACCAATTACTGTATAGTAAAACACATGCCAGTTTATATAACATTTCTAAATAATACACTGCTCCTTCTGTGCCTCTATATGAGCAGGTACATATTTACAAACCCAACATTAGATTTAACGTCTAGTTCTAGATATCACATTATTTTCAGTTCATTAGGAAGATTATGAATTTTGATTTAAAAATTAGGAACTAATTCTAGTTTTGTCCAAATCACATTTCCTCAAGCATTGAAACTTCACTGATGCTTAGTTCAGTAGTGTGCATAGGCCAAGGAAAGTATTAAACATTCTTGGGTGTTTTTCTTTCTGCAGACCTTTTGTATTTAAATACAAATGTGGATAAAATTAGTGGGACTGGGGGGTTTATGCCCTCAGCTTTATGTGCAAATGCCAACTTCACAGACAATTTAGCAAAAAGAAAAAAGATGGTCTTTTCCTGTACTAGTTATTATTCTTCCATCTCTTCTTTCTGTTTTCACAGGATAGATAAATTACATAAAAATACTTCTGGTTTCCATGCAGCATTTCACTGACTTTGGTTGTGAAGGCTTGTCATATGATACAGATAACTTAAACAGATCTTGGACAATTCTTGAAGATTGTTTGACTACATTTTGAATTGCAGTAAGTATAACTGGTTTAAGCTGGTGTTTTTTCGGAAATAGTAAAAAATTCATAGTGGAAGGAGGAATTTCTAGCATCCTCCGAGAAGTAACCTATTGTGTGTCAGCGTTACTACGAATGAAAATCTGCAAGTGTTTTCTTTGTGATTTCTGACAAGTTTTTTCCCATCTTATTGTTGTTTTATAGATAAGTGTTGCAACACAGCACATGTCTAAGTATGCAGTCTGCTAACATGCTTCTGAGAAAAATTGTAAGAAGTTCTGTCCTTCCATTTGCTGCACAACATAGGATGCAAAAGGATTTGTTTCCACTCAGTAGAGCTCTGAGTTTATCACTTCGTCTGAAGCAGGACAAGTCATGTGAACCCTCAGAAAAACTAGATTTAGATGAGTGGAAGAAGGTAATGAAATCTGGGTTGCAAGAAGAGGTCAGCGAGACAGTCTCAGAGCCTAAGGAGCTTTCCAGTTTGGCTGCTGCACGTGAGACTTTGGAGATGTGGAGGCTAGCTGGCAGAGCGGTTCCAGAAAATATCAGTGAAGAACAGCTAAAAACTTTTATGGAGTGCCCTTCTAAGTCAGCCAAAAAGAAGTATTTAAAATACTTGCATCTCAAAGAACTTCACAAGAAAAGTGATAAAAGAAAGATGGATGAGAAAAGGGAAAGGAGGCTGGAAGCACAAGATCAAGCTTCAAAAACGGAGGAGACCAAAAAGAGTTCATTCCTATGTATGTGGTCCAGCACTATGGATAAAGCATACAATTGGAGGGCTGCTCAGTCCATGATCTTTGGCCAACCTCTAGTATTTGACATGTCTTATGAAAAAGAAATGTCTGTCCGAGAAGTCACAAACACAGTGAGACAGATAGTACTGAGTGAAAGCTGCAATCGGAGATCTGTGGATCCGTTCCACATCCACTTCTGTAACTTCAAGGATGATAGCCTCTATCATAGGGAATTTATCAAGCAGTATAGAGAGGCATGGGGCAAGCTGCTTATCACCGTGACAGACCAGTGCTACACAGAAATCTTTCCAAAGGATAAGCTCATCTATCTGACAGCTGATTCTCCCAAAGTAATGAAAACATTTGATCACGATAAGATCTATATTGTTGGGTCAATGGTTGACAGGAGCATAAAAACAGGAGTCTCTTTAGCACGGGCAAAGCGATTAGGATTGGAGACTGCAGCCCTTCCACTGGAGAAGTATTTGCTCTGGAGTACTGGTGCCAAAAACCTCACACTGGATCAAATGATGCATATTTTATTAACCTTGAAAGATACTGCTGACTGGAAGAAGGCTCTGGAATTTGTTCCGAAAAGGAAATACTGTGGCTTTGTAAACAAACCTGTAAAGGAACTGAAAAAAACCTTAGACCTGATCAACACACTTAAACATGGACAGGGACGGGAAGAAGTACAAAGGCAATTTGCCAAAAGCTACCCCAGGAAGTATAAACTAAAGCAAAAGTAGAGTGATGGGGGGGGGGAGAAAGAATGAATTTTTTACATACAAACTGTGTCCTTTAATGCTCTGGCTTCTCTGTACATCTGGAACTCTGTTCAGCTCTTAATCTCACAACATGTTTTGTTGCTTACGTTTGAAATGACCATTGTTAAGAGTTGGGTTTTTAAAATTACTTTAGTAGTCCAGCTGTTTGAATTTATTCACACATTGTTGAAATTATGTAAGAGAAATGAGATAATCTGTTCTAAAAAAAATAACTCTACACAAAGAATATCAGTCTGTTCAATTGAACTGTGCTGGGACAAGGGTGGTGATTACTGAATGCAAAGGTTGTTCTTCAGAGCTCACTGCTTTGGAGGCTGTCTATGGTTTTATTCTAAAAGATCTAGTGATGAAGTAGAAGAGATCTCTCCCACGACTTCCTGAATCCTTTTGTGTGCAGATGAATTGACCTTTGATAGCTGTACGAAAAACAAATGGTTAAAAACTTGCATGAGTTTGGGGAGCTGCATCATTTGTTTCTGGGTGTTCTATCTGGCACAAATCAAGTCCCTGTTTGGAAGGAATAAGGCAAATTTCTTGACTGTGCTAAAAAAATAATCTTTCATACTTTTTAAGGCTTTTATCCCAGAGTGCCTGTGTTTTCAGGCCCTGTAATGTAGATTTCCCAAAATGCTGGAACTTCTGAGATGGTAAACAGTCCTATTAGTAAATACTTAGAGGAGCAGAGAGCCTTTTAATATTTCTCACAACTCAAAATATATTGATGTCTCTCTGAAAGTCTGTGTTCAGGCTGCAGAGCTGCCATGGGCATACTGTTAAATACAGTTCTGCTGTCGTGTCTGTAGGACAAGGAGGGCTTTCTTCATGGGTGGTGCTTAAAGTCAGTGGTGGCAGATGATGAGTTGGGTCCTGAAAATTCAAAAACTAGGAGCAGGGAGTATAATTTCACATAAGTATACCAGGTGTTGGTGGTGACCCACTCCCTGGTGACCTCTTCCTACATGCTGTTGCAAGGTGGGGGTTGGAAGGCGGAAGATTCACTACCCCAGTACTGCTCTTCACGGTGTTGTGAGGTGCAGGGGCCTCCAGGCATGGATAACCTCTCTCAGAGGGAAAGACCTGATTCCTTTCAGCTGTGTGTGGTTGGGAAGTACACAAAGCTTCACCCTGGGGTGGTGTTTCAGGTGATGCTTGAGAGCTGCCTGGGAAGCCCTGAAGTGCAAGGACTGGCTGTGTGAGTGTGTGTGCCTCAGGCAGACTCTTTCCTCAGGGGAGGAAGAGACAACAATGGACCTATGTGCTGCTGAGTGTCATAGAACCCTGGAATGGTTTGGGCTGGAATGGGCTTTATCTGGTTCCAACCCCCTGCTGTGGGCTGGGTACCATGTCCCTTCTGTCATTTGCTGTTCCTCCATACAAACAGCCTCTTCTGATCTGCAAACTGGCTTGCACACTGGGGTGGGGGAAGGTGGCGTCACTGCTCACTTGAACTCGTGTTACAGAATCACAGAATGGATGAGGTTGGAAGGGACCTCAGTGCGTCACCTCTCCTGACTAAAACAGGGTCATCCCAGAGCACATGGCACAGGATTGCATCCGGACGGTTCTTGAATATCTCCAGTGAGGGAGACTCCACAGCCTCTCTGGGCAACCTTCTCAGTGCTCGGTCACTGCACAGTAAAGAAGTTTTTCATCATGTTCAGGTGGAACTTCTGTGCAGAAGTTTCTGCCCATCGCCTCTTGTCCCATGGCTTGGCACCACGGGGAAGAGCCTGGATCCATCTTCTTGGCGCACTCCCTCCACACACTTTAGATATTTATACACACCGAGAAGGTAATGAGGTCATGATATTTGTGAATCACGGAAGGTAAACCACGCGCCCTGAGGAGGCCGCGGCAGCGGACGTGGTTCCTCCGCAGCCCCGTGATGCAGCGGCTCAGTGTGCGATGCCGGGACTGCCGGGGGCTGACTCCGATGCCCCGCTTTCCCGGGGGAAGGGAAGGGAAGCCGTGCCCACGCGCGGAGCGCCGCCAGACGACCGTCAGATCGGGGCCGCTCGGCGCGCTCCCGCTGCTCCCGGCGCGCTCCCGCTGCTCCCGCCTCGCCGTCCCCGCGCGCCGCAGGGGCGGGGCCGGGCCGGCCGCGAGCGGGGCCTCGCGGGGGCGGGCCCGAGCGACGCGCGTGCGCGGCGCGTGAGGCGGCGGAGGCGGGGGAAAATGGCGGACGGGAGAGCCGAGGGGGAGAAGGCGAAGCGGCCGCAGCCCGCAGGAGGTGAACATGTAGCGCCTCTCGCCGCGGAGCTATGGGGTGGGAATGGGGTCCGGGCTGGTCCAGCGGGGGTGGGGGGTCCAGGTGTGCCTCACCCGGCCGTGAGTTACCCGGGGTGGGCCGTGCGGTGCCCGGCCGTGCGGGGAAAGGGGGTGGCCCGGGCCTGAGGGGGCTGCGCTGGAGGAGAGGCCGAGTTGGGCCTGCTGTCCTCAGCTTTACAGGCGCTTTTGTAAAATTACACCAGCTTCTCCTTGTTCGCACAAATGCGCTATTTCTCTTTTGTAAAAATACACGGAATACTTACGCCGTGTTTTGAGAGAAATACGACTGTTGCTGTCTGCAAGGATGAAGGCAGAGCCTTAAAGATTAACTTTCAACAGTTACGGTGTAAGTTATTTATAAATGGGTACAGTGAATATTCTTTAATTGCTGTTTTAAGTGTTTGGGTTTTTTTTTTGCTTTGCAACAATCTGTAAGTTTGCTGTTTGGTCTTATAGTATTTATTTTATGACTGGGTATTCCTGTCATTTCTGCACTATTTGGTTCGAAAATTTTAATTGGATGTTTCTTTTCTTCTTTCTTCCCTTAACTTAAACTTGAGAGGACAGTGTCTTTTCAAAGATAAAGCTTTTCTTTCCTGGTGTGTTTCTTATTTTGTTCTAGTTAGGTTTTGGTGGGGTTTTTTTTGTTTTAATGCATCTGTAAGGGAGAGGACACTTCTTAGATCTGTTGAAAAATTAAATCAGGCTTGGAAACCAATCAGGATAGCCTCAACAGTGACTATTATTTCTGATAATCGCTGGCATTTGAACAGTTTTACTTGATTTTAGGTAGTTCCTTGACTCTTGATTCTCTGTTGGGCTTTGGTGGCTTTTTGGTTTTTATTTTTTGGTGATGGTATTGGGGTTTTTTGTGTTAGTAGTACAGTAACTGGACAGCATCAGTACATCAGAAATTCATACTGTATTGTGTACTCTTTGGTGTGCTGAAACATGATCTCAGTGAGTTGAGGAACATTGGCTCTAAGGAAGAACAGTTGCTCCCTGATGATTTTTGAAAGCAATTTGCAATCTTTAGTTTTTGCCAAGACAGCAGGGGTTTGTCTTAAAATTAACTTAGTAGTGACTGGTTTGTTCCCACATGCCCCAGTGGTCGCGCTCCCAGGGACAAGAGATCCTGAAATGCTGTGCAGCTGGCACTGTCAGTCTTGTCACTTCAGCCACCTGGACAGGGGAAGTTGTCCACTCGTGTGGTTTGTTGATACACGAGTGAAACAGCTGTGAAGCAGGACAACTTTTTATTTCTGCAATCCATGAAAAGGGTACTAGCCAGTCTAGTTTGGAAATAGTACTGGTGCTTTCTGTAGGTGAAGTATGATGACCAGGAAGTAATAAAGAAGTCTTGATATCTTGGAATATATTTATGGACTGCCATGGGAGATGGTAGAGACCTGTTTAATGGTTAATAAAAATGTCTGCATTTCTGTTTCCTGCAGAAATTAAACAGCACAACGGCTCCTTCCCCACCTTCCCCATTTGTCCTGTGCCCCTTACAGCTCTCTCACCAAGTAAGAGTGTTTCTTTCAGCAGTCTGGAGTTCATCCTATGGCGAGCCCAGTAGAAATAACACTCAGAATGCAGTGCTGATAGGAACTAATTCTGAGAGAGACGCTCTTTAAGATTTGGTGAGAAAACAGATGTGGGTAGATTGTATTAGGCTTCACCTTGTGCTTAGCAGTATTTGAGAATTTGCACTTAAAAGAAGTAAGCTGTAGTGTCTTAACCTTCAAGCTAGCACTAGTTTAGGAACCCAGACTGGTTCCCCGCGTCCTGAATTTTGGGCTGCTATGGATTTTGTATGTTATGAAAAAGAAGACTTAGCCTCATGGTTCCAGCACTTCTAATGCCTGTGAATCTTCTTCCTACCCTTGAATCACAGTCTCTTAGCCTAGGCTGGACTTGGAATATTTTATTTAATGTGATTTTATGGATTAGCTGTAAGGATGTTCTCATAGTCTCTGTAGATTGCTTTTTGGTAAACTGTGCTAAGACAGCTACCAGTACCCAAGGTCACTTGTGTAAATTTTGATTGTTTCTCTTTCCTCCTTTGTTTTTCATTTTTATATCTATGTTTTCTGGATCAAATTTCTAGTACCATTTTTAAAATACAGTGAAATGGATTAAAGTTACAGGGTTTTTTGTGATCTGCCATATTTCTGAAGGTGAATGATAAATTCATTTTGGTTTCAATCACTTATTATTTTGATACGTGGAAGAGTGGGGTAGAAGTGGTATATTCTGCTGCTTATGGTTTGGGAAATAGCAGACAAACATATATATATCGATTGAGTCCCTAGTTTTTCTCTTTCCTGATGTTGTTTGCTTCTTTTTTTTTTCTCAGAGCTACAATCTTGTTGACCCCCAGTTCAGACTTTCTTCTCTCCCATTGCTTCATCTTATGTAGTAGTTTTTTGCATTAGCAGTGCAAAGAGCTTTATTCCCTGATGGTCTGAATTTGCTGTGCATGGAAGGTGCTGTTCTCCACTTGATGTGATGAGGAACTTGTGCTAGCTCCAGTTGTTTTAAACTGCTACTGTGAGCACTTCCCTGTCCATTCCCTAATGTGTTGGTTTTCCCCCCTTCTGCTACTGCAGTAGTTTGCTTATTGCAGCAGCAGGAAAGTGTCTTTTTGCTGAAGCATTTACTCTGTTCAGTGTGAGTTTTCCAAGGACACCTTTGTCTCTTGGTGTAGCTGGAGAAGCTGATTTTATAGAATGAAAATGTTACTTGAATGTTTTTTCTCTGTGGATCACACTGTTCAGCTGCTATGTTTTCCATGACTATACAAAAGCAGAAAAGATAAAATCTATATATATGTTTTTTTTAGTGCTGATTCCTTCCTCAAGCAGAGCTTGGCAGATTTATTACAGATGAGATGCGGACAAGCAGTGACTTGAAACATGATTGAGACAGCTGGCCTCACTGTAGTCACTCCCATGATTTTAGAGTTGTGCCAGACAAGCCTAGAGACTGGCATGGACATGATTTTGTAGAAATTTAGTAGAATTAATTTTAACTTAGATTGTCTACTCTAGATTTGGAATTGGGATTCCAATTATGAAAGCTTATCTGTGGCAACTTAGAAACTTAAAAAGATTTAGTCATCTACATTTAATTTACTACATGAACTTTGACTTCCATACTAAATAAAGAGATGGTGCTTCAAGATTGTTTTCCTGGCTCATACAACAAGTTCTTTACAAGTAGTGGAGTGCTTGCAGTTTCTTCTCCTCTTTGTGTTTTGCTGTCCACTAAATATACGTTGGTGGAAACTGCTGTCACTAAAAACATCTTACCTATTGCACCCAAAGTATAATGCTTTTTGAGGTTGCTGCTCCCATCAATCTGCTCAGTAAAAGTAGCTCATCTTGGTAAGTTGTTTCGACTTCACCAGGACCTGAAGAAGAGGCAGAAAAACCTGTGAAAACTAAGACTGTTTCTTCCAGTAATGGAGGAGAAAGTTCGAGTCGCAGCGCAGAGAAACGGGCAGCTAATGAAGAAGCTGAAGACTTCACCACAAAGCCTGCTCCTGCCAAAATGTCCAAGTTTGGATTTTCCATAGGCAGTCAGACAACAAAGAAGGCATCTGCAATATCCATCAAACTGGGAGCAAATGTAAGTTTACCGAGGGCTTTAAATTTTAGGGAATCTGAGGGAAAAGGGAAGTACTTTGGGGAAGTACCATGAGGGTAACTTGGGTAAAGTTTAAGCAGACATTGCAGGGCCAGCTAGTCATGCATGTGTAAGTACTTCAAAGTGATTAATAACAGGTCAGTAGTCTCAAGAAGCATAAGACTTGATTGAAATGAACTGTACATCTTTGAACATACAGAATAATTTTGTAATGAGATTTGATAAGTCTGCAATAATTTCCTGAGGGAAATGAGCAGACTTGTTAAGCTATTCAGGAGTGCTGGAAGCTTCATTGCATAGGATGCTTAAAGCTGGAAGAAAGCATCTAGATGGCTTAATAGGTTGTCTTCCACACCAAAGATCTTATTTTAGCATGGGGAATTGCAGCGTATTTCCATGTCTTTGCCTGTTCTTTGCAAGGTCAGTATGATTTACTTGTGTTAAATGCAAGAGATGAGGCTTTGTTACATAGGTTTCTAAGAATTCTGATCTCCTTGATTGTCCAGCACAAGGTATCCTTGTGTTTGTTTAGATGTGAATCTGATGACTCTCTGTACTTGCAGAGTAGTCCTCTGCTGGCTTGGCCAAGGGCAAGCCAGGGGCTGCCTCTCTATTTAACACAGTTTGTTTACATTTCCCACGTATCACTGTGGTGGATACATTATGAATAGCTGCCCGCAGTAACTTCAAACCCTTATAGTGAAAGCCTTGCACCTGCAATGCCAGCATTTTAGAGATCTGCAAAAGATTAAAACGGTACTCTCTTATTTTGAGATGGAAGGGAGATGTGGGCTGGCAGCATTCTAGGCTATAAATGCAGTCAGGTCAGCTCAGACTTTGGAAAAATAGACAAGGCTGCCTTCTCTGAGCTTCTAGCATTCTTCAGTTTCTCATGTCTAAAGTGGCAATAAATTTGCCTCAGGATTTCTGGTTCACTGAATTTAGTGGGTGACTGACAGTGCACCAGATGGGACAGTGCTGAAACTTACCCTCTTTCTTTTCAGTCATTTTTGTTCCCTTAGTACATTACCCATTCCTTGGGCGCAGATGCTTTAAAGATGGTGTTTATATGTTGTACAGTATCGGTGAAGAACAGCTGTAGGCAGTTGCATAAGGGCTCTGCTGCAGTACCAGCTTGTGGGAGTGTGTGTTAAAGAATTGCCAGTAAAGGCAAAATGGGGAAAGCAGTGTATAGGATTGATTTCGTACTATAGTAGCAAACTGTTACTAGTAACTTGTTTTTTCTCAGTGGTGTCGAAGTAACTTTTGGTGGCACTGTTGTATTACATGGAACAGTTGTGAGTTTTACAGGTTCCTACACTTTAAATAGAGGAATAAAAAATTGGAAATAAAAAAATACTCTTGAAAGGAACTTTTTATTAATCAGACTGTGTGATACACACTGGTAGTAGTTTAAAAGCATTGAATTGTTTTAAGCCAGAAAGTTGTCACGTTGTTAAAATAGAAGAAAATAAACATATTTATTTTTTCTGACATTGATGGATAAGAATATCCCAAAAGAATAATGGAAATAGTGACACAGTAAAATTTTGAATACCACAAGTTATTCAGGTTCTGTTATAATTGTTCATGTCATGCACCAGTGGCTGAGTGCCCCTGCAGTGTGCTAGAAAGTTAAGACCTGCATGTGGGGAGCCGTAATATGAGAGGGCTCAGCTTACTGCTCAGAGTGATCACACATAAATGAGCAGTCATTTTCATTTTTGATTAGAGAATCCTTTGTGTGCTTGATTTAGACAAAAACTTTTCCCTCTGCTTGACCATTTCAGTGAAGATGTTTGACTTAATTTTACCAAAATGCTTAAAAAGCCAAAGGTAGTTTTTTTGAGTTAGTAGACTTACTTTACTTGTGCATTTCATCTTTTTCAGAAGCCTAAAGAGCCTGTTCCAACCCTGGCTCCAAAAACCCTTTCTGTAGCAGCAGCTTTCAATGAAGATGAAGATGTGAGTAATAAACCAGTGATCAACACAAAATACCATTGGTGTGGTAGGCAGAGAGTGGGTTATTTATGGTTCTTTACATAACTGTCAGGAATTTTCAACCTAGAAGCATCTCTTGATTCTGATTAAGAATGTACAATTTCATAGCTTTGTGTTGGTTCAAGAAATCATTAAAGTGTTGATAACTTCTCCCTGAAAATAAGATGCACAACATAATTTGAATTAATAGGCTTGATTAGGGGGAGGCAAAGGAAAGTTGTGCTTCTGGTTTGCTAAATATTTGTTACCATTTTACTGCTCCTTTTTACACAGAGGTGAACAAAGGAATTTGTATTTAGTTCTATAACCTTGTAGGACCTCCACTGTGTCCAAAGTCACTTTGCTGTCCTGTAGGGCTGTAGTCTGGCCTTTATCTTGTCAGGCATTTGAAGTGTTCAAAAGCAGGCGCCCAGCCCCGCTCTGACCTCCTTTGTCCCTGCAGAGCGAACCAGAGGAGATGCCCCCAGAAGCAAAGATGCGCATGAAGAACATCGGAAGGTAGGGCAGCTTTGAACTGTGCTTTGGAGAAGGGCAAGCGTGTGAAATACCTCCCCAGCTCAGGGCAGGTCTTGCGGATGGCTTAAGAATACAAGGAGATAGTGATGCCTGGGGTGGCCACCTAAGAACAGAGGCTAGACAAGAATAAGAGAATAAAAGTAGGTATTTATTTGAAGGGCCTTCTAAGGTACACCCTGGACAGGCCAAAGGCTACACCCAAGATGGACCCTGGGTCACGGGTTCTTCACACTTTTATAAGTTTGGTTCATTTGCATATCAGGGTTGATTCTCCAATTATAACTTCAGTTCATGATGTAATTACCCGAAGTTTGCCCCCCCTTTGGAGGCTTTTAGTTTACACATTTTGGGGCCTGGTGTCCTTGAGGTGGAAACCTAGAGATGCTTGTTACGTCTAACCAGCATGAGAGAACAGCAGCTAACAGGCCACAAGAAACTTCAGAGATACTTACTAGGCAGTACAGGACTTGAAAAATACATAAGTTAAAACCTAAGGCATCAATAGAAGAGGTTAAAGAAGCATTTCTCTAGAAACAAGGTTTTCAAATGTTTCATCTACAGGTTAAAAGTAGTACATTTGCATTTGAACTTTGAATCTTACTTGCCTCTTTTTGAGGAAGCAATTGAGTCTGCATTAAACAGAAGCTCATTTTTTTTTCTTGTAAAGGTAATAGGTAGGAATTCCTGCTTGTCTCTACTTTGTATTTTTCTAGTTCTCAATTTTATAAATTGCCTTGAAGTAGGTAGTCTGGTCACGTTTTTAAACTCATGTGCAAGGGGAAGATGAGAATCAACTTTCAGAAAGACAAAGAATTCTTTATTTTATAATAAATTATGTAATTCTTCTGCTTGCCACAGATTTGAGACGGTAGAGGACCAGTCCTAAAATAAGTAGGGACCTTTTCAGAGGAGGCTTCACTTAAATTAGGGATGAATTTTGAGAATTATAATTTAGAAATGTTTATTATGATAGACTGCTTTTAAAATCAGTCACTCTGGAAGTTCTCTAGTTTGGTGGTTTTTCTTTTTTCTCCAGTAGCAAATTTGGATCCTCAGTTTCTTAATCCTTGCAACAAATTCTTTGCAGCTGGTAGCAGTTACTGCCACTGCCACCTCCTCTCCTGCCCCAGCTCTGTTTTGATGTACTGTGGAGAGATCAGGTCTGTGGCCAGCTTACGTTTGCTAATAGTGAGGGCTCCTGATGTAACAGAAGGAAATGTGTGGTAGTTTCTGGGGCAGATTTGGCTTGTAATTGGCATTCTCAGTGTCACAAGGCACAGACTACTGTAGATGAGCTGACTTTCTCAACTGCTCTTGTTTTACTTCTCACAGGGATACACCAACCTCAGCAGGACCAAATTCCTTCAATAAAGGAAAGCATGGATTTTCTGACAACCAGAAGCTATGGGAACGAAATATAAAATCTCATCTTGGAAACGTCCATGACCAAGAAAATAACTAAATGATGTGGATTACAAGTTGGGTGTTTGGGGGGAGGGGAGGGTGTAACATTAAAGGAACAGTTTCCTTTTTTAAGAATGGTATGAGACTATCTTTGGAGCCACTTTTTTAAGATTTTGAGTGGTACACTAATAAATGAGTTTGAAATTAGAGGTAATTTATGTTTTGTATACAGATTTCAAGGCATTTGCTAATTTTGTAGTTCATGTGATTAGTTTCAAAAGGTTACAGATAATAAAGAAATTGGAGTGGTACCTTTTTAAGATAATTTTTTTTTGTCAGTGATTAAATAAGGTGGATGAAAAAGGTTACTGTCTCTTTAATCAGGTCAAAATTGAATGCTCTTGCATTCTCACTTCTGGCTCCCTCTTCATAACAGGAGAAACAGTTGACTCCTAGGAATTCTGCTAAAGAGAGTGAGCATTGTCTTGTGCTAGAGGTGTTACTGGACTATTAATTTGAGTATAATCTTACACAGGAAAAAGTAAGAACCTGGATTTTTTTCTCCCTGCAGTCACCTTTTGTTAAGTCTCTGCAAACTAGGAATTACGTTGCTCTGAGTGGCTCTGGTAACTTAGCTCTGATTTTGTTTAAAACTTCATGTAGGATGTGTAACCTTCAGTGGCCTGTTCTGTCCTAAGGAAATGGGCCTTGTCTGTATATTAGATACAGTCTGTAAAGAATATTCACTACAAAGGTAAATCAGTATTTTCAGTGTGCTCCTTTTAAATCATTATCCTTGAGTAGTGCTTGTTAGCATTTCCTAGTGGTACACAAAAGCCACCACCAAAAATACAAGCTAATGTACATTAAGTTTCACCTTTGGTTGAATATTTTTCTTTACTATGCCTAGAAGGAATAAAAGCCACACCAAAAATCGGTAACTCACTGCTTAAGTATGAAAAATCTAAGATGCACTTTCCCTGTCTTGCCATTTAAGACAAAATGCCTTGATGCCTGTGACCTCAGTGGACACTATCAGGTCAAAGAATGCTGTATGTGCAGTTCTGATGTTTATAACAAGTGTCAACTTCAGAAATAAAACTTGACCTTTTCCTGCCTGTCTTCCTTTTGCAGTGATTTTCAGCAGTGACATGAATCTGGTCAGTTTATTTCTTAGCTTTCATATTGCAGAACAGTGCTGTAGGATTTCAGTGCTAGTAGTGACTGTCTAAATTTCACTCTAATTTAGATTGCATATTTGTAAAACATTTTACTAATGGAACAGGTTAAATAGAACATTATCAACAGCAACACCACCACCTGTCCCAACAGCAACACCTCCCCTACCCCAAACAAACATAAGGTTCTTTTTAAACTCAAATACCTGATAGTGTCAACCACTAAATTAATTTCTGGGAACTGGTTGTAGAATTTAATACATTAATTGCTTTCATCCTGCCTCTAAAACCGTCTTCTTGCTAAAGTTGAACTTGCAAGTACAGAAAGGAAAGTGCATCTTGAAATGTATTTTTTTATTATTATTGTTATTATTATTATTTTAGGAAAGCTCTGACCACTTAGACTTTTGAGTTTGTAAGTTCTAAAAATATTTTTTTTGTATTTTTGTATTGTATGTGTAATCTTTTTTCTTTGAAGTCTGATGCAGTTGAATACCTGTAACTGTTTTCTTTTAAAAGCCTTGTTATAAACTTAACATAAAAATGTATACATTATTTTTTTCCATAGCAGAAATATTTGGTTTATTTAAAACAAAACACACTTTCAAAACTGACTTTCAGGACTTCCAAAAGCAATTTGGGCATTACTGGAACTAGGCAAGACAAACTTTTCACTTATTTTCATCACATGTGGTTATGTTTGTCTGAATAAATCCCTTTAAGATAGTGGTAATTCATAGTGAATAGCTATTTTCTCGTGCTCCTCAGTAGGTGGTTCATACTATATTAATCACTTGTATAGGAACAAAGAAAAACAGAACTTCAAATAAGAGAATGACTTGGAAATCTATTTGTTGTTTCAGTTAACCTACCACCACTGTCTTCCACATCTTTGGCTCAAGTAGCTATTCATACCCAGAATTTCCTTGTACTTCAGAATTATTTAGGAAATTGCTAGGCAGAGGAGCAGACATGCTATGAAATCCTTTCCATGCAACTGAGAGAGCAAAAGTTATATTTATCTTCCTTCCATGGTCAATAAATAGTCCTAGACCTTGTGAGAGACTGCAGAAACTTCTGAATCTCATCTGAAGGTGAGCAGTGATCCTGCCTCACCCAATGCAAGTGTTCTCTTCCTTCTTCATGGAAGCAAATCCATCAGGATGGCCTCAGGACTGAGTGCCAAACAAGCTGGATTTTGTTGCTCCAAGGTGTCTCCTGGTGTTTAATGTCTGACGCTTGCAGGAACAAACTGACTGACCTGAACAATATCATCAAGGCAAAGGTTAGCTGGGACTAACTTGAACCTGTAGGCTCTGGTTAGAATGGTTAGAATAGTCATGGTTTTTGCATGCAGAGAGCCTTTTTTTGTTGTTGTTGTTGTTCTTGGTGTGATTTTTTTTTTGTTGGTTGTTTTGGGTTTTTTTTCTAAAGATTTTGAAGAATCCTGAAACTCACGATAAACAATGTGAAGGTATGTTGAAGTGCTTCCAGGAGGTATGCTGAGACCTTGAACTGCTTAGTACAGCAAGGTGTGTGTGCCTGTCAGTGGTTTAAATGCCAGCTTCTGTAGTTTTATCCCAGGGAGCTCATGCTTGCTTAGCAGGAATTGGCACCTGAGCAGCCTGCAGAACACTGATGAGATAAGGTGAGGATGTGAGTAGTTACCCAGTAACCTTTGCTGTGCTACCCTGCAGCTGGGCTGTTCTGAGCCTGCTGCCTTGTAAATGGATCCAAACTCATCTAACTATATTAAAATACTAAAAAAGCCCAACAACCCTGAAAAAAATAAAGGAAACAAAAGGCAAGAACCCCCCCCCCAAAAAAGCCCGAAACAAAACAGTCCCACCAAACAGTGTGGTGAACTACTGGTGGCAGTGTTTCAGGCAGTGCTGGGTGTAGCCCCTACCTAATTTCATTCCTTTAGAGCGTGGGAGGTGCATCGTCCAGATTCTCAGAATGAAGGTTTTTCTCAGCAGGAAGGAGCCCCCAGCCTGTGTCTAAGGTAACTGAGGGATGCCATTTCACAGCTTGTGCCATATCAGACATGACCCAATCACGGTACTCATTGAACTTTGGCAAAACCGACTGTGGTCCTGCTGGCAGCACCACGGCAGCAGCCACAGCTGCCGTCAGGCCTGGTGAGCTTCATCTCCACGGCTGCGGGTTTGTAGAGCAGCCCTTTGTCAGAACTCACAGGGCTGTGCTGAGTTCCTTGTGCTGGCAGTGGCTTTACCAAAGCTGGCTTTCCAAAGAGACTTGGGAGGAAAAGTCAGCTTTTGAGAAAATGGTGACTTCTGTTTCCTGAAGGTGCAAAGGGGTTTTAAGCTATTGGAATTCACTGGTGGCACTAGAACTCTTTCTAGGCTGCTGTAAGATAAAAAAAATCTGTTTGGAGAAGCAACAGAGTTTCAAGAAGGCTTATTGTCTGAGTAGTTGGTAGCCTTAAAGGGTGTGCTGCAAAGAGGTTGGGTTTTTTTGAATTCCTTATAAAACTACAAGTTGAGGAATGCTGAGTAGTTCTGCCCTTAAGCTACAAAAGGGAAGGTGATGTTCTAAACTCACCAGAATTTGTTGTCTAGTGTCTCTGGCATGAGACACTAGAACACCATAAATATTGGACAATTAACAAGTTGGTTTTTTACTTTATCCTGTTAACACATCCCTTATTTCTTCTGGTTTCATTAGTGAAAAGATCTCCTACTGTTGTCTTATTTTGAAATATTGGCATCTTATATAGTGCTTAGGAAAGCCGTTCATGTCTAATAATGTGGAGCCGTTGCCTGGGGGTAGGTGCGTAGTTATCCATGGAATTAAAAGCACAGAACATCAACTGTTATACTTGAACTCTGGACACAGCATGTTCAATTCATGTTTGCCAACTCACATTTAGTAGAGGAGCCCAAGATTTACTGCCCAAACCTTTGAACTCTGCAGCTTTTTGAGGTCTGGACACTCCAATGCCAGCTGCCCCTCAGGCTGAAGTAAGGAGGAGGGAGGAGCGGCAGTGATGTCATGGCTGGTAATCGGAGCATAAACTTCCTGATGCAGTGCCATGGAGCGAGGTCTGGAAAACCTCTGCTTGGCGTGTGGCTCAGTTCTTCAATTTGTTTCTTGGGACTGGATTTCCTGATGAGATGGATACACAAAAAGTGTTTATGGTTCTGTAGCAAGAGCTCCACTGAAATGTGAAGTTACGAGCCCATATTGATGTTTTCCTGGCAGTACAAGCTAATAATCTAAAGGTAATGCAAGTTATAATAAAAATGTAGTTATCTTTCCTTTTCTCCCCCAGCTTCCCCTAATCTGTACACATGGTAGTTGCATATAAGGCGTTGGCTGATGCTCAGCAGCTCGTTACAGAACCACAGCAGTGCCGTGGTGACAGAAGTGTAGCTGTGGGAGCCGCGCCCACTCACACCAGCTGCCATCTCTACAGCTGCAGGCACTGAACAGGTAACGGTGAAACGAGGGCCTAAGGGGGTGCTTTAGTTTTGTTACTCAGGTGCTTGTGTAACAATCCTGTTCACATGTGAAATTTAAAGCCAGGACAAGAGCTTGCCCTACTCCACATCTAAAAGCACCACTTAACTCAGCAAAGCTGTAAGGCAGGGCATGTGATCCCTGAGGAGAGACAAAGCCTGCAGGACAAAATTTTTCCTAGGGGAACAGGAAAAATCTACTTTCTACAAAGTCTTTTAAAGGTCACACGAGACTTGTAAGGATGCTCCCCAACAGTTCTGCACTTGAGGGTGACAACAGAGTGACCAGGGCCTCTCCTGCAGCAACTGGAAGTTTCTGCACAAGAATAAGCCTCAGTTAAGAGCTGCTTGAGAGATGCTGGGGGGTTCCACCACGCTGTCAGCAGCAGCTGTAGACTGGCTCCTGAATGTTATCATTATACACTGGTGCTGTAGAAATTCGTGGTGCTTCTTTTAACATGACATGGTTGTAGCTCCAGTAGAAACAAAGTGGGGCAAAAATTATCCACACAGCACTTGGCTGTTGTGCATCTATAGTTGAACCCCTGTGGAGCAGTAGTTGTTCAACAGAATCCTTCCTTACTACTTCAGCAATCAGCCTTTTGAAACGCCCATTTTTCTTTATGTATAGACTTAGCTTGGTTACTTACAGGGGCTCACAGAGGAGTTAATGTTAACGCTAATGTTAATGCTAAAAAGCTCCTAGCATTCCCTTGGGATGAACCACAGAAGATAATCAGGCTTTCTGCAACATTGGTGCTGCCTTGAAGCTCCTGTAACAGCAAAGGGAAAGGCACAAGACACTGTTCCCAGACCTGGAGGCAGCTGTACAGCTCATCCTTCAGCCAGGAGAGTGACACTGCAGGACAACTTCCACACCACAACCCCTGCTCAAATATCCATCCCAGGGCAGAGGCCAAGATGGAAGTGCTGGCTGGTGCTTGCTTTGGAGTGCAGTGTTGTGGACACCCAAGTCAAGAGAAATAACATCTGAAACAAACCAAAATGGTTACAGCTGGGTACCAGGGGGCTGAACAGATGCCTCACCCACCCCGAGGACTTGCAGCCAAAGCAATTTCAGTATCAGTACACATGGTGTTTCATTAGCACTGTGCTCTTGTACAGCCATGTTATGACACAATTCAGAAGGGCAGTGTGTTTCCTTTCCTCATACAACATAATTCTCTGAGCCTTAAGCAAAAATTAAAAAGCAGGGGTTACTGGAACTATTCAGGCCATAATCTGTCTGTATATGGAATGTGAAATACTGAAGAGGAATAAATAATTCGGCAACACCTTCTTTCCCCAGAAAAAAAAAAGATTTTTCTTAAAAGAGCAATTCATGGCAGAGCTCAGTTTATTTGATGACAGGAATAACCATAACTTTATACATCTAACACTAAATAAAAACAGCAGAATGTACAAATCAAATTCATTATGTACAGGAATTCACTAGGAATACTTAATGAACTTCCCATGAACTTTATTTTTAAAAAATCAGATACCAACTGCGTATTTGCAGCCTGACTTTTGCAGAAGGGTAGTGAATGTCTTAAGTGCTGAAGTCCAAAGAAAAACATAAGGCAACTCCACACATATGGAAACAGCAAAGCCAAGAGTGACACTCCCTACCTACCTCACGCTGTTCGGGAAAGGTAAGGCACAGCATGTTAGGAAAGGGGAGCCACAACATTCAGCTTTGACATTCCTGGCTGCATCTTGTTTAGAAAACAACCTTTTGTGATTAGTTTGGTTGGTGGTTGATTTTAAACAGCAGATCATTGAGTCAGTAAAAGCATTCTGACAGTGGATAGGAAGGCTCTGAAGTTCAGATTTACTTTTTCCATAGGCTGGGCAAATAAATAAGTGCACCAAAGATTAAACTATGGTGCTGGTAATATTCTTTTTTGTAAGGTAACACACTAAATATACAAATAATGTTCTAGCACTATTTACAGCTATTCTTCCTCGAACACTTCTTTACTTTAGTAATACATAATTATTTTTAGGATACAAACATTGAAGTAAATTTTCAAGTTTACCTAGTGCTCTTTTAAATCTTTTTCCATCATAATGGCAGTATTTTAATTTTAAGCAGGATGGCTATCTCCAGATTCTTTACCATACAAAAATTCAAGTTACAGCTAGCAGGTTTTTTTTTTTAATATTCATTTTAGTTTTACTCCATTTGGTAATTAGAAAATAATACAATTGTAAAGGGCTGCAGGATATATAAATAACTACATTATTTCTCTGAAATAAGACCCTGACTTTTGAAATAGGCATCTACAAATTAATTTGGATCCAAGACAAGAACTCAAACAAAAAAATTTCAACAACTGCTTATCTACAGAATTGCAAAGTATAAAAAGAACAGTCCATTCTGTAGCTCAGTAGACAGATATCCACATAGTTAAGTAAGATGAAAAGTAGAAATACTAATTGAAATGAGGTGGTTACTTTGCCACAGGGTTTGCTTAAATTTGCTCAGTGGATCTGTTTCACAGGTAGCAGAGTTCTATGCATGTCACTTTATTTATGAAGTTTACCCTGCAATATTACAGGTTTCTGGCTGCTCAGGTATCTTGCTGCTGTCCAAGTTAGGAAATATGTGATACCACTATAGACTGAGAAGAATGTAAAGACTACAGCTCTGATTGTTCACATGCAAAGCACTTTCGGTCTCCTTGACAGACATGCTGCTTGCTTAAAAAAACCACGCAGCAACAAAGGAACCCACACCTTGTACAGATTAATATGTGCCCTGTTCGTGGTGTTAAGCCAGGGACATGGAAACCTGGCCCAAGCACAGCTGTCATTCACACTTACTTGCAGAAACACCCAGTAAGGATTTGTCCAACTACGTGGTGCAACACCAGGTATCAACTGGCCCCAGAAGTACTTTTCTTAAAGCAGCAGTAATAAGGTCTTCTAGAGATTCTGGTAATTTTGAGACAAATCTCATTTTTACTCCATACAAAGATTTTCATATCTCTCTACCCTGATACTGTCACGTGTCCCGCTTGGGAATTAGCAGGGCTCCTCCTTCCAATACAAGACAAGACAAGATCAGTCCATAACTAGCTGGACTTCCTCAGTTCCCAAAGAAGTGTGCCATTAATTCCTTTGACAGTTTCTACATCAAATGTAAAGCAAAATTAGAAGCATCCATCATCAGGCTGCCTGCTTTGGGTACATACATCAGTGCTGGCAATAGCTTCCAAACAAACATCATTGAGCTAAACGTGACTGTGCGCAGAGGCTGCAGTGTAACCTACTCCCTTCACAAATGAAAAGGAGTTTACTCCTCTAAGCAGTCTCCCTATGGTGGGCTGTCCTCTGGTCAACTTAAATCCACAACCATCTTGGAGAACCACTTCCTCAGACTTCAGCAGATCCCTGCCCATTATCTATAAAACATTTTACAGTGTTTTGCTGAACCTTGGACCAGCCACCCACACACCTGGAATTTAAATAAATTCTTCAGAACCGGGATTCACCAAATGCCAATGGTGCATTTGCCCAGAGAAAAAAGCTTCAGTTTTTCTGTATGTCACATTAAGCACACGCTACACAAAGCATTCTACCACATCCCTTGTCTTGGGAGTAAACAGACAGAATCCAATACAGGTAATTTGCTCACAACCTTGATGAAATGCACATTAAAACAAACAAAAAAGCTACCAATAGCTGTGCATTTCTAGTTTTTAGTGCAGCCTTTTTATATGGTTTTTTCTTTTTAATTTTTCAAAGTTGCAGTATGATACTCACTCCATGACACAAAAACATTATTTTACCTTTTTTTTTTTTTTTAAGTTATAGCCAGTATAGAAGTTTTAGCTTTCAAAGCCTTGGCCCACATTGGAGTATTGGAACTTTTTCCCTCTAACGCGTGGTGCAGTATTCTGTCATCACAACATTCAGTACTGAGGATTAACCATTTGAAAACAGGCATCACTGAAAGCCTCAGATGATCCATTAAATATTCGGCTCTCACAGATTATAGAACCTTACACTTCTTGCTCTCTCATATACTAAATTGGCTCTGTCTTTGTTACATGGGCCACTTCTACTTCTACAGTTTCAATGGCCTGTGACACTTCAGCCATTTTCTGTCCTTGCTGTTGTGCCAGTACGTAATTTACCACCTGCATGATGCTTTGGTCAGAAAGGGTAGAGACTGATGTACATTCCTCAGTAGCTGCAACTGCTTCGATGGCTTCGAGCGTCTCTCCTGTCACTACCACAGTCTCGCCCTCACCAGCACCGAAGCTGATCTCGGTTTCTTGCTCCTGCATGTCTGACGCTAGAATGCTGATGGCGTGTTCCACCTGCGTCCCCTGGTTGTGAAACTGAAGAGTATCTTTCTCCAGCATGATTTTGCAGGGTATGTAGTCCCTGTGGAACTTGGTCATGTGCTTGCGCAGGGTGCGCGCGTCGATGTAGGCCTCGTTGCACACGGGGCACACGTAGGGCCGCTCCCCGGTGTGCGTCCGCACGTGGCGCTTCAGGGAGCGCGCGTCCGCCCAGGCCACGCCGCACGTCAGGCACTCGAACGGCTTCACACCTGCACGGGGCAAAGCAGGGAAAGGTGACCCAGAGCTCATGCAGAGCCAGGAGCCAGGATCAGCACAGACAGGGACAACAGCAGTGTGGGAGAACAGAGCAATACTGTGACTTCTGCCATGTAAGAAAGAGATCCTGTTCACCATTTCTGTGTAACAATATAATGCAAGCATCACGCATTCAGTGGTGAGATTTTCCACAAGTGCCCAGCCCAAGCCACCACCTTACTTTTAAAAACTTTTCAAGATTCCTTTTAATGCAGTTTCTTCCTTAAGTGCACAATGCTTAATGGAATTCTGATCTTTTTTTTTGCTGTCGATGCCTTTCTGAAGCCATGTTTTACGTCACAGAATTTGTCACTTACATTTCTAGACACCCTTTGCTTCTGTAAATCCTCCTGTACACCTACAGCTTTACCCTTTCTCTTCCACACTGCATATGTTCAAATACAGCACCTGATGTTTGTATAATCTTATTTTCCCTCATAACATCTGAGTTCTGTGGTCTGCAATATCTAATGAGGCATGTGGGTGGTGACAAACACCATCTCACTACTGGCTTTTCCTCTGTGACAGTCACTGTAGATTTAGTCTGAGTACCTACTACAGGACACTTTCACTGTTCAGAAACAAACACGAAATCTCTATTTCAATAGTTAGACAGCTGTCAGATTTACTCATAAGAGCTCTTTAAAAGGAGACATGCTTAAAAAAAAAATGGGTCTTGCTCCAAGACAGAATATATAGACTCCCAAAACAGCTGGAAGAACCAAGTACTCAAAAATCAAATTCATACTTCATCTAAAGCAAAAATGCATGTACTTTTTAAAAAAAAATATGTAAAATGTTTTCATATTTTCCCTAAACATCATACAGTTTACCACTTGTTATAAATCAAGAAGTTGATCAATTTCCAATATTGGTCCTCTTTTTTTTAAATTTAGGCCAATCACTCTCCTATCTGAAGAGTACTTTGTTAACTGTGTGCACCTTTGAAAATGGAGACTGTTTTACCCATCTGAATCACTTGTAAAAAAGTTCCTCTTCTGTTCAGGCTCTGAGGACAAATTGGCACAGTCCCTGTGCATGACTGGAGTTTTAGAAGGAGCCCAGCAGCAACTTCTGGTAATCACTGGTAGCAAGGTACCAAACCGGGATTCGCATAAAACTAACTGGAGAATCTGTAAAAACTCCTCCATGTCTTGCCAGACAGGACACATGCAGACTCAAAGAAACAATTACCCCTTTTTCCATTGTGTTTTTAGGGCCTGAGGGATGCCATGACTAGTTGTGTTCTATGTACCTTCATGATTGTTCATGTGTCTCCTATATTCCCGGAGCTGTGTAAATTTTCTTCCGCAGTGCTCACAAACTCGTTCCAGATTTTGTTTTGCTCTTCCTTTTTTACCATGTGTGGCTTTCTTTACATGTCTTCTGTACAAAGCTTTCTCATAAAATTCTTTCCCACATACATTACACCTAAAATGTGTTAAGTGAGAAATCTATTAAACCCATTATTGTACACTTATGTCTTTTAAACCAAAATGCACTTTTAATTATGGTAGGCAAAGTTTAATGAGAATACTGTCTTATATGGCAAGTAGTTCCATAATTAGAATTATTGTTGGACTGAACTACAGATTCTCTTGTCCACAGCCACAAAGCTTCCACTTACCCTTCTAGAGAAGTGAGATCACATACGTTTCTAACTTCATTGATTGTATTTATCCTCTTATGACTTCACATGTCTTAGTTCCAGGACTGTGTCCCAGGTCAGCAGCTAATCCACACCATTTAAAGTCACCCACCCATTCTCAAGTACTCAAGACCCCAGTCACCATCAATCCATTGTTACTTTAAAAGTGGACTAGGCAGTGCCTTGTTGACTGGCTGTGGATCTGTATAACCTCACTTTGATTAGTACATTTAGTTGTTAAATTAATTTCCTCTTACCTATAAGGGTCCGTGACAGAATGAGACTTTACATGAGAATACCAGTCTTTCTTCCAGCTGTAACATTTTCCACAGAACTGACACTGAAATGGCTTCACACCTAAATGTTTATTCATATGCTGCCGAAGATCCCGAGCTTCGTAGAAACTCTTGTCACACCTGTAACAGTGAATGTTTTAACATCCCATACAAGAAAGGCACTGATTTGAAAGGCACTGGGACCCTCTTCTTTAATGGCAACTGTTTGAGAACACCTACTGCATCATCAGTATTTATTTAAAGCACAATCCCATTCTAAACTAGGAAAAGTTAAAAAGAACAGCAGCTTATTGGAAAGCCTGGAATAAAACTTGAGGACCTCTGAAACACTTTTGTCTGTTATGAGTAACTATATTCTTTCTGCTATTTTAATGGAGAGTGATCAAAGGCAAACCAACTGGGAGACATCAGAAATTTATATGATACCATATGAACATATGAGGACAGTAACAGCTGCTTCTTCCCTTAACCAAAGAGGGCTGACACAAAGATAACTGGAATTTGTTGTTTTTAATGCTCAAATGTAGGGTTTTTTTAGAAATTTAAGAAACCAAATTCATAATCCTGCAAGAAAGCATCTGAAAGTAGTGATACTCATTCTTTAGCTTGCTGCTTGTACACATCTTAACCCAGGGAAACGCATGGTTTTCCTTCATTTATACTCTGCCATAGTATGACTATACAGCTCCTCTTGGTCTGAAAACGACAGAGTTTGGTTTAATCAAAAACATGGTTTCTCCCTTTGAAAGAAATTCTGCTGCTCATCTCTCTCTCTTCCTCATGTAACAACACACAGCTGTATGACTCAAGAAAGGACAGAGGCAGAGCAATGCCAGCAAGCAAAGGTGGAGGATTCAATTTCGGTAGTATCAACCACTGGTAGGAGGGAATCTCAGAATTCACAACATCCAGTGGAATCTGAAAATGAAAAAAGCTTCCATACAGGAACAAAACCTTTAATATTACATTGCCTGAACAATGGGCATTCTGGAGAGGAAAAAGTCTTCTTTGCTTTTGAGGGAGAAAAGAAAAAAAAAAAAATTAACAGTCCTTGAGCCACTCAAACAACCTTCTCTTCCTAGGCTGGAAAACCTGACCGCTCCAGTTCAAATGGGGCTCTCAGGGATCCTCAGTTTGCACATCCACATCAAAAAATATCACAAAGATCCCTCAGGGGCTTGAATGGGGTTGGCACTTGGTGCTCTCTCCTCAAGGATTGAGTATTTGGAAAAGTCATTAGAGAAGTAAAAAACTCAAGCAACCACCGCCCTCTAACATTGTCATGCATTACTGCAACTTAATCAAACACATACTTGACTGCAAAACTTGCATGAATATTTTAGAAAAGTAACTCAGTCAGCTTTGCTCAACTGGGCTGGAAGTTCAGACTGAAGCCTGACAGAGAGCTTTCCATTCCAAGCCACCAAACTAAAAAACTAAAGTCTGGTTACTGCTTAGTGAAGCTCTCTAAACCACTTGTGACAATATGAATCACATCCTTAGTAAAGACCTTCGCTGTAGAAGCAGCAAGGACTGTGTCTATTTTGAAGAAGCTCCAGAGTCAAAGTATCTTCTCTGTCAAGGTGATCTCTTGCATCCACGGCTCTACTGCCTTGAGTAAAAAATTTTTGTTTTATAAATATATTTCACCTTCAAAACTAAAATTCCCTCGTATTGACTTCCCTAGTACGTTTCATGAAACAGTGTCTGTGCACCCTATTAGCTCTGTTCTTTGCATTTTTAGAATTAATACTTTTAGCATTAAAAATCACTACATAAAACCGATGCTGACAGAACTGAAGTAAGTTTTTGTAATTTAGAAAATAGTATTTCTGGTAGCATGCAGCAGCACTGAGATATTTTAAAGAATTCTTTAGATTATTACTTCCTCTAAAACCTTGAGTTGCTACAGGCAATCATATAAATTGTACCACTCCTCTTAATATCTGACAGAGCTTCCCAGGGACCTCATTGTGACTTCCAAAATTAAGCATTATTTGTCCTTCTGCAGGGCACTTGAAAGGTTCCCTATAGTCCTCTTGGTCATGGAAAAAGTATCCATGTTTTGCTAGTGCACTAACAACACATTTTCCAGTTACAGTTTCTGCTTAACTGAAGTCCACAATGCTATTATTTAAATAATAATAAATGCCATTAACAATAAAAACAAATGCTATTTATTGCAATATTTAAGTGGTCATATATGTTTTATAATCAAGAGAACTGCAACAGTCAGTGAGTCTCAGTCTGTGATGCTCCTGCCCAGCTCTTTGCTAAACACAGCACGTACTGCACACAAGTGCAGGACATTGCAGACCCTAAAGGACATCTTCAAACCAAACTGAAATCAGCTGTCACACTAAAAGAGGGAAAAACCAGGCTGAAGGCCCTTGCCCTCTGACAACCTTACACTCTTTTATCTGTCCTACAAAAAAGCTGTAAACCCGCACAGCTACTGATAACAGCACCAATAACAGTGCAAACAGTCATTAGAGAACAGCTGCATGAAACTAGGGCTAGGTAACAGTTTAAAACGAAGCTTTTGCTCTCCAGGACATGTATTTACAAAAATGCATTTTTTATTCTCATGCTTTACAAGTCTTATCCCAGGCCAGTGGAACAGTTTTACGCTACAACAAGGAGCTGCTTTTAATCTTGAAAATTACTAGGATCATTAATGCTAAGAAAAAAAGCCCACCCAAACCACCCATCACCTGACTTACTGAGTACACTGATATCCACGAACTTCAGGCTTTGGCTGATGTTTCTTTATGTGTTTACTGAGTCCTGATGCCCTGTGGAAAGATTTTCCACAGATGGAGCAAAGGTATTTGGATTCTCCTGGCAAAAACAAAACAAAATACGTTACCAAGCCAGGCCTCCATTTCTCTGCAGTGCTTTGTGAGTCAGGTTTTTAATTAATATATAATTTATTTCAAGTAATCAGAGCAGTACTACAAAGAGAAGTTGGTTTAATTACATACATGGAATTTCAAGGTGTATTTTGTATGTGCTAATGCAATAACATACAAAGGGGGGAGTAGGAACTCTAAATTACTTCATTTCATGTTTTTACACATAGGTACATCACTACAACTATGATTTAGCCAGGAAAAGTGAGCAGCCTAAAAAACTGCCCTCTTGTGTGATAAAAGCCCATGTTTATGTATTATGCAACTTTTTCAGCAACACAGCATTGCTTATGGATTATTGCTTGTATCTTGCATTTGTGGAAAAACACCTTAAAATAAAAGTTTCTGCTCCATTCCACCAACGTAGGAGTGATGACTACTAATATAAATTCCTTAATTCCAGGAACAAATTGTCCTAACTGAATATCTCTGTTGATTCTGCCCAGTCCAGAAAACCAGAAACACAGACAACCTTTACACATTACAATTTTAAAACTCTGCTTGTATTAAATTATTATATTGTCATCTTTCACATGCTAAGATCTTTCAAGACACCAGGCTTTATAAAATGTCAGTATTAGTACAGGAAATCTTATAAAATGTATATGGAGATTCTGAGAGATTTAACTTAGCATGTTTTCCTCTAAAAGGACACGCTGGAAGATTAAATGCTCTGGAATATCTCAGCCTGTTGCCTATGTTTTGTTGAATTGACATGATACAAGCATTAAACACGTACATAAAACCACAGGAACAGACCAACCACAATTCCCCGCTGTCGTATAGAACATTTGCATAATAACAGTGAACTCTGGTAAAAAGCCCCAGAAAATGACTACTTACCTTTATCTCAGCTGCCTGACCAGAACAAGAACAAACTACCACTTATTTTTTTAAACAGTTCCTTCGACACTGAAGAACAATGTTAAAGTTCAGCAGCATACAATAGCCAAGCAAAGGAGAAGGATTCCCTTTCTCATCACTTACCTGTATGAATGCTCATGTGTTCCTGAAGACTTCTTTTTGTGACAAAAGACTTTTCACACAAGTCACACTTGAACTGTTTCTGTACTTCATGGAGAGCTAAGTGCATTTTTAATCCATGCTTATACGTAAAGGTCTTTCCACAAACCTAAAAATATACAGATGGGGTGGAATAGGACAAATAAAACTAATTATGTAACAGGTGTGACACTTCAAACAGAACAAAACCTCCTGTATTTCTTGGGAACTAGGATGGCCAAGCCTGTGATTTTGCACCAGTGATACAACTGGTCTGTTAAAAAAAAGAACAATTGAAGGAAGACATTCTTCTAGACACAAGAATATGAACTTGCACAACCCAAATTCATTCTAGTTTTCTCGCTCTTGGACTGCAAGCAATTTCATCATGAATGCTGCAGTAGTTTTCCCTATTGTGAAGTGACCAAGATTAACATAAACTTTAGTGCAGAGTATCAATACCAAAATATTGGTAGTAGAGAACATTACTGATCTGATTAGAGAGCGAAAGGACTTTACCTTGCATGCATGGGGTTTGACACCTGTATGTTTAAGCATATGTATTCTGAGAGAGTAGAGCTTAGGCAGAGTTCTCCCACATATGTCGCACACGAACTCCCGCTTGGTTCTCCCTTTCACGGAGGACGCGCCTGTCCCCTCGGCGCCAGGAGCTGCAGCGGTGGCTTCCGTCTTCCGCGTGTGCCGCACCAGATGGGCGCGCAGGGAGGCACCGTATTGGAATTCTTTCTTACACAACTGGGACAGAAAATAGTACACCTTTACTTTGCACGTAACACTCAGAATTATTTAAAAAAACAAGAAAGTGCTCAACTGTTTTAAGTACAGTAATATGATTAGTTAAATCTATAACCTGACTCCAATAGCCATTTTGTCTCAGGTTAATGAATAGTTGTAAACTTTTATTTTATGGCTACTGACAGAACCACTGATCACTTCCTAATGAGATGAACTTCCACTCTAATCTAAATATAAATTTACTGGTAGGGTTAAAAGCAAATCACTGTCTTGAGCAGCAAGTCACACACCACTGTCAGGCCAAGTGGCTGCACCCCATTCTACCTCACTCCATCCAGATCAAGGCTGCATCCAACTCTGAAATCCATAAGGAAAATAAATGTATGTACAAAAAAAGGCAAGGAAAAATAATTACTAATATCACTACTGAACTAATTTTCATGAAGAGGAAGGTTTACACACAAAAAAAACCCCGCAACCCCTCAACTTACTGGGCATTTATATTCTTTAGATCTTTCATGTTTCAGCGTGTGCATTATAAGTGCATAGCGCCGCTGGAATACCATTCCACACTCAGTGCATTTGTGCTGAGCTTCCACTTCGTTATTTTCCGTGGTCTCTCTTTTGGGCTGTTTCATTTTTTTCCCTCTTTGTACCAGCTTCATGGCAACCTAAGTTGGAAAAACAGAACCTTTGAATGAATTTTACTGCACTGTACTTCATACCCTGTCTGAAAGTTTGTATTAAGTATTGTGTTACTGTAATACCTCTTAATTTTGCTCAGCTGACTTAGTTGCTAGGAAGTTACCTCATTTCAGTTCACTACAAAACAGATCTCAGGGTGAGCAAAGAACCATAAACTTATTACAATGATGGTCCCACAGTGACTTACCAATTCAGGGACAATGAACTCTTCAGCTCTGAGTAACTGCCTACGTGACAGCTAAGGGATAGCTACAGAAGAAGCACAGAGTACTGCCAGTCATGATTTCTATCAAGTTAAGAGCATTCCAGCTTTTCTAGAGACTTTTTATCTAGAAATAAGGCACTAGTGGGTTTTTGTCAGGTGTATTAGCGTGCTACCTGGAGCTGATAATCTCATCTTCCTTTATAGAAACTTGCTGCCAAATTCTTTAAAAGCCAAATTGTAAGTGATCACATTGAAATGTCCTGTATTCTGTGTCCCCTTTGGGTTTCACAGAAGAAGGCAAGGGAAGGAAGTACAAGCATCCCCATTTCTTCATCCTGTTCTCCCAACAAGTGAGGTACCTAGCAGTTTTTGAAAACATGCCAGCCCTTCTATGCCTCTGAAAACGAAACTGAAACTCAACACAGAGAAAACTTTTTAATGTATTTTTTTTAAAAATTTTCCTGTTGCTCTGAAAACTTATGCAAACTTGGCTAAATTGTGAAACCACAAAAATAATTTTCTTCAGTATATGATTAGTAAGAGCTAGGAAAATAATTAATTCCTACAAAGCACACCTCATCCCCAGTATCTCCATGCCAGGTGCAAGTACTGTAATTTAAATCAGCAGCATTTTTCCTGCAATCTCTTTCCTGTTACTCTCCCAGCATCAAAACTGGAAACTCAGGAGAGCATCTCCTTCCTGAAGCTTATGACATGCCATGGCATATGGGAAAGTTGAGGGATGCATGAGACAAAACACTAAAAGCTACAAACAAGTTAGGAAAGCAGAAACCTATTCCTGAGTCCAACCCCAAGCAATCATCTAAACCAATTCCTTTTTTCCATAGGTCTGTGGACCTCATCTGTCAAGGAGCTGGATTTAAAAACTGCAAAATAAATTAACAGGAACTATTCCCAAACGTAAATATTCTCCCTTCCAAAACAGAACAAAACCCTGGCACTCTCCAACCGGCATAAATAGGTTGCTCAAGTATTTTGATTGGGCTAATTTTAACGTCTGGTCTTTAAGCTGTCCATCTGGAAAAAGACACTAATGCTACAGTTTCTATCAATGAGGGTGTTGTAACGATAAATTATTCCCCTGTGTGTGGGACTGGTGGCTCTAGTATGCAAAACTTCCAGGACTCCTCTGGAAATTAACAGTTCTTCACAAGACTTCGCCAACATGCAGTGAAGTGCACTCTGTCACAAACTGAATGCATGAATGCCCCGTGAGATGAATGTCAACTATCCATAGACACTGAAAGATAAAAGGCTCTCAAAAGGGAAAGAGTAATAAGACTGTTTCATTTAAAAAACCTGTAATTGGAACTAGTTCAATTACTACACATTTAGTATGTTCAAGTGCTAGAGTTTTTAACACCAGTGCTCTTTGAACCTTTCTCTTAACTGACCCCAACCTGAAGGTAGCAGGACTGCATTACTGTGACTCATGACTACATCTTAAGATCCACACGGGATGTAAAATTTTTCATTCCCAATGCTGTTTTCAAGTCTGAAATGTAGGATCTCACTTCTCTTATAGATAAATATTTGTATCTATGACTGACATACACATGAGCTAGCTCAATTAAATTCACTAATCATTAAGAATTCTGGGGAGATGATACAACTTCTGTCCAACTATAACAAGCAGTGAGAAGATGCTCAAGCTAGGCCATGGTCACTGAGCATTCTAAAGACCTTCAATATGGAAGGAATACTGATGCCAAATCAATGCTTTTGGGGTTTTGTTTGCACAACTGTCACAGCTTAGAAGTTACTTTGGTAACTACAGGTCTAATGACAGACAGAATACCTGCTGCACTGCAGATTTAGGATTTGTCTTTCTATTCTGCAGTTTTTTCTCAATTCCTTTATGCAGCCTGATGTATCCCCCCTCACTGACTGAACGCTGGCGAAGCTTGCTTTTGTAAGTATCATCCTGGCTGGAAGCGAGGCTTTCCGGCTGGGAAACGGAGCTGCTCTGCTCGTTGCTTCTTTGCTTGAGTGTCTCTGAGGAGTCTTCTGAAGCAGAGTCCACATGTGTTTTATCACTTTGATTTTGAATTGTCTCAGTTTCCCTTTGATTCTGTGTGTCCATGGCTTCCACAGCTGATGGCTCAGCACTGTGTCTGCTGTAGATGCTGTTTGAAATGTTCTCCACCAGCTGGATCTTGATGTAATTTTCAGTTGTTTCACACCGTTCCACAGGCTTGGAAGGATCACTCACAGTGGCCTCCAGAGGCTCTGGGCGCAGGAGATCAGGCTGGGGTGCTGCTGCCTCCTCTGTCCCAGCAGAGGAAGGAGCTCCATTCACAGCTACTGGCACTTCACTGCCTGTGAGCTTAGGTTGCTCAGCACCATCCACGGGCTGCATCTCCACTTCAGCCTGCTCTGCTAGATTTTGTGTTGACTCTACTGTTTGAATATCTCCCTTTTGGTACACCGTAATTTGTTTCTCTTCCATCTGTTTGTGCACATTCTCACAGATTTCCAGGACTTCTGACATGAAGAGGTGCCGAGCGAGCATGGCCACTTCTGCCATACTACAGAAGTCAAATGTTAATTCTGAAGTATAAGCAAACTCCAATAAAGGCAGGAAACTGGACTTGCAGAAACCTACCAGGAATAAAACAAGATATTAGAGCAAATACTGACGACCTGAAATTACACCAAAATATCCCATGATGAATATGACAGTTCACCTTTGATACAGTTAAGTCTGAAATTTAGAGCAAAACCCACTTGGAAATAACACTGGAGCCCTTCGCTAGGACTCAGTTGTCATTTACACTAAAGCTGCCTCCTCATGTAGTTTCTATGTGTAAGTAAGCTCAAACAACTTTTCCAATAACTAAGAAGAACTTAGGTAGTTTCCCAATAAAATTCTATGAGGGATATTTCAAGGTGCTGGGAGAGCCACAGTACTTTTAGAGCAGATGAATTTAACCAAAGTCTTTCTGGACCCGCTACATCCAGAAAGTACTCAGGTCTTAAGTAACAAGTGATGTGGCAGAAAAATAAGACAAGAAAGTAGCTATTGAAAACAATAAAGATATGGATATATAGATAGAACTGCTTAAATATAAGAACTTGATATAATTTTCCACAGTTGCATAAATAATAAATCAAATGTTTAATGTGGGGAACATTCTGGACCATCCTATTAGAAGATTATTGCTCACTCATGTCTATTGTTCATGCAGAGACAGTTAATAAGTGAGAAAGCAATGCAGAAGGCATATGTTCTGTACAGTATTCTTCATCACTACAACGCTATTTTTGGAACATTTATTTTAGAATTGTCTCCTATCTTTCATGTACCAGGTCTGAGAAATAAGCAGACATGTATGATTCTGCTTCACAGAACTAAGAAGCAATTTAGCATTCATTAAACTAAACAGGTCTCCAAGCACCTTGTCAACATCCCCGTTTGATGTATTCAAGCATTTGATTTTGTTCCCTTTTTAATGTTTGTGACTAATACAAGCAGGGAACACGCCTAAGCAAGGTAAAAATCCATCAAAAGCTTCTCAGAAATTTTAAGATTAAATACCACAGTCCACAGAAAATCAGATTAGGCAAAATCAGAGTGACCACTTTTGCATTAAGATCCACACAAAATACTTTTAGATTAAAAGAGAGAAAAAAGCAAGACAAAAAATTCGGTTGTCTTCAACACTCAAAAAAGACTGAATTAAATACTGTACACCTTACTTAGGATATTATGATTTCTAGCTTTGAAACCCACAACAATTCACCTGACAGATCCACTACAGCTTCATGACTAGTGACAGCTCCCTTTTCAATGAAGAGCTCTCTGAAGTACTCGCTGTTGGCTGCCAAGACAGATTTGTGAGCTTTGTACTCCTCTCCTTCAATCAGCAAAGTCACATCACAGAACTGATTGGAAAGCCTCTGCTGATTCAGTTGGTTTAAGACTGACAGACAATGTTTGGAAGATGACTGCTTCACAAGGCCCTTACTGTCAACCTGTCATAAACAACATTATGAGAACTTCATTACATTTAGATTGTGCCTTTTTAAGCATTCACACTGAAACACAGAAAAGGATTATTTTCTGCAACCATACAATCAGTTCAAGCCTGCAGAATATACAGCTTAACCTTACTACTGCTTTCTCTCTTTAAGTTTCACCCTCCCTCCAAACACAGTTAAAACAGACAACTGGAAAAATGGGAAGACACATTCAAACAGCTCTTTGACTGTATTTTTCTATGCTACAGTTTGAAACAGTTTCTAAATTCAAGTGTCTTTACGTGCACGTGAGCCTGCAGTTATGAACAAGAGTTTTATGTATCAATATAGCATCATTTATTAAGGAACAGATATAGAGCCCATAAGAACCTTGTATGTGATGCTTCACCACTGGCAATTTTGCCATTCATTTTATCTTAGATTCTATATGCGTAATATGCAGGGTGATTTTATTTCCCAACAATGATGTACTATAATTAATTTCATCACATGTATGCCAGTAACCCATTTCCACATAGTCAATATCTTTGGCAAAATTTATGTTGTCTTATTATTACAAAATTATCGCAACAATGGAAAATAAGTACGTGACCAAGAATGCAGTAACAGACAATGCAAATCCATTCAGATGTAAACAATGGTACTTACAAATACAAGCTCGTGCTTTGCTATTGGCTTCTTCTTCACAGGCTTTGGGGAGCCAGCTGGGATTGATGCTGTGTTACTCAATTCATCATCTGTCTCATTACTGTCTTCATGAGATTTTGCATCCAGTCCTAGCTCCTCCAGCATTTCAGAGGGATCTGAGAGAGATCTAGAGCGATCTAGCTTTTCCTGGCACTTGCTGCATTCTTTAATGTAATCTTTAACCTGCTTAAGAATACCTAAGAAAAATTAATGCAGTTTGATTAGGCTTCTAGTCTTAATTCAATTTACCTTAAACACATAACTAAATATGTAGGTGATTAGCAAAACATTAATAATTAATAATCAAAAATATTACATACTGACCAAGAAAAATGAAATCAGTCACCTATACTTTCCCTCTCTGACTCATTATTACCAGTTGTGGTTCTCTCACACCATTCGTATGATATTGTATATCACTACTGGTAATGTGAGATAGAACATTAAGAATGTCACTACATCAAGCAAACCCTCCTGGAAAGATTTTTAAGGCTAGAAAGAAAAATTGTACTTAGACATTTAGCCCAATAATCCCAAGGTAATAAAAGCTGCAACATAATCTTGCATTTAGCCCACACAAATGGCTTGTTCTTACTGAAGAGGATGACAATTGGAAGGCTCACTTTTGTAAAGGACTTTTGTAAAATTAGGATCAACTATGTTATATGCAATGACATTGATATGTATTATTAACACTGATTTAAATCAATTGCTTATGATTTTGGAATTTAAATAAATCCATCTCCCACCAGTACTTTAACCAGTGTAACCAAATATAAATGACAGGACCGGAGGAAATGGCCTGAAGCTGTGTCAGGGGAGGTTTAGGCTGGATATCAGGAAAAGGTTCTTCTCCCAGAGGGTGGCTGGGCACTGGAACAGGCTCCCCAGGGAAGTGGTCACAGCACCAAGCCTGACAGAGCTCAAGAAGTGTTTGGACAATGCTCTTGGGGATGACTTTTGTGACTCTTGGGGTGTCCTGTGCAGGGCCTGGAGTTGTATTCAACGATCCTTGTGGGTCCCTTCCAACTCAGCACATTCAGTGAGTCCGTAAATAATTTTAGATACTCAAAAGGTCCTAAGCCCAGGGTCCTCTTCTAGATACCAAGGCATTTTCCATGCATGGCTTTCAATCCAAATTCATTTTCTGCACTAGTACAATATAAAAGCATACATAGCAGCTGGGCCTCTATGGTTCAAAATCCAGCACAGCTCAAAACCTTTGCTGACACAGACTTAGACTTGCTTGCTCACACCTTCTCAGAGCATGACACGCACAATCAATACATACACATCTCTGTAAGGATCAGGAAAATACAGACTTAAGGAAACCTAAGGCATTCATGCCCATTTCAACATTTTTACATTTCCCTGATTTCATCTGAAATCAGACAGGAGGTCTCTGGCCTTCAAATCTCATCTCTAACACCCTTCCTAGCCCCTGAGCCATTCTCCAGCCTATTGCCCTGCAGTTACAGGACAGACACACACCAGGCTGATGCCCATCTCAGGATGACAACTGGGCCAAAGCTTCTGTTCACTAGCAGCCAAAAAGTACTGCAATGGCAGGGAAAACATTGTTTTAAAGGAGACACAGGTAAGAAATGTAATATTTGAACTGAAAGCATGGAATGAATTTTAGTATTCTCAGTGCAAGAGAAGTAAGAGAATACAGGGTGTGCAAACAAAGGTGACCAGTAAGATCAAAGAATACAGAATGCTCTCTCCTGACAAACAGAAGCTACATTGAGGCCCATGGAGGAAGCTTCCAGATAAGAGTTGATGCCAGAACAGTTCAATGCTGGGCAGACAATGAGAATGCAGATAAAGGCAAGGAAATCACCATCCAGAATGGATATATCAGCTTTGAGATGCCAAATCCTTTTTCACATGAAAAGGATCTTCAAGTCAATGAGATTTGGACTGGAGGGATGGGCTGCAGCTAGAGCAATACCCCTCCAAATGAAAATAGGGAAAACTAAAGCTGAAATGACAGACTTGCTGATGGATGAAGAAAGCAGAACAAGAGAAGCAATACGGACACACGCCAGGCCCATGGCAAGTGAAAAGCAGGCTATTTGCTCAATGGATACCTAGGACTAAAAGTAGAACACCAAATCCAAAGCGAACAAGATATCACGTCATTTCCTCAGCCAAAAAAAGGTCCCTGTTGGGAACTGCTGTTGTTCAGGCACCACCATTTGTAACAGCTGTGATATCATTCAGGACCCAGCTGAGAATTAGTCTGGTCTTTTCACCTTCTCATTGCAAGAAAGAGACAAATATAACAATGAGTGCCAGGACTGCCAACCACCACTGGCAGCTGTAGTACTTAAACATGAACACCATCACATGCATGGATGAGGTCCAAAGCTAACCCAAGTCACGTGGAATGGATTATCACCCTATACCAAGGGCACAGGCTGAGATGTCACTGTCTTAAGCAGGCAGTGTGCAAGACGTGGAGGGGACAGCTGTACTCCGTGTTTCCATATATTCAAGGTACCACTACCAGATAAGAAGCCCTGGACAATTTGCTGACCGAGGTGTACCGTGCAGAGCGAGCCCTGCCTCTCAGGGTGTGACACAATGTCACTGCCCACAGACCACATGCTTCGAGGTGGCCTTTAAAGGCATTGGTCACTCAGCAAGGGACAGTCCCCTTCGTGTGCCAGGGACAGCACACGGACATCCCTTCAGTACAAGGGAGACAGGGAACTCCTGGAGCAGGTCCAGCGGAGGGCAACAAAGATGTTTAAGGGACTGAATCATCTTTTTTTACAAGGACAGGCTGAGAGAACTGGGCCCGGTCAGCCTTGAGACGAAACGACTGAGAGGGGACGGCATTAACGTGTATAAATATCTAAACAGATGTTATCAGATGGATGGAGCAAGGTCCCGGTGGTGCCGAGCAATAGGACGAGAGGCAACGAGCAGAAACTGATGCACGGGAAGTTCCACGTGAACACGAAGAAAAATTGTATAGTTGACCGTGCACCGGAACAGGCTGCCCAGGGAGTCTGTGGAGTCTCCATCAGCGGAGATATTCAAGAACCGCCTGGACGCAGCCCTGTGCCATGCGCTCTGGGTGGACCAGATGACCCACTGCGGTCCCTTCCAGCCGCGATTCCGTGGCTCCGTGCCCCGGCTCCGCAGCCGCGCCGTGCCCCCGCTGCCGCCCCCGCCCGCGGCGCTCACCTCTCCACCAGTACTTCTGCGAGAGCCCCTGCCAGGTCTGCAGGCGGGTGCGGTGCGCGCCGTCGGGCGCCAGGTGCGCGGCGCGGATGAGGCGGGCGCGGCGCTCGGCCTGCAGCACCACCTCCAGCTCGGCGAAGCGCTGCTGGTCGCGCTGCCGCCGCTGGTAGTACAGGGTGCCGCCGCGCACCACGTAGCAGGCGGCGGCCTTGCGGATCTTCCGCTTGGCGTTGCCCTCCGTGCCCGGCGCGTACGGCTCCCGCTCGTTCGTCAGGTACCGCAGGATGGCCAGGTAGCTCTCCTCGCTGGACATGGCGCGGCGGGGGCACGGGAGCCGGCCCCGCGCCCTCAGAGCCGCGCCGGGGCTGCGGAGGAGCCTCCCGAGATAAGGGAAGGGGGGTCGGGATCGGCCCCGGCCCGGCGGGAGCCGCGCCCGGGGGGGAACTGGAGTGTCGCGGCCCGCGGCGGCAGGAGGGAGGGAGAAGCTCGGGCAGCAGCGGCGGCGGAAAGACAAAATGGCTGCTGCACAAGCGGAAGTGAGGTCGGAGCCGCGCGCGCGCAGGAGGGGCCGGGAAGGGGCGGGTGCGCGGCGAAGGCAGCCGGGGGAACGGGTCCGCCATCTTGGGACCGGGCAGAGGATTGGCCGGGTGGGAGGTCGGGCGGCCGTGGCGGAGCCGGGCACAGCCTGCAGGACAGCCCTGTGCAGCCCTGGCTCCGAAACGGGCGGCTTCTGCTCCAGCACCGCCTCGGCGGCAAGAGCTGCGAGCAGACTGGCAGGGTCGTTCGTGCCGACCAGGAGCAGCACCAGCGCGGGCGGGGCGGCGCCGCAGCTGCGCCTCGGGCAGTCAATGCGCGCTGTTGTATTTCTAACAGGCAAGAAAGAAAATCCTTTAGATGTCAACTGCGTGTTTACTTGTCCGAGCTCTGCGCTGGTTTTTACACCCGTAACAGAGATGAGAGGTAGGAACCGCGGGCTGACGCGCCCAGGCAAAGTGCAGCAGCAGCGACCCTTCCCCGGTGCCCGGTACCTGCAGGACGCGCCTGGAGCACAGTGATCCCCAAACACAGAGATTCTGACCAGATGGAGCGAGGCTGGCCAAAGGCGCTATTTATATAGAAAAAAGGGTTCTGTATTTAGTTTTTTGGTTTATTTTATTTTATTTTAAAAATGGCAGTGGTCGAATACCGGAACAGGTTGCCTGAAGGAGGTTGTGGAATCTCTGTCCTTGGAGCTGCGTTCAAGACTCAGCTGGACACTAAGCAATCTGATCTAAACAGACACGATTAGAAGAAGGAGTTGGACTGATGTCCTCTGGAGATCCTTTTTAACCTAAATTATTTTGTGGGTTTTTGACGGATCTAGGTACTCCATTTTTTATGATAAATACTTGATAGAGGATCAATTACGTTGCATTAGGTAAACACAAGGGCTCATATTAATTTCTGTGTTAATTCATTCTATTGCATCTATGTTTGAGTTGAATAACGTGCTGTTACACCAGGTTAAGGCCCTGCTCGGAACAGCCTGCTTCACTCCATGCATAGCTTGTGAGAGGAATAACCTGATGGGCTGTTATTCTTTACTCCTTCTCCCTGTATCAGTCAGAACTCAGAAATAAACATCGAGGAAGAGTAATCGTGAAGCACTTCTGTGCACCACTGCAGTGACACCTGGCAGCCAAAGCCTGCAAACTTCAAAGCATTAACAAATATTGCCTTATTAATTAGTCATATCTGCCAACCAATTTCTATATATATCATTAATGGTATTTCAAACAGATGGTAGCAGCTCATCTTGATTTACAGCTTCTTAGCTGAAAGCATTCACAAGGACACATATTCAGGGTACCAGGTGCTTTGTACAAGACACTGATGTGATTTATATAATCACCACTAGCACAGGTAAATTTCAGTGGTGTTTTCAGCCTTCGGTTTTAAATTATTAAATTCCTTTCCTTGCTAACCACAGGCGATTTTTCTTCCTCTTTCCCCCTCCAGTTTCTGGCTCCTTCCCTTTCAAGTGTGTTAACTAGTTTAAAAGCCTTCAATTTCATTCTAAACGTGAGTAGCCCCTATGGGGTTTTTTACATAGCAAAAAGCAGAATTGTCTGGAAGATCATGGTGCAAATTCCATTAATATAATCATGATAGACCTTTTTTAAATGGGTTGCAGCCTTCATCCAGACCCATATCTCTTTTATTACAACCCAAACAAGGTGTAACTCAAAATATAGCCCATAACCCACAGTGCCCACTACAGCCATTGTTTTTGAAGCTCAAAAGGACTTTGAAGGAAGTTGAACTGTGAGAACACAGCTGCCTTCTTGACTGGTGTAGTGAGGTAACAAACCAAGCCCTAAAAGCTAACAGGCATCAAGATGTGGCATCAACAGACAACTAACTGATCCAGAAAATAGTGAAGGTTTCTGTTTTGGTTCTAGTAAGTCAGGACATTGCTTTGCCAAGGCTACTGCTGTCCACCAAAACTGGCAAAGTTTGGGCACACTGTCTGCACAGTGCAGTTACTTAGGCAGACAGAGGAATTCCCATGAGGCATTTCAATCCCTCTAGCGGTGGGAGGGTGGAAAATTACTAAGGGAACCCGTATCTGCCTTCAAGTTAAATATGAACCTAAATGAGATTTGACTGTGTACCATCATCTGTATTTGAAAGCCGTTCAATCTTCACAGGCATCCTTTTCCTGACAACAGCTTCCAGCAATTCATAATTTTGTAACTTCCCAACCCAGAAGTTGCATCTGAACCTTTGTGTGTAAGTGCCATGCAGTCTGTGAAACCATCCATTCCCTTTTTTAACCTTGTCCTTATTTGATTCTCTGTATCTTGCTACATGCATTCCACAACACAGGACGTTTGTAAGTGACTTACAGATGACATTGCTTCACACCCCCTTAAGCTTGTGTCTGAGCTTAGAAACCTCTTTTTATGTCATTTGTCATAGAAGCAGAATAAACTTAGGCGATGTTCTGTCCTTCAGGCAAGAACATTCCTCACACATCAGCTTCACCTCCTCTGCTACCTTAGACACTCAGTGAGGAGTGGGGAAACGTGTGCTAATACAGCAGATTGTCTAAGAAACCAAGTGTTTTATGGCAGGAAGATGCTTTTCAGTCTGCAAAACCCAGACATGGTTATTTCACAGATTCATTCCATTCAGTGTATCTCACATAGTTGAGCAGACCATGGCACAAGTAATGGAATTCCATCAGATGTTTATTCAGCATGACCAACAGTTCGGCAAGTTAACGCTTTCCACCAACACGGGGAGCAGAAACCTTGACTGGTTTCACAATCTTCTGCTTAGGTGCTGCCTTTGTAGGGGCCTGCAGAGAAATAATGAAGTATGAGCAAAAAGAAGCTGTTTATTTGCAGTCCTAAATGTGTCGCTGTATATACTCTTGACAGAAATCAGATCAGATCAGACTAGAATTACAATCTGTAATATTGGGATCATGTTAACAGATGTTTACACACATAACACTAAGCCAGCATTTGGTATTAATTCATAAGTGATAATGAAACACGTGGTAGCATTCATCAATATATTGTTACCAAGTTCCTAGATAGTGAATATATCACATTCAGACAAGTTTTTTATCTATTAATTATCTCTGATATTAGGTCAGAAAGTTGTTTTACTGTAATATTTACTTATTTTGTAAAAAAGACTCATTCTATGCAGCTGTTTGGGTATGTTTAACTTCAGTACAAGTCTAGTTGAGGAACTTTTGCATCAAAAAGTTACAAAACTGCTTCCTCAAAACAGAAATGGGAATTCCGAATAAAGTGCCACAGCAGAATGTTGTGTGTTGTGTTACAGCATGGTGAATTCCATTTCACAGTTTCTATCTTCCTATTGCATCTCACCTTTGCAGCAGAAACAGCTGTTTTCTTGGTTGCCTGCTTAGCCTTCTTGGCCTCCTTTGCAGCCCTGTTAGTTCACAGAAAAAGAGGAAGTTATCCGTGTCTGCCATTCACTCTTTCCTTGTCTCAGCACTGTAAGAGCTTCCCAAGATCAGGAATGGAATGTATTCCTGCAGATTTCTCCTCTATATTCACTATCCCCTGGGGAGATTTCTAGAGACAGCAGAACTGTGTGTGACAAAAACACAATGGAAGAGTGCAAGAAGAGACCCCTCTCTGCTGCTACTATCTCTTGCCAAGATTATTCAGTATTACATACAAATATACAGATTAAAAGCAAACAAAAACCCCACAAAAAGTCTTATAAAACATGGAGCTCACCTAGAGTTTAAGCGTTTGTATGAAAAGTACTGTAATCTTTGAAAAGCTTGGGATAGCTCCACTGATCTCTAACTTCTCACCTAATAGCTTGTTCCCTCTGCGCCTTTCGTACTTCGGGCTTCTGGTTTCGTTTGGCCATAATCTCAGCTAGAGAGGCACCAGTGATGGCTCTCTGAAACTTCACCGCACGGCGTGTGCGCTTCTTTTGGACCTCTTCCTAAAGGGGCAGGAGACGAACACAGACAATTAGCATCACAACACATTAAATACATGACAATTACAGAAACAAGCTGCTATTGAGATTGAAGCTATTTAAAACTGTACACCAAAGTAGAATTTTACTCCTCGCTTTAGAGAATCCTTCTGTTGGGTACAGAGAAGTGCTGCCCTACCTCCGTATGGCCCCTTCTCCAGCCACATCCTGTACTTTTCATAGTGTGTTATTACCAATAATCCTTGGTTGGCTCCCCAGCTATCCAGCTATCAGTGTTGGAGACACACACATTAGCCTCTCTATCTTCCAGGTTTCTACAGCAAGTATGAAAAAAATTATTTCGAAAGAATGTCAGAAGTTCAGCCATCTGTAACCCCCAGGAAAAAAAAAGGGGGGGGGGGAAAGGAGAAACCTTTGATGGTGTCTTCTGAAAGGAAGACACTCCACACCTATTCAAGTGGGATTAGGTGCTGGGGAGCAGTGTAAGCCATCATGCATCAACTTTCTTTCTTCAACCACACTGGCAAGAACGCTGACTTATTGCACTGATGTAAGCCTTCTCAAAGCTCTTCTACTGTGCACATTTGAACAAGAGCACTGGAGATATCTCATGCTACATGCCTTCATCATTTATCCTTTTCATGCAATGAAGCTACATAGGAAAAGACCTCCTGCTAAGCTACAGCCCAACGTTTTCAAGGAGAGTATATTAAGAGTGTCATCCCTGCTCCCCTAACCCTGGAATCAGCTCCCTATGTTGTCACTATTCAGGAAGTTTACCAGACCAAACTTTTAGGAAGTCTGCATATTAAACAGCATTACCCACCCTCCCTAAAACTAACTTTTAAAAATATATGCCATTCCTACAATCACTAAGATCTACTGAACCTACTGTGGCTCTGAGTGGTCCCTTAAAGAAGTGCTACAACACAATGGTTTTGTTGAAGTGGTGTATAAACTCACGTAACTGCACTCACATTTTCACCATTACTGACCAGTCTTCAACCTGGTGACCTGGGTCATGCTTCTGCTGAACACTGGCAAGCTCAAGTGACCTCTAACAAACCAGTGACCATATCTTTTGGTCACCAACTTACAGTGCCATAAGCTGGTATGTACTTACCGACTGTCCCTTCTTGTGCTTACGCCTGTACAGAACAGTCCAGTTGATCTGACGGGGGTTTCTCTTGGAAAGGAATGCAGACTCACATTTTGCATTCAAGAACTGAAAAACCTGGGAAGGCAAAATGTTTTGTGTAAGCTTTGTTCCATGAAAGACATTATCACAGTTTGCATTAAATATTCTTTGAGTCAGTGTTTTTCAACGTTGATGCTTCTGGAGTTCTTAAACACAGCTCTGACTATTAAAAATTTTAGAAGATAATTCAAGAAATTTAAAGTTTTGAATTTTGTTACATTGGTCAAACTGATGACTTACCAGGCATTCTGAAGCAGCTTCATTTTTCTGAAAAAAGTTCAAATTACCACTTGCATCCAGAGCTGCTGTGTATTTCAGGCACAGCGTCAATAGCTGTGTCCATCATCATTCTTTCCAAGTGTCTGTCCTCAAGCAACAATGTACCTCCTGTATGTGGGAGTGACTCAAAACTTGGCCTAGGGAACACAGGGAGATCAATGCTCCACCCAGTTCCTTCTTGCCTAGTGACACTAACCTGCTTGTCTAAAACAACAGGCAGCATGAGCAGGCTGGCTTGTTATTAGCTATATAATTCAATTTAAAGTACAGCCTAATTCCCAGGAGTGCTCACAAGGACTCAACCAGTCTATCTCCTTGTCATTTTGCAGGAGATTCCGTAAAGCAAGATAGCTGTACTGGGATACTCAAAAGCCAAGCCCTCTTTTTGCAGGCACTGACAGTCCTGTCTGCATACGACACGATAGCTTGAAAGGGCTCTCCACCCTATTTTACCCCAAAGATTTCTACTCAATTAATTTGGAAGACCAGCTGTTGGCTCCAGCAAATCTCAGCATTAGATGCAGGATGTCTAAGCAGCATTTTCTACACAACTTTGGTACTTACACCTGCTGCTGTAAGACTCCTTTTGCAAACCTCATCCGAAAACCCAATCCCAAATTACAGCATGGCACGGATCTCCTGTGGAGCAGCTCTGACAGAAGCCACGGCACATGGACACCGATGCTGTTCTCACACCGCTCAATACGAGCGACACGGGCACACGCCACATCAACACCACCGGAGTCTCCGGACAAGCCCAAATGCGCGGCGCGCAGCGCCCTCCCGTCCGCAGGGCCCGCCCCCGCCGCCGACCGCGGGGCTCGCCCCGGCCTCACCTTCCCGTCAGTGCGGGCGTAGCGGCGGCCATGGCCCGGGTAGATCTTGTACCCGCTGAAGCTGCACAGCTCGACCCTGCGCGGGAAAGAAGAGTTAGGGGAGGGCCCGGGTGGCCGGGGGAGGCGGCCGGGGCCCCGCGGCGGCCTCCCCGCGGCGGATGGGCCCGGATAGCGGCGGACGGGGCGCTCACTTCATGATGGCGGCGGCTGCGAGAGGCCGGAGAGGCGGAGAGGACGCCGGGAGGCGGTGTCGGAAGCGGCGCGCGGGGCCCGACGGGAGCGGAGCGGAGCGGGAAGGGCAGGGCCAGGCAGCGCCGCCCCGCCCCGGCTGCACCGCGGGGGCTTCGCGGAGCGCTTACCCGGGCGGGCTCCCCCGGCGCAGCACCGGCCGCGGGACCCGCCGCTCTACCCAGGATAAGAGGCGCGGTCTCCTGTGGCGGAGCGGCCTGGCCCATCGGCGCCTGGCGCTCGGTTGCCTGGCGGCGTTGTCAAGCGCGGGGCATGGCGGCCGCCGGCGCTGCGGCCAGGGCGGGGGATGAGGCGGCCGGAGCGGGTAAGGGCAGCCCCGGACAGGTGCCGGGGGCCGGCGGGGCCGCGTTGTTGGGGGCCTGCGAGTCCCGAAAGGCGCTGTGGCGCTCGGAGAGGAGCGGGGGCTCGGCGCTGGGGAGGCGGCGGCGCCCCCTCCTCTCGGGGTGAGGGGCCGGCTCGGGCGCTCCGCTGCCGCTGCCCCCGCTCCCGCTCTCAGCCGGCCCCTGAGGGCCCCGCGGGGGCTGGAGGCGGCCGGGGCAGCGCGGGGCGGGCGCGGGCACCGCTTCCCGCCCTGGGGAGCGCCTCTGGCTCGGGGCCGGACGGAGCGGCTGTCCATCGTGCTGAGGATCCCGCAGCCTTGTAGAACCTTTATAGGCCAAGATCTGAATGAAATAGGGTCCGTTTTCCCTAGAGGGGAGGGCTGAGAGGTCTTGGAGACAGCGCCACTTCTGAGGGTGTAGGTCCTTGCTTCCTGCCAAACGAGAAATTGGCAATTTTGAAATGTTTTCATGGCTCCTGAAAGCCTATTAGGAAAATCTCGTTCCCCAGGTATTATATCAATGAGCCTTTATAGAATGGAATCGTATTAATTTCTTAGACTTATACATGTATATATAATTCATGGTGTATATGGAACTGCCATGCTTAAACAAGCGAACTAAAGGACTACAGCTTGTTGCAAGGAGGAGAAGGACAGAGCATTTTGAAAGAGGGACCTATGCTTCTCTGAGTCTTGAAGGTGCTTCTAAAGGATATACCCAGACAAGGGAAATAATGCCGACATCCAGGCTCGTTTAACACCTCTGTGGAAACCTTCGTTTTTCTGACATCATGGAGAAGTAATTATAGCAAGCCTGACTGCAGGGATGTGTAGATCAATGGAGAAGCAGGTGGATGATGTCGCCATAGAAATACAGGTTCTTTGCAAATGGTTGTGTGTATTAAGTAGCAGTTAGATCACGTTATACTTGAATGCTGGAAATCTCTGAGAACCGTGTGTAAAGCCACATTCCAGGTCCCCCAGTTTGAATGGGACACCTCGTGCACATGAATGAAAGGATTACTCTTGCAGTTCAGTACTGTGGGTCTTTGCCTCTCTCCTAGTCTAGTTGTGAATTTCTGTAACAAACTCTTGGATAAATGAGCAGATGCAAAGTTTCTCTGTTCAATCAAAGGACCAAGTGGTTGCAGAAGTGACTACTCGAGTGAGAAACAAGCAGTACTTTCTCCCTGAATGTGCAAAGACAGGAGTGTGACGGTTGCTGGCTCTGCCTTGCTGCTCTACAAAGCTCTTGGGGGCAGCCGTGGATTTGAAAAAACAATGGAAATATAATAAATGTCATCAGACATCTTTCGTAGAAATGCATGGTCTCTAGTTGACGAAATGGTACACAGAAAATGTTTGTCTACATCCATAGCATAACTAAACCTCGAAAACCTGTAAGCTGTAAGAATTAATATGTACAGCATGTTAGAGTGAGAACCCTGTTTTGGAAATGTTGCTGAAAAAGGAAGCATTATTTACTGAACAGATAGTAAGAGAAGAACAAGCACTACAGTAATACATCAAATACACAGCAGAGGCTTAATGTATGAAAATTATTACTGTTATTATCGGGTGTCACTTTGGGTACCCAGTGCTTCAGGCTCCCTGTAAATGGCAAATGTTTGCCTTTTAACTTTATACAGTAACCCTTTTTGCATGGGACATCTTAATTGTGTGTTGCATTAAGTAAATAGTATGCTAGCCCGTTTACAGTTTGTTCCTCCAAATGCCCCCAGTACTGTAGTATGGCTGCATGAATGGCTTCTTAGTTTAGTTAGAATGCTTACACATAGTTAGTTGGCAAGCTGCTCAAAATTTAAAATCTCTGAAGAATTTTAAAATTTAGGCTCTTTGGAAATTTGGAGTTTTGAGGATCACACCTTTAAATTTAGCTACCAGAATTTTGCTGCATCTCACTTCAGAGGATCTGTTGTGACTTTCCCAGAATTCTGCCAGAGTTCTTAACTGGGACAGTGTCTGGTATGTATATCTTCCAGTAATTGGATCGGTTACTCTTAAGGTGTTGGAGCTGAAGTAATTTGCTTCAGTTTTACATGGAAAAGAAAGTTAATCCATTTTTTCAAATTATCTGCATCCATTATAAAACAAATCTGTTTATTTTGCATTGCTTTTTCAGTACATGTTCTTGTATATAAACCTTGCGGTGCTTTTTTTTTGTTTTTTGTCCTTTTTATTCTAAGGCTCGGTAGTCAACTGCTCAGGTCAAGGATTGCAAAAACTGGGTCCAGCCTTGCCCTGTGATGCTGATACTCAGACTCTGATTCTGGACAAAAACCAGATAATTAAATTGGAACATTTGGAGAAATGCAGGAATCTGATGCAGGTCAGTGTTCCTTGATTTGAAATTGTTATCAAATAATGGTGCTATGATGTTAGCATCTTCTGCCTTAAGGCCATATTATGTAATTGAAGTAAGCTGACAGTTACTGTCTTCAGAGGAAAATAAATGGTGGCTAACTAAAGTTGAAAGCTTTGTTTTCAGTGGAGGTCTGCAGTTGATAATGGAGGAGGCTGTTTTGTGAATTACCTGGGTAACTAAAAATGAGCTAAACAAATTCTAATGGGGGAGGGGCATCATAACAACACTTAGAAAAGTCACCAATAACTCAAATTTTGATACTTCTTAGCTTTTGAGTACTTGAGCTTTGTAACCTTAGAAATAACTTTGTATTATCACTGAAACTGCCTCTGGATAGACTCTAAGCTGCCTGATAACTTCTACAGACAAGCTACACTGAGTTGGCAGAGGTGGGGTTTGTTGCTACAACAAACCTTCAGCACACTGCCAGCTTGGTGATCATGTTACTGAAGTGTATGTCTAATCAGGATTTACCCTTTAAAAAGTTTGTGGTTTACAGTCCTGTTAGTACAGGACCTGTTTGAGAATTGTGTGAAATATATTTTGTTCTCTGCCATATTGACAGTAAGTGCCATTTTACACCAGGAATGGGGCAACAATTTGCACAATGAATTGGCAATTCTGATATTAAAACCTTGTATTCATATGACACAATTCCTCATTCTTTTTCCTTTATTTAGCTATTGCTAGGAGAATTTCCTCTTAAGTTTGTGGAGTGAGTTGTGAAGACTTATGTTCTTTGATCAGTAATTTATTTCCTGGTTTTTGGAGGTTTTTTGTCAGTGTTATTTACTTGAGAATGAGATACATGGATTGAACAAGTATGTGTTGGAGTAGATTTTTAACTACTAAAAGTAAGAGCTTATTCTGTCTGCGTAGTTAAAACTGTTTCTTTCGTGTGTCCATCTGCAGCTCTCCGTAGCCAACAATCGTTTGGTGCGAATGATGGGTGTAGCAAAACTGACCAAGCTCCGAGTGCTCAACTTGCCTCATAACAGTATTGGGTATGTGGAAGGGCTGAAGGAGTTGGTGCACCTGGAATGGCTGAATTTGGCAGGAAATAACCTTAAGGTAAAGTGTTTAGTCTGTTGCATTTACCAGAATCTTGTGTTCTAGAAATTTGGAAAATGCTGCAAAGAAATCCGAATATGTTTTGATTGGAACAGCAATTTTAATGTTTTGTCTACTGGCTTTGAAGTAGAAGAGGGCAGCTTTTGGAGTAGAGTTGTCTTGGAGAAAACAAAAGGTTTCATATCAAAATGAAATGAGAATAAGGAAATAGTCTCCAAAACAGGAAAAAGAATTATTATCTTTAAAATACAACTGTATTAAAACATGATTTTTATTTTGGCTTACTTAGCTGATAGTTTTTTTAGCTTTCAAAATATTTTATAGTTATTGATACCTGATTCTATTTAGTGGCTAAAAAAGAGTTACTGTGAGTAACTGACTTCTTTATTTTTGTAGGTCATTGAACAAATAAATTCCTGTCTGTCTCTTCAGCATCTTGATTTGTCGGACAACAACATAGCTCAATTAAGCGATCTCTCCAAGCTTACCTCACTGAAGGTAGATGTTATCCTATCTCTGTTTTTATTGCATTCTTTACATAAAGAAACTTGCTTTGAAAATTTCTGCCTTTAGACATTCACTATTCAAACACTAGCTCTTAGAGCATTTTAATTAATTAACTGTAATTTCTAGAGGGAAGCGTGTAAGAATTCTCTTCCTTGTTTTCAGGTTGCAGGAACCGAGGCAGTGATTTTTATGTGACCACTCTAATGATTTTGATAAAGATATGAGGGTGATATCTTCTTCATAGCTCTTTGTTCTCTTATCTTCTATCATGAATCAAGACAAAACATACTGTTAACTCTTCTGGCATGCACACTGCGGAGAAAAACGTTTCCAAATGCATTTTTTGGTAACTGTGACCTGAAAGCCTTAATTATAGTTCTTTTGCATATATTTTTGTAAGATGATGCGTGAAAAAGAAATCTGAGGGTTTTGATCAAACATTAATTTCATCACTGTATTTTTATTTTATAGACCCTGTTGCTACATGGAAATATTATAACTTCACTTCGCACTGCCCCTGTTTGCCTACCTCAGAGTTTGACTGTTCTTTCTTTGGCAGAAAATGAAATCAGAGACTTAAATGAGGTAAGATGTAGAAGATAGATCACCTTGTGTTTAGGTAGATTGAAAGAAGAAAGTTGAACAATTTTTTGAGGTTGTAACAGAACATGGGCTCTCTTCTTTGAAACAGCTAAACTTTTAATAGTTTAATTGTTTGTGTGTAATAACCGTGTTTGCTTTAGCTGCGTGAGCTAGGTGATATCTTTTAAAATTTAGTCTGGAAAGAAACTTTGCCTTTTTTCTGTTTTGTTTTTATATTATTCAAGGATGTTACTTTCAGGCCTAAATTCATATCTTTTGTGGTTGTCTGAAAGTTGAAAGCTGAGCTGATTAACTGCTGCAGAGAGCTTCTCTGCTGTGTTCAGAACAGAGGTTTGAATTGCACTTGCTGCCACTGACCTATTTTTTGAACACTGTGTAAGAGAAGCAAATAATCTGCCTGTGACTTTTGTCTTTATTGTTTTGTTTGTTTCTTACAAGGAGCAGCCAAAACTCTTGGTTGGGATTTCATGTCGGAAGAAAATTTTTTGGCAATATTTTCTCTTCAAAGCAGGACAGTGTTTCTCCAGCTTTTTGGCTTGCCCTTTTCGTTTGTTTGTTTGTTTTCAAAATCCAACACCTGTTGTAGTCAGCTGGAGTCATAGAAGTACTATACATTTCTATACATAAAGCCCCATTCCCACATTTTTAAGACAAGGTAATGTTTTCCAAGGACTAATAGCACTTACAGAAGAATTAATGAGAAATGGCAGTAGTTGATAGGAAGTCCTTTGTAGTCCTTTGTGTTCAAAAATCGTATGTGATTTTTGATTTATTTGTCATTCTGTTATTTTGCATGAGCTGTCCAGCTGTATGTAGGAGAAATGTGTTCTGTTCAGTTAACAATTGTATCTTGTTTTCTCGAGGTTTCTTTCCTGGCCCCTCTTCGCCAATTGGAACAGCTGTCAGTTATGAACAATCCTTGTGTGATGGCCACACCTTCTGTCCCTGGCTTTGACTACAGGCCTTATATTGTCAGCTGGTGTCTGAACCTTAAAGTTCTTGATGGATATGTGATTTCTCAGAAGGAAAGGTGACATAATAGTATCATTAAATCTCTAAGATTATTAAATGAAGTTTGGCTAAGCCAAAATTGCTTTAGCTAGATTTTTCATCTGTTACACTGGAATTATGTAGGATCACCAGCTTGTTTAGATAGAAGTATGAAATTAAGCTTTTGTTTTGTTGCTCAACTCACAGAAGTACTTCTACAAAGCAAAACTGTGGTAGCAATTCATCAGTGGTCTGTTACCCTTTACAGCCTCTTTGATTTTGAAGAATGTGACAATCAGCAGGTGTTAAAGCTGTTGTCTTGGGGGAAGCTCGAATGTGCCCTTATATAAAGAGCATGACTTGTGTGTGCATTTCTAGATTTGGCTTTTTTTTGTTATCAATTAGTTAAATATTTTTTTTGCTCAAATCATTTGTTACTATGTCATTGTGGTCATTATATCACTATGATATCTGCATGACAAAGTTCTGGACATCAGAACAGTCTAAGCATAAGTATTATCCAGTATAAGCACATTCTAGTCCAGGACATGAATGTATTCTAGGATATTTGTGTTCTTTTTTCCCTGTTACTAAAATGAAAAGGTGCCTTTTTTTGGTCAAAGGTAAACCAATTCTATATCTGTTTCACCATAACATGTTTTGACTTTCCTGAAAACTTGCCTGTTAGAAATCTAGACTTTTTTTTCATGACTAATGGGGTGTTCTGTATTAACTGTATTATTACATGTCAGTGTGTTATATTAAATATTCTCAGGCAGAAATTAATTTAATTTAAAAACCAGACTTTAAATTAAATTAATTTAATTTAAAAACACTGGAATGTGGCTTTTGGCAAGATTTGCTCTCTGTGTCTATTTTGCATGTTTTTGTGAACTTCTCTGTTTCTGTGAAAGCTTTGCTGATAAGTTCATTGACACAAATGTGTTTTCAGTGCTCAAAGATTACACAGAAAGCAAAGACTGCACAGTTTGGGACAAGTGGGGGGTTTTTTGTTTGTTTCATCAATGCTTAAATGAATGAATACTTTATTCTTTATTCAGGTAATGACATTCCCGGTTCCTCTGGGCACTGCACATGTTCCAAGTTTTGCTTAGATTTGTAGATTAGCTCTTGGGTACCCACTAAAAGATCAGTAGTGCAAACAGAGTTACTGGCTTTATGCCATTCATTAAAGGTGACCCTTTTCCCCCTTCCTAACAGTTTGAAAGCAGAATGGCTCTACAGTCAAGGGAAAGGAAGGTCATATCGACCTGGGCAGCACGTTCAGCTAGTTCAGTACTTGGCTACTGTTTGTCCTCTCATATCTGCATATGGACTCCAGACTGAAGAAGATGCCAAACTGGAAAAAATACTGAGTAAGCAAAGGTGAGAACTTACTTTCTTTGTTACAGAATGTAATTGAGAACATAATTATGTATCTTATGTGTTAGATGTAGTAAGATTTCATTTTAAGTATTTCAAACCAACAGTGGGGGCTGGAGATGCAAAGGGAAAGGTATGGTATGTGTCCTAGATGGGAATGAGAGGCAAGGCAGCAGCAGCAGGAGTATTTTCCTGCTTTCTGGGCCATCTAGGGGAAAATTCTTATATTTTTCAGTCTGTGCTTTGTAGGACTCCGAAGGTAATTTGTGATTAAAATAAACAAACTATGTACTGGGATTTCTTTTGCCACAGAAAAAATGGTGAAAACTTCAAAAAGGAGCTTTGCTTAACTTTCGTTCTAATTGTAAATGAGGACTATTGTGATACACTGGTGTATTAGCCACTTTTTTATTGTTGGCATGTTCTTTCTTGGTTTTAAAGTTAAGGTTGTCCTTTGAGGGACACTGTTCCCAGTGATGCATTTGTCTATCTGTATCTGGCATCTGAGGTCTGTCAGCAGAGGCCTCTGGAGAGCCTGCTGGTTCTGCCAGCAGTAGCTGTTTTGCTAAGATCTGTGCAAATAGATAAGTAGAGTTTTCATGGTGCATTTTTCATCCATGTAAAGGTGAACTAATTTTGGTTAGAAGCCAGAAAATGTAGCAATACAGGTTGTTCTATTCCCCAGGACCTATAGACAATTTTTTTTTTTTTTGCAGAAAGATAAAGCAGAAAATTCAGGTCCCAGGAGCAGGCTACCTAAGTGGCATAGCGTGGTTAAAAAGTTGAGCAACAAGAGTGTTGTGGTTAGCAGAAGGGTGTCTCATCAAAAGGGCCAGAAACTTGGGAGCATCTGGAATGAGTTACTGCACACTTTGCAAGTGTAGATTGGCTTCCAGGAGAAAATTGTAGAAGTGTTGTAGCTGTTTCTGAGGAGAAGGTGCAGTCAAAGCATCTTGACCTTGGAATCCCTAGCTAAGTGCTCTGGCATTCACATGATGTTTCTGGGGAAAATTCAGGAAGTTGGTCTGCTAAATACAGCTCTTTAAAAGCTAAAAAAACCCTCAACAACCACGCCGAAAAACCCTATCAGAAAAAGGAATCCCCACAAGTCCTCACCCATGTATATGCACATGTATGTGTGATTTATAGGACAGTTTGACTTTGACCTCTGCCTCATGATCTTCTAATTTACCTGGGCTGAAACAACCATGTGTTCTCTGGGTTTTAAAGGATGATTTTGGTTGTGGCAATATTTGGTGATTTGTACTAGGATTTTGGGCCTTTAGTAACAGGAACACCTATTCCTTGATTCACTCACTTTCAAATGTAAAAGATACTCCCATCATTCCTCAAACTCATCTATACCTACACACATAATGTATTCCTGATTAGACACTTAAAATATCTGCATGCCTTTCTTGTGTGTAGAAATACCTCATGGTTTTCAGTCTGTAGTCAGAATTGCATGTTGGGCTTTTTCTCTTTTTTTTTTCCTTTTTTTTTTTTTTTTTTGACACATGTAATGAAGAAAGAGGGGCAGGAGGAAGGGGAGCAGGAAAAGACTGCAGTCCCCTGATTTGTGAGTAGTCCTGTTAGTGTCTTGTAGGTATAGGAGTCTGCATAACTAGCCTCTTGTTTAGAATGTTTTGATCACTTTTTTCCTTTGAAATAGTTCATAGTTTCTTTTAGATGTTTTCTGTATAAAAGAAAGTTTAAAAGAAACTTAAAATCTGTTGCTGGCACTCTGTTCTTAGACTCCACCAGAGGCAGTTGATGCATGAAAACCAAAATGAGGAGCCACCTACATCTTCTGCTCCCAGCAAAACAGTGCCAGTTGCTCATGAACACAGTGGCCTGGCCCAGCCATCACAGATAGTTCTTGAAAAGGGTAAGTAGCTTATCTACACCTGTGATCTTACCTGTGGAAGTAAGTATTTTTCTTTTGAACATAACTTTGTGGAGAGAATTTCAGAACAAGGCCCTGTTATTATTTTGTTCTATTGGTCTTTGGTTTTCTCAACTGAAGTTATACTTAGTTTCTAAAAAAATCCGGTCCATGTGTCTTAAAATGCTAGTAGGTTGGTTAGGTGAAAAACCCAATCCAACAAACTAAAGAGTTACTACTTTGACTTTTCCATTTTATACAAGTTTATTCTCTAAGGAAGTGCAGTTTGTGCAATTTCCTGTACCCAGTATTTGCCAAGTTTGGATGTTACTGTGATAAGTATAGTCCTGATACAGAAATAATGCTCATCATTACTAGCATGTTAGATCATCTTACCCACACAGGTGCTAACTGTCAAAACCAAATTGTGACTCCCTATGAATTAAATGAACTATTATTATTATTACTGAAATACTCTAACACTAGAATGTGGCTTTCTGCTTATCTAGAACCTGTCATCCAGAGGAATTCTTGGGTTGGACCAAGTGCAAACAATGATCATTCCTGTGCAGTAAAGAACACTTTTCCTCTTGAAAGAAGCGTTCCCAAGGAGCTACACCTTGAAGATGTACAGACAGACGAAGACAAACTAAACAGCAGCCTTTTATCCTCAGAGTCTACTTTCATGCCAGTTGCTTCAGGATTGTCTCCAGTGTCTCCTGCTTCAGACCTGAAGCTACATGGAATCAATTTGGGCCAAGAAGATGATGATACAGTGACTGAATGTGTGAGAGATGTTAATAGTAGTAGGGAAACAACTAACAAGCAAGAAGCTTTGTCTGTTACAGGAGAGCACCCTAATAGAGCAGCAGGAAGTGTGGAAACGCAAGAGAATATCAAGGAGATCCTGCAGGTGCCTACTCCTGATCCAGTAACAGCTGGCCTGGCTGCAAAGACTGGCAACTCTTTAAGGGCCTCTGAAGGCCAAGTTCTGCACAGTCACCCCAGCGCCTCATTAGGTGCTGTATCAGGAGTAAAAACTCTTTGTCCTGACCAGATGACAGAAGAAAGGTCTGGTTCATTGGCTGTGCAAGGTGCAGCACCAGCTGATCAAGGTGCAGCTGAACTGCAAAGGATGACTGAAGCAGCTACCAAGCTTCAAGCTTCCTGGAGAGGATTTTACACGAGGAACTACCATCCTCGAGCCAAGGAAGTGCGGAATGAAATTCGACTAAACAGAATGCAGGAGCACATCATTTGCTTAACTGCTGAAATAGAACAGTAAGTTGAAGTCAAGCTGTGTATTTTCAAGTCTGTATGAATATAACCATCATTCCAGAGTATTTCAGAACAGATGTAGATGGGCCTTGATATAACTACTGACAGTAGAACCTAGCATCAGAAACATAAAACTAATTACATTACAGGATCACTTCCTGTAAGGTAAGCATGGGTTTGCATATAGCTGTTCATAGTCTCAAAGTGCCTTCTATAAATGGATTGGGTTAGAACACATTTTTCTATTCCTCTATTAGCAGGACTTGCATATTTCAAAATAGAAATTGCTGAGTGGGATTTTTTTTACTTGTCTCCTTGCAATTACAGAGTCTATAAATCAAGTGTCCATATTGACATTCTTCTGTTGCTGGTGAAAAGAAGAATTTCCTCTATCTTGTATGATACAATTTTAAAATGTGACTTTGTGTTTGGTTCTGTTTTAATTTTTGATCCTGTGAATCCATGTTTGGAGTTTAAGACAAAAATTCTGGATTTTACTTAATATCTTTCTGGATCAGCCTGGAGCTGACAGTCTGACAGGCTCTTTTTCTTCATTACCACAAGCGACAAAAGTTCTGTGAATCAAGTTGAATGCTCAGTGAACCTCCAGAAACTCCCAATGCTTACACATCATACTCCATCCATGTATCAGTGGGGACAGCATAATTTGAAATGAAGAAGTACTATTTGGTGTGTTGGGGGTGACAGTTGTACAGGAAAAGATAAGAGCTCGGGTTCAGTTTACAAAAAGACACATTATTGCCAAGTCAAGAAATGTGCTGCAGTAAAAGGAAGCAGAATTTACATGTAGCTGAAAAAGAAACTTGAAGTCAGCAGCTGGGTATTTATGGCAAGCCAGACTGCAGTAATTTCTTAATGTTAGGTTCTGTTGTATCTTTCAAGAGTGCTGTTACATAAGTAGGCATTTTTATGTATTCTTGTTGCTCTTGTTACCCAAATGTTGCTTATTTAAGCTGCATAAATTTTGGATGTGTGTTCTTGCAGACTAAGAAAAGAAAGAGAGGAAGATAAAATGCAGAGGCTTGTACAGGAGGAAGCTGTCAAATTTCTTTGGAACCAGGTAAGTAATTTTAGTCCTCTTGTTTTTCTGCTTATATGTGAATTTGTGTTATTTCATACTGTAGATCTTGAAGAGATAGTCAATGTGGTTCAGTTTTTCTGATGATGATTTGGGTGGTTTAATAGAATCTTATTACTATGGTGTTTGCTGTACTGGTATTGTGGGGGAGAATAACCTTCAGAAGCATTAGTGCAAGAACACTGGTTTTATTACTAAAGACTAAATTGTGGCCTGGTGGGAAGGAAGACAAATTGCAAGACAATCTAAATAAATGTAAGCAGAACTGTGAATAATGATGTGACTGGTAAATGTCCATGGCAAATGAAGTGATGTCAAGCTGTGTTGCTTGTGAGCAACTAGTTTTTGAAGCAGGAAAGTTATTAATATATCTTTTAATAAGCTATTCTTTTAAAAATAAGGCTGTTTTCTTAAAAACAGATAAATACTTTCTGGTTTTAAGAACAGATTTCATTTTCTTCAGGTACTTGAATTGGGAGCTTGTGTGCTCTGGCAGTGTTTGGCATGTAGGTTTAAAAGCCATGATTTCACAGTGGGAAGGACAGTATTTCCCTAAAGATGTATCAAGCCTTTTGCTTGTCACTTGGTCTTAGATTTTATACTAGAGGTTGGTTGCTGAATGCAAGAAATCAATCCTCTAGAAATCAAAATACTTTTAGTTGGATTTCATAATGAATTTTTCTCTATAATTTACAGGTTAAATCCCTTCAACAATGGCAGCTTTCAGTGATGCAAAATTTAGGTGCTGCTGGGATCCCTTCAGCCAATACTTCATGTTCATCCAAACCACCTATTCAGTCATCTCCAGCGGAGCAAGAAACTCCACCAGCTGTTAGTTCTGCTTTGTTAGTTCCAGCTAGTGAGGATGATCTTCAGGAAAAGTCTTCATTGCAGTTCCCAGATTCTGGTTTTCATTCTTCTGCGGCTGATCAGACTCATGCCGGTGACCTTTGTAGCTCTGAAAAGAGTTTAGCTGAAGAAACTGAGAGCTCCCTTTCAATGGAAACCATCAAACAATGTGGCAATTCTGTTTCAGCATGTTCTTCAGATGTAGAGGATGGCCCTGGGGAGTGTGGGCAAAGTAAAGAGAGCTCTAGTAATGAGCAGGACAATGGACTGATACAACAGTATTTGCAATCTGTTCAGCAGCTGGAAGAGGCTGATGAAGACACAGATTGCAACGAGGAAATGGAGGGCAGCTGTCTACCAATTGCTGTGTCAGCAGAAAGCCAAGATTCTTCCTCTGACACCGTCTCTGTAGAGCTCCCTCAAGACACATCTTCCCCTGTCAGAGGTGAAATGTGTCAGACACCACCAGAAAGCTACAAACTGAATTCAGGAATAGTAGAAGGGAAGCAAACAGACCGTGATTCTTCGTTTCAGATGCTGCATGTTGGGATAGCTGTATAATAGGCTCATTTCCACAAAGGACTAGGGATTCCATTTCACTTTCCTTTCTCTTTCTTTTTCCTGTTTATACAAAACTTATTTTTCATGTGTGCCGTTTCAGATTTTGACTCATGTTATCAATTTATGTTGTAATTACTATTTTACTGATGTTGCTGAGGATTGACACTAACTATGCTAAAATCAGCAAAGTTCTCAGTGACAATCATTATGCACTTTATTTTCAAACATAAAACTGGTATCCTAATGACTGGCTTCCATTAAATTAGTTCTGAAGATTGGGGGGGTGGGTGGCGGTGGTGGTAATGTTTGCTGTGAATTCACTTTGGTGAATGTGTTAGTAAGTATTTGTTTGGTTTTTTTCCTACAAAAAAGGATTAAGTTCTTATTTTGCAAAGAGAAGCAAACAATATGGGAAGAAATGGAGTTAATACAGGCAGTGTATCCTGTCATAGGCAGGATACAGCCTGCTGAGAAAGATGAAAATTCAGACTTCTTCTGACTTTAACAAGAGTAGCTTGGTCAGTGTATCAAAGATGCATTCCAGAAAACCAGTGTCCGAGTCAGTGACTTTTTTGTAAATAACTTGAAGCTGCTGGCGAGGAATTAGGTCATTTATATACACACTGAAACAAGGACTTACAGGAGAGAGGCCTCAGGGAGCTTCAAACAAGCCTTGACCTTTGTTTGCCCTGGGATTGAATTTCCCTGCTTTCTCAGGTAAGACTTAAAATGGGACCAGTAGCAGCCAGGACTAAATAAGAATTTCAGAAGGGCATGTGATTTGGGAACATCATTTCCAAGACTGCACTGCTGGGTTACAGCAGAGACTTGATAGCGTATGTGTTGCTCCACAAGGATGCTAATGTCCTTGTGGGGTTTGGATGTGCATGGCTTTCGAGACATTAGTGAGTTTGATGGATCACAACTACTTCTATCTACAGGTATAAATACTAAAAGTAAATGCCATGACTTAAAACTATTTCCTCATATCTCTGTTGGGTTTTTTGGTTGTTTTTTTTTCCCCTGTATGTCCAGTATTTGACATTTTAATTAGATGTGGATAAAAAGTTGTATTTCTTCCCTGTTAGGAAGTATGCTGAGATACCTAGACTATGCTTTCCACTTACAAACCCTGCTGCTTTCCCAGTGTTTATCTTGCCTAGCCATTGCTATGTTGGGTTTTTTAATGGGAAAGGATCAGGTATCTTAGTATACTTCAACAGTGAGAAGGGAAGTCTGTTTTGCCATGTGATTTGTGACGGACACTAGTGAAATAAAAATTGATGTTGTGATTTACAGGGGTCAGTTGCATTTGCTGATGCTGTATTTTGCAATGTGTACTGGGAGGCCAGTGTTGCAGTAGTTTGCTAATGTTTACTTCTCAGTTACAAAGACACATGCTCATCGTAATTCTCTGGATCCACAGGTTAACTTCTGGTGCTATGGTGTCACTAAAACCAACTAGCGCTCTTTTGAAGCGACTCTGATGGCCACGTTACCGTGTAAAATAATTTGGTTTTTGTGAAAGCTTTGGTTGCATGTCTGCTTTAGGTTCCGAGCTAAAATTTACCACTACTCAGGAGTTTGGTATGAGGCCAGTATCTTCTTGAGGCCTCAAAATATCCTTTATTTAGAACATAAATGGTGTATTGGACTTCTACCAGATATGTTCCCAGTGGTGAAGCTCTCCTTGGAAGAGTAAACCTTGCCTCTGTGTATAGAGTAGCCATCATCTCTTTTTCTCCCACCCCAAAAAAGTTCTAGGGCACCAACTTCTCCAAAGAGCTGTCTCTGCAGTCAGGCTGACCTTTGGCTGTGCCTTGCATACATGGGAACATTAAAGAAAACCCAGAACAACTTAGGTGGTAGGTTCTTAATGTGCTGTCTTTCTACCTGAATGTGGTTACAGCACGTTTGTAGCATGACCATATTCATAATTAGATCTTAGAGCACAGTTGTGCTTGGGTATTGAAAATGGTACAGGTTGCATTAATGTATCACAACATCTGATTACCTGGGCAAAGCAGTGTTTGGTCCACATGATCATACCCTTGTCCTCTGAAGGTTCTGAACTTGGCTTTAAATCTGCCGTGCTTGGGGATCTGCAGTTCATAGGACTCAGCTCTTTGAATGTCAATATCTTATGTAAAACCCCCTAAACTTCAGAGACTTTCTCTGGATTTTGAGAGAGGAATTATTTCAGTCTGTGGAACAGTTGTTGGATCTTACACTCTGGAGGCAGTGGTCAGGTGTAATAATGCAGTAAGTTCTCTTTTGTGGCAAAGTGCTTATTGCAAGACCTGGGAGGAACTAGACCACTGCCTGGATAACAAGGTTTCACTTACTGAAGACACTAAGGGAGCATACATATTTTGGTGTTTTGTATTGTCAGTTTTGCTGCACAGTTAGAGGTGGAACAACTCTAATTTTGGAGGTGTCAAAGGGGGAAAACTTGGTGAAAGTAGATTTTTCATGGAAGCCCTAGATGTTTCTTGACATTTCCTTTGTTATTAGGACTTGCAAGCACAAAGACAAGGCAACTTATTTTAACTAATGCCTAAGTCAGCTGTTGTCCTTATTAATGTGTAACCTGTATATCCAAAAGTGGTTTTATGTAGGTACAGCAAAGCGTGTACTATCAAATAATCAGCTTTATCTTACTTTTTTGGGGAAACTGTGAAATACTAGAAAGTTTTTTCCTAATGTTCTGAAAAGTATCTTACATGTGTAGAAGATGAGTTGCCTAAATATAGAGAAATCAAAAAATGGTAAAGTTTTGGATTAGTTTTTACAGGGCTGAACGTAATTAGTTTGCATATACAGAAAATATTTTCATCCTGACCATTAAATACATTCAAGGAAAGACATAATGAGGGATACAGTGGAAAAGTAAGGAATAAAACTGGATAGATACTTAAAATTGTCTTCTTTCAGCCCTGTTTTGAGCTCTCAAAGAATCATGATGTGGAAGTATCATAGTTTAATATATGGCTTAGCATTTACTCATCTTTGTTTAGATAAGTTTCCTTAATCTAGGTATGTAATATTCTTTTACCTGGATAGGGATGCACAGTTTCCTTTGGAGATGATGGAAATTTCATAAAGGAATTGGAAGGCCTAAAATATATCTGAAACTTTCCTGTGCTAATATTGTATTCTTTCCTTTTGCAAGGCTTCATGTTCAGCAGAAGAATGTACTTTATAGAAGAAAAGCTTATCTCTTGTGTTTTGTCCTGGGCTGATCCTCCAGTGTTAGTGGGAGAGATAACTTGGTTATTTGCCAGGTAATGTTGCCAGCTCTGTCGTGAGTACAATTCAAATGCTTCTTTAATTGCTTCAGAAAAATCAGATAAATATAGCTCAGACTATTTAAATTGCACCACACAAGTAGTTTTGCCCCAAATAAGATAGCTGGCACATGCAGGCCTATTTTCAGCTACTCTGTGGCAGAAATGGCTCTTTTGCCTCTTTCTCTGAAGGCTGGGACAAGTGGTTCTATATACCATAAAGCAAGAAGGCATTAAGACTGAAAATTTTATTTTGCTTCTTTTGAACCACAAATGTCCTTCAGCAAATACTTGAGAAAGTCCTTGCTAAACTAAATTGCAGAAGCCTAGCAGTTGTTGATAGTTAAGTTTCTTAAACAACCATAGGTTCTACTGTTTGCATGCAGCAGTTTAAATAATGCACTTAGCAGCCAGTCTCTATATTTAAAAAAGGTGGTTTTTTTCTGAGTAATGTTTGTATTTGAGCTTGCAAATTGTTCCTGGTTTTTTATGAATCTGTATATATCGTCCGAAGAATTCCAATTTTTGTTTCTACTTGTAGCAGGTTATATGATGAACAAAAATGGAATATATGTTCCTTTGAGAATACCTGGGTAATTTTTACTCAACTTGATGTTCTAGTGTGTCTCACACAGATACACTTTCTCCTGAGAGGATAGAATTGTAGCAGTTAGTGGAGACTGACTGAATGACAATGAAATGTATAAACTGGTTAGTTCCCCAGCTGGTAGAAAAGACACTTCTTTTTTTTCCTCCCCTGTTGTATGAACTTTCTCCCCCACTCCCCCCTTGAGGACTGTGCCACCCAAATAAGTATGCATCAAGTATTCATAAAGTCTTTCAAAATATCTTCTTTTAATAGTTACACTCTTTTTTTCCCCCCAAATTGGCTTTCTAGGACAAGTTACTGAGACACACTTTCTATATGCCTACCAAAAAGTTGTGACTTTGTCTATTTTTAAATGTTTTCTTTGTCAGTAATGGAAAAAGCACAGGATCCCTTTCTTGCAAAAACATAAGCCAGTATTTATCAGGAAAGGTGCTTTATCTCTTGGAAAGTGCCATGCCAAATTTTATTGTACAAGAGCTCTCAGTAAGAATCTTTTTTTCTGGCTTCATTATGTTTATAAGTATATGGGCCAAATTCATTTGTAGCATAATTCTACTGAATTAAATTTTTTTGAGACTTTCACAGGAGTATTCTACCTCTAAACTAGAATTTGAGAAAAAAGAACAATTGGGTATTAATTTGTCTTTCTATTTCTTGCTGTTTTCTGTGAAGAATGGTGGGTGGTTAAATTGGTACAGTTAATATATTTTCTATAAGTGTTTACATTTTGGATTTATTGTTTCTTAAGTATTTTGTTTGTATCTCTGAGTTTTGAATTTTAAATAAATGATTTGTACATTTATTGAAAATTTTAAGGTGTACTTTATATTGACTCTTACCGCTATAGACATAATCTTACAATTGGAGGGCTCTTCTGGAGATGGGAAGCTCAGGAGTAGAAAGCAAGTGATGATAAGGGTAAGCATTAGCTGAGACATCTGATGGCCACTGTTCCAGTGCCTAGGACAGTAAGAGTGTAGTAGGGTCCTTGAAATGAGTTCACCAACGACACTGAAGTTGGTCTTTGTGATTTGCAGCCCTTTGTTTCTATTGCTGGCCCTCTTTCACGTTCTTAATTACCCGCTGTAATTAAATTAAAAGATGTGGCAGTATTCTGTACAGCGTTTTCTAGAGAGAGAATTAAGACTAATGGCTTATCAAGAGAAACACAATTGCAATGTGTGGGGTTGCCTCTCCTACTCTTTTGGTTTGGTCAGATACCTCCTCTCTTCATAAGCAAATGAAGACTAATTAAACATCTTTCAGGCTTTAACAAAGGAAACAGTCAGTCTCAGAAATACATGAAAGTTTTGTTTTACTGCAACACGGTTCTCTGAAAGGTGAAAAAAATTACAATAACAAAAACTAAAACAATAAAGTTAACTTTGTTCTGCTTAATTCAACTTGTAACACATGGAGGTTAGCGGACATTTTTAAACTCTTTACTATGTGCTTCTACTTCATTACACCAAAGAAAAGATTTTTGTAAGTGGGACTCATTTTGCTCTTCTGTGAAGGTGTTTACTGTGAGGGTGGTGAGGCACTGGAACGGGCTGCCCAGAGAAATGGATACCCCATCCATGCAAGAGTTCAAGGCCAGGTTGGATGGGGCATTGAGCAATCTGGTCTGGTTTCCCGCTGTGGGCAGGAGTGTCCCTGACCATGGCAAGGGGATTGGAACTAGGTGATCTTTAAGCTCCCTTCTACCTCATTCTACAACTCTATTTAAAAGCCAGAAATGGGCATAGCTAAAGTAACTCCACTTCAGGTCTGAAAAGAGAAGAGCAGTGCCCTTTTCTTTTAGAGTAAAGACCTTAAAGTTGTACTGCTAAGTTTAAATGGTGTGTTGTAGGGATAGTAACCATAGCACTTCAGGAGCTTGGGTTGAAGGTCCCTCTTGTCCCTGGCTTTTATTCATATTTGTAATAAGATCAGACATTAACATCTTTGGCTAGATTTGGAAAATAAAGGGATGGCTAGTGGATGGGCCCATTTTGTTCAAATGGAAATAGTTACTTTTAATTTTATGGGCTGAAATCCTTACCTATTCTATGACTTACTGTGCACCCCAGCCCACTCATTTGTGGGGTGGTGTGAGAAGCAGAAAAGCCCTCGGCTCTGTGTAAGCACTGCTCAGCACTGGCTGAAACAGCCCTGTGTTATCAACACTGTTTCCAGCACAAATCAAACACAGACCCACCATAGCCACTGTGAAAAAAATTACCTCTATTCCATCCAAAACCAGTATAGCTGCTCTTTCTGATATGTGCAAGATGATATTAACCAAGGGAAGGAATATCAGAAAATTGTGCACAGGATGCCCAAATCAAAGAAGTCACAGCCTCTGACTTCTAAGTTGCTTTAAATTGTGAAAATTGGGAAGCCCATGATCATAAAGGATGCTCTGGAAAATGTAAGATCTGACACATTGTGTTTGGAGTGTTCATGTGTTGGACTGAAAGCAATAAATCATTAGAAAAGCCTAGACAATTCTCAGACAATGTAGGGCTGTGAGAAGCAGCAGTGTAGCAGTCAGGGCTGTTTGCTTAGCATTGTGCTAAACTGCATTCAAGCAGCAGCCTTTGGGAAATCTCTTCCTATCCATTGTTACACCAGCTGAAGTTATCCAGTCCCCTGAGCATTTGCAGTGTGTTTTCTGGTGTGGGAAGTGCATGGAAGATGTGCTGAGCAGCTTATCACTGATTATGTCTTAGAGTCTGTGGGACCTGGGGAGAAACAGGAGACACTGAGGAACTCTGCAACCAGAACTCACTTTTCTTCTTTCCATCAGTATTTCCTACAGCCCCTTCAACCTGAAGTTTAGGGCAAATGCATGTGGTATTGGACTCCACGTTTTCAAGACTGGCTTTCCAGCTGTCTTGTACTGCTGAGCTCTCCAGGATAGAGTTCATCCACTTGTCTTCTCCTCATTGCAGCTTGTTCATTCCCAAGTTCAGAACTTTTACAGCAGATTGGCTTTCCTTTTGGTCTCTGATTCTTTGGCTTTACTCACACACACTGAAATTTTTAAGCATATGAAATAGGTATTATTTTACCAGTAGGACAGGTAACCTACCTTTCTCACCTGCTTTCTCATATTCCTAGCTGCCTGATGCTTTCCTTCCTTTGGTGTAGCAGGGTCAGTGTTAAACTGGCAGGATCTACTCTGGGCAGCCTTTGGCTGGGATGGCTGTGGCCATGTCCGTTGTCTGGTGGAGAAATGGAAAGGGAGACCGGGAAGAGTTTCTCTTAGTCCCAAAGAGGAACAGAGCCACCTGGAAGAGATGGGAACCTGTCCCTGGAGTGGGAATGCAGCACAGCTCCTTGAGGCTGATGGTGCCTGTAGGTAAGCTTCTCTGTAACCTTTTGGAAAAGGACTTGAGGAAGCTGGAAGAGGATTCTTCTGGCAAAAGCATTATCCCTTTACAAGCATTGGATGATGTGAAAACCATCTGGGTGGCACCAGGTCAGCAAAAGACTTTTTCCACCACTTAAATAGACCTTAATTGTTGCTATGCCTCAAACCAGGGCACATGCTGAACCTGTGTGCAAGATGAGAGTGAAATTCGCTGTTCTAAGGACTGCAGAAGGACAAGACCCAGATGATTGTGGAAGTGAAAAAAGCTTGGAGAAGTGATATGAGGATAATGTAGCAAAAGAAGATAATCAAAGATGTCTATAGAAAGGGAACAGTGTGGGTTGTGCTCTTTGCAGACAGTCCAATGCATCGTTTGTTAAATCTCTTCATACTTCATCACAAAAGCATGTCACAGTTTGCCTCAGGGAGCAAACCAAAACATTCCCCAACACTTGCCTATGATCAAGAATGGGTTCAGTAGTCCCATATGCTTTTTCAAATATACTGTGTCTTATTGATTATTCTTTGCAGGTAAGGGAGAGAAGGGCAATGGGGCCGAGGGCCCAGCATAGCTTCAGCTTACTGCATATAATTCTGGAAAAAGAAATAAGGAAAGACTGATTCCTTCTCATTATCTAGCTTTCTGTACTCATCTCAAAATAATTGCCAAGTGTGTCTGGTGTGATAAACAAGGAGGGATGTAAGGTGAGCGACAGCTGCTGAAGCTGTAGTTCTTTTGGGACTAATGACATTTAGATGTTGCATGGTCATGAAGTAGAAGAGACCTCACCAATGCCATTGACACTCCACTCACAGCCAAAGAGCCTTTTACATGGTGCTTTCTATAGAGCATGGGGGCAAACATTGAGTGATTGGTTTCTGTCCTCTGTGCAAAAGGGCTTACCACGTTAGAGATTAGAAAGGCATATTTGTTTCATTATTAGGCCTTCATCAAGACTAACTACAATGATAACTGAAGAATTTATGGAGAAAAGTAGCATGGGGATCCTTTCCCATCCCCGAGGGGTGGTGAAATGTAAAATATGGCAGAAGATAGCATAGCAGTACCTATTTCCTTAGATGTGACAAATTTTCTCACTGTTGTCACCTTCCACACCTTTAACTCCCAACATCACCCCGGATATATTAAGAGATGGGATAATGCTTGGCATTTGGCACAATAATTAGATAGTTTTGCCTTAGGTTGCACTTTGAGCTGGAGAGTTTGTAGGGGAATTTGATGCACTGCATGGCTCATGAAGGACAAGTGAAGAGAAATGAGACTGCTATAGAACTGACAGACTTTGTATATTGAGAGGAAAAATAAAATTAGTACCAATTATCTTCCAAAATACTGTCTTTTTAATGTGTTCTGCTTATACAGCCAGATGGCTTTCAATTCTTGACCTACAGTCTATAGTACAAATAAAAGCTGGTTCCTGTTGAGATTTTTGCTTTCTATCTCTACCAGGTAACCACTGTTGTAAGATGCAGAAAGGAAGGGAAAAATAGAGGTAAGGTCACATCTTCAAAATAGCTATGGCTGATGGGGGGTGGGGGCAGAGTAGGCAATTATTTTTTATAGTGGCTAAAATATTGTGTTCACAAGAATATTTCAGCTGCTCTGTCCTGTTTCTCGTTTTAAGCAACCCACATATTCCTTAGTAAAAATAAGCTCAAGACCTTAAGCTGTGCTCATACAAAGAACTGCTGGCAGGTGTTTGAGCATTCCCAAACTTATGCAGTGTTTACAAGTGTTTACAAAGCAAAGTGCACATCCTGCAGATTGAAAGTGCCACCCGGCTCTCGTGCAGGGTGTAAAGCTCAACACTGATTGCGTGCATGTCCTCACAAAGCATCTTGAAGTCCTGCCTTCAATGCAGCTGCGTTTGCCCAGTGCTGCTGTGCTGGGCCGTGCCTGCCTCCCCCGCTCAGTCCCTGCAGCTGCTCCGTGGCCAGGCTCTCCTTTCACAACCTGCTCCCTGTCCAAAACGCCGCCTCTCCTGCTCCCTGCTCCGTTCGCCTTCAGGCTCGACAGCGTTTGAGCTACGATGGTTCGTGTCCCAGCCTTCTCTCTTGACGGGGGCTGCGGCTGGGGACCATGGTAATGCCACCCAGGCCATAGTGCCCAGCTCCGCGCCACCCTCCCCACATCCTCCTTTCTTTGGCTTCACGGGTGGTGGCTCAAAAATCACAGGGATGTTTTTGTTGGGTTTTGCGCCTGTTTTCACGGCCGCTTCCCAGTACCGAGGCTGCGGCGGCGGGGCGGGGCGGGGCGGGAGGAGGCGCGGCGGCCGCCGCCGCCGTGCGGGGGGCGGGGAGGAAGGAGGGGCGGCGGGAGCCGTGCATTTACAGCGAGGGCCTCCGGGCCGGGGGCGAGGCCGCCGCCTGGCCCGGGGGAGCGCCGGGGGCTGCGGTGAGGGGGCGCGGGCGGTGCGGCCTGCGCGGCTGGGCTGGGAGCGGGGGGAAAGCCTGGCGGGGCGGCGGCGGGGCCGGGGCCGCTGAGGGAGGCCCGAGGCGGGTGCGGGGTCCCGGGGTTGGCGGGTGCCCTGCTCGGATCCCCCGTCCCCGCGGGCCGGGCCCGTCCGCCCGCAGGGCCGCCCTGCCCGCTCCGCTCGGATTTCGGCGCGGCGGCGGCTGAAGGTGCTTCCTTCCGATCCAGGGGCTGCCTTGTGCCGCTCCCCGGGATGCTGAAGCTGCCTTTTGCCGCTGCCCGGGGATGCCCACCCCACGGCACCCTAAAAAGTACCTTTGAAGCGATAAACCAGAGCTATGCGGTTTGCGTTGCCGGCAGCGGTGCTTGCTGCCCCCGCCCCTGGCTCGTGGGTGCCCGTCCGGTCCCGTGTTCCTCGGCCGGGACCGCCGCCGCGGCCGCTGCGGCGCTGCCCCCGGAGTGTCCGCGGGATGGGGGCTGCCAGCTCCCCGCGCCCCGGGGAGCAGGGCGGGATCTGCAAAAAACAGCAGCAAATCTGATTTTCCGTGCTGGTAGCCACGGGAGCAACAAGCCTCGAGCCCCTATGCCCCATTAACATGGTTTGGGCATCGCCAGAGGTAGCGGCTCCTCTGCCTTTGCGATTTGCGTGACAAAATTTGGAGCGGTTGCACTCGTACCTGCTTTTGGAACGCTGCTGGCTTAGAGAGCTTTGGGGATAGGGGGCTGACAGTAGTGGACAACTTGGAAAAAACCCAAAGCGACAATCCCGCAATGGAGCATGAGACATAATTTAATGACGTGTTCATAAAAATGTCATTAAATAGGTTTTTGTTTTTAACTTTGGGTAAAATGGGGCTTGTGATAACATGGAACAAAGCTGAGAGAAGTAATGCTTAGCAGTAAATAGCAGAAAATTCAAAGGCATAGCGTTGAAGTTTAAAAGAATAAAATACTTTAACAAAATCCCTGGGTTATTGTAGAAACAAAAGTAATTTTACAGGTAAAAAGTCATAACTGCCATTTTATTTTGTGCTACTATAAGCAAACCACCAAGGCATGAATTTTCTTTAAAAATATTTGCGTGTGTTTCTATAGATATATTTATTTTTTAATGTATTGTTTCCAAGGTTATCTGGCCTTTTGTGTGGATGGCTTCAGAGAACATTTCAGGAGTAGGGCAAGAACCTAAAGCTTTTTGGTGTATTTATGGGCTTCCCTTATACAAGAAATGAATGGGATCAATTGTTCAGGGGTGATGAAACTGGCATAGTATATTAAGCCTTTAGCATAAAGAAAGCTCTAAACCTGTACATTTAAATGTTTTAGGGCATGTGACATTTACAGAATACGGAAAGTTTTGAATAAAAACACATGGAATAGTGTTTGTGGTCTTTTTAAGCATCTGAATTTACATTCTATTAATTTTCAGTGTCTTGTGCTTTTCGGTGATGTGGAAAGAATTCTCAGCAAGACAAGTGAAAATTCTGTTTTTGTCTAATGTATTTGTTTCTCTTCCTCAAATGGGCATATATGTCCTTGAATTATCATTTTCATGTATTTAGGTATATTTATTATCAATTTACCACCCAAGCTGCTGTTTTATGCAAATTTCATATTAGTGCAGAACTGTTCCAACAAAGCTGCATTTTTGTGGCATTTCGATACTTTCACTTTAATGGATGTCTTGCTCTTTCAATGCTTGTTTATTGGTCAGAAATACAATCTCTGTAATTCTCAGCAAAGCATTTGAAGTTATAATCCCTATAATCCTTGTAAAGCAATTTGATGTGTGGTCTATTTTGAGGCTGTCCTGGTTATACCAGTAATGTATTTCAGTTTTCTAGCCTATGTTCATTTGATAAATAATTTAATTAATTAATTTTTATATTTAATGTATCATTATGCTTCATTTAAGTTTACACAGCATTTTTCATATAGTCTTAAGATTATATGTACTATGTATTTATACTATCTTAATAGTATAAATTCTCAGTTATACTATTTATAGAAAGTTATACAAAGTTTATATAATCATTTGATTATGTTGTTGCGCTTGGTGGATGGTTGTATGAGTAATTCTGCTTTGAGAATATTAGGTTTGGAGAGATTGGTGTCTTTTGACTGTCTCTCCTTGCCATCTGTTTTCTGTTTCCAAGTTTAGAGCTTCTGCAAGAACAGTACTCTTTTTGCTTGCAAAATGACTGCATCAAAATTGTCGTCCTCAGAAAGAAAGGAAGGTTTAAGAGTCATTCTGAGCAAGCATTAAGGTGTGAAAACTGAATCAGTGGTGTTAAGTCTGTGATTTTATAGCAGATCAGCTGTCAAGCAACCTTAAAGGAATAATATTTTATGAAAGTTAAAATTTGTGAAAGACAATACTATTATTAGATTTTAAAAAACCCAGAAACACAAAACCCAAAACCACCCAGAAGTTTATTTTTTAAAAATTTTTAGACCTGTGTATGAGTACCTGAGGTAAAAGGAATGATAAAAAAGCAAAACAGGGAAGATGTAATGTAATGTTACAGGTGATGCGTGAAGTTAAATTTTAGTGCTTTCAACTCTCTTAGATATCTCCTCTTTAATGCTACAGTTGATTTATTTTTCCCCTCTTCCCAAGCAGAAAACTGGAGGAAATATCTTTTACCTTGCTTATCCAAACTTGTTTCAGACTTAGTCTTTAATAACAACTTATTGGAATGTGTAAACAGGTAAATGGGAGATGTCTAAACCCACAAGTTTCTGCTATAAGTCTCAGTCTTGTGGTGTCTGGATGGTGGTGATGTGGTCTAACAGATAAATAGGGTGGTGGTGATTTGTTTTGGTTTTTTTGATTGCCAGACTGAAATCTTGCACTCTTCTTTTGCCTTTTGTATCAACTAGGGGTGACACGAGCTTTATGATAAGGGTTTGCTCTGACATGTCCAAGAGACTTACATAATGTGATAGATGATGCTGCTCGGATGAGTTCCACAAAAGGAATCTGTGTTGACAGTTCTATTGTACTAGTTATTGCCCTGCAAAGTCCCACCATTTGTAAGCGTTCAGTGTAAAACTTGACTTCAGTTCTGGTAACATTTTGGGGACTTCATACAGTTTTTGTAAATGCACTTGCAGGAATGAAGTGGAAGTCAACTGAATTCTCTTGAGCTCTGCTGAGACGAAATGACATTCATGTTTGTGGTGAATGGAAGTCATGGCAACGTCTAACATGGGAGGGAAAGACTCGAGTGGACCATGTGGCGTGACTCGTTCAGACTGCAGCTCTTCTGCCTGCTTATGGCAGTGCTGGCTGTTGTGGTGCTGGTCCATAATTTTTTTCAGTTAGAGGTAAGTGGAGCCTATTTCTTCTCCAAGATGGCTTGAGCAACATTATTAACTTTTGAATGTAAGGTTAGGATTGTGTCTGACTGACAGCATTTAGCCATAAATTGGAATCACAGAAAATTCATAGTGGAAGGGATGTCTGGAGGTATTTAATCCAGCACCTTCTCCAAAGGGCTGATATCAGGGTTAGCTTGGATTGCAACAGGGTATTTTCACTTTTGACAGTATCCAAGGACACTCAAATTTCACAACCTACCCAGGCAGTCTGTTGCAAAGCTGCATCCCTCTTAAAGGGAAGAATGTGTGCCTTATGTGCAACAGGAAGTTGCCTCTTCTCATGTTGGAGTGGACTTTTAGTTCCTCTGTAACTTCCCTGTAGGTAGTAAAAGACTGCAGTTAGATCCCCTCTTGGTCTTCTCCAGATTGAAAAAAAGAAGGTTTGGTTCTCTTAGTGTCATTCCAGTTCCCTAATAATCTCAGAGGTTCTTAGTTGATCTTGCCAGTTTTACTCTGGTGTGGGTTGTCCAAAAACCAGACACAATGTTCTAGGTATGACTTCACTGTGGTCAAGTTGAGAACTATAACTTTGCTCAATCAGCTGTTTAGGATCTTGTTAATTTCTTGCCACAATGCTGTGCTGCTGACACACGGTGAGTTTGCTGTCTCCTGGAATCCCTGCAGAGCTGTTAGCCGGCTTGTTCGTCTCTGGCATGTACTGATGCAATTTTTATTTGCCTTTCCCTTTTTCCCTCTGCTGAGTCTGTCTTGCATATTTCATCATTTTACTTATCACTTTAGTGCAGAGGTACTTCGAAACTGCTTAGTCAGTAACCCCAGATTAAAGTCAAGGCAGATGAGGATCTGTCTGCGGGAGCCCTGGAGGCTGACCTTGCCCATTGGCTGCCTGCCTGGCCAGGCATTCCAGTGCTGCATTTGGTGGATGGGCATTGTAATTCCTAGCCTAACATCTCCTTAAATTATAGCTGTCCTTTGTGCGTAGGAGCCAGTCAATAATAGCTTTATGCTTCTAAGTTGTGTATATGCTGCTTGCAGGATCTTCCTGCCTCCTGGCTAGTGATGCCCAAATGAAATGATCCAAAAGAGGGGCTATAAAACCCCCTCACCCCACAAAAAATACAGCTGAATTGGAAGAGGATCACATAGGGGTAAGGAAGATGTTTGAGAAGTCTAAAATCACAAGTGACTCAGGATCAATAACTGAGGAATGAGCATTCATTACCTATTCCGGTACTAGTGGACACATTAAATAAAAACTGCAGATGCTGATTTTAAAGGAAGCAGGGATGTTATTTTATGTATTGCAGCAAAGCTGCAGAAGTCCATGCAGTAAGACTTTGTAGTTACTAAAAGCATATATTCAAAAAATCTGCATGAATGCACAGAAGAAAAATCCATTACCAGATACTAGATCTTAAAGATGTCTACCCTAGTGTTTAGGAAGTCTGAACCATAAAGTGCTAGAAACTGTGTTAAGTCTACAGGAGGAAATAGCATAACATGTTTGGTCTGTTTTCTTTTCCCACATCTCTGCTGTTGGAAGCTATTGGCAATCAAAATACTATGTTTGATGGATTTTTGGTTCAAGTTAGCATGATCCATTTTGTGTTACATGGGAGGTAGCTTTTGTTTTTACTTTCTGTGGTTTTGTTTTGTTTTGGATTTTGACCTAGGATGTTGCCTGAGGACTGTTGATATTTAGAATCTTAAACTGTTTTCATTTTAAAATTACATTTCATAGAGAAAAGGGCTCTGGCAGTGCTTCGAGAGTGAAATGGAAAATGCAGGTTGGGTGTTCGCTCTGTGCTTTTTCTTGCCACTGTCCATGATGAGTGTCTTTGTGGCTTTGTTGCCCTTTACATATCTGCTGTACTAAATTTAGTTAAGTATTGTGTTGCTGGTAAATCTTTATGCTATAACATGGAACTCTAACCCCTTCTGTTGTCTTGACTTTTCTGAATGGACCTGCTCCTGTGTTTGTCTCCATCTTGGCTCAGTTTCCCAGGCAGCGTAGTATAGGCATTTATGCTGATTCTTTTCAGTCAGAGATCAAAGCCAGAAAAAATCTTATAAAGCTTTCACAGGTAACTAAATCTGTTCAGGCTCTGGAAGGAGAGCTTATTGTTGGTTACTGTTGAGAACATGTTTGTAAATGCATCAGACATACTTCTCATCCCCAAATCATCCAACCTAGCTGGCTAAAGCTCAAGATCTAAGGCAATTGTCAGCTACCCCCCAGCTAGTCTCCCTTCTTTTTTGCTTTAGGATTTTATACTTTTTCATGTTGGAATGTTTCCTCTTAATTTATTAAGCTACTAATGATACCCTCTCAGTAGTCCTACCCATGTCAGAATTTTACTTTCCTTACCTTGTGTTTAAAAAAAACGCCAAACAAACAAACAAGCTGTCCACAAAACATTTGATACCCAGCTTATTATTTACTTTGCTTTTTAGTATGGAATAACTACTCCCTTGAGGTCACAGAGTTGATCACATAGTACCAGAAGAAATGTGGGGTTTTTTTATTATAATTTTTTCCTGTGAGCATAGCCAGACAGATAAAATGTACCGTAATTTTTTGTGAAGTATCAGGATGTTGCCCAAACATCATGCCTTCAGGATACAGGAGAGTTTGTGTATTTGTACCAGTGGCCTTTAGAATGACAGAACCACTTCAGGATTGGTTGTGAGCGCCGTTTTATTTAAAAGCACCTAGAAGAGGAAGTGTATGGGGAGAGGGGAAGTTTCTTGCCAGGATGATGTATGAAATCAGACAGGTGAAACTGAGCAAAATAACTGTATAACAAAGTTTTTATTTCTTGCTGCTAAATTGCAGGTGCCTACAAAAGATAACTTTATCTTATTCCAATTATTTCTGGAACATTTGACTGACAGGTGATGGCTTTTGAGGATTGGCTTTGACACTTAGAGTAGTTTAGCAGCCACTCAGTGCTGTGAGATGGTAATGACAGGGAACTGATTTCATTTTATTTGTTGTCATAGACAACAAATAAAGTACCTGGAGTGTAAAATCACTGAAAATAAGATGACTGACCTTTCAGGAATTGGTATTTGTTCAGTTTCAGATGTTGTCTGCTGGAACTTTTATTTCCCCACCATGCCTGTTGCCTGGGAATCTCCTGTGTTGTTTCCTGCTCTAGTGACAGTGACTTACGCAGGTTTGCAGCAGCTCTTCGGAATGTACCAGGCCAAGGCAGGAGTTAACAGCTGGTGGAAGATACTGGGCTTTGAGGTGGACTTTCACCTTTTCAGCAGCAATTTCCATCAGCCACCTACATTATGGTGTTTAAATGAGGACAGGTGTTCATTGCAGATCTACCCAAGTACTCTGTGACCCTTCTAGAATATCTTTGAGAGCATTATTGCCTGGGTTGATCTGTATGTTATATCTAATTTTTGCTTGGTTAGCAGTGAGAATGCCAAAAGCTGAGGAGATGAGCTGAAACTTCCATTAGTTATCTTAAAAATACAGCTTCCTTTTTTCCTTTTTATGACATCTCTAATGCAGGAACTGCTAGTGGATTTATTTGTGCTTTATTGACATGTAATCCCTTCTGTCCTGCCTGTGTTACTTGGCAGACACCCATTAAATTACTTTGTGGTCACATTTGGGTTCTGGTTTGCTTTAAAATGCAGTGAATTAAAGAAAAGTAATGGTAGGAAAAAACCCCACAAAAGCAAAAAAATCAAACAAACTCCTCCCACACAAAGAAAAACCCCTCAAACCCAACAAACAGATAAACAAAGCCCCTTGGAAATTGCACTTAAAATACATGACACCTTGAATGGAGCATACCTGGAAATAAGCAAAGCAGGTGTTATCCAACATGGAGCCTGTAATGAACAGTAAAAGAATCTGTGTTGTAAAGGAAGAGCACTCTTGAGAAATCCTCTATATCTGTTTTTCATAAAGGAATTTCATTTAGTTTTGGCTACTAACTACAGCAGAAAGCCTCCAGTTCTGCACGGTCTCAGTATGACAACATAGAGGAGCCAGAGAGATTTGGAAATGCCAGGAGGGAGTAGGAAATGGAGTGGGGACAAACTAAGCTAATTATGTGCCTCAGGGCAGGCCTTGTCTCTCCATAGGGGCAGGAGAACTTAAGTACTTGTTTGGAGCTGAGCCTGGGAAACACTTAAGAAAGGAAGATGGTTTGGAAAGCTTTTCTATTCCAGTCAAGGATCTTTGGTATATTAATTGACTTTGGAGCTTTTTCTGCCTCTGCTGGCAAAGGTAATCGCTGCAATATTTTCTCCTGTGAATAGCATACATAGTGTAGCTTATTTTGACACATAAGCTTATAATTCTGCAACAATACATGGTCCTGGTTGGGCTTGAGAGAGGGCTGTACAGATGAACAAGGATGTTGGAGAAGCTCTGCTTTTACCTTCATGGAGCTTCCCCCCCAGGCCCTTTGAAAATAGTCTGAGGAAATATTTGTGGTATGATCTGTTCTGCTTAGTGGGTCTTAACCTGGAGATGTTGAAGTGGCAGTGCTTGTCCTTGTTCTCAGCTGCATACAAGTGAAGAGCTTTGGCCTTGTGCTCTGCTAAAAATCTCTGTAGGTGCACTGATTTGGAGACATCGAATCACGTTCTGGTTTCTGAATGAGTTTGTTGGCTTGGGTGTTCTCTGCACCCTTTCCCACTGAAGGATATAGGTATGCCCCTGGAAAGACTTTAGAAAGCCTAGCTAGGCCAGATATGTAATCTTCTACTTCTCTGAGAGAAAGACTGGGTTAAAAACCCTGAGGAAATTTATAGAAGATTAAAAATAGGGATACATCAGTTTTTAAGCTGTCTTAGATAGCCATCTCTCTTCTTAATTTGAAAGGATTTCTTTTTCCCATGTGCCCCAGCCTGAAGTACCAACCATTGAAGAACCAACTGAAAAATAGAAACTTTCTCTTGGGAACTTACACTGAAAACAGCAATTAATCATACATACGTATTCTCCCTTTTCACCCCCTTTTAGGAAAATGCTTAAATATTTTTGCTGAGACATTGTTACCAGCTTATTGGATGCATCAAAATATATAGCTAACTTTTAAAAATATTTCCATGCAGTATTTTCTGTGTTGTATATAGATACATATGCATGAGCAAGTGAAGGGAAGAAGTTGTGAAGGTATCCAAAAATAGAAACTTGGCTTAATTCAAGAATGCATGTAGGCAAGATTTAAAGTAGAACTGCGCCTGAGTTTCACTCTCAGCTTTGGCTGAAGTTTACTGGATTAATAAAAGTAATGTGAAGCATACATCTGCAGCTTTGCTTGCTGTGATGGAAAACAAAAGTAATTATGAATTATCTTAGATGGCTTTCAGGGAAAATTTATTAAATCCTGGGTGGGAATATAAAACAGAAAAGCTTCTATTGTAATATAATATAATAATAATATATATTATATCATAATAATAATCTAATAACATTAAAGCTTCTATTGTGATGTTAACATCTGGTGTATAGATGGGTATGTGTTAATTTATATTTTAGAGCTACAATGTAGCAATTTAGTTTCAGGTTTTATAGTTAACTTGGATATCAAACAAAGAAGATTCTGTGTATCCATCCTACATCCTAATGTGCTCATCCTCTTACTCTTAAGCTGATCAAAACCAACTTCTTATGTCACAGGCTTCAAAAGCCTATCTGTTTCTATTGCTTGTCAGGTTTACCTCTCTTCTGAAAAATATGTTGAATCTCAGGGTGGTTCAAATGATTTTAATACACTGGTGATATTTTCATGGACTAAGAAAGGTATATGACAATGAATAAGGCTTTAATATGAGTGCTGTGACTTTTAGTACATTGCTGAGCAGTTATTTATGGAGGAAGTAAATGGGAAACACTGGGGTATTGGTAAGTACAATGATATGTTAAAAGATTTAATATAATGTAGTTTGAATTTTTTAGCAATCTTTCAAATCTAAACTAGTATATCATCTGATGCTATGTGAATGGTATAATTTTAATCTTTGCTTGAAAAACAATTTTCCTTCTTTATGAAATAGAAGTATGGATAAGTTCTACTATATATACCTGATAATTAATTGCTCATTAACTGCTGAGTTTGTGTGTATTTGAAGGGTATGTTTGGATTTGCTGATTAGAAGTCTCATGGGTAGCTCTGGAGTCTTAGACTGTGCTATTTTTAAAATTTTCCTAATACAAACCTGCAAAAATATGTGATGTCATAAAGAAGGTGGTATCTGCAGTCATCTGCATGAAAATACAGTTTTGGACTCTGATGTCAAGTTGCAGCAAAAGCCCGCTCTCGTAGTGTAGCATTGTATTTAACTATTTTCATTTTTAAACTCTTGTGTGGATTAGGGGATGCTTTGCTTGCTATTTCATTTGGTGCTAGAAGCAGCCATATATAGATTTTAAAATCTTAGAAATAAACAAAGAGATTTTTTGCCTGTTTAGTCCTAGCTTGTCCTACACTATTCTGCTTGCCAACTGGCTCATGAATTCATTGTCCCAGAAGGCTTGGGGTTTGTTCTTTTATTTCTTTCAATGTGCACATTACAGGGAAACATGCATTTCAGATAATTAGCCAAGAAGCGCTGTGAGTGTGACCAGATAAATGACTGCAGCTGCTACATGCAGCAGACTTCTCTGGAAGGCGTGTGCAGGGGGTGCCTCAGCTTCACCTGCAGTGTAGCATCTCAAAGAAACCCTATTTCCTTGCATTACATTGGGCAGCTATTAGACCTCGTGGTGCCCCAAGGCTAAAACGTTACTGCAGAAGAAAATAAAACATGAGTTATAACTTAATCATCCAACCTTTTGTCATTTTTCTTCACATGGCTGATATTTAGAGAATATACTGGTAGCTGAAATACTGCCATACATTGGATGTGATCTATTTAAATGCTTGTTTGCCAAAGCAGGGTAACCACAGGTTGCTCACCTGTTTCCTTAGAAATCCCATGGTCAAAGTAATAGATTTCAGTCTTCTAGTGAAGTTGCTCCATTCAGCCAGCTTCAAAGCTGTGTAAAGCAAAGCCCAGTTCTTGGGATCATTTGCTGACAAAGCATCCATTATTCACCGTGTTTCATTTCATAGCACAGCTTCAGGTAATCTTTTTCTCCCCAGCACCTGGATGATGACACAGTTTCAGGATCGAATTGGATAACAGAAAACAATGTCCAGCATTCTCTGTCACAGACAACCAAAACTACCAGGAAGCCTTACTGTGGGTACGCGCAGCAGACCTTGTCCAAAAGGGAACGAGCGGAGCAGGACTCGTTGCTTGCTGCAATACAGTGGCCAAAGCCCCCTGACAGCAAAATCGCCTTTGCACAAAGCACTGATCCCACACACAGTGACTTTGTGATTGTGAAACCCAGCAGGTTCTTCCAGGTGGGTGATCAGTTAGAGGTACTCGTTCGTATGAAGGATTTCCAAGGAAAAGCCAAGCAGTATGGTGGAGACTATTTACAGGCACGAATTCACTCTCCTGAGCTGAAAGCTGGAGCAGCAGGAAGGATTGTAGATTGCCATAACGGCCTTTACAAAGTCTTCTTTACCTTGCTTTGGCCAGGAGAGGTCAAAGTTTCTGTGTCACTTGTCCATCCGAGTGAAGCAATCCAAGTCCTCCTGCGTTTACGAGAGGAAAGGCCAGACAGAGTGTATTTCAAAAGCTCTTTCAAGTCTGGGAGGTATTCAGAAACTACAGAGTGCAACGTTTGCTTGCCTGGAGGTCTCCCAGTCTGTAACTTCACAGATCTCTACACGGGTGAGCCATGGTTCTGTTACAAGCCTCGAAAACTGTCCTGTGCCAGCCGAATCAGCCACGCCAAAGGTGGATATCTGAAAGGTCTTCTGACACAAGAGGAAAGCCTCTTTTTCCAAAGGTTTGTATGTTGTTGAATTTACATATACTCAGTCAAGTTGTTTTGTTTGGGTTTTTTTTCTACAAACTTTAGCCTATTGCTTAAATATGACACATTGCCTTAGAGGAGGAGTGTATCTGCAGGACCAGGTGTTTGATGTTAGCTGTTGAATAGTCTGTTCCTCTCCATTCAGCTGTGCAAGAATCTTAGATAGCAATCTTAAAGAAACTTGGCATGTAGTTCTCTTTCTGTGCTTTGAATTCAACCCTACTGAATTTCACAAGAGCATGTTATCTAAATCTGGTGCTGGTTTGGGGGCTGTTTCCTTATTTTTTGTTTCCATACCTACACTTGCAATATCAATAACAACGCTTTGAGAAGTATTTTTGGCCAAATCTAAACTACCTAAAAAGGGTCTGGGTTTTAGGCTTATTTTTACAGAAATTACCAGTTGATTTTGTCCTCATCAAAAGTCATCTTAAATGTAATGCAATGTGTTCCTCGTTGCTCAATATGGCTTTCAAATCTTAGAAATAGTTTTAAGTCAGTCATAAAGAAAACACCTGGCAGAACAAATTGCTGAGCAATACCCGTGCAAGTGGAAATGATCTGTGCATGCTGTTTCAAGTGTCAAACTAAATTAGTTTCACAGTCATATTTTATTTCTGCATTCAGCATTTAAAAAACCCCAAACCATCTCTTAGTGCCTGGGTATGTGTGACAGAACTGCTTCTGTATGAAATTACACAGCTGAATTTAGATAAAGTTAGTTACTGTGTAGTGTCAGAGTTGTAGTTGTAGGCTACTGCCTTGCTCTCCAACAAAGATGTTGAAAGAAAGTCTTTTGGCAGTATGTTCACTTGAGGCCTAAATTGGGAAAGATTTTAGAGTAGCAGCTCCAAATAGTTTAATTAGGAAAGCATGTGTGCATGGTTATAACCAAGACCAGGAATAAAGCAGAGATGGAATTTTTTTTTTGGCTCTTCCTTATCAAGTTTGTAAGTGGGTGTTTTGACTTTCTGTGTCTCTGGCAGTTCACCTGTAAAATTTAGCTTATATTTATTGGTGATGTTTCCATATGGGAATGGGAAAGGTAATTTTCTTGGTTTTGTTTTGATTGTTTATTTGTTTCATTCAGCTCTGAGATCCTTTACCAAAGGGGCTTACAGAAATTCCAAATAATTTATTTCTTAAATGGAGAAAAAACCAAATAGACAAGGATTCTCTTCAAAACAGTAGGAAAAGACAGAACAAGAGCTTAGTATTAATCAGCTGGGAGCTGCTGCTGTGGCCACGTACCCTTGGTTTGTCACCACACGTTCTGCAATCTGGGAACATCTTTGTGGCAAATCCCCAAAAGCTTCTCGCAGACCTCTCATAGCTTGATTGCTTTATTAAGATTTGTGTTGGTACAAGTGTGCACAAGAGTTGTGTCAGTGCCATGAAATTTTGAATTTGGATTTGGAATAGTGACAGTGGTCTTGAGGAAGTTAATGCGGAATGAATTCAGCTATAGGAAGTAAGGTAAACTTAGAGTAAAAAATTCGTAGTACTGTGTGCTTATTTGAAGTGGATTAAGAAAAAATGAGATTAATATTACCTTCAAATTTTACAGTAAATTTTACAAATGTTGCTGTGTTCATTTTTTGTTCAAGTGACGTGAATATCAAAAGGCCGATACTCTCCAGTGGACCTGATTCAGTCATTGTAAAGCCCAAGGCATTTACAGGTAAAGTGAACTGCATAAGATTCTTGTTTGCAATTCATAATTAAATTTATAAAAAGAACAACAGTCATCAAATAATAATTCATTTGTTTTCTGAGCATGGCATAAAAATATCAGATTTGCATTGACACAATGAAGGCTTTTGGGTGTTAACTGTAATACAAGTTCAGAAATAATGAATTTTTTTTTTCTAAAATTACATACATAAATGGGATTTTTAGCAAAAAAATAAATCAAAAGAAGAGTGAAGTTTGTTCTCTTGCTAAAAATGTTTTTTTTTTCCCCTAGCATTTACTCACACTGTAAAATGTTTTAGAGTAACTGCTTACCAAACTCTCAATCTAATGAAAACAGCTGTGTTGTGTTTCTAAATTTCTTTCTTTGTTAAGGATGTTGTCTAACAGATTTTGATAACTTGCATTCAAGTATTACTATAATTTGTGTTACCACAGGATGTCAGAACCTACAGTTCTGGACCAGAACTTAATTGTTCTGTGCCTTTCTAAGAACAGAACACAGACAGTGTGTACTAAAATAAACTTAGAGGTTTTTTCTCATTCATACCCAAATGCAAGCTTTTTATGCTTCTAAAAAGTCTGCATAAAATGTGATACACAGAGAATTATTTCTTAAATGAAAACTTATAGTATTTTTTTCATAAGGTTATGGGAGACTTTTAAGGTAGAGTTACTGACCTGAGCAATAGTCTGAATAGAAAGCAACTTATAGCATTTCTTGCTTTAAGTTTTACTGTTCACTAAAAAAATACAGTTCTGCTAGTAGGCTAGCAGCATTTTACCTCCCAACCCTTTTCTTTCTCTAGGTCCTTTAGGTGATGTGTTTTTGTTGCTTTTTTTTATCTTGTATATTTCCTGACAGAAACTGCAGCAAATTCAAAATTTGATTGTCACCCTTCTTCCAGGAGCTATGAATGATCAAAGCTTGCCTACATGTTCTGAGGATTAATGCTGGGTTAAAAAGGCTTGGTAGGAATAGCACATTTCCTCAGGGAAATTCCTTCTGAGTGCAGCAGTCTCTGAATAAATAAACTGAACTCATTGGCACAATGCTTGTGAATGTGTGGATTTGCTAGGATTGATGGTACACGCAAACTCATTGTTCTGCTGTTGTTCTTTTTGTACATGTTTTTCTGTGGGGTGGAAAATGTAGATTAAGTTTTTTAAAACCTTTTTTTTCTGAAATACAAGTTTTTATTTCTATCCTTGGTTTGTAACTTCAGATTGGAGTTTTACTCTCTTTTATAAAATCTTAAAGTAAGAGCTTGCTGAATTTCTGAATTCTGGGCCAAAACTGGTATGATGCTATACACAGACTTGAAATGCTGATTTACTGTGGGGCGCCAAAAAGTTGTTTTAGTACCATTCTTACATATAAATGAGTGTGTGTGTGTGTAGATAAAGAATCCATTTAAAAGGTAAAAAATGGAATTGCTTTTACATCAAAACTTAGAATCAAACAAACTCAAGTTGTGAATTTGCATTATGAATTAGTCTTTTAACTGCATGACCATGTGAAGGCTTTTTCTCCCCCCTTTCTCTGTGGGATTCCTGTATATAAATATTGGATGAGTCCACATTATTAGTAGGGATTTTTTTCTTCCTTCATTGTCCCTGCTGTCAGATTTAAAGAATCATCCAGAGATAAAATTTTCTGATGGCTTTTTCTGTGGTAATTGTGATTGTATTATTTGTGTTATGTAAACATAATAGTAGTTTGCTTTTTACAGTGTCCCTGTCAGGCCTAAGGAGGTTAACATCCTCTAACCTCTAAGGTTAACATCTACTCATGCAACATGCAGAGGATATTGAATAGATAAAGAGCGATAAAAAATGCTTGTTAGGAAAGATGCTTGTGGTTGGCTCTGTGTTATAATGAAGCATCTATCAGAGGATGCTTTTGGGCCCTGGAATTCCAGTGCTTGTACTTTTACATAATTAGAACAGTCCCTGGCATGATTTTGGCCATGGCAATGTGTGCTTTATCAAATGGCTGTGAGTTATGACAGGGCATGGACTGCTCTTAGCAGTCTCCACACCAAGGTGAGTAGAAGTGTTTGAACAGCTGGAAGTGCCTGCTCCATGCAGCTGGTGTTTGTGCCGGGGAAGATCTCCATGCTTGTTCAGCTGAGGTATTTGAATACACGAATGGCAAAGGAGGAACCTGAAACAACCTCAGGGAAGTTTGATGTACCAGTATCACCCTGCTTACTAAGAGAAATATGGCAATATTTGGCTGACATAACCAGGAAATTGCAATTTATCTTCCTGTAATCTCCTGTTATCCTGATACCTTTGTTTGAAAGGTATCTCTCAACTTCTGCAAGTTAAAAAGGCATCCTATGGAACAGAGCTTCCCTGGTGTGTAGTTGCTCCTCAGGCAGTAAATGGGGAGGGGGCTAGATAGCAGAAAGGAAGTACAAAATCCATGGAATTAGAGACTCTCATAATTATCATATTCAAATGACATATATAACATTTTTGGTCATAGCTTTAATTCTGGCATTTTCTGGGTTTGGAGGCCTTATGGTTCAGACTTCACTCTTCTACAGTGCCGGGGTATGTGTTATTTCATAGGAGGAGTTTTTTGGGGGTTTGTTTGGGTTTGTTTGGGGTTTTTGGTGGGTTTGTGTTGGGTTTTCTGGATGTTTCTGTGGGTGTTACCAGGTTGTCCCGCGGGGTCGGTGTCCCTGCCGAGCGGCGCTGCCGTGCGCAGGCCGGGCGCTGGAGGGCAGCAGTGCCCTGCGGCACGGCCGCCGCCGCGCTGCGACCCGCGCCGGGAGGGAGACGATGCTGCGCTGGTCTCCCTGCCTCCGCTCCTCTCTGCCTGGGCTAGCACCCACCACTGAGCACTTCCAGCTCAAGGTGAAAGGCGTCAGATACTTTTTTACACTAGCGGCAGAGATGCCGTTTAATTTAAACCAAAGTAGACTGTATTCGGCCACCCAGCTCTTGTTAGCAGTCACTGACTACGTGTCCAAGAAGATTATGGAGGCTACTTTTGTTGCATGTTAATTTCAAAGGATTTTTCTCTTCCAGATTCGAGCAGAATGGACAGAGCTGAAGATCCCACAGCTTCCCCTTCTGGTTATTATTATGAAGACCAGTGGAGGTCCAGAACACACTGGATCCATAATTTTAACAAATCAGATGATATAACTGAGTGCTTACAAGGAAAAGTAATCCACTTGTTTGGAGACTCTACAATAAGGCAGTGGTTTGAATATCTGACAGCTTTTGTTCCGGGTAATTTTTTTTTTTCTTGGCTTTGTCCTTAAAGACCTTTGCAAAGCTTTATTTCTCGCATCTCAGACACAAAGCTGATTTTACTAAGTGACAGGGACAAAACAAAGGAAGAGGAAAGACAAAACGTCATCAGAAGCCCTGGCAGTTAGTCAAATGTTTGAGCAGACACTGTAAACATGTAGGCCTTGTAAATGGGGCCACCAGGTATCTGCAAAGTTTTCCTTGTAACAGGACTGCTGCTGTGGCTGTGAGTTAAGGTGGCCTTCCCGGGAGTCATGGCAGGAAGTCACTTGGGTTGCCTTTTTAAGGCCTTGCAGCATCCCAGTCACAGGAGAGATTTTGGAATGAAGTAGAAAATGACCTCCATTACTGTTCATAGGTTTTGGGGCCCTTTTCCTTATTTAAGTTACTTAAATAGCAGAATTTCAGTACCCACTTAAATATTCCTGCCTCCCTCATCCCTTTCCCCTGAAGCACTTCAGTTGTGTTGGAATGCAGACTTTGAGCCCCCTTAATTCCTACAACTTGAAGCAATCTTTAAATTTAATGGAGTCCTAAAGTTGCTGGAAGGGTTCTGGTGAACCCTGGATTCAGAGGACAACAACGACTATTTGGAAAATTTCTTTTTTACAAGAGAGAAGGAAATAGTTTGGGAAACTTGGAAAAGGCATTGACAGCCTTATGAAGTCCAAATGTGCTGTCCTGCAGATTTCAACACCCATAAACTCGAGTCAACACCCATAAAGTCGAGTCATAAACTCGACTCTGAAAAATGATATTCACCTTGTGTTTAATTTTAGGATTCTTAGAATTATGTTCAGATTTCCTTATCTCCTCCTGCTTTTGCCCTGTGGTCCAAGCATCTTGTTGATAGTGTGACGTTCTTGCGCTGTCTTTCACTAACACTTGCTCTTGGCCTTTCAGATCTAGTGGAATTTAACCTGGGCAGTCCTAAGAACGTGGGCCCTTTCATGTCTGTGGACCTGAAGCACAACATCCTGCTGAAGTTCCGCTGCCACGGGCCGCCCATCCGCTTCTCGACGGTGTTCAGCAGCGAGCTGCGCTACATCGCCAACGAGCTCGACGGCATCGTGGGCGGCAGGAACACCGTCATAGCCATAACCATATGGTCCCACTTCAGCACCTTCCCCGTGGAAGTGTACACCCGGCGGCTCAGGAACATCCGCAGAGCCATTATTCAGCTACTGGACCGCAGCCCCAAGACTTTAGTCGTCATCAGAACCGCTAATGTTCAGGAGCTTGGGCCAGAAGTGAGCCTCTTCAACAGTGATTGGTATTCCTTTCAGCTTGATTCTGTCATGAGGAAAATGTTCTCAGGAATTGCTGTGCACTTTGTGGATGCTTGGGAGATGTCTGTGGCTCATTACTTGCCACATAACCTGCACCCTAATGAAATAATTGTTAAAAATCAAATAGATGCATTTTTATCTTATGTGTGCCCTCTGCAAACTTAGCACAAATGGGTATCTCTATGTCGTCTTTTGCTACAGCTGAAGTACAGTTGCTCTTTTGAGCTATGGAATGATGCTGGATGATATGGAGGATCTCTGGGTACTGTACTTGCATGCAGTATAAGTAGGGTGGCCTTAACTTTGGGTAGCTGTGAAGGGTGGTAAAGAGGAGTTGACTGTTCAGGCCATATCTTCCTGCGAGGTTGATTCCTTCAAGCTTATCATTCATGCCTGCGATTATTAGAGAGCACCTTAAATTAAATTGGCAGGATTCAATAAGAAACTATTTGGGTTATTAGCTTTACTAGTTGTCTGCACTGTACGCCTAATTTAATCCATATGACACTGATTCTGTTGCCAGGGTCTCGTTGCTCAGAACAGTGTGTGAAACCTGGGAAGGACTCTGGGAATGGTCTTTCTCTCAGCATTCCAGAGCTTAAGGGATGTCTCTTCCAGTTGTGTGTCAGACAAGCACGGTGTCTGTTCTTGTTTCAAAGTCCTTATTAGAAACATGAAGGGAGTGTACCAAAGTCACCAATAAGGAAGCACAATCACAATATCTGTAGAATTAAGTCATGAAGAATTTCCTGAAATTTAATCAAGCACACTAGTTAGGCACCTTTGTTGTTTACAGATGGCTGCTAAATAGTCAAATAGCCAGTATTTTAGTTTGGTTTCCTGTACTACTGAATTTCTTTTGAGCTGTGATACACCGTCTACTTCTTGATTTATCAGTAATGAGGATATGTGTGTTTTATGACCGCAGTGAAAACACAGTCTTAGGCCGTTTCTGCAAGTTCCAGTTGCAGGTTCGCCTACTTCAAGCTTAAAGCACGTGCCAATGAAAGTGTTTCATTTGCCAGTGAAAGTGTTTCCCTTCCCTGTGAGCTGAAGCTGTTCCATTATGCTCCTGCAAAGCCGGGCTGCTGACAGTGGCTCTGGCATGTCCTTCATACGCCGCGTCTGGACAGGGAGGCCAAGTGACTCGAGTGCCCCGGTGCACTTTGGCAGTGGTGGTCAAGGCCACACAGTGAGTCCTCTTCAGGGTCTGGCAGTTCTGTCATTTATTCATTTATTCACTGCTGCCAGTCTAAAAGGTGGAAAGCCCTGCACCCAAAAGCCAATTGGCCCAGGGTTGCCTTCCTACGGCTGCTTGGCACGGACCCAGGTTTGCTGGGGTGACAGCTGGTGGCTCTCCAGCCTCCTGGCCTGGCATTTACTGCCGCTTATTTGATTGAGCCTGTCTGCAGTTTTAACTGGAAGTGCTTTGAAAACAGTTTTTATTAAATTCAACTCCCAAATTAAACAGCAGAGAAGTATTCCATGTTGTCTTATTTTTGGTCCCACTCAGGCCAAAGCCAGTCTTCACTGGCTTGTGTGTCAAAACAAAGTTGAATGTTTGTGAGCAAACTGAGAAGATTAATAAGGCAAATTGACAGGTTGCACAGAGTGAAATAATCGAAATATCTTTATGTTAGAAAAGTTTTACCCTTTGTTAGGTTTGCTGCTCTCTTAAGGAAGTTTGTGCTCTTATAGCCAGAGCCCTAAGAGAGGTAATGCTACCAGCTACACCAACACTGTTTCTGGTTGTGTTCATTTTAAAGGGCAACTGAGAAGTGTTTTAAAAACAAATATAAATTATTTTAGCATGTAAAAGGTGTCAGTACCATCCATCTATAAAACTTACCAATTTAAAAATGTTTAAACATGTCTGGAGGAATTGTGTACACTAAAATAGCACCTCTTCTTAGCTTTTCAAATCAGAATTAAAGAGGTCCAATTTGCTGGTTCCTACTGACAACTGCCTCACGTAGCATCTGCCCATACATTAGCTTTAGGTAACTATTTCTTACTTTAATATCGTAGTGGCAATTTATCCTCTGCCAAAAAAGAGGCCACACCAATTCAGGTCTGGGAAAGTAAACTACCACAATGGAAAATTACCTTTCATCTTTTTCAGGTGTGATTTTTAAAATAGGTAAAGACTTTCGTCCTGAATATCAACTCCATCCTAATAATGCTTATGGAAATAGGACTTCAGACTTTCACTTTGAAGGAAACTACTTATTTTGTGGACTGACCATTAGGTTTAACTCATAAAGCCATATTGTGTGTGAAAATGTTGTGGCTGCATGTGTGTTCTCTGGGTGTTGTAGTGCTTGCCACTGCTCCTCAACAGCAGCTTTATATCACTGTTAGCTACCAAGCATAGAGAGAGAAGAAAATATTCTTTTGAGTGCTTTGACAGTTGAGGGAAAGAGAACAGGACTGCTATTAGCAAAGGTGTCTAATTGCCTTCTGGTAGAACCTCATCCTTTAGATTAATTAGATTAATTTTTTAATAACAGATTAACTAACTTATCAGTAATGAACTTCAGGGAAATTGCCAGTTGATTTGGAATGAGGATCAAGATTTCATTTCTTTGGGCTCTGAAATAGACAGGGAGGAGAAATGAAGAAACTGAGGGTTTACCTGTGTTTGGGGACACTGTGCTCTTAGATGTCATTCAGGTGATCTATGAATGATTTTTCATTTCTATTCTCATCTTGTTACCATTGCACCAGTTGTGTATGTACGGTATATGCAAACATAGAAGCAATAAAATATTTTTAAATCTGTTTCTTTAAACTTCTAAATGGATTTTAATAGGGACTTAGGTTAAGAGGTTGGTTAGTTTTGAAGTTACTTAATGTGAAACAGGACTGGAAAGGAATTTCTCAGCATCTGTTGTGTCTTCCTTGACACATAAAAAATTAATTCACAAGGTTTTTCAAAGCCCTGTCTTCCTTTTCATTCCGTTTTCTTCCTTTGAAAGGAAGAAATCTTATTATTTTTGCTATTTTCATTCTTGTACTGAAGATCACTTTGATTATTAATCTTTCAATATAGATATTTTGTTACTTTTTAATTACTTCATTCAAAATCCAGCTCTTTCGAATTCCAGTAAAAAAACCTACTTTTATTGTGTTTATTGGAAGATTTCAGAGTAATTTATTTATAAAAGAAGTAAACTCCATTTTATATATATTAGTGTTGCGCTGTAGTATTTTGAGAATCTTTTTTCTCATGTATCTCCTTAGGCTGATTTCTTCCTTCTAGGAATTTAATAAAAACATTAGTTGAATTGTTGATGAGAAGGGAGGATAAAAAGCAAACATTTCCCTTTTTTCAAGTTCTCAGTTGCTTCTAATTTCATCTGCAATGCAGCACTGCTTCATGAGATTTAAATCACCATTTTTCATTGTTTTACTTGTTAGAGGTAAGCAATTAAAAATGGGACCTTTGCTTACCACAAGTGTCTGTACAACTTTTTATGTACTACAGGTGACAATTTCATGTGTACATGACAAAAATGAAGGTTTGAAGTTGTCTTCTGGAAGAGTGGAGAATACTGGGGTTTTACTTTGGTTTTGTTGCAGAAGTGTGGGTTAAAACACTCTTCTATTCATGACAGTTTAAGTAACAACAAAAAAACTTCAGTCACAAATGTGTATTTCATTTATAAAGCACTTACTCCTTAAGTCCAGATCATTTCATATAGATTTCAACTGTTTGGAAGGCTCTTACTCTCTGTTGGGAGCAGTGAAGAACTCTGTGTGTTAGAGAAGAACTTGTTTTCAAAGAACTTGGTTTTTTTTAATATATGTATGTTATTGTAATGCTTACAATATGCAGAGGGCTCTACTGTCTTATTTCCTGATGTGCTCAGAAAAACAATTTTAATAGCCAAAAAGCTCAAAGAATGAAAGGTTCCTAATAAAGAGGGCAAGTTTACTTGAACTATTTAATCTGATTTAGTCTCAGTTTATCTTGTTTGCTGTGACCCCACCTCCTTTATATTTTTATAGCTGCATAGTAGTTCCCTTAGGTTTACCTATTACATTTTGTCTTTGTGTTGGGTAGGAGTTTCACATTATGGTTTATAGATTAAATTCACTCTAAGTGGGGTTTTTTTTTTGGTGATTTGTATTTGGAGAGGAGTGATCTGTGCCTGACATGAGACCTAGCACTGAAGCACACTGATGTTTCCCTCTGTTGGTGTATCAGGCCTGACACATAACAAAAGCTTGTACATAATCTAGGCTTTCTTCTTGAGGGATTTTGCAGCCCAACTGACCCACAGGAAATCCTTAAGCCACTTCATTTAAGAAAAACAGGGTGAAGAGCAGATACAGCGTGATCAGTGCTTCTTTATGTTATAAACAGTTTTTACTTAAGTAATGGAAGAAAAATTGAGGAGAGATGTGTCCTGTGAGTCAGTTTGAGTGTTCAAGGGCTGTAGGGCATCCTATGCTGGCAGGCTGTGCATCTGCTGCCCCGTGAGCCCAAGGGCTGTGTTTGCAGGGTCATGGGGAGACGGAGAGAGTGGCTGCCTGGCACAGGCTGGGGGGTCTCTGGGACAGCCTAAGGGTGGAGGAGTTGGGGGATGTCTCCTGGCTTGCCTCGGAGCTAGCTTGCAGCCAGGGTTCACAGCTGGGAAAGTAGTAAGCAGGGTGTAATGCCCTTTGTGCTGATTCCTGACGTATATAGCCAAAAATAGCCTGTTTGACCAGTAAAAATCCCTGAATGACAAAATCCTGCAAGTTAGGAAGAGTGCTGAGGCAGTATTGCCAAGTGTCAGTTCCGTTTTTGTGTTCCCCCTGCGTTCTGTGGTGACCACTGAAGAGAGCAGGGCAGGGGCAGGGGTGTGATCTGGGTGCTGCTCGCACATTCCTGCCAAGCACAGAGCTGGGGCCATGCCCCAGCCTGCTCTCACCAGTGCCACCCGACAGCCCCGAGGGACAGGGCAAAGGCAAAGCAGATTATTCCCAGCATTTGGCTCTGGAAACTGTAGTGAAGTGTGCTGCCATCATGTCCAACCTACCTCAGCCTTCACTCAGCCAAAAATGAATGAGAGAGGCTGCAAAGCACGAGCTGCTTTTCAGTGTGGAGTTAGATCAGGCCCTAGGCCTCCTCAGAGGGGAAGTGAGAGGGGGGAGTGGGACAGAGAGGGGAAGCAAAAAAGTAGGATGCTGTTAAGGAAAAACAACATGCAAAGGTCTTGCTCTGTGACACCAAGGAGAGGAACAAGGTCGAGGATTTGGTCACGTGGAGATTTCCAAAGGCAATACCAATTGTGTGGGACAGACTCACTCCTCTGAGGTAGCACACTGAACATACATAGAAGCTCCACATGCTTTAAAAAAGGAACAGTTCTTCCCACCCAGGCTGCCCACCCACCTCTTCCTCTATGCCCTCCTGACAGCGATGACACAGCAATCACGTTAGGTACAGTTCCAAACTCTGCTCACAGTTGGTTTGAAGCCATGTATATTCTGTTCTCACATGACTGTAGACGTGACAGATACCATAGCTGGGGAACTTTTTAAAAGACACCCAAAACATTTATAATCAAGATGAGGAGCGCACAGGCAGGTTTTCATCATGTGCCAGGTGCTCTTCAGAGGCTGTGGTGACTCAGAGGAGGCATGTAACTTGCCTGAGATGGCATAGGTTGCTTGGCAGGGCAGGGGCCTGGCCCTCATCTGTCAGACACAGGGACAGGAGGCTCACCAGGGCTGGCAAAAAGCCGAAACAACGTGGTTTCTGATCTGGTTGCAATGGGGCTTCTTGTGTTCATCCCATGGTTTAGCCCTGCATCCCCAGTTTGCAGCATATTAGGTAACTTCTAGCATTAGGTGTTCTATTTACAATGCAAGATCAATGTATTTGGAATCAGGGAAATGTTTTATTATGTCCCTGAATCTGGATCTTTGAGTCTTCCCGAATAGTTAATTTACCCAGATCTGAACTCTCTTGTAAGGGAACATAGCTTGTATCTGGGCAGTGACTCTAAAATCCTGTCCCAGTTACTGTGCCCTCCTTCACTGTTGGTGTCACTAGCCTCTTGAGGGCATATTCAGAAGCCTTCTGGGGTAACTCAAGCTGGTCTGCTCTGTGAGCCTGTTGTGGTGAATTGTACAGGAGCTTCTCCGCTTGGGAGGGGAAAGAGGGATTTTGTGGGGGAATGCTAGAGAATTAAGAGTGTATGAGTTATTTTCTGTGAGCCCCAGATGCAGAGTGAACACGTCACTAAACCTAAGTGAAAGTGCAACGTGCCCTCCCCCACATCCCGACTCTGTCAGCTGGCGTGGGCTTAATAGATTAGTCCTTAATGAATGTGGCCAGAAGAGGGCTTTGAGGCACTGAAAAAGAGTCTGGGATGACTCTCGAATGAAAAACATAAGCCACAACATATTCGTCTTGGTGGTGGTTTGTTTTCTAACTCCTGTGTAGTTTGTGTTTTGAAAACAAATATCACAAACACCACTGAATGAGGCTCTTTTACTTAAAGCTTGTTTGAGAGTGAAATCAGTTGATGACATAGATTTGCTAACTCTTAGATTGAAGACTATCCTTCAGAGGATGATTTTTTTTGCCCCAAAACATTCTTTTAAATCTGATTTTTTTTTTCTAAGCCACAAAAGGATTGAGAGGAGTAAACTTTACTGGGATAGAATACTACATCTCAAGTTAGTTCTTTCTGCAACATAGAAAATTAGGCAGTGTCTGTGGTCTGACAGCAAGACATGCTGTGGCAGTCAGTGTTCTCTGGGTCAGCCGTCCATTAACATTTTGTCCAGCTCCTCCAGTTTTGACTCTCTCCTTCCCTGGTCATTTCTGGAAATAGACATGTGCTTTTCACCCTGTGCCCTTGTGCTTGGGCCCTCTGAAGGCACCTATTGTTTTTTGGTTCAGTTTGGTACAGGGCTGTCCCTTTGCCTGTAAATCTCTGCTGCAGGCTGTTTGCAACGACCAGGAGTAATTATGTGGCAAGGACTATTCCTCTAGTGTGCCGAGGCAGCTCACTCTGAAGGATCTCACAAAAGAGCTTCCAGGTGGGACATGCCCGTGGGAGTGCAGTAGGTGAGAGGCACGGCACAAGGACCTGCAGTGAAAGAACCATGACAAATTACAGGGGTTTTCCCCTCTTGCCATCCTGCACTCAGTTCTTTCCACTGCTTCCTACCATTTGGTTTTCCTTGAGCTGGGTGAGTAATGCTTTCCAGTTCTGCCTGCCCTTTTTTCTGAGTCAGCTTCTCTCAGGGAATTGTCGCTTGCTCTTGGCAAGGCAGCTATTTCTGTCTCTAGCTGTTTCTTCCTTCTAATGGTTTCATATCTTTCTGCTCCACATTTATATTTTTCCCTGTGTATTAGTATTATTAATATTTGCTTTTGGTGTGCCTTGCTTTTGCCCTTGCTTCGATAAGTAAAATTAGAAAAAAGAAAGTTACTGTACTGAAAAAAATCCTGTCTTAAAAATCCAAAATGTAAAAAATAACAGGTGCTCCATTAACAAGCAGAAATTGTAATTATTTTACACTGTTGTAAAATGTGTTCAACATATGTGTATCTTCCAATCCCAGAAGTTTCATATCTGCTGGTTGAAATGTAGGTTCCCTATGTTTAAACATTTCTTCCTGATGTCCTGTTGCCCCTGTTCTTGTGTGCAACAAACATTGTTACAAATAGATATTTTCATTTCATCCTGCCCTGCCACACATCAGCCATGGCATTTTTACTCTTCCTGTCTTTCTGTTCTTGTCAGACTTGCATCTTCCTTTTCTTTGCAGCAGGTGAGTGGTGCCCAGGAGGGAGCTGACCTCCATCACATATTCAGCTGATAACAAATGTCCCCAGTGATTTTAGGAGTCAAAGCACCTGAGCTGCCCTAAGTCCAAAGGCAGTGACACCTGGGAGAAAGGATGAGCTGAGTGGTGCTCCACGTGCTGCTCCTACTACTTGTGCTGTTGGGCCATCTGTGCCTCTTTGGGGCTGCAAAGAGAGCTCTCGATACCTTGTGAAGGCACCCAGAAGCCCCTCAGGTCCCCAAAGGCAGCACGTTTTGCTCCACAGCTGCTGCAGGAGAGAGCAGGGCAAGGCTCCGGATGAGGCACCGCCCTGACATGCGTTAGACAAGACTGAGGGCACCATGGGCCTTCAGTGAGCAAACAAATACCACCCCCAGCTGGAACAAACCATCCTTATTTCAGAGAGAAGTATCGAGCCCATCAAGATTATCAGTTGAACATGTTCCAGTGATATAATACATCTGCGAACAGGAAGATGGAGCCCACGCAGCATTTCCTGCCTGCAGGGGGAAGGTTTTGAATTTATCACCTTTGGGATGGAGATGTTCTCTCCTACCTCCCTCCTGCAGCTTGCTGGGGCAGGGCAAGGGTGGGGGTAAAGTCTGAGGATGTTCTGTTTGTTTTTGACATCTATGTTCCCGTGCAGGAGGCACTGGGGACACAACAGGCAATGGGATCGATGGCCCAGTGCTTTTGCCTTGTTGGTGCCAGCTGCTGGAAATTGTATGAGTTAACTGCATTTAGGAAGGGGTAACACAAGGCACTGAAAGTGAGGGGTGTTTGATCTGAAAAGATTTGGGTGTCCTGTCTTTGCTCACCATGTTTGATATGCAGGGTGAATCCTGGCCCACGTCACTGCTGAAAGGAGAAGAAAAGGGAGCATGATTCAAATGGATCTGCTCACCTTTTAGGAAAATCCAGGAGACTTCTTTCATGCTGAAGGTTATTTTTATCTGCTGGAGAAGGTGACTATTTCATGTCTGATACATCTGTGACAAATGGGACTACTTTTTTCCTTTTTATTTTTTTTTACACATATTCCCCTTCCCATTTTAACCAGGCTCCTGGCCGTATGCAGCTTTCACACCGACTCTAGCCCAGTAAAACTCATTCCAACCTTTCTGAGGGCAAAGTCCCACTGAAATCCAGACAGTTGCCAAGGAGAGGTGTTTGTCCTGCACCACCTCCCAAAGGCTGGAGCTATTTTTTTTTTCCTGTGGGACACTGCATCTCTCTTGCTTCCTATGTGAATGCTATGCAGGCACCTGCTTGTCCAGTTTACCCTGTAGTGCCAAGACAGAAAAGGGATACAAGATGCAGCTTAATGCCTGTGGCCATACAGGCAAGCACTGCAGGCAGGAGGTGGGCAAGCAGAACCTGACCCTGGCAGAAAGGACACTCCACTGGGTTGTACCTGCAGGTTTACCTTTGCCCCATTGTTGCACAGCACTTTTTCATCATTCTTATCTCATATCAGTGTTTTCTAGACCCTTTTTTGGCAGTGTTACACCAGCCTGGGATTTCCTGCCAGCCCCTTTGACAGGGGAATGTCCTCAACCAGGGCTTACCCCACCCGGGAAATTCCACTGTGCAGAAAAAGTCCAGGGAGCCACGCTCATGCCACTGTCCTCCTCCACCCTGCTTCCTCTCACATGTCACAACATCCCCGTTCCCTTCCTGTTAACCAGAGCCAAAAGACAAGTGGTGTGTGAGCCACTGCAATAAAGGTGCCCTGTGGGCACTCAGCCGGGAGCTGTAAGAAACTTGTGGGGTGTTGTTTAGGGTTTTGGGGTTTTTTCTTTTTTTTTTTGTTTTTTTGTGAACAGAAAGCCAAAGTAAGCAGAACTTTCATGAGGGAGGGGAAAAAAAGTTTCCTTACCACTGCTTCTCTGTTTCACACCTTTAAACCTCAGAGGAACTTCTCAGTCATTCACACTGGCATGGCCATAAGGAATGATCAGTTGCCAATGGGGTGCAAAGAACTGGCTTGTTTTCCATAGAACTATTTCTAACTTCACTCCTCCAACATGAAGGTATGCCATTATAATTTTATTTGATTTATTGCTTATAAAAGACTGTAATTGATTGAAACAATACTGGCTTCTCATAATTTTTTTTCATTTGTAGTAGCCTCACAAGTGGCTTGTGCTACAATTATCTCTGTGTTTTGGAGTTGAGTATGGAAGAATGGTTGGCTTTTGGGAAGGGAATGGGGGTAACAGCCAAGAGAGAAGAAACCACAAAGAATGGTGGGATTTTTGAAAACCCTTAGTGAATCTGGTGGCAAAATACTCCTAAATAGCTTAGCTGTTTTGGGCAACTCTCTCTGAAACCATCTGCATTTCTAGGGGAGGATTTAACAGCTTTCCAGAGGATGGATGGATAGATGGATGGATGGAAAGCTAAGCTTTGAGAGCACTGAATGGAAGAAGCATTGTTAGTGAAGAAAGGTGTTTTGTATAATCTTGATTGCAATTTCTCTCCTGGCAGCTCATCAGTAATTTTGGAATAGCAGAGCACCATCAGCATATGAGCCTGCCAGCTTCAACAGGACAGGAGTAAACTGCCACGGTGCACTGTGAGACAACACAGGGAAGCATATAAAAATACTTTCTTGTAATTCAGAAAAAAAAATCTGTGGGAATGAAAAGAAGTAAGTTTAATGAGCTTAAAATTCACTTTAAATTTTGTTACGCTAAGGGGTTTATTAAACCAAACCATAAACTTCTTTTCATCGCCTGGCGAGGGTTTCCCTGACTTACCACATGAGGTCGATTATGCAGCACCCCAGTTCATTAACTGTGCCTGTCTCTGGCAGGCAGGGAGGGCAGCTCAGCAGGAAGCCTCTTGTACAGGATAAAATGTGGTCTGGTTTTCAGACCCCAAATATTTGGGGCCATGTGTGTGCCATGATGACATTGGAGACATGCGTGCGGCTGGGGGTGGGTAGCTCGCACGTGCTTCAGAGAGAAGCCAGGTGATTTCAGCTGGGACGTGGTGGTTTGCTGGAGGCACAGAGAGGGCAGGGAAACAGAGATACCCTGGGCTCTCCCTCAGCCAGACTGGGTGACCAGCAGTCAGGCACAAGTATCACCGAGGGGCATTGAAACAAAGGCCATATTTCTGCTCCAAACAAAACTCCAGTATCAGCTTGGTGATCGCTTTCCAGCAAGTGATTTCTTTTTTGCTCGTTAGACGTTTTATTTAGTTTCTTAGCAGCAAGCCACATTTCCTGTTGCATTTGATGGCAGTGGGTGGGAGTAGGGTGTGTGCAGGGAGGAAATGCCCTCTGTCACGGGCGGCCAAGCGCCGGCCAAACCCCGGGCTGCTTGGGGCAGCCAAGCAGTCTTGCACCCTGCCACCCTGGAGGTCATGGTTGGGATATCATCATCATCATCATCATCATCATCATCATCATCATCACTTGCTGGAAACAGGTTTGCAGCAGCAGTCCTGGGCACTGGGAAGCTTCCTTTCCCATCCCTGGGCCGCTTGGAGCAGCAGCGTGGCAGTCACAGTCCCATCCCTTACTTTGGCGTTGCCTCCTGCTGCAGCCCAGGTGGTCTGACCTGGCTTTGCTTCTCACCTGGACTTTCCAGAGCAGCAAAACTCAATCCTGATGGTGCTGCTAAGAAACCCCACTGAGGAACCCCTGGGTGACTTTATGTGGTCCCAGTCACAAGCTCCTGCAACAAAACGTGCAAGGTAGAAAAAAGAGCTGCCTTACTTTTGCTTTCTTCTTAAGAAATTGGCAGGAAATTAAAAGGAAACTTAAACATCCATGGGCTGGCTTCTGTGGAGAGCAGCGTCCTGTCAGACAGGATGTGTCTGGCTTTGGTAGGTGTCTTTTCCCAGCTGGGAACTGGAGGAGGGAGCCAACGCCTGGGAACAGAGCTTAGCACAGTGCCCCACCAAATCAAAGAGTTTATTCTCAACTTTCTTGATGTTTTATGCTAACTCGTGCATGATTTACATATTACTGTGAAGTTGTCATTACTGTCATGGATTTCTTTCTGGATGTGCAGCAGGTGGCTGTTAAGTCTGTAGAAAGAACAGAGTATTTGGATCTTTTCTGTGATATTTATATCTTTTATGCAGACAGGGCATCTGCGATTGAGACTTGTGTGACAGCAAATTCTGACCCATAGGTGGAGAGGTATTGTCCCAGCTGTTCCAGCACAGGTTTAACTGAAGATAAAACTTGGCTTAGTAGATGCAGTACATCCTAAGCACCAGGAAAATTTTTGTACTGCTGTTTGGAAGCGAACTAACATTTTCCCTACCATAATAAAATCTTATTTGTCTGCCTTGATTTAGGTGCTTTTTTAAATGAGAAAATTTCCTGTTTATTGAGTTTTTGTCTGACTAATAGAGGACAGCTCTGCAGCTGAGTTTCAGGACTTTCCCAATGGTCAGACAGACGTGTATTTTGAAAGCCGGGATTTCTCTAGTGAATGGATGTCTGAACTGAAGGCACTTAAACTCTATAAGCTGGAAAACAGTGAAGTAAGGTCAAGACATCAGATGAGGGCATTCCCTTCAATGATCTCTCCAGTGTTAACATTCTACAAGTGCTTTTTACTGGTTGTCTTGCTTCTGCCTGGACTTTCCTGCTCGTTGATCTGCACCCTTGAGCTGATGGTATGCACACAGGATGTGTAGGATTGTGCAAATCAGTGCTGAGGCTTCCTGCAGGTGTTGATCCTGCCATGCAAATACTGCACGGGTGGGCTGTATGAATACTGGCACTGTGCCGGGGGTTTCTGGACTGGTCAGATGTTAGACCTGCTGTCTGGTAGATGTGGCTGGTTTGCCATGTCCAAGAAGAGCACAAATTTTCAAAATCTGCCTAGACAACATTTTTGAGTGGAAAAATGGATGTTTGGGAAGCCTGGATGTATGGCAACCTTAATCTTATATAGGTTACCCACTACTACGCATAAACTGAGTGTAGGAATGCAAGTGTCTGGGTAGACTGCAGTGCAAAAAATCATGCTTTTCTAGGTTCAAATCTCACTTTGAGAGTTTTTCCTCCCATTCCTATACTGAAGTGTTGAGTGGCAATGTGCATTGGGACAGCTCTGCAGTCACTGTTAGAAAGGTTTCGTTTTACAGGTGGTTGAAGTGGTCCTTGTTTGTGGAAGGTAGGAACACCGAAATTGAAGTACACCAAAGCCTAACTCACCTGCTGCGCTTGCAACACACACTCCTGCATCTGACAGCAGAAAATGAAATTAATGTGAGCTATGAATGTTAGGTTTTGGCCCAGGTTGGTCACCTGAGTTAGGAGGAAAACAGTGAGTCTCCCTAACAGCACTGAGAAACTGCACCAACTCCCTCTCTAAACTGGAACATCATAACAAGCCACGTACTTTGAGGCAAGAAGGTGCACTCTCTACCTCATCTATGTACACACTGTATCCTTTATAGGCGACATATGACGTTGCCCTTTGCTATGGGGAAACGGCCTGCTGCTCCTTGTTTACACGCTGTGACACCAGTGGTGTGTGTATTTCTCAGCTGTGCATTCCTACTGCAAGGCACTAATGAACTAATGAGATATGTAAGCTGCTGAGAAAACATGACTAACCAGGGTAGTGAGTATGTCGGGAGGAATGTCCCCAAACACGAGGTATATATACAAAGAAACTGTTTACTTTCACAGAAATCAGCTTTGCAACACTTGCTGGGTTTAGGGTTTCTTTTCTTCTGTACTGATTTCAGCTGCTTTATATACACACCGTTGAAAGATCTACTTAGGAGCAACCCACTTTTTTTTTTTAAAATTTACTTTTTCTGTTTTTTTAAATATCAGACAGCTTGAGAGAAAAAAAAGCATAATTGAGGGTATTCTCTGGATCAAAGGAGTAAGGCCCAAAAGAAATGTGTTAAATAAAAAGTCTGAGTTTTTCTTTAATATGGAGAATTATACATGCCCCCTTTTGATGTTCAGGTTAATCCCAGAATGTCAGTCTTGGAGACCAAAGTCTAGGAAAAATGCAGCAATACAAGTATAGCAAAAGAGGGAAGAAACACTGACTCCTCAGCTTTTAGAGTAAAACTGTGTCATGGACCACTTCCAACCTGCTGACAAGCGCTCTCCAGAACCGTTAAAGCAAACTCGGGTACAGACCCTGAATGCTCTCTAGGAGTGGAATACTTACAGAGATTTTACCTCAGTGCTTCCCAATGCCATTCTAGAAGCAAACCGAGTGTTGTGCTGGATGGTTTGGGGGGTGTGTGCTGTTGGCAACGCTGCTGGGGTGCAGAGGTGCAGCGGTGGTGTTCGCACACCTCAACTCACAGTCTGCAGTGGGAGCCTAAGTTACACCCGGGGGAGAGTAAGGCACGCTTGACGTCCACACAGCAAACATTCACTTGCATTAAGCAACTGGATTGTAAACTACCATCTTTATTTCCAGTTTAAGAAATACCACAAAGGTCATGCTGCTCCAGAAACATGTTTCAAAACCAAGTTCTTGGTACTAGCAGTTTGTGCTCTGACACTGCACCTACAGGCTGACCCTTATTCCATGCTGCTGCTTAGGAGACAGACTGAGGGGAGAGATTTATTCTGCTCCCATACCTGCTGAACCGTGGGCTTCTCTGAGAGCTGGCATGTTCCTCCCTCACAGAGGGAGGTTATACAGTGTGCCTGGCAGAGTGACTACGTGCTGCTCTACAGGGAAGACAAAGCTCCCCTTACTGGGCTTGCTTTTTTCATTCATTTATTTATTTAAAGCCTACATTCCCTACAGCGTTCACCCCAGTACGTGCCCCAGGGACCAAGCAGTGCAGGCCCACTGCATCTTTTCTCTGTGCTCATTCTGATTAGGATAGCAAAGGGGATACACATGACCTTGGTTAGCCTAGATGTTTAGTTGGTGGTAAAAGTGTAAGGTGTTGGTATTAAGCCTCTTTGATTTCTGTGATGAGACCCCTACCCAGCAAGCACAAGCTTCAAGACAACTGGATTTTGTTTTTGTTCTTAACTGAATTTTTTTCAGATCCCATTGAAGTAGCTCAAGGATATGCACAAGTCACACTCTCAAAAGCTATTTCGTTAATCAAGTATATTGGATTAACCTAAACCAAGACTGATTGCTTTTAATGCTACAATACTTGTTTGGGCTGTGTTCTGAAGTGAAGGGATAAGCAGAGATTTCAGAAAGAAGTGCATTCTGTTTCTTTTTTGTTGTTATTTGAGATACCAAGTTAAGCCTATCTCACTTTCTGCAGGTGTATAGAAGAGGGGTTTCAGGACAAATGCTGCTGATAATGGCCACTAGTTGGCATTATTGATACAACCCAGTAGGGAGGTGGTGCAATAAAAACATGGGAAGACAGCACTCAGGGAGCTGAGGTGGCTGCCTTGTGCTCACCTGGCAGCCTGCTCCAGCTCTGAGGCTGGTGGATTACACTGAATTACAGCTCAGCTAAAGAAGGCTGAAACCAGCTGGATGCCTTCCCAAGGAGCAGAGGTGACAAGTGCTTTTTTTTTTGGTCACCACCCTGCCCCAGAGGAACTCACTTTGGTTGAAGATGCCTCACAGGGTTTTGGTCACCACAGATGTTACGTAGTGTTTGGGCCAAAACCCAAAACCCATTAATGCTCAACATCTGCAGCATTAATAATTATAGTTTGTGCATGTAGCAATAATTTACCAGTAACTCGCATAGAAACACTTTGAGAACACAAGGCTGCTGCGAGCCAGCTCATCTTGTGCAACCAATGGGTGTGTGTATATTTTTGAAAGAGCCTTTTGTTATGGAGCTTGGTGGAATTAGACTTGCCTTAATCTGCTTTGACTGGGAGTAGATTTATGCCAGGAGACCTGATAAATAAGATGTCACTGATGAGACAAGTACGAGCAGAGGTATCAGAGTGTTGCCTGAAGTGGATTTTGCTTGGTGAAAGGAGAGCAAGTCACCAATTCAACCTTCAGGAGAGTAGAGACTTTGGAATAGAAGAGAAAAAGAAATTCCACGCCTTCTTTAGGAAAAGAAAACAAACTCATTAAATGGTTTTACAGAATAGTTTTCATTCATATGTAGACACTAATCTCCAATTAAATCCATTCCAAAATTGTTATTGAATAGCAAGGATAAAGGTGCTGCCTGTCCCTGCCTGCATGTGGTTTAGGGACCTTCTATGATACAGAAGAACTAACTGCGCTGAGAGAAATCCACTTTTGGTTTGAAATCTCTTTTACTCTCAACACTTTAAAGGGAACGGCAGGCAACTGTGATGACAAATCTAATTTTCTGGATTATCGACTTCTCAGATTCGCATTACCATCTGCCTGTTGAAAGACAAGATGCATTTTGCAGTTGTGGTAGACCCTCCTGTGAGATTAAAATGAGTGGCTTTCTGGGCTGCCTGGCAGGGATGAGAATGCAAAGGTCCATCGGTTGGATCTGCTTTGGAAAGCAGAGTTGTGGGTCCTCCCCACAGCCACCGAATGTGCAAAGAGCATTTGTGGGCTCCAGGATCTCTGACCACCAAGTGCTTTTCAATGAGGAAATACTTAAAAGCATCTGCCTAAGGTTAAGGTATGAAAACTGAGGTCTAAGGCTTGAGGAACAGAGAACTATGTCCTTGAGTGTTTAAAACATACGGCCTGATTTCATAAATCCTCACTTGTGTAAAGTGCTTTGCTAAATGAGGGAGAAGGTGTGCTTGGGAGAGAGTTTCTGCTCAGGGAGCAAGTGAATTTTTACCTTTATTTGGGTATTTCTGGCACTACTTGGCATCTGCTTTTGTTTTATGGGTTCCACTTGGAAATGTCACTCCAGCTGCATAGATTCAAACTATGGTGTAAAACAACAATCTTTGGAGTAGAAAACTGCCTAGGTAATTCTCAGAGAAACCCTTCCTTCACTTGACGGTGGCAGAAATATTTGAGTAATATAAAGCAATTCCCTCCTGCCTCCTCATGGGCTGATTAATATAATTTCATATTGCACCTGTCCCATGTTTTTCAATACAATTAAAACATATAAATTATAGACCTCCAATTTGCATAATATACTTTAGAAACACCGTGGTGTTTTACTGCATATTTTTTGGAGCAGCCACAGTGCTAAAAACACCCTCATCTCAACCTCGTGGGCAAAATTGCTCACTTGTATTTTAGAAGATGGTGACCTCAGTGGAAATGGGAAAGCAGAAATATTTGTTTGAAAAGTAGAAACCTGAGAAGTCGCCCCATGAACACTGGCAGTAACTCAGTGATGTTAACAGTAATCACAGGCACATGGTTTCGCCCACTTTTCGTTTTGGCATCGTGTGGCTTACCCGCTTCTCCCCTCTGGCCTCAACCGAGAGGCTCTGCCACCGCAGTATGGTGCAACCTACAACCAAAATCACTCCTTGTCTGCCCCTGCCTACTCCATGCTCCGGTAAGAGGAACACAGATGACTCATCTCTATTGTGACTAACTGCTCACGTTCCCCTTCTCGCTGGATGCTGCTCACACGATGCACATGACCAAAAAAGTTCTTCCATGTCTGCGTCCTGGAGCCGAGGACTGGCAGGACTGGGGAGAAGGGTGAGGGATACCTGCCCATGGGGATGTAAGGTGGCATCAGCAGTGGTGGGAAGCTGAGGGAGATGCTGGTCATTCCCACCTCTGCAGCTCCGTAAGAGGGTGGCGATTAGTGGCTGCATGCGTTGTGAGCGAGGGCTGTCAAGGCTGTATTTGGACAACAGGCGCGTGTGATTCTTGGGGTCTCCTGGGCAGGGCCAGGAGTTGGATTCGATGGTCCTGATGGGGCCTTTCCAATTCAGGACATTCTGTTATTCCGTGAAGCCAACAGGAGCAAGCTTGGACGACAAGGCGTGAGCTGGCACCCATGACCACGATTCCCAGCCGGGAACTCCCGGGCAGAGGCAGCCGGCCCTCACGGCCAGGCTCCTCCCGCCGCCCTTACGGGAAGCGCGGCCCCGCCCGGCGCGGCGCCGCCCTCGGGGGCGGACCCTGTATAAGCGCGGCCGCGGCCCCGCGCCCCCAGAGCCGCCGCGCCGCCGCCCAGCCCTGGCCGTGCCCGCGCCCGCTCCGCCGCCCGCCGCCCCCCGCCGCCGCCCGCCCCGCCGCAGCGCCATGATCGTGGAGAGCAGCCGGGACGTGGCGCCCGATGGCGGCGACGGCGGCGCCCTCAGCAGCCCCATCAACCTCGCCTACTTCTACGGGGCCTCGCCCCACTCCAGCGAGGGCAGCTGCTCGCCGGCGCACTCCTCCGCCCCGGGCTCGCCGGGATCCGACTCGGACCTCTCGGTGAGCAGCCGCGGCGGCGGCCGGAGGGACCCCCGGGGCGGCCCCCGCCCCGCGCTGCAAGGTACGGCGGGTCCCCGCGGCGGCCCCGGCCCCGGGGGGTGGCGGGGAGAGCGCGGAGCCGCGGGTCCCGCTCCGTCCCCTCGGGGGGCGAAGCCGGCCGCTGATCCTTTTGGGGTGAGAGCGGCCGAAGCGGTGAAAAGCGGACGCGTTTGGCCGGCGCTTCGTGCCCAGTGCCAGGGGGTTTGCATCCTTGGAGCGGGAGCGGCAGGGCGGGCTCCGGGGCAGCGGAGGAGCCGCGCGCCCGTGGGATGGCGAAGGGGTACGGAGAGCAGCTCCCTGGCTCCTCTCTGCCAAAGCAGGATTCAGGTGCCTTTCCACAAGAGTTCCGGGTTTGTTTGGTGTTTTTTCTTTATTATTTGTTAAACGAGGACTAAATCGATGGCTTAAGTTGGGGTTTTGTTTTCCTGTCTCCACAGCTGAACAACACATGGGGGGGGGAAAGCAGCACAGAGGACCTTTCCAGGGGGTCCGTGTGAAGAACTCGGTGAAGGAGCTCCTGCTGCACTTCAGGAGCAGCAAACAGATGTCCTCGGGTCCTGCCACCGAGGAAAGCAAGGTATCCGACATCTTTTTGCACTGACAGATTTTATTTTAATGGTTACCGAAGCTGGCAAGAGATCACTTTGTGGTAACACTAGAAATGAGCTTCTTCCTTATCTGCTGTGGATGGAGTCAGTGTTTTTCCTTTTCAATACATAATGAAAGAATACAGCTGGGAAGAAATCAGAAGGGTTTACCGTGGGAGAAGGAGGCACTTAAAGGTGTTCTTATTAAGCTTTATTTTTTAAAGGGAGTCTGGATAAAGATACTTTTGTGTTGCGAAACCACAGAAATTCCGTGTTGACTGGAATGAGATCATTCATTGGAAGGGTTAGGGATTCTTCTCAGATTTGTTTGTCATGCTATTGCACCTCTCTGTGCAAAGCACACAGTGTAAAGGTAGGCCGTTTCAGTCTGAAAAGATGAAAAAGTATAGGAAATTCTGAGATGATTAAAGGGTATTTTTGATTTAATTAGATTCATTTTTCTGAGTCTGTGTTTGAAAGCATCCTAGATAAGTGTTGTCACAGGAAGATTTTTGCATAGAAAATTTCATGGCACTGAAGAAGTGTAAAATTGGCTGGGTTATTTATGTTTAAAAAAAAAAAAATCCTCGGGTCTCTGGAAGGAATAGTGTATTTCCCTAGATTTTCTTGAGTTTTGTGGTATTATAACAAATAGCTTGAAAAGCCTAAAGAAAAATAGTGGGTTTTATTTAAGTTTCATTAAAGTATTTCCATTTTCTAACCTTAATTAAAAGCAATTAAGTTAGGGTTAGACAACCACATACTAGAGTTATTCTAAGGTATATTCTCTTTATAGAAGGAAGTCATGGCTGCTTTCTTGGGTTTTTTTGGGTGGATTGTTTTTGGTGTTTTTTTATTTGTTTTTGTTTGTTTTCCCCCAGAAATAACACTATAATAACAGAATAATTTGGATTTTTCTAAACAGGCACAAGGAGGATTGGTGAACTACGAACCATACACAGGTAGACCATTTTTTAATACATAGCCTGCAGTAACCCTTTAAATCAATTGTAAGAGTACCCTCCAAATGGATTCTAAACTTATTTTCTTTCTAGCAGAACTGAAGAGCATACTAGGCCACAGTGGCAAAAGAAAGGCTCCTGAACTCCTCTCTGATGGACCTTCTTTCAAACGCCAAGCGAATGTTCACCCACATCTCCTGGTAAGTTTGTAGTAATTTTTTCCGTGCCTTTATTTTTCAGTTAGCTTTCTATGATCAGAAACTACCAGATACAGCTATACCTCTAATTTTCTGGGGCTTGTTTTGATTTGTCTTTTTTTTTTTATTTTTTCCTGTCAGACCCCACCCCAGACACCAACTTCTATGGACAGCATGGAGGAGACTCATAAAACTGACCCAAAGCACGACAGCAGTTCCGATCTGCTCCAGAACATTATAAACATCAAGAACGAGTCGAGCCCCATTTCCCTGAACACGGTGCAGGTGAGCTGGTTGCACTCTGTCTCCAGCCACAGCTCACCCGCTGAGCAGTACCAGGACAGCCCAGGAACACAGGCTTTCTCCCCGTCCCAGAAGTACCAAGCATTCCAAGACCACACCAGTCAGCATATGCTTGATCCACCACAGCATTACCAGTTCTCTGCATCCCAGAACCAAGATTTGTCACAGAGTTATCCTTCAGATGCCTCCCTGGACTACAGGCCGTTTGTTGCCAGTGACCAGTCTCCTGCCTACCAGCAGAACACCTTTGAGAGCCATGAGCTGCAGTACTGCCCGTCACAGAGCTTCTCTTCCCTCTTGAATGACTCGGAAGGCTCGGATGGCATCTCCAGTCCCCTCCAGCCGCTGAGCAGTGCCCACCCACAGGCCGAGGTTGCCCCTCACGCCCCGAACTTCAGCTTGCTTTCCAGCAACCTCTGTGGTGGTCTGGAGCGCAGCGTCTCTTTGGCTACTCTGAATGTCTCTCTACCTGACCAAAACATTGCCAGAAGCACGACGCAGCTGGGCAAGTCATTTTTTCAATGGCAAGTGGAGCAGGAGGAGAACAAGCTAGCTAACATCTCTCAAGACCAGTTCCTTGCAAAAGATGCTGATGGAGACACGTGAGTGCCGTTTATCTTGGTGTTTCTTATGTGGGAGGTTGGGGAATGTTTCTGTTTGGGTTTTGGCAGACCCAAAGCAGTTCAATAGCAGTGTTTGTGTCACAAGTGCAGTGGTTTGGCTGATCAGGTGAAAGGTGTGGTGTTGCTGATGGCTGCGGTGCAGAGCTGCAGCACACTTGAGCAGATGAATTGTCTAATTTCAGGTGCTAATAGTTAGACTTGATTGGATGGGGAGGAAAACCTTCTGATTTAGATGCTTTAAATTGCCTTGGTAAGAAAGTACCCATGTTCCTGTCTTAGTTATACAGAGGAGGTCTGAAGCTGGCAGTGTAACACCCCTTCCACACATTTGGTTCTCTGCTGCCTTGAGCCCTGGTTGATGTCTGGTGGTGTAACTCTGTTGTGCCTCTTTCCTGCAGCTTCCTCCACATCGCTGTTGCCCAGGGCCGTCGAGCACTCTCCTATGTTCTTGCAAGGAAGATGGCTGCCCTGCACATGCTGGATATTAAAGAGCACAATGGCCAGGTGAGGTTCTGAAAAAAGTCTTTGCACCTGTTTTGTGCACCTGAGTGCTTCTGCATGTCTGAACCTTGGGAAAGATGTGGTGAAATGCTTATTTAATATTAACCCCAAGATTTAGCCTGCATACTAATATTAACCTTGAGCTATTAATACTTCTTGGGATCACCTTGAGCTGGTAAAACTATGTGCTCTGTTTCATTTGTCCTGGCTTCCTAGTATTCATAATCACTGCTTAAATAATACCAGGTAGCTGGGGTTTTTATTTGTTTTAGTTGCTCTTTCCTGTTAGAGATCAGATGACTAATAGCTTACATTTTCTTCTTGATGTTTGCAGAGTGCTTTCCAGGTTGCTGTGGCTGCCAATCAGCATCTCATTGTGCAGGACTTGGTTAGCTTGGGGGCTCAAGTGAACACCACAGACTGCTGGGGTAGAACGCCGCTGCATGTCTGTGCTGAGAAGGGGCATGCCCAGGTCCTCCAGGTAAGAGCCAGGCAGGCACAGCTCTGCCCCGGCCGTTGACTCTCACCCTTGGTATTAGCTGTGTTGGGAAACTCTGGAAACACCACTCCTTCCTGTATCTCTCTGGGTAGCCTTGTGAGTCTATCTCAGGGCTCTACAGATATAGCTTAAAGTGGGACTGAATTTCTCATAAAGGTTCTCATCAACAGTTTTGAGTAATTTTGGGGGAATCCTCTAGTTTACCAAACCAAAACAGTAAGTCTCCTCTTAGTCATAGGGTCATCGAATGGTTTGGGTTGGAAAGGACTTCAAAGATTTTCTAGTTCCAACCCCCTTGCTGTGTTCAGGGACGCGTTTCACTAGACCAGTTTGCTCAGAGGCCCATTCAGCCTGGCCTCAAACACTTCCAGGGATGCTGTTATTTATTGCAACTTTATTGCAGTTATTGCAGTAAGACAAGAAACAAATTTGAAGCAGTATGTGGTTTGGATAAGACCTAAATGTGTACCTGTTCCTACTTTTGTAGGCAATCCAAAAGGGAGCCATGGGAAGCAATCAGTATGTGGACCTTGAGGCAACAAACTATGATGGTGAGTAGTTAAGAGTTTATAATTTACAGAGTTACTGGAAAGTACAATGTTTTATGTTTCTTGCACTGATGGGAGTGCAAGAAAATGCAGTATTTCTTTGTCAGATGGAAACTTACAGGTACAATTGGCATATCTGTCAGATGAGAACATGGTTAGTCTGTGTCTGTCAGGACCTCTTTCCTCCTACATGTGATTGCTTTGTTTGGCAAGGAGAGTGTAGGTTGTAACTGGCCATTGTTTAAAACATTGGAGTGCCAGTATTGTGTCACTGCATACAGAAGCCAGAATCTGGCAGTAGAGCTGTTTTATTTGGACCTCTTTTCCATAAAACAGCTCTTTCTAATGTATATTTTGTAAAAAAATATATTAGAAATTGATTCTTTCATCTTCTGCTGGCTGGGAGCTCACAGTAGGCTGCTACTTCACTCTTTCGGTGATGGACGGTCCAAATCTCAAGCTGCTTGGGAGCAGTCACTGTCACCTACAAGTATGAAACCATTCCTGGGCTTAATGGGGGGTAGAAGCTCCTTTATCCGACCTCTGAAACAAGCAGCCAGTCAGTACCTCTATATTGCATTTGTTCATTCATGATGATATTTATTTTTTTTTTTTTTTTGATGTTCAGGTTTGACAGCGTTGCACTGTGCGGTTCTGGCCCATAACGCTGTGCTGCATGAACTGCAGAACTGTCAGCCACCACACTCCCCTGAGGTCCAGGAGCTTCTGCTGAGAAACAAGAGCCTGGTAGAAACCATCAAGATCCTGATACAAATGGGAGCCTCTGTTGAAGCGAAAGTAAGTAAAATGCCTTACTCTGAAGTGCCAGATCCGGAGAGAATGTGTCTCTGGACACATTCTGAATGGAAGCAGAATATGTCCCTTTCTCCCACGCTACATTTCAGCTTTGTTACACAGGAAGTAGACTAATTTGAAAGCTTCCCTACAGCTTAATTTACCCAGATAGGATGAGAATGTTGCATTTATTCAGAGCAAGGTATTATCAATGCAAATGAACCCTGGGGAAAGAGGGAGGTGACAGTTTAATTTCTAGACTCAGAATGATGCTACGCTGGCTGCAGTGAGTAGCATTGTAAAAGTAAGAATATGTTTGGAGCACTCTTAGGTACCCATAGTAATAGGGTGCTGATGACACCTTGTTCTTGAACTGCAAATTTTAATTAAAAACTGCTTACCTGTGCAGTTCAGGTCTGTGCCGTGCCAGACCATTACTTAGCCAGAATATCAAATACTACATTATGTAAGCTTACCTGCAGATGAGATCAGGTTCCATTGTTCATTAGATGTTGATATTATAATATATATATTCAGATTCACTTTTGATGAATTGTAGTGCAAGTATGTTTGCTCAACACTCTGCAGTTACTTCGCTTTCTCTTTTTATTTGTCTGCATGTTCCCCCTGGATAGGTGAAGCACCTGCAGGGAAGACTAAACAGTTTCTTTTTTGATAGGATCGCAAAAGTGGTCGCTCCGCTTTACATTTGGCAGCAGAAGAAGCAAACCTGGAGCTCATTCGTCTCTTTCTGGAGCTGCCCAACTATCTCTCCTTTGTTAATGCAAAGGTATGGTGATTTTTTTCATAATGCAGACAGAGAAAGAGAGGCTTGTGCCCCCACTTTTCCTTCATGGAGTTGCCTTGTCATCCCCAGGCTTACAACGGCAACACAGCCCTGCACGTGGCTGCCAGCCTGCAGTACCGCGTGAGCCAGCTGGATGCTGTGCGCCTGCTCATGCGCAAGGGAGCGGATCCAAGTGCCAGGAACTTGGAGAATGAGCAGCCAGTTCATCTAGTTCCTGACGGCCTTGTAGGGGAACAGGTAAAATAAATTCCTACTGACCCTCCTTCCATCTGTCTCTATCCACACAAAAGCTGTATTCCACTCCAAAAGTTTCTTTTGGGTTTTGAGTTGCAGCTTTCAAGGAAAAAATTTAGCAAATGCCATTTTAATCTTTAGATCTTTACCTTCAACGTCAAGAACAGGCAGAATATACAGACCTGAAATTTTAGGTTTCACGTGCAGCTTTTATTTTTTTCCATCTCAAAATCTTTTTCCTGTCGAGATAGGCTTTGTCTTTGTAACCTTGCAATGTACTGGAGGCAATACTCCTTCTTATTCTCTTGCTCCTCTCAGTATGGCCTGGGTTCATGCTTTTATTGCTCTTGTCATAATTAGTAATGACAGTTCTTAGGCCTGAGTAACAGATGAAGAAAATCCCTTTTTCCTGGGAGCTATACAAATACTTGATGAAAAAAGCGACTCTTGACCCAAGACTAGTAACTTAACCACAGCTGAGTTGCTGACTATTGCCTTTCATTGGTTCAAATGCTGTAAAACGGGATCAGTTCTGGTGTAACTGAACGCAGGACCTAGGCTTGGATAAATGAATGCAAAACTGGTTCTAGGGTGGGGTTTTTTTCAGATTGTGACTCATTTCAAGGCGATGAATATCATGTTTTTGTCTTTTTCTCTTCTCCAGATAAGACGTATCCTCAAAGGGAAGGCGATTCAGCAGAGAGTGTCGCCGTTTTAGGCTCCATGTTTCTTGGAGTTCAGCAACTTACACTCACTGTCAGTCAGGCAGTCCTAATGAATCTGTAAATAGACCATTTGCTTGGTGTGGGCAAATGTTAGTTGTTTCTATGAAACAAAAATATTTTGTTCACTATTATATAGTGGGTTACATAAGAATTAAAAAAAAAAAAAACCAAACCCAACAATCAAATTCCTCCAACCAAAAGGGAATGCTTCATTCCCAAGCATGTGGAACATTTTCCTGGCTACCTATATTTCATAGCTATGGTGAGACTGATTTTATTTAAACAGCCATACAGATAACTTCTAGGCAAGGGCAATTCTACGTGAAATTTTTTTTTTTTAATTTTAGAGAGGGGTGATACAGGTCAAAATTGCAGATTGTTGTTGTGTTTTTAGTAACACTTAAGTGCAAGAGAAATTAAATATTTTTGAAGTTGAACATTTATTTATGTAACTTTGTGGCTTTGTTTCAGTATCTTGTGCAGGATTGTATATAGTCACTGACATTATTGTACAGATGTATAGTTCTAAGAATCTATTGATCACGTGGGGAAGGATCTGAAGAAACAAGTTCCTTGATCTTGAACTTGCAAATTGCATACAGAGTTTTAATACTATACTGGTGCAAATCGGGTAAATTCTGTCATTCCGAAAGACTGGAGATGGAAAGTTAGAATTAAGATAGATTGTCCCTGGCACTGATTTGTGCATGCTTTTGGAGTTGTTAATATAACATGAAAAGCTATGCTTCTTCAGGGGACTGTGTCAGTTTTTCTCGTACCCAGTAGGGGTTTTTCTCTTGATAGAACAATAGATTGAGAGAGAAGGGTGATGATTTTTATAGTATGTATGTAACTTGTACTTTAAGGGATATGATCCTGATTCAGTGCAAGTGTTTGGCATGCACTTCACTGTTGATGCATGCTGAAATCTCTCAATTTTAATTATAATACTTCAGCATGTGTAAGCCTTACTGGTGTTGGTGGGGCTTAAGCACATGCATAAGTAGCTTGCTGAATGGGGCTCTAGTTAATTCTAGAGACTTAATGTTTTCCACCTTCTGAGCAGAGTTAGTCCATTTATGGTTTTACCTTATAGGTATAGTGGCTAGCAAAGTCATTTGAAGTTAACAGTTTTTCTATTTTTTAATAATTATTAATGGCAAATGTATACTAATGATGCTGTATACTTGTGTTCTGTTGGAAAAAACTTCCTCTTATCACTTTCTGAATGATCCATGCTGGGCTGTAATCCAGTAATATGTTCTCTGTATGGTCTTTGCTCTTAAACTGTTTTTTCATCACATGCAGTTCTCTGTTGTAACCATTTAATTAGTCTGATTGTGCTGTTTTGGCAAAGTATGTCTTGTAGACAAGCTAAATGAAAAAATCTGATATGCGAAGGCTTAGTTGCAATGTATTTCTTGAAGGTTTATGTGTAACTTGTGTTTGAATAAACATGCTAATTGAATTTTGGTGGTTACTGTGTGTGATACAAACAATGATGAAGTCAAGCTTAAGGTAAAACTGATTTAGCATGGTAATACTATGAGGCTGAAAAGCCATTTGCTAAGATGAAATGAAGGCTTGCCATCCTGCTGTTTACGCTTTCTCTTGTTTGATGCTGATGTTCTGGGTCATGCACCATGCAGTTGTATTGCCTGTGAATTTAGTAGGTTAATCGAGTTAAGAGTCACCAGGTTGGAACCTGAACACTTGTCCCTGCATACTGGAGAGAATGATAGCAGTTCTGACAATGCTTTGTTCTCCCCGTGACTTCCTTGCCTTGGTCCTCAGTTCTGGCAGCTCAGGCACAAGTGCCACCCTAGCACAGGTGGCAGTTTGTGTTAGGAAATAGGGCCATACACATAGGGATGGGCTGTCCTCGCTTCACAGATGGTGATAAGATGGTTCTGAGCTGGCAGTGACCCTTCAGGGGGAAGAGCTGTCATCACAGCCTGTCCCAGCTGAGCATGGAGCTGGAGTGATGGCAATAGTTGAGATAAAAGTGGATGTAGCATTAGGGTCTGTAGGAAAAGAAAGGAAGAAAACCAAGAGGGCTTCTATGTTGCTGTGTGAACCTGCTGTCCACCCTGCCTTCCTGCTGCTTGTGGTGAGGGTAGAAGTGTGGGGATTGGAACAGGCCCAGAGGAGTGGAGGAGCTTCCTTGGCAGGAGCAGCAGAGTGGACTAGGACAGTCCTGCAGAGCCATGACAGGCCAGAGAACCTGAGTGGGGATGAACTCACTCTCCCTTCCAGCATGAGGGCTGGAAGCTGCTGATGAAGGTACCAAGCACATGGCAAGGACTAGGAAATGGAATTGAGTTTCTTATTAGGATATGCAAAGATAAACTGGCACCTCTTTATGTGGACAGCTAATTGTGTCTAGATTGTGTTGAAGATGCTGTCATCTGCACCTCTCACTGCAAGTGACCCTGCCTTGGGTATATATATTTGTACAAGGAGCCTGATAGTACTGTTTCCAGTTAATTTTAATTTTCTTTATAAGAGATGATTACACAGGAAAAAGAGTTGCTGATAAGATATTCTGGCCCTTCAGATCAGCCTGATCTGTCTGCCTGGCACTCCTTTCTGGGTGGCATTGATTGAGTCATCTCACATAGGCATTAAGTACCTTGGGCTTGTAAGGTTGGCAGAGCATTGGCACGTGCTCAGCCAGTGCTTGAGCACAAAGTAGGTGAGAGACATTTAGCAAGCAGTGTGGTGCTTTCTGTGGCACTTGTGCCCTTCTGGAAGGGGCACTCCTGGCACTCCAAGTCAGAAAATTCCTAGGGGGAGGCTGAAGTGATAACTACATCTAACTTGAAGCTAACTTCATCTGCCTGGAGCATAATTGCATTGTCTGGAGAGTTCAGTAGGTAATTTCACAAGAAAGCACCCCTGCTCTAACTGACTTATTTTTCTCTCCTATGATCTTGGGAAGGTCTGGCATATCTAAGCCAATTTAACTAGCTGTTAGAAACAATTCCTTTTTACTGAAGGCCAAGTGACACTAAATATTTAGCAGGCTAATAGCGTTTCCCTGATAACTTATGGTTCTTGGGCAGTGCTGAATAGATTTTATTGATGTGGATGTAGGGTCACCATTTATTTCTCTGGATGCAGTAAAGACAGAAGAGACTCTGGCTTGGGTCCAAGTAGGAGTATTAAGACACATGGTGCTTTGTTCCCAGGATGTTTCTGATTTGTTTGTCTAATAAACCAAACCTCAGTAAAGGGTTGCTTTTTGATTTTTGTGGGCTACTCATCTGGCTGGAGTTGTGGAAGGTGGCAATCCATGATTTACAAGAAATGTGTTCTGCTTCTGGAGATGGAAAATGTACATTTCCCACATTTTATATTTTTATCAGAAAACAAAAACATAGCCAGGAAGTAGGTTCTTAGAGAGGCTGGGTGTGGTAGAACTGACTGCGAAGATATGACATGAACAGCTTGTTCTTCTTACCTGACAGTTTGCTTGTCTGGTTGCCTTTCTTTTAAAAATATGTGTACTCTCCTGTATAAGGGAAGGGCTGAGGATGGCTGAAGTGCAGTGAACATGTAAAGATGAAGAAGAGATTCCTGCAATTAAGTATCTGCCAAAAATTGACCTGCTATTTCAACGGATTCAAATCCTTCTGTTGTTATCTATTACTTTTCGTGATTGGTGTTATTCTTGGCCTGCGATACTGATGGCTTGGGAGGGAATGCTCACCTGTACATAGAGCCCATATGGTCAGCTCTTTTCCTGGCAAAATTTCCCAACTTGTTGTTGGCTAGTGGACCAGTGTCTAGTCTTACAGTATTTCTTTAGATCTGATTGGTGATAGCAAAAAATCTCAAGGCAGCACTAATGAAGTTGGGAACCATGTAAGTGCAGAAGACCACACCTGAGGTGGTCTCTCTTGTAATAGTGGAATTTAGAGGCTGGTTTCTTCCTCAGGCACCTATCTCAGTCTTGCTGGAGAAGAGTAAAATAACTTGGGCTGTGTTTTCTTAGTGTCTGTTTATTTTCAGCTCTCGTGATTGAGGCTGTCTCAATAAGTCTTTGTTTTACCTAGTAATCCTTACTCTTAGCTCTGAAAACGTGATCTAGGCTGTTTTGAGAAAGTGATTGCTGGACTAACCAACCTATACTTCACACGTGTTTTTTCCCTTAGTTTCTGATGAAATTTTTCCCTTCCCCTTTGCTAGTCAGAAAGCCTGAGGGGAAGATGACTAAGGTGGTGCTTTAGATTTAGAAGGGGGAGCAGACAATTGAAAGAATTGCACATTGTTTCTGTAGACGTGTCTGGGCTGCAAGGCGGACTGAAGAATCGGAGTGACCTGTCTTGTGGATGCAGTGCAGAGATGCTTTTGCATATGCTTAATGAAAGCTTGTAGTTCTGTTCAGATGGTCTTGGTCGCATAGGTGACCTTTTGGTACCACAGTGGGTACCATCTTTTTCTAAGGTAGGTCATGGTATCAAGTGCTGTGTGTAGGCCCCAAATAAAAGATCTCTTCAGCAGTGCTGAGCTCTTTCCATTGACTCAGCCTGGGAGAGAGGTAGAACTTGGGTCATTTCAGTCCATGGCTCCTTAGGACAGCTGTCAGTCCATCTTGAGGCTTTTGTGGAAAGGCCCAGAGCTGCCCCATAATCTTCAGACCCAGGCTTGCCATAAAAAAGGACAGGGACTCCATAAACACTGCTGTTCCTGGCTGGCCAATAAACCCTGAGGGGCTGAGCACATACATCTTGTTGTTTATCCACAGGCAGAACACCGGTTCCTTGCCCAAGGACTTTCACCCCACTAAATCAGCCCAGTAAGTGATGCCTATAAATTTGGCATTTCTCTAAGAAGAATTGGAAGTTCGAGGTCACAGTGATGAAAAATCTCGAGAGGTGCTTACGGTGCTACCTATGTCCTCTGCACTGTGCTGCAGTTGGATGTACTGTGTGGGAATAAGAACTGGGTCACAAGTGACAGCCCATGTTCATTTTGAGGGGAAGTGTTTTAGGAGCAGTTTGAGAAAAAACATCAAGATAGTAGCGTGCTATTATCATTATTCATCAGTAGATTTCCAGGTGGCTTCAAAAGCCTAGCAATCACTAGTTGCATTGGCCAGATAAGAAACCAGAAGCAGGGAGAAGGAAAGAAGCTCGTCTGAAGATACTCGAAGAACCACAGGAGCTCCATCCAAAGGCTGTGCAGGCTTGCAGTTATCCTTCTAGATGCCTGCTCTTTCTAAATTTGCCAAATAACACAATGAGTAATGACTGATCTATCGGTCATTCATGATCCTTCTGTAGGTCATTCACGTTGAGTTCATGTATTTCACGTGCTCAGTTTGGAGACCCTGCCTGTGATACGGCTTTTGCTCACTGCCAGGATTGCCAGGCTGTTTGGAGCAGCCATTGGACAAAGCCTCAAAATGAGCCTTTTCACCTGAAAAATTTAATCTTTCTAAGCCCTGATTGCTGGAACAGGAAGAAAAAAAGCAGACCCAGACTAGGAAAAAATGCACCGGAGCAAATTGAGTATGCTACAGTGGAAGGGAACTTTGAGCTAGACCCGTGTCTCTAGACTCACTGCTTTTTGTGAACATTTGAGGCAAAACTAGGAAAACCTTTTTTAAGTGAGGTGGAATCACATAAAGACATTTTAAAAAGCTGGTCATGAAACATGCTTAGTCATTAATGGATTTCTTAAAAAATAAAAAGGGGAGATGAGTCAAACTGAGAAAGAAGCATTTGTCTTGGTGGTCTGAGCTTTTAATGGTGCTTAAGACATCACCATGAATGCTCTGATGGAGCTTTATGAAATAAATCTTCCTACTGGGATAGAGGTGTGGAGATTCAGCTCAGGACATGGATGACTCCTCAGGAGGTAACTATGCCACTAGGTCAGCTGCTTTGGTGCTTGTGATGGATGGACCTCTCTTAACAAAAATAAACATGGGAGGGAAAAAGAAAGTCTTTAAAAAATAGCAGATAGGCTAAGCTTTACTGCTTTAATTTTTTTTTATTTTTACACAGCTTTTATCCACTTCTGTTCCAGCCCCTGGCTCTAGTCTCAGGCTGGTATGGTTATTCATTTTCTCAAACTTTCTCACACATGTCTGTGAATAAAAAACATGCATATGTAGAGTAAGTTTATATTACGGATCAATTTATTTTTGTACTCTGTAGGAGAATTGTATGTATATATATGCATGCAAAATGTAAGTATGTAAAATGTATTGTGTGGGAGTACACAAGGCAGCAAAACTCTTTCAAGAAGATGAATCTTTTTATCCAGGAGTAATTCATTAGTTCAGAAGTTTTTACCTTCTTTTGTTAAAAATAGAAACTTTTCCCATGCTATTCTCTTGAATTTGCAAATTGAGTGCAGTAGTGAAAACCAAAGTACTATGAAGAATAAAAGTCAGGTTTCTAATGATTTTCTGTCCTGAGAATGAATGCCAATGTAGACTCTCCCATGCCTAATGAGGATGAAGCACATTCCTTGGCTGCTTCTGAGGACCCTAATGTCCTCCCTTTTTCTTGATAAATCCATAAATCTCTGCATCTGTGTGAACTAGTAAGTTTTGCCATTTCTGCTCTCTATTTCCATAAGGAGAAGGACCCCAGGAAAGGTGTTTTGCACGTACCCTGTGGCACAGAGGGTTGAGTTAACACTGCAGTGGGTTGATCTGCCACCTGGAAACCAACATAAAATGCACCAGGCAAGTTCTAGTCCTCACCCAGGGCTGAAACCTGTCTGTGCAACCAGTAGTGCAAAGGCAGGTACCTTTGTACTTTATTATAGACACAGTAAACAATGAATTTTTGTTTCTTCTTCCTTAGCTGTCATAATGAAATTTTATTATTGTAGTGGTTTTATCTGCCTTCTGATGAGCATGAATGTCGTTAGCCTCTTTCCCACGGTCTCTGCATCCATGTCTCAAGGTGCGTCTCCTGATTCCAGGGCAGCCCTTCCTTTCCATGCCTCGTGTCCCCAGCTGGAAGAGCAGGCTGGGCTGCAGTGACTGCGGCTGAGCCTGGGGACAGCCGATGGGAGGGAGCGCTGGAGCAAACCTGGCCGCTGGTCTGCGGTCACTGGCCACTCGCTCCCTTCGAAGCAGTCTGGGCTCAGGTTTGGGATTTTCAAGCTCGGATGTGGAGAGCAGTGGGATGGATGTGCACTTCTATCTGTCTGGCTTTGGACACTGGGCATGAGCGAGTGAGAAGTATCCTTGCTGCAAGGGTAATAAGAGTCATCTCCTGTTTGAGCTGGACAGAGCAGGAGCACCAGGAGCACGGCTAATAAGCTTTACGTGCTTTCTAGGAAGTTGCTGTAAAGATGCAGCAAGAGCTGTGGGGAAGGCAGCCTACTCCTCTTGCCTTCCTGCTCCCAGATTGATGCCTGGACGCCTGTTTCCCCACTCCCATGGAAGGACGGTCCTTTGCTCCCCAGGAAAGAGCTTGGTTGTCACTCCTTAGCTGGGGCTGCAACCATGAAGCCCTCTTGCCCCTTACTCATGTTGCCTGTGCTCTGCAAGCCCAGTGATGGCACTTTCCTTCACGGATCTACTGGTGGCTGCTGCCCTCCCCCAGCCTTGTCTCCATTCCCCTCCCCAACAACCTCTGCCCCAAGAGCTGTTGTTTGAGATGCTGGGTGCAGGGACAAGTGCAATAGGGCCCTACTTCAAAAAGATGCGTCTTCCCTGATCCCTGGCTTGATATCTTCCCAAAGGCCTCCTGGCACAGATGGGTATTCAGGGAAGATTTGAATAAGGAGAGGGAGGAGGCCTGACAGCTCCATCTGGGACTCCATCAGCTCACCATTTGTGTACAGACTTTATGTGCTGCTGTAGCATTGTCCTTGTTATCATGCTGGTGGCTCTGGTTCCTGCTCTGCCTGTTTATTTTTACTCCATTGTTGAATTCACTGCTCCTGAACTCTTTCTTCTTGTTGGCTCCTGATAAATTACTGTCTCTTATTAGCCTTAAATTACTTCCTCTTAACAACCTTTAATTATTTGCTGCCATCATATCTTCGTGCCACGTCCTCTTAATTAGTGTTGCCATACTAGTAGGGACTCTTCTGTGCTTCTTCTTTGTTAATTCCATTAACTTTGCTTCTGGCTTGTCTTGGCCATTCTCTCATCTTTTTCTACTCCTTCTTCCCCATCCACTTGTATCTTGCATTGATACTATGGATCATCCTTTCTGCCCCTTCCTATGAGCCTTTATGGTCCTACTGCAACCTTCTGGCCTTGTCCTGTGCCGCCAGGTCCCTGTTGCCTTTTTCTTTCACAGCCTACATCATACCTGCCTTTTTTGGGCACTGGAGAGTATTGGTCAATCTGTTTTATTTTTTTCCTCCCTCTTCTCTGTTTGCTTTTATGCATTCTTTGATGTCCTCTGTCTGTTCAGCTTCCCCCATCCCTCTCATTTCTTGCTTAGAGTGGTTTTAGTTTCTTTTCTCTGCTAGTGTCCCTATTCCTTTGGTGGGATACACTTTGCAACTTTCTCCTCCCCTTTGATGACAAACTTCATTTTGAGACCTGTTTTTTTGCTCAAGACTAATGCTGATGACTATGGTGACTCTTTTCTTGAGCAGCTCCCAAAAGCCTCTATCTTATTGTATTCAGTCCACCACATGTAGCTCTGGTACTTGTTTACCATAAAATCATGGAATGGTTTGGGTTGGAAGGGACTTTAAAGACTATCTTGTTCCAGCCCCTGTGCCATGAGCAAGAACAACTTCCACTAGACCAAGTTGCTCAAAGCCCCATTCATCTTGGCCTTTTCTCCATTTTCTGCTCAGGCTCCCACTTGGAGCACAGTTTCTGTGCTTGGGCAGTCAGATCCTGTCTCTCCTGGTGCCCCTGAGTGTTCCTCCTCTGTGGAGCTTAGGCTTACCAATTTGTTGCAGCATTCAGTGTCCCTCAGCACTCTGCACTGTGCTCCGTGTTGCTGTTGCCAGAACTGAATCCATTTCCAGCCTCACCACTGCATCCATGTTCTCTCCTGACCACTTTCTAACTTGTGCAAATCCTTCCAGCTTTCCTTTGTGGCACCCCCAACACATTTCCTTTTGTGTCAGCTACTACTCAAGCGTTGGCTGTGGAAAAGGCAAATTGAAACTTAGGGGACTAGAAGAGGAAGGAAAAGTGGTCAAACCTAGAAACAGACAAACCTTGCTGATGAGCCTAGAATTAATCTATTCTACCGCCTTAGACTCCTTTTCAAGTTCCTCTGGTCATAACCCATTGCTGAAATGTCGAGTGCCTGCTTCTCTGCCTCATGTGCAGGGCCCTGCAGTCCTGCGGCCCCTGTACCTCTCTGTTCACCCATGCTGAAGGCTGGCACAGCCTGCAGCTCACCCTCCTGCCCACCCTGCACATGGGGCTTTGTCTAGAACAGCCATCCTGCCTCTCAGCACAGGGGCCAGAAATTTCCATAGTGTTGCCCTTTCTTTCCCAAAACTGGACCACGAAGATTTCCAGCTGCTGTCTGTGTTTGCCCAGAAGTGTTTTCTTTGCTGTGCCACGTCTTTGTGGCCTAGGCCATGTGCCTCATCGATACAGCTGATGGAGGCTGGTAAGGCCAGGGTTTTTTGCTGGTACTGGGGAGCCTTCTGCAGAGCAACCCTTGTTCAAGAGCCTCATTCCCCCCAGTAAATCTCAGGACCTGTCTGCTTGCTCCAAGCATTCAGCGAGATTGCGGGAATGATTCTGTCTGTGTAAGTCATTAGTTTAGCTAATATTGTATCTCTTTATTGTAAAAATGTTCTTTGAGGTCGATTAATGAGGAGTGGGAGGAGATAAAATGAACTCTGGTTTTGCAGGTGAAACACCATTCCTTTAAAACAAAATTCTTGTAATGTTAAAAAAAAAATAAACCCACTTAAAAGAAACCTCTACTTCTTCCTGTGGGGAGACTGTTTCCCACAGAAAGTTGTACTTTATCCCCCCCACTTTTTTTTTTTTTTTAAGCAAGATATTCCTCACATGTCCATATCTGCCTATCTTCAGTCTTTCTCTTAACAAAGTGATAACATCTTGGATCACCAGGATGTACGCTGGTGGCTTGTCCCTTCAAAACACATCAGGTGCATAACGTAAGGTATGGAAATGCTGTGATAGCTCAGAGTGGGGGACACAGCTTTCTGACTTTCCTTCCGCAGTGCCATGGCAGCTGCCAGCTCCTGCTACATGTCCCAGGGCCTCTTGCACAACGTGTTGTTGACTCAACAATAAATCTCAGCAGACTCTCAAGATGTCCATGTGAAAATCACTCTCTCTGCAAAGAAATGTGCCTGAGAGCGAGCATGGTGCCCAGCTCTCCCTGTGGTACCCCAGCTGTACTCCAGGAGAAGGAGGCTGCTGTTCCCAGGGACATCCCTGTGCTGCTGTGGAGGGCATGGCACAGCCCCTCTCTGCCCAAAAACACCATCTTCTGCCAAGGCTGGCAGAGACCTTGCTGACTGCAACAAGCCCGGGAAGAGCTTCCTTAGGTGTGGTTCCTGACTGTCATGCCCTTATCAGAAAGCTGTGGGGAAGTTTGTGTTAGGCCTATTCTCTTGCTGAAAAGAAGTTCAGCTTCCAAGTCTGTCAGCCCAGCTGGAAACTTCATTCCAAGCGGAGGTACCTTAGGGGAAAAGCAGTGTTGAGAGACCCTGCAGCTCTTGCAGCCTTCCTTGTATCCCGTTTCTAATACCACCAGCCTCTTTTGGTGCATAGCTCAATAGCACCTTGGCAGTACCCATGGTGGTGGGGGAGGAATTCCTGCTTGGCTCTTGCAGAGGTCACAACTGCAGCACTCTCACAATGCATTCAGTGTTCTCCAGTTGTGTTAAAGATGGCCTTTTGCTTTTTCTCCACAAGACATGCTAACCAGAAAAGAAGGCCCTACTAGACAGATTTGGAAATACCTGGTCATTTTGATTGTATGAAATGGCCTTGAAAACAACCCTGGAACATCAGCGTGGGGTGCCCCTTTCTGCAGGTGCCTCATGCTGGTTGGGGTGAGGATGGGCTGTGAGGTTGATCATTTAGCTGCAGAAGCGGAGCCTGGGCTGCTGAGCAGAAGATGGATGAATTTGCTCAAAAAAATCTGTGTTTGGCTGCAGCCCAGTGCCTGTGTGCCTTGGCATGCTTGGATGGGCGAGGAGCAGGAGGGGCAGGCATGGGGGATAGGCCTTGGCACCACGGCAGAGCGAGCGGCACGCCTGCTCCGACGGGAGCGGGTGGGAGGTGATGGGAACCTGGGAGCTCTTGGTGGCATGGCTCGGCTTGCTCTCTTCTTCCTGCCAGGCCAAGGCCCTGGCTCTCCCTGCTGCTATGCTCCCATTCCACATTTTCCTTGTTGCTTTTCTTTGCTTTCTGGTGAGCTAAACCTTGTTTTGGAGGGGGAGAGAGAGTGGTGCAAGTGAAAGAGATCTTCAGCAGTGGGGAAAGCAGATACTTGTTCTTAAAACCTTCTCTTGTCTTCCCCTTTCCTACTCTCAGAGGAGCAGCAAAGCACTTCCTGTGTCCATGCAGAAGCTTGCCTGGGATGCTGGCATCAGAAGGATGCTCTCAGACCCCAAGGTGCTCTCTTGTGACCCCACTTGCAAAGCTGTCCATGCAAATGTGTGTACGAGTGCATGGGGAGGGCCAAAGTGCAAAAACATCCTGTTAGTTCTGCAAGGGAAAGCTCACCATCACACACAGCCCAGCCTGGAGCTGTGTGCAAATTCCTGAGGCAGGCGCAGGGATAGAGGTCTGCATGATGGGGATTGAGTTTGGTGTTAATCATCACAACATCACAGTAGACTCCCAGTGTCTCTAGTGCAGGGATTTTGGAAGAGTGGCTCTCTGGGTGCTATCAGAAGACATGTAAATGCATGTAGAGCCAGCTCATGCACCCAGCAGGGAACAAGCCCTCCCTTAAAGGAAGGAGTGGGTGGGCCTGCTAGTTGTCTGGGCCTGAGAGGTAGGAAACACCCCAATGCCAATCCTGGCTCCAGAAGTAGGCAACACAACTGTGTTGGTAATTGCAAGCAGTGCGGGGATTTTTGATGGCCCTACTCCACACTGGTGCATTCCTGTCTGGACGGAAAGAGATGTTTTTCGGCAGTGGGCAAAGGGGAGGTGTGATCTCTTCTCCATTCCGGTCACATCCAGTTTACAGCATTAGGAGTGGCACTGGCACAGCCATCCTGGGGGCACGGGAAGCCTTAAATGCCTTCTTGACATTTCTTTATACATCAGCTGTCGCCTTTGCGGCATGGATGTAGTAAGGGAGTCCTCTCCCAGGAGAAGTCACAGACAGCAGGGGTAGCTCAGTACTGGGCAGAGGGGGGGATGCAGGGGCTCTGCTGTGTTCCCTCTCCCTCTCTGGGAAACGCTGCTGAGGTGCTGGGTGCCAGCAGCACCCTCTCTCTTGGATGCTGGGTGCTTGGACTTGTCTGCTTCCCTTGGCAGTGGTCCAGGTGACTGCTCCAGTGCTGTCCCCACGTGGGTCACACAGCTTCTTGTGGGTTCTGGTGTTGGGGGGTTTCAATAATGTGTTGTTTTGGGGAGGGACATGGTGGCAAGCTGCCAGCATGGGGTTGGGGAAAATCTTGTTTCTCTGAAGCCTGTTTCTCTGAACAGCATGCCCTGCCCTTAGTGAAAGACCTGTCTCCGCCAAGGAGGGCTTGACACCGATCCATCCAAGGTTTCCAAGAACTGGTGCCAGCTTTTGCAGAACAGAGGACATCAGAAAGTGGTGGGAATGGACCCCAGCTCCGACTCCTCCAGAGATACAGGTTGAGACACTAGGTTTTGTCCCATCCTTCCTCAGGCCCACTCCCACTGATCGCCACCTCCTTGGCTCTCCCAGGTGTTGAATGGCCTCAGTGACTTTTCATACACACTTTTCTTTTTTTTTAAAGGGTTATTTTTAACCTGGACCCCTTCAATGTCTGCTCACAGGTTTGATCCCATGGACAACTTTGGGATCCCATTAAGACAGACAAGCTGTGCAGCTTGGGGATGGAAAAGCAGCAGTGTAGGGAGGAAGGTGATGGCTAAAAGAAGCTGGCTGCTGTGCTGCAGTCACCTTCTCCCAGATTGCATGGTGAGGGGGTTGTGCTGGAGATTGGCCCATCAAGGCAAAGTGATGCTTTTCAGTGCTCAAGGAGCACTGAAGCCTGCTGAATCTGGGTGGTGGTTTGAGATCTACTCCTGATATGGTGAAATCCTGAGAGCCTTGTGGGGATATGCAGGGAGGTGAGGTTTTTTGACTGGCTGTAGCAGGGTGTGGAGGGCCTTCCTTGTGTTTCTGAAAGGTTACAGCAAGTGCAGAGGGTGAAAAAAACTAGTCACTTGGTAAGACAAGGCTATAATTAAAGCCTTCCAACCTCCTTGCCTGACCTAATTTCTCTTAAATCGAATCTTATACCTTTTTAACTTTTCCTTACCCAAGGATAAATGCAAAGTAATGCAATTAGGTTCAATGAAAAAACAAATGGTGCAAAACAGATCAGTAATAAAAATCTGATTTGATCTCCTATAAAGCGGTGGTCTTTCTGCTGCTTCCTTGCCCTGGCAAAACTTCAGTTGCCAAGGGGACCTTTGCCTCATCTATCACTCAAAAATATAATTTCCCTTTACTTTTAACACCCAAAACCTCCAACCAAGCAAACACTTAGTGTGCATAAAGCCTGCACCAAACAAACCAGGACAATTTCTCCATCAGTGCAATTAACTTCCAACACTATTCCTCACTCTCAAATAGCTGGAATATTCTTGCAAGGAGACTGTGGCTCACCAGACCCTTGAGGCCTCACACAGGACTGCTCTGGCCGCTTTTCCTGCAGCAAATCTTTTCTTTCTTCCCCAGGGAAGTATTCCATTTTTCCACACATTCCAAGTGTGAGCGCGTCCCCCTGAGGAGTGAGGGCTCACCTCTGCCTGTGAGACTGGAGCTGGAGCTGGCAAACGGCTTTCCTTGGTGCCCACGTGTTGGAGGCACAGCACCATAAGGTGTGAGGTGTCCCTTTGGTGAGCTGGAGTCAGATGTCCTGGCTGTGTCCCCTCCCAGCTTCTGATACACTGCCAGCTCACTCATGGGCAGGGCAGCGTGAGGAGCAGAAAAGGCCCCGATGCTGCATAAACACTGCTCAGCAGTAACTAAAACATTAGTGTGCTCTCAACCCTGTTTTGGTCACAAATCCAAAACACAGCACCATATGAGCTGCTATGAAGCAAATATCCCAGTCAAAACCTGTACACCTCTTGTCTCCAGTGAGGAGGCTAAGTCAGAGCTTTTATCCTGGTATTTTGTCACAAAAGGACAAAAGATGGATGATATTTGTGGGTAAAGCTGTAATATTTTATTAAACCAACTGTTATAACTGCAAAAAATTAAGACACTTCTTTGGGAACAGGGTCATTCCTTGCTTTTGGGCTGTAGGCATGACAACTAGGTTTTTTTTTCCACCTATACCAATTAGCTTAGTGAAAGACAGGTTTGCAATTGTGCACTCAGAGCAGGTGACTGCCTCTGTACTACTGAGGCTACAACAAGGTAAGAAATACAAAAGCAACACCTGAAGAGGAGGAGTCCTGCAAGTATACAGTGAGTGTATAAATCAGGTCAAAGAAATGAACAAATTAACCTGTCAAATTCAATAACTCAACATGGCATGTAATCCAAAGTTCAACTTTGTATAGGCTTTTATTGCTTGCTCAGGATCAACTGCTCCACTACCCTGCTGCTGTTCGTGTTTCTTTTGAGTGTGAGGGTTAGTGCTGTTATTTAAAAGAAGTAATAAAACTTCAAGAACTGGACTTTGGGTTTACACTGTTTGTGCTTGGGAATTGAAATTTTTTAGTGGAATTTATCACCTAGAGAGAGTGTGTGAGAGAGAGAGCAAGCAAGAGGCAGATTTTTACATATCTACATCATCATGAATTTCAAAGGGCTTTACAAATCCTACTCTTCCAAAATCTACTAAAATGCTGTGCTTTGCATGTGATTATATGAAGCTCATTAGTAAGAGTACTAATGAGCCTCTACATACCCGAGGCAGATAAATGATGTTCCAGAGTAAAATGATTTGCTTAAGGTCAGACTCCTGTAAGTTGACAGCAGAGCTGGAAATAGAAACCATTGTTTCCCAGTCCCTTGTACCATATTCCCACGGATGGAATGCGTTGTGCTTTTTTTTTTTTTTAAGATGAAAACACTGCTGTTTGTTCATGCTGTTTCATTTCTTGTGTTTTCAATGTAATCTTCACAAATGCAAATGTCCTGACCTAGAGCTATATGAGGCCTTCATTAAAGCCTCTCCACAATACCAGTCTCCATGCAATTGTACAAAGCAGAAGGGGTAGCCCAATTTAACAATTCCCACGCCTCATAAAATGATTGGCCTAGTTTCTTTAAAGTGGGTTTAAGCCATAGCCCCCAACGTGATTTAACACGGAAGCCACACTATTAATTGTCTATCTTCTGCCATTAAGGTAGTGAGTTGCTGGAAAGTGAGGCAAACAGTGTTTGTCTTTCATGCACTAATAGACAATTTTGCATGTTTTTTTATCTTTATTTTCAGTCTGCAGTGGAGCACACTGACCTTCCTCCTCCCTTCTCCTTTGAGGAGCTGTAATTGGGATGGGTGTGAGTGAAGGGAGGTGTAGAACTGGTGCTGCACAAGAGAAGTTCCAGTGTCGGCTTCATGGCTCTGTCCTGGACATGGGCAGCCACTGAAACACCCCGTGCTCACATCCCAGAGAGAAACTGGGGATAGTGTTCCCACTCCTGGAATGGAGGCAGGCTAACAGTTGTTAGAGAGCTGCCTAGAAACTCCTGGTTACCCCATTCAGAGGGTACTGCACCTCCAGGATGGTGTGCTTTACCTGTGAACAGTGAAACCTCCTCTGTTCTCCTGCCCTTTTCTCCATGAATGCCTTTTCTTCCCTGCTGTACGTACATGTCTTCTCCCTTCCCTGAGCAGCTGTTGCTCCTGTCAACAATTTAGAGTAAGGCCGGTGAAAGGGGTTTTGGCAATTCTAGGCTTGCAGGAAGACTTGTGGCCCAGAAAAAAAGAAAATATACACAGACATATATCTGTATGTATACATACATATATGCATATATACATATACATGTGAGAGAGAGCAAGGGAGCGAGCCTGCCAACAAACCTCCCATGTGAATATGCGTGTGTACTTTTTGGCAGGGCACATGTGACTTTGTGCCTGCACATTTTATACCATTCCTAGGTACTCTTCTTATCCTGAGCCCATGTTGAGCTCGAATGTCTGGAGACAAAAAACAGGGATGGTGGCGCTGAGGAAGCCAACGGCACCCGCGGTTATGGTTTGCCAGCCTTTGTGGCACTCGTGACACACATCATCCATCCCTGGGCAGACGTTGTGCTCTCCACCAGCTCTCAAGCCAGCCCTGGTAATGCTGGCAAGAGCAGCAGGGTATAAAAAAAAGCAGAATTTTACTTGTTGTATAAACCGAACAGATGAACAAACGTTCTGCTACTTATCTCAGCAGGGCTGAACCAAATGATGGCCACAGAGTTCAAATACCACACGTTGATTAAAAATGGGGTTTTTTTGTAGGTTATCTGAAAACATATACTTCAATGCACTGAGACAATAGCAATAAAAGCTGTAAAACCGTGTTCTTCTTTTGGCACTAGCCCATTGTAAACAGTGAGCTACTGGGCTTAATGAGGCAATTCTGTACCATCACTTTTAATAACTGAATGTTTGTCTCCCGGCTATTCAGGTGGGCTATTACTGGTATTTAATATTACTGGCAATGTTGTTATATATTTTGTGCCAGTGCTGGCAAAGAACAAGGTGATTCTTCCAGATAACAGCCCTGCAATAGTATTTTTCTGGTTTTAACTGAGCGAAAGGCCAGGCAAAGCCACTGCACACTTGTATTTAGCTTTGCCTTTTCCTTACAAACTTTATTTCAAACACTGAAAGAGTTAAATGAAATAATTACAGGCGTGTAAGCATGTTGATTCTAGCTTCTGTTATGGCAAACACAAAAATGTATTGACCTAAAAGGTAAATGTTGATTGAAGCAGAAAACTGACGTCAATATGAACTCCAAAGTATTTTGTATCTTGATGTTTGGCACATGAACACCATAGTGTATATATAGTGTGAAATACTTAGGTTTGTTTTAATTAGATGTATGATAAACTGGCAATTGTGGTTCTCATTTCAAGTGTAACAATTTACAGTATGACTAATTCTCCTGAAAAACCCAAAATTGTCAGCAACAATCTGGAGGGATGAGCAAACTGTCAAATGACATCTATGGGGTTTTCAGAGAAAAAGATTCATATACTCTGTTTAGTCTGCCCAAATTTTCAGGGTGATTTTTTTTCTATCCAGCATGTTCTGTACCAATATTTCCTCCTCACTCAGAAACGTGCTTGATGGAGATCAGTTTGTGGTAGAAGATGTAGATACTTGGTTCCGGCACCATGTATCCATCCCCTGTAGATGTGCTGGTGCTGGCTTGGGATTCTCCCCCTCCTCTTGCCTCCCACAGCCCAGACTGGGCCCCTTGCACAGGGTACCCCTCCACTGTCAGCCTTTCTTTGTGTGAACGAGTAGATCTGAGTAGGTCATGTTTTTCTCTGTCCACAGCTCTGTACAGAACTGGAGTACCTCCTGAGAGTTTGGCAGCTCTGGGGAAGTTGGTCTGCTGAGGACAGGGTGGCAGCAAGGCTGAGTCCTGTTGAAGCGTTATGGGTGCCTCACAGAAGTCCATCAATGTGCTTACTGGTGGGTCCAACAACAGCTCCACCACGTACAAAATGAGAGCAAATTTTATTTTACCTTTCCAGTAAATGCCCACTTGCAGAGTGCAGAGTTGGGTCATGGCTGGCGGCAAAGGCATTGTGCGTGCATCTCCTGGCTCCTGAAAGTGAAGGATGGGGCTGGGTCCCAGACAGTGGAGGCGTTTACAAGCACTGGGTTGGAGCCTGGGGATGCGGGTGTACCGGGACAAGAGATGGCCAGGAACTGGGATGGCCGCCTGAGGGATGTGAAGGTGGAGCATGAGGGGGTGGTGTGCCTGCAGCTCTGCTAGAGGCCATGCTTGAGTAAACTACTCTTAGAATTAGACTTGTAAATGTCCCGAGAAGCCCTTGGGAAAGTGCCCATTTTGATTCCCAGGCTTCCCCCTGTCTGCACTGCACTGTGTGCAAACCCTGGCCAAAGCCCTCGCTGAACCTCCAGCAGGGGTGTTTCTCCAGCCGTGAGATCTGCGTGTTCAGCAGCTGTGTCTGGCACTGCCACGGAGCCTGCTGATGAATCTTGGTGGATCAAAGCCCTCAAGCACGGGCTTGGGCTTCCCTCTGCATCTGTGAATGGACTAAAGCTTGCATTCATTTTTGTGAGCCCCCAGTGGGGGCCATGAGCGTGGATAACATAAACGTGTGTGCTCCAAAGCAGCACCCGACGAAAGAAAGGCAAGATGGAAGGGAAAAAAAGGGAAAAAGCCCAGCTCTTTCTTGGTTTCTTAAGAAGATCTGACCTCATACATAGGTTTGTGTTTTTTCCCATTTCTTTTTCCTCACCCTGACATATAAATGGAGAGTGAATGGTTTCACAGAGAGTGCTGATCTTGCTAACCCGGTATTAACCCAGGGTTACCATGAACCTGGTCTTAGGAGAATGACTTGATCTGAAGGCAATTTGGAGCAGTGCTTTTTTCCCCTCTGTTTTTAGAGCATCCCCATGTCCCACTTTCAAGCATTTTTTTCCTTTCAGAAATTCAAAAGGAAAGTAACCTTAATTAAAATTTTAAAATTAAATATAAAAGCAGACATTCTCAAGATGCAGCCTGATTGTGGTAGTTTATGTTTTCAGAAAGAGATTACTGACTTGAGACCTGAAGTGTTCTCCTTTTTCATAACTTGGCTACATTAAAAACATTGCATATGTCTGTAGATTTCCTTGGAATATGTTCAGGAACTTAATGAAGAATTAAGTAATTGACTAGTTTTCCTTGAACCTTGATGGATAATCTGCAGGTTTTTCTTTTAAAGCAGGAATACCTTTTTTTCCCAAGTATTTCAGGTATTTGTGCTATGTACCAAAACAAGGTCTCCAACAAGCAGTTTTTTTCTGCTTTGCAAATTTTTTTCTTCTTTGGTTGCCTTCAGGGAAAAATGTGGAAGACAAGACTGGTGCTTAACAGCAAAAGCCAGCTGGGGAATCCCACTGCCTCCCCTTCTGGGGAAAAGCGAGACAGACAGCCAAGTCAAAAAAAGAGCTAACTAGAGAACTTGTGTTTTCCTTCCTCTTCCAGGTGACTTTTAACAAAATTCCTTTTGGTGATAGTAATCTGTTGCTTCAGGCCACTGACCATGTATGTGGGAACCAAAACCAGACACTTCAGAGGAAATTTTATAGTCCACGTTAACTCAGTTACGTGATATGGCACACTCAGGGTGAAGAAAATGGAAGAGTTTGTTTCCATGCCTGCTACAATCTCTCACTTGAGGACTGAACATCCAGTTTACTAAGAAATCGTGGTGACAATTATTTTAATTTCCTAGTGTTGTGCAAAGCAGAAATTGGGTCTCCTGCATTTTAATGGTGTGCTGTTTGTGACTGCTTTTGTGATTAATATCACAGGGTAAAAAGGATCTGGAGGCATCAGAAGGAGGTGTTTTAAATAGAAAGCAGTCAAAAATGAAAGGCTGCTTCCATGAAGCATAGCTGTGCCACCTGGATCACCAGGAAGGAGCCTGTCCCAGGGGTGGGTGGTCTTGCTCTGTAGCTGTGGCTGAGCTCTGAGCTCAGGATGCAGAGTGTGCTCAGCATGTTGCCTGTGTCTGGCCATGCAAACTTATCTCAGTCACCCAAGACATTTATTAAACTCTGACTCACTCCGCAGAGACACAGCCCGCGGAGGGAAGGTAATTTTTCAAGGCAGTTACTTCAGAGTAAAACCACACTTGAGGAAGCCAGTTCCTTCCCATCAATGAGCTCAGCAGCTTTGCACCAGCGCTTCACATCACAAATGATGTTTGGGGGTATTTGCCTGAACAGCACAGCCTGTTCAGGGATGAAGAGCCCAGCCCACTTGTCACAATTTACCAATAAATCAAGGTTTCATGTAGCTTGTGAACTAGGTGATTCATCTTTCTCTTGGTAGGTGGGTGATGTTCTTGTTGCTAGACTGGATATTTCCCTCCCTTCAATACTGATGCTGTGCAAAACTCATCTTTCTCAGGGCTCCTCAGCACGTGGAGGCTGAGCTTGGATGTCTCCAGGCACATCACTGCATGTTGGAAAGGACGACAGGGAGCATCCTAGCCATATGCTGGACATCCTATCTATTTGGCTTTCTAAATGTTTAGAGATCTCCTGCTCCAGTTCTCACATGGACTCCCAATGCAGGATTCCTGCTTAATCAGCATGCCTTACTCTTTGCTTTTCAGGAAAAATTCAGCAAAGCTGCCACATACAGGACAGCTTAAGGCTTCCTAAAGCCGTGTCAGAAATCACAGCTGCCTGACCAGTGCAATGGCAGGCCATTTTGTCATGTCACAGTGTTGGCTCTGCCCCTGGCTGCACACAACTGCTGTATTTGGTGGCTGGGATAACTTGGTTGGAGGTGAAATTCAGCGTAGCTGGAGTGAATCACAGGCTGCAGGAGCTCTGTGAGCACCAGCCACGTCTCGCAGGGTGAGCTTGTGTTTTGAACGACTCAGATGGAATCTTGCCCCAGGTTCTTTCCACACTGTCAGAATCAGTGCTGCTGGGTGGTGATGTAGATACCAGAGACTAGATGGTTTGACCTAATTGTCCTGGTTGAAAGCAAATCAATGCCTTTTATGAATTCTTATCCTGGTGTAAGTCTAGCTCATTTCTGCCCATTCAGAACAAATAAGTAGGAGCCTTAGGAGTTTACATACTATTAACTTGCCACACATCCATTTATAAAACTGATATCCCGTGTCTGCGTTTGCAAATGGGCAGCACGTGGGGTCCATCCAGGGGTAAAAAAATTATCATATGAATTATGAATAAGCCCCATATGTGCTCTGTGCTGGATGTTTCTAACAGCTGTTTAGCTGAAATAACATGCAATCATGTAAACATTTGGATTCTGCTTAACAGCTGGAATGGCAAAGAAACCAAGAGCAGGTAACATTATGCAATCCAATGTAATCCAAGCTACACCTCTATCTTGAGTAATGCAAGTGTTTATATACACTTACATGCATCTGTGTAACTGTACTGTAATTCTTGAGGTGGAGCTGCTTCTGTGCGTGATATGCTGCTTGATAAACTTTTTGGACTGAAGAGGAAGAAACTGTTCTTTTATTTGCAGAATAAAAATATGATGATTTAAACTTAATTCTTTGTGTTTGCTTTCCTGAAGACATAGCATGCTATTTTTGGCTATCTTTTGTACTGATCTTTTGTTTGGTTTTTTCCTGTATTGATATGTTTTTTCCCCATTTCAGCATTAAAACTTCTGGATTGCTGTTCTTCTGGTTTTCTTGGGAAATAAAGAGTGCTAGCAAAGACAAAACTTCAGCAACGAGTCAGCCAACATCAGTAGAGAAAAGGTGATGGTCAGCACTGCCTGAGGGGGCAGAGCACGGCTTTGGCTGGGCACCAGTGTGCAGCCTGGCCACTGGGAGCCTCACCTTTGGCAGAGCTCAGGCTGGGGGCCCATGGCCTCACACAGGAAGGGTTTGGGTGGCTGCTGTGTGTTTCAGGTCTTGTCAAAGGAGCACTGGGAGGGCTCGCACTCCCACTCCTGGACATTGCATAGCTTTCTGTTTCTTGCTGGCTACCTGATGATGGATGCTGGGTGCAGGCGGTGGGGACCTCCGGAGGTCTTTTCCCACTCTGCCCACCAGTGTGGGAAACCGATAAAACTTTGCTGCCCTCCTTAACTCCCACCTCTTCCTCCAGGCCAGAAGCTATGAACATGAAATTGATAAGAAACAATTCAATGGTCTGTTTCTCTGGTGTCTGTAGGCAGCTTTATCTAGTGGAAGAGGACGCAGCACATGCTGACTAGTACTCCAGTCAGTTTAAGCCAAGAAATTGCCCACCCCCACTCTCATCCTTCTTCTTTTTTTTTTTTTTTCATTTTGAGATATTTTCTTTGGATTAGAAACTTCCTTTTCCCAGCATTTCATGTACTTCTTCATTTCCAGCAGGGCTTAATTCCCGATTAAAACATGGTTTGCTAACAGCTTATAACCGTGTAATGGAAAAAAGGTTTCTTAGATGGAAAAATATTTACCAAGAAAGAACTTAGCTCTAGGCTTAGAGCAAGCAGAGGAAGTGTGCAAAAGCATTACGAGTGAATGAAGGTCATCCTTCTCCCTTGATAGTTTGCTTGAACTGGTAAATAAAGATTTGTTCGTTATGGAAAATACAGACATTGGATACTTGACGAGGCAGAATGCACATACTGCTTCTTATGACACCAAACCAATTGGTGCATAAAAAGACAAGATGTCAAGGATGTAGTGACTAGTAAAAACCAGGCAGCTGAAAACATCTTCTGAAAATCTGTGGGGATATATGCAAAATGAAAATAAAAATAGCTGTGCTGGTTTGGAAATGCACAAGCAATGTCTGGTTTGTATTTCTTAATAGGGACTTACATTTGCATCAAATTAATTTCATTACTTGCTACAGAAGAGATCTTCCTAAGGGGCATGCCTTTCCCCTTATTAGCTCAGGTTAATTCTGCCTGCTTAATAGAGATCTCTCTACACCTGGATAAGTATTCTCTGATTACTGCAAATAATGACTGATTATTTAAATAATACTGCAAAAACCTGACTTTTGACTCCAGGCATGTGCAGTGGTCTCAAGTATCAAGGCAGGGCTGCAGTGGACTTCATTCTTACTGCTTGCTTTGTATTAGCTGTTATTGTGTTACTTTACTGCGAAGAGTCCAGGGCTTAGGGGTGATGTTTAGACACATGGGTTCCTGTGAGACTGGGCTTGCAGGTGAGTGCTACCATTAACCTGCAGAGAGATTTTCTTGCTGTGGTAAGTAATGTAGGTTTATATTCTGAGTTCCCCAAACACAGGCTTTTGTGACAGGAAGAGAACAGCAATGATACAAGGTCCTCTCAAGAAAGGCACTAATAGCTCAGTCCAACAGCTCTCTGTTCTCTTTCTTTCCCCTGCTCTCTCTGAAGCTTTCCTATGTGGCATAGAAATACTTTTTGCACCCTTCCAATAGACCCTTTCTACCTGTTAAATATGCTCTTGCACGTGCACCCTGTGGGCCAACAAGCCTGGTGGGCACAGTCCTCCACCCTGGCTATTTGCTACAGTTTTGCTGCCTTTTGGAACTGAGTCTGGGCCTTAGGACAGTGTAATTCAGCCATGGCAAAGCAGTAAAAACAAACAGTTTATCTTCATGTTCTGGCTCTTGGAAGATGGATATGCCTAACAGCGGGGAGTCACAGTTTACCTAAAAACACATGGAACCCAAACCATGGTAGGTGTGAGCCCCACTTGGCTCCAGACTATTACATCAGCAATGGACTTAATCTACAGAAAACATCTAAGGGTTATAAGTATGAGGGATCTGGAATGAATATGTCCACATTAATAACATTTTTTTGTATTTGGAAGCAATTACTGGAGAATGGTGGTGTTACTAAGTAGTTGGTTTTCCTTCCAGCTCTGTAGTATTTTTATTCCTTTGCCTTGTTTATTATTTTATGAGGATTTTTTTCCTGGTTTTGTTTGTAAACAAGACAGCAGATGCCAGGACCGAAAAACTATTAGAGATGTAACCCAAAAACTGTGAAAGTCAGGATTATCTTGCTTACGAGATCATCTGGCTAATTATCTAATAGGGATTATTTTAAGACCTAAACTAAAGACTGAGTAACTCTTCCATACATTTACAGCAGTAATTCTGACTATTCTTTTTATCCATATGGACTAGGTAGTTGATCTTTTGCTCCTTCTCTCCCACCAAAGCGTCTCCGAATGCCAATGGCATGTAATTTTTAATGGGAAACTATGAATTTGAAGTGAAATAAAATTTACAAGAATTGCAGTTAGTCGCCAGTCAACTTTTGATGTTTTGTTGTTGAGGGCAAAAAAAAGCAGTATCTGAAGAGCTCTGGTTTGTCAATTCTGCTGCATTCAGCTTGTTGAGGGCTGCCTTATCCCGCCTCACCTGCTTGTGTGCCTCCTGTGTCCTTGATACACAGTGATGCCTTTGCATCTGGTGTAGTAACTCACTGCCACACTAAAAGTCTAAAATCCTCTGAATGTCTCCCCTAAACCTCCCCATATCTAGATGGTGAGTTCTGGTTTGGCCTATCCAAGTCTCTCCAAGGGGACATCTGATGGAAATGGGGGTAATAGTATCTTTTCCTGCCTTTTTTTTTTTTTTTTAAGTTGGACAAAAGATTGTCTAGGTATATGATTTTAAAATACTTGTCTCTTTGGTAGGGCTAACACTGGGGTCTGCATATTTCTTTGTCATGTTGACAGTAGCAGATACAGGGATGGCTCCCTCAGAGCCAATGGTTTGGCAGGCCTTTTCTGGTTGTCAACACATCCACCTGATGATGGAGAAATTAATAACTGAGAGCTGCTGAGCCAGAGAGACACATCACATCTCACAGACAGATGCTATTTGAATTGGCTTACTCGCGACATGTAATAGAAATGTTTCCCTTTGGATCGAGGGTGAGTCAGGAAAATGTCACATTACAGAGAATGTCAAAGCATTTTCCATAATGACCCCAATTTCGCTAAGTTATTGCTCTCCTCATTTCAAGAAATGGCTTATCAACAAGTTTGATTTGTGAGATGCTAAAAACTAAGCTGGCTAAAGGAGCACCTCCAGTGTTACAATTTCTACTGGCCAAAGCGGGCATCAGCAAGCTGTGGACATTTCATCTGTGAATGTGATTCCCTGTCCTTATAAGCCTCTGGCTGTGGAAATCCCCACCACAGCCCAACCTTTGCACACTGGCAGGAAGCGAGTTGGCCCAGCGTCTCCTTCCGTGCAGTCCCAAATCCGTCCTGCGTTACCCTGAGCAGCTCTTTACCTTGGGAGGGTGTTTTTCCCCAGCAGCCCGGCCGCCCTTACGTGACGGTGCAGAGTTCACTGCAAAGCCTCGCTGTTGACATCAGGAGTATGACAGCCCTTATCCGGCTGCAGACGTTTCCAAAAGCGCTGGCTGGTGGCCCGAGTTACCTGAAGCAGTTACTAATTGTTTGATGATGACGCAAATGACTGGGTCCAATTTCAGCCCTGCTGCCGGCTCCCGGGCAGGAATGACCTGCTCGACTATTACTGCTCTCCATATCCTGGTGGAAGGCAGGCCTGTAAATTTCCCAGGTGTTGAGCTCCTGCCGTAGGTAGATTATATTGGAAGGGGGGTTTCATTTATTTTGGTGTGAAATACTCTTTCCTCTGGCCTTTTTTTCTGATTTAAACATGTGGACTTTTTTTTGTCCCACCTCTATTTTATGTAGAAACTGTTTCTGATGCCTGTCTAAGCATCATTTCACATACTTTTGCTATTATCCAAAGCTGTTTAAAATCATATTCAATGGCTTAAAGACTCTTGTTTTTGTCCAGGTCTCCTGTAGCAGGCACATCATACAAGATTGTTTCACCAGGACTTGTGAGCTGCCCTCGTTGAACCGGAGTTGTCCTCTGCACTACCAGCAACACTTGTGGAAAACTGCTGCAACAGCGGCTCAATATCACCTCATACGTCTTCATAAATGTTTTCACTTCTGGTTTGATCATTTATAGCAGATGCCATCTCATGCCCTTTATGCAATGGTCAAAGCATAAGATATATCCCGGGGATTAGTGGTGGGGAGCACTAGACCTTGGCTTCCTGCCCAGCCTGATTCTGTGACATGGCTGTGCCGACTCTCCCTATGTAAGATGGGATACAAATGGGTGGATTGAAAAGCTACCAGAGTCTATCAGCTTGGTATCATCTGCCATTTAATTCCCATGATTAGTGAGAGAGAAGTGAAGTAGAAACACAGAGCAGAGGCTACAGAGGTCCCCTGGGATCACACCAGATGCACAAGTGGTCTTCTGCTGCAGTCGGCTCGTGTGGGGTCAGTTCTGAGAGGCAGCACGCAGGCAGCTGAGGGAAGGGGCCTTGGTGAGAGGCTGAGGCTGGGTGAAGTATCTGGAACAACTGTGGGAGATATTTTCTGTGTACAGCCCTGAGAATATTTTCTGTGTGGCTTTGTCACCTGTATGGTTAGTCAGTCCTGTCCAAGCTTTTTGCAAAAAAAAATGAAGAGAAAAGAGAAAAATAGCTCCTTGTTTTTAATGGTAACATTTAAAAAGAATGTAAAACCCTCAGTGGCCAAACCACAGAAATTGCCATGCAGATCCAAGAGCAGGTGTGCCTCCTGGAGCTACTGGAACAGCATCAGAAACCTGCTAGATCCCCAGTAAAAAGTGTCCTCTTAATTCTGGGTCAAATTCTGCTCCAAATGTGGTTGAGAGCAAAACTCCTATTTACTTTAATGCTTGCTGCCTTTCATCTGTTGTTTTTGGAATAAACTGGCATCAGACGTGAGAAGTGCACACAACTAGTGTCTGTTAGGGCAGAAGGAAGCCAGTGATGCTGGGAGAGGTTTGGGAATGAACTGGTTGGTATGTCCACATTCTTGGGATGAGACCTTTCAGGAGTGTAACATGGCAAAGGATACCCCTGGTCTTTCAGCAGGAAACTGAAGTTATGGGTTTCCATTTTTACTTCATATTTTCCTTAATTTCGCCCACAGGCTTCTTTGGCTAGAGGCAGCCAAATGTCTGTGTGGCACTCAGCTCAGTAGGTCATTTCCACAGGGTTTTTGTGTTGCTCCTTTCTGCCAAACCAGTGGCTCTGGGGGAGCCATCCCTGTATCTGCTGCTGTCAAAGTGACAAACCCAGCAAAACAGCTCCGTGCCTGGCCTCAGATATGGACCTGTCCCCCTGCGTTACAGTGCCTGAGTAGGTGTTTATGCTTAACTGGCTTCATGGAGCTTCATGGACTTCAAGTTTCACTCAATAAAATTTATCTACCTTCTTCAGCTTGGGACATGAAGAATTTCAGCCATTTTTGTGTGCTCTGGAAGTCATCCCATCCCTTCAAGAACAGCAGGTTGTCTGGATTGTGATGGAAATAAAGGAAAGAAAGAAGATAAGTTGTGTGCATAGGCTACAATAGGACGTATTTCCTGATTCAAATTCCTAGCCATATAGCCAGTCTGGGTTTTGGGCCAGTGTGGATTTGAGGTGCTAAGTCATGGCTGACACAAATGTCCAGGTAGATTCAGACTTTCCAATGCTCTTCTCTCTATTCATACCCATCACAGACTTCAGAGATAACGGACATATTTCTCAGTGGGAGAACTCCTTTCCACCCACTTTCCTCCCCCCTATTTCCCAAACCATTCCCTCTCACTTAAAGCCTTCCAAAACTTTTAAGACTTGATACTCCAGAGTGCTAAGCACCCTGGCCCTGATTCAGTAGAGCACTTACACATAGGAATAATTTCATTTGAAGTCAATGCAATTATTTGCATGCTTTAGTTGCTTTGGAGTGAATTGCTCCATATTCAATAGGGTGGAGTCCACCGAGTCCTTTCCTGGCTGTGTCCCTGCTAGACAGGGAGGAAAGCTACAGCAGCTCTTTTCAGTGCTTGCCCCACTGGAGAACAAAAGAAAGCGGCACCTAGAAAGGGTATTTCTGGGCAGGATGGAGTCGTGGTTCACTAATGCTGTGTTGTAAAAGCCTTGTTCTCATTGTAGTCTTATCAGAGCCTGAGAGATTATTCTTATCAGAGCATGTAACAATATTTTTATCAGCTTGAAAGATGACTCTTTTATACCAGGGTGGCTGTAAGCCTCTTAAGGCCTTTCTTTTTATTGACTTTTCTGCTGCACTTCTCTGCTTCTCTTCAATCAGCATTTGCCCTTTGATATGAAAGCTCACAATAGATTGACATTTGACATGTAACATTGTGCTGGAGGTGTTTCACAGAGTAATATGCCTGGATATGTGATTTAGACCACTGCCTCTTAGTTCCCAAGTAGAAATACATCTCAAGTAGGGCTCCAGTGCCTGTTTTAGGAGATTTATCCCAGTGATGCTCATTCCTGACTGCCCAGGCTGACAGTAGAAAATAAAAGCATGCAGCTGTGATTTTATCTGTGCTACTGCAAGCGGCTAGTTTGTGCTCTGGGGTGAGCTGAGCAGCTCTTTGGGACAGGAACATCCTTCTGTTATGTATGGAGTCCAGAGTAAGACTGGAGATCCTGAATCCTCCTGGCAACAGGTACTTTTTAAACAACAAAAACAAGAACAAGAACAATAATAACAATAATAACAATAATAATAGTAATGATAATATCCCTGTTCCATCTTCTGTGTCAAAACCCCCAACCTGGCCAATATGCACATTTTTGTATCCTAGTTTGGAAACCTCAGCAGACTCTCTGTTCAGTCCTTAGAGAAGTGGTGATGGAGTGGCATCAGCAGTTGCTCCAGGCCTCTTGTGAAGTCTGTTCATGTTGCCATGACGTTACCTTTGGTGTCAGCAATGCATGGGAGTCTGTAGGATAGTTTTTACTATGCCTGTTACAGTAAGAATTATGTGCATATCATCTCAAAGGTGACACTGCACCCTCCGAGCTGCCAGACAGGGATGTGGGCTGCAAAGGGCTCCCGAAGTGATCCCCAGAGGTTCCCATGTAAATAACAAGCACAAACATAGAAGGAAAAGAGTTATATCGGCACCAGCCACAGGAGCAGGGCCAGAGCAGGCTCAGGGGCATGTCCCCCGGGCAGCCACCCTGCCTCACTGCCAGTGTGGTGCCGTGGTGAGAGCAGCCCTGGCCCTGGGGCAGCAGGGGCAGTGCATCCTTGGGGGCTGTCCCCCAGGGCAGTGCAGATGGGTCCCAATCTCCTGGCTGGGGGGAAAAAGGCTGGCTGCAGGGGAGCAAGCCATGCTGTGGCCCTTGGCCTCTGGCCCTGACTCCTTTTGTTTCCTAGCTTAACCAAAATCAAAGAGACCGGCCTTGGCTGTTCATGTTTGCAGTGTAAATGAGGACACAGGAAACAGTGTGAGTGCTCAGTGGTTTTTATTTTATCACATTCGTGCTCCTCTACTCACTTCCCACAACCAGACTGTGCACAAGGATTTGCCTGCTTTTGTTGGTGCTGCAGATGTGGCAAGAGCAGCCGTGCACTGAGTGAATGCCAATGCATGGCACATGCCCGTGTCCAAATGACTTGGCAGCTAGGGAGGGTCTGAAATGTCCCTGTCAGCAGCAAAACCCACTCCTGCACCTTTCCCTCTCACTCCAGTCTTACTGTGCCACAACCAGAAAAGGAGCAGGAAAAGTGCCGTGGTGAAGGAAAAAGGAAATGCCAGAAAACAACTGAAGGGAGTCGTCTGGAAGGAACCACTCCTGTTCCTGTCCGGAATTTTCAGCAGGGATGTAAAAATCAGAGCTTGTTTCATATCAGAGATGTGAATGCAAGGCACAGGTGTAAGGGACCAGATCACAGGTTTGCATGGCTCAGGGACCTGCCCCTGCCCCACAGGAGGGGCAGTGGGACCCCGATGGTGAGGTCAAGCCATCCCCTCCTGCAGTACACTCAGCTCAAGGGAGCAGCCTGCACCCCACTGCTGCTCCCCCCATGCTCCCAGTACTGTGGCCAGGTGCCAGTGCAGAGCGTCCTGGCAGGGCGTGTGTGAATCGGGATCATGCCCCAGCAGTGGACACTGAGCCCAGCACTGCCTCAGGCACAGGCATGGGGGCAGACACATGATCTTCCTTGGCAGCAAGGGCCTGCATGCATTTCTGGAAGTTTTTTGGGACTATTTCTCCTGAGGTCTGTGCTGTCCGGGTGCAGTGCAGGCAGTAAAACCCAAAAGCAGCAGTGCTGGTGGGGCCCTCACACCATGGCTCCCTCTCCACTCACTGGCAGTGCCATACAGACGGTTGTGTTTCAGCTGCTGGGGGATGCACCCTGAATTTATGTTGCCTAACCCTTCCTATTTTTGGCCTGTTCTTGGCAATTTTTAGCTCCACCAACTTCCACTGAGAAAAAAATGCCCAGCCGACCCCCCTCTCCCTCCCTTTCCCTGTAGGGCTTCATGTCCACAGATGGAAAAAACACGCTGGTGCCTCCCACACCGCCATGCCAACTTCTGTAAACGGGGTCACAGTTCACAGCAGCTGCACCAGGCTGGTTTTGCTCATCTTTGCTCCCTGGCACCCCGCAACCCAGGGTTTGGGCTGCCAAGGAACCGCTGCTGACCAGCTGCCTGCCCTGCTCTGCCTCTTGAGTGGGAGATGTGTTGGCCCCCGGGGCTGCGGTGAAAGAATTTGGGGTTGTGGCTGGAAAACTCCCCACACTCAGGCACCTGGAGGGAAACCGCCCAGATGTTTGGTTTTTTGATTTAGTTATTTTAAATTTTTTTTCTTGAAGACCTGAATTTACAAGCTAGCCTTGTGGGGATTTTCTTCAGCTGGTGTGGGAAAGATCTGTGTGGGGGAGAGGAAAGGGACTTGTCCCTAATTTCTGAATGCTTAAAGCTGGTGAAAGTGGAAACAGGACTGTGTTATTCACCATGATTACTTCTACCCCTCCTTCTGATGTAGATAGGTCTCCTCCACAAAATCACGGACCTGAGCTGCTTAGGAAGAGACCGATCCTTTCAGAAAACCCTTTTCACGTGGACTTAATGAGGAGCTGGATCAAACTTTTAAGGTAGCTTGTACAGTTTTTCTAACAGAAACTAAAGTCTAATCCAGAAATGACATCGCAGATTGATATTATACAAGGAATGACGAAGCGTAGCAAAAATACCCTGTACTTCTCTAATCTCCAGCTCTAAATTAAAATCATCACTTCTCTTGGAGTTTTTCTAGGAGAAGAGATAATGGACAGAAACTGGAACACAGGAAGTTCCACCTGAATATGAGGAAGAACTTCACTCTGTGGGTGACTGAGCACTGGAATAGGTTGCCCAGAGAGGTTGTGGAGTCTCCCTCACTGGAGATATTCAAAAGCTGTCTGGACACAACCCGGACTAATGTATCTGGGGGATCCTGCTTGAGCAGGAAGGTTGGACCAGATGACCTCCAGTGGTCCCTTCCAACATTACCCATCCCGTGATTCTGTGACTGTGGTACCAGCTGTGCCACATTTTGCCAGCACCAGCTGCATCATGTAGACATCCCAACTGCAGACTGACAACTTCTCTGGCCAAAAAAACCCCTGACTTGGTGATGTGTACCTGGCTTGTGTGATGTAGCCATAAGGTGCCTCGTCATTAGTGTTTTATGCAGATATTTAGATTTGCATGAGCTTCACAATCACATTCGAACCCCTTGAGCTGCTGGAGCACTCACTGCTTGCTGTGAGGGGCTGGGGCCCTCAGCAATTTACAGGGTGGAGCCCGTCATCTGGCTTTAAAGTAGCGCCTTATGAATGTTCTAGACTGAGAGCAGAGGGACAGTGACGCTTCCCACTGCTTGTACCCAGGGGAATAAAGGGAAGTGGGATTAGTGGGAGTTTTCAGAAGCCTCTAACTCACCAGTAGAGCATAAATATCTTCAAGGGTTTGCCCTGAGGTGCTTCTTAAAAAAGCAGCCGGGTTAAAGTGGCTTTGCTAAGTTTGTTCCCATGAATATGATTTTCCCCAGGCACACTTTTTACATATACCTGTGAGATAAAAGCTACCGCACAGTAAAAGAAAAACAACACACAACCCTCTTAATTAAAGATATCAGGGCAAGGCGCCTTCTTAAAAAAAAAAAGAGAAGGTGATGTGGTTCTAGTTTACAGGGCCCTGAGAAATAAAACTGCCCTTGATTGCTATGGTGGTCCCCTTGGTTCCTGCACACAGCCTAGGCTTAGTGTGTGCTGGCAAATCATTGCCCAGTGATGGCAGGAGTTAGAAAACCCAACTTAAAAGCTTCTTCTATCAGTCTGTTTTCTGGGGCTGGTCCCTCTGGGTGTACCCTGCCTGCAGCCTGGTATCTATCTCCCTGCTTATGTTATCTTCCTGCCTATCCAGCCCATGCTGGGATCCCACTGGCCCCAAACCCCTGTGGGCTTTTCCAAACACGATACATTTTGGAGGATGGGCTCCTTTTGTGCCAGTGACGACGGAATGCCTCTGTCCTCCTTATCCTGTCCTTGTTCTCTGTAGGACTCCCCTGCTTTTTCCTTTCCCAGCATCAGGTGAGGGTGGGCTGTCCAACTCCTCTTTGGCAGAGGTGTGACCCCCTAGTGTGGGAAGAAGTAGTTTTTACATGGCTATTCCTAGCTAGCCGATCATGGGCTGTGGAAATGATCCTAAGGTGCTCAGGACCTGGGAGAAATGAGTAGTTTACTTTGCCAAGAGCACAATGTGGAGGAAATGGAAGCAACAACTAGTGCCAACAGAAAAACCAACTGCTGGATGTGCCTATTTTGTGCCAGTTAGTGCAATTATGCTGACAGCTTGCTTTAATCTAAACTCATTCTTGTGAACAAGCCCAAGATCTTATTTTGAAAGCCAAGAAAATTCTGTTGTTGAAGATTTGAAAGCTGCAAAGGCTTTTGCTGGTGTGTAGTGACAGCATGGACCCATGAGATATGCCCTTCAAAGTACATCAGTCTGGAACATTGTGGAAGGAGGGAAAAGATGGAAAGGGAGGATGCGTTTACCAGGTAGAGGCTGCTAAGCATTGGGTCTGAAAAATCTGTGTGTCTTGTTGGATGTGTTTGTGTGGTTTAATGGGAGGAGGTTTCACTGTGCTCTTCTGTCTGTCCTGCTGCAGTCTGTGCTCACGGGGAATTTTTGGGTGCGACATACTCATACGGACAAATGCAGTGGTCTGGTGCCTTGGTAGTGGAGCAGTGGACTTGACCAAAATGACTGATAGAAAACACAGCTACAAGAGATGTGTGTGAGACCCAGAAGATAGCCTAGACCTAGAAACCCCTTGTGAGAGCGACAGCGAAAGCTTATCTCGCTCTCCCATCAGTCTGCTGCTCATGGGAACCCATGCAGCACGGTATTCATTCGGAGGGCTAGTTGTGTAGGTGGCCGAGCCTGTTATCGCAGGAACGCAGCGTTAGTCATGAGAGCGGGCTTGCCAGACATGCCCTGTGCATGCGCCTTCTCGCGCACCGCCGGCTTTATCTCCTGGCGGGGCGCGGGGCCCTGCCAGCTTGGCATGGGAATGCGGCAGGATGGGACTTGATGCGAGGAGTCTGGAAGGGAACGCCGCTCCGCCAGCACCCAGAGCTTCGGCTGCATTTCCATGTCTAATCCACATCTGAATTAACGCAGCGTATATGAAGGCACTTACAGCTAACAAGTGGTTGTGGTTTTGTTTTGTAAATCTTTATCTCGCTCTCAGATCAATGAAACTACTCTGTGGCCGACAAACAAAGCTAACGTACTACGGCTTTCAGATGTGCGCAGCTTTTAGGTTGGGTGCTCAGCTCTAAGAAAACTTTCAGCGGCTCTTGGAAACACCAATCCCCTCAAGGATGATGAAAGTGGATGCAGTAAAACAGAGGGTCCAAAGTGACAAATCCCTTGGGTTTAAATCTTAAAATCTCGTCTTTCCTTGCATGTGGGAGAAGTAACTTAGTGAGGGGTCATAGAATTACACCTTGTTGAGCCCTGGTTTTACACAAGCATGACTGAATCCAAAAACTTTTTTGCTTGTGAGGAATAACAAGAAATGTTATGCCCATTGCACGGCTCCTAAGGTCATTTACCCTCCTTTTGGCTGTTCCAGTAGCATTAAAGGAAGTAAATGTAGTATAGACTTTTCAATACAAGAAAGTGTAGGAAGCCTACTCTGCTTTGAGCAGGTTCCTTGGAGCAGCTGGGAAGGAGGGGGCTGTAGGACCCCGTTGCAGGGAGTTGTGAGGCTGTACTGAAGGAGGCAGAGGCAGCTTTGGTGGGTGACACACATCTGAAGCCTGGTTTCAACCAGCACCCTGATTTGTGAAGGTATTCCCATCCGCTGCCACACTGTTAATTTACCTGCAGCACAAGTTGCCAAGGTTATTTAACTATCATTTTCTTGCTACATATTGATTTTATTCTGTTGCCTGAAGGTATAGAAATAATTAGCAAAAGAGTCTTCCCATTGCATTTACTACTCAGTTAATTAGAAGTTTTATCATATAGAGTAGTCATGTGAGAAAAACAGCACTGTAGTAGCTCAGGTGTTCTCTTCCAGCTGATGTGAAATGGCAGGTCTCCATTGACTCCTGCCAGCCCTTGTTGTTTTACAATAGCAGCAGGAACATAGCTCCAAAAGACATAGGAAACACCAAAGGCTTTTGTTTCATAAGCACTGGGAGGCCCAGCATGTGCTCCAGGGAAGCTCTCACTATTTAAGCAGCTTGTTGGGTAATTAAGGTGACTTGTTGCAAATCAGTGCACTGTTCCTCCCTCCACAATTTTCCTTCTGTCACTGCGGGAGGGGGCTGGCAGGTCTGTGGCATTTCTGTACTCTTCACATTTACCTAGTGTTTAGATGGTCCAGGACAGTCAGGATAACAGTTTGCCTCTGGGCTCAGGAACTCTGGGGCTAGCCGTAGTCATACCAGGTGCTGAGCTCTGCATTGTGCCTCTGCTGAGGTTTTGCCTGTGGTAGGATGGCTTTCCATGGATTGACCAGCTTTGCTATGGCAGAACAGCCTTCCTTGCCTTACAGTATTAAGTCTGAGTCAGATAGGTAGTTCAACCATCCTTCTTCTTCTCCTCTCTTTCACACTGTGGATCCATGCAGAGTCTCTCACAGGAAAGTGATTGGCATTGGGTGCTGCATCTGCCGCAGGAGGTGGCCAGCTGATCACCTCCACTGACATCTCTAAAATGGTCTCCCTGGCAGAGTCTGGCAGCATCTGGTTCATGGCTCGTGGAAGGGCCGAGACTGTGGGGTGGCACTTTTGCATTCCACACTTGAGGGTGACAGTCACTGATCAGTGTGTGACTGCTGCCTGTGAACTGTGCTTGCAGGTCCTGCTGGGAGTGGCAGAAAGGAGCTGTGATCATGTGCATGTGTACACAGCAGAGATGAAAAACAAACTTGCACATGCCAGTAGGTACTTTGGGCATTGACAATGAATCTCTCCCTTGTAACTGAGTGGCTTAAATCCAGCCTAGAGAGAATAATGTTTATTCCTGAAAAGAAGGCTCTTCAGCATGATTTTCTGGCTGCAGTCCAACATCTGATATCTGTTTCTTAAATTGGGATATGTATGTGTGAATCCTGGAGGGGAACCGTGACTGGTGATTTATATCTCAGTCTCACCTCCCAAAGAGTGGGTCCTGTAAAGCTGGGAGGAAGCATATGCTGGCTTGGCTACTGTTCCCTCTATAGAACCTCATGTGTCTGGAAGAGCTGTTGAGCCAGGTAGCTGGTAGTCCTCTGAAGCTGCCCACATTTAAGTGTTTGTTCCAGATTTTGACATGCAGAGAGCACTTGTGCTTTGGCAGAGAAGGCAAGACTGGCCAGGATCTGCTTTTGAGTTGCTTCCTGCTGTGAAGACAGGGTCTCAGCACTCGGACAATCACCTGAACAGATGGGCTGCTGGCATGTCCCTGGAGAGGTCCCCAGTCAGCAAAGTAAGGGTGGGTGGAGGTGCAGAGCAGGACATCTCCCAGCAACAGCCAGGGAGGGGTCTGAGCAGAGACCAGGGTTTCAGCAGCTCCAGGTTCTGCTCTCAGATCCTCCACTACAAGGTCCTGTCAGCAATATGCCTTTTAGTTCTGCAATCACCAGTCTACTGACATGGTAACATCTTTGGGTCTGGGTGCTCTGCATTTTCCTATTGTTCCCTGCAGCCTTGGTTTAACGGGATTCTTCTCTGCAGAATCAGGGCCAGCTGAGGTGTCCCCTGTACCAGGGGTGCAGACCATCCAGGGGGCACAAGCCAGTGGTGGGCTCTGGGAATCTGAGTCACCTTCTGGATACTCTGCTGACTGCCTAGGGCTGATATCAGAACCTCAGTTAGATGCCTAGAATTAACCCAAGATTAATGTGTGATGATCCTCTCCATCCTTTCACAAATACACCTGATTTTTAACTACACTCACTTTTCTATTTGGCTGATGTCTGGTTTTTCCAGATGAAGGCCTTTTTACCTGCAGTCAGTGTCGTGAAGTGGCCCTTTCTTGGGTTACTGACATTGGGTGCTGTGTCTGGCTCAGGAGGTGGCCAGTTGACCACTTGCACTGACATCTCTGAAATGGCCTCCCTGACAGAGTCTGGTGGTGTCTGACCCACGGTTCATCAAAGGGCAGAGACTGTGGAATTCTGCATGCCACATTTGATGGTGACAGTCACTGATCAGCTTGTGGGTGTCATGAGCATGTGGAGCATTGTTCTACAAATCTCTGGTGGAGCCTGGAACAAGGGATCATCTATTCTCTGTGCCTCAAGATTGTGGTTTGAGATGCATGTTCAGTTTGGACAATATTAGACAGTACTTAAAAAAGCAATTTCTGTTGCATCAGTGGAAAAAGAGAAATTGTGCTTGCCAAAAGCCCCGTCCTCTTAGATATTTGTCAATGTCTTGTCTAGCTTAGATAATATATTCACATCACAGCCCAATGCTAATATTGTGTTAAAAGTGACCTTTCAATCTCAATCTTGGACAAAACAGTGTGTAAGTTCAAAATTAATAATGTCAACTTTAAGCTGTAATTGTATGAGAAACAACTGGACTATAAATTGATTGCTTCTTCAGAGAAGGCTTCTTTTTTCCCTTTAAATATCTTGATAAGAAATATTGCTTGCTCAGTTGTAATTTAAGGCAAGTTTACTTTGAACCAGCTGTGCTGAAGGAAGAGATTACCATTGCCTGCCCACTGGTTACTGCTTCTGTGCCAGAGGGAGGAAGCTGCAAGAGCGACAGGCCGCTCTGGTGTGTCGCGGTGGGATCCCTGGGAGCATTTCCCAGGCACAATCCTCCTGCCTAGAGCAAGCAGCTGGCTCTGGTGGTTTGAGGGTTTGCCCTCAGCACGAGGTGCAGGGCAAGCTACTGGGCAGGAAGAAAACGCGAAGGCCTGACTCGATCTGCCAGCAAAACCACTTGTTATCTGTAACCCACTGGAGATGAAAGCAGCCCTGTTTACCTATTTAAACTCTTGGAATGAACCCATTGTGGCTGCAGCATGTTAAGGAGGAAAGCAGGTTATGGGCATGTCGTGGTGCTAAGCTGTTGAGCTGACACAGCAAGATGTGGAAGTCTTGTCCTTCCATAACTCCAGACCTAGAGTGGACTCTGATGTGTAGCAGTGAAACGTACCCCAAGCAGTTTTGGGCTGGAAACATGAGAGGCTGCTTGTATCTACAGCCATGGGAAGGTGCCTCTTGGTATTTCTAAATGGTGGAGGAGGAAAAGGGCAGCAATCTTCAAGTGCCTATTGTTGTTTGAGTGGACCCTGAGATTTCAGATATTTTAACTTGCAGAATGACTTTGCATCTGATGGGAAGCAACGCTGGTGAACTATGTTTGGATTCCCACGGGCTGTGTGAAAAGTCTATGGGGAATGCCATTTCAATTCTTGCCTGTGATCTTTACGTATTATCCTTGTTTCAGTGTCAAACAAGATATTTCACAACTCAGAGTTGCTTGTCTTGTTTATGATGGAAGCATCGATTCAGTTGCTGGAAAGCAGAGAATCTGTAGTTTCTCATTATCAAATATATAATTTCTGGGGTTGATCTTTGAGCCTCTCTGACCCGAAAGTACTTGGGAGCTACAACAGCTGCAGCTAGCACTTTCCCCCCTAACTGGTGTTCTTGCTGAGGCTTTCACAATTAAGTTTCAGCAGGAGGAAAGAAGGGGAGAACACTGGGATTTCCCTCTGCAAGTAGCTAATCAGGAGCCAGTGGTCTCCTTGCATGCCTGAAACTAACCTTCAGGTGGGAGATTCCCAGAGTCCTTTCCAGCTAGCATGTCATGGTTAGAGTCTGTTGTCCTCTACTCAGAAGTCATGTATCAAGGGGTTTCCCTTTCAGCAGGTGCCTGGAATACAAACTTTTAAAGCACATTTTGATGGAAGGTCATAATTTATCACTACAGGAAAATTTATTGCTTGCTAATTGAATTAAAATCCAAACTTTTCATGCCTGGCTGCTTCTGAAAGAGAAAATAAGCTGGCCATAGCAAACTGGTGTCATCTGAACTAGTTCAACACTGGCCTAATGAATTTCTGACTTGAGGATGAACTTTCCTCCTAAAACACACACATCTGCAAACACACCTGTGAATGTGGCAGGTGGAGAGGCTGAAATCCAGCATGCTGCTCTGGATGCAGATCTGCCTTGAAGCAGTGCTCAGGGGTTGATTCCCCTTGATAGCTCTTTCAGTGGCTCTGATGTGTCTGTGAATCATGAAGCTGTGCTGAAATACCAGCAGCATGACAGGGAGGGAGGAGTGGGTTCTGGCAGGAGCAGAGGATGGAAAGAAAAAAAAGCCCAGTGGGATACAAATCTCATCCCTCCAATATTTCTGACAGGGATGGTGTTTGTGGGGCTGTTGAAAGACATCATGGACATGCATAATGTGGTTTGCAGGAGTTGTTGGTCAAAGTAAGGCCAGAGGACTTCACCCTGACTTGAGGAATTATTTCCATAAATGTTCTGCTGACTTCCCAGAGGTGGTGAAAAAAATACTCTCGTCTAAACCAGATTTACGCAGAAAAGGGATCAGGTCTTGCAAAATATTTAATCATTGCAGCTGATACATCTGAGTAGTTTGGCAGACAATAGCCATTCTCACACTCTTAACAAGAGCTTTGGCAGTTGTATAACTGGAGAGGGAAGAGAATCTGGTGGGGTGAGAACGATGGCACCAGGGAGGTGTGCAGGGGAGAGGAGCCAGACCTCTGCAACATGAAGTGAAAGATCAACCCAACTCCAGCAGCTGCATTGCAGGCAGCTCCTGTTTGCTTTTTTTCTCTGATTTGCTTTAGTAGCAGTCAAGTGAGCCCCACACAGCCTGGAGTTGCTCCAGGAGCCCCAGAAACCTGCATGATGTGGAAGGAGGCAGTTCTGTCCCCCTTCACTGTCTGGCTCTTTGGCTTGGGAGCTGCTGGTGGACTGGGGGTCACTTTGTCTCCTGCTTCAGCCCACCAGCTCACCCCGAGGCTTTTCTCTTCCTCCTTCCTTGCATGGGAAGGGTTTTTCTTTAACCCCCTCTTAGAAAAAGGATTGGCAAGGTTCATTGTGGACAGCAAGCAGGAGCTTCCACCCTTGAGGTGACAAATCCTCCCTCTCAGCTCATGTTGCTGTACCAGTGCTGGAGGTGATGCCTGCTGACTCACAAGAGCCACTTCCTTGGTACTGCCGTGAGAGGAGTGAGGCACTGAGCTGAGGACAGCGAGAGACAGGATTTGGCTATGGAATGAGCCTTGCCATCCTCTTTTGTGGATGTGCAGAGCAATTCCCACAGATCTGTTGTGTCAGTCCCATTTGCAGTGTTTGGCTGCTGGCAAGCCTCTGCTTGAGGGCAGGAGACTGGCATGACACACAAGCAGGTGCAGGGAGAAGGAGGAGAATTAGGCTGAGTGTGAGGTGCCAATATGGGCACTGCCAGACATTGAAGGGCTTAGTTGAGCTTCTGCATGAGGACAGAGCTCAGACCCTGCAGCCTCTTGCCCACACACCAGCTGCCTTGCTGTGGATGCTGTGCATTAAACCCTGAAGCAGATTGGTTCAAGGTTATTTTTTCAATATTGCACTTACCCTGCCTTTTCAACTCACTGTTTCTCTTGTGTTTTTGGTGAGCTGGAGAAGTGCTTTGTGTGCAGGCAGGTTCCACCTCTCATATCGGGGTGTTCAGGTTACTGGAAGATGCTTCTCTTTCCCCAGCTCCAGCTGGCTTCTTCAAATCCAGTACCCACTGGAGACTGCAAGTTGCACAAAAGGGAAAGAAAACCACAAATCTGTGTGGTTTTAACCATCTCAAATAGTCACTATCCATCACTTTTAAAATGAATAAATTCCTCCAAAAGGAGAAGTGACAAGAGCGAAGGGGAAATCAGTAACTACCAAGATGCTTGGCTTGGCTGAATCACCCAAGTTGCCTTTCTGAAGTTAGCTTCCTACACTGCTGAAATCACTTACAATAAATGTATCTTAGAAAAACGAGAGTGATCTTCTTGGTTTTTCTCTCTCTAAAAACAGAAAGTGCTGTTTGACAAAGGGCATCACTGCACGCTACTACATGACGTAGGAGGCCCTGGTGAGCCATCATGCTGCAAACTAATTTGGGGAAGAATTACTCAGCAAAAGCTCCCTTGAAATAGGTGAGACATTTGCACATTTCAGCTGCTTCCTAAAAGCAAGCAGTGTTTGCACTGTGATTTAAGAGCTGGTTTATGAATCAGGGTTTCCCCAGAGATGGGTTACTCCGATTGTCAGTGCTGCTGCTGCAGGGCTCTTTGCTTTGCTCAGTCCTTGCTCCAGCTGGGCCAGGTTGAACTGCTGTGCCTGGGACCTTGCACAGAGGTTGTGCTCACAGTTTTAAAGGCAGTAATACCTCTGCCATCTGATGGAGGTAAAGAAGCTGGTAGAGCTTCAGCGCTGACTAGGGAGCAAACACATTGAAGAGGGATCCTTTGATAGAAAAATCTGTCAGTGTGTGGGCTGGCTGCAGTCAGTACAGATGCAACCACAGCCTGGAGGAGAGAATAACTCTCCAGGAACAAGCCTGTGGGACCATGGGCCATGGGCTCTGCCCCATTTCCTATTCTGATCTTCAAAATTGAATCTGGCCAGAGTTTGGTTTTAGTTTTTAGGATAGAAGCTGGTTTGGGGTATGAGTCCTTTTTCACAAGTTAGTCCCTAATCTGCTGCACTGGGGAGAAGACCACATAGAGAGCAAGATGCTGCTGAATATTTGCTTCAAGCTGCTGGTGCCTCCTGAGCAGTGCTAGATCTCTACATGCAAGGCTGACTTGTGGAATGTTATCATCAGTGTTGCGTTTTTGTACCTACCCTTTCTGATGGTTGTCGGTGTGAGCGCTTGGTGCACACTGGCTATCTGTCAGAGGTCGAGCAGAATGGAGTGAATCAGATTATCTCTGGCTTCTGGTGGTGTATGTCACAACCTCAGCTGTCCATGGAGTGTTTGTATCATGCCTCGTGGTGCCGAAATGGGATTTGTCAGTGTTAGCCTTAAGACCCCATGGGATCGGAGCACTCATGAGAACAAGTCTGTGAAACAGAAACTTTGCAGCAGCTGCTGCTCGGTGCGAACTGCTGGGGGTGAGTTAACCTCTGATTCACTGCCTGCCATCTGCAAGGCTGGTTCCTTCCCAGCCAGAGGGCTCTGCTCCTCCCCTCTTCCCATCAGTCGAGTAGAGAGAGGTCAGTGGGTCCATACAAGCTGCTTTTGAATGTGTAGAGTTGAAAGGATACTCAGGAATACATTAAATTGGAGTGAAAAGAAACGGAAGCCACCCAAGACTGAATCAGAAACTGAAGAAAAGTAAAGGAACAATGTAGAAATTATGTCTTTGCACCAAGCCTGTTAAATTCAGTACACTTTAAAGCAGTGAAGGGCTTTTGAAAGGTGCCACGAGGTCCAGTAGTGTGAAAATGAGCTGAAGGCAGGGTGTGGATTATGTAAGGAAAAAGAACCTTTAAAAAGTTTATTTTTATGGTTTTATTGGAGAAGTTAATTCCTGTGCACTGGGCCCTGCCACTTTTTTCCTCTTGTTGAAATGTTTCTAAGGAGATAATAGACTTCAATTTTGAAGTAACCTGTGGTTTTAACTCATAAAAATATTTTCCAGCCCAGTTGCTGAATAGTTTGTAGTGATGTATTCTGAATTTCAGGTACCACTGACATTATTTCAGTGAATCTGAAAATGTGGAAATAAGCCAAAACTTTGTCTTTATACAAAGCAAAGCAAAGAAAAAAATTATAAACAAAGGACTTTCCCAGGCTTATTCCATCTCTTCTTGATGTCATTTCATCTGACATTTATTTGAAAATCAAAACATGAGAGGATGTGTACTTCCTGTGCCTCACACTACTGCTGTTTCTAGAGGAGAGGAAATGAATGTTTTCCTATCAGTTACTACTTTTGTCCCGATTCAAATACTAGCTGACCTACACTGGATACAGATCTGTCCAGGCATTTCTCTTTTGTTCCTCTTCCCCTTTTTCAGTTTCCTAACCCGTATTTTGCTTTACAGTCTGTAGCAGGCAGGCTGCTGCTGTGTGCCCAGAAACCACAAGAGTGTGGAAGAGTAACAGACCACACACCACACACATGCTGATATTTTTATGAAATCGAGTCAGTAATTTTCAATTCCACTTGCCAGCAGAGGAAGATGACGTCTTCTGTTGTTATAATTCTGAAAATCCCCTGTCGCTTTCCAAGTGAATCAGAAGAGAACTGTTCCTGTTTGTGGGGCAAAACCAAAGTTCAAATGTCCATGTGCTGCAGTGAGATGAAGTTGGGTGGGCAATCTCACTGCCCCCAAACACAGAAGCCAAAAATCTTCATCTGATAGCTCAGTCTTATTCTTACAGTCCTGCTCATATGAGATTGGGAAGGGCACATGGCAAATGTGAGGGAGCTGATGGGGGCTGGCAGTGTACAGCTAATATTGATTTGGGATCTCTACCCATGAGCTGTAGCCCTTGGAGACGTGTCTGTTCTCAAGTACATATTCTGAGACTTCAGTATTTACATAATAAATAATTATTAAAATTTCTCCCTAATTCTATTGTTTAGCTTGAGTTTTACCTTTGGTAATAAATGTCCAAGACCTGTCTTAGAGGTGTAGGCTTGAAACAAGGACCTATCCTATTGCTCATTTTCTGCCAAAAGTTAAATTGCAGGCCAATTTTCAGGTATCTTCTTAGCCAGCACATGTTTCTAACAGGTTGCTATGAGTATGCCTATCAAAAAGCATGAAGGCATGTTTATCCTTCGGGAACTGTTCCTCCTTTCCACAGAAACCCATGTGCTCCCGCTGATTCATGTAGGGTAAGGAGCTGTCCCATGATTTTGGTGAAAGGGCTGCAAGACTGGATCTGGATCAGAGGGATTTGCTCTGCCATTAGTTATGATTCAGCAAGAGATTTTCCTCTTCTGGTCTGTTTTGCTCTGGGCCAGATAGGTTGAAAAGACTTATAATGTCTGATAGCACTGGTACCAGTCTCCTCTCTTGTGTATTTAGGTTTGGGGAATGGGGAAGGACTGTTCAAATTCTGAAAGAGGGCTCCTATACATTTTCAGAACTGACTTCAGTCCTCTTGATGGCAACATGAGGTGTTTTTGTTTTGGAAATATTGCAGACAAAAGGTGTCTCTGCCTGTAGCTTTGCTCTGGTCAGGGCTCCTTTCCATGTCCTTGTGGCACCATGCTGTCCTTGGCATGACCAAGGGGAACCAGGTGGGCATGCAGCCTGTCTGCCAGGGTGCCGAGCACTGGCCCTTTCAGTGCATGCAGAAAACACTCAAAACTTCTGCAAAGATTCAGGCAGGCTGTCGAAGGTCACAGGAAAGGTCAGGGGGGAAAAAAGGAGAAGTAAATCTAGATATTGATATGCTACACTGGTCCAGACCAACCTTCTTTCACTCTCTTCTATGCTCAAAGAAGTCCCCTTCTTCCTTTGCAGAGGGCATTTCCTTCTGCTTAGGGCTTCTGGAACTGCGGGATCACTGCTGCAGGTCACTAGCCAAGTCTGTCCCCTCCTGGGGGAGGCTGCCAGTCAGCTCCCTCTCCCTATGTTGGCCAAAAGACTGAGCTGCCTCCCTGTTTTGCTGTGTGTTCCTTTCATGGTGAAACTGATGCCAGATGAATTCTGGCTGTGTCCCCATTGGCATGAGCTTGGTTTTACACAGTCCCCATTAAATGTCTGTGTATAGGAGAAGCCACAGCCGGATCTTTTCAGGAGGTCTTGGAGAACAAGAAGGATGAAAGCCCATGCTATATCCCTAAGTGCAAGTTGGGGAAAAACTCCTGATGGGCTGAAGCAAAACACGAGCTCAGGGAGGGAGTGGCAGCTTCTTCCCCAAGGGCTGATGAAGGATTGGGAGCACATACATGACCCATAGAAAAAGATGTTGGTTGCCCGTGTCTCTCTCGCCTGTGATGCAAACCTAGCGGGGGTAAGCCTGCATGGGCTGGAGTTAAGCCAAGCGATATGTGCTTGGGATGCCTCACCAGCAGCAACAGAGCTGCTGGAGCTTGGCACTGTGGTTTCAAATCTAAATATTCTCTGCAGTGACGCGATTGATCAGAAAAGAGAAATGGGATGGCTTACGGCTGGCGGGAAGCCATGTCTGCTCAAGAGTTTCCTGGGAAGCTGGTGGTGGTTGCCAGCGCCAGGTCAGCTCTCCTGGAGCTACTGCTCGCAGCCGGCAGGATTGCGCAGCGCCTGGACGGAGCATTGCTGTGCCACGCCTGGGGCCTCTAGACATTGTTGTCCTACAGATAAATAACAGGGTTTGAGCTGCTGATGTTGCTTGCAACGTTGTGAGTCAGGTTTTCCAAAGAGCATGGTGCTGAGCTGTGGGAAAAACATGCCCTGTGTTTAGGTGTCTGCTGGACTGCTGAGCTCCTGAGAAATTTTGGTACCCTGCTGCAGGAGCTGCATTTCCTTGGGTGCCATGGCTCATGCCTTCTGCTCAGGCTTGAGCTTAGCCTGCCTGGCCCTGTGCTGTGTCCCTGGGTGTGATAGCCCAGTTCTGGGTGAGATCACACACTCCCAGGACGTCACCTTCGAAGTGTGGCTCTCACAGGGACCAGTGTGGTGGCACGTCTGGGGAAGTTCCTGCCTGTACAACTAGGTGACATCAGGCAGAATTGGCTCCCTTGTGTACCAAGCGATTTCTGCTTAGGACGGTATGTTTATTTTTAAGAAGGGAAGTACAGCTATACACTTTTCACACTGCATCAGTACCGAGAAAAACCACGGAGATGAAGCTGTCACAGGACAAACCCAAAATCTTCTCAAAATGATTCCAGCTGTGCTTCTCTTTTTACATAACATTGTGGTGTAACATTTTCACTGTTTTTCTGGTTTACTTTTTGTTTATTTATTTTTTGGTTTTGCTTTAGGCCATGGACAAGGTTCAGTCGCGAGTTTCAGAGCAAGTACTGCAAGTCCAGTGGGCTGCTCGCAGCCTTCCCATGCCCACAGCCAGCTAGTGAGCAAGGCTGCTTCATGCATGTAGCTGTGTGTGGGGATCAGCTATCCTTTGGGTCACACCTTTGTTGTGTTGTGTTTTCCCTTACCATGTATCATATTTTTATTTCCCATTTCCTCCTTTTTTTGCTGTGACTTTTAAATATTGTTGATGGATGGATAATGCAAGGACTCCTTCTTTGCTTTTTCCTCATTTTTTCTTTTTAAAATATGACTTAAAGATTTCCCCACCACCATCTCTTCTTTCACTCAATGCTGCTAAGATGATTTACAGTGAAGCTGGGATCTGGATGGTGGCTTTTAAGGCGATGGCTCCTCGAACATCTGTGAAACCAGCAGGAATGTTGCCAGAACCATCTGCTCACTACCCTTTGGTGACAAGTTTAATGGTCATCCAGTTTCTGAAGCTGTAATTGAGTTATGATTGAGACCATCCTCATGGCCCCCCTTCCACCCCCTAATGCAGCAGTACCCCTAACATAGACCATGCACATCCTCAGGGAGAGAAACATCTGCCGTGGTTCCTCTACCACCCTGCAAACTGCCCATGGACAGAGGGAGACGAGCTTGACTTTTTGGGCAACTTGTTATTTCTTTTCTCTGAGGAAAAGGCTGAAGTCCACATGAAAGCTACTTAAATAAACCCTGTTTGTCTGGCTGCCACAGCAGCTGTTCCTTTGAATCACCTGCTTCTTTGGAGGGGGAGGAGAGACCATAAAAGGGTCAGTAACCCTATGGGGCAATGAGCTGTTTGGGATGCCAGACATGAAGGATGGAGAGCTGCCTGGGCCCGCCTCCTGCACGCTCTGCAGTCCCTGCCCAGGGCCAGGCTGGACACTTCAAATCCTGCTTGCGGAAATTGTGAGAATTTGGATTGTTATCATTTGGAGTGTCTTTCTGAAACTGCTGCACAAAGGTCCAACTGTTTGAACCACAGGACTTCAGACTACTCCCCGTAACCTTTCCTGCCAAGAGAGAAAATTAAACTCTTTAGTTTCATTTAGATGGAGTAAATTGTTATGGTTTGGGTTTTGGTTTGCATCCTAAGGTTGTATATTTAACTATAGTCTATTTACATGAACTTAACAGAAAATGTATTGAAACATCATCATTTGGAAAGAAGATTCCTCAGTAGTTTGGCTGGCTGTGACTGGGGCATGGAAACTTTTGCCTTTCAACCATTTTTACCCTGATCCAGGGTATTGTTGAAATTGAGGCTGAGCTGTCAGATGGCAAATCAGCCCCACCACTGATGCCTTAGGTTTTAACTTTATATTTTTTAAAACTCTGTGCTGCTTAGTGTGCAACTTTGAAGCTTCTTGTAGCCTGTTACTTTCTGCTCTCTCATGCTAGTTAGACACAACAAAGCCTCTCCGGACTGCTCTTCAAGGACACCTAGACCATCCTGAGCCCAAGGGGTGTAAACCAAGGAGTCTCTGAAGGGGGGTAGCTAAGGGGAATTACATCATTTAACTGGGGTTTTAATTGGAGAATTGACCCTGATATGCAAATGAACCAAACTTATAAAAGTGTGGAAAACTCGTGACCTGCCGTCCATCTTGGGGTCCATCTTGGCAATAGCCTCTGGCTCCCCAGGGTGTACCTTGAAGGCCCTTCAAATAAATACCTACTTTTGTTCCTTTACTCTGTCTAGTCTCTGTGTCTAGGAGGCCGGATAAGGCATCACCACAATTTTCCAAACAAAGTTAGTAGTATCTTTGCAGTGTGGGAATGTAGCTATCTTCAAATCTACTAGAGGAAGCACAGAGACTGTTTGGCCCATCCTGCAAACCTGCTTAAGCACTTAAACCCAACGGATTTCAATGGGAATGGTCTGGCTAAGCATCCTTTGAATGCCAGGGTATGGTCTCCGCTAAGAGGATGTGGACAGCTCTCGACAGTGCAAAGAACATCCTCTCTGAAGGATGGCAGCCAAGGTACAACTGCAGCATGAGACAGCACTTGTGATGGACTCTCAAACAAAAGACATGGCTGGGGAGAGTCTGTGCTATGAGGACAGGCCAAACCAATGGGAGTTCTTTTATATCACAAAAGAAGGTGCTGAAAGGGTAAGGACAGTAAATGGCTTCGTAGGTTAAATAAGTTTAGCATCCTGCACAAAAGTAAACCTGTGAGAGGGTGAAATGCCAAAGCAAGATGATACCAAAGTAATGATTTATCCCGTTCTGCAAACCATAGTTATTAAATGTGCAGATGCTGGGAACTCTGCTGGCTGGTCTGTGGTGCTGCATGACAATGTCAGCGGGGAGTGTCATATCTCCGGAGTGCATGCTCCTGGGAGGACAACATAAAATGCAAGTAGCACTCCAAGTTCATGAGAATTCAAGCAGATGCTGAAGCTACGCGAAACCATTTTATTTTCTTTGGCAAGACGAACTGTTGAGCAGATGTGAAAATAAACATCCTTTTGACGGAAGGGAACAAAACTCAGTGTTTCAGCCACATTTATATTTTCTTCTGTTGATCTTTTTTCCAGAAAAGGTAGGAAGAAGGGACCAAAAGTTTAATTTGCAGGTTAGATATTCAATTTTTTTTGTAGTTAGAAGGAAAAATGCTCTCCAAGAAAGATACTTGTAAGTGTTGCAGTTTTTGCTTATATTGTTCATAACAATGTATATCCATGTTATGTCAGTCAGGATGAGATATTTCTGTTTTTAAGACACCCAGTTGCTCAGCCAGGAAACTAAATCTCAGGCAATCAATGAGTGCCTCCTCTGCATCCTGTCAATGTAAAAGATGTTAATGTAAAGAGTGTAATTGAATGAGATGTATAGACTCCTAGTGGAAAGAAAAGTTAATTTTTCAATTAAATTTATTCTGCATCTTTTCAGGTAAGCAACTAAATTGACTTGTCACTCTGAAATGTTTATTTCTATGTCAGTAAAAGAATGCAATAAGAATAAATTGAGAGCATATGAAATTGAAATAACACTTTTAGAAAATAGATCAAAGCCAGAATTTAAAATATTTGATGTTGGGACAAGTTTGTAAGTGTTAACCAGAGAGCATAAGCCTGGTAGATTATTCTTTTTGTTTTGTTTCCCTACCTCATGTGTGGCTGGAGTACTATGGGAAGAGAATTATTTATAAGGGGAATGTTCAGTGTAGGGGCACAAGGGCATACAGCACTATTATGGCTGGACTTATCTCCAAACTTCTGTATTCCCATTCAGAGCCTGATCCTCAGAAACAGGATCTGTCCGCTATCTTGTAGTGCCTTGACATGACCCATGTTCTCTTAGTTCTTCATATGCGGCATTTGGCACTTGAAAATCTGGTTTTGGAGATTTTTTATTAGATTCTCCCCAACACCCCTCCGCAGCCCCATCCCCTCCCTGGTTCTGGTTCTCATAGCTTCTTAATCATTCTCCTCTTCCTTGGCTTCCTGAAAGGAGCCCATCTGCTCTCTTGCACTGTTTTCTGTCTGCACTGAAACCACAAAACTCAGATTAGGCTCTTCAAAAGCTTTACCAGGCTTCACGAACTCCTGAAGCAAATCTGGGCCCGTTTTCATGCAAATCCAAATACCTTTTATGGTTTCGTTTCAACTTGACATTTTGATTTTGAGATTTTTTGGGCTTCTCAGACCCTACGGCTTTATGTGAAACCCAAAGGGCGTGAACTTACATGAACTAAAATGGAAAAAATATTCAGATGAACCCACTGAAAACTGAAACTACGTTCCCACAACTGTACTTAATAAACTGCTCTGTTTTTCTGTTAATTGCAGAAGTGGCAACTACTGTTCCACAGCTAGGAGCTGCAGCAAGGCTGAGTTTCCAGTTTATGTGTATTAGGTATATTAAATAGGGATCCTGGTAAATCAGAGGTGGTTTGTCCTCTTCCAACTGGCAGTCAGTAAACAGGGCACCTTCTCTATCTCAGTGTGACCTGAGCAATGTTTTCCCCTACCAGGGTGTGCTGGCACAGGAGTGATGCAGGATTTCTCGTCGCAGCGGGTGGCTCGCTCTGTCACTTTCAGGAAAATTGCAGCGTGTCCTCTGCCTCAGTCAGCCCAGCTCTGATCACGGTGGGGAAGTCCTGGTTCTGCTTTGGCTGAGCACCTCCAGTACCTCTTCTATTTTTTTTTTTCCCAGCACACGGTGGCTGTGCCAACCAGCTGTAGGGGGCAGGGCCAGATCCCACTGACCATCTGCTGAATGCCCCTCTTGAGCAGGTCACACCAGCTGTGGGACACGTGTTGCTGACAGCAAACGGATGCACCAAGGCACCCATGGATTGATGCCATCCCTCTCCTCTGCTCATGCTGCCCACCTTCCCAAGGGACAAAAGCCAGTGGGGATTGCCCCATGGGGTGGAGATGGGAACGAGAGGAGAGAGGAGGAGAAGGAGGTACTCCTGGACTCAGACAAAGGCAGGGCTGCTGATGGGAGGGGGAGCACTGTGTGCTCCAGTCAAGCTTTAGCAAGTAATCGGGGACCTGGCTCTCATGGTAGTAGCCAATTTGGCCTGAGCTGACCCAAACCTGGCTGCTCTACGCACAGAGCAGAACCTCCAGCATCACCTCCAGTGCCTTTCTTCTCCAGCACAGTGTTTCTAAAGCTGTTCATGTCTTTCTGGGAGGACAAGATCATATGTTGCTTCCCTGCCCGAGTGGCTGAGCATGTGCTGAGGGGCTGTGTGAGATGCAGGTCGTGGAGGAAAATGGAGCTTGCACAGGGCTCTGGTGACCTATGGTGTCAAGGTCTTGTTGGACATCGAAACAGGATCAGGATCTGTGATCCAAATCACATGTCCTGTGTTACTAGTCCTGCGACTAAAAAATTGCACGGTCCTAGTACCGCAAAAGATTTTAGAAATTACAAATGGTGTTATGGCATTCTTTCCCTGAGTTTTCCTCTGCGGCTCTGAACCACAGCAACTTTTCTCCACCCTCTTAACTCAGCTTGTCAGCCTGGTATACCTATCCGGGTCTGGGGACTGGCTCTCCAAGAAAGCTCCCATAGATGAGAGGAGCTGGAAGCTCTAGGCACCCTGACGTTCTCTGTCCTTTTGTCAAACCTGCGCTGGGAAAGGAAATTCTGCCCTGGGTGCTGCAGTGCACAACTCTCCTTCCCCACCCATGCCAAAACACAGTGGTCTTTTAAAAGGATTTTTAGCACTTGAAAAAAATTTTTGATACTGTGATGAACCTCTCCTTCTCATTGCCTCAGTAGTCCAGACTGCTTTCCCTGCGAGAAAGGACAAAGACAAGTGCTCCCTGCAGGACAGGTGGGAGCAGAGGCAGGGCTGTGGGAAGTGCAAGCCAAGCCTGGGGAGCTGGTCTCACTTCTGGGCTTGGTCCTGCACAGGAACCCTGTTCTGGTTTTGTCCCTCAGGCTTCAAGCACAAGATGATATGGTAGGCCCCATTAAATGCAAAATTGGTAGTAGTGGGCTTTTACTTTCTTCTTTTTCTTTTTCTTTTTCTTTTTCTTTTTCTTTTTCTTTTTCTTTTTCTTTTTCTTTTTCTTTTTCTTTTTCTTTTTCTTCTTCTTCTTCTTCTTCTTCTTCTTCTTCGTCTTCGTCTTCGTCTTCTTCTTCTTCTTCTTTTTCTTTTTTAATTAAAAAAAGCCCACAACCCTTATTGGTAAAGCTATTCTCAAGCTCTGACAGGGAAATCCCATAGCCTGTACCCCTTCCATATACAGGCAAAAGGTGGTGTATGACCTTTTGACACCACATTCCTAGTGAGACCTTACTGACTAAAGAACATGGAAAAACCACTGTGGAGCTGGGGCTGTGAATGAGACTGCGCTTGGCCCCTGGTTTTCACTTTTTTAAGGAAAATGTGTGTGTGGGAGTGAAGGTCTGCCATTTCAAAGGCTGGCTCTGATTCTGTATGTCTGTGTCTATGGGAGACAATAGCGAGCCAATCCACACCTAGGAAAATGAAGCCTTTTGAAACGAAGCTTTCAAAACCACCAGTTAAGACTTTTTATGTAAATTAAAAGATTAATATAATTGATTTAAAGAGCATGCAGATCACAGCAGCCTATTAGGGATGCGCTATCTGCAGTTTATATATGGTTACTCAGTGCAAATACCATACGTACTGTGAAGCGAAGAAGGTGGTGAGGTTAGTCATGGGTGGAGTGCAGCAAGTTGTCCTCATTAGTTATCTTGTGGTAAAAAACACAGTCACCTTATCTCTTATAGGAATTTACTATGGGCTTGCTAATGCTTGGTAACCAGCTTGTTTTTGTGTTCTCTTTCAATCCTCTCCCACCAACTTCTCCCGCACTAGAGGCTTTGTTTCTGAGAGTCACCTGGCTTCCACAACCATACTTTCTCCACAGTAGGTCATTGCTGGGACTTGCTGCTTCAGAGCTCCTACAGCTGGTAATAGACACAAGGAATAAGTGACTTTCCCAGAGTGACAGAGGAAACTGAGCTGGAAGTTGAACCCAGGCATTCCCACTTAAGTTACTTACTTAGAAGTGGTTTGTTTTGGGGTTTTTTTCAACCTCTCCACATCACTCCCTGAGACTGTTTTCCCCAGGCCAAGCAGTTAGTTAATATACTACCCCTTTCTTTGGAGATTTAACACCAAAGTTTACATAGTTCCCTAGCAAACTGGCTTACCTTTTCTCTTTTTTTGTGTGTTAAAAAGAGCACTTAATCTTTCATGGTGTGGGGACACAACTACTGATCAGTGTCTCTCCAGTAATTTCTTAAATTTACTTTTAACAAACCTGAGCAATGATTGCGGTCTGGCTTTCTTTCTAAGAAGTTTACAGACTCCTCATGGATGGAGAGAAAAATAAGGGCTGCACTTGTTTTGCTGTCTTGCAGATACATGAGAGAGAGAGCTTCCTTAAGATTATTTACCAGTCTTTCACTCCTATTTCTACGTTCAACTCCTATCCTGAAAATGTTTTGCATCAAGAATTATATGTCTGTGAGAAAGCACATGGAGAATTTATTATATGAACATGGGCTTTTTTTATTGTTCAAAGCTTCCCCTAGAGAAGAGGGCCATTAACCTTGACTGCTCCTCCTTTTATAAATATCAGCCTGTTCGCCAAAATTGCATTGCTTCCTGGAAGCTTGGTGAAGCGTTGAATCCTAAAACAGCTTAGCACGACAAAAACATGGCAAGAAGCAGAAACTCGGAGGATTTTAGGCATGTCTGATTGTCATTTGTAATGCCACAGTGATTGCTTTTGCCATGGCCAGGCTGGCAACACCTTGGAAGATGCTGAGGCGACTTCTGGCAGAGGAGTGTCTGTTGAGGATCAGCCCATCTGTTGGGTTCAGTTTCAATAGGTCAGCAGAACAGATAATTTGATTTTTTTCTTTTCCTTTAACCAGAACTGACTGGGTCTCCTACAGCTGTTTCAGCTTGAACATGTTATGGGTTGTACTATTGGAAAACGTGATGCATGGCAGTTTTGGGTGAGTCTCACACTTTCCTTCAGGTGGTGGAGCCTTATGGGTTTAAAACTTCTTAAATCAAAGCCACTAGTAATGTTTCCCAACTTCCCTTACATCCGAATCACAGGGGTGCTTTTCTGTGTTGCTGATTTAAAAAAAAAGCCTCAAAATGTCATTTAAAGTGTTGTGCGTGTAAAATACCATCTGATCATTTTGCATTGGCATGAATGGTTGCAAATAGGTGGAGAACCGTGTGCTGTTGGTCCATTTGGAGTGTTTTGCTTTTTTTACGTAGCCTTTTATTAACATTTGTCTGGAGCTTTGTATCTGCTTGGTAATGATAGATAATTTGTATAATGAGGAGTCTGCTGGACATCAGAGTGACAGGTCAGGGTGGGTTCTGCTGAAAAATGAAGTGGGCAACTCTCAGGAGAGTGGCCAGAGGAGACGGCTGCCTAGGGGTGTTTCAGGGAGTACATGAAATGAGCTGATGAATATGGCTCCAGTGTGTCTTTTTGGAGATACAGAAATGATGATGAGTAAGTGCTGAAAAGCAAAGCCCGTGCACGCTTCTTTAAAAATAGAGTACACAATTTATAGTCTTGGTTCATCATAACTTTGTTTTGAGAGGCAAGACCTCATCCTTTGAAGGCTTCAGTCATCTCAAAACAATGCTGTATCTCTGAGTGACATTTTATCCCTAGAAGAGGCCAAGTGATGTTCTATTAAACAGCACTCAGAAATTTAAGAGACGTTTAGATTTGAAATCAGATCTCACCCGCGCATGGCAGATTGCTTTCTGTTTAACGTTTCATTGTGATTTTGTCGTTTGTGGGTACAAGAAGAGGCTGTAGATGTTTATTTCTTGTGAAGATTTTGCACATCCTGTGACGGTTTATTATAGCTGGCCTATCTGTATTTTCTGAGCAAATCAGAAGGGGCTGGAAAAATCATAAACCACCGAAACAGTTGCTAGAGTAGGAGATGGAAATCTATAGCCTCTGAAAATGGAAAATGAAAAATTTCAGAGAGTGGAAAGCATTTGTCAGTCAGAATGGAGGACATCATTCAGCTTCACACTGAGTTGACAAAAACTGCTTACTTGAGACACCTACTGGATCTTGTTTCTCCCCCCTGCTCCTAATTACTTCTGTTTTAATTAACTGGTTGACTGCAATGGAATGGAGCTCCCTTAGCTTTACATGCAAGAAACCGAGGGCTGTCCTGTGTTAACACAGAACACAGTCTTTTATTGCAATGCAAATCTTAGCACAGGTGTGAAACAATGTGGATTTACCATAGACATTAGTTTATCAGGAAAGTTTGCCTCTGTGATTTTTTTTTTAAGGCTCAACACTGGATGCAATTTCTTTTGCCTGACTTGTCCAAACACCTTTGGCTCAAGTTTCCAGACATTATTTTTCTAGAGAGTCAATGTGGAGGAGAGGAATCATGTGGTTCTTGCATTGGACAGACATTGTGCTGCAGCTTCTGGGCATGATGTGGGATAGTTTTAGTCTGAGGTGGGCTCTGACACCAGCCATATCAACTCCATGATTATGGCCCTTAGATACCCCTTAGTGTCCTGGAGGTAGCAATGATATGTTCAGAATTAATATTCTTCACAGAAAAGTGATCTGAAAACTTGCTGGTTCCCGGCAAGGTAGGAGGATAGCCCACAGATCTGACATGCTCAGGAGCATGTTCAGGTCCTTCCACTGTCTTGGTTATAATTTTGGCACTCCCTGTTAGATGCCTCTGCTCCCAGAGGTGGAGGCAGAAGCTCAGCCATCACTGGGCTGTAGCCCTTTAACCGCTAGTACCAAAATAGCTCCCGTAGAACAAATATTGTCCTGCTCTTCTTTATAACCCATTGCAAGTCCATGGTATCTGTGTTCCACTGCCAAAGTCACTCAAGCCTATAAAAATTTCTGGGAAATGGCACCCTCTGCTATTCTAAGCATCTCCTAGGTGGTCTTAACCAGTAAATAGGGCTTTTTTTGTAGACAGCTCAATGCAGTGTTGTACTGCGTGTGGCAGTCACTGAACCACCTCAAAAACATTTACCAAAATTCCTCTGTACAGGGCTGTCTCTTGACAGGAGTGCTCACCTTGGCCTCATATTCTCTAGTCTGGCTCTGTTTCTGATGGGCCTGAAGAGCAGCAGACTGAAGTGGCTGTTCAATAAGTGCTAGGCACTTGTCAGCTTTTGCCGTACTGCATCTCAGTAAGCACTGCATGTCCACCCCCATCCCCACACCTTTTCTTCTCCCTAAAACAATGGGGAACCACACAGTGTTCATACAGCTGGGCAGTTTTATTCTCAAAAGCCCTCTGGCATCCCTCTCACCCTAGTGTTTGGTCAGCAGCAGTGGGAACCCAAGTGCCCTGCCCACACAGCAGACCTGGCCTCTGTCGCAGTGGAAAACCAGGTGGTGCCTCCTCCTTCTGCTGGCCCGTGCTGCTGCACAGGCACACACCTACCATGGGCCTGCAGCTGGGTCGTGCCATGCTTCTCCCTAATCCATTTCCAGAGTGGATGAAACCCAGTTTCCTACAGCTCTGTGTTTAGTGGTTTGCTGTGCTGGGGCTGGGACAGAGCAGGCGCCAGCAGAGGTGGCTCCTGTGCCAGAGAGAAGCTGGTCAAGGGTTTAGAGAGTAAGTCTTATGAGGAGCAGCTGAGGGAGCTGGGGTTGTTTAGCCTGGAGAAAAGGAGGCTTGGAGGAGACCTTATCAGTCTCTACAATCACCAGGAAGGAGGGTGTAGCCAGGTGGGGGTCAATCTCTTCCAGGCAGCTAGTGGCAGGATGAGAGGAGACAGCATCAAGTTGCACCAGGAGAGATTTGGGTTGGACACCAGGAAGAATTTCTTGATGGAAAGGGTTGTCAAGCATTGGAATGTGCTGCCTAGGGAGGTGGTGGAGTTACCATCCTTGAATGTGTTAAAGAAATAACTGGATGTGGCCACCACCTGGGTTTCAGAGGGGGGAGATGTGGCAACCTTATGGGTTGGCTCCCCTCTGTGCTGCAGAAAGTGCCAGCATCCTACTTCATGGCTACCTGTGTGTCAGGTGGATGGAGAGGGATGGAGCTTCTGGTGACCAGCTAGAAACAGATACTGGCCTTGGCCAAACCCAAACCTTGCTCCACCACTTCACAAAGTGCCCAGAAGCTGTTAGGTAGGCAAGCCTTTGAAGTTTCCTTGCTGCCCAGCCCTCGGTGTGCTTGTTTGACCATGTCACTTCGCATATATATGAGGTGGTGTTTAACTCTGAAAGTGTTTCCATAGCAAAGTACCTGCTGTTGGACCGATAAGATGGCATTGAAAAGTCATCAGGGAGTCAGCCACGGTGTCCCCATGTGCTGCTGGGAAGAGGCAGGGACACAGAAGAGGCCAGGCTTAGAGGGAGAGTTTGTTGCTCCAGACAGCTTGGGTTTTGCTTGCCTGTGTATTCAGCAATCTGTCCTTCATTCAGACAAATGCCTGAATCTGTGTGTGGTTTCAAGCATTTATTTCCATAGTCATTGTGCTGTTATTTATTGATCATTATTCATACTTTTCCTTTCAGAATGCCTCAGTCAGAGAGGCAGAAATAATGCTGGCATTACAAAACAATTTTAATGATTTGTAAACAGTTGAACAAAAGTGTTTTCAAACAACTGTAAGGCTCCAAGCCGTTTCGACATCCCTGTGGCAGAATAAACTGAATGACGGACACATTCTTGGAAATCAGGACTGTCCCACAAATAAACTACAGACAGCAAAATATTTGCAAAATAGTTCCTTTGAGCCTTTCCAATAATTAATTTCAAAAGTGTCTAGTGCATTGCTTGATACAACTGAACTGAACTGTGTACTGAACTCCATCAGAACTTTTAAAGGATTTTCTCAAGGATGCCAGTGGTTTGGGTGCCTGTCACGTTAATTTAGCAAAAGAACCAGAAGGTGTATTTCATGTGGCTTGGTCACTCAGCGTGGGTGTCCAGGGCTCATGCAATGGGGCCTTTACCACCACACCTGCTGCAGTTTAACCATATCAGTAAAGCTACAGTACTCAGCCAGCAGTTACCTACACCACAGGCTCTGCAGCACCACATGAATTGTGCTGTTGGATGCAGGGAAATAGTTCAGCAAAATGCTTTCAGCAAGGAAATGGAGCTTTGCCTCTTCATTTCCTTGTTTCCAGAAAATATCCTCAGGGCTATTCTCATGTCTCTTGTTAGGAGACAGAAATTTTAAGTTTTTGATAAAAAAATATCTTTTCTTGTACTCCAAGTTCACTCATCCTTTTGAGCATGTTGCCGAGGGAGACAACTCACATGCTTTAATTCAAAGCTTTTGCTGAATGGCCACGGCTGCACACAATGTTATGTTAACAGGCTTTTCCCTGATGTGGATGCCACTGGAAGTCCTGCCTACCACCACGTTCCAGCTACCAAAGCATCACCAGGGCTCAGAGCACTGTCACCAGTTGTGATCCACCAGTGGTGGGTACGAAATGTGTAAATTTTATGTATCAAGAGTTGCAGGTTATTTCACAGCACCATCTGATTGCAAATCTTTCTTGCCTTTTCCCTCTGAAAGGTGGTTGTCCTGGTTGTTGGGATGTATATCAAAGACCACCTTGTCCAGCAGGCCCTGCCTTAATTAATGGAATTAGGACTGCTATGGGGTGAAACAGAACAGGAGTGAAGAGAGATAGTAGTTTGCTCTAAATACATTGTTTTTTCTGATAAACTAGAAAAGGTTGAGGGAGCTGGGATCACTAGCATTCCTTATCGGATATGATTCCTTTGATGTACACAGAGTAGCACTAAGCCAGCCAAGGATCAGACAAAGGGTCTTTCCCCAGTGGAACAATAACCCCATTAATTAACACCACGGATGCCAAGGTTGTGGGCTCATCTAACCTCCTGTGAGATACCCAGGTCTATGAATAATCTCATTGTGGTTCTTTTCCCCCACCCCACTACCTTTTAACAGAGGATAATGACATAGGTTAGATACTTTTGTACGAGATTGCCAGTATGCACCATTAAGTTGGTATAGTGGTTGATTTGGTTTTTTTAGATTTGAATAATTCACATCTATTTTATTTTCCTCATATGAAAGCCCAAGTGGATATAGGCTGGAGCACAGAAAAAAAAAACATTTGGGTATTACTTAGGAAAATGAACGGCATTGCAAAACTCCAGCAATTATAGCTGGAATTAAATATTTTCATTGTTCACACTTCTGTCCCCTTTTAAAAAAAACTCTGGGTTTTTTTGGTATTGTGGAGAACTGGTGAACAAACTCCTCAGTGTAAAACCACAAATGTTTTCCATGAGGAGGAACAAAATCAGATGGTTTTAGGGAAAGCAGCTGAATAAGCCTCTCAGACCAACTTTTTCCTTTCTTCTGATGAGAATCCAGGCCATAAGCCAAAAGTACTGTTTGTTCTCAGGCTAAATATAAGTCCCAAGCGGGCAACTGCTTTTGGACCTTATAACCATACACTCCTGGGTAGCCTGGAGCATTTCTGCGTGGGGCTGAGGGCAGGAGATGTGCTGCTCTGGGCACTGCAGTGCCTCCATCATCGCAGGAGGAGCAGGCATGCTGGAAAGGCTGAGCCATGCCCTGCACTTTCCTTGTTCATCTCAGCAGAGAGAAAGGCTTCTCAATGTGTTAAATAAACAAGGTGCTGTGGGCTGAATCCCACTGGCTTGCAAAGAAAGAGGAAACAAGGAGGAAGTGAGGGTCTATTACAAATGTACATTTATTTAATTTTTCCCTACATGTGCTAACTTCTTCCTTTTTCCTAGGGAAACACATGGGAAGGGGTGAGAGAATCAGCATGAGGTCCTGTCCACCCGATATCACAGCTGGAGCACTTGCTGCTGCCCCTGGCACTTCCTTGGCATCCACCCGGGGAGCTGAGAGAAGAGGATTGATTCAGCTGCGGCTGTGTCTCTTTCGGGAGGGAAAACCAGGCTGGGAAATGGGGAGTGAAAGGAGAATGGGGCTGGCAGAGGCAGCTGTGCCTCCAGAGCCGAGGAGCTCGTGGCACCACTCCCAGCAGCTAATGGGGGCATCGCCTCCAGTGCCCAACCGTGCCAGCTTTGAAGCTGTTTTTTGTCCCTGCTCTGCAATTAGCGCTCAGCACTGATGCTGCTTTGGGTCCTGCTCTCCTCTCACAACAGCTGCTATTGTGAAGGGACAAGCTGTAGAAAGAGGCTTAGGTCTGTTGATCAGTGAGAAGGTGCCGTAACAACCACTGTGTCTTTCTTTTCCAACTCAGCGACAATGATAAACTTGATTACCAGGTGAATAGAGACAGGGACCTATTGGTACATTTATACTGGCATTCTTCAAGGAATTATTTGTGTAGCTTTGGTTACCCATGGTCCAGCAGGATTATCTAATTAAATGGTTACAGTGAGAAGAATGTCGTATCTTCCTTTGCAGGAACCATGAAAAGAAGCTGGCTTCTGAAACTGGTGACATTAATGATGTCTCCTTATAAATATGTTTTTGGGAACAGGGAGAGAGGGAAAAATCACAGAGGGAGAAGAAGCATTTGAGTTAAGTGACACAATTGGCTCCAACCCTACTGGCTAGAAACTGGTCACACGGGAGTTCAGGCTTGAAATTAGTAAAACCATTCAAAGACGAAAGTTCTGGATCAGTCTCTCAAGCAGTGTAATGGGGGCAAGGACTTAAATCCTTTTTAAAATGGAATGTACCAAGTTATTGAAAAGATTGTGCAGCAGAGGAAGAAAATTCTTAATAGTAAACAAGACATGGCCTCAGATAACCCTGAACTAGCATGTCCAAAGGGATTGGAAAGGCGATTATGTCACCATTCACGTTTCCCTTATTATTGGGCCCATGCTCTGGTGCAAAAGGGATGTAGGAGCAAGGGAGGAAGCCCTTTCTTCTCCCCACAACAGATGGATAGTGCAGGATGTATGGTGAAGCAAGAAACTGTTCAGTGCTCTGGTGGAGGGATGGTGCACCCCGTTTGTGTCCTTTGGTTTAATCTCTGGATTTAGAGCTGAACAGGAATTTTCCTACAAGCCAGGTGAGCAGTGCTTCCCTCCTGCCCTCAGCCTTGGGTAAGGCATGGTCCAGTTCCCAGGTCAATGTGGAAGCTCCCTGTGGTAGCCTTCTTCTACCATCAGCAGAGAGAAACATGCATTTTGGGGGGGGTAACTCATCTAAATATATTGCATATTTACTTTGAGCTGAGACAAAGTCTGCTCCAAAGATGCATATCCCTTCTTGTTGCCCACATGGGAATTGAGATGGGTAGTTACATGCCAGAGGAATCTTTTTGTCCTGAGGACAGGGTACGGCAAAGAGAAAAAAGGAGTTTTTTCTCAGAACAGCTGCTCTGATGAGTTCCCAGGGAAACAAGCATTTGTTTAAGATGGAAGGAATTAAGTTCTTCAAATCATCAGTTTCCTTGGCTATTCAAAACTTTCATCAGCTCTCACCTCATCAGTCCCTCTCTTTGATGGATGTCAGGGAGAGCTTTACCACCAAGCTTTGTGGAAGGAGAGCTGAGGTAACATGAAAGTAGTTTGTTGTGTGTGTGTGTCTGCATGTGGTTAGCAGCGCAAAACAAGACTACAAGGCCTGCAGCTTTTCTGAGATACGCTCATTTACATCAAGATGTGCTACCCAATTACTACAGGGTCCTTTCATGGCACTTTCCTTTTTTGACTGTGGTGGATCTTACACATGTGAACGTTTATGTGTGTGTACGTGATGTGCATGTGCAAGCCTTTACTGTGGTATGGGAAGAGGAAATGTATTGTTTGCCTATTTAAAGACGAGAGTGTTAGTTTTTTTTTTCTCATAGGAAGTAATCATGCTTTGTAAGCACATTTCTTGTAAGTAGGTATGCTTGAAATGTTTATATTTCACTTTCAAGAAGTAAACTACTCTGAATATAATATCAGTTATACAACACCTGCATGACTGCATTATCATTTGAACTGATGTGGAAACTATTTTTAAAATCATCTTTGCTTTCTAGTGCAATAGCTTTCTTCCTGAGGTACCTGAGAGATACAAGACTCTATTCTCACATTGGTGAAGTTGAAAGTAACTGAAGTGGAAACAAGGATATTATTTCTATCTCAATTACAGTACTGAGACAGAATTATGAATTAAAGCATTCTGGAAGCCTCCAGGGGATATTTCATTACCTCTTTGTGTTAGCCCCCTTTCTCTTCTGGAATAGCAGTAAGCTGTGTTGTGAGGCAGCTGGCAGGAATTGGCCTCAGTCAACCATTAGGTTAGATGTGAATTTGTGAAGCAGAGGCACAGAATGGCATTTTGCTCATTTCTGTTTGGAAACAAGGCAGTGAATGTAGAATAATCTCCTGAGTGACACTGTATGGGCCCATACGCTCAAGTGTGGGTGATTGTGCTTCTGCCCAGCTGTAGATGTGTCATCTTCTACCAGAAGGCATTTCCTCATTTTAGTATGTTTGTTCTGTTCTGTGCAGTACAGCCTGCTGAGGTAGGAAGGACTAACTTGCCTTTACAATCTATCTACATCTGTGAATGAACTCTATCCTGAAGCTGTTGAGGTGGAAGTCATTTCCCCAGAGAAGTTACTCTCTAGGCTTTGCTAGCTGACAGCTCCATCCACTGTGTCTGCAGGCATTTGAACTGGATCATGGGGGCTCAGCCTGGTGAAGGGTGGGTGGAGAGGGAGAAAAGCAGTTTTCACCCCAGCTCAACTGGTACATTAAAACAAAAGATCAGCCTTGATTTATAGCCACAGTCACCACTGGTTACAACCATTGTTGTTAGCAGAAGAGTAACATTCAGCCCCTACAATTTGACATTAGAACCAGATTCATTTCTTCACCTGATTTTTGTGTGGAAATAAGGTGGAAAACCACACATGTCTCCTAGAAGCAGCTCCTTGGGTGAGCATGGCTGAGCCATTCCACTTGGAGAACACATCAGCAATTCTTAAACTGTGTGGCTTTTCACCTGTCAGGAAGATGTGGTCTCCTGTGGCAGCTTTACTTTCAGCCACCCTGGGCAGCAGTGGCAGTGTCACCCCTCTCCCAGGCAAGCTGCCTAGGGTATTTTCCACACAAAAATCCATGTGACTGAGGGAGGTCTGAGCTCCTGTTCAGCTCTTTGTCAGAAAGGAGGGAACCTAAGCTTAAAACAGAATGTCTGGAGAGTTATGCAGCTTGAAGAAATAAATCCTGAACACCTGCTGAGGTGGGATGTTGCTGCTATTCTGAAGCATGACTCTGTCTGGTGCCCCTCTACACCCATGTCGAGGTTCTTCTGCCTGGGGTGAGCTTCTCATGTCAGCTTGCCTTCAAAAACCCCCTCCCTCTTCCTTGAATTAAGATTCAGGATGAGAAAACATGTCTCTTTCCTCCAGAGAGATCTTTTCTAAGAAATTATTCTTTTTGTAATCTTGGTCTGTCTGGCCTTTCTCATAATTGGCTTGGCTAAGGCAGCCTGTTCTCCATCATTGTCATTCTGAGAATAAAATGCAATTATCAGGTTTAAGTTGCATTCTGCCTTTACTGGAGTTTTACACTCCGATCTGGAAGTTAAATCACAAAGCAAACATTGCAGAGAAGGTTATAATAACACCCTGGGGATTTCAGTTTGACACAGACCTATTTCTGCTGCTCATCATACGATCGTCTAATCTCCCAACGTCCACGTATAATCGCATCAAATGGATTTCACTGTTTTGATTGCTTTTGAAACAACAGAGCCATTGTGTAACAATCTGGGTGTGTGTGAACTAACATTGCTCGAGCACTTGAAGCAGGGAGCAGAAAAAGAGAAGGCATCAGAAACTAGCTCGGTGAAGCCTTCTGTGGTTTAATCAGCTGAGCTGCATGTAGGGAACAACGAGCTCCATTGTGAGCACTGGAAAGCTCAATGAAATAATGTTTAGCAAAGTATTGTCACCGCCACTTCATGACCCATAAGCTCCTGTCTCACCGGTTCAAGAGGGCATAAAAGCCAAAGGTCTGCTCCCACCTGGGATATTTTGTGGCTGCCAGTCACAGTCACACGTGGTGAGGTTAAGTGTGGGTCTGGTCCATGTGTGGGCTGCTCCTGAGGCCTGGGCCAAAGGCTGCTCCAGGAGATGGGACTGCATCATGCCCTCCCCTGTAAGCCCTCCACAGGCTGATTTACCCCGAGTCAGCCTGCCTGCCTGTGTGCCCACAGTGACTTGGGGCCAGTGACCAGAGAAGAGCAAATGAGAGAGCAACCATCCTCCGCTGCCCTCAGAGGGGACCTTGGCATTGTTCTGGCAGGGATGATCTGGTCAGGTTGTGACCTGCTGGCTCTCGATTTCAGCTAATTCCAACTCCTGTAAAACGTTCAGCCTTCTTTTTTGCTTCCCACTGTTAACAGGTGAAGCAAGTTTCTACTTATAACTGTTTTCAAGGACTTGCCAAGAGTTTTCTACCTTTGTGGCAAACACAGACAGCCAGTGAGTATAAAAGTTACCCTTATTTTGCTGTGGCTTTAGCCATGGCTTCTCACATTTTTTCCTACCGAGACATTGTGCAATGCACTTTTTGGACTAAAGTACACATGGGGTGAGGTATTATTATTCAGCCCAACCAGCTGTCTTTGCTATCTGGCAGAATGGTTTGGGTGGGAACAGACCTTAAAGGTTATCTAATTCCAACCCCCCTGCCATGGGCAGGGACATCTTCCACTAGACCAGGTTGCTCAAAGCCCCATCCAGCCTGGCCTTGAACACTTCCAGGAATGGGCATCTGTAACCTCTCTGGGCAACCAGTTCTAGTGTCTCACTACCTACACAGAAAAGCATTTCTTCCTTATATCCAATCTAAATTTACCCTCTTTCAGTTTGAAGCCATTCCTCCTTGTCCTACCATTACATGCCCCTGTAAAAGTCCCTCTCCATCTCTCTTCTGGCCCCCCTCAGGTACTGAAAAGCTGCATTAAGGTCACTTTGGAGACTTCTTTGGGCTGAACAACCCCAATTCTCTCAGCCTTTCAATCCCGATTCCCAGCCTTTACATGCCAGGTAAATGGCAATCTAGTTCAGTCAGAAAGATCTGCTTTTAAACCCAAATCCAAGTCTACCAGAAATTCTTCTGGAGCACGTTGGTGGCAGGGGATTAGGAGCTGGTTCCGTGGATTTATGTATTGGCAGGGTGAAGGAGACACGCTCTGCTCCCAGCTCAGCTGCAGCTGGAGCAGTGTGTCTCCTGCTTTTCTGTCAGCCCTGACAGCTGGCCTGCAGCAAACCTCCCTGCATGACATATGCTGAGGTAAGAGATAGGAACAGCTTGGATCAAAGAGGTGTTTGAATGTTCTGGTAGGCTCTGATTGTACCTGGTTGTCTGACAAGTCACTTTTACACTCCTTGGGTATGTTTCAGAGGGAAAAGGGAGAGCTACGCTTTGTGACAGGCGTGTTCAGTGGTAAACCTGCCAGCGGTGTGAAAGGTGGTGAGATGAGACAATGTTCTTTGTTAAGGAAAACCCACCTGGCAATGTGCCATATGCTCCTCGAAGCACCATGCTCCCAGTGACTGTGCCATTGGGGAGGATTGGACCCAGCCTTCCCAAAGGAATGTGCTCTGGCTCCTCTGCTGGTGCTCCCACGCCGCTTTGTGTGAGCCTTGCCCTCCAAACGTGTCACATTTGGGGTTAACATCACCACCAGCTCCCATGAGAGGGTGAACAATGCCCACGTGCTGGCAAGCAGCTCGGAAACACTGTTGTCTAAGAGCCATATATAACTTCAGGCATTTCCCCCCAGCCTTCCAGCTTGCAGGGGTATCATTTCCTAACGGAGCAGCAGATGTGTACTTCAACACCTGGTGGTGCCTGAAATGCATGAACTGGGGCTTTCACAGTTGGGGCAGAGGGTATTTTCCAGATTATGGCATCACTTTTCTTCTTCCTCAGCCTGTCACCCTGACGGGGTGAAGGAGCTGTGGGCAGGTACTCACACGAGCCCTCAGAGATCTGTGTCGTTGCCCTACAGGTTTTGGTGCCTCTGCAAAACTGGGTCATCTCTCAAGTCTGTGCCTGAGCTCCAGCTCTGGAAACACCAACATGTGTTTGGACTTAGAACTGGCAGGCTGCCTACAGACTCCCAGTTTGAGGTAGATGCTGGGGATTGCAACAGAGTCCAGTTCCCGTACGGTTGTTTCCTAAATGGGGCCTCCTGCTCCAGTTCGGGGGTTGGAGGGGCTGTTAAAATGGGCAGGATCACTTTGGTTGGTTTGTTGGTTTCTGTGATACTTCCTTTTGCAAAGCTGTAGTTTCCCCTTCGTCATGGTTCAGCGGATAGCACTTACGGTTCCACCACCACCAAAAAATGTTATTGCACTCAGGTATAAATAATGAAGAGCTTAACCAGGAGATATTCAGGCCTGTGACGCTGAATAATTCAAGCTAGACTGTTATAGGTTAGAGTGTTAAACAAGGGAAACCAAAGACAACTAAAGTATGTGATAAAATAAATAAACAGAAGGTCTCAGCCAGAATCTAAATAACATTGCTGAGTTCCAGAGTGTGCCTTTTTTTTTCTTTTCTCCTTTAGCAGCCAATGTGGTATGACCTAGTTCTGCGGGCAGAGGGAAGGAAGGAAGTCCTGTGTCCCCTTCCTTCATAGAGCTTTAACCAGTCTGAGCCACAGGAAGACGACTGCTTCCATCTCCCACCACCCACAGGGAACAGTGGCAGGAGCAAGGAGGTGATTTGGGGCAGGACAGGGTGAGGAAGCAGGGCAGCTGCACAGCCCTGTTGTCTGGTGTTAGGACCATCTCTTGGGGGGCTGGAGGTGAAGAGGGGAGCTAATACCTGCTGCTTTCCCTCTGCTGGCTTCCTGCTGGGTTTTGTGGAGGGTGTGGGGTGGAGGCTGGGGTGCCCCTCCTCTTGCAAGCACAGCTGCATGACAATGCACCTCTCTAGCACAGCTCTGTTTGCAATCTTACAAACCCCATCAGCCTCGGACCTGCTTGGGTGCCTGGTGTGCAAGCACTGTGGTGTCCTCATCCCAGTGCCCTTCAAGGGTTACTTTTATCCTTAAACTCTTCTCATCTGTCCTGTGGTAGGTGCATACACATCTTGCACATCTGTTTCTCCTGGTCACTTCAGGATTTTGTGCAATTTGTCCCCTTTACAAAGAATTTTGAAGGGTTGTGGGTGTGCAAATACCTGTTTTTGTCTCTCAACTAGAACCTCCATGGGCAGCAATTGTGTACAGTACAGCACGGCTGCAGTCTTTAAAAAATAAACTGGCTACCTGCAGGCAAACAGTTATGCTGGCACCTAGAAAATATCAGTGAGATCCTCATATACTGCAGGATCATCTGCCTTGCCCTCTCGTAAAGATATCTCCTCATTTGTGCATGGATGAGTGTCCTGTACCCTGCTGGTGCCTTGCAGCATGTTTATGAACACCTCTCATTCACGTGAGTGGCATTCCATCCGGAAACAGGGGCAGCACTGGGCAATTAAGATAACCAGGTCACAATGAGAAACGTCACTGTGCCATTAACAAAAATGCATGAACAGCCCAAAGACTGTAAATATTTTTCACATTGATTAAGATTGTGTTTCTGGCTCATTATGCAGTAAGAATAAGATAAGAATTAGATCATAAGTCAATGAGATCAGGATAAGGAAAATGGAAGAATGTGCAGAATTTTCTCACAATGGATCATAGAAACAAGTCTCAATCTACTATGTAGTGATTAGCATTGGCACAAACAATAAACATAAGAAGGTGGTCTGTGGCATGACCATCCAATTTGCCAAATCCAGGACAAACTCGGATTAGTCCACACTGTCTGCATTTGAGGGTGGAGACCAGGAAACAGAAAGGGGGAAATGAGGGCAATAGAGACAATTAAACTTTAACCTAAATTTAATTTGGCTTTAGATGACAGTGCTGGTATCACATGTGCAAGATGATTTACCCAGACTTTTACTTTTGGTTTCACAAAGTCTAGGTAAGGCTTTAATTTTGAAGGTGGTGGTAGATTGTCAGCATACTGCTCCACCCGCAGTAAAAACCACAGTACAAATGTCTCTACCATGAAATAAACAGAGGCTCAAGATCTGTCTGGATGACTGGTTGATCTCAAAAAAAAAAAAAAGTCAGGCTCCATTTATTGTAGATATCTTCAGACAATGAAGGAGATAGGGAAGACTTTTTTTTCTTTGTTTTCTGTTCATTTGCCGCCTTTATCACAACATAGCATTTCATATTTGAGTTTGTAGTGCTGTTTATTGCTGCCACCAGTGGAAATGAATGTATTCCCATCCATTTCTTCTCCTTTACAAAAGTGATCCAGACCACAATGAAGTCATTTTGGTAACATGACAGAGATATTTATAAAAAAATCTGTTGATGTGCTGGTCTCTGTGACTCTCTTCTTTCACTCATTTAGCACTTATTAAAATGTCTGAAACTATTTACTAACTGCTGTGAATCTATACAGTATTTGGCTTAAAATATTGTTTCTTTAAATTTTCCTAACCAGTGTGAAGTTATGGCCAGTACAGCAAGGATGAATGATGATGTTAACTGTGTATTTCCCAGCCTGTGGATTTTAATCCGTGATGTGTAAAGGAAACACTGAACCACAGAGCAACTGCAAGTGGTGTTTATTCATTACGGAGTGAGGGGGTGGGGGCTGGAAAATGTGACTGAGTCATAGAATCCCAAGCTTTCCCAAAATTTGGGTGTGTTCAAAAGCACAGTTTTCATCCCTGTGACTGTACATGAGACAACTACCATGGTCTCTTTTAATTCTGGAGAGACGCTTGAAAAACACCAATATTTTGAACCCAGTTTCTCACAGGGAAAGATGATAAAATCTTTTCATAAACCCTATCTTAATAGCACAATCCCTCTCTTTGGGCATTGTGCCTTTTATTACTGAGGCCCATGGAGGCAATAATTGCCCCACACCTCTCTTAGCCTGTGATTTGCCAGTGTGGGATTAGTTGGGCTGGATAATTAAGGCTGCTGTTCACTGCTGAAGTTCACTTCCAACTCGTTCTGCATAAAACACAGCTGGTGCTCTCGCTGGGCATGGAGTGGACAAACTCTGGCTGGGCATGGTCTTGGACACCCCTGGGGAGTCTCATCCTAAATCCAGCTCGGACCAACTGGCAGTGCTGCGCTGTTCATCCCTGTGGATGAAGAAGGCACCGGCAGCACCAAGGGCAGGGCTGTGGACTGCAGGTACTGTCAGTCCTCAGTTGCACAAAGAGCTGCTTCCCTGTGTCAGGCCAGGGGCTGGGGGTAGATGGGCTTATTGGGAGGGGGTGTGGGTGCTGGATGTCATTTCCCATATGTGCCTGGCCAAGGAAAATGCTCTATGCTGTTGCCTCACCAAATAAGTCATCATTCCAGAGGAGACTCGGCTAGACGCTTGGAAAACACCCTCCCATTTTGGCATGATTTGTCCCTATGCTGGGACTTCTCAGCATTATGGGGAAATGAAATGAACACAAACAACACAAACTCTGATCCTTGGCCACTGCCATCCAAAATAAACAGGGCGTGGGGATAGTGATCCCACTTGGCTTTTTTCTGCATCCTCCAGTCATGGCTGGGAGGGATGAATTAACCCCACTCCTGCTAAGCTGCCCTGCCGACACTTCCAGGCAGGAGACGGGTGTGTTGCTGCTGGCATTGCTGCTGGTGTCCCTGCCAGCCACGGGCACAAGGAAGGAAGATGTCCCCTGGGGTTGGGTTCCCATGCTGCCACCTTGCTGTGTGAGGTCCTGCTGGTGCTGTCTGCACCCTGCGGGGCTGAGCTCTCCGCGCTGTCTCTGAAGAGTGGGCAAGCTCCACACTAAATCCTGCTCTGATCCTGACACAGCTGTGCAGGGTCCTCTTCTCCCTCTGTTTTGTGTTACCTGTAGGTGCTGTGGCTCCTGCATGGCCCATCTCTCCCTTCAAGCCCTCCCGTGTGTCACTGGCGTAGAGCTGTTTCGTGATAAGATGGTGGTAACAGGGCCCAACAGTCTTATCAGGTAGAAGTGTGTAACTCTCACGGTGTGTCTTTGCTGCAGTCGTCCCAAGGAGTGACATCAGTCTTTGGTCTGAGTTGGGTGGCAGATCCAAACTGCCACCCTGAAACACTTCTCATCTGCAGTCTTCTGGAGCAAGAACAAGGCATATTGCTGTTGACTCCCCAAAATGTGGTAAGTTTGTGCATCTGCTGTTGAGTTTCCTGATTTCTGACTGTGCAGCAAGAGGATGAGTTGCAGCTGCTCTGCCAGAGCCTCTGGGTGTCCCAAAATCCCAGAGGTGTGCACCCTGCCTGCCCAGTCCCTTGGACTGAGATGTCCAGGCTGACCAGAATTATTGCCGATGTTTTCTCACAGCTGAGATCTCCCAAACAGAAATATGACTCTTCGTGTTCTGTATCCCCAAATATTTTAGTGTTTTTTTGTTTGTTTTTTTCCCCAAGGTAGGTTACTATTCTAAACATAATGGGTTTAGGTGCTTCATCATCTGTTTTTCTGACCTGTCTGGGTTATTGTATTTCCACAGGTCCCGATAATGAAAAGCTGCTGATGGCAGCAGCTCTGTGCATTGACAAGAAAGAGAAAGGTGTTTAGGAGCCTGGAAGATTACATACAAAGACAGGTAACCCTCAATACCCCAAATAACAAAGTTTTAATTTAGGAAGGTGTTTATTGAAGACAGCCTGGAGGGTGAAGTCCTGGAGGAAGAGGTCTGTTTTGTCTGGATTTTCACAGATGACTGGGTAAATGACTAGAGAAAGTATTGACAGTGCCAATCTGGCAGTGCATGTCGATGGCTTGATTCTCCATTAATCCTTTTTAATAAATAAATAAATAAATAAATAAAAGATGTCTCTAGCGAGCAGAGACCGAGGAATAAAGCGACACGGACGGTTTAGTATGAGAAGAAACCGACACTTTATTAATTTACAAATTCGCTTATATACCTTAGCACGCTGGACTGACATAAGGTTATTGGTTCTCTGACCAACCACCCCCCAGACGGATTGGCTGAACCCAACAACACTTACTTCAGATATTTTCGTCTCAGTATCATAACAATACCATAGTTTACAAAACCTCTCAACTGTTTTCCCATAGCGTCCGTGAAAAAGCAAGGCTTTCACACAGACACTGTCAGAAAACTGAGAAATCTCTCTGCAGCCAGGCTTTTAGCATTCACAAATAAATAAAGTAAATAAATAATAAATACAACAGCTGTTAGATGGGCCATGCTGTCCTTCTCTGAGCTGGCTTCCAGGAGAGTGGACAAGATGACCCAAGAGGGAGTTTCTATTTCTGTGCTTTTAACGGCCATGTCAATGTTTGAGCTGAACTGAAGAAATCCATCCTGGAAACAAAACTAAGGAGTCCTTGGCTTTTTGCCAGCCACCGCTCTGGCTGTCTGCTTGTCTGTTCCCAGAACTTTCCTGAATTTAAGGTTTTCGGGGCCAGGCTGTGCGAGGGGAGGTGTGCCAGGAGCCTGGTGGTGAGGAGCTGATGAAGGGACAGAGACCTGCCCACCCAGCACATGAGGCAAGACACAGCCATCTGGCAGTGGCCAGGGAGCCCTTGGCTTCCACAGCACCAGTGAGTTGCACTGCTGAGAGCAAAGAGACAGCGTGGGCAGATGTCCTGCTTCTGCAAACTGCGTGGCTGAGGTTTTAGAAAAGTGAATGGACTGTATGTGACAAAGAGTACTGGAAAACGCTTGCGCACAGTGGCTTGTTCCAATTAATGTTGGAGCTTTTTAGTATTGGGCAAACATGAGCACTTTGCAGCACCAAACCTAGGATTAGAGCGGATTTAGCTGTCCTGTGTTAGGGCTTATGCTTCTGCACATACACTGATTAACACAAATTTTCATGCTGGCTGACTCACAGCTCCTAAGCAATCAGTATGTTGTAGGCTTGTTATTGTTTCCAGTGTTCCTTTACCCATGCCTAGGATGTCCAACCAGTAGTATGGGAGCACATCTGGACTCTCAGTATGATGCTTCTTGGGGCAGTCTTCTTGCATTTGGCCAGCTCTTATGGGATAGAAAAACAAACTGTAATGATTTAGGCCTTGGTGCTTGGCAGAGTTTTTTCACAATGAGGGTGGTGAGACACTGGAACAGGTTGCCCTGAGAAGTGGTGGATGCCCCACCCCTGGAAATATTCAAGGGCTCTGAACAACCTGGTCCACTGGAAGGTGTCCCTGCTTATTGCAGGGGGGTTGGATGAGATGACAAGGTGTCTTCCAACCCAAACTCTTCTGTGATTCTATAAACACTTTCTCATTCATGTCTATGTTTAGCTTTGAGCTTTATCAGTGCTGTCTGAATCCCACAACACTACCATAACCCAGTATTTCTAACACCAACACACACACACAAATTAGCAGTCGAGCTTCTAAAACTGATCTGAACATACATGTTTTTACAAACTCAGGTTTCACTTGCCTTTGGTTTTGATTCTTAAAAGATACCTGCTTTGAAGCACTTTTGCGCTCCGGGAACTTAATTTTGTTTTAATGAGAGTCCAGATCCTCTTAATTGCATGATACTTGGCACTGCTAAGAAAAACAGTAACAATCATAAGACCTTTGATATTTGCCAGAGATGTACCAGAACCTGTGGGTAATTTTTTATGTGTCTTATTCTCCAGCCCAGTTTTCAGGTGGGGCTGGCTATTATTGCTTTCCAGTTAGTGGACATGAACTTTAGTCAGGAGTAACTTTGTTTTCTACATCTGATATGACACTCAGTACCTGGAAGTTCTGTTTATTTTTTAAGAATAACGTGAAAAACTGCTTTGTCATAGCTGACTGCCTCAGTATTTATCATCACGGTGCTAAGCCCCACCAGTTCATTTAAGGTGCGTGAGCACGTGTGTTTGTGGGTACACATCACTGCTAGCAGATCTCTCCTTCCCAACCCACGTTAATTACTCTGTCCATTAGTTCAAAGTCTGAGAGATGGGGGAAGGCAGAAATGATAATTAATCATGGACTGGAAAGCTTGTGCTGTTTGAATTATAACAGTATGTGTCAAGAAACAGGCTAATTTTTGGTCATACTCCATTGGAGCTGGATTCAGTGCCCACTGGAGTCAATGGACTTGGCTTTGTTGACTCCAGCAACACAGGATACAGCTTGCAGAGGCTGACCCACCTCCAGCTCAGACAAAATTGGCCCCATCTTCAATGCCATGAGCTTCTTCTGCAGGGCTGAGTATTTCCAGGCTCTCTTTCCCCTTATTCCAGTGTAATTCCCCTTTGCTGGTAAGTCACCACTACTTCTTTAAAGGAAGTGGGGTGAATGATGCCAAGTGGTCCATCTGGGCTTTATTGAGAGGGAGAGGCAGCAGCAGAGCTGCGGAAATTGGAAGAGACTGTGGATAGTTACATCAATGTGCTGAAAAAGGGAGAATCACTTGTGAAGAAGAGTTAGGTGGGCTCAGAGGTGCCTCTGGGCTATAAAAGGCCTGGAAATGTGTTACCACATTTTTATTTACTTGTCTAGAGGGGTGGAGCTGAGACAGAAAGATTTGATGGGACCTTTTCCCTCTGGCTGTGGCCAAGAGAGTGCTTGTATGCTGATTCTCTTATTGGCTAAGAGAGCACGTGGTGACGAAAACCTAACCCAAAAGGTGAGATTATTCCTCATTTCTGTATGTGTTCTCCAGGAAGCAAGTGCCCTTTCTCATGCTGATGCTGTGCAAAATTTCAGTGAGGTTTTATTTATTTTTTCCTGATTTTTTTGTGAATCATTTGACTCAGCTGCAGCTTCTTTAATGCCCTTGTTTTTTCTAATCCATCCATGAAGAGGTAAATGAATTTATGTCAGTGTGGCTTCTAAAGGAATATTTGTTAATTAATTCAAGCTACCTCTATTGTTTGCCTGTACCCATTGAACTGGTAGTAGCTATGGACAGACATAATGGCCCTCCCTGAGCAATTATAGTTTTATTTCCTTCTGACAAAACCAGCCCAGTTTAATAAGTATTTGAAGCCTGGGCTTTGGTTTTGTTACAAAAGAGGGGTACTCTTAATATGCCTTAGTTAGCACTTGGTAGAGGCCTAGGGAAGACAAAGCATTTTTGTATCTGTGACTCTGGACAGTGAGCTGAGCTCATCAGCCTGTTAACTTATGGGCAGGAGCATGAATGGGACTGACCCTCAAAACCACTTTGATTTTGCAGATTTGTTAGGTCCACAGATTGGCAAATAAATCTTTCCGGTCTAGACACCAAATACAGGTGTGAAATAAGTTTTTTGTGTGCTGCTTGGCTGCAGTTACAAGGAAATTCTGTCCCTCTAAGTGTGAGCAGAAGGGAATTGAAGCAAAACGGAATTTGGCTTTCCATCTCTTACCAAATGCACGTAGCCCTGGCACGCGGGACTTGCCATACATAGCTTAAGAGAACGCTTTTTTAGTGTCCGTGCTTACAAAGGTGGCTATTCCTTCCCGTTTCCCAAGTGCTCTTCCTCCCTTCTCCAGTGTAATCTCTCCTGCTGCTGTTTGCTTGCCTAAGGCTTTCATTATCCCAGGAGTATGATCTCAGCCCGAAATCCAAACCAAGAAGTGAACACAACAGCAAGTGGCAGAACTGTTGGTTTGGGGTTGTTTTGGTTTTTCTCCCCTTAGCCTGTGTTGCCTGTTTCTGGAGAAGTCACCCTCGTGTTTAGCATCTTGTTTAAATTGCTGAGGTGCTCCCATGTCTTTGAAGGGTTACCCTGCACTTGCTTGTGGCATGCTGTTCCTAATGACCTCCATTTATTGCTGACACATACTTGGCTCGTTCCATCTGTCTGTGATATGGAGATGGGGGCAGGAAGAAGAATTGTGCTTTCTTAGCCTGCGATGGTGGGTAGCAGTGCAGAGCCCCCACATGACCTGATGGGGTGAGGTAACGCTGTGAAAGAGGGAAAGAGGATGATTACTAACTACAGCTCTTCTGTTAAAGCCACTCTGGCGAATAACACCGCTGTGTTGGAAGAGTCTGGACACACATGGATGTTGCTGGCCAGCCGTGGGGACAGGGTGCCTTGTGCCAGCACTGCATGGCAGGTTGTTCCCCCTGTGCCAGGCTTCTGACAGTGCTGTCAGCACGAGCATGGTGTCTGGGAGCCCCCTGAGCCCCTTTTGTTCCTATTCTCTCTCCCTCCTCGCCTCTTCATGGAGCCCGGACTGGGAGCTGGTTGCACCACCCCTGACCGATACTCGAGTCACCGCGGTGTGTACGGGAGCTGTTTGGGAGCGAGGGCAAGCCTGGGGCACTGAAATGCTTCTTGTTGCAACACCTCCTGTGTGCTGCACCAGTTCCAGTTCTTGCACTCCTCCCCTCCTTGCTGACAAACACTACAGGAATGTGCCAAGCCAAAGTCGCTGGGTTTCTGTTTAAATTTTCACTTTTTTTTTGACTCCTCAAATAAAAGAAGCTAAAGAGATGCACGACTTTCTGGGCTCCTAAGTAAGACAGTGCTGCTCTGCTGGTGTATCTTCAAAAATTAGCCATGGAATTTTAGGTCTTCCTATTACTCCAGTTAGAGAGAGCTCCCTTCTCAGAAAACAGGTACTCAGCTCCCTTGTGTCCTGCTAAGATACATCAAGAAGAGCAGCAAAAGCATTGGCTGCTCCCAAAACCTTGGCCTGTGAATTTAAAATATGCCGTCCAAGAGGATATGAAGGTTTGAAAGACAGCTATATTGTGGCTCCTAGTGTGGTCTTCTAGGCAGCACAGAAATGCAAACAACATATGTTATGAAGCTCTCTTGAAAAAGCAAGTGCAATTCACATGCTGTGCTCACGTTTCTGGTGAGATCTTCCATAATTATTTCAATGTTAGCCTGATTAGTTAATAAGCTTTCAGAGTGGGGACATGAATTGCTGCTGTGGGTTTTCTTTCTTCCTTACAACTGGCTGAACAGTGATTTAAAGTCAAGTGAAGGCTGGGATTTCAAACTCTGAAAGACATTTTTGCACTTGGGAATGTTTTCAGCCATCCCGTCCAACTTACATACTTGTCTTCTATAATCTGGCATAATGTTTTCTTGCCTCAGTCAACACCATCATTGAAGTAATGACGTTAAATTAATCATGATCCAGTAACTTACAACAGGTTTTGCTCCCAAATGGGATGCTTTGTCAGCACAGAACATTGTATATTTTAGATTGCAGGGTTGGAGTCCACTCACTCACTTTATTTTTAATTTTTAAAAATAAATAGCAGAAGTTGGGATGCTTTCTAAAATGAACAAAAGTAGAGAAAGCAAATATGATTATTTTCAGGGTTCCAGCTCAAGGGGGCAAAGGTCAAAGACCTGCAATGGACTGAAGTTATTAATTAACGACTACTTACTGGATTCTTCCTAATTTATGACTTCATGTATTGTAACTCTTTCAGTAAAACATCATAAACATGCCCATTGAGTAATCATACAGTATGAACTGACAAAAAAAAAAGTTTGGAACAGAGCAGCTGCAAATTAGTAGAGCCCTTATTTTGACTGGAGCAGGTCAGAATTTACTCAGCAAAACACTTTGTTGAAAGAACAACTTCTCAGTTGTTTTAATCAAATAGAGGAATCCCCCTCGGTGGTGGAGGGGAGTCAGCTCTGCCAGGGTGTGCTCCCCATGCCTGCAGCAGGGCAGGGCTGCAGTGCTGGGGGCTGAAGGGCAGCCCCACAATCGGGCCAGGAACCAGCTGCATCCTTATTAGGGACACTCCGTGTGGCTCCCTCCGTGACTGTACTCCAGGTGTGGATGAGGGCTGTGTGCCATAGCTATGCTGAACCAGCTAAGACACACCCTGGAGGGCCAAGGAATTGCTGGGCAAGGTGGGGGCCCTCATGGGAGACCCCCAAGAGGCTTGTGATGACAGACATTTTTCTGTGCTTTTATTTAAACAGTGCTGTGCAGTTTGAAGAGAGTATTAAAGCTGAAAATGAATTGGAGATTATCTGCTTCCCCACTAGCCTCCATATTTTAATATTGAACCGCCCTTTATAACCAGGACATCATGAAAGTTTGTATCCCTTCTAGCAGGAGGAGGAATGGAGAGTGAGAGAGGCAAGTCTGCAAAGTGAGTGTGGAGTTGGGAAGGTGAAGACCAAAGAGCTGGACGAGACATTTTCTCTCCTTGTCAGCTGGAGAACTTTTTGTGTAGGGAGGAACCCACAGTCCATCTTACTCTGATTTAGCCATATTTCAATAATAAATGCAATTTCAGTGTGAGAGGCTGAAACATGCCTGGAAATCAGTGTTAATTAGACAGTGGCCATTTTACTTGTGGGAGGTTTGATCTCAGACAGAATCCCCAAGGGATCAGGATCCTGCAGTAGGTGGATCTCCCTATCTGCCTGATCGCCTCTCTGCCTCCCATCATCATGGCTATTTGCAGTCACTAATAACCTCATAACTTGCCTGTAAGGCATTGTCTTTGCCTTATGGATTAGAAGCTGAAGTGCAGCACAGACAAATGACTTGCCCAAGGTCACACAGGAAATCTCTGTGTGAGCCAAGAACTTCAAAACCAGTATTTCTGAATCATGGCTTTAACATCTTTGTACCAGCTTTGGCTTGGTTAAGTCTGCATCCCTGTACAGAAGAAAAGAGAGGAAAAAGCTCAAAAAAGCACAAAACACACGAACCCCCATGTTCACATTCCTTAGTGAGAAACAGTGCCTCTAATTCAAGCTTTTCTCTTATGCTGTGACCCTTCATATTTCCCCAGCTGTCAGTTACTCTAAAGAGCTTTCCCAGTGTGTTTACTTGGTCAATGAGTGGACCTGCAGGGTCACAAAGCCTTCTTGCCTGCTGCATCTTGGATTTGTCTTTGTTTTCTTTTCCTTTTGGTGGTGTTGTTGGAGGGCAGGCAAGGGAGGGACCTCAGAGGCAGCCAGCCAAGGGTGTGAGCAGTGCCAGGTTAAGTAATGGCTTTGCTGACATGGATTCTCGTAACTGCTGCCTATTCCTGCCCTGCCAGGAACAGCCCATCAGGCTGCAAGTTTTGAAAGTCTAATCAGTCCAGACAGTAATCTGTTGACCTATACAGGGCTGCAGGAGGAACCCTGCACATACGTGTGTGTTTTCTGAGGGAACTTATTAATTAAATGTAATAATATTTAATTATCTTGGTAATAGGTGGCTGGGAGCTACAGGAGTCTGATGAAGCACGTGTGAGAAGCTAGGGAGGTTGGTGTGATTAGGGTGCAGGATGGAGGGCACAGGTTGAGCTCTGGGGGGATGCAAGGGAGCTGCTCCCAGGAGTGCCTGACCCCAGGGGCAGGATGCTGGTGATCCCTGCTAAGCGCTGCCTCACTCAGCTCATATCTGCTCAGTAAAGGGTATGATTCCCTCTCATCTTCTTTGTCTACCTCCTCTTTTGTTCATTCCAGATCTGTTGGAGATGGTCTGCAGGGGTGGGGTTACAGGCATTTTGAATTGCCCAGGAAAATCCTCTGTGTTGGTTGGAGCTTTAAAACCATCTGAACAGGCTGCATACGCCAGTTTATGATGTCCACAGGATCGGAAACTTTATCTTATTTTCGGTAATTGCTTCAAATGGGATGCTATCCTAAATTTGCTTCATTAAGCACAGTCTAGCTCTTTAACTGACTGACAAAGCAAACCCTGATATCTCCTTTCTTCTTTTTTTTCCTGCCCACTTTGACTTCATGAATTTATCCATGCCTCTTCCTTGTCACAATGTCAGAGAAGCACCTCAAAGCCTAGTGCTCTGAAGCTGACTGTTCAAAGGAACAGCTTGATGGGCATACTGAAGTTTAGATGTATTTTGAAGTCTTCTACCAAAAAAAGACACTAGGTTCCAAATGCCAAAGTATCATCATGGAAAGATTTTGGAGAAAACTGTCTGTTCATGGACTTGTTTTTGAATTACCATATCTGTTGTGATTTGTAGTGGTCTGTATCTGTGATAGAGTTGCAAATGATTTCCCTGACTGGGATTCTTTCACGGGCTTTAGCACTGAACAGGTCTGTGCATTTTTGCATGTTATTCCTTGCTTTTAAGAAATTTGTGCTTTCAGCATTTTGGCCATTAACTGTGACCACTTCCATTGGGGTGATGTGAAGAGCAGGTGAATTCTTTGTGAAGTGCTCTTGACTCAGGTTTTGCTGGGGCATGGGCCTTTGCACAGAATCTGAAGTGGGGCTGGAAGAAACCGGGGGACAGAGGTGGAGGTGCTCAGTGAGACCCAGAGCTCCTTCCTCTGCTGGGGCAGACCTGAACTGCTGTGTCACTGGGGAAGAGAAGGGCTCATCTGGGCCTTTTGTGTTGACACAAAGGAGCTTTGCATTGCGACTGCCTTATTTGAGGCAATACTTCACCTTTCAGGGAATGTCTCTGACATGACACCATGATTTTAAACATCTGTTTCGCCTTTGTGGGCTGCATGCCTAGGGTTGTTGTCCATTCCTCCTCGGTGTGAAAGGCTGTGCAAGCTTGCCAGAATCCAGCCGTCTACAGACACCAAACACAGTTGTTGTGCAGTACTTGCAGAGTATCACAAATCTTAATTTTTGCAGGCTGATGTCAACGAACTCAGACCCATAAAACCAGCAAGAATAGATTGTTGTTCTTTAGAATTTTCACTTAATCAATTAAAAAACCCCCTAAATATCTGCTGTAATTAAGATTTTGATATTTCTCAGAATAGGTAATGTGAGGGGTAAATACTTATGACAATAGGAATGAGTTGTACTCTGAACACCAGCTGAAATTTGCTTTCGATGTAGTTTTTAGAAGGAGCTCCGCTCACTGGTAGAGAAAATTTCTAGGCTGTAATTTGTGATGACTCAATCCTGAACTAAAAAAATGTCAATTGGAGCAACTACTCCAGAAGAAAATGTGACTACCCTACTGGGAAATTCTGTGTTCAGTGCAGAACGGCTTGTTTCATTACTTATTAAAATCAAAAATATTTAATGGTTTACTAATCTCATGCATAGAAGCTAGTGTATATATTGGTTTAGAGAAAGTGTATGGGTGGGAAGGGAATAGGACTGGAAGGTCTTTGAAAGAATTTGCAGTTTGGCTCACTACACGCGTGGCTGATACGGCTGATGCACACAGCACGCTTTGGTTTCACTATGACTTAAAAGAAAATTCCATCTTTGACCAAGAAGTGACCAACATCAGTTTTGTTGGTTTTTTTTTCCTGACCAAGTCAGCACTTCTGCTTCCTCCTTTGCTCTCCACAAGGAGGAAATGTCATATAATCATAGAATGGTTCAGGTTGGAAGGGGCCTTAAAGATCATCTTATTCCAACCCCCTCTGCCGTAGGCAGGGACACCTTCCACTACACCAGCTTGCTCAAAGCCCAGTCCAGCCTGGCCCTGAGTGCTTCCAGGGTTGGGGCATCCATAATTTTCTGGGCAACCAGTTCCAGTGCCTCGGCACCCACACAGTAAAGAATTTCTTTCTAACATCTAATCTGAAACTCCGTCTTTCAATTTAAAATTGTTACTCTCCATCCTATCACTACACTTCCTGATAAGGAGTCCTTTCCTGTCTTCTCTTCAGGCCCCTTTGGGTACCAGCAGGTTGCTATAAGGTCTTGCTGGAACATTCTCTTCCCTAAAAGCTAAATAACCCCAACTCTCTCACACAGGAGATGTTCCAGCCCTTGCATCGTCTCTGTGACCCTCCTCTGGACCTGTCTTATGCTGGGGACCCCAGAGCTGGATGCAGCACTGCAGGAGGGGTCTCATGAGAGTGGAATAGAGGGGCAGAACCACCTGCTTCAACCTGTTGGCCACACTTTTGATGAAACCCAGGATGTGGTTGACTTTCTAGGCTGCAAGGCCGCATTGGCAGGTCATGCCTGGTTTTACACCCACCTAGTGCAGTGCAGCTGCCTGCTGGCTGTGTGCTGCTGGGGCTCTGGGGGGTTTGCTGTTCCAACAGGCACCAATTACCTCCTTAACAAAAAGTTCACCAGTGGTGGTCTGGAGACACTCCAGATTAAATACTGTAGGCCTATCCATGACCATACCCTTCAGAAAGAGGTCATGGTTCATGAATTACTGTGTCATACATCTAATGCAGGACAAAGCCTGCCTAGTTACAGGCATGATGGGGCTGTGTGCGCAGAGATGCCTTGGCTGGCTTTGCAGGAGTGGCTGCTGGCCCTGGAGGCACTGTTGTTTCAGCAAGGCACTGCTGGGATGCCGGTTCTACAGTCTGGATGGCTTTCAGATCCCAGCCAGGCATGAGCCACGTGGATGCCTGAGGCTCTCTTGGCTCAGGGGTCTCCTTTGGCTGCTCCTAACCAAGCAGAGACAGGGCTGTTTCTAGAAACAAGAAGTGCTTTGCACCCACATAAAATGGTTACAGTGTCATCCTTGTTACATCACCTGGACTACTCCACTGCCGCTGACTATGAGCAAAGTGCCTCTGGCTGCCTCAGTCTGAGACTGGCCAGTTTACCTGCTGCATGGCTGGTGGGTAGGAGGGTGTACGAGCGAGTGGTGTGCCTATATGATGCTATGGTAGTGTGGTCCCAGGGTATCTTTTCTTTTTGGGGGCTCCTAGGCCAGCAACTCTGGCTACATGGCCATACCAGCAATCACAGTCACTAAAATGGTGGAGGTATAAATTATAGAAACAAATTCTATCTGAGCTTGAAATAACTGGGTCATGCTTCAGGGTATCCAAGTCACAATTTGAATCTGATTGGATTTACTGCCACTCACAAGAATTGATTCTGGCAGGAATAATCAATGTTGCCTCTTAATTCTCTTGAACAGTGTCAACACATTCATGTCTAAGAGACACATTCCCTGTGTTAATGCATGACAATCGAAATGCTTCAGTGCTGGCTGAACATACTGAGGGACCTAAATACACAAATCTGTGTGCTAGCTCAACCATGATGAGAGCATTATCTGATTTTAGGTCTGGAGTGAAAACACACCCTTCTCAGTGGCAGGTGATCTTGTCAGTCCAGGTAGCTCTAGGCAGAGCAGATGCGCCGTGTGTGTGCTTGTGTTTCCTAGAACAAGGTAGGGGGAGAAATTATGCGGGTACCTTGTGGCCTGGATACATCTGGGAGAGATGGAACCCTTTTAAATGTGGAGCCTCATGTAGTTGTACTGTTTAAACCTGCCTTATCCATGTGTTATGTGCAAGTTGGTCATAAGGAGCTCACTTGAAGGTCAGGACTGGAAACTCTTCTGGGCAACTACCTCCAGCAGTGCCAGGGTGAGCACACCCAAACAGCTGCATTGGTTTGTCTGGACCCTGTCCTCTCTCCAGGAGTGGCCATGTAAATGGGCACGGGGGCGGATGGCAGAGCTAGGCAGGTGTGCATGTTACTGCTCCCCTCGTGAGGGGTGTGCACAGTAACTTCCTGAAAGTCACCCAAGAATTTCTGTCATGCACTTGTTCAGGGTTTTTACAATATTATGTGATCATGTGGTTTTACAATCGTCTCTGCCTGCATGGGGAACTCCCTGTGAGTCAAGGTTTTAAGCAGCAGCTAACCTCCATGAACAATGCAATGTTTCGCACTTCCCTTCTCCCTCACTGTGTGTCCCCAACCCTCAGAGCCCGGTTGGCGGTGACAGGAGGCTCAGCTCCTGGCTCTGCTGCAGGCTGGCCATGGGCTGTACAAGTGCTTCAGTCAAGCCCACTGCTGCAGATGATGCAGTGCCTTCAGGTGGGCTTTGGGAAAGATAAAGAGGAAACCTCTGCTCTTAGATGTTGCTGCTGCTCCGCACTTTAGATCTGGGACGTCGCTGTGCTAAGTGATGCACAAACCAATGTCCGAGCTCATGGCACGCTGTAAGCTAAAAGAATTCTGCCACGAACTCAGGTTGGAATGCAAACAGACATCTCTACATTCTCTGGCTTTACTAGCAAAGATTTGCCAAGTCACTTATGGAAGTGAAGCAGTTTCCAGAGACTCTGAAAAGCTGCTTTGGCAGATGTTTTATTAGGCATCTTTGCCAGGAAACTGAAGCAATAGCATGATATGGTAAGAGACACTTAACTCCCTTTCAGGGTCAACATAGTGTGAACAAATAGCCAGCTGACACAGAGCTGTATGAAAAGATATACATCAAATAAATGCTTGTGTGTAACAGATGACAGATATTTGTCATAATCTTAAGCATATAACAATATGTAGCTATCTGGACCAGAATAATGGTTAGAAAAACACTTCAACTACATTCTGAGTATTCTCCATTTCAGTGCTGCTGAGAGCTGTATTGTAGCCAAGATATGAATATTTTAAATGATTTAGCTTTACAGATAAGAGAAAGATATCAGTTGTAAAATGATATTCTTGTTATTTTCCCATCTCTTCTTGAAGTAAGAGTGAACCCCTTTGTACTGAAGATCAGCATTTTGTCAGCTTATGGAGTTTTACATAGCATTCAGTGAAGACTGGAAATTCTGAAGTTAGCTTTTTTTTAAAGGAATAGATTGGCAAATTAAAAGAAAAACAGATATGCAGAGCTCTATCTGCTTCAACAACTGATGTTAGTAAGTGGGAACAAAAAATCACTTGAAATTTCTCGCACTACTTAATTTGCATTTCTGGGATTTTTGGAATAACCAAATATGCATCTTGTAAGGTGTAACTGAATTCAGTTCATGCAAAGAATGTCAGTATTACATTTTCTTTTATTTTGTGACTTTCAAATTTGCTGTCTTTCTGACAGAAGCATATGACTTTTCACATTAAGATAGGCTCTCTGCTCTCTTCATTGTCTGAATTAAAGGCAGAAGCTGACACTTGTGTATTATGATCTTTATACTGATGCACCTTTTGATGCAAAACCATTTTCTTTCCCTACTTGACTGGCAGCTTCCTTTATGTGGTACTGAGTGCTAGACAATGAACCTCAAGTGATTGTAATACTCTCCAGACGCTTCAATTATGTCACTTTTTCAGATTTCTGATGTGGAACAGGATCATCCAGTCTGCTTGAACAGCCATCCTCCTCCCTTTCACAACATTTAAAAAGTTTTCTTAAAAGGTGAAATTGTTTCAAGTGCTCCAAATGTTGAAACAAAAATGTCTGGGTAAATCAAATAGCAGAGATGCCTTATTTATCATGAAGTGAATAAAGTTGTGATGGATTCTTGTATCATGAACAAACTGGTCATTTTCCCATCACCCTGGAAGTGCCCCAATTTCACAGCACGTACCTCTTGGGGCAGAAGGCATTCAGCATGTGAAAACTGAATGTCAGTTTTGTTTTTAACTTCTAAAATATGTTTGCAGAAGAGCTGTTGGGCATACTCTGATAAGAAGGAATGATGAGCAGTGGCCAAGAAACATGAAGGTCCTTTGGCTTTACTGCCTGGCTAGGGCATAATTGTATATTGGGGCTCTCCAGGAGATGTGGGATCTGCCTTCAGGGCAGATGCCATTCATCTATTGGAAAGTACACCTGCCTGTTGCAGAACTGTGGAAATTAGGCATGCTTGTTTCTTTGAGAAATGGTGGGGCTGCAGGGAAAGGATGCAGCTTTCTAAAACACTGTGTAAAGTTGAGATCAATGGGTAGTCTGACACTGTGGCACCCAGAGCCTCCAAGGATTGTGGTTCAGTCCCAGCTGCAAGCTGGCACCTGTGGGGTTGTGGGCAGGACATGGACATCACTCTTGTTCTCATCAGTCTGGCTGAAAGAGTAGGAGCAGCTGTGCTGTTATGTCCCAGTCATACTGGTGGGATATCTAGGGAAAGGTCCTGATAATGAGCAGTACCCAGGCTTGGCCCTCTCCTGCCTCATGTCACTTAACCTAACTCTTCCACCTCATCAAATGCTCAGCTTGTGGAGTAGACTCTGCACAAAGAGCTCTATCTGAATTCATATTGATCATCTCCTAATATGGGCTTATCCCACTTTGTAGAAAGAACAGAGGTTTTTAACTGAAGGAATAGAAAATAATGTGATGGTTGCCTTTTCAAAGGTATAGCAAGTGTAGGTTGTGGCACTAGGACAAAGAGTGTTGCAACTGGTCACTGTGGATCCAGCTGGGTTAAAGCTCTGGCTTTTCCACCAAAGCAGATGCCTTTTGCCCTTGCATGGTGGGCTAACAGGCTGGGAGTGTTGGAGGCTGCTGTTGGCCAGCTCTCTTCAGCACCCTCCTCCTTTAAATAACCTCTTTTGTTAAGGCACTGGGGGACATAATGAGGAAACGAAACAGGTAAATATATCTTTACTCATCCTCCTGTTGCTGTGAAGGGAATTTGAATGCACTTTTGAAACGTGCATTGACACAATTCCCCTGAGTCTGAGGTAACAGGGATCAACTTCTGTTGTGCCAGGATGTGAGCCTTGAGATCAGCATGGCTGTGAGCCATTGGAAATATTTTACTTGGCATTATGAGGAGAGATGAATCCCAGGGTTGTATGGCAGGTTGAGCTGAATAAAGACTCCAGTTAGTCTCTGCTGAAGATTTTCCAAGAGAAGTTTTTATCCTTGTGCAATGTATCTGTACCTGATATGTCTGACCTTGGGTGTTGTGTATTTCTCCTCTAAAACATGTGAGATTTGAAATGCTGCTGGTCTGATTTGTTAAGTTTTTTTTCCTGAGAAGAGCAGGTGTGTGTGTGTGTACTTCTGCTCTGTTTCAGTGCACCACCGTGAGAAGTGAAGGCAAGCAAAGCAAGGCCCTTTTGAGGGGTGAAAGAGGGGTGGGACCCACAAGTGTGGGTCTGCCTGGAGTTCAAGTTATAGCTTCAGACCCTAGAGTGACTTTATTTGGGTAGGTCAAGCTGTAAAACTGGCCTGCCAATCAATGTATCTCAAGTGCATTAAAAAATGTAAGATAGAACTCTTCCAACTAGAAATAGTTCTTTTAAAAGTGTGGACATGTACACAGAGAAATAAAAAGCTTTGGGGGAAAAGTGTATATCTGCTGGATATCACCGTAAAAACCAGAAGGGCTTAGTCTCTTTCATTTTTATTAAAAATAACAAAAAATGACCTGTTTAACAGTGTAACAATGTCTTCAGAATTCTTTAGGTTGTGGTCTCAGAGCAGAGGGACCCAATTATTGAAAGATTTAGCTTTGCTAGAAGCAGAGAGTGTGGCTCAGCCAGCGGGATACTGGAGACCTTACCTCTCTCTACAACCGCCTGAAAGGAGACTGTAGGGAGGCGGAGGTTGGCCTCTTCTCCCAAGTAACAAATGAAAGAATGGAAAAGAATGGCCTAATGCACCAGGGAATGTTTAGATTGGATATTAGGAAACATTTCTTGATGAAGAGGGTTGTAATCCACTTGAACAGGCTTCCCAGGGAAGTGGTTGAGTCACCATTCCTGGAGGTATTTAAAAGATGTGTAGATGTGACACTTAGGGATATGGTTTAGTGGTGGATTTGGCACTGCTGGGCTAATGGCTGGACTTGATGATGTTTAGCAGCCTTTTCCAACCTAAATGATTCTGTGATTCTAGTTTTATGCTCTTTCTGGAGGTTTTCAACATTTAAGGAAAAATTGTGGAAGTGTGTGTACATGTCAAAGCTGAAAGCAAGGTCTCATGGAAAGGAGCAAGAATACACTTTGGAGGTTCTTGCAAGACAAATTTGAACTGATAAACAGTTCTGGGCAGGAGGACTCTGTTTTGGAGGAAAAAAACCCATCCTTATTCTCTTCTTTCCTGCAATCCAGATCAAAATTTGTAATGACCTAGAAATTCAATAAGACTTATGCTAAAAGCAAACCCGAGCAGTTAGGTGGCAATGCATCATTCTGTGGGATTTCCTTGTATGCAACAGCAGAAAGTTTGAGTTGATGCTTGGTATGTAAAGCAGAAAGGAGAAACAAGCTGTGGAGGGGGTGAGAGTCACGAGATGGCTAAGCACAGGTTTGCTGAAACTCTGTAGTACTGGAAGAATAAAAAGTGGGGGACTTCATGCTCTTCATGGGGTGATCCAAGCAGGCTGTAAAAAGTCTTGATGAAAATTCTTGATGAAAAGGTTGCAGCAAAATGAGAAGTGAAAGGGTTGATGTGTGCACACTAAAGAAAACATAAAAAAATGTGGTTAGAATGAAGAAGAAACTAATCCATATACTTTGGGAATGGAATTTTCTCCCGTTTCCCAGACAATACTGGCATCATGTGGCCACTTTATTTAGCTTGCCTTGTACTAAAATATTTCTGAAAAATCTTTGCTCTTTGTCAGAATCTTTCTGATTGGGATTCTAAAAAAAAAAAAAAGCTCATGAACACTCAGTTCAGTGCTCTTGATGTAACTCTTGGGGATGTCCTGTGCAGGGCTAAGAGTTGGGCTCGATGATCCCGCCAACTCAGAATATTCTGTGACTCTGTCACGACTAAACTCAGCTGCTTGCCTTGCCGGGATGTCCTGCGACACTATCTCTGTTTTCTAGAAGACACAAGGACTCTTAAATTATTCATTTGGGGTCTTTTACTTTCTGACCACTGATCATGTTTTTAAAGTGATCAGTCAGCCTGTTCTAACACACAGAATAAGTTTTTAGCTGTGCTTGGCTTTTGAATCTTTAAATGAGAGGAAGAAATTGCCATGTGCATGGCAGGCTATGGTGGGAGTGTTTTCCCACTGTGGGGAGGTTTGTAAGGAGGGGGAGCAGTGTTAGAGGACAGTAGGTTTGCAGGGAGGGAAAGAAACTGAAGCAGCAATTCTTCCTAAACAGGAAGAATGTGGGGTGCAAGAGGAGAGGCGAAGCTCATTTTGGAAAGACTAGGAGGAGGAGAAGAGATGTTGCAGGGGCCAGGACATACCCACACAAGAAAAAAGGAGTGAAAACAAGGAGGAAAGAGAGCTGCAGTGATGCTTTTCATGTGTTCTCTGTAAAGGAGCAGCATCCTGTTTAAAGATCTTAGAGGAGTCTTCTGTGACTGCTGGGCTATGGAGAAGAAAACTGTGCATATAATCCTGAGTTGAGCTGATGACTTTAATAAATCAGGCTATATGGGAATGTTTTTACAGCAATTCTACTGGTATTTTTGAAGAATGGAAATCTGAGTAGAGACAGCATTTAATACTACCTGAAGTAGACTTCTCTCACACAGACCAGATTCAAAGAACTTTGCAGAAATGCTCCTGAAGCTCAGGTAAATAATGCTTGGGTAGAGTAGCTTTAATCAATGATACTAACAGCTTATTAACATGCATCTCAAATAACCTGGCAGGAGCAGAATCTGATTGGAGGAGTTCCTCTTTGAAGTTCTGTACATCCAGATAAAATGGAAAACTTGGCAAAAAAACATAAACAGGTATAAAAGTATTTCTCCCAACCAAGTTTCAGATTGTATAAGAGATGATGCAGCAATATTGAATTTATTATAAGACAGAGCACATGTATAATTGCAGACAAGTAATGTGTACAGGGGAGTGGTGCATGCTTGTAGACATCTCTGTGTTTATAAACACTTGTGTATATATATATATATGCACAGACACATTCCTTTTTGTGAAGCTTTTTTAAAAAAAACTCATACAGGTAAAAAAAGAAATGAAAGTATAAATGTAAAATGAATTATAGAGCTGTTAAAGCTGATAAAACCAAAGAAGTCTCAGTCACAAATAAGTGTCAGGTGTCTGGATGCCTGATAGCAGCAAGTGGAAAGTCAGTTACTAGGAAACACATGCCTCATTCTAAAGTATGCAGTACTTGCTCTATAAATGCAGACATTTGTTTAAATAAATATTGACTATAATTATGGCTCTGTCTTTATGGCTTTTATGAACTTTTTACTATGTGTTTAGGTGACAGGAAATCTTTAATCTGACTTGGTTGAGATTTAAGGTTCACTCTTGTTTATATTGGTTGCTCTTTGTTAAAATATCTAGCTTGGACTCTGTCAAAGCTAGCAGGGAGTAGGATACAAAATTCCATATTCCATGATAATAGAGTTACTTGGGCATCTGCCTTGCATAGTGTCAAATAGATAGTTAAATGTTTTTGCATCTAGGTGAAAATTCAAAGCAGATCACTTAGATCCTTCTCCTTTATCACTTGGAATATAAGTGCAGTTTCCTGGGAAAGTTTTTTTTTATCTAGAATAGACTCAGGAGAAACTTAGTTCTGCAAATCCATGAATGCAGGCTCTTTGCCTTTCTATGGTAGATTCTTTTCTGCAGCTTCTATCCAAAAGGGAAGATATTTTTATTTCTTTGGCTATACATGATTAAATATAAAAGTAACAAATGCACATACCTATCCTGTATGAGGTTTGCTTGACCATTTGTTCGTAAAGACTGCTTTTTCAGCTCTTGTTCTTAGATGTGTTGATAAAAAGAGAGTTAAGGTACTGTGTGTGCTGTTTTATGTGTTCTCTCAGTGCCATTTTAAGCAGGAGACTGTCTGCATTGTTCAAAGTCATTGGGCTGGATACACATTGAACTCACCAGTATGTAGAGGTTTTACTGCTAGGAGTATGACTTGCTGGAAGCTATTAAATAAATTTTCCTGAGTGTTTTGAAGGGGTATAAATGGCTGAAAAAGGAAAATGAGCAAGTAAATGTGACTGGGGAGAAGAGAACAGGTTCTGCTTAAATGTGGAGCTAGGGAAAAGGTGAGCTTTTTGGTAGATTATGCTTTCTCTAATTGTAGCTCTGCCTTCTCAGTTCTCCTGATCTGAAGAATAAGAAATTCATTCCTTAATGTTTTAGAGGCTTTTGCCTAGCTCTGTGGGTGAAGGGTGGGATGTGTCATTAACAATGACCTTAATCACTTTGGGCCACCGTATTCCTGATGTCTGTGTAGCCTTACCAGAGCCACAGAGAACAATCACTGGCATGTGGAAGTGAAGTGCATCTTTACAAGGTAAACAGGCTTACACCTCTTTCTGTCACAGAATGAGACTTTGGTTGTGAAAGAAAAATAATGAGCTGGTTGAGGGTTTTTTCTAAACTGTTACTTCCCCCTTTCACTCTGGTTTCTCAGTGGAGTCAGAGCAAGTAGCAGTTAAAGATACCATTAAACATGCTAGCAAGGCATACTTCATGTTCTTCAGAATATTTTCTATGAGTATGCCTTGCAGGAAGGACTGGGATATCACATGCAATGTAAAAGGATGTGCCAGAAATGGACTGTATTAACATGTTTGTTGTAGCTGATTTCAAATCTAAATCTATTTTCAGGGAAAGAAGAAAACATGCTAAATATTTTTTTTTCTTTTCCAGGGGAGGAAGGAGGAGACCTTCTTAGCTAAATCAGATCATGGTTTCCTACCTAGTTTGTTAAAGTTTTAAAGCCTTAGAGGGTGTGACTCCAAGTATCTTTGGTGACAGAACCTCGTATAGGGAAGTTTCAGCCCTAATCTGTGAATGAGAAACATCACAAGAAGTAGAGTACAGACTGAGTAATCAGCTCAAATGCCCCACGGAAAATTTGACTGAACTGGAAATGATGTCAGATTCCCCCGTGAACTAAACTACTCTTTCCTTAAACTTCTAGAGAGGTCAGCACCCTGGTGATGGTAGGAGAGTGAAGTTGCTCTTGCAAAAAACCCCCAAACCAAATACCCCCCCCCCCCCCATAACAACAACAACAACAACAACAATAACAACAACAAAACCCCAAACCCAAAGAAATCAGGATTTGTAAGACTGCATTGCTGCAGGAATTGTGGGTTTTACGTTTTGGGGAAGAGTGCATAAAATATTAGAAATTCAAGATCAAAGCATTCTTTAAAGATAACTTTGTGGCTAATAAATTCAGGCTGAATACCCCTACTTTCCTGGGTTGTACCAGTTGCTACCCAGTTTGAGGACAGACAGGGAGGAAGCTAGCGCTGAGTTAAATGTCAGGAGAATATAACAGCCCTGATTCAATATAGGTGAGGATCAGCAGGAGGGAGGATTGCACTTGGCTCAGGTTGGCACTATGCTGCAGAACGCTGCCTGCTCAGAAGGAGACAATGTATAGTGAGATACTCCCTTAGCTTTGGAATGTGGGAAGGAAAGGAGTATCGAGGGAACTGTGTGACCTTAAGCAGCCATTTAGACAGGCTCTAGGTTTTAGATCTCGTCTGTTAGGTAGAGACTGGCAGAGACACGATGCCTGTCCATTTGTTGCCCTGCTCCACAGCAGAAGAGCAAGCAGGTGTTAGGGCCTGGGCCAGGTACTTTCGGGAAGCCCTTCTGGTTACCTTGCTACCAGTGAGGCCTTGCACAGCCTCAACAGGTGGATCTGGTCTGTGAGACTGGAGGCTGATGGAAAAGCTTGTAGGGCTGCTCTGTAAAATGCAAAATATGTACTGACCTGAGGGAAAGACTGTGGGAACTATGCCTCAGTGGTAAGGCTTGAGAGTAAGTGAAAACAGGTAATACCACAAAGGGTAGCAGGTATCTTATGGATCCTGGCTGTGGACTGACTTAGTGCTCTTGGAAAGTAATTGGAAACAGAGTTTAGTATAAAAAAAACCCCACCCTGGTTTTCTGTTACAGGCACACAGGATTTTGTCTGCTTAACACATCCTTTCTTTTCTTTTCTTTTCCCGGCCTCAGCTGCGTTTCTATCTCATTCCCACCTTACAACATATTTAATATTTTTAAACTTTTCTTTTGTGTCCTTGCCATGGCATGTGCTCTTTTGAGCAAGTCACTGTGAGTTTTGTAGGCAGTGTTGCTTGTTCCCCACACAATTGCTGTGGTTTGTGAAACGGAATTTGAGTTTGCTGCTGATGTTCCCTTTCCCCAAATATGTATCATAAGATATATCAAAGCTGTCATGGGATTTTTAAACTTACGAGGTCGAGTTGAACATGGGAGACATGGAACTCTTTTAACATCCCTGAAAGAAATCTGGATATTTTGCCTCTCTAACATTTTTCCTTGGTATGCTTGAGCTGTCTGTAATTTATAACCAACTCAACCCTTCCAAAATTTTTAATGAGAAAAATACCCCTAATCTATAGCAATAGCTTCAATATAGTGTATCTTACCTTGGTAATAAAAACATTCAACAGTATTTTAATCTAGTATTGTGGAATACTCTTGGGTATTTTTTTAAATGAACATAAAGGCTGAATGCTGGAAGATACTCCATGAAAACAAATTGTATTATTAATCAAACCAAAACACAGAATTCTTCACATAGTGATTTGAAAATGCCCAAGACAGTCTTTAATTGAAATGTTACAGAAAAACAGAACGAGAAACTGTGTACTTGGTGTTTAATTAACTTTACAATGTATGTTCAGAAGCTTGTTAGATGGATCAAAATGCAACTATAGGATGTAAGAGTGTGTTGGCAACATAAGTCCATTGATGTGTTGTCCAATAATAAATTTTAACTTATATTAATAAGCACCTTCTTAATTAAAGTCCTAACTTGTTGCCTGCTGAAATGGCTGATGCTAAGTGCCATTTCCATTCATTGTCTCCCATTAACTTCAGCACTTGCTCTTTCTTCCTCACGAGCATTATCTGTCACACAAAGAAACCAGGTTTTAACAATGATTTTTCTCTCAGCACCTGTCATGTAGTTGGTTTTTTTTTTGCATTCTCTTATCTAAATCCAGGCTGTGTTTTAGCCTTCTGTGGCTGCAAAAAGGATGCAGGAGATTTAAAGAACTCCCTGGAGGTAGGCACCAGAATGGCCTTGTCCACTTTGTGGTTTTGCTCTGGGTACTTTTCGAAAAAGCTAAAGGAGGACATCTAGACCTCACCAAAAGGTCCAGCTTGAGGACTTGAAGCAGTGATGGATAGTGGATGACTGGGGAGGAATACAAGGACAGGAAAACCTATGATGATGCATTCCGGTTATGCTCTGTCTGAATCACATTGCCATGACTTTGTTCAAGTTATGGATCTCCATACGACCAAAAGCTTCTTCCACAACTGGTCAGTGGTTGGGCCCTCAGGGCTATCTCACCTATGCCCACTGTCCTCTTGGGTTAGCAGATGTGCTCTCCCATTTTACCATCACAGCAGCTCCAGCTCTGCAGAGGCCCACCTCTGCCCTGACACTGCTGTTTTGGTCATGTCCTCACCACTTTAGCACCGGCTGGTGAAGCCCCTGGCTGTCTGGTGTGGTGGGGCCACAGGCTAAATCAAATATGAGCCATTTCTCTGCACCTGACAAAAGACTCTTCCCTCTTTTTCAGCTGTATAGCAGGTTGTGTGAGATGGATTGTAGTACAGTGCTGGCACCCCTCTTGGTACCAAAGTAATATAGAATGAGCATGGCCTGGGTTAGAAGGGACCTTAAAGTTCATCTCATTCCAACCCCCCAGCCATGGGCAGGGACACCTTCCACTAGACCAGGTTGCTCAAACCCTCATCCAACCTGCCATTGAATGCTTTCAGGGATGGGGTGATGCCCTAGGTTTTAACTTTTATATTTTTCAAATCCTGTAGTGCCTAGTGCGTAACTCTGAAGTTTCTTGTGGCCTGTTAGCTGCTGCTCTCATGCTGGTTAGACATAACAAGCCTCTCTAGGTTTGCTTTTCGAGGACACCAGGCCCCAAAATGTGTAAACTAAAGCCTTGAGAGGGAGGGCAAACTTAGGGTAATTACATAATGAACTGAGAATCAACCCTGATATGCAAGTGAACCAATTATAAAAGTGTGAAGAACCTGTGACCCGGGGTCCATCTTGGGTGTAGCCTTTGGCCTGCCCAGGGTGTACCTTAGAAGGTCCTTCAAATGAATACCGACTTTTATTCTCTTATTCTTGTCTAGCCTCTGTTCTTAGGTGGCCACCCCAAGGCATCAGGGGGCTCTACAACCTCTCTGAGTAACCTGTTCCAGTGCCTCTCTGTGGAGGGCTGTGTGGACCCCCTGTGGCACCTCTCCACCCTCACAGTAAAGAATTTCTTCCTCATATCTAATCTGAACCTACTGTGTTTCAGTTTAAAGCTATTGTCCTATCACCACGTGCCCTTGTAAAAAGTCCCTCTCCAGATGTCTTGTGGGTCCCCTCAGGTACTGAAAGGCTACAGTAAGGTCACCTCAGAGCATGTGCTGGTCTTCAGCATAGGACAAGAGGTAACAGTTTTAAACAAAGGAGGGTTGATTTAGAACAGATGTAAGGAAGAAGTTTTTAAAGTGAGGGTGGTAAAACACTGGAACAGATTGCTCAGAGAGGTGGTAGATCATCAAAGGTCAGGTTGGACAGGGCTCTGAGCACCCTGATCTAGTTGAAAAAGTTCCTGCTTACTTCAGGTGGGTAGGATTAGATAGCCTGTAAAGGTCCTTTTCAACTGAAACTATTCTGTGATACCCCCCAAAAAGCAAGGGAAGATGGTGAGCAATAATCTTGCTCCTATTCAAGGACCATTTGGTATCCAAAGGAGATGTTGAGGACCGCTTCCCTGCTGCTTTTTCCTAGCAGGCCTCCTGTCTAAAAGAAAGAGTGTCCTACCTACACTCACCTACAGGACTTAGGTCAGGGCTGTCCCAGAATCCCTGCTACAGGCAGTGGGCTGCCGTGGGGGATGACAGGATACCTGTGGGGTTTGCTGGGCTAGGGGAAGTGAAGTGCCCTCAGGATGGCAGGGTGGGCTACGATGTGGGGTGGGATGAGGGCAAGCAAAGGTTTTCCTCTTGCTCAGATCTCAGCCACCTGAGCCAGGTGCATATCAGTGTTACCTTGCAATATCCAGAACTGCCTCTGCTTTGTATCTTCTACTAGTCATTAAGCCCTGCTTTTAATCGGAAGGGTCTTGTCTCTGTTGGTGCAAAGGTACCAAGTGAGCTGAGTGTGGCCTCTAGTGGTCTGTTAATATCAGATACTGAGAGTCAGGGCATTCTGGGCTGCTCCTCTGCTGGGGCGTTGGTGCTTCGTGTTAATGAAGACCTGCAAATCTGTGAAAGAAAAAAAAAACGACCACCAGAGAGCTGGGATAAGGAGGTTGCTTGCTATCAAGCACCTGCTCAGGTGAGGTCAAACAGCACTGTGGGGCATCAGTACTGCACTAAAAGAGCTGCCACTATAAAGCGTGTGCAAACTTTAACTGGCGCCGCAACCGGGTCTCACTGCCAAAGCATCGGTACTTCTGTTAAATACACAGAAGAAGCTTTCAGTAACCTAAAAGCTGTAGGTTACTGTAATAGATGAGAACGTTTAGACAAGGACAAAGTAAATATTAGGTCACGGTATTTGTAATTTATTAATGTTTACTTCTCTAATTTGCAAAGCTCTGTTCTAGGGTCTTTGGCCCACTGTGTATCAGAGATGTTTTCCTATAATCTGTGCAGTAGTTTCTTAGCAGCAGACATCCGGTTTGAGTGTCAGAGGATGTCGTTTCAACATCTCCAGCCCATCTCACTTGGTCTATAGCAGGTTCTACTGTCCTGCACAAGAGAACTGCAGAAGCAAATCTGCTCACTCTGAGAGTATTAGAAATGGAAGCAAGCCCTAGCCCAACAGGATCCATTCCCTAAAGGACAGATTTAAATGATAAGCAATAACCATGCTACCAAATAGCTTATTTGTTTATCTGCTATCTTTCATTTTAATCCCAAGCAGTATAATCATCTAGCAGATAAGGTAAATCAAGTGGCATTTCTGTTTTGCTTTTAGTTTCTGGGGGCTTTGTGCTTGGGGAATATGTTTCCCATTTTTCATAGCATTCTGCCACAGATGTGTTCACATCTGTGCTTGCCCACAACTTTGAGGTGCTTAGATGTCTTGACATTGAAGAAAGTTATTAATAGCACTTGTTAAGTACAAAACATTCTTTGCAGTAAGAAACTTTCACAATTCTGTACTTCTGATCTGTGGTGCTGACTCACAAACATGAGTAAACTGTAAAATTGTGCTTGTGAAAAGTGAGCCTTCCCTGGACATCCATCATGCCCCTGACTCAGATGTTATTTCCCTCTGAGGTATCTGGCCCTGCTTCAGCAGTGACTCAACTGTTTGTGGCACTGAACAGCACAAATAACAGCCTGGCATACTGAGGAAAGCTGAAACTGCCACTGATTATATATTAATATGCTGCAGCTAGGCAGCTACTTTGTCAGAAGCTGAGTCATGCCTGCAGCTGGCCAGAGAAATCTGAGGTAATTGGGAATCAGGCATGCTGCAACTCACGCTCCTCCTTTCTCCAACCAGAGCCCTGTGTCATCTCAGCAGTTGGGGAGAGCCCTCCTTACCCTGCAAGAGAGAGAAACCTGGGAAATGAAGAGCTGAACTCCCCTTCTGTCTGCTGCAACTTAACCTGCTTGCAGTGGTCTCCACCGTGTGATTTGTGCTGAACAACACATGCCTGCTAGAGCATTGCAAGCACCATTAGGGCACATTTGAGTTTTCAGAAGTGTGTAACACAGAACCCATAACAGTGTTTCTAAAAATTGGCTCTTGAGTATCTGTCTACCAAGGCTTTCTACCAGGTCAGTTGACTTTTTTCTTCATATAAAAAAGGTTTGATTTTTTTTAATCACTTTTTTTGTACTTGTCTAGTAGGGACATGGATGCTCTCACTGGTGAGGTTAGTCACCCTTGGAGAAAGGTGATGTGAGAATGCTCTGAAAAAGTATAACTTTTGCCTCTTTTTTTTTCCTGTTTGAGGGTAGAGCAAAGACTTCAATAGCTGCTTTCTCTTTAGACAGAATCCCCCTCACCTCTGCTTTTTAAAGCTGTGCCAAAAAAAAAGAGAAATTTTTGGGGTTTGCCTGAAAAATACAGTAGAAACCATCTTAGTGTTAACATCTGCAGACTGTTATTTTTCTTTGTAATGAGACTGGGAAATGGTGATGTCTCAGATAACCTTGAAAAGATATGGCTGGCAAAAGCTGTCTTGGGTAAAACCGGTAAACTGTAGTTTAGCCACAAAAATCTTCCCCACCTGATTCCTACAGAGCTTAGGAGGTTGACCATAAATAATCATGTTTTCTTCATATGTGGAAAAAACAACATTTGGAATAAAAAAAGTATTTAAATGGCTGACTAAAAAGTGTCAGTAACTGGCAAACTGGAAAAACTCTCTCCCTGTCTATCCTTCCTGAGGGAGCTTTTCTTGGTGAATAGACTGTGCTCTCACCACCTTCTGTGTGCAAATGCATGCTCAGGAGAGGCAGGATGGAGTCAGCTTTATGGGTGCATGTGCAGGGTAACACCATCAGTCTGGGGCTACGAAAAGGGTCTGTGCAAGGGGAAGGATAGGGAAATTGGATACAAGACAGGAAAGCAGACTTTTGTTTGCGCAGTGTTTTCTAGCATATCTGTTCCTCACAGGCCTAAACTTGATATACAACTTATTTTATAGCAAGAAGCTATAGTACCTTTGAAGTCCTTTAACTGAAGAAAGTTTTGTTACATTTGCCTTTTCTCTGCTAGCTCAGATCTTGTTTTTTCTCATCTGGTATTATAATTTCTATATGAGTGGATGCTTCGGGGAAAGGCAAAGAAATAAAATGAACACCTTAAAATGTAGTACAAGTGTATAAATTGTGGAGAGCTATGTGTGAGAAATGCTTCCTTGTCTGCAAGGGTGATCTGCCTGTGCAGTGAAGCACGAAATTTGGTTATCATCTTATTCCAACCTTTATTGTAGCTTGTGGAGCCGAAAGCATTATTAATGTAAATAAAATGATTCAGCCTTTCCTAGGTAACATCGTACTCTTTAATTTTCAGAGGCAGAGAGTCCTGCAGATTGGTTCTGTGCATCCAAGCTGGCAATTGCTTTTTGCCCCACAACTTGCTTTCACAGTAGCTGTGGGCTAAGGGACCCACAGAAGGTCTTTGTGTTCTGATCCAGTGCAATGTAAAACTGAATGCTTTCAAATACAGTTTTTTTGTTGTGTGCTGGTCTCTTTAAAAACAAAATCCCTTGCGTGCCTGGTCCGAAGCATCCCTATTACCGTGGCAGATCAGGAACACATGGTGTGACTGTCAGCGTGTTTTGGCAGATGCTTCAAGTCCAGGTTGGTCTGTACCCTGGGCTGGCTCTGCTGAGTGCCAGGGGAAATGAGTGAAATCAGAGCTGCAGCCCAGCCAGGCCCTGCAGATGGCAGCAGAAGAGCACTGAAGGCAGAGCCCCGTCCGCTCGGTGCGGCAGCATCCCCAGCTCCACCTCAGATGGAAAACTTCGGACATTCTCCACTGAATCCTGAAGAATGAGGGCAGTGAATTCAGATATTCAAACCGTGTGCGAAGGTGTTGGAGTTCAATGCTTTGCTGACAAAAAATAACACTTTGGAAGAAAGTGCACTGTAAAGAGACAGAAATCCTTAAACACAAAGTACATACTAATAATGTATTATAAGGTGGTATCTTGTCAGTGTGTCCTGTTGTTGTCCTGAGTAAATACTGACAAAGGAACTCAAACAAAGGTGTTGTTCCCCATGATGGGCCTCTTAACTGTGGTTATGACGAATGCTCTTGTTCCCAGGCTGAGCTCTCAGGGATGCTTTTGGCAAAGGGAAACAGGGTACCAATACAGACTGGGAGAAACCTACTTCCAGAGTAGCTCTAATTTCACATTTAACAATTTATCCCTTGATACATGAGATCAGAAACCCTCAGACAGAAAAAGAGGTGAAGTAGCATCATGAATGGTTCTTTGACTGTTGAGTAGCAGGCGCTGTTGCTGCTGGGGCTAAAGGGTGAATTGCAAAAGCTGTAGGACTCTCAATATACCTTGTCCTCATAGCTGTTCTCCCACACCTGTTACGAGGTGGGAGGCAGGCTTCAGCTCTGAATTTCCATCACTTCCAGGGTGAAGTTTATTCTGGGAAAATCTTCAGCCAGCTGCTGAAGCTAGTTATGAGCCTGTTTTGCATGGTTAGCTTATGTGCCAGGATCTAGCTCTGGGTGTCTGTTATGATTATTTATTATTGTGGGTGAATGTAATCATTGTAGCAGGCTGAAGAGGCCATTTACTGTGTATAATAACGGCTGATTTTATTTGTTGGTATGTTTTACTGTTATTAGAAGCCCTCCCAGCAATGGATCCAGTGTTCTAATATCAATCAAAATAAGACTGCTATGAGAAAAGGCTATTGCCCATGCAACACAGCTCTTCTTCAGCAGCATTTTTATTATGTATTTTTATACACATGCAGGTGGTAGTACATAACCTCTGGAATATGTGCAATTAAACAGTGTACTTGCACTCTTTTCAAAAATCATGCCAATATACCATTTTTGTCTGCAGTCATGTTTCTGGTAGTGGTTTCTCACAATCACCATAATAATTGAAAAAAAGGGCAGTGTTCTATATAATGGGGTTTATTAGGCATATTGAGCAGTAATACACAGCTCAGTGAACCTGTGTGTAGCCAAATAAGTTATGGATGTAGTACTTGCTGGCTTGAAAATGAGCTCAAAACGGAGTTTGCTTTTAGCATAAGGGTCAGCAGGATGGGTGCTTTGCTTCGTGTTTACCACCTGCCCTGTTGACCTCTAGAGCACTAGACAGGCAGCTGGGAGGGTATATGTCCCCCCATATATTTGTTTTAAATAACAAAAAGCTTCATCTGGCTCCTGATATTCTGCAGCACTGTCAAGTCAAAAAAGTCTAGTACTTTTAGCCAAATGAAACATGGTGAGTCTCAGTAGTGCCATTGAGTCACTGGTTTCCTGGTCCAGGTTGGTGTGATACTTAAGGCTGTCACAGTACCAGTGTGTAGAAGCAAACAGAGAGGATCCCAATACAAAAATACAGCTGTGATATGAGAAATGTAGAGCTTAAACATGTAGGTTTGGCTTGGGTAGAGACTGGAAAAAGGAACCATCTCAGAACAGTACCTGTTGCTTAAAGGATGTCGCCAGATGTCACCTGCAGTCTTTTATGGTCGATCTTGAGGTGTTTTGCTTAAAATACTTATGATTTTGAGAGAATGACATCTGCAGCGGTGACAGCACTTCTTGGCATGAGAAATATTTGGATTCGCATTTTAGTTCTGATAAAGGATTCCAAAACTTTGTGCTTAAGGTAGCAGATCAGCAGAAAGGACAGAAGGCAGCTCCCACTGTACATTAGCTGGAAGTCAGGCACTTCTGTTGGAAGTCGATCTAGTCACGAGGATCCATACACCCAGAGATGCTTGGATGTGTTTTGCATTCAGTAACTTTCCAAGCATGGGACCACCCTAGGCTATTGAAGTGCAATCACACTGAAACCTTTGCTTTGTCACAAAAAATCTTAATATTTAAATTCTTTAAGCTCAGCTTTTTGCCTCTGTTAAAAGTGGCCATCATCTGGGGAGGAGGGGGGAGTGGCTGACTTGCTGTGGATTGAATGGAGTGTTAAGTGAGTGACCTTTGCAAGATTGTTTTTGGAAATATTTCTGAAATAATGTTCCCATCTTCCTTCCCCTCGTTTTAGACCCTGGCCCTGAACTACATTCCTTGAATGCTCTCAGATGCTTAGCTAGTTTTCATGTTGAAGCTCATGGAAACTGGGCTCTGCCCATGTGGTCAGCTGTGTTTGTGTGTTGCTCATGTGCTGCAGCAGCTTGACTTGAGCTGCTTCTCATCCAAAATCCATTTTCCATGTTAGCTGGGCTTGAGACAACAAGCTGATATGGCACCTTGCAGAGATGTGGGTGTGCCATAGTGCATAACAATGATGATATCTGTCCCTGTAGCCTGGCATACAATGCAAGAACTCTGTCTTAGGTGGGATTTTGTTTGTGATGTGTGTCTGTAAATTCAGGCACTTTGACTGGAAAAAACAATACTGATAATTTCTAGCAAAGCACAGACTGCTAGGAGAGGTTGGCATTGAGGCAAGGAGCATTGGAGTTACTGTCAATAAAGTTTTTAAGACAATGGGACTTCCCTGAGTATTTGCTGCTTCCAGAAGACCTCAGGGTCTCCTCCTGAACATCCTTTTTCCTACCTCTCACTGCACAGCATCTTTGTGCAGGACCACTGTAGGAGTGGAGGTTACAAAAGGTGGAGAAGGACCTTGAGATCATGTGGGCCGTCTGGGTGAAGAGAGAATGAGCTCTCTGAGCTAAAGAAGTGTGTTTTAGATGAAGACAGCAATAAAACAGGTGCAGAGATGAATGGAAATGGAATTCACACTATTTTCAGTGGTTTGCCACCAAGATGGGAGAAGTAAGTAAACCTGGAAAGTGTGTTCTGGAGATTATACTGCTGAGACATTACAGACGATGGTCATTGAGTGTACTGATGCTGGATGTTAAATTTCCTGGGCTCAAAAGATCTGCAAGTAGCTTGGAAATGACAAATAGCTTGAGAAACCAGGAAAACCATGTGTAATAGAGAGAAATACCATAGAATAGAAGGAAAGAAGAAAAATATAACTCAGCAGAACAAGTATGAGATACTTGGCTTAAGTAGGAACAATGAATTGCACAGAAGCAGGATGGGGGAGTAACTCAGTGGGTATAACTCAGGGAGGGGAGTAAATCCAGTCTCTCCTACAAAAGAAGAGGTAGGGAATGGTAATTTATCACAAGTAGCATATGCATCAGTAGTGTTATGACACTAAGAAAAGAGGCAAATATGTTACTAAAGTGTATAGTAGACAGGATTACAGTCAATCAGATGTGCTGAGCAGACATGCTGCTTCACATTGCCGTCCTGGCACTGCTGGAGTTCTGTGAGCTATTCTGTATGGAGTGTTCAGGAAAGATGTTATCTCCTGGGGAGACCCCAGCAGAGAGCACCATCAGAGAGCTCAGCCATCTGGCAAACACATCCTGTGACAGGCTGGAGCAAACTGATGGTGTTTGGCTCAGAAAATGGTATTCCTCTGTAGAGCAGGGTCATGTTTTCAGACCTGCCAAGAGCGTTGTGGAGGAGGGCAGTGATCTGTTCCCTGTCTCTGTGGTGGGTACGATGAGACCTGATGGACCTGAATTGCTGCAGCAGTGGTTTAGGTAAAGTGTTAGGGGAAATCTGCGGTGGTTAAGGTGGAAAGGATGGGAAGAGGGACCAGTGTCATTGCTCAGAGAACACACTCAGCAACTGGAGGCCTTCAAGAACAGAGTAAGCCCCTGTCAAGAGTGACACCAGAAACCCACGATCCCCCTGTTATTTGGACTGCCTCCATAAATTTTTATTTGAGCAGTGTCTCCATCTTTCATAATTTTTTAAAATTTATTGGCTATTTTTTCCCTCCCTTCATTTGGAAATACACTTTCACACTGTGCAATCCCTCCCTTTCCCGCACAGCTGCCTTCGGCTGCTCTCTGCCCTTCCTCACCCGCCGAGCTTGCGAGTGCCGCTGCTGGGGGGCTCCTCGCTCGCTGCCGGTGCCGGCGGGGCTCGGCTGCGCTTCCTGCGCCGCTCCCCGCCCTCCCGAGCCTGCCGAGCCGGGGCGGGCGCCAGGGGCCGCTGCCGGACCAGGAACGCGGAGCGGGAGCGGCGGTGCCGCCGGAGCCGCGGGGGCCGTGCCGGGCGGGCCGAGCCGGGGGCGGCCGGGAGAGGCCTCCGGGGCTTGAGTCGCAGCGGGGGCTGGTGTGAAGGCCACGGGTAGGAAACCCTGTGTGCTGCTGCCCGGCAGGGAACCGCTGGAAGAAGTTTCCCGAGGCAGGGATGCGGTGCGCTCTGTGTTGACAGGCGTGTTCAGTCAGTAAGAGAAGGTCTGCTGATTTCTGTCAGCATGTGTGCAGTTTTTGTTCGCTTTCCACGCCTTGGAAAGCAGCAGGAGCGTGATCTCCTGGTGATCCTTCCCGGCCCTGCTATTTTTTTTTTTTTTCTTTTCTTTTTCCTGGAGATCCAAAGTTCATTGTGAATGCTAGTCCCATTTTTCCAATTAGCTGTCCAGGCCTCTGAGTATTACACAGCTGTCACTCTAGGCACTTGAGCACCTTTTCACACCCTAATGTTATAGAGTTTTTCTGTCCTCTTTGGAGCGAAATTTGAAGCATCCCTTAGGTGAATTTGAGAACTTACTCATTGACAGAGTAAGCCTGCCCTGTTTACTGGCCATCTCTGCTCTGAATTCTTAATATTGAGCATTTGAGTAGGTTAGCATGTGACAACCTCAAATGCAATGTGACGCGGTTAACTCTTATTGCTCAATATTATGAGAAGATGTAATTTTGTATGACCCCTTTCAAGTCCTATCACCTTCTCAGGGCCTGGGAGCAAATACTCAAGATTTAAGTTGTTTTGCTTTGTTAAGTGGTTTTATCTTAGGACGAACATTTGGGATGTACTCCAGGTCTCTGAGAGCAGGATTCTGCATGGCTGAAAGACCTTTTGGTTTGACTGCAAACTGGTCCCACACGGCAAAGCTATCTGCAAACTGTGTCTTCCCTCTTGTTCCCTGCAAATGAAAGGAAGCATTTTGCTATTAATTCACTTTCAACTATACTTAATATGAATAATAACGATCTCATTAAGGGCTGACAAACCTGTCTATTTTAGAAACTTTATTTTAACATGGGATGATTTGAATTTCCATAGATAAATTAGGTGCTAGCATTGAGTAAGTACAAATTTGTAGATAATTAAAATCAGGATTAGTCAGAGAAGAGGTGAAAAATGGGGGTCAGATGCAAACCATCACGGGTCAGGCACTGTCAGTTTTGCTCTTGCATTTTTGTGCTGTTCAAAAAAAAGTTTTTGAGTCTGCTGGTTAGAACAAGTTTCTAATAGTTTGGTGCACTGAGCTATTCATTTCTAAGCACGGCCTTATCTCAGCGACAGTGATAAATTCTCTCACTTAACTAAAAGTTGCAGACTAAAAGGTTCAAATATATATGAGTGTTCTCCTAACTTTATGGAAATGCTCCACAGATACCTAAAATAGGTGCAAGAAGTTAATTTTAGGTTAGAATTTTTTTTTTTAATAGGGGGATATATTCTTTGAAATTAATTTGGGATTTCCTTATGGACAGTGCTTTAAGTATTAATGTCTGTTTCTTTTGCTCATTGCCTATCTTATCTTTTGGCAGCCATTTTGTATGGGTGATAAAATGGGGATTCAGCTTAACGTGCTTTGAAGTGGAGCTGTTATTCTTGGAATAAAGTAAAGTGCTCGAGGTAACATGCAAAATTCATGCAGCTTCATTGTTCAAGGAATGAGATAATCATTTATGAGAAGTGCAGGATATAGAAGTTTTTTCGACCTCTGGCTGATTGCAGTGGTCCCCAGCCTGAGACCTTTCTGTGATATAGTTAGGAGTATATGCTGGAAAATGTAAGTTTGCACATTTCTGATTTGAGCAATAAAGAACTTTATTTCTCACTGCTGGTGGAGAACCATTCATGCAAGTCTCTCCCTTTTTAATGCGCCATTATAATGCTACTGCCAGCCTAAAGGGTTTAAAATTTTTAACAGACCTAATCCTTCTTATGGATATTTTTTTTGTTAAGTCAGAAACTATGCAACTTGTAAGTGTTTCCATGGGAATTATTTAGTACCATGCAGAAGTGAAGTCTGGTGTAGGAGACTCTCCTGTAGTCTAATCTAGGGGGTTTGGACTAGTCATGAGAGCCTAGAAGAAACTCTGTCTTGTGCTTTGGGTAACACAGCTTCTTAGCATTGCTGAAATTGAACCTAATGTATCACTCTCAGCTGCTGGAACAACAATAACATCACCTGGAAGTAGCCTTTTAACAGAGGCAGTGGTGATAAAAGTAAAGCCAGGTTGCAAAATTTCCCAGAAGATAAAATAGAGGAGAGGAGTCCTACTGACTAACACAGGCTTCAGCCTTTGCGGCTGGCTTAGGTACATGGCTTTGGGACCTTGACTCTAGACCAAATTGATATTTTTTGAATTCTCTGTAATTACAGCATCCACATGCCACCAGTGACTCTTCTGGTAGCAGGAGATCAGTGAACTGAAGAGCCATCTTCAGTTTTCCTTTTTACTGTTTCCCTTTGTGTTAGGTATCCCAGAAGCGCAGAAGGAGGTTTGTTGTAAAAGCATGGTCTTGTTCCTCTGAAGACCTCAGAAGTACATCTGGAATTTGGCTGTTTGCTGAGGTTTCTTTGGTTATTTTTAGAAATAGGACACCTATCTCCTGAGGCTTCATCCTGTAGCTTGAAGGGAGTAGGGGGTTCCAACAGAGGGTTCGTGAACCCCTAGGGGCGTGAAAAAATGTAACTGCTATCTTTCTTTGTTTCTGATATCTACAGTTTTTATGGTAAAAAGCTCATTTCTGTTCTGTTTGAAGAGCCGAACCTTTGCTTTAGTTGTCACTTAAAAAAACCCAATCAATGAACCAGTGAAAAAACCCCAACCAAGCTGTTGCATCCCATCTATTGCTCCCCCCCGCCCCCAGCCTCCCCAACAACCAAAACCCTAAAAAGGGAAATGCATTTTGCCACTGTGGTAACTCGCGGGTTGAAGATCATTGGCGTGGAGAGGGAAAAAAACCCATCACCTGCAGAGCTTCTAGCTACTTGCAATTCATTGATTTTCTTATAGGAGAAAGTGAAAAGTTTCCCTCACATGATATAGGGGTGGTAAGCAAAAGTCAGTGCTCCACTGCATGTTGCCTGGATGTATCAGTGGCCTGGTTCCTACCTCTTGCAATACCTCAAGATTTTAGCTGAGAATCTTCTCCTACTGTCCTTCAGTTCCCAGTCCACCAGTGTAATGTCTACTGTAGCTGCCAAGTTTCTGCCCCTCATCATGACTTGGCTGTTCAAAAGAAGGGAACTGTGGAGTGTTACTGGGTGGCAATTGTGTGGATGTCAGCTGAATTCCACTCCTTCTCCAAAAATCAGGAGCAGAAGCTGGTGAGTAGTAGTTAGCATATACTGAGAGACCTGAAGCTTGTCAGAAGCCCTTGAGAGGGGCACCTGGTCAGGGTAGAGCAAGGCAAACTGTTGAAGGTGGGCAGGTGCCGTTATCGTAGCGCTGTGTTTGGGGGTAACTTGTTCCATGGTTGCCCCCCTGAGGATGAGAAGGCTGCAGGGGTGGCAGGAAAGAGTGGAACAACTGCTCGTGTGGAAATAGTGATTCAAAGAGGACAGGCTTTTTAGAATGTACACCAATCCCCTCTGCTTCTCACTGATGCTTTGTAGAGGTATTCTGCAGAAGCTGGATTACTTCTGGATTAGCTGTGCCTTTACGCCCTTGTGGTGACTTCCATATTTACAACTTTGGTGGAAAATAACTAATTATGAATAGCTATTTTATGTCACTGGAGTTATTAGAATCATATGTGGATATTGGCCTTTTAAGATGTAGGTGAAATGAAGCCACGGTACAAACCCAGTAAATTAGCACAGTTACTTTTCATCACTTGTTTCCATTCCATGGATTGTGCTGTTTACAGCAGTGTGGGAATTAGAAACTAAATATATTTCTCTGTGATGGTACCGTTTGCAATAATTTCAGCACAGCCAAAGTTTCCTGCAAATAAAGAAGAGGTTGAGTCTTATGAATTTACTACTTTTATTTTAAAATTGCTCCTGCAGTTGTTGTAAGTGCTTGGAAAGCAAGATTAGAACATTATTAGAAACTTGTCCCTTGGGGCACAACTTTTATAGTACTACCACTGGGAAAGAGGTGGTTGGGAGGGAAGCATTTATACTGAAACAGGAAGGTCAGGAAATATTTTGTGAAGTAAAACACTACTGAATGTACAACCTAGTGCCCCTTCACTGTCACAAAGAAATCCTTTGCTAGGCAGAGTGCCATTCATTTCCTAAGTGCCCTCTCACCTCCCTTACTTGTGCACTGGCAGTATTTTTTCCCTCCAATTATTCTTAAGGCATTAGGCATAAGAGTCTCCAGCTGAACCTATTCAAACATGGGTGTTCTGGTGAACTGGGATGTACTATTTGGCTTTTCAGCATTCTCTCCCCTGGCCGTTTATTGTCACATGGCACCCATGGATAACTTTCTTCATCTCTCTGACAGTCCATACAAAACAGATTTTCTCTGTTTTCAGCAGCACTCCAGCTGTGAAAGTCTCTAATAGGCTGTAGGATTGAAGAGGAAAGCAGGGAAAGAGTAGGCTGTGGGGAGGAAAGGAGGTGGTGAGACCTGTCCTTTGGTTTCTACGCTTCTTTCTTAACTGAGTTTGGTCTTGTAACTTTTTTTGACTGTTGGTGTTATGTTAAATCTACAGAAAAGGGGACTGGGGTCCCACAGAGCTAGTGTCATTTCCTGCATGTGAGTATCAGGATTGGGATCTGTCTTCTTGTCCCAAGTGGTTTTTGTTCTGCATCTAAGGAAAATCTTCTGTGGAATATGTGCGGGCTTGCAATGGACAATGTGATCCTCATTCCCTGTTTTCTAGTAAAGCAGTGCATTCTGAGATTAAAACCTTTCCTGCCAACCTATTTTGGTTTAAATCTATTTCTACATATTATCCAGTTTTCTTTCATTGTGGTTGAAAAATCTTTTTGAAGAAATTTTTGATTACTTTGCTCATTTAGTTAACCTCTGGCCTCAGTCTAGGTGCTGTACAAAAAGAGATATGCTCTCTTCAGGTTCTTTCAAGTCTTCTATTTGTGAGGGAGTGTTTTTGCATGCCCTTTCCCTTGAAACTTCCTAATACTGAGGTGGTAGAACAGATCAGCACCCCAGAAATCTCAAAATAGATGTAGAGTAGCTGAGATAGATCTGGGTTTTTTCCTCCCTCTCCTCAGTGAAAATGTTTGCCAGTTTTAATTATGAGCCCTGGATGTGCATCTTGAGATTTGCAGCATCTGGAGCACGGTGCAATGATTTCTGCTTTGTGAGAGGCATGCAAATAAGTAGTAGCTTAAACTTGCTCCCTATTCTTACTGGTATCTATGTCTCTTCTGTGTGCATGCTGCCTCATCAGCCCATGCAAATATCTGCCTCCTTGTGGTGGTGTGAAAGACACATTTTCAGACTCCCTTAGCTTTCAAGGCAGAGGGATGGATTCTCTTAGGGGAAAACCTTACATGGCTTCAGTGGTTGACTTCTTGAATTAAATGAGTATTTTCTAATTGGATAAACTCGAGTGAGTCACGCAGCTACATATGATAGGGGAGGGAAGATTGGCACTGAAATGGTTTGTTTATTGCTGATATCCATGGATAATATTCTTCATCGTACCAAGTTTTCACTCCCACTTCCCCGTCCTGTCCATCACTTCATATATTGCTGAGGATAGCTCTAAATGGAACAGCTGTGCCATCTGCCTCCAATATTATTTCAGTCCTCACTGTTTTGGGATAAATTTCATGAAGTGTATTGCACATGCAAACGTTTAATTGAACAAATGGGAAGCCTCTCCAGTTAAGAAAGCTTTGCAAATGACAAGTAGTGCCCAATTTCCATTCTAATGGTTACTCAGGGGCTTTAAAATATGTGTGAATTTATCTAGCAGGGGCTGATAGTATATTGGAGGCAGATGGCTTGGTTCTGCAAAGAAGAAATGTAAGTGGCTTTTTCTATAAATCTTATTTTTTTTTTGGCAAAGGGTTGACACAATAAAGATGTGGCTATTACTGAGAGTGCTCTTTAATAATTATACTACCTTATGTTTTCCCTCAAGAATATGGTTAACTGACTAGAAAAATCTATTCTGAATTTTTATGTTTAACTATAACAAACAGGTTAGGAACACCCTTTTCTTCCTCTAGGAAAAAGACTGAAGAGTGGGCAGGTGATTAAGCAAAAGGCAAACACCAGTCCTTGCAGAAACATTGCAGCCTCTGGAAAGGTGTTGGACCTTGTGAAAAATGCAGCCCAACCACACTCAGTGTCCTTGCCTGTCCAAGGACCTTAAGGCTAAGTGTAGACCTCACCTTCCCTATAGAGTCTCAAATTTTTAAGGCAGTTAGAAAGTGGGCAATCAGAAAATATTTGAAATGTTTCTCTTAAAGCTGTGCTGGTGGCCTTTGCTTGAAGCTTCAATGTCTTATACATCTTACTGCTCATGAAAGCTCAGCTGTGAAGCAGAGGATTTCTCAGTCACTTGGCCGAGTGGGCAGAGACGAGTTGCTGAATGCAATGGAGGACAACATGCCTGTGGGATGAGTAAAAGGGGACGGTCTTGAGAATTTTGATAGTGCTTGTCTGAATTTGCATTCAATGAATGCATGGAAGTAGGGTGTCTAATGCAGGTTTAGCTGTTGTCTATGGCTTTGAGACACTTATGATAGCTTAATGGAATAAATCATGAACAAGTATAAATTTTTCAGTAAATTTAACTGCACAATAAGGACAGATCTTGCTAGCAGGAGCAGGAAGGGTGGACATCCTAGGTTTGCATAATGGAGGATGTCTGCATGCTTGCCACAAATTTGGTCAAAGCTGCATGGTCATCACACCTTTCTTCTCAAGGTTTACTGAGCTACACTTATTCCCTGATATTTTGCCTCCAAAATAAACTCTTATCATTTTGCTTCCTCCTGTGAATGTTGAAAGCCTGGATGCAGAGAGATTTCTCAGTTTTCTGACAGTGTCTGTGTGAAAGCCTTGCTTTCTCACAGACGCTATGGGAAAACAATTGAGAGATTTTGTAAACTATGGTATTGTTATGATACCGAGGACAAAATATCTGAAGTAAGTGTTGTTGGGTTCAGCCATCCCTCTGGGGGGTGGTTGGTCAGAGAACCAATAACCTTATGTCAGTCCAGCGTGCTAAGGTATATAAGCGAATTTGTAAATTAATAAAGTGTCAGTTTCTTCTCATCCTGAACCATCCGTGTCGCTTTATTCCTCGGTCTCTGCTCGCTAGAGACATCCTCCTACCTCAGGATTTGGATGTATGGATGGATTTTGTGGATTCTGGTGTTAGGATTGTAAAGATGTTACTTGGATAGTTTTCTGAGCTCTCTGTTTGGGAAGTTGTGACCAACAACTGAGCTCTGGAGTTCATCTTAAATCTATCATAAAAATAAAATTAAATAGGAACAGAGAACTAAATGTACTACCTACCCTGGGGACCAGCTCTTGACATTAAATACAAAGAAGACTTGAATTAAATCCTAAAAGTTGCAGTAACTATTGAAAAACCTCTAACAGCTACACACAACCTTCAAATAATAATTATCTGGTAGAAAGTCTGGGCTTATGTGTTTGAATTTGTATACTAATGAATACTTGCATATGTCTTAAATATTAAAATAGGCTTATCAGGGCTCTTTTTATAAGAACAGACTGGATTATTGAGTCTTCATTGTTACTTGAGACAAGTTGCACTAGAAAAAACAGACACAATGAAACCTTGACAGGCTCCTTAACTAGGGTAGTTTTGGCAGACACCAAACTAGTGTTCATAAGCCTTCTCAGTGGCTCTTATTCTAACTGCAATAAGCAGGTATTGACTTTGTTGTAATCATCATCAAGATTCATTGACCTGAGAGGTAAATAGTGGTGAGAGCAAAGCCAGGGTCAATACAATCCTCAAGGGACTGTTAATCTCTGTAGACTGAAAAGGAAGTCAGTATTGGTGGTATTACCTGATTCCAGTGTCAAAATTTCTTTTATATGCATACACAAAGGAAAAGAGGAAGGATAATCCAAAAATGTAATGTAGCATTTTCAATGGACCCTGTGTGTAGCACTCAGGTCATAAAAGTTGATTATTTTAATAACAATATTCTACATGTAATTTTTTCTTGTGGTGCAGTCTGAATTTGAATCAAAAGCAAAGGAAGGCTGTGAGATAGGGTGAGAAGGAAATGACACTGCCCAAGTGTTTTTTCTACCTGGTGGGCATAACCCTGACAAGTGCTAAATATTGTCCTCTTAATGCAAGAGAGGACAATACAAGACTATTGGAGTTGCTGTCATTGCTTACATCAGAATAAGTGCTTGTTGCTTCTCAGGCTCAAGAGTCACAGTTCTTACACCAAGGCAGGATCTGCCTTAAAGCTGGCTGGTAAACTGGTCTCTGCAGACCAGGTCTTCTGGTCAATCTTCCTAAACAATTACCTGAATTTTAACTGAACCATGGTTTTGAACGGTGCGTGTTTTTTTGTGTTGTCTTGATCTCTGCTTGTCCCTCCTGTGCCCTCTATTCAGTTCTTCTTCTGTGATCTATCTCTATCTCAGCTTGGGTAAAAATCTTAGAAACTAGCTAACTTGATGAATATTCCATAGTTTTGAATGCCATGCCATTTGCAAACAGTGGTGAGCTTTTGGAGAACTTATGTCCCGTTTTGAGACAAATTTGGAGGAACGTCCAAGATGAACGTCCTCTGATAGAAGGCAGGTTTCGGCCGCCCCTCCCCCACCCGGTTCCAGAAAAAATTCCTCAGGGAAAAGTGAAGGAAAAAAACCCTATTTATTTGACAGACACAATGCACAATGGGAAAAGAATAATGCTAACTAATAAAACCTCTCACTGTGGAGAGAACCTGGTAAATTTCCAGAGTCCTTTGTGGGTGTGGCTTTCTCTTCTTCGGAGCTGGGTTGGCTTGGGCCCCTCCAGGCCAAGGTGTAAAGTCTCCTGGTGCATTCTGGTATTGTTAAACAGTCCAGAAGAGAAGGAGAAGAAACCAAAGTCCCAGGAAAACAAAGGAGTTTAACTCTCTGTTTCTCTCTTCTGAGACAAGGAGCCAAGAGCTGGGAAAAGCCGGAAGGTGCTTGCCTGCACTCTGCAGCAGCAGCAGCAGCAGCTGTCTCTGTGTCCTTGGAGCACAAACTGCTTTGAAAAGTTTGTCTGGCTTTTTTCTTTCTCTTGCACCCAGTTTTACAGACACAGAAAGGCACAGGAATCATGCCTGGGCATAGAGCGGTGATAGGGGATACAGCGTTGTGAAGTCACCCCAAGACAGCTTATTTTGGAAGGGCACTTGCAATTCATGATTTGTACAGTACAGCAGTAACGTGGCACAAAAGAGCCACAGGGTCACAGTGATGCCAAGTAACTGCTTTAGGAATGCCTGCAAAACATGTAGTCTTGCCATTGTCTTAGAGAGGTCACTTGTCTGAAGGGTCCTTCTGTGTCACTGCCCTGGGAGAGGGATCAGCCTCATGGGCACTCGTCTTGCTTTATGAGGTGACAGTGACCTTCCCGCAGACAGGCACTGAAAAGTGTCGTGTCTCGGCGGCCGCTTGGATGGGCAGCACTGGCTCTGTATCAGCAGGCGCACCCAATGCGAGGGGACCCGAAGGTCTCAGTCTCTCAGGAATCCCGGAGGCGAAAGAGGCAAGGGAGAGGACCAGTCCGTGAAACCTTCCAGGGGTTTATTACCCCGAAAGCAAAGGGGAGGAATGGCCGGGGGGGCCAGGGTTACAGATGCCTTTCTACAGGGGTGGTACAGAACAAACAACCAATAGAGGATAAGCCCAGAGGGGGATCCCGGGGACACAGAACCAATGGCTGGGTTACAGAGGAGGGAATTTACAGAACAAACCTATGAACAACCGAACTTTACAGAACTTTCTGGAGAAGTGGTGTGGGCTCAGAACCGGGTCTCGCCCACGGACTGGTCCTCGCTCTCTGAGTCGTCTGCCCATTGGGCAGGCATGGCATGATGGGCAGTGGGCGGACCCCAAGTGGTCCGAAGCACCCCAACACTTCTGGGCTTCAGAAACAAAAGAAAAGCCATTTTGAGAGCCTCCTGCAGCATTTTCCCTGCTGTATGTGTCTGAAATGGGATTTGTCTTCAGGTGAAGCACCCTGCCAGCCCTGCTGCTGTGGTTCATGAGTCACACTTCTTGGTGCGCTTTCTGAGGGAATATTGTCGGCTCCTAAAGATGGCTTTTTACTAGAAAACAAAATTGACTGTTCCTGATTTGTGATTTGTAATTCCTCTTGTATGGATATAGCAGCTTGAAGTTTCAGTCATTCACTTATGGAGTGGAAATAAAGTTGTGTGGCTTGGGAACCTGCTCAAACACATTGGATAATAGGCAGGGAACAGTAAAAGCAAACAAGCTTGCAGGCAAACCTTTAGGGTGAATTTCCTTCAGATAAATTATTCAGTGAGTAATTTGCCAACAGTGAAGATATTTGTAGAGAACGGATTTGGTTCGGGAATGACTCAACAAAGTAAAAACAGATTTTGAAACACTGGACCATTTACTCACAAAAAGTAACTGGACTGACTCTTTTCTCTCTTAGGATAGCCTGCAACTTTCAAAATTCACATGTTTTTAGAAATACATAAAACTCCTCTTTTTCCAGTTAGTAGCATCTACTTATCTACCCATCAGCCTACAAACACAGGCTCTGTGATTGCTTTTTGCATAAAAATTTTTAATTCAAGTCTTAAATAGGAAATAACACTTAAATAGGAATATAACTTAAATGGTGTAGATATAAGTGCTTTACACGTGCTGTATTTAGATATATGTGCATATACAACAAAAAATATTGAGGTAATTCTATAAAATACATTTTAAAAATGTCAATAATAAGAAAGGAAATACTACCTTTTCCACTGTTACTCATTCGGGCAGTTCATCTTCAACTAGACTTTCTGTAGGTATAGCATCCTAGAAAGAATGTTTTGAAAAGTCAAATTAGCTTTAAGTTTGGATCTCATTTGGTATTATTTAATATTTATCATGGTACAGGATGGAATTAGCTCAATAAAACTAGTTTAATATGGTGATGCTGTGGTTCTAGCCATTTTAAGATTTGGCAGCTCCTGCTGTCCTTTTTATCCCACCCCATCATGTCTCCAGCTACCTGTTTTTGTTCAAGAGAGAACTTCTATCGAGAAAAACTTGTTGTGTTGGCTCTTTAGATGTTAAAGCAATATTTTTGTGCAATACCTTAGAAATCCTCTGTGTTATATTCCACAAAATGTGAGTCAGACTACTGAGAGGTATTTTTCCTTCATTGTCTACACATTAATTTCCTTCTCTGAATGTTCAGCTCCAGACTTCAAGGTAATTTTCCTGCATGGGAGATTATATTCAACCCAGCCTTCTTCTCAGAAGTTGGTTAGAGCTCAGAAAGCCAGACTGTTTCATCTCTTCAGTGCTGTCCCAACCCAGAGCTTTTCCTAAAATGAAATGTTGCATCCAGTATTGAGAAGTGCAAAGAAAGAGGGTGCTGCTATTTATCTAGGTGTATGTTAGAAACAACTGTAGATAAATAGAAAACATGAAACAGTTGAACATTTTCGTACAGAATTAATAGAGCTGAAAAACAGGAGCTGCATAATTGTGACTAACTTTATTTAACCTTGGGTTCCAAACAGTTTTGTTGAAAAAAGGAAGGGAAGGAATGATAGTTCTGCAAAATATTGAGGTTTTTGTTGTTGTTTTTGGTTTTTTTTTAAGAGAGGGGATTGCTTTTTTTCATGTAGCTCTTTGAAGTAGTTTCCTGACACTCTGTAGTCATGGGATTATATCCCAAAATGAAGGAAAAAACCCCAAACCCCTGACACATTGTGTCTACTATCATGTCAGGATTTCTGTTGTCTGACATCTCTATTTAGTAGTAATAATGGTAACCTCTCTTACAATTTCTCCAGAAATGGGGCAATTCCTCTTTCCTGAGGTAGAATTAATTGTATTTTAGGCAAGGAAAACTTGAGCATAATGGTGAGCTGCTGAAACACCCACTTTTAGAGAGTTCCAACATTAAGGAAGTAGATCTATTATTGACAAGAAAATACTTAAATAGAAAATATTTTAAATAATTTGATAGAAAATATTTAAAAAGCCTTATGTAAAAAACTCCCTAGGCAGGAAACTGTACCCCAAGTGCTTATTTCTATGTGTGCGTACTGTGAGTGCTATAAATTGTGAAATGTATGCCCTCTTAATCTGTCATGAGAATATCGATTTGTCAAAAATCAGCAGCCCATCACAGATTCATGCATCTGCTTTTTGCTGTGGAATGGTAACACAGTTTTGTTTGAAAGATTCTTGCACAATCCAAGTTTCCTTTTTTCTTAAATGCAGATGAGACTGAGATATGTGTAACCTGGTAAAAGGGAAGAAATTCTTTTTCTAGAAGCCCAGTATTTCAGTGCAAAGTGTTCATTCATCCCAGGAGCTACTTGCTGGAGATGTTGTTGCTGTTAGCACTAAATGGATGTTCCATTTCCAGGCTCACAGCAATGGAGCTAAAGAATGTTGCACCAGCATGACTGTGTGAGTCAGGCGTGTGGAACTGGACTAACAAATTCATGTGCCCAGCTCAATGTTAATCAGCTTCTACCCTGTGGATTCTCATATTTGTTTTTAAAGTACGTGCTATCTATTTTATGTAAAGAGCAGATGTGCACTTCCAACATATGGTGCAATCAGAGAAGTCCAGAAGACAGTAGAGTATGCATTGCCCATATTTTATTAGGGTTTGCAGCATACTGATAGCACATAGAGCAACTCTCTCAACTTTTCTGACTGCTGCTTGGGAATGCCCCATCTCTTTTCTTGCAAATTACAGTTAGAAGTTGGTAACAGTTTCACATTACTTCCATTTGCCAGAAATGCTGTTCTTTTCAGTTTTTACCTTCTTGTGTTCTTTGTGATACTAATTCAGCAACTGTAGGTATCTCCCTGCCTGTCTCCAGTCCCTTGTTTTAACTTTTGAAACAATGTAAGGTCTTTTTTTTTTCCTACATGAAAGCCAGAAATAGTTTTATTCTGTTAAGGTCTCTTGGAAGGATGGACTTTCCTCACTTCTGAGTTTGCTTAAGGGACTGAGGGCAGGCTGAGGGTATTGTAACTCTTGTAAGAGCCCTGTTGTCTGAATTCAGCTTTGTTGTACTTTGGTGGCAGCAGTCAGTACCAAAGTGGGTAAGATGTGTTGTCCACATTGCAGGCTGTGTTTATAGTGGGTTAAATCTAATTCTGGATCCTTTGGGCATATAAACCTCCTGTTCTGCCTTCAGGCTAAAATGTTATCCAAGTCTTTATTTTTTTTTAGGTTATCCACATCAGAGGCTGAACAGGCTTTTGCCCTTTCTAGCCTGTCTTTGTGGCTTCCTCCTGTGCCCTTCACATTGAGAAAAGCAGTGTAAATTTGTGCTCATCCGAAGACAACATTCACCTGGGTATGCCTCTCTTCTCCTGATCCAAGATCTTGGAATAAGACAAGTCCTCATTAGGACTTGCAGATTGGTGAAGGTTTTCACTGCAGAACTCTCACATTGTTCAATCAAACAAAGTGGCCAGAAGTCAAAAAAAGAGCTTAGTTAAGGTTGAAAAGTAATCCTGGTTTCTGTGGAGTTTTGATTATACCTTGTATCTGTTCTTCACAGATACTGAGCGCTCCAAATACTGTTGGCAAATGATGTAACTTCCAATGCTGTCTGATCAGAAAGCTTCTGAATAATGACCTTGTAAACACATGGAAACACTGAGTAAAAAGATTATTTGCACAGTCTCACATGTGGGCATTGCCAAATGATGGGGTTAAATGAAAATAACTGGCAGCTGCATGCAGAGCTGTTTCCTCATCATAAACATATGGACAGAGTTCCCAGAGGAGAGTAGAACAGAGTTTGTCAGGGTTTGAGATGACTTTGCTGGTTTCCACTTGGGAGAGTGGATCTGGCTGGGCTTCTCTGCCCCTCCTCTGCTGTGTTCCCATTTGCCTCAGAGGGTTAAGCTGAGAGGACCAGAGAATCGGTGTATCACAACTTGTTCTCTCGGTGTGACTGTAGGAGGTAGCAGAGATAAGATCCCCTGCAAAGCTCCTTCTGCAATGCCTGTGCACTGCTGTCCATTCTCTGTGTGCCTCTGCACCTGGCCCTTGCAAGCACTACCTAGTTGTGACAGACTGATGAACAACCAGAAGAGTGAACTGTGGGCAAAGGCTGGTAACTAAACTCCTACCCTGGGGCTTCTGCTCATACAAGAGGGGAACTGGAGGAATAATAGCAGAGACTCCGGGCTCTTGTGTGTCCCCCAGCCCCCAACTTGCGCATTGTCTCTGAAACACTGAAAAGGGATTTCTGGGGCCTTGTATGAAACATGATTTCCCCCCTGTCCGTTACCCAGGTACTGCTATTATATGTGTATCAATTTTCATCTTTCTTTCTCTTTTTGTAAACCCCCTTTTATCATTGGGCATTTCTGCCTGTCTCATCTTATAGGTGTGTGGTGGGAACCAACCAGCCTTTTGTTTTCTGCAGATGGAAGGAATATGACACCAATGTACTTTTCTGGTATGGTACCAAAATTAGCATATTTCCTTCTCTGCCTCTTCCTCAGCGTTAGAAGAGTGATGGGAGTGATTTGCCTTGGTTCTTTAAATCTGTGGCAGGAGGCATCAGGGAGAAGTATATAACTGCCTGTTCTGCAATGGCACAAAGCTGAGAGAAAAGCTTCAAGGGTAATGTTCTGTCCTTAATCTAATAATGTTCCTTGTTCAGTATTAGTAGAAAATGACTCTTTCTGCATTCCTTCATATTGCTCTGTAATAAACAACAGCATAATACTGAAAATACGAAGTAATTTAATAAGTTCAGGTTTTGTTACAGATAATGGATAACTATGCACAGGAGTATAGTAAGTCTTGAATGACAGTTTTATTTGATTACCAAGCCTGAATGCAATGTTCCATGGCACTGCTTTACCGTAACGCTGTGTCATGCTGTAGGAAGTCTGATTGCCCTCAGATCCCATTGAGCAGTTCTAATTCTGTGGCCTCCTGTCTCATCAAAGCTGACAGACTATGCCCCAGCAGTGCTTGGGTGGAACTTCTGGAGAAGATTTATGTGTGACAGGGAGAAGTCCTGGTGACTCAAACCCATCATCCCCGCTTAGTCCAAACCGAACCAAAGTCTCTGAGATAGTGCTGAGGATGTTAAGGTTTGATGCAGTTTCCATTTTCAGGTGTGATGTACTGCTCAGACTCACACCAAATATTGAGCCATTAAAATAGCTTGTGTGGTTTCACTTCCTTCCTTTCCTTTCTTTTCTTTTTTTTTTTTTAATTAAATTAAGGTTTTTATCAGGTATTCTCACATTGTCCCTCGGCTTCATTTTGATGATCAGTGAAGTGTTTTGTAATGGAGTAGAAAGATGGCAAAGTGCTTTGCTGAATTAAATACAATATATCTTTCTGTTAGAAAGTCACAATTATGAAATAATTATTTCTCAGACACTGATAGGCAGATGGGATATGTTTCTTCCTTCTCTTGTGCCCATTTTTTCCATTCAGCCTCTTACCACTGTTCTACTTTGGCAGGGTGACTTTGAGCAAAACAAGAAGACATTTGCCAGCTTTCTAGCGAAGCACTGACACTGTCCTTTAATTCTGCCCTGAGAGAAGTCATGGTATTTTGTTTTTGCTTGATAGGAGGCAGCCAAATGTTGTGACATTTTGTGATGTGCAGGAGCTGGGGATGAGATTTTGTCCTTAGGCACGGAATTAGTTAACTGGTACATTTGTTTTGCACTCAATAAAGTTCAGTCCTGGTTTACTGAACCCCCAAGACCTATCTGTCCAGTTTGTTTTATTCCTCACAGGCACACCCTGTGGGTGTGGAAGGGGCTGCACTTCAGGTAGTTTGCTGTTTTCTTTGTGGAGATTGCCACTTTTAACAACGATTGTGTTGCATGTGGTTACTTCGTTGGATTTGTTTACAATTTGCTGGTTTCAATTTTTGGATATTTTGGTAAGGTTGTTCTTTGGTTTTTTTTTTTTTGATTCCTACATTTACACATATTTTAAGGAGGTATAAAGTTAAATGGGTTTCAAATTATGTTTTTTGATTTTTTCCCCCCTTTTTGTACCTCCTTGACAGAGATCCTGGGACAGGAGGAACTATTTCTCAATTAAAAGATAAACTGCTGGGATGCTCTGTGCTAAAGATCGAAGCTATATAATACTACTTTGCTGGGATGCCACAAGGACAAAGAGCTTGCTCTTTGCTAGAGAGAGAGATTTGAGATTGGAGAGGTCATTTGGATATGCTCCTAACACCACTGTTAAGTCATAAGACTGCAGTAAAAACAGCATTGCATCAGCTTCAAGTCTTTCAAAGTGTGCTGTAAATGGTCAAAATAGGGACTTCTCTGTATCCCAACCAGTGGATATAATTTATTTTGACTTTCAAAAGGCTTTTGTTAAACAGATTCATAGAAGATGGCTGAGAATTCTTGGGTAAAGTGTGAGAGGAGGGGGCCCTTTGAGAGAAGGAACAAAGGCTGAGAATAAATAGCTAATTCTCAGTGTGGAGGGAGGTTAATAGTGGGGCAGACCAGCTAAGATCTTGAAAGGAGTACTGGTAGAGTGAGGGAGATCAGAGAAGCTGTTTAAAGAGTCCATCACCTACTCTTTAACATCTTATTCACCACTGAAGCTAACTTACACATCTAAGGAAACTTCTTTTGTCTTCCTAATTAGACTGTATGTTAAAAAGCAGCTGGAACTGCTGCAGCTAAACTGAGGCCAAGGAGATGAACATTGAGGTGTCAGGGTCCTATGAAGGCAGTATAAATACAGTGTGATGAGGGCACTTGTAAGGCAGAGCCCCTGCCTTCTCTCTACACTTGGGAAGAGAATGCAAGTTTGCAGGATTTGACTCATGTTTTATAATTCTAGACAAGGCACTTAAATGGGGAAATATCAGCTAAACTTTTTATTTCTCCGTAAAGAAGGTATTTCTATATTGATAGGCCCAATAACATCTCTTGACAGAGACCAGCTGTTATGTTTTCTGTTTTACTAGTTGGTTTATTTAAATCACATCGGTGCATCGAGCAGACAGTGAGGGGACCAGTAATATGCAGCCTGTGGATGCAGAACTCAGATGAGAATTTTGCTCTAAGGAGCTGTAAGTCAACCTGAAAAAAGGATGAGCGTCACCTTTTTTTATCCACTTCTGTGGATTTCTCTAATGTGGCTCTCTTTATACATAACGAGGCTCATTTTTGCAGAATGCCGTGTTTGGATTATGCATGTCATGTGTTTGGGGAGAGGAGATAAGGACTGGAATGAAGTAAGGAATAGAACCTGATTTACTTCTGCTCCCATTAGATTTGAATGATACTTATTAAGTCAAGTATTTAGCCCCAATTCACTTGGCAGAATGAGCCCTGTATACTAAGGCTGTGTGCTATATATACCTCAATGTCCTTATTTGCAACTAGCTATTAATGTATTACATTTGAGTAAATAACACACAATCAGTGATTTATCCTGCAAATAGAACCTTGTTTTTCTGCTTTGGAAAATCTGTGAGCAGTGCAGTCATCTTGGCACCAAAAACTGTTTAAGTGTAACACTTGCTTTTTGCAAATAAGCACCTTAAATTCTTTTTTTCAACCATATCTGCTAGTGTGACCCAGTGGCATAAACATATTGGAAAGTGAATGCAAAAGAGGTCCATGTGGTCAAAGGATGTCTTCTGCATATTTTGAGATTTAAATATATATATGTATTAAAATTTTGTATGTAGTATTCACTCAGATCTTTACTCATTGTTCTTTTACTCAGGGGAGTTGCTGAAGTTACTGCATGTCTGCGAGGTGTTTGGTAATATGCTGCCTCAATTTAAAAATACTTTGGGAATGGCATGTTTTTAGCTAACCTGTATATTTTGGGTCAGAAAGTGTATCCAGAACGCAGCCAATTAGAGATTGCTGTGATGATGTAATGGCCATTGGTTGCCTGGGGAGAAAGTGGGTGGAGGTGACAGAGCACTGCAGGTGCTGCACTCTATTGCCTGCATTTCATCACGGCTTTTAATCAACTCTCGCTCCCCCGTTTTTCTCTCAGACCATCAAACTGATTTTGGAAAAAAAGTGTTAAGCCGGGAAGAGAAATCCATTCTTTGTTCTTGAAAGGGTGACAGTGAGCACAGACATGGTCCCCTGTGCGAGTGCAGGTAGAATTTCTCTAACACGGCCAGATTTGTCTATAGTTAATATGATGGGGATAGGTCATGGCTAAATTGTGTCCATTTCGCTTCAAGAAATTAAATTGTGCCCACTGAAACAGAGTGCATGGCTTTCCCAGAGGAGGCAGGATATGGCCCTGAGTGATGGAGCAGGTGGTATTGCATGTAAGAATGTCAGGCAGAAAGCCACTGGAGCTTTAAGTGTTTTTTTTTTTTCAGCTGGATTTAATGAGTTAGGTCCTGTGTCTAGGACCTGCATAATGGACTCCTTTTCATCCTTTGGGTGTTGGGTGTATAAGGAAGATGTGTAATAGGTACAAACAGCACTCACACAGAGGTAAAGACAGCAGGCTTTTATTTATTTAAGTCCATCCTTAAGCAATGGGTGAAAGCATCCGTAAGCATGGAGAGCAAAATGAAGATATTCAACAAATACTGTCTTTGCAATTAAGCAACAGGCTGAGTTTTAGCTCAATTTTTAAATTTCCTTATTTCCTATGTGGCTTCAAGTCACCTTCTGTTACTTTCCCTTGGTTCTGTTGCATATAGATACAGTGTCTTATGCTAGAATGGCTGAGAGGAGTCTGCTAAGACCATCTGATCTGTATTATAGAGAGCTGACACACATCAGAATACTAAGTTGTGTCTTTGGTGCCAGTAATCTACACAACCCAACAGGCTGTGACTGCATTAAATTGCTGTGATTTTTGACAGAAGAGACCTTGTTTGCATAAATCCCTTGAATACCGATGGGAGTGTGATTATAGCTTTAACAAAGGGAGAGGTTGAATACAAATTTGGGAGGGCCAGAAAGTGTTTAGTATCTCTTATTGTTTTCATCAGAATTCTAAATCTTATTCATGCTGATGACTCTGATCTTTATATCAATGCACAAAAAGAGAAGAACAGAGGAGCAGAAAGACTCTTCTCTTTTGACTGAAACACTGATTTTGTTATCGTGTTACCAATGAGGGTCCATTTGGGATATTATTCAAGCACAGAGATCAGTGCTGGCCTTTTGTAAGAGCCCTTAAATGTTTGGAATACATTTGCCCTTGAGGGAGATAACCTACTGCAAAAAAGTTAGAGTCAGACGGGGAGATAGAGAAGGTGGGATTGTGCTTTGCACATTGATGCTTGCTGGCAGAGCAGTTCTGCCTTAAGCTTAAAGCTACCTGCATTCTCTTGCAGCCCTCTATACTTAATAGCTGGGTTCTGTTTTCTGTGTCAGGTTTTGTTCATGAAACAAATTGGCAATTAGCCACTGGCTGAGGCAACAAAGCGTATTTGTTTGGGATAAATGTGGTGATCGGGATATGTCTTGCTATTTGGTTTCTTTTGAGATCAAAAATACCAGGCATGTGGGGTTTTTAACCAAGTAAGTTAAACAGACTGCTTATTATACTTAGAATACACATTCAGTTTTATTTTCTATGCCCCTTGTTGCCTCTTGTTGCTTCGGGATGGTAGGAGTGCCTTCCAGATAGACCTGGACTAACCTGAGAAGTGAGCCCACAAGAGCCTCATGAGATTCAACAAGACCAAGTGCCAGGTGCTGCATCTGTGTCGGGGCAATCTCTGACATGAGCACGGACTGGGAAAAGAATTGAGGGCAGCCCTGTGGAGAAGGACTAGGGTGTTTTCATGGATAAAATGCTGGACATGAGCCAACACTGTGTGCTCACAGCCTAGAATGTGAACCACATCCTGGGCAGCATCAAAAGCAGCATGGCCAGCAGGTGTAAGAAGGTGATGCTCCTCCTCTACTCTGTCATTGTGAGACCTCACCTGGAGAACTGCACCCAGCTGTGGGGTCCTCAGCACAAGAAAGATGTGTGCCTGTTGGAGTGAGTCCAAAGGAGGGCTGGATGATCAGAGGGGTGGAGCACCTCTCCTATGAAGAGACAGAGTTGGGATTGCTCAGTCTGGAGAAGAGGTGGCTCCAAGAAGATATTGAGGCCTTCCAGTACCTAGAGAGTGCTTTATATAAAAGAGGGAGAACAACTTTTTACATGTGCAGATAGTGATAGGTCAAGGGAAAATAATTTTAAACTAAAAGAGGAGAAATTTAGACTAGATGTTAGGAAGAAGTTGATGATCATGAGGCACTGGCACAAGCTGCCCAAGGAACTTTTCCAAGTACCATATAGGTACAGGATTTAGATGCCCTTTTGTAGTTCTGATCATTGTTTGCTTGAAGTTGTTTAAGAACAGTCCTGACTCCCCGGAATGTTCTGTATGCAAAATTACTTTCCATATAGGCAATGTAATGGCATACTTAATCATATACTGTACTGACATAGGTTTTTCCCATGGACTTCCACAAATGGACTGGGTCTATTTCTGTTCTTTTTTCTTGCTTATCTTCCTTCTCCACCTTTCCAACCTAGAAGAGCTGCCAACAAGGGACATTTCTTCTTAAAGGAATAAGATCTGAGTAATTAGAATAACCTTTTTAGGGATTAACATGGGTCATTAAATAGCACTGTAGAGAAAATAGAAATATAAATAGCGTTATTGGTTTATGCTTTTATCAATACATAGTGCCTTGGAAGTGAGCACTTTACTTTAGGTCATCAGTTTTGACAATCCCAAAGAAACAGTTGTTAAACGAATGCTCCTAATCAATAATGCAGTATAATAAGTATTCTAGGAATACTTATTTATTTTTGTTACCTTTTTTGTGCCAGGTGGATGGACTGCCATAGGTCCAGCAGAAAAAACAGCTCATGTACTGCAAAGGAGATACAATTTTTTTGGTCTTATCCAGTTCCTCCAGTGAATGTGCTGCTCGGAACCTCTGAACCTTCGTATTTTTTTCTTCAGCACTGCTGTCAGTCCCATAAATGCTACCAGGGGAGCACAAGCACAGGAACAAGAATACTTGCAATGTCAGTTGTCAGTCTAGCAGCAGGGTGCAGTTGTGTTATGTTGTCCAGTGTTGTTTTTGTCATGACACTGACAAAGATGGATACTTCAGCAGTGCTGCCGTGGGTTCCAGCTGATGCAGATGTGCCCGAATGAGTATGAGCAGTGTAAAGGGTTGGAGTGTGGGTGTGTGTCATGCATGTGTGTGGTGGTGACTGAAGGTCATAGGAGGGGGGGAACTGAGGAGAAAAGCCCTGCATTTACCTGTCTTCCCAGTTCCTTAGTACCACAGTCCTGTTGTCTTTAAGTGCCCTTGCAGCTGTGGAAGAAGTTGGACTGCAGCACTGTGCCGTGGCCACTCTGTGGTTGCGTAGGCTACATGACAGCAGTTTGACACAACAGCAGTTCCCCTCACTGGTCACAGGAAAATGATAGAATGCTGTCCAAATATTTCACTGTATTAGTCCAAGACCACCGTAAGAGCTGTTCTGTGTGAAAATTCAAATCAGAATTATCTTTAAAACTAGTCTTATTCTTCATTTTTGCTTTCCAAATAGATTGATGTTTCTAACTAAGGAAGTGTTGGTGTCCTCTGTTGTATTTAAAAAAAGAAGTAAAAAGGATTAGGAATATTAAGGTAACTCAATGTCTTCCTGCTCAGTTAGTTCTGTCTTTTCTTGGATTACCTCAAAATTAAGATGATGCTGTTTTTAAACTATTTTATATTTTACTGGAGTTACTAAAACTGGAGTTTTAGTGATATTTAAGCTGAACACCAGCTATTTGCAAGCTCCTAGTTTTAACTTTCTTGCTATACAATGACACGGCTAAAATGGAAATATCCGGGGTTCATTCTGATTCTCAGTAGACCACTTATGACCTAAGATACTGTCACCTATTTCATATCTTGGCTCTTATCTGGGGCTCTCTAAGCAATTAATCAGGAACCACTTAAAGGAAGTCAGTGAAAACTTGCCACACTCCTTTAGCATCATATGTTGGCATATTGTTGCTACAATGAGTAGTACTCATTCGTGAAGGGGATTCTCCTCCTCTTCACGTTTTATTTGCTTTCACAGGAATTAGAGCCATGCATAACATGGGAAGCCTAGATCCTAACACACAGGAAAAAATGAAGGCCCCATGGCCAGCATTCATTGCTCTCTCATCTTCTACCATCTTCATAGCTTGCAACATAACACCTTCCACGCATCTGATTAATACCCAGATTTTGAAAGTTGAATCTTGAAGATTTTCAGCTCTTTACCCAGCAAAAAAAAATATTCAGAGCAAATGAAGCATCTTGAAATTCTAAAGCACTGCTCTCAGTAGCCAAAAGTAGCCAAATGATGGGCATCAATATTTAGCTTGCTGGGGGAGACTGATGTTGTCTGCAGGCAGAATGGAATTAGTGATTAATGTATTTTTTTTTGTGTGTGTGCAGAGATTGGGACTTCCTGAACATATGGAGGTTAATCATGGGAGATGTTGAAATAAATAAACAAAAAATAGCGTACAATCATCACCACTGGTTCAGGGAACGAATGGGACAAATGATGTGCTGGATTCTCTCAAATTCAAAGTGGTTGATTATTGCATTTAATGACATACTTGTTTCACCTTACTACTAGGTTTTATGGAACAATGCTTTTAGTACAGAATGAGTATATAGCAGGCATTCTGTAACTTGAATTTGTCCAGCTTTGATTTGAAATGTTGCTTGTATAAGCCCCTGTTGATAGGCATGAAAGCAGATACTTATTTTCCAAATGTGTGATGAAATCAATGGATATGAGGACTGTGCTTCAGGCCAAAACTTGACCATCACACCCAAGCCAAGTGTGAAGCATGAGTATGGCTTGAAAATCAGCAGTGGAGAGCAAACATAGTTGGGAGTTTGCCTTGCAGGGTCCCTGCTGCATTAGAGTGTTTCTCATTTATTTGCTTTTTGTTTTCCATGTGAGAGCTTGCAGAGGGGCCCATCTTGCCAATTTCTTGACAGGGCTTTTGCCTGGTGCCTCTGTGGATTGAAGATGTGCATCTGGCCCAATTCCCATTAGCTAATGGGAAAGAAGACACTGCTGTCTGTGGGTCTCAGCCCTGGTGATTCATGTTCTGAGTTGCTGCCTGAACCCAGTAGTTACCTTCCCAGTTCTGAGTCTGGGGCTAGGATCTCCCCACGGAAGCAATGTGCTGCCTGCATCTGCTTTGGCTTGCACTCAACTTGCGCTGAATTGCATGAGACCAGCAGGGAGAGTGGGAGAGCTGTGAAAACCTACTTAGAGAGAAGCTTTGGGAAGGAAATATTGTCCTCTCTTTGCAAGCATGTTGAAAAGCCGTGGGAAAGACCTTATGAATGTTGGCTTTGTCTCCTGCGTTTAGGAGTAGGAAAAAGGAGGGGAAGGAAGCTGTCCTTTGACTGTTGGAGGGGAAATGCAGCTTATGAATAATGAAACACGGAGTACTTTGATGAGGTGTGACATAAACACCCTTATCTGCCTATCTTGCAGGCAAACAGCATTGTGGATTTTTGTTTTACTCTTAAGGAAAAAGGGGGAAAAAGACCTGTAAAGGTGCAAATACTGTAGTACAGCCTTCACTACTTGCAGCAAGTAGTTATGACTATAGACGCTTCAGGTTACAAAAAGGCTGTTCCATTTCTTGCTGGCATGTGGCACAGCTATCGTTTCTCTTCTTGGATAGGGCTGTCTCATCAATCAGTGCTTGTGCTGCTTGTCCAGGCTAGGAGAAACATATTGTAATAATGACAATAATAGTAGCAATCAAAATAAAAGGGCTGCTAGAAGAGCATGATGGGCCCTCCCGTTGAGAATGCATTGTAAACATATTGACAAGTGGAAATGTACTTCAGTCCATTTAGTGCTCTGTTTCCCTGAATACATTTTGATGATACAGGATTGCCATGTCTTGTGTGGGGTGGGCGGTTGCTTCATGTTTTGTTCCATTTATGTGTTCTGTAATTATGAAGTGGGAATGGAATTTCAAGTTGTCTCTCACCTGGGGTATGAATCTTCTGCTCAGTGCAGCTGAATGCACGCATGCTTTTTTTCACAGCACCAACAAACAGCTACATTAAAAGAGTGTTAAGGCTGTGAAATAAGTGTGGAGAGGAAGAGATGAGGAGTGAATCTCCACCCCAGTGATGTGGGATTTAAAGGAACATCCGGCTACTGAACCACACTCATCTGTTTCTCAGCAGAAGTTTAATACTTGGGGATATGTTTCTGTGCGTATTTCACTACTTGGATGGATTTTCCCTGGTATTTAGAGTCCTATGTCAGCTGATATGGGTGGTCTAGTGCTTCTCTGGATATTCTATGCTTTCTTATTCTTTGAAATAAGAAAAAGCAAATACCCTTATGAAATGGCAGGGGTGTGTGAGCAGTGGCTGCCATGCATAAGAAACACGTGTAAATTTATTCATATAAGCTTGCACTTGATATGTATTTACATTGTATAGCTAATCAATTTATGTAATTGGTTATTTTCAACCATATATTTGTATGTAAAGAAATACATGCTCTTTACTGACCACAGTTTAGATTTTTTTCAATAGATTGTATTGTGAAAGGAACCTGAGTATGAAGAACTTGGCCGTCAAAATAGCTGCTTGAAAATGTGGTGATTCTTATCCAAGAAATTTAAATTGAAAATAATAGTATCCTTCTAGTTAATGAAGCTGTCAGAATTCTGTCTGGAATTGTTGCTGTTCATTGCACATGTGGTACTGTGTGTACAACTCTAATGGTTTTTGGAAGATCCTGTTTTAAGAAAATTGAATTAAATATCTGCCTTCTCTTGTGAGGCTACTAGTGCAAATTGCTGTATTTCTATCATATGGAAGTCTTTTAAGTACAATTTTACAAATGAAAAAATAGTATAGCATTGTAAATTAGGCATGTTTTGACAACTGCTTTTGGGTTTACAGAATTAATTTTGGGGCTTGGCAGGGCTTTTCTTTGCATTTTGTAAGCTTATCTTTTTCATGTATTCTGCCTGCTTGAGAGCACAGTTGTTCCTGGAAGTTAATGGAATTTAAACAAGAACAAATGCAGTAAGATTTTTCTTGTTAATTTTCCCAATTCTATTTCTAGATAAAGTGTATCAAAATTCAGGGTATTTGTTCATAATATATTTAGGTTATCTGTTCCTCAAATGTCTTGGTATTTCATAATGAAGTACAATTTTTTTTAATCAGGTTTTTTTCATCTTGTCTTTTTGATCTCTAAGAACATGAATTTTGCTTTCCTTTTGTAATTATTTCCTTTTTGTGTGTGTGTGTCTGAACACTTATCTCTTCCATAGAGCTGGTGCCTGAAAAAGATTTTGAATAAGTGAGTGCTGCTAAATCCAGCAGACAGTGTTCTCTTGCAGTAAAGACCAATCAATTTTATAATCAGTTTGTCAGCTGTTGAAAATGTGATTCTGTGGTTTACAGAGTAAATTTAAATAAGGCTGTACATTAAATTCTCCTATAATGCTTCTGAATTAGTGTCAGATTCTAGGGGCAGAAGCAAAAACTATAGGGAGACATTCCTGCTTAAGCCTCTCCCTTTCACAAAGGAAAGCTGTTCCAAACAGAAGTTGTACTTATTACTAGAGTCTGAGCTTTGTTAGACTAACTTTTGCCTTGAAATCAAAAAATTTCTCCCACTGCTTTACATAGTATACTCCCGTCTCCATCTTAATTGATGCCAACTGATTTTATTTATTTTGTTTTTTCTGGGGGCCAGTGTCATGCTCAGTCCCTTCAAAACAGAGAGATTTCCTCTGGTCAAATGTGCTGTGTTCCACCATTTGTATCTTTGGCCACACTCAGCTTCTCTGCTGATTTGGAACTTAAACCAGAGAAATAATTAACCACTAATGAGGTATGACTAAGTGTTGTGTGCCTTACCCCACTAATAATGTGCGACTAAGCATTGTGTGTTTGTTAGTGTTCATCTAATTACAAATTTGATTTTGATCATTGGAGTATTTGTTTGAATATTGTACTGCTTGGGATAACAATCTAAGGAGACTCTAGTTCTCAAAGCTGATTGTGAAAGATCGTATGAAATAAAGGACATTTGTTTCTGTGCTTGTGCCATTTATGTAAGGTGAATAAATTCCTGAATGCTATAGGGAATGCATAGATCAAGCCCACTTTTGGCCTTTGATCCAAAACTTTGATTACTGTTTAATTTTTTTCTGCCAGCACTAAGATTACAAAACAGAATAAAAGAAACCCAGCAGTTGTTCAAGCAGGAGTTAGAACCTGAAATAGAAAGAGCAGAGGAGGCTTTCTGTTCTGTTGTGCAAAAGCTCAGACTAGAACTTTACAGGGGTTCCTCTGGCTTTCCGTATTGATTTGAAGTTAGAAGTCAGATTTATGCTGTTCTGAGACTGAATTGCAGCCTAGAGAGGGAACATAGAAATGTTTCTGATTGTGGTGGAGATACCAGTAACTGAGTTCATGCTATGGAGCATGATACAGAGAACTCAGAACTTTGCTTTTGGCACTTGTAAAATCTGATCCTGGTCGTTTTTTCTTCCTGCCACTGGTTCTACACTTTGGTACTTTGCAGGGTTTGGAACAATACCTGTTTTCATATGAGATATTTTTGCTGGTGGTGTTTTCCCTCTACTGTGCCTTTGCTTCACTGGTATTTGTTTTTCCTGGAGGTGTTTAGTGACAACTCCAGCAAGGAGACGTCTCAGCAAGAACACTTGACACCGACATGGTACAATGTCCATGTTTAACTGGTTCCTGTAAGTGCATTTCCAGGGCCCTGGCATAGGTACTTTGCAGCGGAAAATGAATGGATTATGGAGTAGAGTATTCATCTGGAGGCTGGTAACTAGGGTGATTAGTCAGCATAACAAGGAGTCCATGACATTGATGTATTTATATCCTTCTGGTATACACATGACAAATAAGAATATTTCTGATTATTCAATAATCTGGCTTAATAAATCAAAATAAATTAAGAGTAGCTAATTGCTAAGATGGACTTTTGGGTGATTGGTAAAACCAAACATTAGTCACAGTCTCAGAGGTACATCTTTATATATTTGCTTGATGAGAGAAATACACATCTTAAATTTGGGAGCAGGCCAGCTGCTGTGCTGTGCTCAGTCCATGGGATGGTGGGCTCCTGTATCTCCCATGCATGAGCAGCCAGCCATGCATCAAGGGCATGCTGCCTTTCAGGGAGGCACGGGTAGCAGCTGCAGTGAAAGGCAGTGGGAACCCAGTCTCATTTCCTTGGATGTTGCTGAAAAGGAAGGTCCAGATCTGTGGTTGATGGGAGGAAAATTACCCTGCCTCATGTGTGACAGCCCAGCCCCACCTCTGCTTGGCTGGGTGAGCAGGGTGGCATCACTGCCTGGCTCACAGCAGAGTCCAGGAGAGAGCTCTCTGTGTTCCTGCCAGAGGGGCCTTAGATCTGGTTCCTTTTTGGTCTTGTCCAGGGGCATTGATGAACCCCATGACCAAGGTCTGCCTCTTGTCCCCAGACCCTGGGACCTGGTGCTGAGGGCCACCAGGGCTACTGGCTTGCCTTGCCCTGGTGAGCAGCTGGCCCTTTGCTGCTGCCCGACACTGGGTGACTCAGGTGCCCGAAGGTACTGTGTGTCTTTGTCAGTGCTTTCTTGAGGAGTCAGGCCCTGGAAACCGCAGGGTTTGATTTGCTTGGCTGTTTGTCTAAGGTGTTTGCCCTACAGCGGAATTAATGTTAGTATTTCTGGTAGCTTGTGACAGAAAATATCTCTTTTGACATCTTGCTTGCAGAGCATAATGAAACAATGCCATGATGGCCCAAGACCTTTAGGAGTATAATAACTGTGGTTTTCTGCACAGCAGGGTCTGGAACGTGGTACATGTGCCGTTTCTTTTGACAGACATGCAGCATTTGAAAAATCTGGGATTTCAACTACCGAATGCTACTTTACAAACCTGAAATGTGCTGGTGGTATGAAAGATTTGTAGTGAGATGTTAGTGCAATATAGTGAATGTGGGTACCAGCCAGGCCATCCAGAAAGGTATTTGCAACAGTTCTACGTGTAAAAGACCATGAAGCATATGCAATGCTTTCCTTTGTGACAGGAGGACAGAAGGTGGCTGTGCGAAAGCTTGGCTGTAGAGACAGTGGAACCAGTGGTTTGGCTTGGGGTCATCGTGCTGCAGGACTGTTTCAGAGGTGCTGGAACAAGGCTGGGAATGGTTTGGAGTTCAGCTATTTGAAAGTGTAGAGAAGCTGTGATCTTGCAAAATGTTTCAGCTGGTGGTGATGCCTTGAGAGGCCACCTAAAAACAGAGACTAGACAAGAATAAGGGAATAAGGTAGGTATTTATTTGAAGGGCCTTCAAAGGTACACCCTGGGGAGCCAGAGGCTACTGCCAAGACAGACCCCAAGATGGACAGCAGGTTACGAGTTCTTCACGCTTTTATAAGTTTGGTTCATTTGCATATCAGGGTTAATTCTCCAATTAAAGCTTCAGTTAATGATGTAGTTTCCCCAAGCTTGCTCCCCCTTTAGAGGCTTTAGTTTATACTTTTTGGGCCTAGGACGGTTTGAGTGTCCTTGGAGAGCAGGCCTGGAGAGGCTTTGTTATGTGTACCTATCAGGAGAGAGCAGAAATTAACAGAAATTAACAAGAAACTTCAGAGTTGCACACTAGGCAGTACAGGATTTAAAAAATATGAAAGTTAAAACCTAAGGCATCAGTGGAAACTTCTTTTTCTTTCCTTTTTCTATGACAATTTTAAAATTAGGGAGGAATTGTGCAAATTTTATTCATGTTACCCACTTTAAGGCAACATCTCACCCTTCAGTGAAGTCTCCTGTATGCGTCTCCTGAATGGAGAAGAGAATAGCTACATTAATGTGTTGCAGTCAAACAGGAAACTAAATTGATGGAAGTCAGTGATACAAGCTTTTGTGTATCAGGGCAGCATACAAACTACATGAGTTCTGCAAACAACTCAACTTGATTCCCATCTGGATCCTTTGTTTTGTGTTCTCTTGTGGAAGAAGGGAGATGCTTGTGGCAGTGACCAAAGCTAAGGTGCTAAATATGGAAAGTGTTGGGAGATGTGAATTTTGAGGAAAGTAGTCACAATATGGTTTAACTGCCTATACCCCGTTACCTCCCTGCTTCTCTCTTTTCGGAGTACTGGATTATGTTGCTAGCTTCTCTGTACCAGTGTTGCTTGTAGGTTATATACTTTTTTGCCCTCTATGCTTTCTTCCAAACGCTTATCCTTCTCTCCTGCTGTAGACAAGACTTATAGGCACTTCCAACCTACTGTATTCCTACTTAGTGTTTTAAGAGGCCTTAGTCTGGATCTAAGATGAGGTAATTTTTCTCCCAGATAAATAGCTTAAAGGTTCAGGTGATGAAATAATCATGTAAATAGAAGACACCCTAATTTAGTAGAGCCACTAAATCTTCTTCATCAACTATTTACTAGGATATTAAGAATACACATGCATAAAAAAAGACTGAAGTCTCAACTAAGTCTCTGCCTAAATTTTTCCTAATATAAATATTTATATAGAAAACTTAAGTGGCCTGAAGTGTTATGTTGGTTGATAATCTTTTTCTTTAGGCATGGGAAAATTGTGTGACCTAATTGTTACTCCTATAGGTGTATTTTAGCTTCCATACTTCTTCATAAATTTACCATGTTAACTTAAGTCAATAAATGAACTCAGATGAAACTTACTAAAAGCTAAGTCTGTCCACATCATTAATTGAATAAGGTTTTATGTCCCTAGAACAAGCATCTCTACTGTAAAAGAACCTGCCCTCAAGGTCATCTGTCCTTGCAAAGGTATGGATTATAAATCTGGCCCAGGTATTTATGCTCATAGTCAGTTTTGTTCTTCTCTTGCTCACAGTTCATAGTATTTTTTAAATAATGGCATTATGGAACCTTATTTTAGCCCAGTATGAGCATTTGAATTATTTACAAGCTGAGATCCTTGTCTGGTAGTGTTAATGTAGATTTTTGAAATAAAGTAGTGATATGCTACAATTTACTGTGTGCATAGAAACAATGTGAGTATAAGTAGAAGTAAGTGAATTCTGGAAGTAATTACTTTCAGACATTGGTATGCATACCCAGTGTATTGATCTGTGTTAATGTGATTATCTCTAGGCAGTGCCTAAGTACTGCTGCTCCCTTCCGTGTTGTGCAAGCAGATGAGACTGCTCTTGTCATTACAGTCTGTGTCTTATTCCAGAGATGGGGGCTCTGCATCATTGGCTTGCTGGGTGTATCCATGCTCTGCTTGTACTCCTCCAGGATGTGAAAGTGTGGTTTTAGCTGGTTGTGTCAGTGTTGCCTGTTTCTTTGTTGACTTGGTGCTGCCTTCTTCTGCACTGACCTCTGTCTGTGCTTTTTGTAAGGTCCTTCATGGCCTCAGATGTTATGGCTCCTTCCTCATTCAGTACTGGTAATGTTGCCTTCTCCCTGTAATCAGTGATGTGTCCTGCTTAAAACTTAAAAGAGTATTTTCATCATTTTGCTTCCTCTCGTGCCAGGTAAGAAATCCTGTCAAATACCTCTATGTCTACCTGTTCCCCTCCCTATTAAGGCTCTGTTGTGTTAAGGCCTGAATGCATCTTGGCTGGACTCCTCATGGTCTAAGTCATTTCTCTTCCATTCCCAGAAGAGATGCTTCAACGTGACAGGAAAGAGCACGGAAAGGCTGTGAGGAAGGGGCTGGGGTTATGGCTGGGGAAGGAATTTATCTGGCTTATTTCCCCTGCTGCTCCAAGAGAAGGGCCCAAGGACCTCAACTCCTCATGCTGCTGGGTGGGGTCTCATTGCTTTACTGGCTGTCCTGTCTGTATCCACATGTTCTCGTGTACTGCAAATATAATTAGTAAGCTTTTGGGACAGATGCTATCATCTTGGTGTTTATGCAGTCTCTGGCACAAATGTAGGATTATTACAGTAGAAACAATATATAATAATCAATGGATTTTATAGAGAGTGCTTTATCTAGTTAAAGTTGTTTAAGCAGCGCTTTCGCTGAAAGAAAATAGGAATACAAAGCTGAAAGAGAATTGAAAATGTTATTTATTTAAGAAAAATGAATTTAAGTGTGGGCTTTTTTAACTTGTGCATTACGTTGTATATTCTTTCCATATATTATTTTTATTCCCACTTATAGTGTTTGGCATTAAACTAGACAGTAAACTCTCCAAAGCACAATTGTTTTCCCAAATGTATTTGTCTTGCAAGTAGCATGCTTTCATCTTAAGAGAGCAGCTTCTTGCACAGAATAATAAAAAGCAATAGTAGTTACAAAAAGCAATAGTAGTTACTTTTGTTTGGAAGTAGAGCTGAAAATGATGTGGGCTGTGTAGAAAAGGTGTGAAAACAGTAGGCTTTGTTTGTGATCTCCCTTCCCATGTGCTAGCTTAAGCTATAAGCTACAAGTATAGTTTTGTCTGTGGCTATACTGCTTTAAAACAGAGACAAGATCACATCCTGATGCATCTGTTTAAAGATTATTATAATCATTAGTGGTTACAGTTGTAGATTATTTTAGTAAGAGTTTTCATCTACTTTACTTTGATTCCATTTTTTACTATTGGTATTGTTGGTCTTACATCTACTTTGACATCAAAAATGTGATTCTCTCCCTCAGATGTGATTCTCTCTGAGGTTGTACATGGGTCCTGTTGAGGGAAGAATTATTTTTTTATGTATAAAAAGATTTATTACCTACGTAGGGTCTGTGTGTGTGTTTTGGGCAGATTTTTAAAACATGATTTTCATTTTCTAAAGGTCTGCAACCTGATATGAGCTTGCTAGTTTTCTCCAGTATTTCTTTTAAGTTAATCGTAGGTCTGCAGCTCTCCATTGCTCCGAGAATGCTCTTGAAGCTGTGATCTGTATTTTATTCAGGAATAGTTTTGCTAAAGTTCTTGTTTCTTCTCTGTTTTGTGACCCATTGTTATTCATATGTTCTTTTCTCTGTTCTAATTTTAAAACTGTGTTCCAATTTAGCTGGAGTGTTCAATGTATTCCTTTTTATGTTACTTAAAAGTTTTTGTATCTCGTAGTGGTTTGATTTCAGAAAGAGATCTGATGGAGCCAGCTGGCTGAGAAATGGATTTCTCCATTTCACAGGAGAACTTCCCAATGCTTATTTTAGGAAAACGATCTCTTTATTTCTCCAGCACCCCGATTTGAAATGGAAATGAAGTTCCAAATGTTCTATGGAATTCAGCTTCTGAAAAAAATCTTTCAGATGTATCAAGCCAAAAAAACCCCCAAACCCAAACTCTGATGCTGTTTTAATGATTTATTTAGCTTTTTACTTGAGATGTTTTCAATGACCAACATGCTAATGTTTTGGTCCTTTTAATCTGATTTTGTTTTCACTGCTCAAAAAAGTGTGGAGAAAAGAATAAGTACCTTTACACACAATAAAGTGCAGGAGACTCTCCAGCCACAGTGTGAGAATACATAGAAAAAGAAATAAAACATCTGTTGAATATGGCTTTACCTAAAAAAACATGTTTTGGGAAGAATTGTTGTCCTTGTGTAGCTGGCAACAAACGTGAGAGTCTGTGGCTATCCTTGCATCATTTCAGCCGCTGCTACTCTGCACTCAAAAGCCTGACAACACTTGTGCAAGTTGTGTAGGCACAACAGAGTGTGTTTTGTCCATGTAAATGTGCTGGGTATTTACCTGATTCTTGGACAGAGTTTTAAAAATGCTTGGGGTCCCCTGCTGCTGTAGCCTGGCTCCCATGGATAGAGCTGTATGCTTGAAACGTGCTGAAGTTAGACACTGTCTCATCTTGCAGGAAAAGCCTTCAAACCATGTTTGGTGTGCTTAGTGTGGGTCTGTGGGCTGAGCAAACAGGGGAGGGCTGTCTCTCACAACAGTATTTCTCTATCAAAGAAAAATAAAAATCTCCTTTTACACCCCAGAATGTCTTTCTTGGCTGTAGCCATGCAGTGTGTCCTCGGTACAGCAAGATTTTTGTGCTGCCACACATAACCGTGGGCTGCAAATTGCTGTGATCTGTTGCTGCTACATTTAGCAGTAACAGTACTTTTAAATCAAATGACTTCTGAGTGGTTATCTTGATTAAAGCACTTGAATGAATAAATTATGCAGTGGACTTAATAGTAAGGAAAGCAATAGATCAAGTGGAGCTGTAATCCTTGAGGATATATTTTCCTCACTTTTTGATTTTATGGATTATTTTAGCATATATTTAATCACAATGTTTTTTGGATTTTTTTGCGGTGTTTTCATTTAGTGTACTAACATATACTTTGATCTGTTGCTATGGTACTTAATAGGCAATTCTGATATTTAGCCTACGGTATCTTTCCATAATGTACAGACTAATGAAGATCTGCAAGCATTCATTTCTTCTATGTTTTCACTAGAAAATGACTATGAAGTTTAGAGTTTAAACTTTGTAGCTCTTTGCGTGGGTTTTGCATGGAGGAAGATAAAAATTAAGATGTGTAACGCTGAACCACCAGTATGTTTTCATTTTCAGTCCTGAGATGTTGCTTTGCAGACCCTTGTAATGTAACAGCAAAGATGGGACAAAATCACAGACTGGGCAAGGTTGGAAGGGGCTGCAATGGGTCACCTGGTCCAACCTCCCTGCTCAGGCAGGGTCATTCCAGAGCCCATGGCACGGGATTGTGTACAGACAGGTCTGGAATATCTCCAGTGAGGGAGACTCCACAGCCTCTCTGGGCAACCTGTTCAGTGCACGGTCACTGCACAGTAAAGAAGTTTGGAGTATTGCAGAGAAGGGCAGGTCAAAGTGGGGATTAGTTTTACCAGTTCAGACACATCTGCTAAGGTCTGGTGATGGGGCATGGTCAGCTAATGAACGAGGGAAGGAAGCATCGGCTTTGAGTTCTCTCAATGAAGAATGTGGGGTAGGTTGTTTCTTGCCGTGTGAGATAAACTGTGCTATAAAAAATGCATGTTCAAACAATCAAAGAGAGAGTAAGAGGTTCCTTCCCTCCCACCCCCCTATAAATATCTGATCTTACTTGCCTGACTGTTAAGGTAAGGGACCTTAATCCTCATTCTCCACTGAAATGACAGCTTAGGGAATGTCTAACTTGTTCAGAGATGTGACAGAATGGAAGAAAGAAAGGATATGTCCAAAGATTGGAGCACTCCTCCCCCTTGTAATTCTGTGCCTTTTGCTAGAGCAGAAGGGATTTTGAAGTGCTAGTGAACTTTGGAGCGCAACACCAAATTTAAACAGAACAAAACAACTCAGCAATCTATTCACTTCCCCCAAACTATACCATTTTTTAATTACTCTGCTCTCTAGCAGAAGATAAATAGCTCCTGAAGATAAACAACATTTTTTTATTGGACTTTGCCCTGACAAACAAATAGCTCCCTTGGAATCCAACCAGGTCGTGGGATGAAGATAACTCTTTACAAGAGAAAATTTTGCCTTCTACACAGCAAAGAAGTGATGTAACAGACAATTAATACCCAGTCAGTCTAAATCCCTGACAAGAGCAGGGTGCAATCAAATAAAATGAAAGCACTAGAGGGTGAAACAAGTGAGAAGGAGTTAACATTGAATTTTGTACAGATAAGTGTTAGCTCTAAATACAAATTATAGAGGAATTAAAAGAAAATAATGCATAGAGGAGTCAGATGACAAGACTCTTCCCTCAGATTCCAACCTTTCTCCTGAAGAAATCCAGTGAGTTCTATTAGCATAGGACATTTGTGGATTGGTGAGAGAGGGTGTGGATGGGTGGGAAAGGAAAACAAGCCTGACTCACGGTAGCAAGAATGTAGATATGTGTATGGCTTTTGTGTGTTGCCTTAAAAGAAGAAATCAAATGTCTACTTGAATGAAAACACCATGTTTTTAACTTCTGTTATCACTCTTGTGATGTTATTTGTAAAAAATTTTGGTTGCCACGGTAGAAAGCTGCCTCTGCAATAACTCATCTCTGTTAATCAAGGGTTCTGGCTGCTTGACTAAGATGTAGAAGACCTAGGTTTAATGACTCTCTAGTCTGAGAGCTTTATTTCAACTTTGTTTCTCAGGACAGTGCTTTAGGCACTGATCTAGAGCATATGCTGAAGTGGATTGTTCTCTCATTTGCTGTAATTGACATTAGAGTCTTTGCATAACCAGTTCAGTATGACTTGGTGGGGACAAAACCTGTTGCCACTAAGCCAGGTGTGAGTTTCGTCCTTTGACCTAATGGAGTGGTCCCCAAAGTGGAGCTGGAGGAGGGACATTCAGGCTATTCTCCTGTGTACTGGGTAAATGCCCTGATAGTTCTGGGGATGGAGTGGGATGAGAACACAGACTGTGGGGTTGGTAAAGCCACTGTGATGGCAGCACAACTGATTTTGTTGTCAGCTTGTTAGGATTAGCTCTTTGCTCTGTCTGTGAGGATGCCCAAGAGGGGAAGTAAATATGTATTCAAGAAGGCACAACAATGCTTTCATTCTCAGCTTTGATAATGACCATGGAATATCCATCTTGAGTGGATCCAAATTCATGTCCTTTTTGGGACCACTAAACTGGTAACTCCCCCTTGCACAGGGAGAGCTGTTCTGGCACATGCCCCTGCTTGGTGGGAGCCTGGGGCAGAAAGGTGTTCTTGTGCTGGGTGCTTGTAAATGATCTGAAGACGAGTGAAAATCGATGCACCCTTGGCAAATTATGATTTGGGAGCTCATTATCTCTTTGTGAAACTCATTTTCCAGCCTACTGATTAAGCTTATAAAAGCACAGTTTTAATATGCCTCCTGCCCTGTTTTTAATTCCCTGTCTGACAGTAAAGAAAATTCTGACCAACTCTCAGGACGATTTATACTCTTCTTTTATCTTGATGGCATATTGATCCTGCTGAACATTCCTTCTGCAAAATAATGAACATGCATCTTAAATGCAGTTCGTAGGGGCTGTGTAGTAAGCTTTTTTCTTCCTAGGGGCAGTTTACTGCTTTTGTATTCTGAGAGCAGGTGCAACCTAGGAGGAGTGGGTCAAGACTCTTCTGTGGAAAAATCTTTCTGATCTCTGTTACTCTTTTCAGTCCTTTATTAGAGTTTCCTGACATTTAATGATCTTACTGTTTTGAAGTTTTAATCTTGCATTAAATTATAGAAAATTGTCCTAGTAACTATAACACTGACTGTATTTGACTGGGAAAAATCTCAGGGAAAGTGGTCTTAGAATTCTGTCCATGAATTGACTAAGCATGGGAAACTCTGCGTTTATGCCACTAATGCTGCACTTGCTTTTTTTCTTGCAAAAAAAGTAGCCTAACCACCCCCCCCACCAAAAGTAAGAGACTCCCCAAAGAAGCTTCTAGTGTAATGTAAACCAGGCTCTAAAGCTGGAAGCCCCACTTACACCAAAGGAGGCGGGGGAAACCGTTTGGCTTGGGGAACTTCCCTGCTGTATTAGAGTACATTAAACTCTCATCCTACCTTACTTGGTGATTGCTTTCCTTCTTGGAGAAGCCCCAGGCTGTGGGTGCACACATGGTCTGCAGCAGTGCTTGGTCAGGCAGCCCCTTTGCCCCAGCTCACTTTGGGCTCTCACTGAGCAGGAGCAGCAGCTAGGACTATCCACATGTAATTTTTCACTATTGTGAGCAGGGCCTGACTGTCTTAAAAGGAAATAAAGGTCTCAGGATTCGTCCCTGGAATAATGACAAATTCAGGCATATTTCTTTGCAATGCAAGCTAAACTACCTGTATTTTTCTGACAAATAATTATTGCCTCATTCACCCTACGCTCTGGAGGCGAACAGGCTCCCAATCATATGAATGAGGTGATCTTTCAGCAACTTAACACTAAACTTGAGAACAGATGAAATAAGGAAACCACTTAGAGGAAAATGACCTCTCTGTGATAGCCCTTTCTCAGAAATAGAAGATTTGCTGTTCAGCACCAGCAAGTGTGTAGGGAACCAGCTGAATGGGAGAATCTGTCCACTCCTCTAAGTACTTAATGGGACACTTATTTCCCTTTGCTAAAGAAAGGCTGGTGACATCTGCATTTAGTTGAAGGAGCTAATGGCAGAGGGAGACAAGGAAAAAGGCTATGCTGTAAAGCAAGAGGACAAGGTGAATGTTCCTTTCAGGTCAAACACACCCTCTCTTTCTCATCTGAGGGATGAGAAGGCCTCTGCAGAAGAGAAAAGTGCTTTAACTACTGAAAAATTAAGTATAATCTAGGACAGGAATAGAAATTGTGGGTTTGGCTGGGAGATGGAAATATGTTCATAAAGGAGGGTGCAGTTATTACAGACAAGTGTGCAGTGTGTAGGATTCATCTCATGCTACCAAAGAGCAGGCATATTTGGAAATTCTAGCCTTAAAAACAAACTTGCATCTTGTGTGTGAAAGGTGTAACTCTCTATGACTGCAGATAAGAGAGCAAATGGTAACATGGTGATTTTTTGGGGTTTTTTAGATTTGGGACAAAATACAAATTTTCTGTATAATCCAAGAGGAAGTTGAATTCCAGATTTATTTTCACACACACTGGGCTGTCAAGTCTGTAGCTGTCAACATGAAAACTCATTTTCAAAACACCCACAGGTGAACTAAGGTCATCTGTGGTGTAGATGTAGATCAGATGTAGATTCTGCCAGTAAGGGACTTAAAAATCTAAAACTAAAAAGCAGAGTTGTGAAATAAGGAGGAATTTTCAATCAAGAAATGAGCTGGTTTTAATGCTGTTTTAAAGTGTAGGGAGTATGTATTTGTTATCACCTAGCAGGCAGGTTTTCATAAATCCAGAGAAGCTGAAGGAGTCTTGCGTGTATTTTTTATTCCAATCCTCAGTTTGTAACCACAGGCATTTCTAATTCACATTTGCCTCTGCTAATACTGAAACATGTTGGTCTTCTGATGTATGTTGTTGTGTGCTAGTAAAACAAACAGAGATTTGTCTATCCCAGTTCTGTAGTCTGTACCCAAATGAAACTGATGCCAGGGTTATTTACAATCTGTTCAGGTCATGCTTTTGCCATTGGTAGAACTTTGCCTAAACTGGATTTGGGTTCTGTGATGTTTCAGTGCAAGTGTAATTTCATGATCATTTTTCTCACTTGTACTTCCTGTTCTGCTAACAGTTTGCATTAGAGAGATTTAAATTACAATTGCTTTGGCAAGATAGTGAACGAGATGATTTTGAGGTTGACTACTGTTCAGTTAAAACTGGTGTGCACTTTCTCTAGATGCCGATAATATAAACAGCCATGACAATTTTTAAGCCATGTGTTTGTGTGAGTATATTTGATTTCAGCTAGGGAGGAATCTCTCATGCAGTATTGATTTTTAATTTTTTTTTCCTTGTGGCTACAGCACACATTGATTAGGTATAGTAAGAATTATATAAGTTGTTAATCCAGTTTAGCTGAGTTTTGAATTAAATCTGATCTTTTAGAGAAGAAACCTGGGTAGTAATGTGAATTGCTTATATCAAGGGGCTTAATGTGGACTTAATATTGAGAAATGCCTAGAAAAGCAAGTGTCTGTGGGGTTTAAATGCACATGAGTACAGCTATGAGAAGCACAAAGCAACTGGAGAAGGAGTGGGGGGCTGTTTAGAGACTTCCAAAATTTAATTGTCAGAAGAACTGAATGTACTAATGTAGGCCTGGTTGCAAATGAGGGATATAACAGGGGACATAACAGCTGTATGTGGGTGATGATGATGTCTAGGGAGGAAATCCATGAGAATACTCTCAAATATAAGCCTATATAGACCGATATATGTCTCAAAAATATGTCAAATTTTGACAGCTTATTTTGTCAGAAAGATTTGCTCATTTGTGTTTTGACAGCTGAGTTTGTTCTTTTAACTATCCTTTTTTTTCTGACATATTTTAAACATTTGATATTCTACAAAAAGCATATGACTTGAAAAATTACTTACCTAATTGTGTGTAAAATTTCCTCTGTTCCTAAACAGTGGAGATATGCTTTGGCTGTATTGTTCCATTAGAAGTCATTTAGGCTGCAGAACTCATTTCATGGACACTCCGGCAATCACTGTGCACTTTCAGAGTTCATTTCTAAAAAACCCAAATCCCTCTTCATAGAGTAAAGCATTTCACTTTTAAAATGAGCATGGGAATTTCATATGACTTAAGAAATTGAAGAATATTTTGTTTTGAAATAGCCTCTGTGCTTAAAGCTGGCAATCTAGCTGAGGTCTGTAGGACTTCACATTAACGGTGAAGTTCTGATGTGCTCTGTGTTTGGTAGAAGTAAGTTTAAGATAATTCCAGAGTTCTCTGTAGGAGGATAATAGTGATAAAACCGAGGGGTTTTTTTTCTGGTTAATAATAAAGGATTATATTATCTGTATTGCTTTTATTAAGAGAAAGGTAAATCTGGCAAAATATGTATGTATATTGTGGGCAAATCAGCAGTAGAATTTGGCTTGCATGTGGACCGGTTAATAATCTTTGGACATGACGTTTTATTTGAAATTTGTTCTCTTCTATTGAGTTTTTCTATTCTCTTGCAGTTTCTCTGTTTCCTCACAGGTATTTAGATATGCGTAGCAAGGTGTGGGGGCTTTCTAAGTCCTGGAGAAGAGGGAAAAAGAAATGTTTTTGCTTGTGTGTTGTATTTTTTTATGTGAAAAGAGAAAGTTCCTTAGAAGCTAATTGATAAAATTAGTAATCAAACTGCATCCAAATCTCCTCTAAAATTATGGTTCAGAAGAATCAGCTTGTCTGATTTCAAATTATACATAAATTATGACTGAGATGGGCAGAGGGATTTGTGGGGTGGAGACAGATTTTTAATTCGGAAATGAGCAAGATGTCTCTTACTCATAATGGGGTACATTTAGAAAGATTGTTGTTATCTATTCAGAGAACTGTGGTCTTATATTTGTTCTGGCTAGAATAGCTGCTTGAAATCATACTGAAAACTTGCAAAACTATTGAATGTTATACAGGTTGAAAATAGTTTTCCTGATGAATATACTCTTAGATTAGAGAATCAAATATTTGGGGGCACATTCTCTCAAGGGTTAATGGTGAAATAGTCAGGTTTCTTTCTTCTTTTTTTTTTTTCCTGCCAAAGAATTCAGGAATTTCTTTTTATTTTAAATTTAAAGAATAGAGAAATAACACATTATATAGCAGTGGAATTACTGAATTCTCTATAAAGAACTTGAAAAAGAAACTTTGATTTTTGAGGGCCTGTGCTATGACTTTCAGGTCATTTATAGGTACAGTGTTATAGCAGAGAAGGGCCTCTTTCTACTAAGAACAGAGATTTGTTGATTGGTTGCTTCCTGTAAATAAGAGCAGTTAATTACTGATGGAACATGTTGGGCTGTTTTTCACCTTGTCTATGGGGTTTTAATAGATTGAGGGGAAAACTGCTGCCCTTCCAGGTGGTGAAAGCTGCTTGGGGTTGGGAGCATCTAGATAATCACCGTTTCCCTGAGAAGGGTAAGGTGAGAGGTGCTTGTCAGCAATGATTTTCATGGGGGTGCGTGTTGTGACCTGCTGGGATGAAGGTAATGCAGCCACTGTGGGCCGTGCTGCCCAGGCAGCTTTTAACCCACTTCTGCTCACACTTGTGGGCAGGTAGAAGTGTACTCTCCTCAGCCAAGCTGCTCCTACAGCTTTTGGGGAGAGCTGTGTCTCCCAGAAGTGCACAGCCACCACTCCTCCATGCGTAGCTGCTGGTGACCAGCTTCTTGAGTAAGTCTCACATTATAAGAACCTGTCCTGCAGTCTTGTGCTTTGTCTCCTTTATTTGTTGGAAAACAGTCTGCAGCAAGGGAAAGGTGGGATGACAGCTGTCAGGATTTCATTGTGTACATAGTCCTGCAGAGGGAGGAAACCCAGATGTTGCAGAAGCTGTGGTTGCTGTCAGTGGAAACAGAAATTGCACTGTGACTTATGATGATGTGATGTTTTCAATAATCTCATCTGAAGACCAAATGGCAAGGGATGACTTTTGGTACTAGACATGTCTTAAATAATAAACCAACATAAACAGAGATTCTAATTTTAGAAACCTACTCAAGGTTAGACTGTTCTTTAAATGCAATTGTCTGTGAAACTTGTATTATATTGAGAAATTTCTGTTTGGACTTGTGAGAGGCTTCAGTGTTAAAAGGAAAATCTGATTTCCTCTGTCATTGCCCTGACACAGGAGGATGATGAGGAGGGTCACTGCATCATGTCAGTGCTGGTTCTGCCATGTCTGCTCTGTGGGGCCTGCCTGGGTTGCCATCAATGTACACAGTGTGCTCTGCAGCAGTTTGATGTTTAAGAGGAGCTGCCCAAAGTGAAGGCACGGCAGAGGCAGGGCCCTTCCCTTCTAAAAACTGCCCTACATTCCAACAAATCCAGGCACCTCAAAGCTATCTCTATGATGCAAAAGCCTACAAACCACTGTTTTCCCTGCCAAAGGTGTAACAAAAGCTTCCAGGCATAGATGGCTACAATATAAACTGAAGGGAGGGGGCAGAAGGAGGAAAAAAGTCTGATGCCAGAAATGGGAGTTAAACACCCCCCTCCAAATCCCAGAAATAGAGGAGTAGATATTATGAAGCAGGCTTAGTTTCTAGCAGCTTGATCTTTGCCTTTGTGTGCACTTGGCTTTGTGTGCATTCATGTCCTGTTGGTAATTATCATTCTGTTGACACCTGTATTCATGATGACACCCCTATATCACATTTTCATCACAGCGTGAGATGTCGCTCTTTTTGCTTTTGTTTTGTTTGGTACTATGAGTTTAGCCCAGAGCTGAAAAAAAAAAAAATAGACACTTCTCACAACACACAACGGTACATTGATAACCTTGCAGTTTAGTTACTGATCCTGTCTCAATGCTTCCATCTCTCTCCTTCCTCCCACCCCTCTTTTCAGGCAGACAAGGTTTTCCCTCAACAAGCTGATGACAGAATAATTTCTCCAGGTTGATTGTTTGCCCCACATGGTCCTCTGGAGATCTTCATACAAGTGGAGAGAAGCAGATCAAAAGCCTGCAAGAAAAAAACAGGCAGAGGATTGAAAGAACCATAAAGAACCTACTCAGGTTTCATTCTGATGATGAACAGGCTTGTAAAGTATTCTGAGACCTGTCAAATTTTCCCATCTGAAATCCAGGCCTATTTTAAAAAGAATTTTCATAATGAGTATCTCTTTTCCTCCATCCACAGGCTCAGAGTATTTTGTGAAAAAGTTCTGCAGGGCAGAGCAGTTGAACAGTTGATCACATGCAGGAGCACGGGATAGATGGAGTACAGCTGACTCAACAGCTACAGGGGATTTGGGTAAGTGCCCACCATGACAGCGAACTAGAACTTACTAAAATATTGGTTAATATCACGGTATTCATTACTTTTAAAAGAAAATTCTTACTTTATCACCTGTCAGACAAGTGTAACCTCACTAGGAAATCTCAGTGGTAGTTTGTTGGGGAAGGAGTATGCAGGGAATGGCTGATGAAAACATGAAGGTGTTAGCATCCAGCTGTAATTGACTTTTGCAACTTAGCTTTTACGTAAAGGCCAGACTTGCACTATTTATGCTAGGGGAGGAAGGTTATAAACCCTGTGCAATGTGGAGGCTATCAATGTATGTCAAAGCCACTCATGTTGCTTTCAGGAGGGAAACAATCAATTGCTTGAAGGAGACGATGTTATCCAACTTGTTGTGTCAGTCAGCCTGTTCCCACAATCATGGCATTGATGGAGGAAAATTTTGATAAGCAGGACTTCTTATCTGGCTCCACTGCCATTGAATGACAGGAATTTGTTGATTGGAAATTACATTGTTTCCAGTCACAAAGCTGACTGGACATGGAAATTGCACCACCTTTGTTTATTTTTAAAGTAATAATAACGGCAATATATTCTTCAATGAAGATCGTGGGGATTTGAAATCAAGTTTTTGGTTAAGCCAATGAACTGATACTGTCCAAATTGACACAGTTACTATAATTGCCTTGTGCACTGTGGGGGAAAACCTTAAGAGCTGCGGAAGATAGGAATGCTGGCCCTGCTTGCATATTCTTATCAAAGAATGGTTTTACCAGTGCAAGATATTTTGTTTTCTTTCAGCTAGATCTTATGCATTACCCCTCGGGCTTCTTTTACAGGTTGACTCAAAAATTACTTCAAACCTTTTTTTGAGTCCCAAATGGCTACAACACAGACTCAAAATATGATGAAAGAAATAGCCATAAGTGAATCTCTTCTATTTCACAATAGAAATAGTTTTTCTTTTTAAATATAAATCTGGGAACAGAATCTCTTTGATTTCACAGTTTATGAAATCTCTGGTATTACACACTTTCTTTGACCAAGATATTAGCAGCATTATTTACTGCAGATTTGTTTAACTTTCAAGGATTAGGTAAGGTTGTACTCTACTGCAGCATTATTCTATAACCTTACTGCTTAATTGTTGTTTCTGAAAGTGAGGAAATTGAAGTAATCATGATGGCATAAACTCTTGCTGCTTTTTGTCAGGGAAGTCTTATTTTACTGGTAACTTTTCAAGCTGCAAACAGATGGCTGCAGTATAATCTACTTGCTAGTGACATCAAGCATTATTTTACTGAAGATTTATATTTATATTGCTCTCTTCAAAAGCATAAAAAGAGTAATTAAGTAGAATGATACTCATTTAGATCTTTTTCTGCCCGTGTGATTGCAGGGCTCTGGGGTCAGGCAGTAGGATTAAGAGCACCTCATCACTAGATCAGTGTGTTTGAATCCAGACCATGGTTAGAGGCGACTGAAGGCCAGTAGAATGTGATAACACTTCAGGGGCCTATATCAGATGATTTGATAGTTTCTGTAAATTTGCTAGCTGATGGAACCCCCATAATGATCAGTGGTCTGAGAAGGAAATCTCTAGACTGGATGTGCATGTGTGGAGAATGTATTTAAACTTGGGAGCGGTCCCTTCGTTCCAGGTTTTAGGGACAGTCTTTGTACACTACCTGTGCAGGGGACATGACACAGCTGTTACTTCTGCGTTTCAGCCCAAGATGATCCCAGACTTGCTTTACTCTCTGTGATTGTCAAATTGCAATGTCTCCACTAAAAGTGAAAGAGAAACATGATGCAAACCAGCTGCAATAGAGCTAAATCGTCCCATTTTTTTCTCACTGTTGGATTAATTAGACAGGATCTTAAACACTGTAGTTGTGTTCGTTGCGGATACTTCTAGATGTACTTGCCGGTCTGTAAGTGAGTGTGGCACAGCTGGTGGTTATCTGATGGCTCTTGTTTTGTAATCAGCTTGTTTATAGCATTTTGTAGCTGAAGTAAGAAGTAGAAAATCCAACATGACTTTTATTTTAGTTTTATGATGTGAGTCAGAAATGCAGGGACCTCAAAAGGGAATCTATCAATGTTTTCAGCTGGTTTATATTCTTGATGTTTCAGTTGAATCCACTGAAATTGAACCGAAGAGTCTAACTCTAAACCACAAGATTAAAGAAAAGCAGAGCACAACAAGTCAAATTATGTGAATTTTAATGATTAAAAGGACATCTTGATTTGTCAAGAAAATCCAAATTTGAGCTAAAATGATCTTTTCAGACCACTCACTGCAATAGTCTCCAAATTTTATACTGAATTTCCTTTCTTTTTTTCTCAGGTATCTTGCTGATGTCAAAGTTTTTCTGATGCAGTAGACAATATGAAGAGTGAAAGTGAGAGGATAATCTGTTCAAAATTGTTTAATTCAGGTCCAAGGCCTTGACCATAAATCACTTCCTTAAGACCCGTTTTCCTCACAAATCTGCTTTCACTGGCAGCATTCTGTGCTTTGTGTCTGCACAAATGTCCTGTGGGAAGCACTGGTTAGTTCATGCAGGTTGGAAGAATAGAATAGAAATGAGTCTTTTCTGTGAGGCTCAGGAGATGCCATTTTGTGCGTTTCTATATGTGGAACTTAAAGCTGATTTGTGGTTTCACACTTTATTGAGGTATCTGTGAACCATGCATTTGGAAACATAATTTCAAACAGAGACTTAAATTTTTTAGCTTCTCTCTCAGATACATAGTTATGTAGTTTTATTGTATGATATGATTAGCATGATTTGAAAAATGCTAGCATTTTCGTAGGTTGTTAAAGTAAATGTCTGGAAGATAGATATAAATATAGTGTTGAAGCTGCTTTTGTGGGACTGCAAAGCAAGTGTTCTGGCAATATTTAAGCTAAAATTCAACTTTTCCATCACTAAGCAGAGCTATGATGAAAATAATATGGAACAGTGTAGGGGGAAGATATCACGTTTGAAGAACGTTATTTCACTAGTGGATGTAGGAAACACTAGAATAAATCTGTTATTTAGCATGGAATAGCAGCTAAACAGTCCACTCCATGACCTCAACACTTGCAAGTGAATAAATTTAAATAGATCTAGTAAGTCAAGATCTCCGGCTTGTTCAACAGATGGTTGTTTGGATTTATTTATACTTCAATAATTGTATTTTCTCAGTAGTCTGTCTCCTTGAAAGAAGATATTATGCTGCCTAGTATAAATCCCTTGGAAATATTTCATAGAGGTGTAGTCTTCACTTGATCACTCGTTCTCTTCTTACACTGTAAATATGCAGTTAACTTAGTTTCTTTTCAGACTAGGTTAAAAAATACCTCAGTGCATCCAAGGATTGGTTATAAAAATGAAGACATATACGTATACTAAGGTACAACGTTTAAAAGTTTATTAGGAATGTTTTGAAGTGTTAAAATGCAGATTTTTTTTTAAACAGCTTATTGGCAGTATGGTACGCCAATTAAATTTCGCTAGTCATTAGGCAGGCGGAAAAACCATCTCAGCTGGAGTTTTGCCTATCTGAGGCTCTGAGATGAAGCTCCAGATGGACCTATGCTAGTGCTTCTCTCTCTAAACACACCTGGTTTTATAGATTCGAGAGCTCTGCATGGCTGTAAGGCTTCTATTATTTACCCAACATACACATTTATTTCTCACTACAGTAATAAGATTCACAAAAAATACTGAGCTGTGAATTTTGGAAGCAGATTTAGGTTTTCAGCCTCTTGGTGTTCAGCAGGGTTTAGGACTGTTATTTCATTTCAATTCATAAGCACACTATGGATTGCTTCCATATAAATATTTTATGATCTTGAACGTCAGTTGCCCATTGTAGTGTGCTGGTCAAAATTTGAAGTCTTTCAGATTAAAGTCTAATGATTTTGATGTGGCTTCCTTTTGTGGAAACTTAACTTCTCTTTTTCAGACCCTCTGGCTTTTTTTATTCTCTGAAAGAGATTATTGTAAAAAGACTTGAAAATAATGCAAAATTCTTTCAACTTACAATAGAATTTTTTAAACTTTTGAACCAAAGCAAAAGCTTTGTTTTGCAAAAACTGCAAAAATTTCTTCCCCAGTCTCATTTTCCTTGGACAGTATGGGTATCTGCTTGATTCACAAAGCACCTTGGGATTTGAGACTTTAGCTATGATTTAGACTTGGTATGGGAAAGCTCCTCTCTGGTTCTGATAGGATTTTGATTAAGGAGGTGCTCCAAGCTTTGACCCATTATTTAATTACAAATTTGATATGTTATGGAGCTAATCCAGGATTCTGGTTTATAAATCTCAAGAATTGAGGGAAAAAATATGACTAGAAAATAAGTACAGGTGATTCTGGGGCCAAATAATTGATGCTGAAGGCAAGTTGCTGCCCGACTAATGTGTATTTTTAAAGCATGGTCTTTCTCATTCAGTCCAGAACTGCTGTGTTGTGAATAGCTCCAAGAGAGATTAGTTTATTTATTTAAAACAAAAATATTTTCACATTTCGTCTGTGTGGGAAAAACCATCTGGTTTTGTACATTCTGAGGTGCACTGATTTCTGGTGTTCTTGATTTTAGTATTTCCTCATATACGACAAATTATTGCATTTGCTGTGAGCCCTCATATACTGTGATTTTGGGAACATACAGGCTGTTCATAGGTTTAGCTCCATTATCAGCTTTAGTCCTCTGTTCAGGAAACTGTTGAAATTCAAGGTTCATATGTGTGCCTCTGTGTGTATACATTTATCATATAGGTGCGTGTCTGCATATATTTATTTTTTCTGCTTTGCAGGTTGTGCTAGGTGTCAGAAATGTTATGTTGCTATGGAATATGAAATCACAGAATGCTCTAAAAAAAGATATGCGTGTTTCAAAGTCTCGGAACCAAAGATTATCCACAAACATAGAGAAATTTTATAGCTGAAATGTGTCTTAAAGTTCCTTGCATCTCAGGGACCCTTTTTTCTGTAACAAACCATTTGAAAAAAGGCAATTATCAGCTTTTGATAGGCTTATCTTTAAAACAGTTGCTGTAGAGATCCAAGTCCTGTTTTATCTGCATCATAAGACCCAAGGATATAAAGTGGAAGGCGACAGTGAAAACGATCTGGATAATTTATTTCAATAGGATGTACAAGTTAAAAGAGAAAGTTCCACTGAAGAACTTGAGGTAGAGAGGCATTCTTCTGTTTTTGTTCACTGGGTTACTTTTAAGTGATGGCAAATGATCTCGTGTGTGTTTAGAAGCAAAGTGGTTCTGGAGGACCTGGCAGCGGCACAGTTAATGCACTTCACAACTATTCACAGCTTGGGTGCACATGCAGAAGCAAGTGTGGCAGCAAGATTGAGTGCAAGCCAGAAGGACAAGGAACTATTTTGTCATGAGGTGACTGAGATGGACTTGTTGAACTATGTAATGATAATTTGAAAATATTTTTATGAGCAGAAGTAGTGTTCCTATTCCATTACTTGTAGACACCTAATGTACACTGCTAGACAACATTTAGGCAGTTACTAGATATGTATGAAAACACTTATAAATGTGCCACCAGCTTATTATGTGCTCATTACATCTATAATTTTCTTTCAGAAGTTTTCATTATTGCTATTAGCTGTTCTTTTTGAAAGCCATCCAGTCAGAAGGCATAAAGATCACCATATTATTCTGCTGAACTGCCTCACTCTGTGAATTAAAAATAGAGGATAAGGAGTGGATTATAGGAAGTTCTTATAAAGTACAGGAAGAATATTCGAAATAATAATGCACTCAGAAGTCACAACTGGCACTCAAATGCATTTCAATAAAAATGTAGGGCTGGATCAGTGAATGCTGTTGACAATGGAAAATTTTTGAAGATCTTTTTAGAGAGGATGAGAAAGAAGAGAAATGGGTACCAGGTATGACAGAGGAAAGAAGAGGGAATTTAAATCAAACTACAGCTTCTCAGTGGAATTAAATTCCTAAATTGACGGCAAAAGCTTGTCTTGTTTAAATCATAAACATCTTTACTTGAGAATTCTCTGCAGATTTTCTGACATGGTGAAGTTTATCAAAGCAAGGATGAGGGCTTTGTAAAGTGATAACAATTAAAGTGAGGGCTGCATGTTGCAACCCTGACCTGTCTGCACTCTTCAGTGATACACAGCACAGAACAGAAGGACCTGAGTCTTGGTTCATCAGTGAAACATGATATGGGTTTGTCGTTTAAGAGTTTCATGAATAGAAAGGGTCAGATTTCCCTTGCAGTATGTGTTGGCATGTTTTTAATCCTGGAAGTCTTCCTAACAACCAAATATATTTGCTGCTAGATCAAAGAATCACTCTTTTTTTGAAACCAGCAAGGGTTGCATTCCTCAAAAAAGGCATGCTAAGAATTGCATACTAAATGAAGAAAAAAAGGCAAATGTCTTCCTCATGATTTTCACTCCTGGATTATAAATCATCCCAGTCCTGACACTTGCATTCTATCTAACATTTTTTTACATGGATTTTTAGTTTCATATTCATATGCCAGCAATAATATTATATTCCTGTTACAATTTCAATAAAACTTCTGTGCTTCTGTAATTGTATTAAATGATCAGCCATATCAGTATGGTACAAACCTTTTTAGTTAGGATGCCTTATACTTTTGGGGGACTGACGTTTAGAAATTTCTGTTGAGAAATAACTTGCTAGGGGCCTTTAAGGCCAGGCTAGAAAAGCAGGAATGGCTGCCTTAATTGTGTCTGGGGTGGGCAGATCAGTGATGTTGGCCTTTCAGGGTGCTTTCTAGCCCTGCAGTTCTCTTGAGAAATGAAAAATAATGCATGTTCCTAACTTATTTAACCAAAGGCAGCAGGAGTCAGCTCAGCTGGTGATGTGGATCTGCATGTTGGTCCATATGCAGATGAGTCAATAGCCAAAAAGCAAGTAGGACATTATTGGTTGTGTTTAAATCTGAATTGTTGAATAGCATTGAGAAATAATGCTATAAATACTTAATGTATTAATTCAAATTTGTTCCTTAGCAATCATCTATGCTTCCTCCAAAATGCAGCAGTATAAATTATGTTTAATAATTAAAATTTTAGAATTTATTGTGAAGCCCTGCTTTTCATCTAAAATAATAGTTACAGCTTTGTCAGTGGCATCGTTCATTAAATTCTTTTCAAACAGTTTTTTTTTGCTAGTAAAAAACCCCTGTGGATGTTAGAAAATTAATCTCGCATTTAGATCTTGGTAAATTGCCCTTGATATATCCCTCTGTAAGGGACATCAGAAACCAGCCCATATACAAGAGGACAGTAATAGCCACTTTATTGATGTAGCTGCTGCACAAGCAAAGCTAAGGCTCCAGGACACTGGAGAAATGTCAATTTTCTGAAGGTAAAAGTGTTTCTTTCAAAATAAAGTATGAATTTTCATAGTAAACAAACAAACAAAACACTGCCTTACTTCTCCATCTGAGAGTAATGGACAGGGTGAAGAGATCATGAAAATACAGAGGTTTCATAGCAACCCAGTTGGAAATTTTATTTTCTTTCTTATGTTTTCACAATTCTTCATCAACAGTAGCTGCAAGTGCTGTCAACCTCCACAGGAGCCTAATGGAAAATGAGTAAAGGGTCAAAGAGTTCTTTTGTTTAGAATTTAGTATCCACCTGAAACAAAAAGAAGGTTGCATTGTTGCTGTAACTCACACATTGAGGAAGTTGTGAAGAACTAGGTGGCAGAGCTGCTTTTGGATGTGATAACAGCAAAAGTTATATCTGACTTCTCAAACATGCATGCTTAGCTGGAAGCTGGTGTTTCCAATTCTGCGTTTTATTCCGTGTACACTTGGACGTACGTTTGACTTTTTAGAAGAGTTTGGGTCAGTATTGTGTTGGAGTCGATCTGTTTGTTGACAAAGCACTTGGGAGTGTCCTCTAAGGGTCTTTCTTTCAACGCAGAGCATTAAATGAGCATGGTTTGAAAATCAGTGGAAGCCTTGGCATTATCAAGGAGAGGTAGCTCAGACTGCTGTGTAGCCATGAAAGATCCAGTTAAGAGGGGGGATTTGTCTCAAATGTTCTCTCCATGTGCTGTGGCCAGCTCCTCTCACCAATGCATGACAGTCCCTTGCCATGCGAGGTATGGCTGCTTTTAGGTGTGCTACATCTCTGAAGTTTGCACATTTCCTTATCCACTTGGAGAAAGGTGATGTGTAGTCTTAGAGAAAGCAATTTCCTAAATCTTAGAATTGCTGAGTTCCTGTCTAGGTAAATGGAGAGCATTGACACATTTGGGGTCTGCATCAGCAGCTATATTCTCTAGAATGACAAAATCTTATTTTTTTATACATATATATCTATATATCTATATATCTCTATATATCTCTATATATCTATTTATCTGTATAATCAGTGCACTTGGATTCACGGACAAAAATCTCAATATTTTGAGCTGCTTTTGACAGGCATGTATAAGAAGTTTGGTTTTTTTTTTTTCGGTTGTGGCAAATCCCACAAGTATTACACCTTGGAGCTTTCCTTGCAAAAGGAATAATTACTGAGAACACTAGAAATTCATAGAAATTCATGTTTTCTGATTGTCAGATACAATTCAAGTGGATGCAAGTGTCTGTACCAGCTCTTTGTGTAAGCTCAATTTAATTGCTTGTGTGCTGCAAAGAACAAATGTTTGGCAAATAGATATGAACCGACTTTTATTCTAGGATCTTGAGCCTGAGAATTGGTGAGCTAGCCATTTATCTCTGTGGTTTTCCACAACTTGGAACAATAGTTTTATTTTAGCCAAGATGTCTTTCTCAAGGAATTTTTACACTGAAATGTCAAAAAACTGTTGGAATTTAAATGTTCAAGCAATTCCCGTCTATCAATATATTTTAGTTTTGGGGTTTTTTTTACCTTTTCTATTATCCTTGGGTACCTTTTATTTTAAAATAAAAGTTATGATTAAAAGTTGTAGAAGTTAATAGAAACTACACATTATTCAGGAGCAGAGAAATGGGCCCTGCTGTCTGTGACCTGTTTCCCACAAGCTTGTGAGCTTTATCCCCAGTTCCTTTGCTGGAGACCATCGCCTCCCGAGTGATAGAATGTTTGCAGTAAGCATCTTTAATGCACTGAACAGATGTGTGTAATAACCACTTAATGTTCTGCTAGACTTTGCAATGGAACAGGTATGGTTGCTGCTCCTGCTGACGATTAAAGTGCTTCCAGTGACTGCTCAGTTCAATGGATACAACTGTGATGCTAACCTCCATAGCAGGTTTCCTGGTAAGTATTTAATAGACTTTTTTTTCTAATGGCTTCTTTATTGTCTTGGTTCAAAGCAGTGCTTATTTTTAAATACAGAGCTTTAAATCTGTCTAAAGCCTGGGGGTAGGACTCCACATTAAGTGAGTGTTAACTATCTTTGTGACAATGAACTTGTCTAATGTTGCACTTTACTTTCTTCTTAATTGCACGATGGGTCAAATTCAGCCTGGTAGCAATGCACACAATTCCCCTCACATCAGTGGGGCTTGACCTGCTTTTGCCAGAGCTCTAAACTGTCCAAGACACTCACCAGAGCTCATATTGTTGTAAATGTTCTCTATAGATTTAACACTCTCACACTTCTAACTGGGTTTTCTTTCATGTTTGGGCTTTATAGTTTTCTTTTCCTGGGTAAGAGAATATAATTATATCCTTTTACTAAAACAAAGAAATACGTATCTATTTCAAGCAAAATTGACTTGATGGCAAAATTTAGTGCCTCACTTCAACATTAAGTCCTTGGTTAGGGACAGGTGAAGCAATGGGATATGTCTATGTATGATGTATTGTCCTTCCTCTAAGAAAATGGGAATGAAGTAATTTTGGGGACATTGGATGTTCAGAACTGTTTATACAATGACAAATAGAAATGAAATGTCAGTCTTAGTGGCAGGCATCAGGATATCAGGGTTTACTCGGGCAAAGAATCCTTTTAGTTTCTATTACATTGCTTATCCTTCCTGCTTCAGCTGTATCTTGAGCAGAATAATAATAATAAAAAGAAGGCTGTGAATACTGTCTCTCTCTCACATCTTGTTTTTCTGAGATAGCAATTGAATTGAATAGTTTGGTGATGAACACTCAGTGCAGTATTACACTGTAATACCTTTCCTGTTGTTGCTTTCTGTGATAAAAGTTTTGATTTTTTTGTTCCAGGAAGGGTCAGCTCTTTTATTAAATTTAAGTCAGCAGAAGGCAGAAAGTCTGTTTATTGATTCCTGTGTTACTATCACACTGCTAGGTGCTTTGTTGACATAAAGACCAACAGTGGGTTTGATTCTTTTTTACTTAATCAATATGAACATGAAGAACAGAGAAATAAGACATGCAAAGAAGATCAAATATACTGTCTCCATTCCTGAGAAAATCACATTTTAGCTGAGTATTTCACAAACTACTTATATATTCCTCTTCTTAGCACCAAATTTTACAGGCTTGCCTCCAAAGTGTGAGTGAACTTTGCTTACCTGCTTCAGATCTACTTTTTGAGTTTTTATGTAATTGTGGCTTTTTTGGTCCCTGTCAGGCCTCTTGAGAGGTTTGCAACAGCTAGAGGGAGGTTTATATTCCTCTTTCTGTGTTTTAAAATTATTCTGTGGTCATTTTTTGCACCTGCTCTGTGCCAATGTTTATTTGCAATGTGATACCTGTGAATTCAATTCATCTCTTTTTGCGGGTATTTAGGGGCCTCTTGCAGTTCTGCCTCATAAAAATGAGTCATATCAGATTCCATGTCTGCCAAACCTCATTACTTGGGAGAAAATCTGTTTAGGTTACGAGTAAACAGATTTTTTTTGAAGTAAATTCTAATCACCCCTCACTGGCCGTAGGAGCTGAGAGCAGAGTCCTGCTTTTTCTTGTTTGTCGTCTAAGACAGCAAAGATTCAGAGGCTGGAATTTAATCAATGGTCTTACGGTTGATTTTGAGAGCTAGGAAAGAAAAATAATTCTGTTTGTTAGTTGTGCATCTGAAATGGAGGTAAAAGCCAGAAACCCCTTTTGTCCCCAGATTTGACAGGTGCTATTTTCAATATGCAGGAGGGTCTGCTGTGTGATGGTCTGGGGCTCGTGCAGCTGAGAGGCTGAGGATGGGTGACAGAGCCTCTGCAGAGAGAAGGGGCTCACTCTTCCCGTGCTGGCTTCCCCAGCACTTGGATCAGGCTGCGGCTTTGGGGGTGCTGCCTCACGGCCCTTGGGGTTCAAATGTGAGGGGAGAGGTGAGAGGGAGGTCAAAAAGAAGAACATTTTAAAACCAGTATCTCCCGGGCTGAGATACTACTCACAGTCCTGGTTATGGATAGATTTTCTTCCCGTTCCTCATTTGTTCCACACAAGGAGTCTTCATTGCTGTCAGCTGCAATTCTAGGCATGGCATGCAGATACAGGAGAAGCCATTGGGTCGTGAAGTTGTCTCCTCTTTTTCTTTAAATGTTGTTAAGAAACAGAAGTTGTCTTCAACAAAGAGGAGAAATGAAGCCTTCCTAGAGGAACCATGGACCTCATCCATTTTTCATTTGTTTGTGCTTTTATCGTTCATCACTTAGGTGACTTCTTGAATAGGAATGGTGCTGCATAAATAAGATGACAATCAGACAGAGCTTTTGTTTCTGCAGTTTGCAGGTTTATTTTAGAGCGCAGATATGCAGCAGTCATCAGGAAGGAAGGAAAAATAGCCCCATTTTTGGTAGGCTGAAAATGCAGTGATTTTTTCATACCAAAAGCTAGATGTGTTCTAGAGAATATATAGTTAGGTTAGTGTGGACACTGAAAAGCTTTAGCAGAGAGATATTCCGGCTTTCTGCAGCATTTTGTGAGAGTTCTGTCTTTCCCATGCAAGTAAGACAAAACAATGTTACCGTTTTGTAAACTTCTTGCAGGTGCGGATTGTTTTGGTAGAATTGTTATGGTTCTAACTAGAAAAACACTCAGAGATGTGTGTCTTAGAACTTGACCAATCCCCTTAGGGGGTGGATGGCAAAAACCAATTACCTTATGCCACTTAATACACTTTGCGAACTAACATATGAAAGTCTTCTGAGAATTCATTAAATCATCATCCATTGATCCCTGAGCCTGGACTTCGTGTCGTTTCTCTACTCGTCCGTGGGGAAAACAGCAACAAGTTAGATCTTGCCATTCTTCAGAGAGCTTGCCTAGGGAAAGAACTTTAGTTCTGCATTGCAGTAAAGCATAGCTTTTAGAAGGCTTTTGGGGCATAGAGCCATAGCAGTCTGTCTCCAGTTGGCAAGTGCAGTTTTGATTCAGGGGGTTTTTGTTTTAAGTACATGTTGAGAACTTAGTAGGGACTGAGGAAACGTGGCATCTTTTTCACTTACGCTATGCATTTTAATTCAATATCAAATCAGTGATTTGATCAAAGAGGAGGTTCATGCAGAGAAAATGGTTTTGAGCTACACAGGTCTTTCCATGCCTCTTCTGGTGGAATGACTTTTATCAATGGTGTTCTGTGGAAAACTCTTGTTCTCTGATTTTTTTGTTCTCTGGTTTTTTGCTGCCTGTCCTGGGGTGAGTTGGCAATGTTTGCAGGGCTAGAAGTGGGCAGTGGAGCTCCCAGCATTTGTCACCATGAGTCTGCCCATAATTCAAGATGGTCTCTGTTACTGTAGGATCTGTGTACCTCTTGAGCTTTACTCTCACTTGAGACACATCCATGAGCACTGCTGGCTGTAGAGACAGCTTGTGTGATTTGAGTCAGAAAGAAACCAAGTGGTTTGCCTGTATGGAAACTCTGTGACAGAGAGGTCATTATATTTAAGGCTTCATCAGTTGGGTGCCGTAACTTTCAAATCATCGCGCCTCTTACTCAGAAAACCAAAAGCTTTTAATGCAGGAATGCAAATACTTTGTTTGTTTGTTTCTTTTCACTTATATAGGAATAATATTTAACTTTCTAAATTGTCGAGAAATGAGCTAGGTATTTAACATCTAAGGGGGCGTTAGATCTGTTTGGGACTGGCTTAAGATTAATTTCTGAACAAAAAAGGTTTTATTTCCAGAATGGATTAATTTGGCAGCAATACTTCCTCATGAAGTAGTGGGCAGAAAAGGTTCAGTCTGGAAAGGTTGTTTATCCTCCTGTGTCACACAAAAGTTGGTTTTGTATGGTATGGTCTCATTTCCCATAGTGTCAAATGATAATTTTGCAAGCAGTAATGGTAACTTAATTGGTGAAGTCAATAGCCTGCTTTTTGAAAAGGCTTGAAGTGAGTTATAAAATTAACTGACCTACTTTGTGTTACATCCTGCAATTTGTTACAATTTGTTTGTGCGTCAGTCCAAGGAAGCATAAACGCACACTTTACCATTTGCCTTTTTGTACTGCTCCCTCTACCTTAGTACACTCATTAAATGGATCATAATAGTCCTCCTGTAGTGAAAGCCAAGGCATGCTGCTTCCTGATCTTTGTGCATTACATTAGCGGGATTATGATTGTGTACAAACCAGGAGAATTTCATGCCAAATCACTTCAACTCCTGTCTTGCCTCCAGTACCTTTCTGCCCAGATTTACATCCAGTGAGTAACATTTATCACGGCATTAGCACAGGACTGAGTTTGGCCTGTTATTTCCTGCACTTGATTGTTTTGGTTTGAAAGCCACCATTAAAGCTGTCTAAATTAAACTGCTTGTGCTCCTGTACCATGGGGGAAGAACTAGTTCATTGTAATGGAGATTTCATTTCCTCTCTGCTGCGACAACGCAGTGAAACAATTCATTTCAGCAGGCTTAATGGTATAGTATTGACTGAAGTTGTTCTACAATTTTTAATAGCACTTAATCTTTAAGCAGATGTAATAAATTAGTTGTTATATAAAAGAGTAATGCCTGTGTTTAACACAATGCAGTATGTATTTTTGTAAAGCACTAGGAGGAAACACCAGAACAGCACCCCAGTCATCTAGGGGCGAAGAAGACCTTGAGGAAGAGCAATATCAGAGCTGTAAAGCAAAACAATCTCTTGCTTGTGCCTGTATCTGAACCTGATGCTTTCCCATTCAGTACATAAAAATCTTCAGAACTTTTGAATAAAAGGTCAAATTGTCCGAAGATGGTTTTTTGCTGTTAAAAAATTGATCACTTTTAACGGCTGCTGCTTTCTTGGTCTTTTGTGTTGTCATAATGCACAGAATGAAAGATTGCAAGATGCTTTGTAGTATTGATCATTGTCTCTCAAGAGCCAGCTGATTTTTCATTAAAGCTCAAGTTGATGGTTCTTAAAAAAAAACAACCCAAAACCAGGAAAAACCAACTTTGGAGAGATCATAATAAATTACTCTGATATGCTGTTGATTGTACTTCAAAGTCTGCACAGCCTGAGACTGTGATCTCATACAAAGTGGACTCCAGATAACTCAGAAAAGTGTAGCCAGTTTCCGTGCCAGAGTGGGCTGGGAGGCAGAGCTTGGCCTCCTCAATTTCTCAAAATTGCTGGAAATTTCTGTTCCAGAGAGGGCTGCTTAATCAGACTCCAAATATTTAACCAGTTGCTGTTTTCCACTCTGTTGCAGTGTTTCATTTTATGAATGTACTACTAAAAGATTTGCTGGGGGATTTTAGATTAATGTTTTTCTTACTTGGTTACACTATGTTACTATATTAATTCTTGGTTTTTTCTTTAGTGAAGTGTTAGAGTCAAATCTGTTCTTCAGATATGCAATTCCTACCTTTATATTCTAACGTTTTGCTGCGAACGAAGTGTAAAAATTTATTTGATTGGAAGTCGCAATGCTAGACTAACTGCTACAATAGTTATACGATGATTACTTCAAATCTTTTTACAATGTCTTCCCCTGTATTCTTTTTGCAGCTGAGCGAGATATCAATGTTTTCTGTGGAGTACAGACAATTACTATGAAGATAAATTTTTGCACAGTTCTTTTTTCTGGTTATTCTGAGACAGATCTGGCACTGAATGGGAAACATGGGGATGCCCACTGCAGGGGCTTCATCAATAACAACACCTTTCCAGCAGTGGTCATTTTCATCATCAATCTGAGTACTTTGGAATCTTGTGGAAACACTTTAGTGGTAAGACCAAATCAAAGTGAAATTATAGCATGGCTATTTATACATGGGATCAAGTGAATGTTCTGGACAACATTGTATCTTTTATAGATAATATTTACTTTGTCTTACCCAGTTAGATACATATTGCATACATCCAAGAAAACCGGAGAAAGTTGGTAACTTATAATCTTGATTACTATTGAGAAAATATGGTGGGACACACATTTGTCCTCGGATTAGAAAGTATAATTTTAAGTTTTTTTCCAAGGTGTTTCTAAAACTCTTGCTGTCCATGCCTTGGATTTTGCAGAAGTGGAGAGTTTCACAGTTTGTGTGTATCACACTGAGTAAGCAGTGATGACTTGTATCAAAGTACCTATGAATAACTTTAAAAAACAAGTGTAAAAATGTATTCTTTTTAAGGCTTTTATTCTCTCTGGAATTCTTGCTTGTACTTGATCCCTGTCAGTTTTTATAACAAGCCCCCTGTTTTGTTGCTAATAATTTTGCTGAAACTGGGCTGAAATGTTTGATATGCTCTGTGACCTCTTTGCGTTAGGCTGAGTTTTCTTTTAAAATTTCAACAAAAAACCAGTTCAGCCAATTCAAGACTCTCTTTTCCAACTGTAGCACCTCCATGACTTGCAGTAGAAGAATATTCCAGGAAGCAACTTCTTCCTGTTCCTATGTAGCTGGTCACCTTGTAAACTCCCTGAACCTGCTATCTGGTTACCATCATAAGAGCCTGATGTTTTAAAAACAAAAAAAAGACCCCCCCCAGTCTGATAAGTCCAAATAATTGGAGCTGCTCATGAAGTCCCCCAACAGGCTGCACTGAATACAAAGTAGCAGCTGCTAAAAATATAACCAAAAATATTCTCCCCATCCTGTCTCTTTATTCATGATGTGCCTCAAAATGAAGACAAAAAAGGAGCAGGGAGCATTTCTTATCATGTTCCCCACACTGGAGTAGTACATTCCCCTGCATTTCTTGGCAGTGTTTCACAGCAAAGACCTTCAAGCTAATTTTCAATAAAAGGAAAGGAACTAAAGCAGTTCAGGCAGAACTTGTGTAAAACCCAGGTCTTTCTGTAATACAACTGACTCAACTTTTTACTTTATGGGGGTAGGGTGGCGAGGAAGAGTTAACAGAGCTGTAGTTGACTGTACTACCTTAGCCTACAGTGTTTAGGCAAAACTCAATCCTGGAAAATTCTATTTTCAACATTTTTGTCCCATTCAGCAAATTACTAAGTATTGCTATTGGCAAAATGTTCGCCTGCTTCTGTCTTTTAGGTGTGTTTTCTGTAGACAAAGAAATCGAAATTCCTGCTGTGTGTCCTGTGCTACTTACTGCAAAATGTTGCAACTCGTGCACCTCAGCATGATTCTTCAATAATGAAATGTTTTTTTAAGAAACCATGTGTTCTAAAGCTACTGAGAACATCTGTTTTGCTAATACAGCTGTACAAAAGAAATGCTACAGTAGAAGTCCAGTGCCATGTTAATTTACCTCGTTGTGTATGTGCCTACTGAGAAAGGAATTTGTGGTGCTTCTCCATTGCTTTCAAACCACCCCCTTACTCAGATCAGTAGCTACAGATGGAGTGGGGCTGGGCTGCTACAAGGAGGAAAGTGTCCCTCAGTTTTCCTGAGAGCTGCGTGTTTTTGCAGGCTCTGCACACTGTGAGCTGAGCAATACAGAGCAGCACGTGCCCATGGACACAATTTAGGTTGCACTGGCATTAAGCTTGTATTACTTTTCAGCTCTGTAATTTCTGACAGTTTGTAGTTTATAATTAAGATTTAGAAATGTATAATATAAACAAAACCACAGACTCAAAGTTCAGCTATTCGGCTTGTGTCTGCTTATAAAGTACCTTGTTTTGATGTGTCCAGACCAAAGCTCAGCAGTGAGAGAATATTGTTTCTATGAATGAAATTGATTGTGTATTTGCCTTTTTATTGCATATGGAAGCTCATTGTAAGATAATATTTTTTAACTGTAATAGAAAAGTTCCTTTAGTTTTTCCCAATAAGTCGCATGAATTCATTGGGAATGTAGAGAAAAGAATTACCTACCAAAAAATATGCTTCCAAGATCCATAATTTTTTTCAAATATTGCTCAAGTCTGTTCTAAGAACAGGGAATTCTAATTCACATACGGCTTGTGAATTGTATATGCATGATTCCAGGGAGGTGAAAATAGAACACATGGAAGCTGTTATTAAGCTAAATTAATTTTTGAAGGTTTTAGTGAAGATATTTCAGGGTAAATTATGGGCTAAACCATCAGTGTCCTTAAGATTTTTTGTTCCACTGTTAACTTCCAGCTAATATTAATTTTCTGTCTTCCTCAATAGGTATCCTCATCTCGAGGTATCAATGCTTACGGAAATACCTCAGTGGTGCAGATAGGTAATGTTTCAGGCTACATTGACACACCAGACCCACCAACGATTATCAGCTATTTGCCTGGGCTTCTGTACAAATTTAGCTGTAGCTACCCACTGGAGTACTTGGTTAACAACACCCAGCTCGCTTCGTAAGTGTGCTTTTTCATTTCTGTGTGTTTCCTCCCCATGTTTGTGTAAGCATGTATATGTGCATGCCATAACTGCATTGTAGCAATTTTTAGCTGTGTGAGAGTAAAGGGAAAGGAAAAAAGCACCAAAAGAAGAGGTGTTGCAAGGAAAAAGAAAAATGACATAGTTTATGAAGAGCTGCTGTTATGAAGAGACCCTTAGATAATGTAAAACTTCCTTTAAAATTCAGATGTTCTTCTGAAAAATTATAGCAGCAAAAAAAAAGAAGAAAATTCTTCATGAAATAGTTTGTAAGCTTGTAAATATAGAATGCAGGAGAAAATATTTCTATGAGTAAACCTTGTACATCATGTAAAGTGGGTTCTTTTTTGTCACTTTGCCTCTCTGCTAATTATTTTTCTGATTCGTGTTTCCAGTAACATCCATTATTTTCTGCATAGTTAAGACTGTCAGTATTTCCACTATAAATTCCTGTTTCTGAAGTTTATAACCCAAATGCATAAATTAACTCCTTGGGATATGACTCATTGAGTTTTTTAATGATAAAACCCAGTGAAGTATGCAAAAACAAAAATAAGGTATCTTTCTTCATGATGGTTTTTGGTTTCTGGTTCTGTTGTAGGTCATCAGCTGCTATTTCTGTAAGAGAGAACAATGGTACATTTATCAGCACTTTGAATTTGTTGCTTTACAATGTGAGTATAAAACACAGTATGACCTGGACTAAATTAATCTCTGCACTATATGGGCACAAACTGGTTTAGCAGACCAAAGTATAGATTCCTCTTCATAATTTGCTATTTCCTTCGCACTCCTCCCATGAACCAAGCCTTTCTTCCAGGCATCTTTCATCTCTGAATTCCTTTTCCCTTTCTGTTTACATGTACCTGCCATCTTGTATTTATATGGCTGGTCTTTGAGGACAGGTACAGTCTTTTTGTCCCATATTTATACAGTTCCTCAATTTACAGCTCTGGCTTTCAGTTTGTAGTGCCACGTGACTAATCAATTGTAGCGACAACAATCATACTCCAGAGTGCATGCTTTTGTTTACATTTATTAGTGTATGGGTGCTTTGTGCCTAAACAGAGAATACTCTGTACTATTCTGTAAAATTATTCCAGACCTATTCCCTTAGCAGTGAACTGTAGCCCTTTGGCTGGGGTATTTTTATGTTCAAGCCTCATCAGAGTGTTTCAATCATCTGTGATTGTAGTGAGGGATGTATCTGTTTCAAATCTATAGCCTGATGCATATGTTGCCTCACGATGTGGGCTTTAAAGATTTTAAGGCTTAATAATCATAACAGTTTTCATCCAATGCTTCTTCCTTATGTTTTAGATAATTTAACTTGAATATGCATTATTGTAAAAGCTTTTACCATGTGAAATGGGTTGGTGACACTAAAACATGAAAAATGCAAGGACCTCTACTTAACATTAATTCCTGAAATTATATTTTTGTGTTGATTAAAATTTTTACTCATACATTTTAAATACCTGATTTAAATATCAATTTTTCAATCTATCAAGCATCATTTTTGTAAATTATGAATCCGATTTTTTTTGCATTATTATTCATGCCATCACACTGCTGAGTTATAATTCATGCAACTGATTTAAAAGTCAATGCTTTATGCTTTGAATATAATGAGCTATAAATATTGCAACAGGGCATTTTTCAATGGCACGCTCTAAAAAATCATGTTTGTTTGAAAGAGCACAGCTCCAAATAACAACCTATAATCTGTTAAAATGATGATTATAGTTCTCTCATTTTTAAATAAACCTGGATCGAAAAGATGGGGCAGAATGAAGGTAGGCAAGTTTCTCAGTCAAGCCAAGCATTGACTGCCAAATGTTGACTGCCTTTCAGGGCCCAATTCAGCAAAGAGTCAGGAATAAATGCTGTTGATGCTCATAGTGAGCACATTTTTTCCTTAAATATCCCATGCCAAAATGTGCTGTCATCCTCCCCGCTCCTGTAAGGTTGCAAGCTGACCACGAACAGTGGTAGTGGTGTTTTTTGTTCTGATAGCAGTCATATTACTCACTCTAGTGAGTAGCACTGTTATGAATAATACTGTTAAGGCTGGCAGATTCCAGTGGTGGATATGCCCTCCTGCTTCACTTCCTAGGGCTGGATAAATGCATGGGGAGATTGTGCATTGCCTGCATTTTTCCCTGTTGGGAGTGCTTCTTTGGACACCTGTTGTCTTGTGGGCTGCCTTCATCCCTGTTAGAATTCCCGGTTTTGGGAGAGGCCTCAAGGCTCATGTCCACCCTTCCTAGAGGTGAGGGGTTGTGTACAGATGTGCCTCTTGACTGCAAGCATCTGTCTTTTCCAAATTTAACTGTGGTGTTATTTCTTAACATTGACTCTTCATCTTCTCAGCTCACCTGTGTGTTCCCTCACAAACTGTTGTTTACATTTACTTTGTGATGCTGGTACATGTCATTGCTAGGAAAGATAAGAAGAGCTGTTATGATAGAGTTTAATAGCAAAATATTTAATGGGCTTTCACAAAGCCTAAGTGTCTATGTGCTTTTATGCCTTTTTGCAAAGGTCTGTCAAAATGAATAAAAACTACTCTTAAAGAATAAAGGAGCAACTATGGAATGTAATAGTGAGGGTCTTGCACTTTTTAATCAGTTGCAAAATGTGGCAGAGATATGTGTTATAGAAATGTATAATTAATTTGAAAGAAGGCAAACCTACTTGAAGGCCTCTGATACTGCACAGATTGGATATTGGGCATGCTGTTAATTTTGGCATTGTTACCTTTAAAAAAAAAATCACTTGGTCTCTGGTGTAAACCTTCTTGCTGCTGTGAGCTGCTGCTTGCCATGGTCTTGATTGCCACAACGAACCTGGTCGAAATCCTATTTACCAGATTTTTTCATGTGTATTGAGTGTTTTGACCTTTCACAAGAGGTCTTAACAGAGTTGCTGTGCTATCTGCATTAGCAATGTGTTTGACATAGGTGATTTTACCAGACAGTGCATTTTGGTATTCTGAATTATTATCTGTCACACAGATCTGTTTCATGGCTTTGTTGCTAAAGTGATATTAATGGTTCAGACTTCGAACAAAAAGCCCCAGTAAAACAGCTGTATTGAAGTAGTAGTATATGTGGAATTCCCAAATTTTATGTTGAATACAGCTTTCTTGAAACAGTTCTTTTGAAATACTAGAATTTAAATGAAAATGTTTGTTACTGGTAGTTTTCAAGAAGCCAGCTTCCATAGAAACTACATTTTTGAGTAACAGAATGTCTCTGTTCTCCCACACTATATCTTAAAATATGTAACACTTCGTGGCATTGCTATCTCCACTAATTCGAATAAACTTAGCAAACTTTCCTGAGAAGGAGTACAGTGTGAAAACCCAGTAAAGCTCCTCCTTTAGAAAACCAGAGTAGCTCCTGTGTTTGCCTGTAAGTTCTGCTAGACTTACTGAAGTGTCGATGAATGATACATTTTCTTTGATTACTGCTCCAACCACCTTGTTAAATCATAGATTCTCCCAAATTATTGCATGGGGCAAAGCCAGTCTTTACAGACAAACTTGTAGGCAAGTGCTCCAGCACTGCTTTTTGCTTGTTCCCTTACAGAGGACATGGTAAATGACCTTTCTGCACAGAAGGGTCAGAAAAATTGGTGAGAGCTCAGTCTGTGGATGCAGATGGGTTGTTACAGTGGAAATTCTGTTACAGTTGAGGCAATGTTTGTTTTACAGGATTCGACCTACAGCCAGCAACTCATTATTCCCAGTACAGGCTTACCTTTGAAAACCAAAATATATGCAGCTGTGAGAGCAACCAACCTTGATGGCAGGTAGCATAAAGGGTGTTATTTCTTGTCTTGTCTTGCTGTTCAGCTCTTGTTACTTATCTGATTTAGAAGCATCTGTCTTTCCTCATAGCTTTTTGTGTTTCAAAATAGCGGTTGGTGTTCAATAACCACTGCTCTCAGAGGGAGGGTGTCAGGTCCTTGACAGTGAATGCATATTTTGCTTCAGTTCTCATTATGAAAGTTTTCCTGAACTATACTTTAAATCCTATATTGTTTTTTATTTAAGAAAAGGCCTCTGTATGAGAAAATCCAGGGCTTTTAAAAGTGAGTTGGTTTTGATTTCTAGTCCTATGTGGCCATGATTTCTGAGAGGAGGTGTACAATGTGTGTTGGTATGGTGGTTGACTTGCATGAAACCAAATGATTTGGTTTATACAATTCTGCTGCTATGTTGTGCTGTTTAATTTTCTAAGTAATTGGAGAAACAGGATGACTTGTATGTGACCTGTTTAACACAGTTTCTCTGTAACAGCCTGCGTTACTGTTTGTATGCTCTCCTGTACTGTCCTTTCACCTCACCTCACTCACACCCCCCAGTCTTGCATTGCCGGTTCCCCTGATCTATCACTTTACTCCCTGTGCAGGTGGAATGTTTTGATGGACTACTGTTACACCACACCATCTGGCAATCCTAGTGATGATCTTCGATATGATCTTTTCTTCAGGTAGGCCCTGTGCAAACCCAGTGTTTTGTTGGTCCTTCTTTAAAAAGAATAATTATAAATCTCTTCAATAGTGGTGTCTTAAGCTGCCTGGAAAGTTTAAGCATTATTAGCAGGCAGGACCAAGGGCTAGGTTTATAGATAACATGTCAGAACTTATTTGTGTGTGAACATAAACATAGAAGCAACTGCAAAGTCATAAGAATTATGAAGGCAAAAAAGCATATATCCAAAATAGTTCTGCTAGAGATAAAATAAACGCTCAAAGTGAATGGCTAAACTGGCCTTTATTTTACCAAAGGTAAATGTGGTGAATGACAGTGGTATAAAACATCAGAGACTCCAATCCAGGAAAGTAGTTAAGCAAATGATTAAATATAAATAGATGCTCCTGCTTCTACTCCCTGTTATAACATTTATTTGAATTGAAGCTTTGAAAAACTTCTTGGCAGTATCTCAGATTAAATTTTATCTGTGTCACCTACTGGAGAGATACTGTCTTCATTTGGAGTTACCTGTCTATACTGGTTAGCATACCTGATTGCTTTTTGCTTCAGGTCTCAAGTTTCTTTGGGCACTGGAATTAAATGTTACCTTGGTTATAGCTGAGGTGCTGCAAAAGAAAACATAGTGTTTTTGTAGGAATGTGTTTCAGCACAGGAGGCTGCAGCCTAACAGGCAGATTGTGTCTGCAGATATTAGCACTGTGTTCTTTTCCAAGGAACTAAAGCGTTGAACTTGCTGCTTAAGTCATCTTATTCTCAGCTAAGAGCTTCAAAATACTAACAGAGCTGCTCATCCCAGTTTTGCTCTTCTCTGCCAAAACTAGCTGTGACAAGGATCCGCAGACAACCGTAATTGAAAACGGCAAGAGTCAAATGGGCCGGTTTTCCTTTGAGGTGTTTCGCTTTGTGAAGCACAAGAACCAGAAGATGTCGACGGTCTTCCTTCACTGTGTGACGAAGCTGTGCAGAGCAGATGACTGTCCCTTTCTTGTGCCAGTAAGTTCTTAGTTATCTGGATATAAAATAGGCACACTGGCGTTCTGCACACAAGTTTTATGGAAATCTGGATGGCACAGAATGCAAGCGACTTGTAGAGACTGAAGTAAGAATGTTTTTTGTGTCTGAAGTAATGTGGAATAACTAATGAAGAATATGGAAATGAATACTGTCATCTGGAGATAAAATAATACTAGACCTGCAAAACACAGGTTATTGAGTGTATGAGAAATGACCTCTTTGCCTTGTGGTCTTTAGTTTTAAAAGTAAGAACTCTGAGATGGCTTTCAGGTTGATATTCTTAGTAGTAAGGTATCCATCATCTCAGTGGATGAAGAGAAATATCTTAGAATAGAATTTATGGAAAACTTAAAGCTATAGGAAGTGCTGTTATACTGACAAGGAAAATCTGTGAAAGTTTCTCATAGTGAAAAAAAATACTATGCCCCTTATAGTTTATTATCGTCTCCCTTACCATTTGGAAGCTACTCTTTTGTTGAAGTTCATGAGGTTATGTGTCTTCAAAATTAACTAGTTTTAGGAGTACTAGGAGCAACAAATATATTTTGAAAATTGAAATATTTAAATAAACATATAAACACAAACTTCTGTGATGTCTTCAGAACACAGCATTGTTTCCTATTGAATGACTTCCCATTTAGAATTTTAAAGTGCTGTCAGTTCAGTATACTTCTGAGATTTTGTACATTATTTCGTATTTTTATGTTACACATTTACGTAACACATTTCATTTTGTATTCAATTTATGTTCTGAGGTTTTTGAAGTTCTTTCACAAGAAGCTGAAACTAAGGAAATGCTCTTGTTTGAAGCATGCTTGAGTACCCTAGATTAAGGTAGATGATGGGTTACAGATGTCAAAGGCGGATTCCAGATGAGAGTGCTGGGGATTTAGTGTGAGTCATTGCTATTTAGAACTCCATGGAAGATGTGCAAACCCTCGCTCGAGAAGCTTGCCTGAATAGGGATTGTCAAGCAAAACAGATTTGTTGGGGAAAACTGTCTGTAAACATAGCTTTGGGAAATTAACTACTGAAAATTTAATATACGATAAGATGGATCTTGTATGCAACAGCAATGTAGTTTTGTAAACAAAGTGAGGCAAAATACAATGGGAAGCCAGGCACTTATAAAATACAATTCTAGGCAATACTGTAGGTGTTTTTATTGCGAAGTAATTTAATGCATACTAAGAAATAAAATCAAAGTTGTAGTATTACTTATCAAAGAGTTTATACTAAAGCAGGAAGCACAAAAAGGCCACAATTCTGTTCCATTCTGAATCTGTGGTTGTTTTGATTGACCACTCAGATCTGCAGTAACAGAGAAAGAAGAGACACTGGTGGAAGGACAACTTGGACCCCTCAGAGCACATCTGGCAATGCTGTAGTCTCTGCTGGCCCCATCATTACAAGGAGTGGTAGGAAAAAACAATCTTTCTGTATGGGCTGCAGGAATTTCAGAAACATGGGGAAATGTTTTGCAGTTTAATGTAAATCTGCAGTGACTTAAAGGGTGAATTCTCTGTGAATTTGCTGTGTATTTTTTTACAGCTGTTGAGTATTTTTTTACTACATTTTTTACTGCTTTGTTTGGTAGAAATTTTGAGCTAGTGTTTATGTTTGGCTCTCACATGCTTCCTCCTCCAATAAAATCATGGTGGGATACTGTTATAAGGCCATTATAAAAGCCCAAACTCAATGGGTCGACTTCTTTTTTTGGTCAGATTTCACTGAAGATAATAGAATTTAAGGTACTGTGTTCAGTGTTGCAATTTAATTTGGATAGATAAGGAATATTCACTGTCACTTTCTATTCACCATTTCTTCCAGCTTCCCTCTGGGTTTTTATCTACATGTTGCCTAAAATTAATGAACACTATTCTTAGCCTTCAGCTATAAGAAAGAAATGGGACAAAACAACTGTAAATTTTAATCAATGGGCTAAAATCCACTGCTTTAAATTGAGGGTGAAATTCCATGATTTTCATTTTTATTGCCGAAGCTTTTAGGAAAAAAGAAAAAGGCAGCTCTAAATGCAACCTGCAGTCTCTGAAAATAATTTATGTGACTGCAGTTTAAATTTTAGAAATTACAGGTATTTATAAGTAGTTGCAGTTAAGCAACTGATTTCAGCCGTCTTAGATTTGGGATGCTGAGAGTAGGACTGAACCTGGTCTGGGAAAACTAATTTAAACACTTGAGAATAAAATCCTTCTTTAAATGAAAAGTAGTTGTACCCATACACAAAGAGAGCAACTGACCCTCCAGAATGGGGAACCACCTAGCAAGAGACCATTTTTAGAACAAATAGGCTCCATTATGAGCAGCATTTCTGCAATGAAAATTAGTAATTTTTTTGCGTTATACATGGTCCGTTTGAGTTGCTGCTCTCTGATTAGTCAACAAAAAGTGAGAAGAACTAACTTCAAAGTTGCACACGAGTACATATGGGAAATGAGTGACGGATTTGCTCAGCCAAACATGCTCGCTGCCTTAGCGCTGCCTTAGGCAAGGAATGGAAACTAGATACAGCTTGTTATATGAGCAACCCCTGGTAGGTAATGTAGCTCATGATTCAAATGCTGTGAATGCTACTTTTACAATTCAAAACAAAAACGATACTTATCAATTACCTTTAAATACTGCATAGCTTCAAGCAAAGAAATCTGCCCATGGATGTTTAATGGTCCCAAAGAAAGGATAAACAATTTTGTAATTTCATGGCAACTGTTGAGGTTGTTTAAATGAAATCATGAATAAGGCTGAAAAAAGGAAACTAGTTTTTTAGGTGTATTCTAAAAGTGGGTGGGTAAAGCTTTTTTGATTTCTCCATCTTCATAGTATGCTTTTGGAGCATTCCACTCATGCTGACAGGAGGATGGTTTAATGAGAAGCACTTGAAAAAAAAAGGAATTCAATTCTAAACTCTGCCACGAATTTCATGAGTGGTATTGGGCAAGTCCCTCAATCTGATTTGCATTTCTCTTTTTCTTCTGGAGCAGAAAGAGGGAATTAGTCCTGCTGTCACTTCCCGTTGTGAAAATAAGCTCATAAAACCCAGGAGGTTTGTGAATACTATAGTTAACAAAATAAAAGGGGGAAGATCATGAGAGAACTTGACCAAAACTATGTGGATGATGAATAAATTTGGATAATTTTTTTTTTTAATTTAGGTAAATTTTCAATGAGGAATGCCAGGGTGTAGCCCTGACGCATGAAAGTGCTTACACTATTTTCAAAGCCAACACAGGTCTCGCTTTAGCAGACATGCATTTGTCCTGCGCCCATCAAACCTGTTGCACCTGGCTCGCTGCGGTCCATATGCCAGCAGTAGGACTGCAGTGGCACGGATGTGCAGCCCCTCACTTCCCCATTTAGGGTGCAGCTGCAGCCGTCCCGGGGCTGGTCTGTGCACATCAGTGCCTGGAGAGGCTCCTCAAGGTAGCCAGGCCTCCTTACGAATCTGTCACCAGCTGTCCTGGCAATGGAGCTGCTGATGCAGCTGCCTTGGTAGGAACTGAATAGTGCTGCTGCAAAAGAGTGATGGTCCTTCTCCTGTGTAGTTCTGAACTCATATTTCCAACATTTGTCTCTTTCCAGAGAAACGTTATTCTTTTGTTGTTAATCTAAAATAAGTCATTATGGGAGACGTACACAGAAGAAAATGTTTCAGTCTCTGTATGGAAACAAAGCAGGCACCTACTTGGGAAGTTGAAATTATGTAGCTTTTGATGGATGTCTCACTTAAGCTTAGGAGACAGCTTCTCAAAACAAATGTATACGTGAGCTGTGCTTACAAATTGCACAAAAAACCCCCCAAATAGTGACAAGAAATGTAATTCTGAAATGGACCCTGGTAAGTAAGCAAAAACTGAAGACAAAATACAAATGTTACCCTGAATATAAAGGCACTATGTAACTTCCAAGAGGAAAATGAGCATGGCGAAAAGAGCTTTTTTGTAATAATTTATAGTCACTGACATATTTTTTCTTGTAAAACTCAAGTTTTTTTCCTATAGAGCTATTTTATAATATGATTAACGTTGAAGGGACTTGCATATCACATTGTGCTTATGGTTGTATTTTTACTGAGGTTTTGAAATTTTTACAGCTAAAGAACTGGCCACCTTTCCAATTAAGAGGTTCCTGATTTAATAATGGTTTGTTTTTCCACAAGACATTAAAGTATTAATTAATATTTTAATATCCATTTAATATTAAAAATGAAGCAATAACATGCAATTAATGTTATTGTCCATATTCTAACAGAGATGCTAAAAGCTGCTAGCTAATGTGGCAAGTAGAGCTGATGTATTTTTAAAATAAAACTACGACTATTCGCTTTTGTGTCGCAAGAGGGGAGGAGGTAGGCAGAGGTATTTTAAAAATATAACACATGCCATTTTTGTTTTATATAGATGAGACGCCAACCAACAATTCACAGCTTGGTAAGTTAATCAGAATTCCAAGAAACATAAAAGAGGGTTTATGAGGGAAGCAGAACTGAGGAGATGAACCATTTTGATTAATATCTATGCACTGGGGTTTTTTTTTTCTTTTTTTTCTTTTTATTTTTTTTGTTGCTTAAATGAGTCGATACCAACATGCTGAAAAGAAAGCAATTGGTGAGCATGGAATTCTCAGCTTAGTTTGTGCACCCAGCAACATCTACACTGCATCTTTTAATTCCTATGATGAAATCGAAATGAAGATCTGATGCTACAGCATACGAGGGTGAAGGGTACATTATAGCCACCAGATGCAAAACCAGACTTAAGCAGTAAAATTTGCTCATGCCACACAGGAGCAGAGCAGGAAAATGGTTATTATGGAGCAGTCTAGCTCTGTTCACATCTCAAAGCCAGAAGGTCAGAGCTTCAGCTGCTGTTCTTCTGGCATTTAACAACACAAAGAGCTTGTGGAGAAACTTGGATAGAACTTGTGCCCTGCTAGGGCAGTGAAGGAAATAGGCTGTGGTGGAGATCAGCTCTTTAAGTTTTAGGGTGCTTCTCCTATGGGCACTTGGAACACTTGTTTCAGCCTATCTGTTACTGTTCTCTGCTGGTAACAAGGAGTGGCTGATGGCTAAGAAAGGATCATCAAGGTAATCACTGGGCCTTTCCACCTTGTGTTTCTTCATAAGAGGACTGAGTGGAACAAGGAATCTATCCTGTCCTCTGAACTCTTAACACTATTTTTTCCTTTCTTTTCTCAACTTAGAACATATAAAAGCAGCTACTGTTCTTGCCTGTCATGGAAACAAAGTTCTTCCTGCAATTAATTGCTCCTTGGTGTGTTCCTATCTATGGATATAATTAAAATAATAAAAAGCAAATTCTTTATTTGCTGTGTACAGTTTGCTGTGTTAATGGCTGCTACCTTTCCTTGCCATCCAATAAAAGCAGCAGCCTCTCTATCCCAGAGCAACAGCCTTTCCTTTACCTGTTGCTGTCCCAGTGGAGAGCACAGGGGTAGAGTGAGGTGAGATTAGTGCTGTAATGGTCAGAAAGCAGCACAGTGTTGAGAAGGGGAGGGTAACCAGATCAACACTGATGATTTCCTTTCAGCTTGGGTGAGGAGGGTGGGATCAATGGTGTTGAGGGCAGGTGGCTGCTTCTGGGAGGAGCAGTCTGGTTTCTCACACAGAGACTGTGTTGTCATTTCACCTCACTCTCCACCACTGGTAATGGCAAATGCTCATTGGTACCCAAATGCTTTTTTCTCCCCTCCTGCTGGAAAAGACAGTACTGGCTGTGGATGTATGTGGCCCATTTTCTCAGAACAGGTCCATGAACAGCTTGTTGAACTGCAATAAGTATTAAATATGTCACCTTTCCTATCTGACAATTAATAAGCATATGAAGAAGCCCTCTCTGAAGGTGTACAACAAGCTTCAAGAATGTCTGATATCTGGTGCCAGATATGTCTGCTGATTTATATAAATGTCAAATTGAGGTGTAGATAATGATAGTAGGGGAGAAATTCTTTCATTAACTTGGTTAGGCCACAAATCCTTATATGTCTACCTTGTTAGTCCTTGGATAATGATAGTCTTGCCTTGAATAGTATAGGTCAAGGTTGGTCACTAGCAGATGAGGGATAATGCCTCAGAAGGCATATGTCTTTATCCCCCAGCATGACTGATATTGACAGAACCAATAACTTTTCAAAATGTACTTAGATAAGCTTTATCTAAGTAGATAGGTGCTCATTCTGAGGTACAGTTTTAGTTCCTTCACTGCAATTATACTGTGTATTGGGTGTTGGAAGGGGAAGGCAGAAGTGTTTGGCACTCCTGAGAGATTATAACCAGATATTACCTGAGCATTTTTCTTCTCCTTGCAGCTCACCCAAATGGACCTCCTTTCCAGATGAACACAGTCACCAGTGCGCTGATTTCGGGCATTGTCATCCTAGGAATTTCAAGCATTTTCTTTTTTGTATGTTCTCTAACCCTTCTGCACAGAAACTGGCCCAACAGTTCAGTCCTGAGTGGCATCCGGAACCCAGTTTTCAACTGAAAGTGATGATATGTTTGCACTTTTCGTTTGGGGTTGCCTTTCTTGTCTGTGAAATATGATTCCATTAAAAAATAATATTAAGGCAGCACTCCAGTGGTATCCAGCTTCTATTCCAGCTATTCTATATTTGTAGATTTGCTAGATGTTGTTGTGTAGGTAAGCAGCAGCGATGTTGGTAACAAGCCTAGAAAATGTTGAGAATCTCAATTGTGTTTGCGATCAGACTGCATGACATTTGCCCATGAATGTGCTGACAATAGAGCTCATGTCTTCATCTTCTCAGTGAGGTCTAAAAGCTGAAGATACTGCAGATGAGAACCTTTCCAAGTATGCCATTTTTACACAAAGCCTGACACATTCAGAAAAATTCATAAGTTCATAAACACCTAGTAAGATAAGGACAACTTCTTTTTTGTCATTACATTTTTCACAAAAACAAATGTGTCTCAGGAGGAATTTGTTTTCAGCTGTATTGGCTAAAAATAACTGAAGAGAGACTTGGAACAAGTGACTTTTACTTATTAATAAATTGGAAATATTTTCTTAAATTTATTTTCCATTGACTTGTGGAGATACCATGTATCGAGTATTGCCCAAACTTTCCTCACAGAAAATTATTTTTGGAGCACAATTTTTCAACTGAGTAAAACTCTCACTAAAATACTGATTGATAAGGACAAGTTTTGCCCCATGAGTTTTTCAGTTCTCAGATAAAGCTTTCATTTCCACATGAAGAGTCATCAATCAAATAGGACAATTTTATTTCTTTAACAGAATTTCTGTGTGAGTTAGACTTGTTCACTGCGTGGATGAGGGGAAGAGGGCAACTAGAAGGATACCAGGCTACAAGCAGTACTGTACTGTTGACTGTAGTTAATCTGGTAAACATCAGACTTACCTGAAGTGAGTGTGAGTGACAGGTGCCCTCAAACAGGAGCACAAGGCAGCGGCTTAGCTGTGTAGAGTAGACAAAAATGCTGGTACTAGAGAGGCCACCATAGACACAACATATTAAGCTGGACTGGATAGACAGTTGGGATTTTGGTCACACATACAGCAGTTAAATTTCATTTTTCATGTACTGTACATATTGGCCTAGAAACACCTCATTGATATTTATCATCATCCTGTGTTAACTGTGTCTGTGTCTTCACTGATGTGACAGAACTGGCTAATGATCAGGGCTTTTTGGCTCTCAAGGCTAAAGACAAATACAGTCTTGTTCTCAGTTTTCTCTGATCCTGCAAATGCTGTATAAAGGCCTGTTGTTTGCAAATTCCACTGTGCTGTAGGGCGGTATCCCTAACAACCAATACTGTGCCTGTTTTCCTCCAGTCTTAATACCTCAGAAACATTTTTGCACTTCAGGGGTTAGGTCTGATGACATGTAAAACACGATTGTTTAATAAAATTGTTTTAAATGTTTCAGAATGGATATTTTGTCTGAACTGTTTTCCTCCCCCTGTCCAATTGTCAGTTTTTTACATGCCCCCAGGGACCTCATTCTACAAAGATGAAAACTGGGCCTGCTTTTTTAAGTTGGTTTGGTAAGAGCTTTCAATATACAGGATAAATTAATATAATTATAGATTTACTGACCTTTAAAGGAGTGTGGTAAACTCAGGAGATTTATATCCCAGCCTGGGGATAAATAAATTCAGATAATCTATTTTAATTTACTAATAAAGACAGACACAAAAATTCCATTAATGTAATTACTACTTAGTAAGGAGCAGCTTTAGCTGAAAGTTTCCAGTGATGGAGATAGCCATTACCATCCTTAGAAAGTTGTTTCAGCAGTTAATTGCTATCTTCAGTACTTTTTAAAAGACTTACTAATGTGAATATGCCCATTTTAACTTACCAGCCATTACAAACTGTCAGGCTAATGTCTGCTAGAGAGAGGGGGAGACCCTTTTTTTAACACAAATCCCACATGGTTTGACTAAGACCACAGAAAAAGAAAATGAATCATGTTGGAAATAGTGCTTATATAATATCATACTTGTCCTATTTGATTTCTCAGTGTTTCTGGAAGACAGTTTGTTGTTTTTCTGTATAGAAATGCATTTCATAGTAATTAACAAAGTCTTGTTGACCAAATGTTTTGAGGCTCAGGAAACCTATTACAAAAATGGAGTTGCTACTCAATAATGTTATATGCACAATGTTATTCTTCAGTTTGTTAAAATTTCTGGAGTGGTTTGTTTTTGTGAAGAACCAGGTAAGATATTTGTGTAACTTCTCCTCGTGTGGAAATTGCTAGGTACCAAAGGGTGATCTTCCTCCAGGTAAATTAGTGGACAGAGTTCCAACAGTCATCTGTAGGAGTCATTGCTGAGCTTGCTATGGATTGTGAATGTATTTGTCTCCATCATTCATTAAAAGAGATAAATATGTGCTCCTCATTGGTAAAGAAACATGGAGAGTGGCAGGTGGAAGATGATGCCTAAACCAAGGCTTATCCATTTATAGATCTTAGATGGGAATGATTTATGTGATTTTAATGTCCTACAATTGTAGGAGAGCTGAAAACTTGAGCCAGGCTGGCAAAATATTTCTAGGAAGGTAAGGACTGACTGAATTTGTAAAAACATCTCCATCCTGGTTTGTTTGAAAGAAATATACAGCTATTAAGGAACACGTGGAATCCATAACTTGTGACCTCACAAGTTTCAAGTAACAGGTAAACAGAAGTTGAGTGGCTGTGCACGAAGGTTACACCCTACTTTTTGAAGGGCAGGATGTCAGGTGAGGGGGAATGGGGAATGGATTGAAAATATAAATTACATGTAGTGGGCACTCGAAAGATCAAGTTTTAAATGAAGCACTGAAACTAAGAAGACACTTTGTGTGAAGGAGCTCTGGCCAGATACAAAATGGGGGTCTTGCAGGTGTTAAGTGGAACAGAATTGCTAAAAGAATAGTGGCTCTGATAATGCAAGCACTTCTATTAGGGGTGCCTGTTATGTGTGTTTTAATGCTTTTTTTGCAAAGAGGTCAGGTTTCTGCAGATAAGCACAGTGTACTGAAATATTCTCAGGTCTGTGACCCATATTGGGGATCAGACTGAAAACAAACTGAAATTTTAAGATCAGTTCTAAATCCAGTAGAGTTTAGTAAACCTGTAAAAGGGTGAAAACACTTCCTGGGTGTGTCCTTGGAAGAGATAAATGGCATATCCAACTGGAGCTGTGTTTACCAGTGCTTGGGATAAATTCAGTTGATATTTGGGACTCAGGCCTTAACCGAGGAACCTGGAAGTAAATCTATTTTCTGCTTTATTCAGCAGACAGTATTTCTTACTCTTGATATCTCTTAGGCTCCGCAAATGTGCCAGAAGAAGCAGACTTGCCCTGGTTAAGCTACCCGTTTCTTTATCTGAGGGAGACATAGGTAGGAGTATTGTGGTAAACTAGGAAATGTTCCAAGTGTTGCAAACTTGTCCTTCCTCAGGTTACTCCCAGGTTTTATTTCAATGCCATTTGGACTTTCCACCATGACTTTCAGGAAGAAAGAAGTAGGATGGAAGTGGAGGAGACATCAGAGAATAGCTCTGCACAGACTGGACTGTCTGATATACCCATGGTTTCAGTTCTGTCATGGCTCTTTGCCATGATGTCTCTTTTGAAAAGTTTTATTAATTTTTCTGTTATTGGTTAATTAACTCTTTCCTGGTCTTAAAAAGAGTATGCTCATCCAATTATGAAGCACACCCTTGAGACTGGAGAAATAGAAAATGTAAGGTGGAAAAGTTGTTTAAGTGACTTATTTTGTGAAGAAGGTAAACTAATCACTGTTGGTAAACTGAGGAAGGTGCTGGCCAGCCAGATTTCAAATGCTGCTACTGCATTTGTAACCTGTGCTTTAGGACCTCGGGGTGTTGCGTGAAAAGTACTTTGTGCTAAAGCAGGATCTGTTCCTGTCCTTATAACCAAAAAATACCATTCAGCCATAGCTGAAATGTTTGCTGCAATCACCTGCTAAAAGGGGAAATCTTCACTCTTTCGAACTCATAAGATGGTGGTGGTTATAGACATTCACTATCCTCACCTGAGTAGGCATCAGATGCTCTGTTTACATCCTGAACTGCTTGTGTATAGACTCTAGGTCTCTGAAGTGTGTTTATCAAACTTGCTTGTTTTGCATAAATAAAAAATAAAAGTAGCTTTGCTTCAGCATGTTTTCAACCCCATTTTCTGGACTGATGATTGAATCAGGAGAGGCCCTGTGTTTCTGCCAGCAGTCTGCTATATTTCCCATCAAGACAGAGAGGCTGAATGATATCCATTACAGGCACTCTTCAGAGTGGGTGAAGAAGAATCTGCTCTTGTGACTGTTTTCTCCTCTATGCTGTAACCCCTTGTCTCTTGATTCAAGCTGAGCTTGAATCAAGCTCTATTCAGGCAATTTTATTACTTTTATCAGATGGTAATATCTCTCTGCTCGGCAGCTGTTTTGAGGGACAGGCATGGATTTAGTGTGGTTTTTAAACTGATTTTTTGATTTTTTTTTTTACTTTATGAAGTGGAGTTAGTGAACTGGACCACTCAGTACAATCACAAGTTATTTTATAGAGCAGGTATTCTTGGTTTGTGTTTTCTCCTCTGCAGATTCTAGTAGATAAAAGTAATGGTCCTGTTATTTCAAATGCTAATGACAAATGACTTTTAGGGCAAAAGTTCAGTGTAGGATCTGTACTCGATGACTCATAGGATCATGCACACTCAGCAGGTCTGTATTCTGCACAGGCTTACATCCATTTTGGAGCCAGTGACGGGTCACGAGTTAAGTAAACTGAGTGCTATCTCTCTTCAGAGCCAAGCCCTGCTTCTGGATGTTAGGGCCTGCACAGCTGAGTCAATGCCATGTGGTGGAGCGATGCCTTGGGGCTTCCCTCCCTCACCCCAAAAAACTGAGCACTGGGTTGCATACAGTCAGCACAACACAGCACAGCAATTACTGTGGCCAGAACCACGAGATGGGTGGCCAGGACAAGTGCCCCCAGTCAGCCTTCTCTCTGTGTCCTGGTGCTTCCCAGGCTGCAGGTCAGACTCTGGAAGTGCTCTCCATGTGTGCTATAACTTGGCAAAGTGGGAGCATGGCCTTGGCAGTGCTTGTGCTGCTTGTTTGTACAGCTGCTCATGGAGACTGCTGAGCAGCTTGTTCTGCTACAGGTGAGCTCCACACAGATTTGCTCTGCTGGGAACACTGACTAAACACACAAACTGAAGTGTGTGAGTTAGTGGGAAATCACTGCATAAGCTGCTTTCTGGATAATTGTGTTTGTTTCCACAAATGAAGGCAGGGCAGGGAGATGGGGAGGTGGCAGCGCTGTGGCCTCGGGTGTGAGAGCAGCAGTCCCTGCAGAGTGGGCTGTGGGGATGTCGGTTGCAAGGAAGAGAAGAGCTTTATCCCATGTGTTATGTGGCAGGAATTTTTAATGTTTATGGTTTCTACGGGGCAACCAAACATCTATGGTTGGCCTGGTACACTCCAGGGCAGTCAGTGCATAATGTAGGCTCCGTGGTATAAACTAGGAAGGACTGTGTCATCCTAGGGAAATCTGCTTTGATACCGAGCTTACATCAAGATCATAGGTGGACAGATTGAAAACTTAAGCACTCACCTAGTTTTCTCTGGTACAGATCACTTCTGCAGCAGCAATGTGTGTTTGGCTTCAGTGGTACCTGGGTACTCTCAATGCTGTCAGCTTTTTTATCAGTGCTTGCAGAGCACTGCACAGGTACAGTGCTCAGATACGAAACTCTCCCTGGAAGCTGCTATTGAATTAATTTCACTTAATAAAAGTGTTTCTGGTCTGTCAGGCCCAAACTGGGGGTGTGACTTGTGCCTTGACTCCTAATGTGAAACTCAGACATGCTCTGAGTGTGGTCCTGTTTCAGTTGCTACCCTAATTTTAATCCTTAGAGTGGAAATTGCCAATAGCTTATGATGGTGCTTTCTGTTTTCTTAACATTTTTCAAATCTTCAAATTCTTTAAGCCTCTTAGGTTCTTCCTAAGAAGAACCCCAACAGGTGTTCTAGCCACTGACTATCCTGTTGGCCCTCCACCAGACTTCTTCCTGTTTATTGATGTTTTCCTTCTAATGTGGGGACCATAAAATGACACTGTGCAAAAAGTGGTGAGTAGCAGGGGAAATGACTGCCCTCAATCTCCTGGCCACGTTCCTGTTCATACAGCCCAGGACACTGTTGACCTGCCTTGCTGCCAGGACCCACTGCTGGCTCCTGTGCAGCCTTCTGTCCACCAAGATCCCCCAATTCTTTCCATCAGGGCTGCTCCCCAACCAGTCAGTCCCCAGCCTGTATCACTGGAGGGGTTACTCCCATCCAGGCACAGGACTTTGCAGTTGTACTTTAATTTCATGACGTCCTTGTGAGCCCATTCCTCCAGCCTGATGAGGCCCCTCTGAATGGCAGCCCTGCCTTCAAAGGTATTGAGTGGTGATTCCAATTTGTATCATCTGAAAATTTGACTATAGTCCGCTCTGTCACTTCCTCCAGATCATTGATAAAGGTGTTAAAGAGGACAATCTCAAGTAGACTTCCACAGTACTCCATTTGTTGCTGGTATCCAGGTAGAAAATGACCACTACTCGCTGAACTAAATCATTCCTCCGTTTGCCCAGCTGAAAGAGACTGTTGCTGTCAGTTCAAGGTTCATGTTCTGCTGATCTTGTGTGATAGGGACAATGATGAGGCTACACAGCAGAGGTTGTTATACTGTTTATTTTTAATCAGGAAATTACATCAGAAATCTAATCCTGACAGAAGGCTAATGGTACAAAGCAAAGCACTAAGGAGTTATGCTCAGACATGCTGTGTTTTCTTGGAAAGGGACTTATTTTCCTTGGAACCTCGCTTTGCTTGCTAGGTACAGGCTGAACCAGTGAACCAGGGTAGTTTCAAGGAGTTTCAAGCAATGTTTGAAAAGGAGGTCGCTGCTTAGTGGAGCCCTATCTCCTTTACTAAAGAAGTTAAGTTTCCAGTGAATAAGGCAGGGAAATGGTTTAAAAGACAGTGGCTGCATGACACCACCAGTTGATTCTGGTTTGCCCAGTCAAACAGTGCTTCTGGGTCAGTCTCTTGTGGGACATGGCTGGAATGACAGTTTAAATTGAAGTCATGCTCTGTACCTTAATTCTTAACCTTCTCCCCAAATCCTGTGTCTTCGAGCCAAAGCCTTAATCCTTGGCATGATTCCTGGTACAGTTTTCCACCACTGCGTGTGTTCTGACCCTGCCTGCTGCTTTAGGACTTCTTGGGGCTGTAACCCCTGTGCTCTCCCAAGGCCATAGTTTCTGCTGTCCCTGGCTGGATGGGTGCCTGCCTTGACTGCAATTCTTCTTCTGTCCAGCCAGCCCAGCTGTGACCATGCGGGAGCCATGTCAGTGTTACCCCCATCGTATTTCTGGTTCTGAGTGTTAGTGTCCCTCCTCCAGGTGGTTAAGATGAACTCTTGTTAGGTGACTGTTGCCTTTTCAATTTCCATTAACTTGGGATAGGGCACAGGAGACCTCTGGTTACAGTAATGAAAGCATACAGTAGCTAACAGTCTAGAAAATGAGTTCTTGTTTTGGCAAATGTCAAACTTACTGTTCCTCTGGGTAAGTCTTAAGGAAATAAATTTTGATGGTCAATGTATTGAGCATGGTCTGCTGCTGTTGTCGTACTGCAAAGAAGATCTAATAGTATTAAGAGGAAGGAAAACATTTTAAGCAAGAGCAGCACCTTTTCCTAATATTTTTTCACTTGTCTCATAATTAGAAAATAAACTGAAATCTATGTGCTTCAGTAGCTTTTTTGGTCTATTCCATTTTGGACTGGAGTTGTGCAAAAACTATCACTGATACATTCTGATTTACATGGATTTGAATACACCATGAGGGCCTTCTAGAGTTAATAAAATAAAGCAAGCAAGATACTTGTGTTCTCGGAGGGCATCCTTCTTAAGTACTTTCTCAGCTCTTTGTCCATAGAATTTGAACAGGTTTGCTCTGATGCTACAGAGGCTATTTGCCATTCTCATTGTTTTACATGTTTTGCTGTGGAAGAAGTCTGGACAGAGATATATATCCTGCTTCTTGTTTCTGTTTCTATGATTGACTGGGTTAATTTTGCTTCCAGGTGTGTTGGAGCAGCCAATAATCCCTTTTAAGGTAGGTATGGGGATCACTTGTCGTTGCCTGCCTGCAGGTAGAGAAGCTGAATTTTGCTGCTGTTTTGCTGTCTGGAAACAGCTTCCTCCTGTGAGGAATACTTCTGTAATGATTACCAGGCTGTGAATATACAATAGAATAGCTAATGGTATCTGTATCTGATTCAATCTGGTAAAAACAGTCTGGCCTCTCATAGAGTTGCCTCACAAACAGCTCCCATCTGAATTGCTGAAAGAAACACTGAAATGGGTACACTAGGAAGACCATTGCCAGCAAGTGAAGGGATCCTCCCCCTCTACTGATCCTCCCCCTCTACTCATCCCTAGTGAGGCGCATCTGGAGTGCTGTGTCCAGTTCTGGCCTCCTTAAGACAGGGGAGACATGGAGATCCTGGAGCAGGTCCAGCAGAGGGCAACAAAAACGAATAATGGGCTGGAGCATCTGTCTTATGAGGAGAATCTGAGGCAGCTGGGCCTGTCCAGCCTTGAGAAGAGATTGCTGAGAGGGGACCTTGTCAATGTCTACAAGTATCTGAAGGAAGAGTGTCAGGAGAATAGGTCCAGACTCTTGGTGGTGCCAATCTATGGGACAAGAGGCAATGGGCAGAAACAGATGCACAGGAAGGTCCACCTGAATATGAGGAGGAATTTTTAACTGATCAGTGACTGAGCATTGGAACAGACTGGCCAGAGAAGTTGTGGAGTCTCCCTCACTGGAAATATTCCAGACCCATCTGGACACATGTACACCAGGAAGACCCTGCTTGAGCAGGGCTGTTGGACCAGATGGTGCACTCTGGTGTCTTCCGACCTATCCAGTCTGTGATTCTGTGACATGGGTGTATTTTATAGAGAGATGTAAATTTTGTGGTGTAAGCTGCATGCTTCCTTTTCCTAAATACTTCTTTCCTTCTATACATGATTCCCTTCCCTTTGAAATTTTAGTTTCCTGTCTCAGAAGCTCCCTGAAAACTTTCCTTCTCTAATAGTCATCTTTCAACACCTTCCTCAGCGTTGTTACAACAGTCCTTCACCCTCTAACTTCTGCTGTAACACACTGGTGTCTTTTACATTTGTAGTGCTTCTGTTTCTCTGTTCTTTTTGAATCTGCTAGGGACAGTAGAAAAGGTATCTACAGAGGAAAATAATAAACAGCAATCTGAATTTTTTTTTCTCAGTTGATTTTTGAAAGATAGCCTTGATTAAGTATTTGCTGAGGTGTAGCAATGAAAGTCAGGATTAGCAAAGTAGCCTTTGGGTAGGCTTTTCTTTGAAAAAAAATCCGTGTATCCTTCCAGCTAGGATGAAATATGTCCTCTGTCTCCCTAGGTTATAGAGAATGCTTTAACTGCTTTTGATTGTAACTGGGTGACTTGGCTGGTAGGGGTTTCTTCCAGTAAAATAAATGTTGGATACTAACATACAAAGAACACATGAACTGTGTAGGTTGTGAGGAGAGCTTACAAAACAAGTTATTTGTTACCATTTTATTCATTCTGAAGAGTTATGCCACTGTAAAATGGAGGAAATGGATATACATTCCTGTGAGATACAACAGACCTCTTGATGTCACGTGCCCTGCTTGACCAACCAGATATCCTTCTATGACAAAATGACCTGCTGATGAGGGAAAGCCTGTGGGTGCTCTCTGTCTAGACTTCAGTAAGGCATTTGACACTGTCTCCCACAGAGGTCTCCTGGAGGAACTGGCTGCTCATGACTGGGATGGGAATGCTTGTTGCTGGGTAAAAAACTGGATGTCCATGCCCAGAGAGTGGTGGTGAATGAAACTAAATCCAGCTGGCAGCTGGTCACTAGTGGTGTTCCTAAGGGCTCAGTACTGGGACTGGTCCTGTTTAACATCTTAATCTGTGTTCTGGAAGAGGTGATGGGGAGCATCCTCATGAAGTTCACAGGTGACACCAGGCTGGGTGAGAGTGTTGATCTGCTGGGCGATAGGAAGGCTCTGCAGAGGGATCTGGACACTCTGGGTTGATGGGCTGAGGATAATGGTGGGAAGTTCAACAAGACTAAGTGCTGGGTCCTGCACTGGGATTGCAGCAACCCCAGGCATCACTCCAGGCTGTGGGAAAAGTGGCTGGAGGAAAGTGGCCCAGTGGAAAAGGACATGGGGGTGCTGGTCAAAAGCCATCTGAACATGAACCATCATATACCCAGGTGGCCAAGAAGGTAAGTGGCATCCTGGCCTGGATCAGAAATAGTGAGGCCAGCCAGGACTAAGGAAGTGATTGTGTCCCTGTACTTGGCACTGGTGAGGCCACCACTCGAGTGCTGTGTCCAGCTCTGGGGCACTCACCTCAAAAAGGACATTGAGGTGCCAGAGCATGTCCAGAGAAGGGCAATGAGGTTGTTGAAGGGTCTGGAGCACAAGTCTGATGAGGAGCAGCTGAGAGAGCTGGGTGGGGTTCTTTAGTCTGGAGAAGAGGAGGCTCAGGGGGACTTTACTGCTCTCTACAGCCATCTGAGTGGAGGGTGTAGCAAGGTGGGGGAAGCTTCTACCACATCTCAAGTGAAAGGACCGGAGGAAATGGCCTTAAATTGCACCAGGGGAGGCTCAGATTAGATATTTTAGGCACTGGAATAAGTTGCCCAGGCATGTGGTGGAGTCACCATTGCTGGAATTGTTCAAGAGGTGTCTGGATGTGGCACTTGGGGATATGGTTTAGGGCTGATAATGGTGGTGCTGGGTTGACAGTTGGACTAGATGGTCTTGAAAGTCTCTTCCAACCCTGATGATTCTGTGATTTTGAGGTGGCAAGAAGCTGTTTGGACATGGTGGTGTTGTGAAGGTTTGGTTGATATCCAAACAAGAAGAATGGGAACATGAGTTAGCTGGAACTTGTGCATTTCCTTGACGGGGGATCTGGCATCTGGTAGTGTTCTGAGTCCTATTCTGTTGAGATAATCCTGTACAGTCCTCAGATGAAGGATTATTCATTGATATTGTAGCATCTGTCTTGAGCAAGTGACTGGGAGGAAATCTGAGGTACCAAGTTGTGGTTTGTGAACTACATTGTGGTACTTGGGCAACCTTCATCTGCTCCTAGACAGACAGCTGAAGTGGGGTAGCTACCAGAAGATAACTAAAACACAGATGCGAGCCCAGCTTAGGGTGTAACTTCCTCCTGGAGCAGTGGGAGGACAACCACTGGCTTTTTGGAGTGCAGAGTGCCCATCGCCTGCTATGCTGGAACAGCACCTACGTATGTTGTAGCGCATCTTTCTCACAGCATATCCCAGTGTTTAACACTGTGGTTGGATAATGATGGAAAAGCAGAAAGGAGGAGGAATTAAGATGAAGAAGGAAGAATGAAAAGAAGTGAAATGTGAAAACTGAAAATGTGTCAAGCCCGAATAATTTCCTTCAGTCCAGACTGGAGTTGTTTTAGGGGTGTCCTGCAGCACCTGCCGTGTATGGGCACATCAGCTAGATGGAGTATAGCTCCAGACAGCAGTGCTTTGAAGGCTGTTTTACTGACTAGGGATTAAGGAGTCACACAGGTAAGTTCGCAAATAGTATGGTAGATGCAGAGATATGATCAGGTCTTGCGGGTTTGTTTCTGAGCTAGCACATTTCCAAGTCAGTCAAGGCAGCATGAGGGACTGATGAGCAACTGCTCTCAGTTTATGGTAATGTTAGTAAATTTACTGAGGAGTCAGTGTGAATCATTCAGGTTAGTACACTTAATGCTGTGGTGTCTGTGATGTTCACGTAAGATCAAAAACTGCCCAGAGTAGCACTGCTGATAGCACCAGCTATATGAGAGAGTTTCTTGGAGTGGAGTTGGGAAAAGTACTTCTTTTGCAGTTGTCACACTCTATATTTAGCAATAGAAAGAAGGCACACAGTGACTATAAAGATGAACATTTAAAAATAAAAATATATAGTATTTACTGGGAATTTATATATCTGTACATAAAGAACTAAAATTCTTGACCTTATCTCTTGCCCTCTTTTGAAAGATAGGAAGCTTCTGTCCTGTGGCTTCTGATGACAGCTCGATACCTCTTTCCTATTGCTACTGGTTCATCCTGTGAATGGTGAGAGAAATCAGAGCCCTGCAGCTCATATTATCTATCTTGATATTTTATATCAGGTCTGTCAATCATTACAGTACTGTACAAGGCCATTTCACATCACCCAGATGAGTTCTGAGAAAATGACTTTGTGCTGCAGAGTAATATCATGTTTTGCTTTTATAATGCTCTACGTCGTACTGCAATATGAGAGGATTGTTTTTTCTTATTATCTGGTGCCATTATTTCCTTTTTCCATGGACAAAGGCCATACAGATGCCCTTTGCGTGTGTAATAAACTCCTTGGTGGCCGTGGCAGGAAGGAATAAGTTGGGTTTTTCAAGAGCATTGCCTGAGCAATTAAAAAGCCAGCTGAAAATACAAATAGGTATTTGTCCTCTTATATTAAAAAGTTTTGTTCTCTGTAGAAAAGAGACAAACTTATGAAGCAAATTGCAGTTTTGAAGAGTACAGCACTGTTTTGACTAAAAATCCTTTTGTGTCTGTAGGAAGATAGTCTTCATGTTAAGGCCTGTCCTTCTAAAATTAGACCAGGAACAAGCTACTTTCAAGGCGGGGTTCTCCAGGCTCTGGAGAAAGGCAGGAAAGCCACTGCTGGAGCTGGAGTTCTTTGGAATAACTGTCAAATACCAGTAAGTGACATGAAAGGGAAAAAAAAAAATCTCTTTTGCTTCAGTGACCTCCTAGTCAGGATCCTCAGGGTTTGGCTCCTCTCTGCTTGCAGGCAGGTATGGGCAATAAATAAATAAATGGTACAGCACAGAGAAGGTTTGTGTGGTACTGAGGATGTCCCAGGGCAGTGAGGCCCAAGCAGTGCTCTGCACTCTCATCTGAAGGAATGGATTTAAAGGCTGTAATTTCAGACATCACAATATCCCTGTTGGCCAAGGCAAAGTCCCGTGTTTGTTCCACAGTAAAGCAGGTGGCTTTTCCTAGCATCCCCCTCCTGGAGCTCAGGCCTGGCCACAGTTTTCAGGTAAGATATCCTACCTGAGGGTAAGTGGGATGCAGCACCACTGTTAGCTTGGTGTTGTTTCAAGGTTGCTGCTGTGCCATAGGTTAAAACCAAAACTGCTGGAAGCCTAGTAGATCCAGGAGATTTTTGACCATTCTCTTTCAGATTGAATTCCTATAACTACCTTTTGCCTCTGCTTTTCCGTGATTCATTTTCTTGGAGTTCAGGATGTCTGAACATATCAAAAGAGCTAAAGAAAGTTCTTACATTCTAAAAAGGCAGCACTTCTGTATCCATTAAAAAGTTCACTTAACTGTTTATAGATCAGATTTTAGCAGTCTTGCTTGTCACTGTCCTGATTTTTCAAATTGTTTACTACGCACCCAAGATCCCTCAGCTTTAGAGGAAACAGGGGTGATAGTTCATTGCCAAGAAATGATAATATGGAAAGGGAAGAAGACCATTCCTTGTTATCCCCTCTCATATTTATTTATTTCAGGGTCTACTGGATTGTTTCTGGTCTCTTTAACCTGCAAGCCTGTAGTGTGTTGTAGAGCATCTCCAGAGTGGGCAGATACTTAAAGCAGAACAATCACTTAGAGTGATGAACTTTCAGCTGATAAAGAAAAGTGTTACTGCCCTGGCACAGAGCATCAACTCACAGAAACTTGAGTACCCTGTATCAGCTATAGTTGTAGCAAAGAAGCTCTCTGGACTCATCACTGCACTACACAGAGTAAGTAACTGCTAAACCCTGAGCTCCTCAGAATGTAAGCAGAGAGCCTCAGAGGCTTTGGGTAATAGTCTCTGGTTTGTTTTTGTTTCTGATGTTAGTCTGCCCTAGCTAGAAAGGCAGCAGATGACACACACATGAGCCTATTGCATTTCACATTTTTCTCATACTCTTGGTGTCCTGTGTGAGAATGGCAGGAGGGAAACAGTGTGCAGAGACTTGTTAATATCATCAGATGTTCTCCACAAAGCAGGGAGCAACCCCTCTCTCCACACTAGAGAAGACAGGAATACTGTTTTGTTTGTGAGATGGTGGGGGATGAAGTAGTGGAGAACAAAAAGCCTCAGCATGATAGCAATCTATGCCTAGGAATAAACATAGAGGGTATTGTACAATGAAAAGGAAAAACATCTTAGGGATAGCTTACTCAAGCCAACAAAACTCCCTCAGCATTAAATCATGTATGAGAAACTCAGAAGTGTAGTTTGAAGACAGATGTCTTCCCAGTTACACTCCTTCGACTTCTTACAACAATTTCTGTCAGCAGATACTGCAAAGTCAGTGCCATTTCACGAGCTGCTGTAGATATTGTAGGAAATTGCTTCTCTCTGGTTTTTTTTTTTTTTCTCTTTGCTGGAGATTTGCCTTTTATTAGCCAAGTCCTAGCAGTGACTGATTCTTGGAAGGAAAGAGTGACATTTGAATAGTTGAAGCTGCAGTGACCTACTTCTCGTAACAGCTTGATAAGAAGCTCCACAATGGGTCGTGCTTCTGAACAGCTGTATCTTTCAAAAACATTTGCTTCGTGGGAATTTTAATCTCATCTCTGCCCCTTTGTATCTAACTAAACATGTGAAAATATAAAGATTTTCCAATGAGTGAGTTTGCAAAACTGAGTTTGTAATGAGTTAAATGGTGCAGAAAGTGAGCCCTGAATGATATTTCAAAATGTGAGAAGTGCTGTAATGTCACAGCAAGTGACTCCCCCTTGGGACAGGGTGTAGGGGTGGTCACAGTGTGTGTGTGTCTGTGGCTTGGCATGCTGTTTTTGCTCAGATTGCTTGCTTACCTCCGTCTTCGGCCTCTGGTTTGGAAAAGTTCCTTAGCTGCTGGCACTGTTCTCTGCATTTCCTCCCATCCTCACACCTTTCTCCCCACTCCCTAATTTTCTTCCTTTCTTTCTCTCGTGATCATGATGCCTTCTCTGCTTCTTTCAACCCAGACTAAAGATGAATCTATAAACCTCTACTGATAGTTTCAAATCAGGTCTTGATTTTTAGATGAAAACTGGGTTCTAGCACTTGCTCCTCTTAAACATGACAAAATAGAGAAATAACCTATTAAATAGTTTATGGGAAAATTAAAAAAGGAAAAGCTAAGTGTATAATATCTTGACTTTCCCAACTTAATTATTTTCTTTTTTTAGTCAAATAATGCTTAATAGATCTTCCTAGAGTTAACTTTTTAGTTGGTTAATATTGAGGCTGTTTACGTCAATAAGTTACTGCTCTGTAAAGTAACAAATTTGCAAAAGGTTCAGGACAATGATCTTTTGGCTGTTTTTCAAATCAATAGGAATAAATGAGGCATTTCAACAGTTATTTTTCCATTGAAATTACATTTCACTCAGGAATAATTTGGTGAAAATAGGCTGCTACAATTAGAAGTAACTTAGGTTAGTGATGACCCATTCCACAAAATCTTTCCCCAAAACAGAACGGACAAAAATGTCTCTCCCCAATAAAAATACATCCTCAAAAATGTTCTTTCTGTTTGTGCTTGTTCATTTGAATAGAGAAAAAAATCAATTTGATGTTAAAGCTCTTCTGTTTACAAAAAAAAGTCCACCCTCAACGCAATCAAGTTAACTAATGGCAAAGCTATTTTTCTGCCAAGAGGCTGCATCATTAAACTGGGAATTAGACAAATGAGATCCTAATGCGTTTTAATAAAAACAATATATTTCTCCCTTCACTCTAAACCCCTGTAGTCTTGCATATTTTTTGTACTTATGCTACTGGCTATGTGGAGCTCGATTATAATTGTTCACCTTATAACTCCTTCTGACACTTATACCTAGAGCAGATTGCATTACAAGAATGTAGATGTATTCTGATTGCATGAAATATTTTTTAGTTATTCTAGAAATGTTTTCGGGAGAAATTAAGGTAGTTTTGAATGCCTTTTCAACCACTGAAAATGTGAACGTGTTATGCATTTTATGCATATTATGCATATCTTGCTATTCCGCATTGTTCCATTAAAAACCTGCGTTTTGAAAAGAAATGGCAATATGTAGACATAGCATTTATCTATGCAGCAGTTCTGTTCCTCGGGCATACTGAGACATGCTTATATCCTTTTGTAAGTAAAACTGAATGTTTTGACTTTTATTTCTTTTACTTGCAGCTAATGTTCCAGAAAACCCCCCTGTGAATGTGGAGCCAGACTCTTGTCTCATCCCTGCACCCTTGGCTTAAGCCATTTCACTGTATGCAGCATTCAGGGTCCTTCCTGAGAATGCAGTATCCCAGGACAGCTTGCTTGGCTTTGGACCCTGAGCTGGGTTTGATGCCTACCGGTGGGAGGCTGTGAAAGACAGGGAAACTGGTGAAAGGGGAGCTCTCTCATCTTGTAAGTCATGTCTAATTTGTGAATCATGTTTAGATGTGAGTGCCTTGTACATAAATCTTACAAATTTTTTTAGTTTTCCCATCTGCATGAGAGGTTCTAAGCCATGCTTCCTAACTCTGTGAATCCATGCTCATCATTCCTTTCACCTGTTTGAAATCTCCTCCTATGTGTCTTCTGCTGCTTAAGCAAATCACTTGTTTGATATCCCTGCTAGATTTTGTGCTTCCCTGTTTCAGCTGGTTTGTTTTTTCTTTTTTTTCCCTAATATGCACAGCTCATGTAAACTCCTTGGGATTTGTTTCCTTCTGTAACTTTACTAGTGTTTCACGCAGGAAATCAGGAAAGCTTTCAAGTAGAAAATAAGTTCACATGTTGGCAGAGTAATCACAGAATCATCAAAGCTGGAAGAGACCTTCACAATCGCCTAGTCTAACATGGGCCTTAAACACTGTTCAAGAAATGCTAGTGATTTCTTTTAAGCCCTCTGTGTGGAGTTCTTTTTCCAGTGGGAGAAAGGATTTAAAAAGCTGTTCCTGAGTGTGAACTGAGCAAACATTGTGCAGGAGAAGCTTTGGCACTGCTATTTCCCATTTCTAGTTCATGGTTTTCACCTTCAGAGAGCTTTAAACACAGTAGATCAAACACACTGCAGTTCCTTGTCCTGTACCTTTCCCTAGTGTGCCGACTGCAGGCAGTGCTCCAGTGGAATCCATGAGTTCCTGGCTGTCAGGGTATTTCTCCAGGCTATACCGAGGTGTGTAGATGTGGCCTGGTGTTCCCCTCCTCAGCAGTCTTGCTCTTTTCTGGTAGTTGCTCTGAGGGAAAACATTGGGGGTGCCTTGCAAAACCCCCGCTCTTCTCCAGCCAGGAGCACTCAGCTAAAGAAACCTTGGCTGTGTGTGGAGGATGGTGCTCCTCATTACAAGTATGGCCAGAGCTTGGGCCATAAAGGTAAGCAAAGTGTGCCAGTGGAGAGCATGTTGAGTGTATGGATGGGTCCTGGTGTCTGGCTTGGCCATGAAAAGAAGGGTGATGAATGTGGTGCTGCTCTTTTAAATGTTTGCCTGAGCTTCCCATTTTTTTCATTTTTTTATGTTACTCTCTATGGTGAGAAGAGCAGACTGAGCAGAATTGGAAGGAAAAACAAAATGCTGGTGTAGTCCTGGTGGTACTCATGGATTTGAGTTCATCTAGATTACTGGTAGGGCAGGGAATGTAGGGAGTTCACCAAAGAGAAGTATTTTCCTTTATGCATTCGAAGGCAAACCCCAAAAATCAAATGTGTGCTCAAACCACTGCCTGTCAGTGTGATGGGGACTCTGAGCAGAGCCTGCACAGTGCCCAGGCATCCTGCACAAGTACAGGCAAAAAGCAAAGGCCAATTTTAAACCTTCCCCCTGACTTCACCCCACCCATAGGGGTGGTGAGGTCCAAAAGCAACCTCAGACTTCAGGTGAGGTTGCCAGAGGGCCGCTCCCTCTTTTCTTACTCATCCAGGCAACAAGTGCTGCAGAATTGATTGTATCACTGCTGAAAAATAGATGAGGCTTTGTGTGTACCAATGTCCTACTAGATGTCATTGGGCAGACAGACTTACTCTTCTGTTGTGCTTTGTAGTTTCTGCGAATTTTAGAACATTTGTTACCTTACTCTCTGAAGCTGCTGAGTTGTATAAAATACAACAACATGCTTTGCACAGTGAATTGTAGAAATCTCATCTCTTCTTACACCGAGTCAGAGGTGAAGCTCGTGACCTGCTTTGTCTGTCATGCTTCATCTATCACAATAGGAACAAAAAAAATGTTTCATGGTCTTGATTAAAACCAAATATAAGCATGGAAATTGCCCACTAATTACCATCAATGTCAAGTAATTTTCTCCTATGCAGTAGTTATATTTGTTTATTATGCATGTTTATTGCAGTCTTCTGGCCAGTGCTTATGATCAATACCCATTAAAGAAGAGGATGTAGAAAATTCAGGGTCTGACCTGCAAAGCCCAGTCAGAAGTACCATAGTTAAGTTCAGATGGAGAAATATAACATGGTAGTATTGTGAGTTTTGTTATCCTGTCCTAGGTTCTCAGATACAAAACTGTCTTGGGTGTCTGAAGGCCTTTTATTTTGTGAAATAGTGTAAGTCTATAAAATGGTATAGTTCTTGGGATAGTGTTGTAATTCCTATTTCACTTGCTGTCCTCTGGTGCAGCTCTGAACATGAGTCTCCCAGTTCATTCCTAGCCTTTACCTACGGACAGTCTTGCCAGCTCTGTGTTGCTGTATGTCCATTGATTCTTTTTTCTGTAAAAAAAGTTTCATTTTCTGGAGTTGCATAGTTAGATTCTCAGGCTTTGTTTAGAGAGTTCCTGATCTCTTTCAGTCGTGGAGAGGATTTTGAAAACATGATCTCTAAGGGCTCAAAGGCTGAAAGAATGAATGTCAGAGGCATTACTTTTAAATTTTATGCATTCTGATATCTGATGTGGCTTTTTGTGGCTTGAAAAAGGCATTACAGCCTTAAAGCATCTAACTCAGTTCTATTATGATGAAAAGGCAACAATTCTGCTGCTTTAGCAAAAAGGCTTGGCAGTCAGGCACCTGAATCTGCATTTTTGGTGCAAAATGGATATCGTTTGATGCAAAATGGGTATCATTGATACAAGACAATTCTGTATCAATGTGAAAGGGTTTTCCTCTGTTCTGCTGGTTGCTTTGCACTAGCTACACTGGCTCTGGGAAATGGTATCTTCACATAGCAGAATCCTATGGTTCTACCTAAGACTAAAACAAGGAGCCTTATGTTCTACTTAAGACCTCATGCTGTAATAGCTATGGTGAGGTATATTCCTTTAATTGTTAGTTTGGTGAATCTTGATTCTATTTTTCTCATTTCAGTGACCCAACAATTTCCCTCCCTGTTGTCTCCCCAGGGAGACTGTCCAGGAAAATATTCAAGAACAAATGAAATTCTGACCTTCAGTCATCAAATTGATGAGCAGCTTTTGTGGCATCTGACTGGTGTGAGCAGAAGTGATTCTGGGTCCCACATGACTGTTTGGGAGAAGGCTTGATTTGGGAAGAGGTCTTTGTGGGCTTTTTTTTTGTTTAGTCCCATGTGTAATGGGGTCAACAGTAGTTCCTGGTAGTTCAATATGTGCTTCACACCCTTTTTCATGAGATGGATCTTCTGGGACCAGAGTCCAGTTTGTTTAGTAAGGTTTTATGAGCCAAGTAGCTCACAGCCTGAGTTGCTTTAATCTGTGACATTCAGAAAAGTTTTACTGGCATCCCCTCAGACTTAAAACTCTGAGCCCTAACTGAAAGTAAGTTCCTACTCACTCTGTTGAGAGATGGCTAAAACTGCCCCTCAAAAGAGGGATCATCCAGAAGCCATTTTGGTACAGGCGTATAGCAAGCAAGTTCTGTCTTAAACAGACTTCTCACTGGGACACAACTGCACAACAAAGCATCTAAACAATTTCCAGAGCACAATGTTATACGACAGTCTTGGAGCTCAGGCAAAGCCACCCCTGGGCGCTGTGCAGCTCCTGAAGAAGGTGCGCCCTCCAGTTCCTTTGAAATTCTGATTTTCATCTCTATAAATCTCTTGGCAATACTTGCAACAAAATGCCTCTGTCAGAGCAATTTATTACTACTACTGACATGATAATGCAAGGAACAATCATGCATTGCTCAGAAATTTGGATTTCTGTTATAAAAATGCCACTGTCAGGGCTGTGCATTACACAGTACCTGCGTTTTCTCATTTAAAGTAGTACGTCATCTTCAGCTCTACTGCTGGCTTTCAGCTCCTCCCCCCCCGCTAATAATTGGCAAATGATGGGATGTGATTACATGGCCATTTACAGTACTTATTAGCATTTCATTTATAACATTATCATATAAAACTGACTTAATTGCCCTCTGGGTGTAAACATTTAAATTTTGTAAATGGCAGCTCCATTCACTTCTCTGCCACTGAGGAATACAGTATATTACTTCTCAGAAAAGAAAACACAAATTTGTCACGGATGGCTACATCCACTGTATGTGAAGAAGAAAGGGCTTAAAAGATGCTATGGCTCCTTGGGAGTATACACAAGGATAACAACATAATTTGCATTCAGGCATTTGCATATATGGTACAGTAATTTGGCATGGCTCCTTTGGTTTTTATCTCAAAGGAGGGAAGGATTGTCGTTTTTCCAGTTAGTATCCTAAAAATCACATAGCCTAGTGCTGAAAAAAGCCTTTGTAAAAGCATCCATGGCTTTGTCACTGTAGAATTGTTCTCAATAGAGTATTTATTGGTGCTTTGTCAAATCCGCATTTAAATATACCGATTGATAGTTTAGCTTTATTTTCTGTTGGAGAATATTCCAGAAGCTAAGCAGAGGTCTGGGGACATAAAAAGTCTGGGGACTTTTTTCTTGGTGCTTGGTCTGAAATTTCATTGCATTTCTCCTTCTTTTCTTACCTGGTCTATGGCCTGTGTGCTTATTCAGCCAAGCTGGGCATATTTTTAGCCGTGCATCTTCTTGCAAGGGATTTCTGAACCACTTCAGGGAGCTGTTGCTTTCCACCTCATGGTGCTTTTTAAATGCCCACTGCCGATCTCTTCCACAACACTCTGCCCTTGCCTCCAAATGTTATTGGCCATTTTCTTCTGAACTCTCTTTGGATAACAGCTCGCTCAAACCAGCCATCAATGTGCCAGATGCTGCTGTGCCAGGGCTGTCAGCCTGATCCAGAAAGCACTGAAGCCAGAGGAAAGCCTCCGTTGATTTTGGATCAGTACCATAATGAGGAACCAGGGAATCAGATAATGGTCCATAACTTAAAGCACTGAAATGTGAGCCTGCATCACAGTGCAAAGATTGAGTAGTTGAAGGGTAAAGGTCTTCCACAGCCATAACCAACAGCAACAGCAATTAGCAAATAAACCTAAAAAAAAAAAATAAAAGTAAATGGCCAGAGTAATTTTTGTGGCTGGAGGAGGCTGGAGGCATTCGGCAGGCTGGGCAGAGCTCAACTTGGCAGTGGTGGGCTAGGAGCAGTGCAGCTGCTGGTGCTCCCTCTGGGGTCTGGGGTGAGAGGAGAGCTGTGAGGGCTGTGAGGCAGGGTGGGGAGCCGTGGGGCTTCCTGAGGACTGGGAGGGTTTGGTCACAGACTGACACAGTGTGACAACATTTTGCTTTTGTTGGAGTTTGGTGGGAGCAAAGGGAGAAGAGGTCTGCAGTGCTGGTGGGATCTCAGCAGCTTTGGGAGGGTTGTGACTGTGATGAGGGTGTCGGTGGGGGTTGTCTCTGCTCCTGAAGCCAGCCAGCCTCCACTCCTGCCCTGAGTATGGGGAGGAAAGAGCTGTGTCTGGAAAGGCAGGTGATGGGGGCTAGGCCAGTGGTGGTAGCATTCCTGAAAAACAAGGTGTTTTGCTTCTGTGGTGTTGGGGCAAGAGTCACCCCTGGGAATCTCTCTCAGCAAAAGGTTGTGCAGATGAGAGATGGGAAGAGACTGCCTGCAGGAGAGCAGTCATGACTGTTCTGCCTTCTTCCTCCCCACTATGCTGCTGTTTCAAGCAGTGCTAACGTGTGTGCCCATGGGTCTGGCATTCAGAGGAGGGAGGCTGACATCTTCCCAAGGGCTTCTGCTCCAGTCTCACCTCTCCATCTGAGCATGCCTCTGCTCTTGCCATGTAGTTGTAAGCCTTTCTCCTGTTTGTGGCTAGCTTGCTTCCAGCATCTTCCTGTTTGGGCATGATCCTACTGGCTTCCTCCATTACCAGAAAGCCACCCTTGAGCTGGGCTGTCCCAAAACTGCTGCCCCACATCCTTTTTCTCTTTTCTCTCAAGTGGCCAGCCCAGCGCTTGAGCAGTTGCTTCGTACACTAAAGCCAGGATGGGGAAGATGAAGAGCAAGGTGATTTAAACCTGCAAAAGGAGCTTCGTGGAGTTCACTGCAGTCACATCGCTTGGGGGCAGCATCTGAGGCTGCTCAGTGCTCTGCTTTCCCACAGCCCCCCTGGGCTGGACTGAGGGCAGCAGGAGTGCTCCTGCTCTACAGCCCTGTCCATAGAGTGCCTTTCAGGTGACAGTGTGATGAGTTCTTCCTCATCCCACCACCCAGCACTGGGGCCCAGGAACAGAGCCGGTAGTGCATGGAAGTGGTCCCTGGTTCAGGAGATGCTGCTGGGATACCCCACCGTTGTCCCTAAGATGTTGTTTATGGTTACCTGAAACACAGACTGCCTCTCTGCCTGAGGTGAGACAACACACAAATGGTATCAGTGTTGATTTTTCTCCTCTTCTGCAGAGTTTTCAGTCTCAGCTGGACTTACTGAAGAAACCAGATAGGTTTTTGCTCTTTTATAAAGACCAGCAATGCATATTTCCATGGCAGACTGAGCTAGCTGGCCGATATTGTTTGCATCAGCAAGATTATTATTTCAGATTTTCTTCTTCTTTCAGCTTTTGCCCAAAACAGCTTGATTCATTTCAGTGTCTCTCTTACTGACCTTCCAGGTTAACTTTTTCGAATGTCCATGAGAACAGAGGAGCTTTAGGAATAAACCAAAAATGTCGTCATACCTGAACATGCACAGACAGGATGTGAAACACATTGTATGAAATTGTTTTCCATGCAGGAATGGGGAGAACAATTATTTAAGATAAGGAAGGGAAATAAATATGAAAAATAAGAAATGTGAAATGAAAGAGGAAGGAGAAAAGAAAAACAGACTACCTCCCCCATTCAAAAAAATGATAAATGATAATTGCAGTGGCCACGTTTCCATGGCTAATTCCTAAGGATGCACTGCCACCTGCCAGCCTTTGAGCGAAACGCATGGGAAAAAAAGTGGATTTCATTCCTAATTGTACTGTTTAACTGCCCAACCTGCTATGTGGCCGATATATTAATTTTAAAAAGGAAACTGCAATCAAGGATTTACACGTGGATTTATGCCCTTGCACTACACATTATGCAAAGGAGCAGAATACATTTGAAAGGTGAAGCACCCTGAGCCCAGGCAAGGCTGGCCGTGGTTGTGAATCAGGGCTGAGGGGCATAAGGCAAGGCTTCCCAGAGACCCTCTTGCCCTGTCCTCAGCTGAAGGTATGAAACACTGTGAGGGGAAGGCACAAGTAATGGAGGTACTGAGGAGTTGATTTATACTCCTAGAAGAGATTAAATCTGCTGCATATTATGGGATTATTAAATGGGAGCAGAAGGGGTGCCTTGCTGAAACTTGAAGGTGACAAATAATGGAAGGAAAAGAAATATTGATTTAGGGTGGATGCCCAGGAGTAATGAGATGGAATTTCAAAGGGAAACATGAGTGTTGTGTATTAGGAAATGCTTCCACATACTGAGATCTATCAAGCTGTGAATAATATCTCAGGGGAAGCTTCTTCACCCCAGGCACTTTAAACTGGAATGGAATAAATGATATGAAATTATTATAGAGTGAAGTCTTATAGTGGTAAGGGGATGAAATAGACAATCTAATAGGTTTTTATTTCCTCTTCAAGCTGACTCTCCACTGTCTTTCATTACGCAGCACAAGCTGTTCAAGCTTGCAAATCAGCAGAACACGACTACTGCTATGCACACAGATGTCCGTCGTACAACACCTGGTAAAGGATGCATGGAGTACAACTTTGCCTTGAACCTGCTGCAAGGCAATGTAAATTGCATTTCTGATCTCTCAGCCTCTTAGTCCTGGCTCAGATTTAGCTTTTCTTTAGCACTGTGTAGGGTCCATTACCATGGAGAATCTCATGCATGCTTTGTTCAGTACATTTCTTAGATAAAAATACTTGTGTAATTTGAAGCAGTACACTGCCTTAAGACCTGATTGAGTCAAAACCAATTTAGCAAGGACGATCCAGTTACCTCCTCCTAAAGTGACATTTTCTTCTCTTGGTGGGGTTTTGTGGGATGTAAAAATTCAGAAATGCCTCTGGAAATTAAACAAACCTTCCATCTCCCTTTTAAACTTTGAATGTTCTTCTCTGGATTGGAATTGGGATAAAAGTAACTGTTTTGTGTTTGTGACTGAATGAACATTCTTGTGTCATTCTTAACAGAGACCTTGTGAGAAATGGCAAACAAAGAAATGGTTACTTGTGAGAGTTTGTCTTTTTGCATACAAAGGTGAATATTAGTGAAAATGATGGAAACACACAGCTGGAAAAACATATTGAGAACAGAATCAAACACTGATTTTTATCACCTGGTTAAGTGAGCTCACTCCAAAACCATTGACTACAAAGTCTTTTTTTTTTTGCTTTTATTCTGAAATACAGTTTTAAAAGAACCTTTCTAACTTTTGCCAAAAGCAGACTGAGTTCATTCACACCTGTTTCCATAAAGGCACCACACCAGTTGACTGTGGCCTTACAAGCCTCAAGCATTAGCTGCCATCATAACACTATGAGTTTGACTGTCCTCTTCCATTGTGAAACTGTAATTATTTTTTCTTTTTCTTCACTCTGGGAATCATTTTAAAACAAACTGCACTTACAGATACTAAGAAAAGTCTTAGTTTAAGGAGGCAATTACGGTATGGTTGAAACTAGGCATATACTAAGCCCTATTTGCCTTAAATGAATATTAAGAACATGAGCTTGTTTCTAGAAAGCAGTGCTTGTCTGTCACTGAACTTTGGGAGCTGAGTTGATGGATTTATTCTTGGAAAATGCAAAGTTTAATCTGTACTGAATATAGGAAGAAAAACAGTTACTATTACCTACAGAGTGATGGCCAAGGCTACCTCACTGTGAAGACCAAAGTTGGCTGACTGCACATGGTAGCACCTGAACTGCTACTTTATCTCTGGTAAGAGCAGCAAAATATTCAGAACCTCAGCTCTTGGTCCTCTGGCTGAACCAGAGGTTGTCATATGATGGTGTTTTCTACCAGAAGGTCTCTCAAGTCTGGTTTTTCTCAAACACAGCTTGGAGAACTCACACTCATTGTGAAGTCCCTGCTACAGATAGATTAAATTCCAGCTGTGAAAGTCAGAGGAGCACCAATCCCCAGCATTCTGTGTGTGGGAGCTCACAGAATTCTTCTGTGAAGAAGCATTCACAGAATGCTTCTCCTTGCAGTTCAGACATGATCAGTGACCAAACCAGAGGACTGTTTTAGGGTATAACAATGCAAGTGTAGTTCTCTGAACCACTGGGTCACCAAGCATATTGTCATGGCAGAGCACATAAAAATTTAAGCTGGGCCTGAGCAGTAATTCCTTGCAATCTGTTTTAGAAGCTGATCTGACATTGGGGCAGCTGGAAAATGAGGTGGTCCTTGCTGCAAAACCAGTTTCTATCAGCCTTCTTTCAGGACAGGGGCACTGGATGAGGAGTGCATTGGCAGGGAAAGGTGAAGTTAGTGCCTTGTGGACAAGGGACAAAGGTGCTGGGAAGTGTGTGGGAGGAGGAGTTGGGTGAAAAGAAAAGCAGCTGTAGGGGCTGGATGACATACTAGAAGAAAGAACAAATCATATGGACTGTATTGTCTTCATTGTTTTACCTTCTGGATGGAGTACGCTGGGATAATTGAATGCTTGATTATAGAGTATTATTTAGGACTTCTGACTTGGTTATGCCAGTGACAACTTACGCAGGAGGTTGTTTGATTTGTATTCAAATCAAACAGGAATAAAATGAATACCACTTCATTAATCCCTTTTAAAATTATGTGTGGATGGCCTAAACAAACTTCTACGGTTCTATTTCCTAATAAACAAGGAAATCATTACCAAAAGTTTATCAGCTTTACTTCGGTTAATCACCTCTATTGTTTCACTTCTATTGTGTAGTCTGCAAGAATAAATTAAACTAAGTGAGCCTTTATGAAAGTCCTTTTTAACAACATTTTTGTTTAGTTTCCCTATCAGCTCCGTAAAACTCTTTACATTTCCAGGTTCCCAGATGGATCGTCCAACATCTATTGTGCTTGTCTAAATGTAGAGTAAAAAGGAAACCCTAGTTCTCTTAGATCTACCCTCTGGGACTAATTATACTCATTTGACTAGAGTAGCAGTTAGATCTGAATTATAGTCATGAATAAGTTAGATCTTAATTAAAGTCATGTTTGGGTGCAAAAGGCAATGTCATACATGCAAAGAAGCTGCTTTGTAATATGCGGAAATTAGTGTTAATAATAATTTGTGTATGAGATTTGGATTTCAATTTATTCTTCATATTGCTCTCTCTGGCACTTTACCCATTTATTAGTGCATCCTGCTCCCGTTTCCATGTTTGAGTACTCTCAAAGTAATAGAAGGTAAAATATTGCTAAGCCAAAAAATAAAATGACCCACTCAATTCACATCAATATTTAAGGAGCTCTGTAATTGTCAAGACCTTATCAGGTGTTTGACAATGTCTCACTTCTATTTGGAATATGTTGAAAAATTAATGATATTACAGTGTAATGTAACGTCTTTCTTCTGAAGACTTTCAGAGTTTCCCAGGAGGAGAGCTTAATCTCATTTTTTTTCCTGTTCTGATCTGTGCTCATCTCTCCCATAAAATTGCCAATAACACATAAATTAAATTGTAAGAGGGTAGGTTTAGATTAGATAACAGAAAAAAATTTCTTTATTGTGAGTGTTGAGAGGCATTGAAACAGCTTGCTCAGAGTAGTTGTGGATGCTCCATCCCTGGTGGTGTTCCAGGCCAGGTTGGATGGGGCTTTGAGCAAGGAAGGGAAGGGACGGGGTCCCTGGCATGGCAGGGAGTTGGAGCTAGATGAGCTTCGAGGTCTCTTCCAACCCAAACCATTCCATGGTGTGTACATACCTAAATAATAATACAGCACCCTTCAAAACACTGTTGCATTTAGGCAGCCATTAACCCTTGCTTTGCTTTGGATGATGATTAAAGCTTCTTAGGGGAATATCTGCTCCACACAGAAGATAAAGACAACTCAAAGGCAGGGAGAACTTGTGTAAGGCCAGTTAACACTGGGCTGAAAGATCAACATGGAAATGCCATCTAGATTGGGCATGCCTACATGGATAACCAAAACACTCCAGTAAAGCAGTGGCTGTGGCTGGTAAGTGACTATGGCTTTGTGATCCGTTCCTCTTGCTGAATGGTGATCTAGGTCTTGTAAAGAGAAGTCACTTGCTTAATGTGAGCAGGTAGCCTGAGCCACAGTGTGAAAGCTGGGCAGACTTCTTTCTTATCACGTTTTCTGCCAAATTCTGCATCTGAATATGTTTGATGACAAAGGATCTTCTACATTTTTGTGACCATCCTGTCATTCTTTTTTATTTCCGAAGAAAACTGTGAGAAAGTCCAAGTACTTTCTTTTGATATTCTCTAAGGAACATGTTGTTTCTTGAAAGAAGATGCTATCTTTTAATCCCAAGCAACTTCTTTTTTGACACTTTGATATATTTATTTAGAAAAATAAGGAGGAGTTGAAGAGATAGGAAACTTAAAATAGGATAAGCCTTTCTGACACTGTCCTGAAAGAATTATTTTTGCCTTGTGTTAATTTTTTTCCCCATTAGATGCACTATATATATTTTTATATATACTTCTGTGCGTGTGTATATATATATATATATAAGTTGAGAACAATCCATGCAAGCATGATGCTCTTGTATTTGTTTCACTGCTCTGGTCAATGAGTCTGGCTTTCCACTGAATATCATTGAAGAGCCTGGGTTTGGCCCTCACTGTCGAGTGGGTGCGGATCTCTGGAGATCATCTTGGAAGGTGGATCTGGTGCACAAAGTTGCACTTGGAAGAAGGTCAGATCATGGTGCATATTTAATTCTGCCAACATTGTGCTTGTGGACACAGCAATTCTCTCTCTGTACTGCTCACTCCACTTTTAATGGTCATTTGAAACCACTCAATGACCGAAATACTCAGGACAAGGATGTCTAAGGCAATCTGGTTTAGGAGGGGTTGTTTGCCCTATAGGGACACAAAGAAGGAAAATCTGGATGGGTTTAAATTGCAGCAAGGGAAATTTAGACTAAATACTGAGACAAGCTTTCCAGCAGTTCAGCACTGGAATTGTCTGTCCACAGACCTTCTCAAATTCTGCTTCCTAAAGAATGTAGGAACAAATAAATAAATAATGGTTTTGGTTAACTTGATCTGTACTTGGCTAGAAGATAGATTGGAGGGTTTCCTGAGGTCTTGATGCTTAGTTAAATTGTTCAAGTAAATTATCCACAAGATACCAAGGCTGGCTCTTTACAGAGATTTGGATTTAAGATGTAAAATATCTTAAGGAAATAGTAGAAATTTTAGGACTTGATCAAATGGATGGTAATGAAAAATAAAAGTATATAAAGTAAAGAAATAATTAAAGGTATAATATTGACCTGTCTTTCTACCATTTATTGTTATTTCAGAGATTAAGATAACTTGGTAAAATGAAGGACAGTATCATGAATTTATATGATTTTTTTTACTGCCTTTTTTTAAAATTTACGAAACTCACTCTTTTGGACACTATTACTGAGGTTTTGAATTTGACTGCAGAGGATTCCACTCAGGTGAATGTCTATAGTTGCACTAGCTGGGATGAAGTATAATATTAAAGTTTTGAGTGCTTCTGCTTCAAGACATTAACTAGACTTAAGCACCTCAGTTTTGGAAGAAACATCCTCTATTACTGCGTGACTGTCTATGAGGATTTGAAGCACCTGCTGTTGGTATATCTCAGGGACAAGTTACGAGCATAACAGACTTATTGTGTGATTCAGCCCAGCAATTAATTTCCTTTGTAGGAATCCAGTAAAGCACAGAGCAGAGCAAAGCCCTGCCACTTCTCTTTTGTCTTAGGCATTGCTTCTTTTCTTCTAGGAGAAAAGTAATTATTGTGACTGGAGAACGTGAATTACAAATACAGGTAACATTCCTGTAAGCGAGTCTGAGAACAATTCAAATACATAAAAATCTCCATAATTTAGAAGTGAATTACAGGGTATGGGTGGTCTAAGATGCAAAAGAAGAGTGTTTTGCATGGATGCATTGTGCCACGAGGGAAGTGCACCTGGCCCTCTTCCTCGGCCTTGTGTGTGATAATGTTTACATGAGTTTCTCAAATTTGTTTCAAATTCTCTTTTTGTGTTTATTTGCAGATTACCAACAGTCAGCATCAGTAATATTTTTACTGTTATTTAGCTAGATGTATCCATGTGTGTTTCAAGGTGCTTTATTCCTGTTGGCAAAGGCAGAATCTCTGTAAGCCCCATTCATGTGAATAAACCCAAAACAAAACTCAGGGGCTGATATAATTAGAACACATTTATGCTTGTTTTCCAGCCTTGGTCTGCTGAACAGCAATTACTTTGAAAGATAGTTCCTGTGCCTATTTTTTTATTTCTTTTTTTTTTTTCCCAGTGTTTCTTTTATTCAGCCATGGGCTTGCAGTGGAAAGATGGACGAAGCAGAGAAGTACATATTCTGCATATTTCTCAGTGCAATGAAAAAGAATACAGTGTACCAGATGCAATAATCTGCAAATATACAAAGATAGCTGCAAAGAGTAAGGGCCTTGGATGAAAAAAAATTATTTATGAGGAAGACTAGGAATAACGGGCATGTATTTCCCCAAGGGGATTTGAGATTGGATATTACATAACCTCATATGTAGCACAAACTAATGCTTCTTTAAGAAGTCATGGGCTTCTATCACTGACAGTCTTTAGAATAGGTTAGACTAACTGGTTGGGAAATGCTTAGGAGTGCTTGACCCTGCTCTGTGCAGAGCAATGGACAAGGTTGCCTCTCCACATCTCCTTTAGTCTTCATTAGTTGATGTACACCTTTGCTTTGTTGTGTTTCAACCATACAGGCACAATACTCTTCAAAATGTAGTTACACAACCACTACAGTGATGTAAGCAGTCTAAGTATATGCCACCAAGATACAGTTGCTCCTGTGGAAATGCCAGCCCTTACCAAGCATTTTCAAACAGCAGAAGGGATGATTCTTAACTAATTACAACAACATTGACAACAGGGTTCACACACAAACGAATCTACTGCATGCCATCTGCTCCACTGATGAAGGTATAAATGCTTTGCACTGGCACAGAGGTTTCATCTGAGGATTTCAAAGTATGTTACGAAGTGGAAATATAAAATGACATTATCTTAATTGCAGAGTTAGATGAGCAGGATTGCCACCTTCCTTAATTTCATGCTGATATCATAGCCTGATGAAGGATTAGGAACATGAACAAAGGTGGTTTTGCTTAACTCTTCTGGGGATACTTGGAGGTAAAATTGTTCTGTTGTGCTGCAGGCCATATACAGGTGCGTGTGTATGTGTGTGTATAAGCACAAGCTTATTTTACGAACCGAATTTCTTTACGTAGTGGCTGTGATGTAATTTTGCTCTTGTAAAGGATCCTCTTTACAGAAGAACACGTGCACCAACGCCGCTGTTCTCGTATGTCTGCACCACTAGCAGTGTCATCAAACTGACGCGTTTGCACTGGGGAAGGTTAGTCCATGCCCTCGAGAAGGAGATTAACACAGAGACAGTAGTACCTGGAGATACTTGGGTGAATAGTCCTACTTAAAGCACCACCATTTCTGAACTAGTGCATTTTCTCTTCTTTGTCACAGAAGCAAAGGACTGATGATGCTGGGGAATGGGGAGACAGGCCCTCTCCTTTGCAGCATGCTTTCTACCAACAGGGGCGTAGCGTGCTTGTCAACAGACATGTGTGCATCTCTTCCCTGCTGCAAATATTTATACAAATAATTTCCTAGCCTTTTTGCTATACATTTAGGATCCTAATCAGGAGAGAAGTTACCATTTCACCTGGCAGTGAGTAAACATGTAACAGAGATGTCATGACAGAATGTGTGTCAGTGATGAACTCGTATCTGCTCCAGTTCCTTTTCAATATCTGTCTAAGCCAAAGTGCATGAAAGATATCAGAGTACAGCATGGAGGCTACATAAATCTGTATTTGGACCCTAATAATGCCCTCCAAAACTTCCTTTCAGCAAGTAATTTCTCTTCCTGCTCTCATTTTTTAAATCCACTCTGCAGGTGAGATAAGAGGATTCTTTTTGCCCTTAAATTATGGCAGTTACAAGTAATCCTTGCCGTCTCTGTATACACGGGGCTTTTTGTTGTTTTTTGGCTTGTTTTTTTTTTGTTTATATTTTTTTCCCCAAGGAAAACAACTATTTCGTGCTCATGGGAAAAACCAGAGATTAGCTGCACCAGAACACAAAATATGAGTTAACCTGAGGCAAAGCACAGCTGAACAGCCACAATACAAACTTCCCCTCAATTCTGGTGCCAAATGTCTCCAACACTAAACCTTTGCAGGCCATTAACTAGAAATGAAGTGTCCTTTATCAAGTTTCCTTTTTTATTAAAATCAGTAAATATAGCTGAACAACTGATAACAAATAATTTCCCTCCACCCATCTACAGACAAAGGAAGGAAATGAGGGGCAGCGGGTACTTGCTCTCATAAGAAACAATTTTGAGATGGTTTAGGCAGCAGCTGCACTTGTGATCAGACAGGTCAGTGACATTAATGTGGTTTCAATGCATATTTAAAGACTCTCTGACCTGCATACAAGTATTTCCAGGACATGCACATTCTTATTCTAGTTGGCATCTTTTATGTCACTTGAGTAGCCCACACCTTTCTCTGTAGACAAAGGTGTTACGTCCCCTGATTCTCAACTATGGAGAGGATTTGGAAGCTGCTTGGATGAGTTATTTTTTGGTGGATTTTAACTGGGAAGCACCAGTTCAGTTGTCTAGAAGCTAGGCACAAATTTAAGTTATGTTCATCAAATACAAAAATCTGTATTTTGAAAGAGAATGCCCTGGGAGAGAGATGCCATTCAGAGAAAGGCAATAATAATGGCAGCGTGTGCTCTTGTACCACGGGGGACACGGGAGAGAGGTAAGATCACATTTGCCTGGTTTAGATCAGAGCCTATAGGGCAGGCTGAAAGAAACATCCCAGTTGCAGCTGTGCTGCTTTGTATGGATGCCAGAGAAATATGAGCAGTAATTAGGCTCTTCACTAAGACAACTTTGTCAGTGCCTGTGCTCTGCATTAAAGAGAGAGAAGCTGCAGAGACATCTTCAGCAAGCGTCAATTACTAAGATATGTGGGCAGGGCCATAGAGCTGTTTTCTCAGGTGATCTGTGCCACTCAAACCTTTGTCTCATTAAACAGGCAAGAAAACTGTTGTGACTTGTTAAAAATTTGAAAGAGGAAAAGATTTTAAACTTAAGAGGCTTATTTTCCTTCTTCAGGAGAATGGTATTTTGACTGTGGTGGGAGAATTCAGGTTTGTCTTGAGCTTGTAGGATGTTGGGGAGGATAAAGGAGCTTGTTGACCTCTGGGACTAATCAGCAGTGTGGTAAGTGATCACCCTTCTCCAGGTGTTTGGAGATGTATGTACTTCAGATGAGATGGGAACTTCTCCTCAAAGTGTCTCTGAGCCATGTCATTGTCCATGTTTTCCCAGGGTCACTGTCCCTTGCTGGAGCAGGGACAGTGTGACTCTGCTAGGGGTTTGCTAGAGGTTTTGAATTCGAACAAGGACTTTTGAAGCTGGCACATTGTCCCAAAAGGCAACATCTGCATGTTGAAAATAAGTCTGAGGAAAAGCAGCATGGACATTTTGGTTGCCTTTCAGGACTTGTAGGTAGGAGGATTTTTGACTTGGCCTGGCATAAGGCCAGCATAAGAGTAAGGGAGTGCAGAAATGTTGACTTCTGGTTTATGACAAAGCTAAGAGGGAGAACAGGTGGTCACAGACTCACTCATTCAGAAGAAAAGCAGAGACAAGCTGGGAGAACCTGAAAAATAATAAAGGGAAGATGAGAGGCATCTTCAATGGTATGCAGTAAAAGATTAAGGGAAGAAAAGCACTTTCTTAGTTTTTGTTGTTTGATTCCAGGAGTATTACTTATTGTTTATTTATAGGACTGTTGATAAAGACATGGCTGAAAATGACAAGACACTGGTTTCATCCCCTAGAAAGAAAGGATTAAATTGTTACTGTCATTCACATTTCAAGCAAAACAGAATTGTTCTTCTGATGCCCACTCAAGGGAAGTTGGCGGTCAGAAGGACAGGGGATTGTTTTCCCCTGTTGCTCTGAAACATGTAATGAGATTTCACTGCAAAATAGCCATGGAAATGTTAATTCTAAAGTATGTGGTGCACTGTGGAAAGAGCAAGTGGGAAATGATAAATGAGCAACATCGATCAAGCATCAGCATGTGCTGTGATTGCCAAGGGCTTAGGCAGATCTCTTTACTCCCTAGGGAAGTTCTCCCTAAGAATCACATAGGAAACTTCTCTGTTAGGCAAAAATAATACTGCAGAAATTTGTGAAGTGTTCATTAAGTACAGTAGGAGAAGGAACTTTGTAAGTGACTGAGTGTCACTTTGATGGATAACTACAGTAGGTTCTACTCAATAAATCCTCACGATCTCTTTGTGCATTGTCATTCAAAAGGAATTATTATTCCTAACTAAATAGCCACTGAAAGTCTAAAAGGTCTGCATGTTATGCACTGTCATGTCCTGAGTTACTGGGCTGTGTAACACAAGTCAGTGTGGAGACAAGAGAATCAGCATGCTTTTGGACTCTCACAGGGATGTGTCAGAGGGAAGTGCCCTCCCTGTGTATGGTCCAGAGACAGCTGGATGGCTGTGAGTTGTGTCTTACCTCTAGGGCTTCTTAAGGTCTAGACACTAGCTTCTAGACCAATGTACAGTCATTTTAGCATGTGTGATGGGAAGAGGGAAAAAATACAGAGAAATCACATTTTTTGTAAAAGTGGATTGAAAATGCTATGGGATTAAAGTAGAGCCCAGTTCAAATTTGTAAAATTCCCTTGACTTTCACCATATTAAAGCTTGGGCACAATTTCAAGACTTTGAAGAGCTGCTGGGGAGTTCTTTAGCAGGTGAGAAAGGGTAGGAGGATAACAAGGCAAACGTGTAAGTGGAACTGAACTTCTTTAGACGGGTGATATCTGAGAACAAAGCTAACTTTATTCAGCTTTTGACCAAGTTATTAAGAGTCATATATGATCTCATTTAAACTTCAGCATTAGACTCCATACCTCATCTGTGCCCACGGACACGATGAGGATAGAAATAGGCTTACTCATTCTCTGATTGCATTTGTTGGACCATGGGTGGAAGGCAAGCATGATGGATGTGGGTGCAATATTCCAGGGCCAGAATGGGGCATTTGTTGATCATGTCATTGTATAATGTCACATCACATAAAAGCACACAGTATTGAAAAATATAGCCACATAATTTCCTGGAATCAGTACTAATTAAAAAGCAAATTGGAGTGGGAAGCAGCTGTAGAATATCCAACTATTTCTATTATCATAATTTTTTGCAGTAAAGGACAGATGAGTAAATGCTGTGTCTGAATTGGTGAACATTAACAGTACAGTTTCAAGGCTGCTGAGAAAATGAAATTTGCCTTTTTTAAACAAAGATGTGTTTATTCATCTTCCTGCTATTTAGTACACAATAGCCTTAATAAATACAATACAACAATAGGGCTGCTGGATCAGGTCCAAATAAACCCTACAATGACCAGGTCCTATAATGAGAATATCAGAGTTTGACATTTTAGTTCACTGAGTTGCCCTCCTTGCTCTTCTTTTCCAACATCTATAGGCAGTGCACCTGAAAAATGCCCACCTTTAGAATATCATCAGCACAAGGTGGGGAAGGAGAACTCTTGGCTATGGGGAGGTTGGGTTCCTGTCTCCAATGCTGGCATGTGGTACAAGAGGTTTGTGGAGGGGTACAGTGGAAGCCCTGGGTTACAAGAAATGAGCAGACATAGTGGAATGTATCTACTCTATAATATGTGCTTTTCTGACATTACCCTCTGCTTCAGTTGATGCTAAAACTGTGTTGAAAAGTATTATCCACCTCTTAATATTTCCTACCCTTGCTGAGGTGAGCAGTGATGGAGAGTATGCACCACAATAGCTGTTTAACCTGGATCTTTGTCTGTGGCTCTGCAGAACTAGATATGTTGTCTTCCTTAATCTGCTTCACTTTATTTTTAGGTTGTGACTATGAAAAAGCTAGCGGTTTGCTGGAGTCAATTTTCACAAAAAGCCAGTGACAGAGTTACAATTTCTGCCAATCTTCTTAACTTGCACTGAAAGCCTACAGTTTCTCAGGTTGCGAGAGCACAACACTGAGAAAGAAATGGCAGCCATCAAAGCATGCTCAGAACAGAAATATTCTGCTAGCTTTTGTGACTCTTTGTTGCACACAGAAATTCCCAGATTTAGAAGGCATGACTTGGGCATAGTCCTATACTTTGTCAATCTAATCCCCTCCTTTCTCCCTCAGTCACTTGTCCCAGCCACTGACTTTGTGAAAAGTATTTTTCTTTTGGTGGATCTCTTGTCATGGTTCTTCCCCTGGTACCGCTGCTTGTTGCTCCTTGTTGCTGAAGAGGTGTAGAACTGACCATCACAGTTGGGCTTCTTCATGAAGGTCCTTCCTTCTAGATTTAACCTGCAGATGGAAGACATTGGAAGAGGAATGTGGCCCTGCACTTTTGGTAGCTTTATCCTAAAAGAGAGTGAGGAAGGATCTAGATTTCTTTACTGAAAATTTCTTCTATTCATATTCATTCCCTTCTTCAGAAGGACAGAATTGTGCTGGCCCTATGACCATGGAAAATTTGTTCCAGGAAAGCGAGATTCTCATAGGTTCAAAAGTATTTTCTTGCCTTCCTAGGAGTTTGTGTAAGGTGTGAACTGAAAGCAAAGGATGGTGCTGCCGTGCCCCTAACATGCCCTGTGTTTAGGGCAGGATTGGCATGCAGTACGTGCTGAGGGGCAGAAAACAGGAGCCTGTGAATGAGAAGTGACAGCTCTTCAATAGGATGTGACATAGTGGGGTCAGGTTTTGCCTTCTCTTACAGAATCTGTACTGAATTCTCTGTGGGTTGGCAAGCGTGGTTGGTGTTGGGAATTGGCCTTGGCCAGCTGTGAGGCTGCAATGACTCTTGTGGACAGTGATTTAGACTTCTAGTAGCAGCACAAGGCACTGGGCTCGGTGCTGTGAGGGTTCCTGCACAAGGCATGTGCTGGTCTCAGAAAAGCTCTCTTGGTAACTCAGGACTTGCTTCTCAAGTTGCTATGGCTTCTGCAAGAATTTGCCTGCAGTGTGCACAGGCTTCATGCTCAAAACATAAAAAATTGGCTGTCGTTTTACCTGATTCCAACTGTTTTTGGTGCTGTGGAAATGAGATGCTTAGAAATAAATAAGCTGGCCATTAATGGTGTTTTTTATTTGGTTTTAATGGCTTGTACTAATTAACTGGGTGCTGTCTAGTTTCACTTGAGTGGGAGTGACAAGAGCACAAAGATTACAGGTTGGCATTTACATTAGTCCTTTTCATTAAACAGGAAAAGATTCCGTTTAGCAAGAGACACCTCCAAGGAAAACAATGCCAGAGGGAACAAAACTATTTCTGTGCTTGAAGAGAGCAGGGCTTCAATACAGTAGTCTAATTAAGATGGTTATCTGCTGGTAAACAAACATAGCTGACTCCTGTACAGTGGATGGGGGAATTTAAAGAGAAAAATTATCGATTGAGTCTGGAAAGAGAGTTACAGCTCCACAATGCACTGGATAAATACATATGCTTTCTCTGTCTCATTCTTTCACATTGAACAGGTCTGATGGTGTTGGGGAAACTCTTTTTTTCTAATTTGTGGTTTTCTTTTTTTTTTTTTTTTCCCACTATCAGGCTTTTCTGTGTAAGACTTCGCAGGGATGGATTGGCAACACGTGTCAACCAATTCAGCTCCTCAGTGGATCCCTTTGTTTAATTCCTTATTCTTGGATTCTGTCAGCTCTGAATACACACTGTTGGTGCCACTTTGGTTGAAATTCCTCTGCAAATCCCTGCTGTATGAGTTAAGGCTTGTGCAGATGGTGGCAGTGCTGATCAAAATGACACTAAAGAGTTGTTTTCTCTTTTCTAAAGCCAAGCAAGAGCATTTTAAACAAGAAACGGGCAGCTATTATGATTTTGGTGGCTTTTATCACTGCTCTGTAAAAAGGTATAAAATCCCTTTGGCTGTCTCTTCCACTTCTCTAATTTGAAAAAAATAAGTAGTAATACGTCCCCAGAAACTGGTGGTATAGCAGTTTTATCTCCTCAAAATCTTTTAGGAATCATAACTTTATGAAGGGACAGATGCTTTAGTTTTGGTGTGAAGCCCTCTTTGGCCCAAAGGCACTCAGGAGTGTGAGGGCTGGGGAGGTTTCACTGAGGGTTGCTCAAGACTGAAAGAGCAGTGTCCAGGTAGCCCTGAGGATGGACTAGACAAGGATGTTGCAGAGGGCACCTATTGGAACCAGCCTGGAACCATGCCCTGGGAAACTATCCCTGGTGGCTTCATTTCATTTTGTTAAGTTCATTGCCTCTTCTGTTGTAAATGAACAAAACACTGCTGCTGTCTTTTTCTCATTTTTGGAATAAACTGAAGACATATCTGCATCATTCGTGCACAGGTATCCAAGCTGCATCCAAACAAGGTGAGGTAGACTACAAAGAAAGAGAGCAGTAGGGTGAAAAGCAATAAACCTTTGTTTAGTCAGGTCTTCCTCTACACATAATTGTGTTATTGACTTGCAAGTTATGGAATAAATCATCTGGGAAGCTGTGGGAAATACCTCTGGTTGGTGAACACAGGTAAGGCAGGGAATTGGGTTATGCTCAAGTCATGAATTGGATAACAAGAACCACCCTCTCTTTCTACTGCTCTGGTTTCCATAAGTGCCTCATAATGATAACTCAGACCTGAAGCTTAGTCAATGGGAAGTGTCAGATAACGCTGAATGGTATTTCTCAGAAAGTCTCGACAGTTTGGAGGAAACATCCAGCCAAGGGATGGGAATGCCATGTTGTTCAATTGACAACTCACAGGCCATAAATAACAGTTAGTCGAAGAGCTAGAAGAAGTGACTAGCCCACAGACAGAATCCATATGTTGAAATATGTTTGCATTAATTTTTTGCTGAAGGGCCTTGAGTAATGAGGAGATTAGTAAAAATCAAAGTCCTTTGTGGATAATTTATGAACAGGAGCAAAACAAGGTAAGTTATGAACTGCAAAGGGTTCTCCTAGTTGTAGTCTTTGGCTTGTGGAATTCAATCTATGCCTAATAATTTAGATCTTTAAAAAAATGTAATTTAAATGAATACAGTTAATCTGGCAGAGTGGGCAAGTTCAAAGAGACCAGATGGTTAAAGAAATGCTATGAAATAGCTGGACAAAGGGATCTAGCTGGTGTATGAATAGTGCTCTTTGATTGTGCCTTTTTGTGTATCTGGTATCTCTTTTCTGCAGAGGCTTTCGGACAATGCCCAGTGAGCATAAAGGATTGCCGAGGACTAGAACTGTCCATAATTTTGGCTAGGCTGGCAGATCAGACTATGAGCGAAAGATACAGACAGAAATTTCATCACATCTCGCAGAGAAACCTGAAGTGTCAAAAGTTTAAAAACAGCTGTTTAAAAACCTGTCTGAGAATTGGCAGTGGGGAGGGAATAGAGAACTGCCAGCTAAAAAGGGCTTAAAATATGTGATTTGAGCACACTTGTTAAATGTGTTTTTCCCCAAAGCATCCATCCTGGTGGATTGGAGAAAGGCAACTTGCAAAACTGTGTCCCTTGGTATGTACAAGAAGGGAGGAATAACTGTTCTGATTTTTTTCCAGAACCTCCTCTAGCAGCTTTTGTCCCTCCCTGCTGCTTCAGCTCAGGATTCACATCTCTGGTGCATGTGCCAAGCAATCTGCCAGCCTCACATTGACTCTCCCTCCGCTTGTCGCGAGCACTGACCTCCAGCACTTGCATTAACAAAACTTTTCCTGCAGCTAAGATCATTAGATTACTTTAAGCATGAAGTGGCTGAAAAACATTGCAGAGCACAGGGTGATTGGTAAGCATGTTACAGAAGCAGAGAACATCCACTCTGAGTTCCTAAGGGCCAGAGTTTTTAAAGGGCTTACAAACCTACTCTTGTTAAGGATTCTTTCAGCATTTTCTCAGCAGCGATGAAGTCATTTCTAAATTACTGCAATCTGCTACATGAAGGCAATGAGTGATTTTCTAATGCTACTTGAAAATCTTGTGTGAATCTCTTTCCTTGCTTTCCAGGCTTCACCATACAGAACATTTGTTGAAGTTTCTTTTCTTCTCTTCTCATTTCTTGGCTCTCCAGTCTGACTTCTCCTTCCCAAATCAAGCTGCACCATACATGGAATCTCCTGCTGGAATATGCTAGGCATGGCATAGATTTCAGGTAGGAAATACGTGCCTTTATACAGATGATGCAACACTGCTTTCAAATCAAGTATGTAGGATTTCTTGCAAACGATATCTTCAGGCATTCAGTGTCTTGGTGCTTGATAATAATTTTAAATTGACCTGAACATATCCTAGCTCTTTTTCGATCAAATGACAAACATTCAGTGCTACAGGCCTTGAAACCTTCTGCTTTTCTTTGAAGTATGGAGGGGGCAGAAAAGCCCATTTTTCTTTAGCTGCCAGTTGTGCAATCCCTGCCTCTCAGTCCATCTCCTGGGCAGAGCTGCATCACGAGTTCACGCTCTCTCTACCAGCACATGTGGGTGAAGCACAGCAATCTGATGGCATTAGGTGAGAGCACAGTCAGTTTAATGAGTTCCTGGCACTAGCAGGTCAGAACTGCATGCTGGTCACAGACCGGTGGCACTATTTCAACTGGAGAAGGGATTGAATAAAAAGACTACTTCTGAAAAGAAAACCAGAAGATTCTTCAACCTTGGTTTGAGCAATAGCATGCAACTCCATCATTCCTAAGCCTTATTGGAAATGCTGAGAAAATACATATTTAGAGGGAGTGAGCAATCACTTTTATGCTTAGGAAAAAGCATATTGTAAACACTGTTTCTCTTTTGTGTTCTCTTGAAGCTTCCCCTTTTATCCATTGCCAGAAGTTGAGCCTCCCACTCTAACCCTTTATTGGTAGTGAAGTGCCACCGCACTATTCTGATTTGTCCTATAACTCATGGCAGTGGCTAACAGCTCAGTAATGTGCTGTGGCATGGTGACCTTTTGTGACCACAGTTCTGCTTTAAAGCAATCCCCACAGGACTGGGGTGCTTTCTGCCCCTGGAGGGCAGCTCTGTCCAGAAGGGTCACAAATTTCCTGTAATATTTTGCAGACTGTGTATGAGACTCTTTGGGGGAATAATCATTCTTCCTCAAGCTTCCAGGAGAGTTATACATACACAAAAGGAAGAGAGAATACTAGAAACATATAGGGTCTCCTTTTAATATTTCACTAAGCATACTGTGCACTTTCATGTCTGCTGTGCTCCAGGCTGTATTGCTCTGGCACGGTGATGAAAAGCAGTTTCTTTGATTCATCCTCAGCTTTCTTCTCAATAATACCTGAGTAACACTAATTCGTAGTGGAACAAATCAGTATGAATCCAGAAGCAAGTCCTCCTAAATAGCTTCAGCATCTGCTTTCTTAAGAGAAGCCTTATGAAAATACAGGCATCCAACTTGCCTCTTAATTCAGTGCTGGTTACTCTGACAGTGCTTGTCAGAGTTCAGCTGCTTTGGGAACTGGCACTGTGAGTTTGAAAGCTGTTGAGGTACATTAGCCTCCTTCCCTGATCTTCTACTGACTCCTCACACCAGGAGCAGGCATTCATTTATTGTCCCTCTTAGTCTGAAAGGAAAACATAGAGGGTGCAGCACAATGCTGTCCAGCCCTGTGGCCTTTCTCATCGCACACATTGTTTTCTCTGGAAAGAAAGAGAAACAGTGAGCTGTGACAGACAATGACATTTACATGTGTCGACTTGGTAAATATATTTATATATAGTCATTTGAGAAAAGGCAAATGTCATCTGTTTCAGGAAGACAGGCACATGGGTGAATTGCAGTGTGAAAGGCAGGCTAAAAAAAATAGGGATGCATGCAAGAAAGAAAAAAAAGGTGGTATTTAAATACCTTGAATTGGTATTCTGCACCTCTGAATACCAGTGCCTGGAGCAGTGTGGATTACACAGCATGCCCAGTTTTGTCTGGTTTTTAGTGTGGTGTGGGGAACCATGCAGGACCTGCTGTGTGTTTCATTTGCCGCTGTGTGCCTGAAATAATCTGAGATTCCATCAAATGCTTCTTGTCTTCCAGTCACTGGCTGCACACAGGAAATAAGCTCACAGGTATTTAACGTGGTGTTGAACAGGATAAAATCAGGCTTGGAGAGCTTCCTCTCACCAGCTGTGTAATAGTGGTCTGGTTCAGGGGGGTCCTCTGTGGGAGCTGAATCCTAGATTTGGGACTCCCTGGTTTGGGGTGGAGGCAGAAGGGGGTCAGAAGGGCTGTGGCTGGAGAGAACTGCACATGCAGCAGAGCGAAAACAGAGCCAAGGTCTACTGGCCTCTGTGACATCATGAGATAATGATAATTTTGTGGCTTTCAGAGGAAATCCTATGCCTCTCTCAAAGCCTGGAAAAAGGGAGGGGAGAGAGGAGTGAGAGATGCCAGTTTAAAGAGAAGGAACGGGAGAAGCTCCTCCAGACCCTGTTGGAAACCAGTCTCCCTGTGAGTGACACTGGTGGATCAAGTGAAAACCAAAAAAATTAGGAAATAGATCACTTCCATCCAAAACACTCATGTTATTACAATAGAGGGGACAGAAAGGAATATCTGAGATCTGGAGGGAAGGGCAAGGGCAAGGTTAGTTGATCTCAGAGACTGTGAGACCTTGCTATAACCATGAGAGCTCTGTGTCAGGGAGGAGTGGTGGAAGCCCGTCTCGAAAGGGCTCTTCATTTCTGTCAGCTGGTAATTTCTTTTTAATTCCCTCCTTCTTTGTCCTTGAATGCCCCATGAAAATTTCAGAATCAGTTCGGTTGAAACAGTGTGTGAGAGAATGGCCTGATCTGTTCTGAGCTACACAAAGACAGAGCAGTGTGAATACATGTGTGTTGTCTGGGGAAAGGGGAAGAACCTTCATTCAATATTTGCAAAGGGAGAGGTAGATATGACTGTTTGGGTTCAGTGCATTTCACATGACAGAGTTATTGGCAGCTATCGGTCTTTGTTTCTGATCTCCCTTCAGTCAGAGGTGTTTGGGGCTGGCTAGTGGTTTGCTTGTGTGCTTTTAGGGCAACAAACCTCTGACCTTGTAACAAAGGCACTGGTCCCTGCCGTAGAAAACACCAATGCTGTCCACGTGAGGGAAGCTAAAAGGCTGCCTATGCTCTAGGAAATGACAGGAGGTAATAGTAGGCTCACAAGCAGTGAACAAGGCACCTGGGTCATTTGCCCATTTCATAAGTGCACAAGGTGTCTTGGTGGATGAGTAACTAGATTATTCCGTGCATCTTTTCCCCTAGAGCATCAGAGATCCCTAAGAGATTAATGGTAGCACCAGCTAAATGGCCTGTTATTCCCCTTCCTGTGGAACCCTCCTCAGCATGCTTTGATGTTAGGACCAGTGAGCCAGACTCAGGTCACGGCTGTCTCCTGCCCTGCTCCTTTTCCAAATGTAAGTGACAGAGCAGCTGTAGTTTGAAATATTAACTCCATTTAATATCTCTCTTTCCACATTCTACAGACTTGAAAAGTATTGTTTTGGCCCTTAGCGTGTATTTCAGGGATGAAGAATGCCTCTTGTTTCAAAAGGTAGACAACCACTGAAGTCACAGTCCAGAATTACAAAGTTTTTTGTTTCTTGGTTTGCTTAATACTGTGTTCTAAAAAACCCCCAGTTTTGAGGAAGTGATTCGTAAGTACCCCATTTTATAAAGCCAAAATGTAATAAAATTACTGACAGGTTGACTGAACACTGTGTTTGATACAGTATCTCTGCATTGGTTGCTTGAAGTATGGACACTTAGAAGCATTTCTTACACATTAAATGGGAGAAAAAAAAACAATTGGGAAAGTTAAAATGGGATAGTCTTAATATAAACTTTCATGGAAACAGGGAAGAAACAAACAGATTTGTGTGGGAATGCCAGAGTCTGAGAAGAGCAAAGGGGGTAAGCCCATCAACCCCTTAAATCTCACTAAGGCAAAGCAATGGGTTTTTTTCACCAGCTGCTGGTTTTCATTTGATAAAGTCTTTTATTGTAAGGAACTGAAGAAAAGAACAGCAGCTTTGTTGCAGCCGACCAGAGGCAGGACTGTGGACAAAGATAAATTTTTGCTCTTTTAAAGCAGTATGAGCTCTGAAGAAGCTGGGATAAACATAAGCAAGAGACAGAAAGGTGTAAGAGACAGCTGAGGGCCTGAAATGCAAACTCAGAGTGTCGATAGAAATGCAGGGCTGTCCTTTCACAGCGAGTAGGTGTCAGCTTAGACAATGTGACACTTCTGAATGTAGGAGATCCCAACAGAAAGGCTGAATACGTCACGTGCCTAGAATAAAGTGTCTCCACATTTCCAGTCAAGCCATATACATCTGAGGTCTTAAGCATCTAATGGGTCTCAGGTGGCAGCTCTTGGACACATCCTTTGTTATCGCTTCTTTTTCCTTATCCCTTCAGTGAAATTGCTGCTGATTTCGTCTAAAATCTAGCATATAGAAGTAACTATTTTATTTTCATTTTTCATACTCCTAAGAAGAGTCTGCATCATTATAAGAGAAGGAAACTTTGCTTCTGCTTTATATTACTGCATACTTCCATGGGTAAAAGTCTTTTTGTGGGTGTCTCGGGGAACAGCCAGCTCAGTATGAGCTGAGGGACTTACCTCTGCATCAGTTTCAGCTTCCTTTCCTTTTTTCCAAGTGTCAGCTAGTTTATTCTAAGTCAAACACTGACAAGGAAGCACATATCATAGTTAAAAAAGAAAATCTGTAAGATCTAAATGTTTTCTTCTTAAAATGTGCTCCATTAACATGCGTCGTTATAGATAGCTTGAAATAATTTTTGAGTGAGTAAATGAAAAGAGGTCTTAGTCTGATAAATGCTTTGCATTAATTCTGTGCTATAACAGACTGACATGCTACATACAAGAGAAAGATTGACAGCGTCATAGCGAAAGAAAATTGTCTGTGACTATTAGACTGAGTTAATGAAAGAGGGAAAAAAGAGGAGGGAATGCTTGTATTAAGCACGATATGATCATTAAACTAATGAGAGGAACATTATTTCACCATTAGCTTAAAGACTAGGAATTTATAGCAAACTAATGTTAGAATTACATTGAGTTTTGTTTCCATTTCCTGGTGAAGTAGGAAAAATAATCCCAACCCACAGGAGCTGGTATGTTATGTGCACACTCATGCATTCATATGGTACATGTCACTTTGCAGGTGTAATATATAACTTATTCTTGGGAAGGAAGTGGGGTCTTTTTGCCTGTTCTGAATTGTGTAAACGTGACTGAAGGTAACATTCAGCTGACATAGTGTTTAAACCTCACGTTGTGGATGTCTTCACCTGAGCTCCCCACACTGTTCCCTCCATCTTCACCCGAGCTCCCCACACTGTTCCCTCCATCCTGGGGTGTGGGGGACTGAGGGCTTTAGGACATGGTCTGTTTGACTGAATTTGTTCATGCATGAAGTTAAAATGAAGGGGCTCTACAAGTACCATTTCTTTCTCCATTGACTACAAATGGTGTTCATGCTGTCTGCCTTGTGTTTGAATGCAAAGACATTTAGTTGGATAAATGCTCTATTAGGGTTTGAATTCAGTTCACATGCGATACTTAGGTGTCGGTATCTGAGTGTAAAAGGAGGGTTTAAGCTCCCATTATGGCTGAAGAAGAATCTAGTAAAAAAAAAATCTGTTTAAGATGTGATACCTGCTTTAGATATCGAATCTAAACCATGAATTTTGTGTAATCATGAGAGGGAGAAAAATATTATTATGATTTTAGATAAAAGTGGAGATTCAAACAACCAAACTCTGATAATCAAAATTGAGCAAGTTTAGCCATTTACACCCTCAAAAAGTATGAATTACTATTTTCCTTGTTGTTTTGTCTCAGCTTCTGAGAAACAGTGATTTAAGGACTCTTTAAACCAGATCCTGCATTGGAAATATATTCTGAATAGTCACTTAATAGTCACTTAGCCTTTGTAAGCTTGGTTAGTTTCTGTAAATTTATTTAACCACCCCAGTATCCTACTGCTTTGAGTTCTACCGTATATTAACACATTTTCCCCCAAAATCAAACAATTCCTTTGCTTAAAACTGGTAGCTTGCCAATCTTCAGAAAACTTGTTTATTGTGGAGAATGATTGTTCCCCATACACTTTTTTGGACAACAATCCGTACCAGTTTTTTCTTGCCCTCTGTCATATTCCCTCAAACAAACGTGTCTTTTCCATGCTAAAGTTTAATCTGTGTGTGTTCCTTTCGAGCTGAACCACCTTCATGTCTTTCTCTGTCATCCTTCTCTCTATGCTGTTTCAGTTTCTCCCAGTCTTTTGCTGGACATGGTCTGATTGTGGCTTAGGGAAATGGCAAAAGGCTTTTTCCTCTCAAGTCCTTTTACACAGTGCTGATATTTGGTTTTCTTTGTTTGGCCTCAGACCACTCTGCTGGCATTTTCTGAAAGGTATCCACAGTGACTGAATTTTTGCTCATAGCTAATGCAAACCCATTCATTATCTACATATAGATAAGGTAGATTATTTATCTCAAGTACTTTGCCTTTAAGAACCCTGAGCTTCACCTGCCACTTTGTCTTTGGGGTCACTTGAATATTGTGAGATTCTTCCAGAACTGCTCACTGATGGTTTTATTTCTAAGAATTCTTGCTGCTACTGGAAAATATCAGCACTGTTACATTTCCTGCCCCCTGGATTGTTTGTGGATGTGTTCAGTGACACAGAACACAGCTCATAGGCGGTGTGGGGCCTTGGTGGTGGGTAGCAGGTGGTAACCTCAGGATTCCTCACCTGCTCTACTAAGAAACATGATGAAAGATTTGCATAAAAGCACTGTTAAAAAAGATGCAAGAGCCTAGAAGTGCTTTTTATATAAATGTTATCCCTTAGACCTTGTAAGCAGCAGCACATATTGAAGGAGGCTGTTCTCCTGAGGCTCTTACTCAGTCACGCTTAAACCAGGCAAAGAGCTACAACAACGCTTTAGGTTCTGCCAGCCTAAATATCTCATTGAAATGTTGGGTACAAGATCAAACAAAATTATAGATGCTATCTACCATCCTAATTAGATGAATTTAATAAATAATGATCGGGCATTGATAGTACAAGATTACTGATGGCATTAACGAATGTCTGTAGATCCTCAGACAAATGCCTGCCTCAGTGCTGCCCTGATGAGGAAAAGCCAATTGACAAGATTAGGTTGATTTGGTCCTTTAAGCAGATTTGGCTTGTGCGATCATTTCTCTCCTTGATTTTGTTGTTTTATTATAGTCCACAATCACTTTGATTTAATAGGAGGCTAATTACTTAATTCTTAAAAGTTACGCAAAAGAGCAGGGCACCCCTTTCCCTAATTTTATTTATCACTGTTCTTGAATGGTTGGAAATACAAATTAGAGTTAATCATAAACTGCTGTGTTTGAGATCAGGAACATGTGAGGTTATGCTATTACTTTATGCTGATGAAATACTTTTATTTATATCAGATTGACAAAAATCTTTTCCTTATGTATTGGAAATGGTATTCAACTTTAGGAAATGTTCCTGGCATAAATCTATTGGGCTGAATTTGGGTGGATGGCAACCTCCCAAAGTATAAGAAAGACAAATCTAATCAATAGCACTTTTCAATGGCATTAGACTAGTTTTAAATAGTCAGATGTTCAGTTTCCTAGGAAAAGTAATGAAATTGTTAGAGCTAATCTTAATCCTTTAATTATGGAACTGACTAATGACTTAAACAGATGGTAGGCTTCCCCCCTCTCATTATGGGGGAAGGTTAATACAATTAGAATGAATATATTACCCAGCCTTCTTTCCACCCTGAGTACATTACAAGTTTCTGTTCTATTTTTCTTACTTTTTTTTGAAATTTAATATGTTTCAAGTTCTTGGGGATTAAGAAAGAAAGAAACAAAAAAAAGTCATTAAGGAAATTTAGGAACCTTATACTACCCAACATTATGTTGCATTATATGCCTGCTATCGTGGGGGCAGGTGGCTTGATTGCTAAATGATTATTTTTAGGGTCCTCAGTGTGGTAATAGAGAGAAAATTACTATCTTCCCTGCATTTATGGGGCATTTTGCATTCTGATAACTTGCCTTCTCCAGGACATTTGCCATGGTTGGAGGCAGCTGGAAATGTCCTCTCTCACCGGTAGAATTTTCAGCTTGGTTAAGCTGCAAATATCTGCTGCTCAGCCACTTCTGCTGTGGGAAAACTGGCACAGAAAGTCCTAGAAGCCTTATGGAAGTTGATGAGTATAAGGCTTTTGTACATCTTGAGGAGAAACATGAACTGAAGTCCAACAGGAAATTGATACATGAGAGAGAGAGAAACTCAAGCATACAATTAGAGGACAATTTGGGATCAAATATTGCTGCTGTGCTGAATCCTCCAGAACCCTTTTTGTTGGAGTTCTGTGGCCCCATTCAGCAGGATTAGAAGTGCCATGAGCAGCCAGAACCTACACAAAAATCCAGTCATCGGTGTAGCTACCAGCTGCTGGCATCTCACATTACTCAATCAAAAAACCACATGATATATCTCTTATGACTTAGTCATCTGATTGCCTTCACAGAAAATTACCAGAAGTATGTATTAGACCCATGTAAATAATTTTAATTTGATTCTGTATGTAGCCTTGATCACTGACGTTGTCTGTGAGGATACAGGGTTAGCTTGTGGGGTAGTGCTGTGAATCTTTCTCTCATGAATCCCTCTTCCTCCAAGTTGTTTATTTCTCCTGCTTCATCTCCTCTCCATTTTTAGTACTCTTTTTGCCAGCTAAATTTTATGTGATGTGTTTAAGTTAGTATGATTGGTAGTTTTACTTTTTGTATGGTAATATCTGTTGCTGTAAAAGAAATCCAAGAAAAACTGGATGAACTGAAAATAATATTGGACTTATTTCTGAAAATGTTTGCATGATGCAGAGAACAATTTGGGGAAAAGACAGCAGTGTCAGCAAACTGCCAAATGACAGCTTTCATACTGTATTTCTGTCTTCCTGTCAGGAGATTATGCAGTATCTTTTTATTACAGACCACATTTTAATAGGCAGTTCTGATAATCTCATTTACAAATTCACCCATTATAAAGGGACATTGATTTTACATTTACTTCCAAAATACTGCTGTTTTGTATAAGCAAGTGCTGCATATATTCTACAAAAGCTGTTGGGAAGATCTTCTGCTGTAGATGTTTGGGATTTGTGAAATATATTTGTGCACACTTGCATGGCAGCTATCTTACTCTCACTTTTGCATTCAAACGTGAACAGAAATGGTTTTTTTGGATGGGCATAGTATTTGGTATGCATCTTGTCTCTTTTATGCCTTGTCCCTTTGTTTATCAGTGGTTTCTTCGTTTTTTTTCTGTTTCTTTTTCTAATTACCCTGAAGTGAGTTTTGAGAACACATCTCTAACCTTTCCTAGTGTAATAAGAACTAAGGTGACCCTTTTCTGCCACAAATCTGATTAGATGCAGCATGGAAGAAGAAATTAAAGAAGAAATATCAAGGAATAAGTATAGCATTCCTGATGAGAAGGAAATTTTTTTCTCTCGTGGGCAAGGCAGGGAAAATTTTTCAGGACAGAAAGAAATTCTAGAGTAAGGGAATTTGATAAACATCAGATGAAACGGGATGAATGTTTTTTGGGTAGACAGACCATAGCAGCCTCACTGAAACCCACCGATTTCTGCAGTTCGCCTCTGTTAGACAGAGAACTGCTTCCAAAGGACTTTGACACATGGATGAAATCTGGGGTCAGTTGAAGTCAGTGGGAGTTTTGCACAATTTTCATGGAATCTAGACTGGTTTCTGATTTCTATCTGTGTCCTAAATTAATTTTTAAAGTGAAATAAAAAATAATAAAATAGACACATGCTTCAGAAAGAATTTCCAGGTAGAATGTAAAATCACAACTTTTAAGATGGAATATATGTATTTGAAAGATGGTTTTATGTGTGGGTTTTTTGTGGAGAACCACACATGGAAAGGAAATAAGGATTCACAGCTCAGTGGAAAGAATCACTTAATATTGATGAATCATGTTTTTCTATCACACTAGGATTAGATTAGCAAAAATACTATGTGGGAGGTGGGTAGTTATAGACAAAAATGAATATTTTAAATTTTTTTTTAGTGAATTGAATTGAAGCCTACATTAAAACTGTAGTCTTGGAAAGATAAACATTGCTTTGCAAGTTTGGGTCATATTCAGGTCATGTAGAAAAGAAGCGGAAGAAGCACTTGAAGAAGTTCTAAAATTTTTGACAATTTTCTTTTAATGATAGAAGAAAAAAGATCAAGAATTCAGCTGCAAACGAAGTTTATTTTTCTTTTGACTTTAAACCCCCAGTCTCTTTCTGCTACACAAATACATTTTAATCAGGTGAAAACTGCCAAATACTGTTATTTCTGCAGTGTCATAGCAAGTGGATACAGATGGTACCTGAACAGAGGGAGAAGCTATCAAGGTCAGAGGTTCAAAAAAACAAAAAGGCAGATAAGTTTTACAAGACTTAAACAGGAATATTTTCACCACATTTACTGTTCTGTAGAGCTTCGTGGCCAACCTGAAGAAGGCAATCCTGTGTCAATGGTAAAGGTCACTAACCACTGTCAGAACAAAAGACTGTAATTTTCGATTTGGATTTCTGCTGCTGGATAATCCTGGTCATTTTTGGCCAAAGAGAGCAGCACAGGTAGGTGGGCATAACACTATAATCCTCACAACTTCACACTTTTCCAAGAGTAAAATGTGAGGTACCATCTGTGTTCAGTGTTTGCTTTTTTCCTCAGGTGTGCGAGCTTTAACTAGAGAAAAAAGAAATTATCCTCTTTTTGGTACCAGATGTTTCCCCATGAGAGGCAAGATTTGGGTGCTTACAAATTGACTTGCTGGTGAGATGAGTTCCTTCGTACACTAGTTAAGAGGTTGTTTATGCTCCAGTAACTGAGTGTTCAAATTCTTTCCAGAATTCTACATTTTCAGGTGTTTATATGCAATCTTTATCCAATAAAGGAAGAATCGGGCCATAAAATTGTGGGTGACAGCATTGAAAGGAACCCCTTAGATTATTCTGTCCATCCCTCCTCTCTCTGCTAGGCTATACGATGTAGACTTTCATGGTGGATAAGGGAAGAGCACCAGACATCATCTGCCTGGACTTGCACAAAATATTTCATACTTTCCCACAGGACATCCTTGTCTGTAAGCTGGAGAGACATGGATTTGATGGATTGACCACTTAGTGGGTAAGGAATTGCCTGGATGGTCACACCCAAAAGGGTTGTGGCTTGATGTCCATGTGGAGACCAGTGACGAGTGACATTCCTAAGGGGTCAGTGTTGGGACTGGCACAGTTTAACATCTTTGTACTCCCATCTGTTGCATCCAGCTCTGGGGCCCCAACAAAAGAAGGAGTGAGTCCAGAGGAGAGCTACAAAGATGACCAGAGAGATGGAGCACCTCTCCTATGAAGACAGGCTGAGAGAGTTGTTCAGCCTGGAGAAGAGAAGGCTCTGGGAAGACTTTAGAGTGGTCTCCCAGGACATACAGGGGCTACAGGAGGGCTGGAGAGGGATGTTTTATAAGGGCATGGAGTGATAGGACAAGGAGGAATGGCTTCAGACTGGAAAAGGATGTTAGATGTTAGGAAGAAATTCTTTACTGAGAGAGACGTGAGGCTCTGGAACATGCTGCCAGAAGGAGCTGTGGATGCCCCATCCCTGGAAATGTTCAAGACCAGGTTGGATGGGGCTCTGAGCAACCTGATCTGGTGGGGGGTGTCCCTGCCCACGGCAGGGGGGCTGGAACAAGATGATCTTTAAGGGCCCTGCCAACCCAAACCATTCTGAGATTCTGTTGTATTTCTGAGACAAATTGGTATTTCTCTTTTTTAACTGACCATGTCTGCCTGAGTCTGTCCTCTATAATGCAATATATGTTTGTGTTTATAACCCACCAATTTAGTAATATTTTTAGATGTCTGTATTAGTTACCTGAAGCATGTAAAATGTTTATGTTTGCAAAGCATTTTGTGAAAGATGCCAGAACAACAACAGAGATTGCTTGACCTTGGTATATTTTGATTTATTGTAGATCTGCATTAATTCAGTGTTTGGAGCCAAACACCCATAATTTGTTTTTGCTTGCACTTTTCAATTTTATAATGCATTAGACAACATACTATATTATATATGTCTCTCAAGTTAGTGGAGAGTTAAGGAAGTAATTAGTCTTCCTCCAAAGTTTGTTTTAGTCCCCCATTTAACGCTTTAAATCAAATCTCAAAACCAGCCTTGTGATTACTTTGCTGTGGGACAATTGTAGTTTTGTTTTGGGTATCAACAGATGTCAGCAGTCAGCAGCAGCCATCTTATGCTCTGTTCATTTGCTACTCATAGGCCTATTTATAATGGTGATATCTATTTTTCTGTTATGAAATGGGAAGATACAGGGAACTCTCCTTACGTATCATTCGAAGTTCTGCTTCCTTTATTTAGTCTTTTAAATGTAAAAGTGCAGTCTTCATACTTAAAAGCACATCTCCCAAGACATGAAAATGGCAGAAAGTTAAAATGTCAGTGAAAAATGACGTAAAAACTCCAAATGAAAGTTAAATGCAAGGTTACATGCAGTTACACAACTGTTCAAAATTCCAAGATGAGACACCAAGTTGATAATTTTATAGCTGCTTATTATAGGTTTGACTTTTTTCTTTAATTGCGTTTATCTTGCAGGCTAGAAAAACACTTCTTGAGTTGAAAAACTCAATGAAGGCCTCATAAAAACTCTTCTTGTTGAGGTCACTAGTCATAATCTTAAGAATATACAAAGAACCACATTAGCAGGAAGATTCTGTTGCACTCTGTTAAACGAGGAGCAAGATTGCTAGTCCTTTCATAATCTCTATACAGTGTTTTTGCATCTACTTGTCCTTATGCATAGGCTAAGTTGGTAGAAAGACCTTTCTTGCTGCAAAGGTTGACTGAAGATTGGACTTGTGCACTCCTTCTGTGCCCTCAGCAGCATCTTCCAAGTTTAAAATCCTGGTTAACACTGGAGGATGTTTTTCTCCTCAGATTTGTCATTGCAAGAGGTATAATTATAGTATTCTGAATAAGCAGGTTTTTCTCCATATGAATATAGTTAGTGTATGTGTCATAGCAACAGCATGCAAGTACAGAGACTATACAGGACAGGATAAATGTTCTGAAAGAATGAATTTAAAGGTGCACAAGCACCTCTGGACCTCCTTAAATTGCAAGATTTACTGCTGTGCAGTGGGTGCATGAAGTATAGAAAAATTTTGGAAAGGTTTGCTTCATAACTCCAGCCGAACATGTTTTGAGACACTGTGCAAAATCATTCCTGTCTTTGTGTAGATCTAGAAAGGGCATAGTAGTCTGTTTTGGTGTTAGAGGCAAAGTCTCTTCTTTGCAGAGCAGCTACAGAGTTTTAACCAATACAAAACAACGCCGTGTGAATCAAATATTCTAGACCTTGGAGTGAAAGGGTCTTTTCTGTCTGCGCAGAGACTTGAGCAAAGAAACAGAGTTACATATCAACTCAATTTAATTTTACAGCCAAGACATCATTTTCCTACCTTTTCTCTACCTTTCCTACCTTTCTCTAGTCAGTCTTTTTGAAGGTAAATAATTTTCTGTCATGTCTTAGAAGGGAATAAAAAAAGGTAATTTTGATGTCACGTTAATGATTAGAGCCAAGGGACAAAAAGGAGAGCTGTCCTTGGAGTCAGCTCACTAGAGAAGAAGCATTGAAACAGGCTGCCCAGGAAAGTGGCCGAGACACATCGCAGGAGGTATTTAAAAGAAATGTAGATACAGCACTTAGGGACATAGTTTCATGGTGGACTTGGCAGTGGGAGGTTAACAGTTGGACTTGATGATCTTAGAGGCCTTTTCCAACCTCATTTATTCTATGAGTCCGTGATTATGAGTGCCTGTCATCCCGATGGGGAAAAAAAAGCATTAGGAGTAGGGCTCAGATGTGCAATGGCCTACAGATCTAGCTCCATGTGGAAAACAGCTTTAGCCCGAGTTGCTGTGGTTTAAAATCACTGAAAAAATGACCAAACTGATGGCTAAAGCTGTCTAGCATTTTCTCTTGAAATATAAAGTCATTATTAAATGAGTGTGCAAGTGGCTGGGAATTTCAAAGCAAAGAGACAAAAACATATAAGATGGAAATTGTTTCTTGAACACAAGGTAAACAATTTTTGGAAAGAGTTCCAGATTTCACTGAATGAATAAATGCTTCAGAGGAGATATATTGGAAATGCAGAAAGTTTATAAGCAATGGAAAAACTTGTAGATCAATGAGAAACATAGGACTGTCCTGAGAATTGATGAGCTCAAAAGGAGCTTGCTCAGGATAAAAATCAGAAAGCATTCTTCAACCACTTAAAAATGTAAAAGGTGTGAGAGAAACACACAGCCCATATTTCCCTCATAAAATACTGGGATGGCACAGAATTGAAAAAAACCCAAATATCAGAAGTGCCCTTCTCCTCCTTTCCTCCCTAAATACACTGCTACATTTTAAAAGAAGGGAAATGTTAGGGTATGTGGTATATGACAACAATTCCAGTCTCAACATTTTCTCTGTGACACTGAAAGAAAAGCACAAGAGCAAGGTTATAGCTCTACAGAGTATAATACCTCTTTTTATAACAAAGTATTTAAAGGAATCTGAACAACCATTCATCCTGTCATGTGACCTCAAATATAGGTAAGACTTTTTCGACTGAGTCTGGAAATCTTTAAGACCAAGTATGGAACAAAATTCAACGGGAAAAGGGGCATGGTGGGAAGCCAGCTTGGGTTCCACCAGTTGAGTATTCTGGCATTTCTGTTAAAATGTCTAGAAGATAAGTTGAAAAAAATGCAGTAGATCTAATCTCTTGGATATCAGAAATGTTTGCTACTGTCCATTTGTTGGGGAAAAAAATCCACCTGTATTTGGAGAGGTGTGATTACTCCAAGAACCATATGGCATGTAAAAGCTAATAGAAAGGAAAACAATGGTGGTGAGGATCAAACTTTCTCTAGCTTCAGCACTTTCCTTTTAATAAATAATATGTCTTGAAGCAGATACATTTTAATAATTTCACTAGGCCCTTGATTTTAAAAGTTTGGGGTATGTCATTAAAGCCAACAAAATTTGGATATGGCAAAGCTGAATGGCCTTGGTGGTTTGGAGGTCTGGGAGAACAAAGAGAGGGAGTCAGATTTAGTAGTGCAGTGTGTAAGACATTTAACACTTGGGATTAAATAAGATTTTTGTCTCTAGACTGGGGCTCATCAGCTAGAGGTGACAAAAGTTAAAATGGATAGAGGACTGTGATCCATAGCATGAGGGGAAAGTCTAATACAGTCCCACAGTCTGTCAGAGCATAAAAGGGGGACAGTTGTAGCAGAAAAACAAATCCTGATGCCACTGTATCCTAATATTATGTCACCTAGGTCACCTGAAATATTGGTGGCTCGTGTTTGAAAGAGTAGCTCAGGCTGGAGAGCAAGTGAGGAAAGGCCACCAGGGTGATCAAAGACAGGATGTGCTAGCATGGTATGTGGGAATGTGGGATCACGGAGCAAGCCTTCCCCAAGGAATAGTAAAGGCAAGATATCTGCTGGTTTGTTAGATGGATCTTGGTACATTTATGAGTGTGATTATGATATGCCTGCCTGCAAAAGCAAGCAATAGATATGATCTCTCAAATTCTGCTCCAGCAATGTGTTTCTAGGCAACCCAGCAGATAGGGATGGGAGAGGCCACTGTTTATTGTCATTGGAGCACAATCAAAGGCAGAGCCTAAATGGACCCTTATTTCACAGATAAATGTTCCAAAGGCATGAAAGTCCACAAACCTCTTGCCACAGACACAGGTCATCACCACATATTACCGTCACAGACAGTGCAGCTGTAGGCATGAGACATTGAGTGATCTAACCTGCTGCTGAAGGCTGTAGAGTTGTCAGTGTCTTCTCCTTTTATGTTTGTTTCTGATTCTTCAAAATAAAAAGTTCAAACAGACTAGTATCTTAGCCAGCAGAAAAAAAAAACCACCCAAAGTACAACCTTCTCTGAGGATGTGTCAGAACTTTACCTGGTAAACCTAAGAGGAACAAGAGCATAAATACTTAAACTAAGTTTGAACTGCAGCCAAGCAATGTTCTCCTATATGTAAGCACGTTGTGCTGTACCAGGACTTCAGCATTTTGTGTTCAGTAGGTGTCAGTGTTGTTGAATCTTATAAATCATAATAATGCTTTCAGAAAGTTAAACTGTTTGTGAATGCAATAGCAAAATGATAAGAACTATTTGGCATTTCCATGTGCTCTTGGGATTAGGTTTTTAGGCTACTGCCCAAGAACACAGGCATTAAAAAACAGGTTTAGTGGGTGTCATGACCATCCAGTTGAAAATTTTAGGGGTTACTAGTACAAAACATATGAATGGTGATCCCAGCTTTCTGCTTTCCAATACATATGGAAACTTCCAAGCAAAGCAGGTAACAAACTTTAACAATAGCTTTAGATCATCACTTTTTCAGGCAAGAAGACTAGAGGCAAAGCTGCTGGACAACATCACCTTTCCTTCTCCATCTCACACAGCCATTTATCCAGTTCAGGACTGTGAATTTTCAAGTTTTTCTTCCTCAAATTGATTTTGTTAGCTCTTTTCCTTTTTTGGTCTCTGCTTATGTTTTCGAGAAAATTTCTGGTCAGGGTCATATAGCTTCATTTTTCAAAAAACTGTGAAAGACTTCTCATGGTGGATTTACTATTAGTGTATTGAAAGTGGGCAGAAGCATTTGAGAAAGTTCAACATTCATATACAAAATCTGGGGTCAGCCAATTTTAAGAAACTGCCATCTGCAGTCTATGAAATTGGAATGAGGAATCAAATTCAAGGGAGAAAAAGTAAAACTAATGATTTTTGCTATCGATGTAGGTTTTTCAGATGATCAACAGCCCCTTACAGGGAAAGTTGTTCTCTGCATTCTTGAAGCAACGCAGAGCGCACATTGAGGTCTGGAGATCCCAAACTTCAGTATGGGATTGAATAACTGTAGAAGGGATCATAGAATCGGTGCTGGCATAGCCATAACTAAACAGTCTATGAAATAAACTGGAATGTAAAAGACAAGAAATAGGCAATTATTACTCTCTCCTTTGGACCTTAGATTTCCCACTGATTCTACTGGCACCTGGTGTGCTTTGCTGGGTGCAGTGGCACCTTTTCTTCTAGCCATCCCTGCCAGTAACTGCTCTGTGCTCCATGGCATTGATTCTTAAATCCCTGCAATAAGCAAGCCTGGAGAGGAAAACATTGACCCAGTTTGTGACCTTTACAGTAACGATTATCAGTATTGTGTCTCCCTGTCAAGCAACATCCTCTTCAGAGTCACTCTTCTTTTTGAGTAGCAAAAGCAAAGCTTTTCTCTGGCATCATTAAGTAGACTTCATAACCTACTTCTTTCCTTAAGAAGTACTGGCGTGTAGTTTTGATTGAATCTTGTGTTTTTCCTGTGCTCCCTCTGTGTGCTTTTTCTCCTTAGCTAGGATATTTCCATGCAGGCCTGTTTCTCTCATTGCTTTGCTTTCTTCTCTATTCCCTTTATGATGCCTCTCTCCTAGAGAAATATTTTAATATCTTTAAGGGATGTCTGCTTTAGGAAGTCTTGACGACTACGTTTCCCCATTCATTTGTGGTATCTGTGCTTCATATTTCTAACAATCCACCTTTGCCAGCATGGGGGTTGACCAAGATCATCACAACACAGTCAAATAAATGAGCAAAGGCCATTTATTTTATATATGTTTTATGTATATTATTCTGTTTTGTAAGCACAGTGTGGTTGGCAGGCTCCAAACAACAAACACATGTTCTCCTGCTAGCTTTTACGTGTCTTCACTAAACTCATCATACCTACACTAGAAACTAGCTGGCACTGTTACCCTGCTTTGCTGTGCATTCCTGCTTGTCTCTTACCCCTTTGGATATTTTTAAAGCTGTGTAATTCTACAAGATGTTTATCACATGTCTCCTGCACGTGTGCTCCATGTGCCAGAACTCCTTCTTTCTCTCCGCATCATTGCCTGCGACAGTGTAATGTCATGGAGAAAAAATTAATGCTGGCAATACATAACTTATTTTTGCAGGGAAATACCTTCCATTAAAGAAGAGATAGCACCTGGCTGAAGTGAATGAAAAGAAAGGATTTTGTTCTGAGGATGGAGAATGCAGAAGGAATTCAGCCTTCATTGTGGGGCACCTTGGGTCCCAGATGAATAAAAAGTCAATGAATTAGTGACAAAACTGCATACTGCACAGATCCATAAAATCAGGCACGTGACTGTGTCCTTGCTTGGTCTAAAAAGCTACTAAAATTTGGATTAAGTATATCATTTGAGTTCTGTTAGAATACTTTGATGCACATGAATTAACAAAGACAAGCACGTTGACAGCCAAGATTTATTACCAAAGTATATTGAGTCTTTACAGCTTTGATAGTGGTTTCTTTTTTTTCCAGAGGGTATCAAGCCTTTTTTAAATCTCTATCCTTTCCAAAATGCTAGATGGAAAAGATTTAAACCTTTAGGAAGTATATGAACTTTTCTTTACAAACCATGTCTCTTACTATTCTTCTTGTGTAAATCTTGAATCATAGAATCATAGAATGGTCTGTGTTGGAAGGGACCTTAAAGATCATCTCGTTCCAACCTGCCTGCTGTGGGCAGGGACACCTCCCACCAGACCTGGTTGCTCAGAGCCCCATCCTACCTGCCCTTGAACACTTCTAGGGATGGGGCAACCATAGCTTCTCTGATCAACCTGTTCCAGTGTTTCAGCACTCTCACAGAAAAGAATTTCTTCCTAATATCTAATATAAATCTACCATCTTTCAGTTTGATGCCATTCCCTCTTTTCCTATCACTCCATGCCCTTGTAAAAAGTCCCTCTCCAGCTCTCTTGTAGGTTCCCTTCATGTACTGGCAGGGTCTCTAAAGTCTCCCTGGAGCCTTCTCTTCTTTAGGCTGAACAACCCCAGCTCTCAGCCTGTCTTCATAGGAGAGGTCCTTCAGCCCTCTGATCATCTTTGTAGCCTCCTCTGGACTCAACCCAACAGGTCTGTGCCCTTCTTACCTTGGGGGCTCCAGAACTGGATGCAGTGTTCCAGGTGAGGTCTCACCAGAGTGGAGCAGAGGGCAGAATACCGTCCCTCACCCTGCTGGCCATGCTGCTTTAGATGCATCCCAGGATATGTTTGGCTTTCTGGGCTGCAGAGGCACATGGCCAGCTCATGGGAAGCTTCTTGGCCACCAACATCCAAAGTCCTCCTCAGGGCTGCTCTCAATCCATTTTCTGCCCAGCCTGTATTTGTGCTAGGGAATGCCCCAACTTCCAAGAAGTTGTAAAAAGTCTTTGATAAGAAGACAATTGCTTCCAAAGACTTTGTAAAAAGTGGTGAAAAGGATAACTGTGTAATGCAAGGGCATCTGATATCTGTTAATATTGAGAACGTATTTACATATTTTAACTGACACGGCCAAGTTGCCTGAAACATGAGTCAGAGATCACTCTGTAGATTGAAGTCACAAATATTGCTCAATAAATGCCAGTTAGCACCTTAAGCTAGACCCCTCCAAAGCAGATGTCACCCTTGACACTATGCAATGCTCACAGTGACAAAGTCCAAATATTTCCTAACATTTTCAATAGTTCATAATGCCATCAGCTCACATTTATGACAATTATTATTTGATGAGCTCTAATTTCTATTCAGAGAGGCAAAGGGCAAGGTTGTGAGAATGGTTAAAACATAGAAGAGACAAAGAAAACCCCCAACAAACCCCAAACCCTTTTACTTTCATCTTGTGAATGCTTTCCTTGAGGCCAGACAGAGAGCCAGAGTTTAATGTAGCAGCACCGAACCTCAGACCTAGCAGGGTTTTCCTCAGTTAGCTTTTGTGGGCAAGGTCTCTGTGAATGCATTTGTCCTGGATCATATAGTGCAGGAAATGCAGACAACACCCTGAACTGCCAGCACAGATGCACAGATAAAGGTGAAATGGAACCCCTCCCCCCATAAGCAGCCCTGATATTCCAGATGAAGGGCACCTTCATGGCAGGAATGGAAGAGATAGGGTTAGTGTACAGCATCATGCTCTAAGCTGCAATTTTATTTGCCTGTTTTCATGTCTTGTCACACCTTGGAGTAGTAGGAAGCATTGTTTGTCCTTTGTTTGTTTGACAACAATTTATGTAAAGGCAGTTTGCCTTAATGTTTGTCCAGACCTTTAGCTCAGCAGTGGGGAATCTAATTTATTGCAAAACAAAAAGAGAACCAAGTAGAAGGTGATTGTAAAACCAGAATTATTGGCAGGGGACAGTCTTGTACCTGAAAGTACTCAGACTTTTTAAGGTACGGAATTTCAGTCTATGCCAGTGTCTTTCCAGTAAAACAAAACTGTGTTATACTTTTCCTGTGAAATAAAAAACAAAAATAGATTTCATGGACTACTGTCCTGACAGGATCAATCAGAGACCCTTCAGGAGGGCTTTGCACAGAGCACAGGCTCTCTAAATGAGCAAGGTGAAGTTAAACGGATCCAAAACCTGCATGGACACGGAAGTGACAGTGCTGCAGTAAAGGAACTGCATCCCGTAACATGTGAACTCTGCCCTTTTTTAATGCCCACATCTCTTTGTTTTGATGACACAGGAGGACCTTTCAGGCTGCCCATGGCCATTAGGCACATGAAGACATTGTGGGAGTTGCAAGCATATCCTTGTGAGTGGCTAAAGGGAGAGCTGTGCAGTCCTTTCAATGACACCTTTGACAGGAAAAGCACCCTGCACTGCAGTGCAGCCATTGTGCTGTGCCCAGAGTGTGAAACATCTGCCAAACAAACCAGAACACTACAGAGGGGCCAGGACACAAGTCCACACCTGAGCAAGCACCTTCAAATCAAGCAGGCATGAAATAGACCAAAGCCCTGCAGTGGAGACTGGAGGAGTGGAGGTGCTCACCAGCAGTCAGTCACTGCATTTTCCCTTGGCATGAAGTAGCTAAGAGATGGGAGAGTAGCTTTCCCAGCTGCCTGGGAACACCCTTGCAATGTAAAGACAAAGAGGTGAATTTTTTGTGTCCCTCTCTCTCCCCTACTCAGGGGTGTGCTTAAGAGTATCCCGATGAAGGTGGTTTGCCCTGTGCCATTTCACAGAAGCAAATTGTGAACACTTCTGCAACGGCTTAGGGCTTGGTTGTACTTTAGGGAGCTACTGATACTTCGGGCATTTCTCCTCTCCACTGAGGATTCACAGCTGGGTGGGATGGCATGGACCAAATTGGTATGAATTAATGCAATAGGGATAAGTGCTCATTAGGTATGTTGGCAGATTCTCTGTGAGTGAGCTTAGGGTTCAGAGATCAGTTGTACAGACACAGTGTTTTACAAGTGTGGGATGTTGTCAGTGAGGCTCTAACAAAACTCCCTGCAAGGCATGCTTATAAAACCTTTAAAAGCCATTGAGGATATGCTGCTGATGGGGAGAATTTTTCATGTAATACGATAAACTTTGAGGAGAAGAGGGTAGACTCACCTTTAATTTCTTTTTAAACTGAGATTGACAAAAGTCTTAATTTATTTTATAAATATGTATGTAATTGGTGGCATGGCAGACTGCCATGTGCTGTTTTACCTTGAGTGCTGATAACAGAAAGTGTGTTACACAGAAGATTAACATTATCTTTTCAGTTCCAGGAAAGAATAGTACTAGCTTTTTTTTGTGTTCATAGTCTGTGCTGATGGCAATATCTGTGGCAGGTGGTGTCCCAAACATATGGCTCGGAATCTCACAGTTTTCATGCCATAGTGGCCAAAAAGTGTCCTCAAGACTGCAGGTCTTCTCACACATAAGAAGGTTTGCTCCTTCTCGTTCTGGCAACAAAGCCATGCTTCATTAACTGATTGTTTAGTTTTCTGCTGTGGAGGAGGGTATGGGAAAGGGCTTGAACTGAGTAGCTGCTGTCATCTAAACACAAAGGCCTAACTGAGATAAATCACTGATACGCACTTCTGGTACTTACTAGGGTAATTTGAAGGATGATTCAGGAGCTCCTGATCTTGGCTGCTGCACAGGTAAAAATCTGTATGAGGTAGACTTCTGACTCACTCTATCCCAACATCATTCAGAATCTTTAATCTGAAAAAGCCTACTATTTAATTAGCCAAGTAATGATAATGCCATAGGGGCTTCATGGTGTCATGACTAAACATATTCACATTCAAGACAGTGGGACTGCAGCTACTTCTTCCATGTTCAACAAAACACCAAGAAACATACTGATAAGTGTGGATATGTCTCCTCAATCATTTTAGGCTTGATGAGAAGCTTGCTTCTGAAGTGAAGCTCTCCACCCTCACTTACCACAAGATAACCTGCCTGTTGGAGTGGTTTTGGGTTGCGCAAAGCAGGCGCCTCTCACGTGAATAAAACCCACAATGTCACTCCTGCAGCACTGCAGGAGCTATGGTATTCAGTCCATGGGAACAGACTGCAAATGGTTTGCACTAAACCCTTCACCCCAAAGAGGTATGAAGTGTTAGTACCAGCTTTCTCCCTATAGGTCCGCTCCTCAGTAAACTTGCTAATACAGACATCGTCCATATGTCATCTCTGCGGTTCTGGGTCCAACTACATTCAAGTAATTACAAATCTTTTCCACTTCCCTGAGGTCTGGATCAGGCACCATATTCACAGGCTTCTATAAGTAAGCTCCTTGGGTGACTTTGGAATACATACAGAGGGTTGAGAAAGAGAGGACAAAATTGCTGAAGCCTGAAAGGCTAGATCCATCAATATTTTGAAAGCTTTCTTTACCTTAAGATCAGCTATCAGCTGAAATGGCTACCTGAGATCTGTTGAATGAGAACTCATAAATCACATAGAAGCAGGAAACTTTTTCCTGACAGCTGATCTGCTATGCTTTGGAGCATGAGTATCAGAAGGCCTCTAACATATATCTGCCAGTATAACTTGGCAGTCCATCCGGAGATGTTTTCAGTGGAAAGACTGCCATGCTAACTGCAATCAATTTAGACTGATACACAGCAAATGAATGTGTTTACCTGGCATTTTTGGCACAAACATAAACTTTCTGTTAAGTGCATTCAATATAATTGTACAATGGCACATAGCATGCAGTTTTGAAGACTTATTGGAAGTAATCCTAGTTCTATTTTTTGTCCTTAAAGACAGATATAATGTTGTAACTTTAAAGCAGAAGTCACCTGCAAGTTACTTTGTCTGTTGTGGATGTGTGATGAAAATCCTGAGAGCCTCAGAAATTGAATGTTGGCAGCTATGAGATTTCATTTTACTCATTGACGATTGGATGCAAATGTGAGCCAAAGGAACTGACACAGTATTGCTCACAGCTCACATGCCACTGCTGAAAAACTGTCATAAAAATGAATCACCTCTGCCCTGACATTATGCATGTCTATAATATCCATGCATACAAAAAATAAAATCAAAATACACAGAAAATGAAACCAGGTGAAAAGACAACATTTCCACTGCTCTGGACTGCTTCTTTCTAATGTCAATGGGCAAGAAACTCCTAATAAATGTGATGGGGATTACCTGAGCCCTCAGGGGACTTTTTATGAAGACTTTGCTTAAGCTGAACTCCTGCTAATGTTCCATGTAATTTTCATCCATGTGCATCTGAAATGACCTTCATTCCCCAGCAGGAGGTTTTAGCAGTAGGGAGGGAATAAAGACTGCACATGGACAGCTGAAGTTATAATACTTCACATGGCCCAAGGTATTGCTCCATCCCATGTTTGGATAGGTGTGATTTAAAATACATGGTGGAGCCTGATAAAGGACAATTTTCAGAAGAGGGTCTATTTTATGCCAGTGAAGTATTTTAACTCTTCCAGGGGTGACTGATGACTTGTGCTGAGTTTCTTCTCCAACTCACCCTAGGGAGGAGTATGTTTTTTACAGTGGATGTGTAGAGCTAGACATCCCTAGGTTAAGGACACCCTTTGCAAAGAGGCATTGCCGCATGTGTTCCACAGTAAAGGGAAGGTGCAGTGCAGAAATGGCGAGGCTTGGGAGAAGGAAAAGCTTGTGGGGCAAGGAATGTGCTGGTGATACTCACCCAGCCCTGATGCAAATACACTGTCATTCATAACAGTGAAACTCCTCCTAAAGGAGACCTCCAAATACAAAAGACTTTGTCTGCCTTATTTTTCAGTAGAATTCTTGGCTGATCAGTTCACATAGACAATATACTTTTACCCAAGAGATTACTTCATGCCTAGAGGCACAAAGCTGCTCTGTGTGCATCTCTGAGCCCTCAGACAAAATGTTCCTGAAATGCCACTTGTACCACGGTTGCAAAGCTGACTCTTCCACAGCTGGCAGCAGCCCTGCCAGCTGCGGGTGGATGGAATAACAAAGAGACTTGCTTCTGAGGCTGGAAACAAGCTGCTCGATTACCCTTTCTTCTTTTGTCTTGTGGTTGGATACCCACCGGTTTGCTCAGCACTGCTAGAAGCCTGGATGGTTTCAGCCTGTGGCATGGCTTTTCAAGTTTCGTTAACGTCATTTTGGTGTGTCAAATCTCACCTTGCAGGGACTTTCCTCTGCACTGGAGGATGCTGTTCTGTATGCTGACATGCTGCATAAATATTACTGTTCATGTCACTGCTGGTAGTTTTAATATGCGTTTCTTTAATCCTGCAAACAAACTTTACCACAATATAACTACAAATGGTTGAAGTGCTCCATTTTGAAGATACATTCATGCTTTCCTCAACTGTATGTAACCTATGTACAACAGAGGACCAATCTGTAGCGTCACTGACACAATAGACACACTTATCTGGTCTTCCATATTATTATAACTTTTTGAACAAGCTTTCAGATTTTTTGTTGTGAATTCTGTGTTTATGGCAGCTAGTCCAAGTGCTATTAGTCATGGCATACAGCCTAATTCACCCTCCCTCTACAAAAACCTACTGCATCATTTTCAGTTTCAAGATTTGGCTGCCTAATAGTTTTCTCTCCTAAACTATGAGCATTTTCTTTGCAGTAAATTGACAACTGTAGGTTGGTAGCCATTCAAATATTATATCAGAGCCCTTAAAGGTCAGTTCCAACACTAAGTGAACAACCTCATCATACACGAGCTCTTGGTGTAACTTGACCTTCCTGTCGTAATCCTGCACTGAGTACTGAAAAGCCTACTCAGGCATGCATTGCTAATTCATTAAAGAAATATAGTATTTTAAATAATTTAAAATCCTATTTTAAAGCTCTGAATCTGGTGTTTCTCTGCAAATAGTGTCATACCGGATTTTTTTGCTTCTGATGTTTAGGATGTTAATAACAAAATTTCTTCTCTTGTTAACTGTCATCAAATTGTAATGGGCTCAGGCTTTCTAAATGCTTAACGGTAATGATAATTGTGGTGAATACAGTCCATCTTACTCATGTACATTTTTAATGCCAATAGAGTAGATTCCTTTATGATAACAGAAATTATTATAATGCTGGCTGAAAATGAATACATTTTTGCTATAGTATATGTGCTAATACATTCCTAAAATTAAATTGCAAGCATTTCAGTCTTTAAAAAACTTTTCAAAGATTGAAATATAGTGGATAATACAGTATCTCTTATGCATTATAGCATACTAAAAATGCTCAAGCAGTCATACTGCTCAATAAACTGAATTTACTAGCCTTACAGAAAAGCACTATAGGGTTTAATAGAAAAAGGTAACTTTTTTTACATGCTTCTGAACCTTTCCATGTGACGTAGCAAAGAATGAATGCTTGTGGGAGGACGGCTCATAGCTACAGATAGGATAGAACAGTGCCTGGAGCTTAACTCAGCAAAGCATTTAAGCGTGTGCTTGTACTGGAGTGAGAATTGTCCCACTGAGCCTGAATGGGAGACACAGATGTGCCCATTTCCCAATGACTTTCAGGAGAGAGGGTCGTGGGATGCACTACTTCCCGCACAGCAAAACTTGGAGAATATTCTGGCACTGTGATGGGTTCAATGTGAAAAATTGGTATTTTGGAAGTTGCAGATTTTCTACTGTCCCATTGTGTGGCTTTTATTTCCAAGCTGTCTGAAGTTAGGCTGGTTCTCTTTCCTTGCATCATCTGCTGAGGGAGCAGTAGGGCTGTCTGTGACCACAGAGATTCCTCTGCAGCTGCATCGTACAAATGAAGAATAATTTAGGTTGTCCCAGTCCAATCTCTGGCTTCAAGCAGGGCCAGCTTCAGAGTCAGATCAGATTGCTGAAGAATCAATACAAAAAGCAAAATCAAGCTGACAGTGTTTTTAGTTCACAGTAGGCAGTGCAAAAGGAAAGCCATGGCTGGAGCTCATTCTCAGACAACTGGAAACTTGCACGAAGGCTGAAAATGGTGGAGCCAACAGTTAACAGTCATTGCCATGGGTTACTAAAGCCTAAACTTCAAAGGCTACCACCGTCTTTTTCAACGGGAGGCTTTTTTTCCTAAGGAAAACTTGTGTTTGTGTTTCAAAACAGTGTTTGGTGGAAGGATTTTTGCCACAATTAATTGCTAGAGAAATGTACTTCAGCAAAGGCCACCTTCCTCTCAGACATCTGAATCCTCTGTGGAAATTGCTCTCTGTGTGAATGTCTGATATAATGCTTTCCCTGCAGACTGTCTGGTCATGGGCCTGGCTGTCCTAAAGCATTGTTAAAACAATGGCTGGCTATACAAATGTATATATTGAAGGTGAAGAATAGAGGAAAAGTCTAACCTTGCCTTTTTAGGTGTTTCTCTGTCTTCTCTCACCTTGCAATTCTTCCCATATGCACAATAACAAGAGCTTGGACATCATCATGCAAAGTGCCAGAGTGCCTGTCCTTCCCAGAGTTTCACCTTGGCTGCCTTCTGAGGCAGCTTCTCAGCCACTTGGAGCCCCACAAACTGTACAGTGGGGTGACACCAGGAGCCCTGCTGAAGATCTGAGAGCAAGAACGTGTTGAAAATTCTGTGTGGTGGGAAACATTGCACACATCTGTTTCGAGAGGCCAGCACTCACTGGTGCAAGCTCCCTGCTTAATCATGGGCCCCTGTGCAGGAGGCAGGAGAAGGAGAAGAGAATACAGTTTATTCAGGAAGAGCGCTGGACAGGTCAATACGAGCAGAAGCATTTGTGCATAGGTGTTTTCTTTCTCTAGGGCTGACCTGGTGTAGAAGTTTGCCTTCACAAGCTCTAACAGAGGCTCTATTGATTAACTTGCTAAAATGCAGGCTTAGCAACATTATAATGGCAGAACACTGTTGTTTACTTACGGAAAAAAAATTTAACTCCTGCCACTCGTGAAGAGCCACTGCCAGATGGGAGTGAAGGAAGTATGGAAGCAGCTGCCTTGCTCAGTGGGACAGTGATGGGAAGGAAGGAGCAGATCTGGAGCAGGGGAAGGATTTTTGAAGCAGCCATCACAAAGTAAATTATGCTCTTTTGACTCACTAATTCCACGAATGATTTTACTTTTTCTCTGGCTGACTTCCTGATCAGATCAGCCTAGTGGAGCTTAGCCTCAGGCTTGAAATTAAGTGCAGTTGCTTAAGTGCTTTTCTGAATTGCATCAGTAGAAGAGCTGATCCCAGGTCCATTGAAGTCAACAGAAAGGTCTCAGTTCAGCGCTGATGAAGCCAAAGCAGAGATGATTAGTAGCTTTAATGGATGCTGCTACCCAAACACACAGTGTTTTGGCTTGTGTCCTCAAACGTAATGCTGAAACTGTTATTCACTGTGGGGGAAAAGGTAAACCCAAGGCTTCATCCTGTATTTTAGGCATTCAGCTTGTATTAGTTACTGATAAAGATCATGCATTCTGATAGAAATTCTTCAGAATAGTTTTTTAAAGATTTTTTTCTAAGAAACACAAATTACTATGTGCTTATCTGGCAGCATAGCTTGTGTGTAGAAGCCAAAAATAATCGTATTGACTCCTCCTGGCTCCCCTTTAGAAACAAAAAGCAGCAGCCCATTGTCTGTTCTTTCTCAGAAGTCAGGGAGAAAAGTTTTCAAGATGAGGAATGTGGAATACACCAGCACACTGCTGCTCACAGCTAACAAATACAGGATTCTTGCTTTTCAATTTTGGTTTCAGGAGCAACTGCTTTTAGAATTGCCTTATTTAAGTGGGCCCATTGTGGTAAATACAGCATGGATAGCAAGATCTTTTAATATTTTAATTTGTCCAATCCTGCAACAGGTAGTGTAGATAACAGTCTAGGATTATACGTGAAGCAAGTGTATCTCAGAGTAATTTTATTGTGCCACAGTTTCAATTATTTTTAGAGCAAACAGTTGTCTTAATTTCTTCTTACTAGCTGGTACATTTGTGCTAAGTACTCTGAGAAAACAGAAGTCTCCATGAGAGCTTTTCTAAGATGCCAAATATTTGTAGTGTTTGTAAATATACTTACTGTATAAGTATATATATATTGAAGATTTGTGCATGGGAATGGAGATAGCTCTTAAAATGTTTAGCCAGGGCACTGAGGTATGTCAGCAAGAAAACCCGTTCCTGATTTCCTCACTGGCAAAGAGGGTCTGTCAATTAGCCAGTGCAACGGAGCTGTGCAAAAATACCCTTGTCAATGTAAGCTGTTGCTAATTACTAAGCTGCTTTCAGAGGCAGGTTTTTAAACATTCAACATCCATAGCAAATATGGTGTTCCTGCTCCTAGCCCTCTCCTTATCCTTCTTCTCCACTGCTCTCCCTGCAAAGGGAGCTACTTTCATGTTTTATTTATTTGTCAAAGAGCTTTGCAGTAACAGGTTCTTCACGTCCCCTCGATGTTGGCGTCTTTGCATCACTTCAAAATAACATGGAAAAATGATAGTGTCCTCCTGGTGCTGGGGCTCAGCATGAAATTCCTGTCACAGTGTTTGTTGTTGCAGCATTTCTCTGAGCTTAGGGATATTAGCTGGCAGGAGATTTCCTCTCTTAACAGAATTTTTAATTTTTGTTCGATGCAGAGGTAGGCAGACAAGGACCCCCGCTGGAGTCTGCGTGGGGAGGAGGGCCCAGCTCAAATTCTAGTCTACTTCAGCTGCTGTCACCACAAACTTCTCAAGAACTGTTCCCTTGTTGGGAGAAAGGGGAATGGGAAGGAGGAGGAAAGCACACTGGCTTTCTGAAAAAGGTACTTCTCCTTCCACTGAAGCTTCTCTTCTGGATGTCTGATGGTTTGTGTGAACTGATATGCCTCTGTTCCGTGTCTTCTCTCATTCCCGTCAGTATTAGCTTCCCATCGTGCTTGGTGTTGGTGTGGGTGTGAAATTAGCACAGGCAGTGCCAGGTAACAGGGAATTCCCTACACCTGCTTTCCACTTGTGACGTATTGGCACTCTATGGCAGGCAGCAGGGCTAGGGATTCTCATTTACTTTTATTACATGGAAGCTTTACCTCCATCACATCAGGCTGCCCTTCAGCGATAATTAAGGAAAAGTATTTCTTACTCTTCCTCCATTAAAGAAGTAGCTTTGATTTTGCAGCCAGGCCTTCAGGGTAGGTTTCTTGTATGGAGTCTATATATTTTCAGTCATCCTCAGAGACCTCCCTCAGTTACACTGGTGTAACACCTTTGCATCTGATGCAGTTCCTGGTGATTTACCCACCATGAGAGGTGTGTGTCCTGGGCTCTCCTTTCTCTCTGCTGCTTTCCAAACAATGAGCCAAACAAATGCTTCAAAGCAGAAGCAGTAGCCATTTTTTCATCAAGAGTGCCTATCAGTTTCTTGCAATGATGCCCATGGGTGCTGTTATTTTTTCTTTCTTTTCTTTTTTTTTTTTCCTTCTCTGAGCAGCCCCAGATCTTCCCATACCAATAAATGTGAGTTATACATCCATCTAAGACTGGGAGAATATCAAAAGCGCCTGGTTCCTTATTTGTTGTATCTGGCTCTGTTCCAGGCAGCTGATTAATTTTGATGATTCAGAATCTTTGGCAATAGAGCACTGAAAATATGAAAAAATATACAATAAAATATATTGAAAGCAACTTGAAATGTCAGGTAGAATTCAGTGGAAATAATGTACCCATCAAGGGAGATTAATGGCCTTTCTACACAACACTTCACTTCTTCTGCATTCTAGATGGGCAAATAACCTGTTATTCTCACGATTAATCATGTCTATAGATGTGGGTATTCTTTGCATCTGACAACCTCTGCTCTCATGCATTTTCCACCAGATGTGCGCTTCTTTTCCCTTTTAATTATTTCTTCATATCATTCAAACTGCCCTTTGGCCATCTCCTGCTTGCTAGGACCTCTTTTTTCCAGGTGACCATTCCCTTCCTTCGGTCCTTTATTTTGTGGTGTGGAACATGCTTATTTCTGAAAGGATTTCTTTTTTAGGCAGGATTATTTGCTTTGACTAATTTGGGAATGAAATTGTGCTTTTCCCTTAGAGTTGGGGGTTTTCAACTGACCTTTATGTGAGGGTCACCTTTGCTGAAAGAAGAGGAATTAGAAATTACTCCTCCCTGGTATGGTGAGGATGTCAGGCACAGGCAATGGTGTCATGTCTTCACTTGGTCTATAAGACTGTCTAAATTAGATGAAAAGCAGGACATTATCTCCTCCCCAGTTGGTGGGTTTTGGTAAAGAAACTTCTCACGCCAGTCTTGGACGGTCTTTCACCTGCTTCCAGCTGGTGAAAGTGGCCAAGCAGAGCTGAGGACTAACAGACCGGTGTTGCAATAATAGGTGATTTTCACAATGGAGATCCTTGATAAAACATAGCATTGTTGACAACAAGTGATTTTGTCAGAAAATGCTTGAATAATTTTCTGTTCTTTTCCCTCAGAGATGTAGAAAAAGGACCATGGAAGTGTTTCAGACTTGCCCTAATGCAAATGTAATGACCCTCAATGTAAGGTAAGATTATGTCTGAAATGGCTGTCACGTAGGTACCGGTATTAATCTGGTTTTATTGGGGAAATGTAGGTCATCAGTGAGAACTGAGCTTGTAGCCTCAAAACTGAGAAGCAGGACTTTCAGGTCAAGGACAAAATGATTTTGCCCTTTGTTGTATTGGCTGCTAGTTCGGAAACACTGTCAGGCCTGTATGTGGCTGGGGCAAGAACAGAGAGCAGGAGTGTTGCCCACAGTGGCACCTGCTATCACCCCTGCCTGCCACGACATCCTGCTCTTTGCGTACGGGGAGAGCATCTCCTGCCCGCACTCACCCGTCTCACCAGCACTCTCGAGGGAAGCAGCAACTCCCAAAGGAGAGCTCTGTATTGCTTATACACCACGTTGCAGTGAAACAGGTCCCTGCCTTTCATTTAAGGTCCTGCTTTTAGTTTTAGCAGAAACCTGACCTCCTTTTGCATTACCTGTCCTTGCTGCCTGTTGCCTCACAGATTTTTACTCACATTTGCCCCACTTCCCTTTCCTGTATTTTCCCTTCCATCACCTTAAAATTGTAGTTTTCGCTAATTTTCTTGTTCCTTTCCTTTGCTGTGATGTAACAATATGTATTTGTTAATCAGTGCCCTTTTCTTTTACACATTACTTTGACTTGCTCTGGGATTTTCTTTGGCTTAGCACTTCTGTGCTCCTTTTTCTCATCCCTCCTTTTAATTGCTCCTTCTGTTCTCAGCAAGTCACACTATCCTGTTGACATACTTCTTATTTATTTGCTCCTTTTAGTCTCCCCAGGTCCCTTTATCCTCTCACCTACCACTTTTACTTCTAGTTTCCTTTACTGGAAACTTCACTTGAATATTCCCGAGCTTTCTTTAAATATTTCATTTCCAGGAGAATTTGAGGATGCTGTCATGTCTTATGATTTATTGCAGGTCTGAATAGTTTCAAAGAGCAATATTTCTGGATTGTAGCCAAAGCACCAAACCCTTCATTGCATTATGTAGTCTGGTTAGACGAGGAGATGAGTGCGAGAACCAGCTCCATGTCTCGGGCATGAAGCTTGAGCCTGGATCTCCCAAGGCCCCTGGAGAGAGTTTTTTAGCTCAAACCCAGCCAGAGAGATGCACTAAAAGTTGGTAGAGCTGGTATTGTGGGAACGCATCAGCGGCTGGTTCCTCATTCGTCTCTGCACGAAGTGTCAGGGGCACGCAGCTGTGCTGCTGTGACAGGTCTCTGCACGGTGTGCTGCTGTTTCCTCCGGCTTCCAGGGGCTCGGCTGCGGGGCCAGCACATCCGAGTAATGAATGAAGTACCTCCGCCACATCTGCTCTGCAGAGGGGGCTTGAATCAGGGCTGTCCTGCGCTCTGGGGAGCTGCTGTGCCGAGGAGGATGAGGCAGCCGCTTCCTCCTTCGTGAGCAGCCTGTCATAGCTGCTCTCAGGCGGGGGTCTCGCTTGGGGGGCCAGGAGGAGTTTGTACAGGCGCCGCTGCCTTGCCAGCAGATCTTGCATGAGCAGAGCTCTGCCCGCGGGGAGCCGGAGAGATGACGAGATGAGAGCCGAGCGCTGCCATCCGCTGCGGTGTTCCACTAAATACCCGCTTGCCCGTGCCGGGGTGCGGAGGCGGGGGAGCCCCCTCCCGCTCTCTCCGGGGTGCTGGGGAGCCAAGGGCAGACAGGACAGCCTCCTGCTGCTCAGAAATGCTTCTGGACGAAAGAGGTGGCACTTGGGAAAGGTGGGAATAGCACGGGCAGGACGAGGGTTGTGGTGATGGGCGCACTGAAGGTTTGTGCCAGTACGTGTTGAGCCTGGGGCGAGTTACCCCGCTCCCCGGGCACTGCGGGCAGCCCCCTCTCCCGAGCCACAGCAGCCGCGGGGCCCGCAGCGACGCCTTCATTCATCTCCGCCCGAGCTCTGTCAAGCAGTGAGGCTTCACTTGAGTGAGGGCTGGGGACGGCGAGTAGAAGCTTGGTGAGGACGGAGGCACTTCCCCAGCGTGGACCTTTATTGCCGCTTGGCTGCCTTCCCACCTCCTTCTACCACCAAGGCTGTCCCCACCCTGAGGGAACCTGTGTTCCCTCCCGGTTCTGCCCCTCTCATTTCCCTCTCCTCCTGCCCACACACTGATGGGAGGACTAGGAGTGGTCAGAGCCACGGTATGTGGTGCCTGACCCAGGGCACAGGTCTCCTCAGACTCTATTAATAAGAAATCAGTGAGAAAATTCTTCTTTGGACACTTCCCTCCCCACTGCTCTCAGCAGGCGGGTGGGTGGTCTCCCTCCCTGCCTCCGCAGCCCTCTGAGCACCATCTCCTGCACTGCCTCTTTCCCCAGTCTCCAAATTTCTTGCTTTCAGGCCCACTAGCTACCTCTCTTTCCTTCAAGTATGCCTCTTTCAGAAATCCGTCTGATAGCTTGTTCTCATTATCTTAATGAACAATTAGAGAGTGAATCTGTCAATGTAATTTCTATGTTCTTTCTCCTTGTCTTTGAGCAGCGTGAGTTATACCCCTGCTCTCTGACTGCAGCATGCCCCAGCTTTTCACAGGATGGGGAAATATTCAAAGGTGCCTAAAAACTTCCATCCTTCTGGCTTTGAGTCTATTTAGTTTTTTAGAGGAGATTATTAAGGCTGGCTGCAAAAGAGGGTAAAGTAATCAATTAAAAAAAAAAAGGTAACTGAGGGCTATTATTTCCTCTTCTAGGAGGAAAGCAAATAGGGGCATTGAAACCAGAAACATCTGAATTTTCAGTTGGTATATGGAGCTTGCTGGATGCCTCAGTCCACCCCTGGTGAGGAAAGGATTGTCTGCCTGTAAGCTTCATCTCCAGCAGAGCTCTGCTTAACTGAGGCACCAAAACTACCTGCGATGCTAGTGTGCATTGAACAAATGTTAAAAATAGGGTAATGCTGGCTCTGTGGTACTCACTGAGGTTCTGGCTAGGCTTCTTTCCAGTGAGGCTGAAAAGGATGCCACCTTGCACAAAAGGCATAAACATATATTTGTATGCAGAGTCTTGGATAATTCTGTGATGATATTTGAATTTAAACATTCATTAAAACTGAAATAGCTTCAAGTCGGTGGGTGAGCTGGGAGAGACAGACAGATAATGCTACTGTGAATGGGGCCATATAGTGATGCTTTGCTCCCAGCAGAATGTGCAGATTCCAGTAATGTTTTGTCTTTATGTGTTTCTCACCTTCTGTCTTACCTCTTTAACTTCCTGAAGGAGCAGGGAAATAATTGAAGGCTGTGCTGGCTTTCTAAGTTGTTGTAAATAGCCAGGAGAGCCACTGTTTTAGGGTAGTAAAGTCGATTTCTTGCCACTCTTAGCGCTATTGACACAGGCTCTCAGGAGGCTGGTGCACACAGCACCAGGGGTCCCGTGCCCTGCTGTCCTGACCCCTCCTTTCTGTGTGGAAGGTTAAGATCCTGGAGGTTCAGGAGGACTGCGCTTACCACCCCGAGGCAATCTGGCTCCGCTCAAACCCCACGGCAGCAGGAGCCTGCTCAGCTTTCCATAAGGACTCACTGTTTCATCATTTGCCACCTTCTTGCAATTTAATAATAGGCATCTGGTACCTGTCACTGTCAGCTCCCAGGTGCTATATTTAGACAGATCAGTATGGTGTTCCCAGCGTTCGTGTCAGTGGGCCACTCTAGAAATAGCACTGAAGTAACACACTAAATAAAGCAGCACTCATGGTAACAAAAATAGAGAATTTTAGTCAGTTACTTACAATAAAGAAATTAGAACCTCTTTGCATTTCATGTTTTAATACAGAATTAAATTTTATTCCATACCACCCTCACCCCATTTTTCAGTCTCTCTCTTTTTTTTTGCCCCGTAGGTATCACCTGTGGAAAATGCTGTAGGTAGAATGGTAAGAGGGAAGCTCTGATATTTGAAATAGAAAAATAGAGATAACTTTGTATCTGAAAAGAGATAAAAATTGCTTTCTGGAAGGGTGTGGCAACCACAGTATTCAGATATTCCTGTTAAATGATGAAAAGTGGAATAACTTTTAGAAGAAATGAGAACATATTCTTTGCAGATTCTCAAACCTACCAAGGTCCAATTTTCTTTTATTTTTTTCCCTAGAAAACAAGTAGAATGCAGTGTTTTAGTTGACATTTCATTTATATTTCTGACATTTTTTTAGAGCCAGGAATGGTAAATCAATTAATTAAAAATCATGAGTATCTGGATGACTGGAATCTGTTGCAAACTGCATCCGAAAAAAACATAAATCACAAAATATGTAGTCCTAACTGAGTTAGGTAGAAAAACCCAAAAGCCCATGAAAGTTGTTTAAAGTGTCAGTATTTTGGAAAAATAAATCTATTTGGAATGACCTCTTAAAAATATTTTTCAGCAAATTGGCAATGTGAAAAATGTCTCATTTGTCACATGGGACTGTAAAAATATCAAAAGATTTCTTTCCAGTGTTCAGTTTTTCTCATTCTTAAAAGGGAAATTGCATTTCAAAGCTGAAAGCTATTCCAGACTCAAGACTGAAATGTTTTATGAAAAATGTCATTCCTTTTAAACATTTTTAATGAAAATTTGCAAAGTTCATGGCTTCACAGAATGTTTTGCTGTGTTCAGTTCCTCATTTTCTGGTAAGGCAAGTTAATCATGAAAAGCTTTAGGAGGAACGTGCAGCAGAGCAGCTTCCTACTCAAAATCTTCCATAACCCAAGATGACAGTCAGTGTTTTTGGGATAATTTTCAACAACAGTTCCTCATATTTGCACATTTAATGAGCTTCTTCCTTAACTTCAGAGGTTTTGTTTCCACTGTGGATTCATGGGTAAACTCCAGAATAACCCCAGACACCAGTATTGTGCTCGGATAGGACAGAGACAGACTTTTGGGTTTCCAGGGCATGTGGAGTTGTGTTTCTCTTTCATTCTCTTGGCAAGGACAGTGAGCACCTCTTGCTCCCCAGGTGGAAAGGGCAGTCACCTTCCTCTGCTGTTGAATCTGCAAGAAATTGTGTAGGTTTCTGGGCTTTTCTGACAGTGCTGGTATTCCCAGCTCATGAAGAGGGAGGGAGGGAGAGACGAAGGAAGGAAGGAAGCAAGGAAGCAAGGAAGGAAGGGAGGGAGGGAAGGAGGAAGGAAGGAAGGCAGGAAGGCAGGAAGGCAGGAAGGAAGGAAGGAAGGAAGGAAGGAAACAAACATGCATCATCTCCCATGAGTTTCACATGGAAAATGCACTGTTGTCTTCTCCTGCTGAACCTCCTAAACTCTCCTGATGGAGCAGCCTCCATGTGACCCTGGTAGCACGTAAACTAAAGCACCTTTTTCTCCCTTGGCTCCACTCCCTTAATAAAGAGGCTCTTCCCTGTTTGGCTGTGTTGGTGTCCCAAGACAAAGCCCCTGCTGGGAGCTTGAGGACAGCATTTCCAGCAACTCTGACCTTGTGCTGCTTTTGGCCACCCCACGTCTCCAAATGAAGACCCCCTTTAGTCTCAGTCCTGGTGCCTCTGGGCCCTGGGAGATGAGGATAGAAGCTTCCAGCTTCTGCCAGAGAGACAAGGTCATGGGTAATGGAGTGTGTGTGAGGCTAATGTGACCTCAGAGCACTTTAAAGGGCCGTATTCTTTCCTTCCATGCCAAAGGAAGAGCTATTGCAGGCAATTTGGCAGGAACTAGCCAGCAATTAATTGAGCAACAATTTCAACCATTGCAAGGCCCTATTGTGAGGATATTGACGGCAAAGTGACTGATGCCTCCCAGGCTGCAGGTAAATGTGATTCCTGGTGCTGGAGTCAAGCTGACCGAGGGGGAGTCAGCAATGACAGACTTCTGCTGAAGAAATGGGCTTTTGTAAGAGTGAGTAACAGCAATATACTATATTATATGTAATGTTACGCATATCTGTATGTTTCTTGAAATTTAATATGAAACAGTCTTGTTCAAGCCGAAACAAACAGAAATTAGCTGGTTGTGGATTTTGGCTGCTAATGTTGTTAAGGCAGGCCAGGTTGAAAAAGTTTGACTCTTCCTCCTTTTGTGCCTTGGTTGATGTACCTGGAAGTGGCTATTCATGTGGGTGGCATGAGGAACAGTGCTTTTAGGGAGGACCACGGAGAGGAGAATACCTTTTTTTTTGTGCTGGGCATCTCTGTGCCTCAGGGCTCCTTTGTAGTCCCGCTTCTCGAGTGGGGCTGGTTCCTCCATGGCCAGTTTCAGGGATAAAGCCCCCCAAACATGGAAAAGCAGGCCGCAGTGGGTGAGAAAGCTGCCAGGGTACACTGCTGAGCCTGTCTTCCGTGATGGCGTGGGATTTGTTCAGCTGTCAGTGCTTGTGACTCTCTAGTCATGCTGCAAGCCTGGGTGGGGGAAACAGTTGCATAGAAGCAAACGATGAACATTAGTCATTATCTTGATTTTGTTGGGAAGGCTCAGCGGTTCAAGAGCTCTGAGGGAGTAATTGAAGCACTAAAAACAAAGAGCTGACTTGTTACAGCGCTTGAGAGAGGAATGAAAAGATAAATGGGAGAAGGGAGTTCAGATGTGTGGGAGAATGCTGGTGGCTGAAATTTCAGCCCACTTGAGAAATTGTCTCTCTTCTTGTATTACTGTCTCAGCTAGAGTTTTTGTGGGGCTGCTGCAGCTAAATTTCAAACTGGATGAAGTTGACAGAAGCACAAAAGGGAGTGTTCCTTGCTCCTGCTCCAACATAAGAGGGGAGGGAGTGTGGGAGGTGTTGGCTCTCACAGGACATGGTTTCCTGCTGCTTTCAGATACATCTTTATTCCTCAGTGGTTCTTCTCTCAGCATGCAAGGGTGGAATCTGTTCTCAGTGTAGCCTCCTCAACTCTGGGATTCACCTCAGTTTTCTATTCACCAAATCTAGATACAATGATTTTGAGGTCAAGTGGTAAAACACACTTGTTCTCCAGACCTTTCTCTGGTGATGGGGGTTCACAAGGTGCTGTAGTGCATGGTGCTTTGCTTAATTTTCCCACTGGTGAAAGACATGAAGTGGTAAGTTATTAATCTTTCAAATGAGATATAAATCCTAAATCCTTGCTAATCCTTATATCCATAGCACAAAACCATACAAATGACAAGATTTGCAGAGCCTCAGCTCATAAGGAAGAGGCAATTATGTAGCCAACTGCAGCACTGGGCAGCAGTGGGGAAAACTCAGATGTTTAATTTGGTGTGGAAAAAGTGAGGTTCAGAACTCGTATTGTCTATCTCCCAAATTTACAAGCCAAATATATCAGGGTACTGATAGAATGAATAATTTCTGGTTTCAGTAAGAATAGATTGTCTCTGTATTAGTGCAGCTCTCTTGTTTCCAGTCCTGGGTGGGTTTCAAGTGAGACAAAGGAGAATTTTAAGATAAGTTGGAAAAATCATAGCAGGAAGGTGAGGAAATTGTATGATTGCTTCTGGCTTCATCGAGCAGCCAGCTCCAGGTGCATCTGGGCTATGTTATAATCTAATTCCCATAGTCCTGTTTCCTCGTATGTAATTTTTCCATATCACAAAATACTTCTGTAAGGCGAATGGCTGTACTGAAATGGGTGGGGAAAATTAAGCACAGTCAAAAAGCAAAGAAAAGCTTGATACATGCAAACCATCTTTCATGATTTTAGAAGCCTTTCCCTCTCCCTTCCCTTGGCATTACTGATGGAGGCAGCCTATCTGGAAAATGGACATGCATACGCTGCTACATAGAAGTGAGTTTTGACTGAGTCCTAAAAGATTTTAACTCATCCATCAATTGATTATATTGTCATTGCTACATAAGGCTGTTCAGCATAGAGCATCTATTACTGAGGCTCTGATTGAAACATTGCCCTTGTTGTGCAGAACTATTTAACTTTGTCTCTTTGAAATGAAATGCAAAGTGTTTCTTATCTTGCAAAAAGACAGATTTATTCTCAGCCTTTTGAAAAACAGGTATGTGAACCTGAAAACATTTCTTTCAGTGGGTACATGTACAGGTGCCAAGTTTTCACCAACGAGGCTTAACTTCTCCTTCAGCCCTAGTGAAAATAACACATTGTGAATTAGTCTGGTCTAACACAAAGATTGAAATGCAATTTCCCCAGAAACTTCCCATTTTGTGGCTTGCACAAGCACGCCTGACGGACAGATGGAATATGGTTTGGAATTAGTTGTTTGGATTGTTGGGTTTCTATTTGAAGGAAGGGGAGGGGAAGACCACGACGCGGAGGGGGCGGTGGTGTTGGGGTGGGGTTTTTTTCCTTAAAAGGTAAAATAAATTCTCGTCTGGGGTGGTTTTTGCGAAGGGGCTCCCGCGCTTTCGCAGCGCAGCCCCGGCCGGCCCCGCCGGGGAGCCGGCGCTGGCCCCGCCGCCGCCGCTGGGTGCCAGTGCAGCCCCGGCGTCGGCAGCGCTCCCGCCTCTCCCTGCCCGCCGCAGCTTCGCCCTGCTCGCTCTTCCCCCGATTCCCGCTGCTCTTCCTTTCCCTTTCCTTCTCCCGCCCCCTTCCCCATTCGAACGAGAGGAGAGTCCTCGTGCGGGCCCTGCCCAGCCCTGGTGCCGAGACTGCCCCGGCTGGCAGCGGAGCCGGGGCAGCGCCAACACCGAGGACGCTGAGCCCCGGCTTCCCCTGCTGAACGGCTTGGCAGCCTCCGAACGAGCCTGGCCCTTTGCTTTGGCAGTCTCCAGTCTGGCTCTTGGCTGTGTCTTTGACCTGAATACCGTGGGGAGGGGAGCGGGGCTGGCAGCACGGAGAGAAGGCTGTGCTCCCGCGGGACTCAGCGCAGCCGCTCCTCTTGTTCACATCGGGGTGTATTTTTCCACCCTTGCAAAACCGGGACAGTGCTGACAGACTGTGACGAGCACTGGATGAACAAGGGAAGGATGGTCGTCCTGCCCAGCTGCTCCTTGCCTCCGTGTGCAGTTCACCTCAGTTGTCTCTCACTGCGAGACTCCCGAGGCTGGAAACATCAGAGGCTGGGGATGTGGCTGATCTAGTCATCACTCGGTTGACTGGAAAAAGATTTAAGCTTTCCAAGTAACCTGGAGCTGTGGGAGCCTGCTACTACCCTATGGTAGCGCTAAAAATTCATGACTGATTTAGTGCAACAACTTTGGTTTCAGCAGAACGAGGCATGAGCATCACCTCTTTCTGAAAACCAGCTCTCTTTGTTATTTCAAGTTGGAAACTTATGAAATCAATTACACAATTGATTTTCAAAAGGCAAAATTAGGCTGGGAAGCTGTAGACAAGTATTCTTAGAGAGTCTGCAAATCCAGCAGTGCTAGTTTATTACCTTTACAGCACTTTTTAACCAGCAATTTCACAGCTACTGCACCAGTGTTCTAGGGGCAGAAAAGTATTGACTTCACCTCCAAAATAAAAGTAAATGAGCTGCATGCAAATAAACGGACCTTCTTAAGTAGCACAGGGAATCCATAGCACAATGGGAAAAAGAAGGTAGAACCCTCAAATCCTGCATGCCACTGGCTACGTAGACAAATACATAAATAAAACTTAGCAGAGCTATGTCAAGATATTTAGCCAAAAGCCTAATGCTAGGTGGTCTTTTGAAAGTTATTGCTTCTAGCTAGTGCTATGATACCCCTGAAGATAAGAGATCATGACGCTACCGTTCAAAAGCACTTTCACAGTTATGGAAATTTTTCCTCCATCAGGAGGTTTTATTTTTTTTTTAGTCAAATCACACAGCTTGAGGAGAGGATAGTGCCCAATGCCAAGTAGTGTTTCTTCTGCAGATTAAAAACCTGGAGCCTGCCATCTCTGAAATGGCCGTAAACATCCCCTAATAATGCTAAGGATCACAGATGGGCATCAGGAGGAGCCTGGGCTTTAAAAAGAAGCCTGTCACTGGAGCATCATTTCTCCAGGAGCTGTCAGGAGCACTGTCTCTTTTGAATGGTTCCCGTTCACAAAAGTAACAAACATGTCATTATTTTGTATTCCCAGAGAGCCAAAAGGAGGCAGTCCACACCAAGCTGCCTTGAAAAGCAAAGATCCTGCAATCAGAAGCTGCAGCTCTGTGAGAGCTGAAGGCAGACATGAGGGAGGAAGCAGAGAGCTGTGAATGATGGATGCCAGTCAGGTGTGACTTTAAAAATGCCAGCAGGAATGCCTCTTGGCAGTGCCTGCATGACAGAAGCTGGTGAGATTGGGCATTTGTCTGACAATGTCAGGTTGTCACCTCTGCCTCATGGGCATCCTGCGCTCAAGGATGAAGGTAAGAGGTGGAAGGGGAAAGGGTATATGGCCAAAAATGAAGCTGAGGTACAGCTCCCCACACGGGTGTCCTTTCCATGAGGCCACAGTGGAAAAAGAGGAAACTTGCTGACCAGGTCTGTTCGGCCTTGATTTTCATCCCTCTCTGGAATAAACAAACAAAATTCAATCACCTTGTTCTGTGACATACTTTCTGTTTTTCCTGCTTCTCCTCAAAGTAAAAGCCTTCATGCAGAAAACAATCCTCTTTCCGCCTGTGTTTCTACCTTTCAGCTCCCCCTTTTCTTGCTTTGCTCACCCTGCCTCCAGTGTGTCAGCAACAATATCCTTTTCCAGGAAAAAACACGTGTACTCAGTGTTAAAACACCACATTTCTTCCAGTTAGCATTGAAATAATGCTAATTCTATTTCCTTGCCTAATTCTATTTCCTTTCCTGGCCCTGCCGAATGTGAAGACATTTGTGTCTGAATACAGGCGTTCTTCTCCCTTGATCATCCCGATCTATTTAGCAGTGGTGCAGTCTAGTGCTTGTGACATCACGATTCATCACCAGTGACTGCGTTACAGATGCAGCCAGCACCAGGCAGCCCTTAAACTGGGTGGTGGTAGTGGCAGGTGCCTGGTGATGGAGCAGAAAGCAGAGGCTGGCTTGTAAACCACGTGGTGGCTGCTAATCTCTGACAATGGGAACGTAAACACTGTGGGGTGTGAAATGTAGCACCAGGCCAACTTTGCCTAAGCAAGATTGAGGGTGTGGTGGAAGGTGACCTTGGTTGTCCCAGTCCCTGAAATGGTGGTCGTGTGCCGCCAATCAACTGCAGTTGCTGCCCACACAGGCCCACGCTCCTGTCAGGTTTGTGGGATTGGGATGAAAGCCCCTGGCAACTCAAGTAACCTAGGAGCTTGGCTCTGCAGCATCCACCTCTCAAGGTGAATAACACGGGGCTGCTTGTCTTTGGCAGCTCAACTGGGAAGCGAGAAGGAAGGATGGTGAGAGCACCTCTGTGAGGCTGAACTGCTTTTCCATCTTCAACTGTCAAATGTGAATGTAAATTGGAAATATCAAACACTGTTTCCCAGTAATGAATATGCTTTTCACTTGTGCATCACAGCCTACAAATGCTGGAATATTTCCATCCCCTCTTCCACTCTTGTTTTTTGGTCTTCTTGGATAGCCTTTTTTAAATTCCAAACCCTGTATTGTAGGTGTGCCTAAGTAGCTGCAATGAAGGAAAATGACGCTGTCAGGTTTAAAGGGGAAGAAGGGAGTACTCTACACAGAGTACATCAGGGTAGCCATAACAGTGGCTGTCTTGGTTTGTACTTGCAGGTCATCATGATCTGAGATGGCAGTGACCACTTCACACAAAACCTTCCTGAGTGCTTGTATGTTTGGAGGGTGCTGGAAGCATGGTGAGTGCTGAAACAGTGTAATGAGCTGGTGGTTTGCAGCAGCATGAGATTGCTTGCTAAAGTCTGTGCAAGTGCATGTGCTCGCTGTGACTGTGACCTAAACGTGCTGGCTGCGTGGTTGACTGCCAGGATTCCTCGAACAGCTGCCTGTGGGGTGGCCTCAGGGTGACAGTGGCAATGGAGGAGCACCAGCCCCTGTGTCTCTCTGAAGGAAAGGAGCTCAGCTGCCATCTCAACCCTCTCCTTTTCCTCTTTGCCCCTGGCAGAGGTCAGCTAATTACAGCCTCAGTGGCTGTTTCAGTGGCTGAGTTCCCCCCACCTTTTTGAGCACAAAGCCCTAGGACGAGGTGAGCCCACACAGCTGCCTCTCTATAGATGAGCTGGGCTTTGCTGCCCATCTTTGGGGAAGCAGCTTTCCCCCCCAGCAGTGTGACTGCCCCTTGCTTTGCAGAGGTGAAGGTGGCAGCTATGGGTGTAACTGCATGGGCCAGCCCCTTTTGCTGGAGGACAGGGACTATGAAAGCTGTGGGAGACAGGGCTGTTGCCCTCACAGGGGCTCCTGCCCTGATGGGAAGTCTCTCTAGTAGCCAGGGGTTGCCTTACCCTTTTATTTTGCTCAGGGTAAACAAGGAGCAAAAGGAGAAGAGGCCCCCATGAACACGTGTGTCTGATGCTACCCTGTCCTTCAGCTGGTACATTTTTAGGAGTTTGTCTTTCTATGTCTTAGGAGTACTACAGTGCCAGAAAATAAGCCGAGCATCCCCCTGAGCTCTTCTGTTCCTTCCCTGTGTCCTTCAAAAAAAAAAAACCCTGGTGGCTGAAAATTTTCTTTTTTTAGTTCTTTCTTTGGCCTCTGGGAGTTTTGGTGATACTTGGGTTATGTTTCTCCAGATTTGTCAGCAGCTAGAGATTTATTTGTCTCTTTATTGTTAACTGAGTCTGCACCTTCAGCTTGTAACTGTGTGGTCCAGGCTACTGGGAATAGAATTTTGTCTTGCTGTTGATGAGAATGGCAGGGCTGTGGCTGTGGAGTCATTCAGCAAAATTTGAGGTTCTGCCTCAAAACATAAGGAATCTCAACTAGTGAGAGAATTGAAATTACCTGGGTATGTCAGATGAACATGACTGGAAGCTTCTCTTAAGGCCAGACTTACTCACCATCAGTATTTTACACATGGTGTGGACCTGTGTTGTATTTTTTCTGTCTGGGTGGAAGAAGCAGAGCTGGGAATGAGACACCAGTTTGTCTGTGCTGTGGCACTGTGGTGGAAGGGTACCGTGTGTGATGGGGCACTGTGTTGGTGCCTGCTCCCAGTCACACATTTCAGCTTGAGGAACAGACATGTCTGCACAAAGATACGGATTTTTCTCTATTGTTTGTAGTGGAGTAAACCTCAGTGCCTACTAAAGTCACTGCTTTTGCATCAGTGTAAAAGTGAAAACAATACCCCCCACCCCCCTCAAAAAAAACGCCCAAAACCAATCCAAACCAAATCCCACCTCCCCCAGCAAAAAAACCACCACAAAATTGAAGAAAAAGGAGGCAATGAATTTGGAATTACTTCTCCTGAAAAATAAAACTCTATCTTTTTTAGTCTTTGAAAATTGTTATAGTTCTGTTCAGGAGCATTCAGTGCCTCTTAGCAAAGCTTAGAGTTAAAATAATTTCATCTTTTTTTTTTAATGACAGTTTGTAGTAAAACATTCTGCAGGGTATGCAGAAAGGGAATGGCTGAAAAGTTTTCTTTGCTGGTGACTGTTTGAGTCATGTGGTGGTTTGGTCCTTATTTACTGCACCAGAACATGCTCGCTTCTTAAAATAGTGCAGAGGGGACAGACAACAAGTCAGAGTAAGGGCTTTAGTGCTGAGTCAGTTTTCCAATAGAGATGTGAAGGTATTAGCTGTATCTGTGGATATGAAAAAATACATTATCACCTAGTGCCTCTTAAAACTAGCCAATTTATTTATATTCTTCACGGGTTAGGTGTCTATTGCCAGAATTTATGGCAAACATTTAAGCTAAAGGTAGTTGTAGGTTTGACAACAAAAGTGATAAAGAAGCTGTGGAGGGCAATGAAAATTGATGGGGAGAGAGAGTGATGAACAGCAAAAGTGCCATTACGGTCAAGTGATGGGGTAGAAGGTGAAAGAGAAAGAGAAATGGGCTGTTTGTAGTAATTTGGATATCTTCAAACCACCTTGTTCAGCTGCCTGTGAGCATCTGCTTATTTTATTTACTGTTGCACTTGTTGGTAATGTCACTGCAGTGGAGCGAGACACCTGAAGTGTCTACGCTCATGCCTTTTTGTTTGTGAGATGAAATTTGTGTATTTTTTCTCATTTTTTCCCAAGAGTAAGAGAAAAATACTCCCAATGCAAACAAAGCAGGGCTTTAACTTCTAGGACAAAAGACTTAAAAATTAATGCTGTCCTTTAACAAAAAAAATACTCTTTCTTTAATGCGTTTTCATATGTTCAAAAAATGGTCTTGTTTTCATGGACGAATGAGGGAAAGGATGGCTTTGGAGGTGTATTTTTGGATGGATGTGGGTTTTCCCTGGGAGCCAAGCTCACAGGGACGACTTGCAAGTTCATTATTTTAACACTAGAAGGGTGCATGTGAATTGGTTTCTCATGCAGTTTAAAAAAAAAAGCAGTAAATGTTATGACCCCTTTACATACATCGTGCTTTTACTTGTGGCTGCCTCTGATGATAATGCAGTTACTTGTGGAGGCAGCTGGTCCTTGTCAGGCATAATGTAATCAAAATCCAACCACTAATAAAAATGAAAGAAAAGGGTAAGGGAGGAAAATTTAGCAGCCTTTCATATCACTAGTGAAGTTTTGATGACTTAAAATGTCAGGAAGAGTGGATACAGCATTTAGGGAGAGCTTTTTTAAGGCTTTTTTCCACCTCTGTAGTTTCTGTGACCCTACTACTTCTGCCCAATGCTGGTAGTTGGAACAAAAATATGAACTGTGTTCCCTTTTCTCTGCCAGATTTAAGTATGGAGAGAAAGGGAAAATATATGATTCCGGAAAGCAGACCGAGAACCTTCGGAACAGAGAAAACTTCTGACTGAAGAAATGCTATTAGTTTTGTGAAATCTTGCTAGCTGAAATTCTGTTCAGCCCAAAGCTGTGGGTAGTGCCACAGCAAAAGTCTCCCTTTTGCTCATTTCACATTTTATTTGTTTTGATTTAAAAATTGCCAGGGAGGTAGAAGGTGGACAGATGTGCTCTGTCAGACGTAGCGGGAGTGGGTTATGAAACTTCCGTTGAGTGCTCCTTGTCTGCTTCAGCATAAAGTCAGCCAGCAAATTGAAATCTTCTCCAACAAGGATTTAAATTAAATTGACTGCCTTTGCATTGGGTCAAAGCTGGAGCATTCATATAATCAATTAATGTGGCTCAGCTTTGGGGATGGCAATCTCCAGTTGAGACAATAATGAACAGATGGGGCTTGTAGCTTATTAAATTGCTACCTCCATGGCATCTGTGCCATGGACTAAAATGCAGGTAGGCTCACGTTTTGCGTAAATGTATTGCATGACCTTGGGGGAGTCTTTCAATTGCTTTCTGCCTCGGTTTCCCTTCTTCCAGAAAGCCTTTAAAGCATGAACTCTTCAGTGCCTACTTAGGAAGATGATTCTCTCCCGGTGGCTAAGACCTACATTTGGAGTTGCTGACCGTAAAATAATATTGGTTGAGCTATTTTAATAATGCTGATGTAGACCCTTAGTTTAGATGCAGCTACGTGGGCAAAAATAAAGCATGGCTTTCTGCTGGATATCTACATTCTCTTTGGGAAGTGGGTTTTTTTCCCTCTGGAAATGAGGGAGGGGCGTTGCCTGAATGATGTGCCAAAAGTGGACGTCAGCATGCTCTGCCTCAAGCTCAGAGATGACCAGAGGAGACGTGGATAGATGAGAACCTCGCTAAACCTGAGGCGGTAGATATTGCTGAGAGGAAGGGTGTATTAGCTGAAGTTTGGCTCTGTGGCCCCTCAGCTTATAGATGGGCTGGCAGAATGAGCCCCTGCCTATGCCGTGTGCTGTGGGAAGATGTATCATGGGTCTCAGCGAGAAGGGTTTGCTCATATAATCACACTTGAAAGCCTCTTCTAGCACAAAGCAGGCCTGAGCAGATCTCTAACCCCGGCTGCAATAAGTTCCCAATCCCACTTGTCTCTTTTAACTGCTATAATGTAATTGCTGCTATTAATAATAAACTGACAGGCTGTCTTTAAATAACTGTAAAGCTGATAGACTAGTGTCAGTTGGATGCTCCAAAGTTTGACTAACAGCAGGGAGAAATAGAACAGCTCCATTCTCAACTCTTCATGCAGAGAAAGAAAGGCTGGCACTGGGAAGAGGCAATGGAGGGGCTGACACGTGGCACCGTGATGCCTCAGGGACTTTCTGCAGAGCAGTTGCTGAGTGACTTGCCTGGTGTCTCTGGAAAAAGGCACATTTTCATGCTGACAAGTGAAATTTGTGGGCTTTGCTACAAGTTCCCTTGTCTCAAAGAAGGATTTTAGCAGGTGTAAGTTTACGTTCATATGTAAGTTCATGTGGCTGGTGGCCAGCAGAGCCAGAGTGGGAGAAGAAGCCAAATTCCAAGTTGCCCCTCCATTCCCCCTCCCTGGGTGAGCTGGGCTGGTGCTCCAGCATTGAGGCCAACTGCCTGCAGAGACATGCAGTCAGGTCAAAGAGGTGCTGTCATCCTGCAGGGTGTCTCTGGGAAGCTGGAGTTTAGCCCAGGCCCCTCAGCACCTGCCACCAGCATGGTCTGTTTGTGTCGCTTTTACCTGTTTTATCCATAAAGGGAGCATCCTGAAAGGAGACTTAGGCAGAAGGATGGAACAATGGGATCACTGAGGGCAGAATCAGGGCAAAGACACCGGCAGAGGCAGAGTGGAGGGGTAGACGATGGGTAGACGGGGGAAGACGATGGCACCTGTGTTTTAACCCTCTGCAGGTCTCTGACAGGCAAAATCCACCCAATCAAGAGGTTTACTCTGAGGGGATGATCTCCAAATCTGACACGTTTCCAAGGCTGGGACCTAATGTCTTGCTTTCAAAGCTTCAGTGGGGGATGGTGTACTTCTGCAAACTGGGTTTTGTAATAGAAAGTCTGGCAGCATCAGCATGCGGATGCGCTGCTCTGATATTCAGTGGGCTCCCTGTCAAATGAGAGGGGACGAACAAGATAATGAGCCAAGGAGAGAGAAGCCTGGCATGGGTAAAAGCCGTAAAAGAGCTCCAGTGTTATCTCTGTATTTTAACCCTAGTAGCTGAATTATTTTTTGGATGATCTAGCATGCTCATATGAGGACAAAATGGGTTTCCAGCCAGTGTGGACATTTAAAGTAATTTTTGAATCCTTTTCAAAGCTTCATTAATATCTGCAGTTATGGGCAGCTACAGTGCACTTGACCCAGCGTGCCAGTGTCACCAGGCTAAGCTGAATGAATCAAAAAACTTTTTATGGCAGTCTCTGACCCTACTTTGGCTACAGACACAGGGGGTGAATAGAAAAATCTTTTACCTGCACCAGGCGACCAAGTCCATGCATCTATTTAATATTTGTTCCTCTTAAAACCATTTCTGTTTGCTTATAAATGTCTTTAATACGTAAATGAGATTATGGAATTTCTGTTGTGTTTAAACTGTTAAATAAAGTGATGGTTTCCAGTGATGAGAACAATTAAGCATGCAGGATATAATGAAACTTGATAGAGACTCAGCTGCTGTCCCCCCTATTAGTGTGCACAGCTGTGTATGTGTGTCAGCATTTGCAGGTTAAAGAAGCAATTAATCTGAGCAGGGTGAACGTGAAACTCTTACTTAAGCACACAGACAGGTTGTGAACCTCAGTCCCTGACTTTTTTGCTAAGGTCGGAACTCAAATTGCAACCAGATATGTAAGTCTGTTCTTCTCAAATCCCACAGTCCTAATCAAATATAGGGGGTGATACTGGTGAATTATGTCCTGGTGGCATAAATCCACATGGCCAGCAATTTGTGCACGTAGTGTTAACTGACATGGTGATTCATACCTGCTACGGTTAAGGGCTGAATGGCTTTGTAGATATTGATATGGTTTCTGTGGGGTTAGATTACTGAAACAACAAAATGTCAAGGAGTAACATTTGATATTTTTGCTCAGCAACAGGCCTCGTGTGCTTGGGCAAGCTCATGAAGGCTCTCAAGCACTTGGCACAAACAGCACTAATACCTACAGCAGTTGGTGCTCACTGCACTTAATCAGGCTGTGAGATTTGCAGGGTGTGCTTGCAGGCTCTGTGACTCCTGCTGGGCAAACAGGAGCTGCAAGGGCCTTTGAACATCCTTGTGCTCTGTGTGAGGTGAGGAGGAAGAGAGACAGGGAGTTGTCTGTTTAATTTCATTTTGAAAATCGTACATTAAAGACGGTGCTATTGATAATCTGCTGAATGTACTGACACAGAAAGAATGGAGAAAGGAGGTTAATAAATCACCCAACATCCACTTTAGTCTGCATTTCAATTTTCAGTTCTCAGAAACACAAATTGCAGCTGTTCTTTAAGGTGTCTGATCTATCCTCTTAAGAAGCCAATTTTGTTTTTAATTTCCTCTGATGAGACTCAGAAGATGCTGGATAAAATATGAGGTGAGTTCTTTTATTTATTTATTTTTAAGGCAGCCTTCTGTGTGTAACACCTCATGGTTTCCTTCTTTGCTGCCAAGGAAAGTGCTCATCTCTTAAAGCATTCTTGATGGAAGAGCTGTCAATGAGGAGGGTAAAGCTCCATGCTCCTCTCTAGCAGGGGTAAAGAAAATATAATCAGTAAAAGGGGTGATCTAAGCAGGTGCAAGGCTTGAAATTAGTCAAAAAATTTTGAAAGGGAAGGAAATAATAAAAAGACCTGAGCTGCAAAGGTTTTAATGGTGTATTTCTTTCTCCCAGCTAAGCTGCAGTTAGAGAAGTTCCAGGTCTAATTCCCAGTGCACTCCATAATAATAAAGGTATTTTATTAAAATATTAGCAGCTGGGAAGGAACTTTGCAAAATGCTGTAAGAAAAACCCTTCTGCATAAATAGGATTATGTGGAAGTTTTCAATATGGTAGTTTAGTTGAGGATTTTTATTAATTTTTTTCAGTTGCTATGGGACTTTAAAGTCAGGGATGTAAACAGAGAAATCAAATTTTTGGAACAAGCTGCTGTATTACACTTCACCAGCCATTGCTTTCATACAAAACTGTCCTGTCCACAGTAATGACAAGGAACTAGAAAAGCAAAATTAAAATCTCTTTACATGAAAAAAAGACATTATTATGTATTAATTAATAGCCTACTATAGAAACCAAGCAGGAATCAGAGGAATCTGAGAGCAGCCTATATTATTTCCCCCTTTTTGTGCAGAACCTAATGTATGGTGCAGAGTATTAATGTTATTGTATAGGTTAGTAATAGAACTGAATTTTCAGAAAGCCTGCATTTGACTTTTTTGTAGTTTGTTAATTATCTGTACCAATAGTCCTTACTATAAATGTGTTTACTTGAAACAATCTGAGCAGGATTTGAAGGCGCATTTCTGTTAATGGGTTGTCCAGGAACTACTTGTCTAGTCTTTTCCCTGTCCAGGCACCTTCCTGCTTTGGACTGGTGCCTGCCAGTAATGAGACCTGCTGCTGTTTTCCCTCTTGGATGGGAGGTTCGATATTTCCTTAAACTACTGATGTCTAAAATCGCCACTCAGGCTTCTTTCTGGACAAAACTCCCAAGACATCCTCGGACAAGTTTCCCACCCTTTCTCTTGTCAGGAATGGCCTTGTGAGTGCAAGGTATTGCTTTCTGCGTTGAAAGAGTGTTTAAAGAGCTAAGTCTGACAGTGTAGAAAGCCTGGGGGTTTTGTTTGGTCAAACAGTACTGCAGAGCCTAAATTTTGTCTGTGCCATGTGTCTTGTTGTCTCCAAACGCTGGATGGTGGGAAAGTTTATGCCAGAGCCCAGAAGCAACCTGTTATCAGTGATGCTCTATAATTCACTCTTTGCCAGTTCTTTTTACATTTCCCTTTTATACTTCTTTTCATATGCAGGACAGCAAGACCAAAATTTTCAAACTGATTTTCAGAGGAGATGAGAGTGACCAATCTTCTTGTGCTCAGGTTGAAACATAAAATTTGCTGCTTTGACTTGGTTTCCCTGCAGACTAGCTCAAATTATAGAGCAGAAGGTGCAAAGGAGGAGAAAAATATAAAGGAGGTGAGGAAATAGAAACAAGTAAAGAGGACAGAGAAAGAGTGTGAAGAGAAAAGCGGAATGAGGAAATAAATTCGACTGTGCAGAGCAGATGAATGCCTTAGGAGGAGAATTAGTGAGGAAAATGAGTCTGTTGTGATTTTTTTGTTGCTACTACTGGGAAGGCTCCAGAAACCACCTAACGATGGATGCTGTAAAATGAGCTCTTTCTTGAAGGGAAATATGCACTACTTGTTTTAGTGTACGTTCATGGAGAGCTGTAGATAACCACTGGAAATAAGGCAATGCTCTTCTAGCTGCTGGTGGTACCTAATCATCCTCTCTCATCAGTCTTGTATCCTTTTTAAACAGATTTGCCCTCTGAAGTGCCTGGAGTGGGGTAATTTAAATTTCCAGGCAAAGTAGTAATTAAATTTCCAGGTAATTAAATTTCCAGGCAAAGTGAAGCCTGCAAGGAAAGGGAGAAAAGTGAGATGCTTACCTCTCTGCAATCGATGGGACTTGGCCTGTTTTCCCAGAGGAAGCCTGGTGTGGCACTTACCCTAAACCAGGTTTGCTAGGCTGGCAGCTTGACTACAGGATTATCCACGGCAATACTTACCTGTGACTAGTTTGCCATGAAGTCTTCAGTGTTACATGTGACAAAAATCCACACAAAGCCCTTGAGTAAGCCTGGTTAGCCCAAATAACCTGATTTTATGGTCAGGTTATCCAGCCAATCTTCTAGAGCTTAGGGTTTGATTCTGAGATTGCTCCACTGTAATAGGGAGTGACTTGGGAGCAAGTTGTGGGGAGGTGAGGCTTCAGCTGCAGAATTGATAATGTTTGATCCTATAACTCTGTGTTCAGTTGAGTCATATTCTTCTGTTGATAGCAAAAAGGATAAATATATTGAAATGCAGCCATGGCAGTATCAAGGCCAGAATGGCCATGAGCCTGGCATGGGGTTAAGCATTTTAAGTTGCCTGTTATCAGTCAGGAACATGGATCCAGGGTGTGACTTTTCATACAGCAACAACTGTTCGCTGGCAGCAAAAGCCAGGAAGCAGAAAGAGGCAGAACGTGTCAGTGAGGTGTCTGGTCAACCGTAGTAGAGTGTGGGGGGGTTTGATGTGGGTGGGAAAAATATGAAACCCAGTGCCCCAAAAGTTGGAGCAACTGCTGCAGAAAGTTTTGTAACAAGTACCACAGGAGGCAGGGCATTGTGTCTTGCTATTTCTTTCCTCGCTTCCCTACTGGGACTGCCTATTAGATCCAGCTCTGATGGTGGCTTTTTGACACTTTTGCTCACTGGGAAATGGACTCAGACTTGTATTTCATTGCATTTAGGCTTTTAAACAGCATCAGAGAGAAATGACTTTCAGCTACTGTGTCTGAACTGGATGTGAGCCAGCACTCCACACAGAAATGGAGAGAAGGTCTTGGTTTGACATGATTATTCCCTAGTGTGTCACAGGCTTTCTGCAAATGTACTGGGCACCCTCAGTTACCTGTAGCTAGTAGGAGTGTGTGCACCTCAGATTATTTTAGGTGTTGTCTCTACGCTATCAGCATTCATAGGCAAAACCTATTAGAGGGGAAAAGGAGAATCAGAGGGGGGAAGGATCTGAGATTTTATGTGAAGAGAGTTTTGCATCCAATTCCCTCTGAAAATTAACTCAGTTCATCTGAATGCCCTTTGAAGCTTGTGAATTTGACCTCTGATCCTTACAAAAATAATGCTGCAATGAGACTGCAGGCCAATTGCCTTTTCCAGACACCAGCTGAGGCTTTACATAACTATCATTAACTTATTTGTATTTGCTCTGTCTGTGTTTTACATTGTCTATGCTTTCTGAATGTTGTATTTGTTGAAATATACTATAGGTAACCTCAGGATGGGGTGCTCTTCATAGAAGCATAGAATGGTTTGGGAAAGAGACCTTAAAGATCATCTGGTTCACTCCCTCTACCTTGGGCAGGGACACCTTTCTCTAGACCAGGTGGCTCAAAGTCCCATCTAACCTGGCCTTGAACACAGGGGTGTTTATCTTAAAGATGTCCCCTCAGAGTTTTCTGGTTGCTTATCTGGCTATTTCTCCTGCATGATTTAAATCCGTTTCCTCTTGTTCGATCTTCTGCAGACATGGAGAACCAGCTCTTCCTTTTCTTTTTCACCTTCATGAACTCAAGGCTGCTGTTACTTCTCCTTCCTCTACCAGCAAGTGGTTTCTTTCTCAGGGGAACCAGCTTGTGACCTGCAGTTGTGGAGGATGTTTGTGAGGCCACTAGGGGTGCTCCGATGTTGTGCCCAGTTGGTCTCTGTTTGCCTTCAAACCAATGCTTTCCAGCAGTACATAACAGCAGTCTGACAGAAGCTGAAGAAGAAAAAAATGGTGTCACTGTGCTTATGTGCGATGTTCACCTTTCTTGTGCCAGCCAGGCACCATGGGCTCGTGCCGTGCTTGTGAGTGGCCTGTTCTCCAGCCCACCCTGTGCCAAAATGCCACCCAGCAGCTCCTCCCCTGCTGATGTCCTCCTGCCCGCATCTCATACTTTGTGTGTTTGACCCTCCTGTATCCTTCACCCCTTTGGAGCATTTCTCCCATTTGCCAGGACAAATCTGGACTTTCCTCTGCCCCACTGCCTCGCTGCTTAGGGGATGATATGTGGTGGCCATGAACCAAGGGCCAGCTCTGCCTTGGGGCAGCAGAGAGGCACAGCTGAATTTTTTCAGCTGATATACGTGTGTGCATACACACATCCTGCATTTATATGCAGGCTCACTACTGGAATTTCTGCCAAACTAAGAGCCTCTTCTATTTACAGTTTTAGGATATGTGTGTGTGAGCTTCTCTCATTGCTTGGCTTTTCTCTATTGACTGAGGAAGGTATATTGGTGAATTTTTTTTTTTAATTCTAGTCTTTTTCAAGCTTCCCTTTTCAAAAATTTCCAGCAGATATAATGGAGCAGGCATAACAAGTGATGCCAAGAGCAGGAGAGAGAAGAGTTGATGGTGTGTGTGTGTGAAGAGAAAGGACTTAGATACAGCTGCCTGTGTGCTGATTAGCAGGGGTTTGGGGACACAGTAAATAATACTGCTATTTGCTTGGCTTATAAACACACACAGCTTAAATTTAAATTTCTCACCCTGTCACATAATTTTTTGAGTTATTCAGCTGTAGCAAATGAGCTAAAATGTTGCCTGTCACAAAAGGGAAGTGGGTCCAGCCTTGGCTGAAGGAGGGAGAGCTGTCCTTGGCGGTGGTTGTTTGCATCAGTGCCTCTGCCCACAGTGTGTGGTGATATGCACCAAATAAAAATCTGTTCATGGGTTTATATGGTATCCTCCTGACTAGCTTTTGAGTCCTCCAGCAGCCATGGTACCTGAGCAGCCAGTGGAGCATATCTGTATCAGCAGCAAGTGTGAACAGAGATGGGGTGCAAGCAGGCGTAGATGTTTGGCCCCCACTCCTTTCTATCATCCTCGAGTGGGAAAGACACAGGCTTTGTCCACGGGCTTGCCCATGGCTAGGGGGGTGTTACACTCCACGCCTCTCAGTAAATCCATGTCCTCTCTGGAACTGCTTATTTGAGTGTCTACTTGGGAGGTAGCATGTTCTTGATGAACAGGACATCATGCCCAGTTATGTGCCATCCAAACCTTCCCACAGGTTCTGGATCTGGGTTGGATTTCAGGTCTGGTCTGAGAAATAACATGAAATTACGAAGGATGATTCATCCACAGGGAAATTTGTTGGGCTCCTTGATCTCTTTAGAGCAGCCAAGTCTGAAAATTAGACATGAACTTCCCTAAAGCTTATTTTGGCTCTCATGAGGGCTGCAATAGAATGACAAGCAGCATGCTGCTTTCTTTATTGTTTCAGTTCAAGGACTATCTACAAAGAGTCACAGTCTTGTGCTTAGCATTACACAAAATTATTCATTTCCTAGCTGTACAGAAAAGTGATTGAATTGCAGATGATTAACATATGTTATGTTTTCTTTTCTAATGCCTTCCCGTCTTTTCGTGGTGCACCTTCATAAATGGCATCAGAGCACTTTGCTTCCAGGGAGCTGTCTCCCTCAGAAACCTATTATCAAGGCTGTTTCAGAAGAGTTGCTCTTGCTTGGTACATCTGGTAGACTGGCTCCAGAATCCAAACACGTAATTGCTGCAGCAACCTGACCTGTGCCAGTCAATGTATTCCAACCCCCAGCTATGTTCAAGGACTGTTTTTTAAAGGACTCCTCTCCAGGGTAAATGCAGGCTTTCTTTTTCACTCTGAGCAGGTTTGCTAGGACAAAGAACCCCTCGACAGTTTTCCTTTAGAGATGCTTCAGTTTTTTATAAACAAATCTGTGTGCCACACTTGATCATGGTCAGCAGTATGTCTGGCATACAGGTGCTACTGCTGATTAGCACACAGCCGAGATAGGCTGGGTACACCAAACTGGCATTTAAGCTACCAAATTCTTCTCTGTCTTGTTTCTGGCTTGTTTTAGAGACAAGTACAGTGGTGCTTTGTGTTCAAAATTTTGTTCTGACACTGAGGCAAAGACTAACTCAAGGCATTCAGCACTGCCGAATTTTAGGAATTTTCTGGTGTTTTGCAATGTTAATTGCCTAATCATCAGAACAGCAAATGTCATCTCATATAAAAGACTAGATGATAGAGCCAGAAGGGACTGTTGTGATCATTTTTTGTCTTATTGCATCACACTGGCCAGAGGAATTTTTTATATGAACTGGGACAAGACTTCAAAGGAGACAAAAAAATCTGATCTTGATTTAATCACCAGATACAGAGAATCAGCTAGAACACTTGGTAAATTTTCCAGCAGCTAATTGCTGCCATTGTTAAACAACTAATTGCACTGCACTTCATTTCTCTTCTGTCCCCTTTCAAATTGGGTCATTTGGCCTTGTTACACTCTTGTCTGATGAATTGACAATTACTTAAATTACATTGTGTTCCGTGTCTTGGACCCTAAAATTTGTTCTCCCTTAACTTTCTCCTTGGTAAACTAACCGGTGGACTCCTGAGGTCTCTAACTCTAAGGGGAGTTATTTTGGTTTTTATAATTATGATATCTTTTTTCCTCAGCTGTTCATAGATGTTCATCCAGTTCTGGGCTCCCCAGCACAAAGGACAGATGGAGCTGCTGGAACAAGGGCAGCAAAGAGCTGCAAAAATGAGAAAGCTCCTGGAGCACCTTGAAAGGCTGAGAGAGCTGGGACTGCTCAGCTCAGAGGAGGCTGAAGGGGGAGCTTATCAATGTGTACAAATACCTGAAGGGAGGGTGCAAAGAGGACAGAGCCAGGCTCTTCTCCGTGGTGCCCAGTGACAGGACAAGAGGTGATGGGCACAACTGGAAACGCAGCAGGTTCTCTCTGAACATCAGGAAACACATTTTTCCCGTGAGGATGACCAAACCTTGGCACAGGTTGCCCAGAGAGGTGGTGGAGTCTCCTTCCTTGGGGATATTCAGAATTTACCTGAACACGGTCCTGAGGAACTGCACTAAGTGGCTCTACTTGAGTGCGGCAGGGGGTGGACCAGATGAGCTCCAGAGGTCTCTTCGAGTCTCAACCCTTCTGTTATTCAGTGATTCAGAGTCTTACATGGCAAACAGCAAGATTTAGCACAGTATTCTGGAGAAGGTGCATCAGCATGAATACCACAGCAGATATAGAAAATGAAGGCAAAGAGAGGTGAGCTGAGCCACAGAAGAAGGCAGTGTTGGAGCCAGGATATGACCTGCTTCACTAATCCTTGCTCTGGCCACACTGCAAATGCACAGATCTTTGTTCCTTCTTAGAAAAATAAGACCCACCTGTTTCAAGAATTTTGCTAGAGAATTTCAAAGTGTTTTATCTATTTATTTCCAAGTGGGTGGGAATCTGAAGAAAGATGACATGATGTACAGGATGTGACCCAGCAGCCCAGCCACACACCTGGCTACACACCTTGGCTTTTTAGAAAAGCAGAAGCAAAGATTCATCCAGTCCACCTTGCTATTGTGGAGGAGCAGGCTTACTGAATAGCAAACTCCATTTACAGCAGTACTTTTGAGCTGGGTTAAAACCAAGCTGGATGTGGAAAATTTCCTCCAAACTAAAGGAACAGTGGTGGAAAATAAAAGAAAAAGAACCTTAAAGGGATTTAGGGTCCACATTTAACTGAGATACTTTTCTGTGCCTGTCAATTGATGGTGCTGCAGGTTGCTTTTTAGCTAGGTCAGTGCTTTGTGGGTATCTAGGCAGACGAGTGGCAAAATTTTGCTCTGAAGGCAACGCTTCAACAAAGCTCCATAGATTTATGCTGATAGAAACCTCTTGGAAATTGTGCTTTCTCGGCAGACCTAACAGAGGTTATGAACAGTAGTTCTGAAATCAGCATTTAAATAACATTTCAAAACCACTAGAAACCTCATTATCCTGAATATATCGTTTTAGTGGTCATACAACTACTGAAAACACTCTGAAACAAATGTGCATCTTGTAACTGGGAAAAAACAACTGTACTGCCTAAATATTTTGTTGATAAATGTCCAGTTAGCCACTGGGTACCTTTACAGATCAGTACATTCCCTGAAACTTGGTAAGGTAAGAGTAATACAGAGGTAAATACCCATCCTGTTTTATGGGAATTTCTTTCTGAACTTGCCACAGGTCATGATAAATACAACTTTTAACAATACAAGTGATGTCTTGCCATTACCCAGGTTTATCTAGGAAAGTATAGCTAAACCTGTAATCATCATTAAACAGAATTGCATTTTCCATTTTAATTTTGGAAGTGTAATTCTCAGTCCCTACAGGAGTGTGTGTCCTCATGTACATGTGCATATGTTGCTCTCCTAAATCCCCCCTGACCACAGCTATGCCAATCTACTGGAAAAACAGTTCTTTTTATGTATGTTTTAAATTACTGCTGTCTGCCTATTCTTCATGAAGAAAAGCAAAATGTGAGGGGCTGTAGCCTGGCTTGGGGCAGGGAAGGCACCTGTAGCCTCTCTTCCTCATGAGCCCTGTCCAACCTGGTGAGGGGTCATCCTGAACTCCAGGGTAGGGGTGTGTCCATGTCCCTGGAAAGCCTCCAACATCTTCCTGTCTTCTCCCTGTGATGGCATTATACCAGTGCATCTGCCACCTCTGTCCTGGGAACACAGGCACTCACAGGGCCTGGTGGAACTAATGAGTCTACTTAATGGTGTGCACCCCCACATCTGCTAGCTACAGATGCTTGTTGGGTAGCATTGTGCAGGTGGCACTGTAGGCAGGGTGGAAAGCTTGGCTCCACATTTCCAGTGAGCAATGCAGCCCTTTAAACCAGTGAAAACGTGGAGCTAAGGTGTGAAGGGAGCTGAGAATTGCATTGAGGTTGCTGAAGCACAGGTACAATTTCTATTCTCCCAGTGTGCCTTGGGTAGACGCCAAGGGGCCGGCAGCGATGATGGGTTTTGCAGTGCTCTTGGTCAGTGAAGTACTTCACCTCTGGAGACTCACTCCCAGGGAAACCATGCCTGCCCCTGGGAGGTCGTACACCCTGGGTTTTGGGGAGGTGTCTCCCATTTGTCGTCCTCACTTCTTTGAAAAGGTGTGTCCATGTTTTGTAATTGACATTTTCTGTGCCATTTTCTTCTTTCTCAGGGTCAGATGCTGACTCCTAGCCTATCCCCTCCTGCCTACCCCAGTGACTCTGTGGCATCAGGGTAAAGAGAAATCATTCTTTCAAGTCAGTGAGCTCCACAGATTTGGAAAAAATGTTTAGATCTTATTTATTCCAGTTTTTATTTCTTTACCTTCACTCCTAGGTGTTTCATTAATTCTTTGTTTTGCCTGTCTCCTTTGCCAGCAGTTTGTGTAGGCTGCATTTTTGTTGGTTTTTTTTCCCTTCTGTGTAAAGCAGCATGATTCACTGTATTTCCTTCTTAGTGATCTCTCCTGGTTCCTCACCCCATGTTCTCCACTGATCAGACCCATTGGTGGTTAGATGCTCAGCAGAAGTGATTTTGCAGCCTTTGACACATTGCATCCCCCGCTGCCTGGATTTCAAAGAGGTAATCAGTCCCAGGGACCTGCCACTGACCCTTTGCTCAAGCTTTTGTCACTCACCTTTTACTGTCTCTTTTCTTAAAGAGCTTGAAGTATCTTGATTCTTCTGCGGGGGAAAAAAGGACACATGCACTGAAACCGTAATGATTTTAGCACACTTTCATAGTACTTTCACCTGAAATGGTATCAGATAGTGCCTCTGTATCACATCTCTAATACTTTTAAAATGAAATCTTCAGCTCCTATTCAGAGATCCCCCTTTTGTTCACTCAAAGCCAAGGGGACAGTCAGTGAGATGGAGAGGTGGTTCAGTTCAATACTGTCCCTTTTAACTCCTTCTGTGCTGGCAGCAGCGAGTGGAGCGTGCCTCTGCCAGACAATGGGACTCCTTTGGAAACTTCAGCAGGATTTTGAAAGGACTTGGGTGCAGACAATGGGGCTGTTCACAGTGTTAGCTGTGAACAACTGAACACAAAGAGATCTGAGCCCTCAGCCAAACTCTGGCTCGGAGATTAGGAGGAAACTCTTTTTTTCCTGGGTCTTACTGTTTGGTTTCTTGAACTGAAATGTCTGACCATGACCAAGTCTGCTCTTGGAGTCAGTGTAGCCACCATTGTTGTCTGACTTACAGATAACGTCTAGTGCCACAAAGACTGAGAAAATATTTCTACATATTTTGCACATTACACTTGAATTGTTACGAACATTAATAAAGCAGCTAAGACTAAGGAAACATATTAGTGCTATTTAGATTATTTAAGTGGCCATGATTTCTCCAGAGATTCAAAATTCTGCATCAAGCATCCTAAAGGCTATATTAAATCAACTGCAAATACAGAGAAAATTGACTTTTAACAGTATAAAACCAAAAAAGTCCTATAACTCATCCCAAAGCCCCTTGATATGTCTTTGATGAAAACATCAGATAAAAAAAAGGAACTGTAAATTTATTTCCAAAAGCATAATGTGCTAATTTTATTTTTTCTTCAATAAATGATAAATTTGAAATATTTCCTTTGGGTTTCACTGTAAATAGATGAAGTAATAATGTTTTATTTATTTTTATTATTAAACATCTCGGAGAAAAGCAACTTCAGTATTACCTAAAGTGCACTGGCAAAATAAGTAGCAACAGCCTTCCGGATGAAGAAGCCTATGTGGAACATGTTAAATGGTAGGCAAAACTGGGGTGCTGAGTCTTATGAAAAATGTAAGAGAAGGAAATTCTGCAGCTTGGGTTCCAACATGCATGTTTACTTTTAAAATCTAAATGTGGCCGGACTATTTTTAAGGAATGTAGGCTCTTTTTTTTTTTTTCCTCTTCTTCAAAGTGCTTCATGAATTGTGGTATTTGTGCCTTCATTATTTGTAATTGTGCTGGGAATAATTTGTCTAAAAAACTGCAGATGTTGGATTTTCTGTATATGAAACACCGTGTCTGTTGTTTTTTTCTGCCTGGTCACCTTGGTTATGTACTGCTATTCTTGTTCTTTAGTTGGATGAAAAGTTTTATGAACTGGTGACTAGTTAACTGTAAGCTTCAGATAAATTCTTGTATTTGAGGTATAAATGTACATAGATCAGAAGAACAGGCATGGGGCAGCTGTACAAGTGCAGTAGTCTTTGTATCTGCTGAATAAGATGGGAGTCAGACCCTAATGCATTTATATAGATGTGATTTTATGTTAAGACTCCTTTACCTACAATGAGAGTTTCTTGCAAAAGGCTTCTTGGCCTTTTTGGTCATCTAATGATTTAATCAGATGTGTAGGTAGAGAGTTTTACACAGTTTGCACTGCTAGATGACTATACGCCTGTTAATTAACTGTATACCTCCTTAGCCCCCTGCTCATACTTCTAAAAAGGGGCTTTTCCTTACTCTAGAAATCCTCAGAAATGTAGAACAGAGGAAGCCCAGGTTGTGTTGCTCAGATGTCAGCAAAGGCAAAGCAGTGCTGTTGCCCTGCCTCGCAGGGAGCCGAGGGATGGAGTGGCAGTCCCGTGGCCTTACCTGTGTCCTGGCTCTGCCTGAGGCAGTGGCTGGAATGTGGGTTAGTCCAGCTCGTGTAATGCTGTGCCCAGCCTTGGAAGAAACACTGCCGTGAAATCTCTCTCATGTGATATCTTGGCTTCATCAGTCCCTGGTGAAAAATTGAATGGATTGTGTTCAAATCTAAGAGTGGGCAAGAAGGGCTGGTAGTCTTAACTCAGTCCAGATATCACAGAGGTATATGCATGCACCCTCTGTAAATCAGGCAGCGTTTTGTCTGAGATTTCTGCTGTAAGAAATCCCCCTTCTTGCAGGGGTACAGGGAAGCTTATGGGAGAGTGTCTCCACACAGGCACAGCTGTGCTCACAGAACTTCTGTGAACTAAGCTGCAGTTAAGAGGAAGATTAATTCAATGGATTGGGCTGTAGGCTAGTCATCTAGGTATCTAAACTCCCTACCTTTCTCCTATGAACATGATGTACATCTTCTTTAGCAAGTTGTTTAATCTTTTCATCTGCAGATGAAGTATATTACTGTTATGTTCCTGTGCGGGGTGTTCACCAAAAACCAAGCGAAGTCTTTGAGACAATGAGTATGTGGAGATGGTACAGCCCGTAGCCAAGGAGCAGGAGTGGGATGTAGGAGAAAATAAGGGATTTAATTCTGAAGTTTTTAAACATGGGAAAGTTGGTCTGCAAAATGAGAATAGCTTTTACTTCTTTCGACCTGGGGTTCATGCCATTCTGAAGTCACATTGGGGGTCTGACAGAAAGGGTGAAATTATGCATTTGGTTTTGGGGAAAGCCGTGTAAAGTTTTATTCCTTTTTGGATTCATCAGTATTTATTTACATATAGCCAGTCTGCTTGCCCATAGAAGACCCTTCAACATCTCACTGGTGCAGCAGCGTGGTGGTCTCAAGATGCACCAGGCTTTTACAACTAGTGATGCAGCAAGCACTGAAATTGCGAACCAGGAGGTATTTTCCAAGGAGCTCAGGAGGCTCCAGGCTCGACTCCTACAATTGTAACCTGGTACACAGAGAGCTGGACCCACAGGACCCTCCGGGAACTGCACAGTCTTGTCCATCACGCTGTGCCACGACCTGGGCAACACAGGTGTCTGGTTTGACAGCTGGCCTTGGAGGAGGAGAAAGCCATGTGCTTCCTCTATGGAGCAGCAGCAAATTTTGGTGCAAGAGCAGAACAGACTCATACCCACACCACTGAAGATATAGAGAGCTGCTCTAATTGCTGTGCTAATTTGTGTTATTACAAAACATCTGGTTTGTACTTGTTAAAGATGTGGCATAGAAATGAAGAGGCAGGAGAACAGAAAGGAAATACGGGGAGATATTTCTCAGGGTGTTTGAAGACCTGTGAAGGGACTTGAAATACCCAGCTTTTGTGCTTGCACACAGGCACAAATCCTGATGTTGCCTCAGGCTGAGCAGGAGGTGAGAATGGAGCTATGTAAGCCTGGTGGAAGGCAGAGCCCACAGCTGGAAGCCCCTAAGCACTGGGTGGTTCTGGGACAGGCACACGGTAACGTGTTGAAATATAAGCTGGATAACACAATAATTTGAGTTTGACAGAGTTCAGATGGAAATGGAGAGAAAATTAGAAAAATCATATAATCCTTTCCCCATACACAGCTTGACTCAAGGTAGATTTGGTGGAGCCCTCTAGCCAACTTCAGTTAGTAGTTCCTGTACAGCCCCTCACTTAGAAATCATGTAATGTTGCAATAACTGTCTGCTATTTAAAGTCAAAGAAAGAATATTAAACTGCTGCTGTCTTTGAAGTTCACAGGCAGGGAATCATGGTTACTAAAGACTATTAATTATCTCAGCAGTCAAACTACGATAGGAAAGACACCAGTATAAATTCTAGACAGCAAGTCTGATGTTATACTGCAAGATTTCCTGAGAATAACGTCTACAAACCAGAATAAAAAACATATGCAAACTCTAATCTCATTGAAACAGCCTGGAGAGGTACATATATAAATCAAGGGTTTAGCAGGAATGTGTTTTTCTGAGGAAAGTAAAGGCACTTTCTGTGTTTAATTAACAGAATGATAATTGGGCAAATGAGGGAGAATTAAAAGGGAATCACTGAGTGTCTGTAAGAAATTGGTGGTGAAGCTGTTAGAGCTGACTACTTGACCTGTGCATGGAAATTGCAAGTCAAGAGCAAATCCTAAATTTGAGAGTTATAATGAACACTAAGTTGTCCAGAAAAATCTAGAAAGATGTTCAGAAAAATCTAGATTCCTGAGAGTGACTGTGTTCAGAGAAAAAAACACAGCTATTTTAGCCAGGAATATGTGAATGCTTTGTATGGGCTAACCTCCTTGCACTGACTGCAGTTTTATATCTCATGGCCCTATGAGTAATATTGGAGGTTTTTTCAATGTGAGAAAAATTTGATGCATCTTTTGTATTCATCAGAGCTGAGAGCAGGGAGGAAAGGAAGTCAAAGAATAAGTTTTTGCTCATGGGCAGTCACATTAGAAGATATTTGGGAAAGTCTTTATTCATAAGAAATGGGACCACACATTTCACCATGGTTACCAAAAGTGTAATTTAAAGCACACAGTCCTTGGGCAGCACAGGCAGGGATGTGATAAGTCTCAGAGTCCAGCCTATGGAGAGGGAAAAAGCAAAAATCTCTGAGCCTGGGTTCATATTTGGCACACTGCTCATGACGAGATGCTCTTTGGTGGTTAAGCCTACTTTTAGGGCAGCAATGAAAGCTTCCACACCTCTCAGTGGCACCTGGCTCTCTGGGCACTGTGTGTGAGCTGCTTGGAGCAAGCCCCACTGGGCATTGATAGTGCTGGGCTGATGGAGAGAGATTTTGCAGGCTGAGAAGTCTGTTCCGCAGTTCTCTTTTGACAGCCCTCGCTCGATGGCCATAAAGTCCAGAAGACCACATCTCTTTTTGTGACTGTACAGAGGGAAACTGCCTGAGGCAGTGAAAGCAGCAGCTCAGCAGAGAAAAACAGTCAATGTTACAAGAGGTCTTCCAAAACACTTGCAAAGTCAAATAAACAGTAAATGATTCCAATCATGTGCAAAATTCATTTAGATTATAGCTGGAAACAAGGCTCTGTGAAGCACTTCATTCAGTCTCCTCTTACATGCACTCTATTTTAAGGACTGGAAAGAGGCAAAGTCATGAACATGGAACAGAGGGTCCTCTGGCTCTTAGAAGAGGTAAACAAACCACACGTATCAGTTGTCCTTCATCCTAAGGTATTGACAGCAGGCTTGAGATGTGTTTGTAGCAGTGTCCTGAGTCTGATATATACACATATATATAAAGAACATATGTATCATCTTTAAAAAGGCGTTTTTCAAAATTAATCTCTCAGCCTACAATTTAGTTCTGGATTGCAGATATTTTATTTCTTGGTGTATGCCAGACACTTCTCTGGCATGTTCTGATTCAGTGGGCCTCCCACATCAGCTCTGGGAAACGTAGTGACTGAGCCAATGCCTCTGAAATTAACGGGTATCATTCCATGAGCCTAGGGTGGCCCTGGCAGCAGTGTGTGCATCGTGAGGGCCAGCAGGCTGAGAAGTGCTGGGCTGTAGCCCACACTTATCCATCTGAGTTTCATTGCTTCGGTCAGTCCCATGACAAAATCAGGATCTATTGGATTTGTGTAATAATGTATTGTTTCTTCTCCCTACTGCTAGTGACAGCATTTATTTTTTCTTCTTATGTTGGAGTCATGATTTGGACTAAAACTGAGCATGTTCCTAAAGCTACAATGAATGGTCAGAGCAGAGTAATTGCATTGGCACATCGATGAGTGTCAGGATCTTGGATTCATGCACTGTTTTCTCAAAGACTGAAAATGATGTTTAGCATATTATTGGCCCAATTTTCCCTGACACTTGGGACACAGATGATTTGAGGACATAAATGCATACCAAGTTTTGTACAAGGAAATTAAACAAGGTGTGGAATCTCATTGGTGCTTCTGAGAGACTGATTGTATGTTAGATTTGGGTATGATAGATTGGGTGGATTGTGCATCTGTGCATATCTTGAAAATTCACTTAGATTTTATTGCAGCGCATGTGGGGTTTTTTTTAAGTAAAATGAAGGAATTTAATTTTTGAGGTGAATTAGGGTATGAGTTGATTGAGGTGCCGTATCACTGCTTTTACTCCAGAGATTACTATGATTATCTTCAGTTGCAGAGGAAAAAAAGAACCCAAAACCAACTAAAGCCAACACTTGCATGTCTTTTAGATGCTGCATGATGATATTTTAAGAAGGTATACAACCAGTAAGTTGTAATTGGTAAAATAATGTTTAAGTGAATCAGAAGCTGTGCTTGGTTACTCTGTCCTGCCTCCTGCAGCTGGCAGATGCTGGTGGGGTGTTTGCACCTGCAGAGAGCTGTGTTTTCGAGGGCTATGTGCCAGCACAGCATCTAAATGCTTCTTCAGTGGGCCTGTCTACCCTTAGGATGAAACACATCTAAGCTGGCCACAGCTGCACCCCAGCTGGGTCTGTTTGTGTCATACTGAGGCAAAGCAGAGATTTCCCAAAGTCCTCTGAATCGTTGCAGAGGACTGGAACCAGAAGTAATAAGCCTGGCTGGGCATGAGCTGGCTCCAAAGGAAGTTAAAGGAGATACCACTGCACTTTGCTCCCAAATAATTTCCGGTTCTAGTTCAGCACTTAGCCAATAGACACTTGGGTGAGCTTCCCCTGGAGCAGCTCCAATCAGGCAAGGTTTTCTGAAATTTCTTCCACGCCTTTGGAGAGTGGGCATGCAGTTTCCAGGGATGGATCTGGTCCTCATAAGCACAGCATTAAAGCATAGGCTAATGAGCCCTGCTGGGCTTGCACGAGTCAGCCTCTGCATGTATGGCATGGTCCACCTCCAGAGAGAGGGGAAGGGGAGGGCTCTGTGGGCATAGGTTCCCTTCACAAGAGGGAGGTGGAGGTACAATGTGACACTGAGCACAGATACAGACCACAGACCATTCAAGGGGCTTTCACCAGAGAGTTCACCAGTGAGGGGAAATTTTTGTGTGTGTGGTGCCACTTGGATTTGAATGGAAAGCTCAGACCTCTTAATTTTCAAGCAGCCCTCTTTCCTGCCTGGAAAGTGTCCTTGACCTCTGAGCACCAGAGGAAGAGCCATCCCATGACCCAGCTCCAGAACTCCTGGTCCAGCACTGCTGGCAGCAAAGCCCAGCAGTGTGGCCCAACTTCGCACAGCCCCAGCTGAGACTGCGGCTTTACTGGTGTCTGTTTCCATGCAGCTTCACTGGATTAAAGCTGATTCCAATTCGCCTGCATGAACCGAAACGATGCCTCTGACTGCAGCACAGGAGCACCCCGTGTGCTGTGCTAAGATCCACACAGGAAACCTGTCCTAGGACACTCGAGCTCACTTGTGTTCAAAGCTCGTGACTCGCCCTTTGAGCCTGTGATAAACTCTACATAAAAACAGGTGTATATATAATTACCAGAAACATGCATGTAGAGACAGTATTGAAGCAAACCCCCTGTAATTCCATAAATAACAACATAGGAGAAAAAAAAAAAAGCTTTCTAAAGTCTCATTCTGTTGCAGGAAAGGAATTTGAGGACAACTTCTTTTCTGCTAAAAACACCATTGCTGGCTACTTCAATATTAAGATTAGTTATTTGGGTTACCGATATGGTTTTAACTGGTGCAGTTACTGATAATTTGGTTTAATAGTTTTTCTTCAAAGAAATGGTGGACTTGCAGACACCATACTTCTGAAGTCCTCGGAAGCTGCTGTTCTGGGTTCCCTCCTCAATGGCAGGAGCACTGTATAGTGCTGACTGCAGCCTTTTTAATTAAAAAAAAAAACAACCCAAAATACAGACCCAAACAAACAGTGGGGAATGGTTTTAAATGCAGCTATAAAAACCTTGCTGGCAAGAATTTTGGCATGCCTTTATGTATTGGCTTCAGATTTTGGTTTCTTGCCATTTTCCCTAAGGTCCAGGTTTTCTCTGTAAGTTTCTGACACAGGAGAACCAAGTCCCTGCAGCCAAAGCCATTTCAAAACTTGAAAAATTTCCTGTGCAATCAGTCGGGTCATCCAGTTTCAAAATCCATTCTTGTTCATCATCTGTGATGGGTCTGAGGTGAAGTACCAGTCTCATTGATTTTGGCACAGTTTAGATCCAACCTGAGAGGAAGCCATGTTCAAAATTGTGAGATGCACTGGCACTACTCTGAGATTTAAAAAAATTGACTTTCCTAGAATCTAGATGCTATTGAGAAACTCACACAGCCCTAATCTAAAATAAATTAAAATCTTCAACAGCAGCAAAAGGAATCCAGGAATGTAGCCTAAGATACACCCAGGATGCTACGGTGCTCTTCAGTTCCCTGCCCTCTTCCTTTTGGGACTGGCATGTTTTACAGCTGACAGCCCTGAAACTTGTTTTATATGAAATGTTCCAGGGAAATCATTAGAAATTAGGTCAAAACAGAATTCAAAGAAACTTGAGGAGTTAGAGAAAAGTGCTGAATTTCTTGCAATCCTTACCTTGAATTAATCAAACCTGTGAAGGCAGGTCATCTAGGATAAAAAAGCCATGTCAGGTCACAACAATATGTGTTTTGACAGCATGCTTGTTTGTTAAAGTCACCAAAAATCCTCCAGTATTTTCCTTGATGGCAATGAGGAGGATTTTGAGACCCAGTGACTTAATTAATAGTGCTCTATCCCTTCTCTTGACTCAGTGAAGTTTCACTGGCATACAGGCTCACTTGGTTAATGAGATATGACACTTGGCATGCTACTAATAAGAAGGAGAAATGGGAAGAAATGTATGCATCACTTCTGAAATGTTGCTGCAGGCCCCTTTTCTGTACATTTGCTACATATTTCTAATCTTTTGTTTTGCAGAGTAAGGTGCCAGAAATGTGGGAGTCATCAGCAGTTAGTTATTTTCATAAAGAAGAAGATGCTGAAAATCTATGTAATTACAGACCCATTTCAATTTTATTCTCCGCAGTTGAATTATTTCAATGTCTTTTTTATAGTCAAAATGAACAAGTTTAGTTTACAAATATTTTATTACCATTAGGGTAACTTGATTTCCATTATCATGATTTTACAACTGTAGTATTATTAAAAGTGACAAATGACTCTGTAGTCAATTGCTCTTCTGAAAAAATGTCATTTTGTGTGGTGGTTTATTTCTTCTGCCAACCTTTGATCTAATGAGAGGCAGCAGATTTTATTTGGCCTTTTTTTTTTTTCTTTGGCGTGTGACAGCTTTGCCTTAGTGACAAGAAACAATTCATTTTCAAGTGAGGCAGCTGGAAATTTTGCTGTAATGAAAGATTTGGCATTTGGCATGGCAACATTCAGGGATCCAGCAGCAGGCTTTGGCAATGCTCTTATCTGTGTATTTCTACATTTACATCACTCTTTAGCAACAACAAAGAGATGCAGCAGCTTTTTTCCCCTTTCTCTGTAGGTCTGTGAGGGGCTGGCCTGAAGCCCTGGGGATTCCAGCACTTGACACTTTTGCTGATGCCTGACTTCATTCAATCTGTGACCGAGGCTTTTCTGGCAGCGCTGTCCAGCGAGATCTACAGTGACTTCAGTTTTAGGTACTGACCTCCCAACGTGCTCCTCAAATTCTCCCTGCCAGCACTGTCCTCCTCCCAGAGGGTTCATGCTGGTTGCTGCCTCCATGTCGTTTCAGGCAGGTGTTGATGCTGAAGGTGGCACCAGCTGCTCCCCTCCCTTAATTGACACCGAGCTGAAGTTGGACTTGAAGAGTTGGCCGAGGTTGTTTGTTAGTGGTGAGTGTTTTCCTCAGTCCAACTGCTCACACATGCTGGGGACAGCTGGTGTTTCCCACCTGAAGCTGTGGAAGTGAGCCCAATCCTGGAGTCACTCCCCAGAGGATGACATGAGTTTAAATCCTCAGCAGGCAGGTCCCTGTGTGGGCTTCACTCAGCTGGACCAGAGGGGCTCCTGTTACTCCATGCTTGTCATCTTTCCTTCTTTCTCTTGTGAGTGGACTAGCAAAACCCTGGAATAACTGTTGCCCTATCAGTCAATGTCAGATAGCACTTACTCTTTAAGATCATAAAGCCGATATAGATCTGAAATGCCAAAATCTTAATGTGAGAGAAAAGTGGTAAACCTTTGCTATTTGCTGCTCTGAAATAGCTGGCATCAATTACAAGCCCAGCTGAAGGATGTATTCTGGTTTTGGACAATTTACAGTTCAGGCTCTTTGATTATTTGTTCCTACAGACAGCCAACTGCATTTACTCATTTCCCCCTCTTTAAAACATTAGGTAAAAATGCTTGGAGGCTTTTTTAGTAAAAACTGGTGACATTCATTTTCTAAAAATGAACTTACAAAAAAATTTGATCCTACATTTAAAGTATGCATTTCTATAAAGGATACTGCAAAGGCCAGTCAGTGGAAAATACTTTGAGCACCCTGGTAGTGTGGAAAGTGTCTTTGCCCATGGCAGTGGGGTTGGAACTAGATGATTTTAAGGTCCCTTCCAAAACAAACCTTTCTCTGATTCTATGAAATGCTGTAAGTGACTATTCTTTTCAGTGTTTTAGTCATTTAGCCTAATCTATTTTTAAATCAGTTTATTTAGTTTGATCTCCCATGTTTTATAAAAGTTTGACTACCTGAAAATTGTGTAACTTAAAAACAGGGAGAAAAGAAAGCAGAAAGAGATCACGAATGGAGAGAGAAAATAGCATGGCTTGGTGAAATCATTCCAGGTATCTTGCTGCCATGGATCAGGCTGCAGGCCATCATGGCTCTGTTGTGGCTCAAAAACTCACAGCAAAGAGCTCTGGGGGCATACCAAACACACTGCACTTTCCCAGAGGTGCAGTGTCGGCCCTCAGTGAGCATTTGCATGGGAGCCCTGACCACAGATCTGGAGATGCTGGAACTCCCGGACAGGTGCTTTCCTGGACAGGTGGTAAGGAGGAAGGAGGAGGCAGCTGGTGCCCTTCCTGCCAGGGAGCAGCAAGGGCAGTGCTGTCCAGTGAGGGACATGAGGCAGAGGCAGCGCATCCCCAGCCAGAGCTGCATCCCATGCTACCCAAACACAGAGAGCCATGGGCTGGCCAAGAGCTTTGGTGAGCCCATGGCACTGAGGTGGGTCTGAGGTCAGGCTGGGAAGGGCAGTTCCTGGCTGGGCTCATGACTGGCACAGGATGGGCTCAGCTGTAATGTGCCTCGGGCGAGGAGCAGCATCAAGCGCTTGGGATTAAATGAAATGTATGAGCACTGACAGGAGAAACACGTGCATGTGAGGTATTGCTCTTTGAGCCCAGCATGGGCTACATGTGGATGTCCCTGCTTGATTAAGGATAATGGATTTAAAGTTTTGTCTGTTGTAGTGTCATCGAATTATTTTTTTAGCATTTCTTTTAATGAAGCATGATTTTTCCTCCTGACCTCCTGAGATCTTCTCGTAAACCCTTTGTAAAAAAGGGCAATTCCTTAGCCTCCCTTGGCAAGCCAAAATCTGGTTTTCTGATTCTGGGGTGGAAATGCAGCCATTACTGTTTGTTTTATGCTAACATTTTTATTCAGTTCCTGGATTTAGAGATCCTCTCTGATTTATTCTGTGAATCCCTTCGCTATTACAGACATAACCCTGATTCAGATATACTGGAAGAGCCAAAGAGACTTCTCCCTTCCCTTTTCATCAGCAGATAAACTGTGGGTTCCAGCATTATAGGGGGTGGTTATATGGTTGCAGAGCTGCCTGCTAGGTCGGGACTCCATTCACCCCTCTCAGCATATTGCTCTAGCAATAGACGCTTCTGATTGAACCCAAGTGAAAATAATTCCCCGCTAACTCATGTGGCTTAAGGAGGGTGATTTGGGAGTCTAACTGCCTCTGCCCTATCCACTCTTGACCCTCTAAACACCACTGCTGTGTGTGCTCCTGCAGAGCTCAGCAGGTGTTGTGAAAACGATCCTGCTTTTGCAAGAGCTGGGCTTTGGAGCTGGTTAATTGCGTTGTGTTTAAGCATTAAAATTTTGGCAGAAGGATTTCTTTTTGCCACCAAACAATTGTTCACAAATGTTTCCATTATTCAGCCACCTGTAATGCATGCCTATCAAAGGAAGAGCAGTCCTATTAATAATTGCTGTCAGCCGTGTGCAGCGATGCAGTCACTTTGCAGTATTCACTCTTGGTGTAATTCCAGTCAAATGGCGTATTTCAAATGTCAGCTTGATGTTCCTGTTGTAAAGAGGAATGTTTTATTACAGGAAAATAAAATTTACTTGTAATCCAGGTCTACAGTCTGAGGTGATGAAGGATGACCAGGATTTTAAATTCCATCTTAGTGTTTGCTAGACTTGCTTTTTTTCCCCCTTTTTCTTCTTTTTTTGAGGTCCCTGCATAGGCTGGGGTGATTTCTCCATTTCTGGGACTAGCCCAGGCCAGCCATGTGATTTGAAAGCTCCTTGAGTAAAGATAGGGCTCATTTATCAAATTATTTATCATAGGAGTAAACAAGAGCCTCTGCAGTGCTCTGCACTGTTCTGTTAGACAAAGGGGGTGAATGCATGGGGAGTAATGGGCCCTTTTCCTGCCTGTTTGTGGTCTTGGGGAGCTGGCTGAGGTGAGGCCAGGTCCTTGGGACCATACATGCACTCACTGACCTATCTGTGGAAGTCCCCAAACTCTGGAAGTGTTCTGATCCTCTATGGAACATTTTTTTCCTTGGTAGCTCTCATTGCCCTGTGCCACAGGGCATTGGGGAGCTGGAATGCCCCCAGCAGAAGCAACCATCATCCTGGCACCTCCCAGGATTTCTACCCTGTGAAATTTTATCTTAACCCCTGAGTTTTCTCACTCTTACTCTTTTGATTCTCTCCCCCATCCCACAGAGGGGGGAGTGAGTGAGCAGCTGCATGGGCCTTAGCTGCTGTGTGGGGTTGAGCCATGGCAGACGTGGTTGCTCTCCTGCCCTCCCCAGGCAGCCAGTGCCTGCCCTTGCCCTGGGGGTGAAGGGATGGGGCAGGGGCAGAGGGTGAGAGGCCCAGGGCAGCCTCCCAGCTGGGGAATAGGGCAGGGCTGCTGGTGCTCAGCTGCTGCAGCTGGTGGGGAGATCTGTGGCAGGGTTAGGGAGCTGCCCCCAAAAGCATGGAAGCATTGGACTCAGGAGAGGCTTGTGTGTTAGGGGCAGTGATGTTCAAATTTTATATGCAAGGTTTTCATTGCTTTACTGAGCCTCACAGATCCCTCAGGTTAGATGTTACAGGCTGAAGGATGGAATCCTGATAGGAAAAGATTAAGCACCATTCTCTGCACACCATAGGGGGCCTGCTTGTGCGTTGGGATCAGCTTGTTCAAATTTCTAAGCCCCTTGCCGTGTGGTTGGGTTTCCTGGGTTGCAAAATTAATGGTGTATTTGGGGTAGCATCTGCTGACACCCACACTGTTGATGCAGGCAGACGAAAGGACCAGCGTGAGCTGGCATCATGTTATTCATGCTTGGATATTTGTATGCCATGGAGTTCTGCTACAATGACTTTTATTTAGCTCTCCCCTGAATAATGTCGGCCATTGAGCTTCATCAGTGCTTTTGGTTCTAAGCCCAAATAGCAGTAAAACCTATTGCTGCTAAAACTTACTTATAACCACGTCTGCAAGAACAGTTTATTGAATCTAATGCTTTATTCGGGTTGAGCAATTCTCAATGTTTCTCACAGTGACAGGAGTGTCATTTTTGTGTTTGGCATCTTCTTTGTGTTTTTCATTTGTTGGTTTATTTGCCTAATAAATATCACAGTTTTATCCAGAAATAGCTCATATTACCAATTCACCTACTCTTGGATTTCTTTCCATAGTATATCTTGGTAAAACTCCAGGGCAGAGGGTGGTTAGGCTGCTGTGGAATGAGCCTGAATAACTTTGACAGACCTTGAAATGCATCTGTATGGATTAGATTACCTCAGAAGTAAGAGGAAATTTATATTTATTGGAAGGTACCAGCCATTTCTTACTACATCTGCTAGCACTGAGAAAAGTGTTTAGGGTAGCACTTTGGAAAGTATACAATTAATATTACAGGGACAGTCTCGGGGCTGAGAGATCACAAAACTGGTGTGCTGTATAACTTACAGTAAAATCTCACTTTGAGAAGTCACCATTTAAAAATGCTCTTACTCGACACATCTGCTACCTCTATGCAGAGTTGTATCTGCTGACTTCAGTCACAAAGATAAGTTCTTACCTACTTTTTATCCCCATCATTCCTGCAGAGCTGACACGGCTGAGGAGTGTGGGTCGGCTCTGGAGGACTGACAACCAAATTAAACTCCCCCCAGGTGCTCTGATACAGCCACACCAAAGCCAGAGGAGTCAAACTGGCAGAGAGTAGTTGAGAGCAGACCAGGGCTGCAGAAGAGCAGAGATTAAAGAAGCCACTTCAAATCTAACCTTCCAGTCTAAAATAAAAAAGTCCAAATATGTAGGGTAAAAAGAGGGGGGTGGTGGTGTTTCTTCGAGTGTAAGACCATTTATGTCTTCCAGTTCAGTTATAAGTAGTTTTTTCCTTGATATTTAAATGCTGTTTGGGTGTTATGTGGAGGAAGAGTTAATGTTAAGTGATGTTAATGCTGGCCTTTCCTTCTACCAACCTATTTAGGAAGTATTGTCTTAACATAGATTTTGATGTCTGCAGTACTTGTTTAAACTCCAATCTTCCTGTAGCTTTTCCCATTTTTGAAGACAAAACATATGTATTGTTTCTTGCTTTTATTTCTCTCATGAATACTTGTGAAATATTGACATCAGCATTGTGGTTTTGGGCAATACTGTCAAAGAGAGAAACTAAAATATCATGAGCCAGACCTCCCTAAACCCACTGACACTTACTTGAAAATAGCAATGTATTTATGGCTGCCTGGGATGCAGCATATCCTGAGGCATGGCTTTTCCCAGAGGAAGGGGCCCTGAGAGGAAGGGCTAGCCAGAAAATAAGAGAGATGATTTCAAGGAAAGAGAGCAGATATTTGAAACCATTCCCATACGTTTTCTTTTTTTCTAATTTTCCATTTCACCTTCTCATTTAGAGGGCACCTTGGGAAAGATGTTTTGAGACAGCTTTTATTGAGCTCTTTCAACCTGAGCTGAAGTACCACTGCTAGCAGAGAGGAGGGAGGAAAAAACACTCCCTGCACAGGATAATTCTTGTACTTCCATGAGCTCTATCTCTCCTTTCCTGTCCCTGCTAGAGGACCCCTGACCAGAGAGAGGTCCCATGAAGAAAAGGAAAATATCCTGGTTGGGGTAACAATAACACAGGGTTCAGGGCACTGGGATGCAAATGTCTGTCACGACCATCCCATGCTTCCAGGGGTACCTAATTCCATAGATACATATATATATGTGTGTGTGTTTGTATATACATGTGTGTACATTTCATCTCAAGTGTGTTTGTTTCCAAAATCTCACACTTGAGTGTCTGAAAACTGGCTGCCAGCAAGGCTGGACCTTCTGCTCCCAGCAGCAGCAGCCAGCTCTGGCTGCCCAGCTCTCCTGCCTGTTCCAGGCTGTCCTTCCTGAAGGCATGCACTTTTGGAAGGCGGCTGATAAAAGCGCACACACGCTGAGCTCCCGTGCAAAGTAATTCCAGATATGATGAGCCTATTGTATATGTGAATAGACCTTTAAGGGATGTGGGAATGAAACCTTTTTTGATCTCCTATCTCTTCAGGACGCTTCATGCTGTTGCCTCTGTCTCTTTACTCAAATTCTGCTGTTTTTTTATTCATCTGCCACGTGCATGGCATATTTAAAAAAGGAAGAGAAAAACAGTTTGAGGACCAGTCTTCCAGAACAGATTAGTGATGAGGGGAGTGGTAGAGGAAGGAGCTGCTGTGAAAGGCTCCTGGCTGCATGTGAGGTAATGTTTTTCTAGAAGGTCACATGGTACCAAATTTTGCACATCCTGCTCCAGATGCTGGAGACAAGTGCAAATGTAAGAGACTGAACGTTGTTGCAGAGAAAGTGTGGTCAAGCCACACTCTGAAAACAGAAAGCAAATTCCCACAGGTATTACTTAGGAAGTGAGTCAATACCACATATAGGGTTGCACAGACAAACACTTTCTTATTTTTCCTGCTTTTTGTTCTTCAGCTTTGATTCTAATTTGTCCATGAAGGTGGGGTTAGTAAGAGGTGTAATTCCTCCCTGGCCCAGCAAAAAAATGATATTTTCATCTTGCACCTGATTCCAGGCAAAAATAGAATTCACTCAAGGGGGGCTTGGCACAACTGGCATCTCTGGAATGACTTTGTCTGGCTCTCATCCCCAATTTTGCTCTGAATAAGATGATGCTGTAAGCCTTAACATGTACCAACTGCAAAGCTGTCGGGCTCCCCTGTGTCTCAAAATAATTTGCAACACATTTTTCAGTAGATTTGGAAGAAAGATCATCACATTTCAGGAGGGTCCTCTTTTGATGAGCTGGAGGGAGGGGGACTAACCCTGGGTTGTGACATTTTTAATGTAGAGCAAAAATTAGCATATGCACCAAAGAAATTGGAAGAATAAAAGCATTTCTGGTTTAGCACTGTGCAGGGCTGAGAGCATGGGAACTAACGAAGCCTGGCTCTCTGTGGGCCTCTCTTGGCTGGCAGGCTTTTTAATTGAATTTTATCCTAAAGCAGCAGTATAAGGTCAGCCCTTTTGGACACCATGAAGTCTGCTCAGGAGTATACTGTGAGGAGAGATGTTCAGATGGAGAGATGTCCATTTGGGATAAAAACTGGGGCCATGTAGATGTGCTCAATAGGGCACAAACTGTGGCTGAAGCTGCTTGCAAAGTCTGGGTGACTGCAGCATTTTTCTTTGCACATTCCCCACCTCAGAGTGCCCTTTGGGGGACATGAGTTGTGCCTCTTTTGTTTCCACATCATCTTAAGGAATGTAGCATCTTTGAGACTTTAACCTGGCATGAGTTTGGTGGGCATTAACCTCTGGGATCAAAAAATCTTCATAATGGGATTCAGCACTGGATTCATATGTGAAAAATTGGTGAAAAGACAGAGGAGTATTATGTGTTTGTTGATATTTTGTGCTCTTTGTGCATCCTGTGATCCTCTCTCACTCCCTCCCTCCTCTAGGGCTTGTTACTGGAAGGCAGTGGTAGGAACAAAATCTCTGCAGTGAAGTACTGGGGGGACACCATGAAGAGAGTAACTTTTAAAATCCCTGTCACTGCTGTCTCCCATCACATGCCCTGGGCTGTGATCAGACAGAAGGTTTTGGAACTTGGGGCACTGGATAACTCAGGGCCTGAAGGGCAGCCCATGCCACACTTGTCATGCTGGAAAGCCAGGAGCAGGGGAAGCTACTGGGAAGTGTGCTGGGCTCAAACAGCTCCACAAGGCAGTGCAGCCCCATTTGGTCTCTGCAAAATTTGGAGGTCTTTTCTGGCCATTTGTGTCTCCGATCTTGTCCTGGCCTTTAAAATAGTGTCACCGAGTGTGGCTGCAACGTGGTTCAGCCACAGGAGGGTGATTTAAAGCGAGGAACACGGACCTTAACTCAAGACTTCCTTGCAAAGCTGCCGTTCAGTTATTTTAGTGTCATTCTTACATACTTTATTATTCACTGTCACTTTCAGTTTAATGTAGGGTGACCAGATGCCCCAGCATGACTCAAACAGTCTTTATCCTTAATTAAATGTCCTCTATGCATCTGTTTTTTCCTTGCTGGTTTCTGAAGTCCCAGAAATTTAATAAAGTTTTCACTTTTCTGTTATTAGCAAGCATTGTTTCATATCTAGCTTTACAGTTTTATTATGCAGTCAGCTGTACAGCTTAAAATTGCATTATAAGGCTCCCTTGAATACTCTGTCTTTTAATATATGCTCCCTTCTGTAGCAGTGTGTTTCTAAAGCTTGTGCTATTACAGAGTGATAATGCAAAATTTTATATTTTACAACCATCAACTGTAAAAATAAAACAGTAAAAGTTTGTAATTTACAAGGCTATAGATGACATCTGCAGATCTTATGGGTTTAAAGATGTATTGGTTCAGTTTCCCATATATATCAGTCTGAGATGGAATCTATTAGGCTCTGCATACACACAGCATATTGCTGCCATTTACCCTTGATGCTGTCATGTCTTTGAGGGTGAACATAAAAACAAAAGATGGGAAAAATAAGAGTATGGACTCTGTTAACTACAGCAGATGTTTTCTAAATATGCTAAGTCATAGAGGTTCAATAGACATGAAATGTCAGCAGAAACAGGCCAAAATCTTGTAGTCACATATGGATGTGCTTTAAATTTATGCATATGAATAGTTGTGGTGATTTTAATGAAAGGGTTTACGGATGTCATGCTAAGGATGTGCATGAGAGTTTACAGGAATGAATGACAAAGGATAGGTTATAGTAGGGCCAGAAATTAATTGCATATAAATGTGAGCAACCATGACTTGGTCTGTGAATTACTTGCAAGATATTTAGTCAATCTTGCAAAATCCAATGTGTGATCAGAGGAGCAGGCTACCCTCAAAAATGTGCTTTTAGCCAGAGAGGGGTAGGAAGCAGACAGAAAGAATAATATGGCAGAGCTCACGGCTTAAACACAAGTAGCTAATCTGTCTTCTAGAGCAGATTGTGCCACTGGATTAATTGGAATTATTATTACTCCCTGCAGTTAGCTGAGATCACTCATGTGCATGGTCTGCATTAAGATAGGTGTAGCCACAGTGGACAGGGAAGATTGGAGTTGTCCAGCTCCTGGAGTGAGCTTCTCTTCCTCCCCAGTGATACCTGGGATGTTGGGCTTGGGTGAGAGTTTGGGCCCCCAGCTGGTGATGTGTGAGGGAACAGCACTGCTGGAGGACAAGGGGTGCCCCTGTTTAGCCTGGGACTTCAGCCCCCACAGAAACAGGTGAGAAAGTTTGCTCAGGCAGTGATATTTTGAGAAAGGCAATCTTAAGGCAGCTACTCAGCAATAGATTGCAGGGGATGGCATGGTCTTCATCTCACAGAAAGGGACTTTCTGAAAAGGAGGAAGGGAAGTGTGTGGCTGTGGGGTAGCTGCCACTGTTCCTTCTGAGGATAATGGTGTGTATAACTGTGAGCTTCTATGCTCTAGAAAATTATTTTTGAGAAGATGAATGCTTTTAATATTTCTTTAATCATGGAAGAAAGAGCAAAGAAGAAAGCTGTTATGAGAGACACATCTGACTGTTGCAGGTATAAAGAGCAGCCCTACCATTTTTTCAGATCAACATTACTATAGATACATTGCAATTTGAAAGAAAAAAACCCCAACAAACCAATAAGACATCCTCTTCTTTTAAACCTTATGTGAAGATGCTTTCAGAAAGGCAAATCTGGGTACACTACAGCAAAACTGTACTATAATGCTGGGAGAGTGTTTGGAGAAAAAGGCAAGGAAGTCTTGGGGTGTAAAATCAATGCAGAATTGCAATATCACTCAGATTGTTTTGCACTCAGTCCTAAGCGCACATTTACAGTCTGAAAAAAGGTCTGATATCTGATCAGCAAAGGTTGGGGAGTATCATTGATTTTCAAACATTCTTGAAAGAAACATTTTTTCCAAGTGCCTATTGCAGTTCAAATAAATATAATCTGGACAGAGCAAATGTGTGTTCATTTGATTAAAAAGGCATCAATTTTTCATTATTCCAGTTTTAGAAATCACCATATTTCCACTAGTACATATCTCTGTATACCAGGACGAGGTAATTGATTGGACACGTGTTCATCGAAGCCAGAACAGCGCATTTTAAACCTATTTATTGCCCTGCAAAGCAACTGCATTGTAACATATTTTGTTTTCTCTCCTGTGGTCTCCCAGACTGTGGGACTTAGTGCTGTTAAAACAATAGACCCATTCATTTAACTGAGTAGGTGCTTGCAACTAAATGTATGGCATCATTATCATTAGCTTCAGTTCCATCAACAGGGTGTCATTATCGCATTTAACTTAATTAGTATGGAAGCTCTCTTAAAGAATGCTTCATAGAGAGGGATGTTGTAAATGTATTCTTGACTCCTAGTAAATAAACCAATAGGCTAATGCACAGTGAAGAATTTATAAAACAGCTGCTGGAGTGGAAGGCAGGCGCAGTAACACGTGCGTTGCTGCTCAGGGCAAGGAGGTGGCAGGGGAGCGGCAGAGAAAAGCTCACCCAGCAGCTGCTTATCATGAATGTATTATGGCACAGCATTAGCTTTTCAGGTGTTCTCTGGAGGAGATGCACAGGTTCAGGCGGTGTGTGCACCTATGGAATTCAGCACTGTTGCTCCTGAGCACACTCATCCCACTGTGCTTCTGAGTGTGGGAGGGAAGCGGCCATTTCTGAATTGCCGAGGCATGTGCAAGGGTGATACTCACACTGTCCACTCTTACTGTGTTTTTGTACTAAACAACTCATCCACAGCTATGGAAAACATAAAAGGATCTATTTCAAGATATTGGCCTCCCTGGTTGATCAATATACCCTCCTCCCTCCCCTGCTCGGCTCCTGAAATCACATCTCAGCATTCTGTGAGGAGTTACTGCTGCACAGCAGGCACATCTGCCTGTGACATACTTTGGACAGGTTTTTCCATTGCAAGTGTACACAGATGAGCCATCTAATGAACAATTAAAAAGATAGCCAAAGACTAGAAGTTAATTGTTTCCCTTATCCAGCTGAACAGGCATGCATCCCCTTCCAGCCAGTACCCTCCTTTCTTACTTGCAGACAATAGGAGACCCTTTGAGTTTTTCCTTGCTTTTTCAAAATGCTGCATTTGAATGCCAGCCTCATCCACTCCCAGTTAGGCACAGTCCCTCATAATGCTCAAAACAACCGCGGCAGCTCCCTTTTTTTCCCTTGCATTACAAAGGAAGGAAAGGTAGTATGGTCATGCTCTGGGTGAATAAGAATTTGTGTGGCTGTTTGGCCTTTCTTCCATAATAATCTATTGATCAGCTTTCACGGAGAAGTTGGAGGTATTTACTTCCTGCAACTTGCCAGGCAATGAGTAGATGGAAAGTCTCGGGCTGAGCTCAACCCTAATTAGACTCCAGGGAGTGAACAGACCAGGGGAAGAAGCAGGAATAAAGATCAGAAGTGTCACAACTGTGGGAAAAGCTTCAACTGGAGTTCCTATGAGAATGGGTCTGCAGGAACCCTAGATTTGTTAGTTCAGCAGCTCAGCTAACTCAAATGCATTCTGCTGTTTGGGTGCTAAATGTTCAAATGAGCATCAGTTTTCCAGCTTTTCCTTACCATAGTTTCGTCCAGAATTGTATTTTTTTTGTTTCTTAATTTTATTTTTTTTTTAGTCAGAGATTAGCTATCCTTTCTTAATCATGCAAAGCCTAAAGACAAAAAAGAAGAGAGTCACAATACAAACATGCGAACCGACATCTCTGACAACGGAAGATAAGGAAAGAAAAAAATTTCCCTGCAGACTTCCTCAATGGGACCCTCTCACATTTGCTCTTCCCACATTAGATTGAATATCTATAATTAAACATCTTCCAAAGGGGCCCTGAAATCACTTCAAATGAACAAAAAGTTTGCAATCTACGTCTCTCAGCCAACAGAGGCAATTTTGTAATATGTATTTGATTGTGAGGTTCAAATTAAGTCAAGCAGGACTGGTGTGGGCAGCTGCTGCTTCTGGCTGCCTGTGGCAGATCCAGCCCTTAGTGCTCACCTTGTCTACACACCTGGGCACCTGCCTCAGGGATGTGGACAAATCAGCTGCAGGTGTGCCTTGAGAGGGGCAGCAGCTCCAGGAATGGCATCTCAGTGTGCTAGATGGGATATGCTGAAGTTTTCTGAAGGAGGTGAGCTCAAAGGAAACTAAAGCTGGACAAAAAGTAATTAATCAGGATTAATTTGTTGTTGTCGTTATTCTTCCATTTCACAGATTCCAGACATTGGAAGACAACTTGTCAGCTTTCACAGCAGCAGGACGTCCACGATTCAATGGATTTAACAGCAAAGCTACAGGCAAGCATTGGACACAGTCCATGTCTGATTGACTGTAATGGACAATATATGAGAACACTTCTGCTTGAGATTGCAAGAAGCTGGGAGAAAAATTGGGGACATTAGGTCAAACTGTTGCCAGAAAAAAAAGTCCAGCAAGAACTGGAGGGAACATCAGAAGAACTTAAAACTAATTGTCTTAAACTTTTAAGACAGGTGGGGAAATGCATCAGAAGATGCTGAAGTTTTTTATTGTTTTGATCAGGAGTAACAAGAGGGAGCATTTTTACTCTGTCATACTCACAGCTGGCTAAACTCACAGCTCCTAAGGCAATTCTTTTTTACTGTTCAGTTGTATTTTACAGATCACATGCTCATGAAAAGCGAACTGTCAAAGTAGGTATTGAACAAAAGCACAGCTCCTTGGGTAAACTGGCCTTGAACTTTTGTCACAGATAAAATAGGTACAGCTGAAGTATTTGAGATATGAAGCCCCTGGTGGGGCACAGGTGGGCCACAGCAGAATGACAAATATCTGAGGAACTTAAACAGTTTCTAAAGAGTCTGTGGCTGAGCTATCTGCACTACAGGTAGATGGCAATGCTTCTGTGAGATAAGTATGGATTTATTTTATTGAGACTGATCTTGACTTCTTAATCCTAAATTATTTGCCCAAAGCTCTTACCTCCACTCCAGTCAGGGAGAGATAGGTTAAGCCAATTTGAAAAAGATGGTACATGCTGTTTCTGATGAGCGAATTAATGAAATTATTTTGAACACAATATGAGGAAATATTGGTGTTTGTTTCCTCTGATTAAATTTAGTGCCTTAGGAATCATGGATGAACATGCAGTCAGAATGCCAGGGGAGTAAATAGTGAGCTTGTGTTTTTAAGCTTGTATCCAAATGCACTGCTGTAACTTGATTTGCAGTAGGCATTTTGTCCAATGCACAGCACTGCACTGCAAGGCATGGTGTTTATAGGTGTTAAGTTAGCTGTGGTAGGACACCTCCTTGTTTCTCAATTTTGAAAGAAGCACATTGAACGGGATGGGGAGAAAGTTTGTTGCAAAACTGTGTAAAAGCAGGCCACAGAGTTCAAAGAAACTGTCTTCCCCTATTCCTGTTGGGTTTTGCAGGCGTGCTGGGTCCCTGGCAGGTCTCAGTTCATCTGCTGCTTGCTTTGGCTGCTCTGAGAACAAGAACCAGCCCGTGTGTCAGCTCGCAGCTGCTCCTGCAGACAGACCTCTGGCTGGATGGCAACTCTGTGTGCACGGTGTAAACTGAGTTTAGACAGGAACTGTGGGTCTTGTCAGGAGGGCCTCAGAGCAGTGCTACTCTCTTATGGAAAGTGAGCATTTCTTATCTGTATACATAATTGTCTGAGAGGCATCTTCCCACACTTGCAGTAGTAAATAACTGCCGAGGGTTGTGATCTGGTAAGTGTTTAATGCCTATGTGGCTCCTATTTCTGCAAAAGCTAAGGGATCCTCTGGCTATTTTTACTGTTCCAAAAAGTATGTCTTGCTAGGTCAGCTGGATTAAGCTGGCATGCATCTGGACCAAACTGCATTAAAGCAATTTTTCCTCTTCTCATTACCTGAACTCATTCATTCACAGCTTGGTACTGAGAGTGCTGTTCTGAATACACATTATTTGGGTCATCTTCCCCTCAGCCCTCTGAGGTACAGAGTGAAGAGCTTTAGATTTACAATTCAACATTAGATTTACCATTTTGCAAAGTCAGAAATAAAATTCATGGGAGAGTAAATGGCTAACCAAGTGCCACACATGAAGACAAAGAAAAAAAACCAAATAAATCCCTCTATTTGGAGAAAGAATTTTTCCTTTTCCCCTCTGCTCAGCTCCATGGATCCTGCCTCTTTCCTTTTCACTGGCCAAGGAGAAAATATTTTTTGTCTCCACAGCCTAATAGGAAGGGTTCCTCAAATTTGTTTACACTGAAGGGGGCAATTGTTGCACTGGTTAGCTTTATAGGAACAGCAAGTGCTGCAATGACCAAAATTATGCAAACTGTGTGTGACATCCACAGTTTCATTGCTAGTGAACTAACAATGTATCTAAGTTAAATCCATAGTGTGTCCATTTTACAAAGGCACAAAATTCAGAGCATTAAATAATAAATCAGGGCCTTGCACATGTTGGGGGTGGGCCTTAAACTATAATAAATTTTGATAACCAATTCAATCAAGGAAACACACATGCCCTAAGGGAAAATGTATTAGCAAATTAACTCATTGTGATGAAGCAAACTTCCTTATGAAAAGACAAATGAAAATGAGAATGATCTTATTGCTTATGCATGTGGATGCTCCCTGTATTTATACTTGGTGTTTTAGAATGCATGCAGGTCATCGAAAAAAGGACATGTGGCAGCAGTGTGCCAAGTGGCTGTTGACCCAGCAGCTCTGAGAGGCTCATCCTTCCAGGCAAAAAGGTCTGGTAGGCTTCTTAATATGCCTCGTGACCTGAAGAACCTGCTCAACAGCTGGAAGTGATACAAGAGAAAACTCAAAACCAAGCTCTTTCCACCCCCACGGGAAACTTCCGGGCTCTCCAGTCTGATGACAGTCCCTGGTACAAAGGAGAGCTCACGTGCAGGTGTTTGAGAGCTTTGTAGTGCTGTGGCTACATCCTGAGCTGCCTCCTGAGATGAACAGGGAGCTAATGAAGATTTTGGAGGGCTAATGTAGTATGCTCTCCACAGCTCCTGCCTTCCAGGAGGGAAGTGTGTGCTGCTCTGCTGGAGCCCCAGAGCTGTCTGGAAGTGCTGCTGCACGTGGGCGCTACTGCAGCGCTACTGCTGATGGCACAGTGTGAATAACCACCTGCCAGCATGCAAAGCTCTGCTAAACACACAGAGGTGCCACTGACCGTCCATCCCTACGCTGTACTGAAGGAATGAGGCGGCACAAGTAGGCAGGGATGCTGATGGAGGCCCTTCTAGCCACCTCAGTACACAGTCAGCTGAAATATAATAAAAAGATGGTCTTGCTATGTGGTTTGTTTTCTGCAATCTCTCTTTGTTCCTTCTGTAGAAACCTTGGAGAAACTTTAGCTGTTTCTACACAGTGAAGAAGATCTTGCTTTAGCTAAAAGGTCTTTGAAGTTAGTTTGGTTTTTCAGGGAGAAAAAAGCATCCCCTGCTGGGAATTAATAACACTGGCTACTGCAGGAACATATGGTCACTTCTAATGGCTGTATTTGTTATTAATGAAGTGACAAAGAGGTGACTTCACTGATTTGCTTTAGAAGTGTAATAAAGCCCAACAAGATATAAGATTAGCTGGTTAGCTCTGTTAGAAACTAATATGTAGTCAATTTTAGGAGAAAATGCATTTTAATCATACAGGAGCAGAAATCACTTATAGAACTACTGGAGATTAATTTTCTTGTCTGTAGATACAGAGCTCCTTGGAGCAAGGAGTTATAATGACCCACTGTAGGTCAAGAATTAAATTTTTAGATCTGGATATGAAATTTAACAGGGTACTGTCCCATGAAATATTGTTTTAGTCCATGTTTTTCCACAGGTATCCAAGTGTGTGGAAAATACAGATACAGTAGAATAGACAGAACATTGTTTAAAAGAAGCCTTGATTTAAATGTGAAATATTCATGTCTTTTAATTTGTCCTTGAATTGTCTTCTGTGCAAAATTGTTTGTCATTGAATTATTCAAAGACAACAAGCAAGGACTGTTCATAGACTGACTTGAGCTCCAATTTGCAACCTTACTGGAGAGTGAATTAAGCAGGATTACGGTCCTGTGTGTATCCCAGTTGCTACCATGCTCTAAATCAGAATGTAGCACCACTTAATAGCTGGAGAAAGAGGCAATGCCTTTTGACACATTGCAGTGGGGTTGGCTAGTAGATGTTTTGGTACTGGTTGACATCTGTGGAGGTCTAGTGTACTTGCTAGCATGTGGTGGGCACATACCTGCAGAAGTGCTTATTGTGTTTCAGCAAGACTTAGAAATGTCCATAGTGCAGCTGGCTGACAGCAGCTTGTTAATGCTACTGAGCTGCAAGAAAGCTGGTGAAGAGGAGCTGCTGGCAGAGTTGGAGGAGCTTCTGCAATAAGTCACTGAGCTGGAGGAGAAAAAGTGTCTGAACATCATGCATGGTACAGCTGGATTAAAGGAAAACAACAGATTCACCACAGCTTTACCCAGCGCAGGCTGGGGCAGTGCTGGCTCTCAGGAACGACACCCCCGTGCTGTGAGGCCGGTGGAGGTTTTTCTGCTATGGTCAGAGTGATTGCTGAGGTACTGCAGGGCGGGGGTCAGTGCCTCCTCAGGGGAGGCACAACCCTGTAAGTGGCAGGCGCAGCTCTGGGAGAGTACAGGCAATGCATGGAGCCAGCAGCAGGCACTGGCTAGTGCTGCAGGTGAGGCTGCAGTTGTGCCTCTTGGCTCAGCTCTTTGGGACTCTCCAACCCCCAGTAGGGAAGCCAAGGCACCAGTCCAGCCATCTCTGCAGGCTTCCTTAGCCCTGGTGCTGGTGGTGCCTCATGGTGGTGGGGATGAAGGTCTGGGCCATCAGTTGGGGCTTGGAGTTTTCTCTCCTGATTTTCACTTCTCCCTGTCAAGTGGTCCATTTTCTAAATGCAGGCAGACTTGGGCCAACCCTCTATCTCTTCTTGGGCAACTTATTCCCCAAGAGAGGAGATAACTACAGCTTTTCAGATATCTCAGCTGTCTCTAACCTGGAAGGGGAGAGGTGATGGCACCTCTCACAGCACAGTGGCACTTGGTTCCTGGCTCTCTAGAATCTTCACTTGACGTGGGCTGTCTTGTTAGCAGCCTGCTTCTTTCTGCTTTGTGGCCAGAGCAAAAGAGGAGAGAATAGCAATTCAGTGCTGGTAGCTGTCATGGCTCCTGCAGTCTCCTTGATGCCAAGCAAGAGAAGATAGAGACCTGGCTGTCCTTGGTAGCCTGAGATCCAGGTGATTTCTGGCCCTTTTGGAGCTAGCATCAGCCTGGCATGGTGTGGATCAAGACCTTCTGTTAATTGGATGGTGGGCCTCCTCTTTTTTTCTGTCGTACCTGAGAAATTTTCTAGGAGTGCATAGATGGACAACATACTTGTCTTTCCCTGAGATATGTCTCTTGTCTCATCACGGGTTTCACTCCCCTTTCCTACAAGGAGTTCTTGTAGGAAGAGCAAGGGAATACTGCTTGTGGGCCCACAAAGGCTCTTGCACTGAGCAGGAGCACAATCTAACAGCAAGATGCTACTTGACACAATGACTATCTGTGCTTGGAGATATTCACCAGAAGACAGGTTCAGTAAAAAACATATTAATCCCAACATGTAACTGGGATCTCTCTGATTTAAGCATTACACTTGCTTTGCAAACAACTCTCTTCCTTAGCACTCTGGGAAATTTAAGGCAACTTGTAAAAGGCAGAAAGCAATCAAAGTACCCATTCTTTACAGTAACATGAGCAAAAATATCCTCTCTAATGTTGCCTCTGCTCTTGGGAATTTGTCAGTAACTTTTGTGTTCTGTACAATGTTTTCCTATTTCCATCAGGTTATCAGCTCTCACCCTGGCCATTGGTGCACTCTACTGTGTAGCAAAAAGTAACATGGCTGCATTTTTTTTTTGACATCAATAGCACTTTTGCTGTAAACTGAAGCAGTGAACTAACAGGGTTTCATTGACTAGTGCTGCTGGATTTTCACAGCAGACCCCCTGGGGCATACCAGCTCTGCTCCTGGTGGCAGCCTTTTGTGCCATTGATTTTAAGTGTAAGATGGTGGCACAGCATACAGGATATTGGAACAGCATTGACAGAGTTAATTTACACTCTGGTTGGTCTTGATCTCCTGCAAGCAAAGGGTAATATCATGAGGCTATGGATGCATATATATGTGTGTGTGTGTGTGACCAATGATATTTGAGCCAGCAGTATCCCAGGAGACTTTTAAATAAACAGGTGGGCCTCAGGTTGCAATTAGAAAGTTCTAGGCTGATAAAAACACTTGATACATTACATTTCATTAGGAAAGATAAGACTTTCCTCTCTGTGCTTGTACAAATCTAGAATATCTCCTGCGCCTGGGAAGGATTTACCCTTGTGTAACCCTTGTGTTCAGTCTGTTCAGCTCAGACTGAAAACTGATGTGAGCATGTGTACCTTGGGGAAGGAATAAACGATGGGGGCAAAACTGCTGTTTTGGAGTACTGGGTGAAAAGTAACAGCATCAGTGCCTGTAGGTAGTTACAGGTGAATTTTTTATAACTTCGTTATGGGATACTGTGGGACCTGGGACTTGTCTTTGCTGGGTTTTCTGTGCCATATGAGCAATCTGTAGCTTCTTTTGGCTGTGCTGTAGCTGGCCTTGCTCTAGCAGTGCCCTGAGGGGTTTTTGTGCATCTCTGTTTGCTCCAGAAGTCTCTACTGTAATGTCCATCCCACCTTCTCTGCTCTGACCTGTGTCAGGGTGCAAATGAGAAGCCCTGTGAGCTTCCTGTGGGTTAATGTGTGCTGCTTCACACGGCTGCACAGAGCCTTGACCTGAGAGTGGCTTCTCCCCAGGTTTTGAGCAGGTTGTGTCTGCATTCCCTGGCAGCAGCGCAGAGGCAGCAGACTCAACCACCTGCAGCACAGACCTCCCAGTGCATTCTGAGAGAAAGGCAAGCGAGCAGTGAAGCAGGGAAAAGAGGATAAATGAAGAAAATAGGCACCTCGAGACAAATATGATATGATGGGCAAGATTAACTTACCTAGGCAAAAGAAGCAGGAGCAAAACAAGATGTTTTTAATGTGGTGCACAAACCCATTAATCAGCCTAAAATGTTGTTTGTGTAGCATTCTGTGCCCTACACAGTATGCAAGCTCTATAAATCTGTCTGATCTATATGGGAAAATTTGTGCATCAGGATAAGCAGAGAATGCAGCATCAAATTGAAGAAAGCAACTGCCAGTAAAGTCAGTGATGAAGAAGTATTCAAACACTCACAGGCTACTGGAAATTACAGCTTTGAAATGCTTGCACAGTGGGCCTCTTCTTGAGGCACCCAGTTATTAAATATAATGTTTCCTTATCAAAGACTTAGAGATGAGCAGCTTTGATAGTATGGATTCCAAGTTATTGTCTGTTTCTTGAGCTTGCTTCTTGTTGTTAGTTACAGAAGACCCTGGGTTAGAGGATAATTAAATGAAAGAACCATTTCAAGGAATTATCTGGATAATTAGTTATGATAAATATGATTTTGCTTTAGAGCACTGAAATAATAGAAACCACTGAGTTGAGACAAGAAATCATATGGGATGCCTTTCGTGTGAACATATTTATTATCTGTTTTAATTAGCAAACCAAGTCCTAAATGCCTAATGTAAAGTATTTGTCTGGGGTTTCTGTTCATTAAATGACTTAATTTCTGAAAGTCCATTATGCTGCAATTTATATATACATCTTTCTATTGCTACAACAGTGGCAGGGTTTTACAAAAGGACAGCAAAGTTAATTATGGAGAAATATTAACATTTTGAACTAAGTTGGATTTTTTTCTTTGTCTGTTGAGTCCTCGATTTGAAAGTTTTTGTGTATATTTGACTTACTTCTAGTGGCTGAAGCCCTTAGACTATTAAAGTCCACAAAAGCTACTACAAACAATGTTAATTGTATGGTTGAAACTCACCAAAGCAAGAAAAGTCTGTCTGAGACTGAAATGCTTTGCTTAATTTTCTCATGCCTAGCCCTGGACACACATCCAGCAGGTGAGAACCCAAACTGTTCTCTGGAACCAAAAGGTTTCTTACAACAGGAATTTCTGAAGACTTTCCATGATCAAGAATAATCAAGGAAGCTGATCAATAATGTTGGCCTTTCTTACTAGAATTTAACAAGTTTTGTATTTTCTCCACGTCTCAGTTTATAGTTTTCAGACAGCACACAAACAGCGCACGAAACAAATTCTTGGAGTAAAATACCCAAACCCACAGAGTTCCATTTACACCTGGAAATCAATCCTATGAAACTTGCTGTTTCTGTCTGCATTCTGGGTATATCAAACATGCATTATTTATTACTGTTGGAGAGGATTTTTGGAGGCATTGGAGAAATGACTTGATTTGTAATCAAGATTACATGGAAAATCAGGATCTCAGGGAAATTTGCTAATGGGAAAAACCCTCTCTAAGAGTTGTAAGGCATTTCACTAATGTAACATCCAGCTCGCCCACTTTTAATGTTTTCCTGATGGTTGGAAAACCTGACCTGGATGCAGAAAACCAAAGACCCCTTTTATCCATTCCAGGGCTTTTAGAGCTGGGCCTGTCATGGGGCTAATGTAGCTGCAGTTCATGCAATGAAGGCACCTCTCTTCTGACTGGTAGGGGCAGAGAAATTGATCACACCTGATCCCCCCTATCAGCGACATGCTCCAGATTCCTGCCTCAGTCCTGCAAATAAAAGGTTTCAGGTTTCCCTTCCCTGTGTGCTGGCTGTTAACACACTGGAGAATGATAGTTTGATAGCTTAATTTGCTTTTCTCTTTTTTTATGATAGCACTTAAAGGAAACAACATGCTGTTGACAAGTGCTGTAGCTCTCTTAAATCCAGAGTCCTGCCACTGGCCTATCAAGGTTTTTTTTTTCATGTGAGTGGCAATAAAGAAACTACACTAAAAAAATATTAGCACTTTCATCGGCTGTGGATTTAAGGTTTATTATAGGCCACAAATTCAAACGAGGCTTCCTGATACTGTGGGATATTGTAGGAGGCCAGAAGGAGGTCTCACACCTGAGCTGATTTCAGCAGAGAGCTGCTCGCTGTCTGCCGACTCCTTTCTGAATCCAAGCAAGACTTGGCTGGATGTCGTGTAGAGCTCACCCCAGCCTGCAGGGCCCCCCAGCAGCACACGGGGTGCATTGTGCAAACCTTTGCAGTAAGAGCCTCCTCCCCTGGGCTGGCAGGCAGAGGAAAGATCCCTTCCCACTCAAGTCTTACTTAGGTTGTATTTTGAGACATTAAGTGATTCATTGACCCTGCATTGCCCTTCTGGCCTGCAGTAAATTTTGCCTCTTAATCCAAGACTTGACTAGGCTTCTTGTAATTCCTGAGGCCCTGTACAGATCTGCTGTGCAGTCATGATTTTTGTTGTGAATTTAGGGGTTTACTGGAGTTCTGTCTCAAAGTGAAATTTATTTTCTCAGCATTTATCACCATTTATAACCAGGCCTGTGTCAGTTTTTGGAAAATGAAGTTTGTTCTACAGCAATGGGACCTTACAAGAGCTATATAGTTTTGCAAGGTATATCTTATATAGCACTTTTTTTCTCAGATAGAAAAAATATTTTGCTCTTTTTCATATATTTGCATGAGTACTTTCAGAAAGAAATCATTTGGTAAAAAGAGACAGGGTTTGGAGTCTGGACGCTTGAGATCTGGTACATTATTAATGCATTGTCTTCCCTTTGATCAAATTATTTTCCTTTCCCTATGTTCCCATTTGTAATGTAGTACAGGACTTAAAGTTATTCTCCTTGGAAAAGTGCTGGATAAAGAAAGGTGTGTCAGGTATTTCTAAATTCTCACTAAAACATATTTTTTGTCAAAAAAAATCATCTGACACCTAATAAACTATTAACTCTTAGAAAATTTATTACTTCATTAGAAGGGTTTCTCAAACATTTTACTGCAAATTTAATGAAATATTTCATCAAAATTTATTAAAACTATTATTTAAATAAAAATACTTGATAAAAGAGTTTTTAAAAATTGAAAATTCTTATAGCATTCCATAGACATTTAGCCAGAAACTTTCATAATATTTAATTTCATTTTAAGCAAAGCCTTCTGTGAAGTAGTTTGAGAAATAGAAAGGGGGGAAAACCCACATCTTAAGAGTAATAAAAAATTGTAGAACCATTTCTGAATGGGTTTGAGTTATAGATTTGATAAGTTCTAATTGCTGTAAAGCATGTTTGTGTACACTGTGACTTCCTCTGGAAGTACTTGTTAATATAAAGGCCACATAATGCAGGAGAGAGCTTTTAAGGTTTCTTCTGGTAGTAGCCACGGAATAGGAATGGCAGGGTCTTACTACACGTAGTCCTGAAGGACTCATCAGGATGGTTGTTTGTGCCCCACACTGTGCATGATAGAAGAGATGCTTCTGTGATGAGCACAACTGATTTATACCTGCAGGTTCAGCCTGCTCAGGAAGGACCTTTCTATTTTTTATGAGGTACAGGATTGAAAGGATTTCTTTGTCTCATTGAATTAAATCCTCCTGCAGTCCCAGGCAGTCACCTTACCATGTTGCCTCCCCAAACCAATAAAGCTCCGCTGTGAAATACCTGAGTTTCGTGCTCCTTAATGCTTCTCCAGAATTCCCTTCCTCTGATGGTTAGAAATCATGCTCCCAGCCTAACCTTATTTATGTCCAGCTTCTACCTCTTTGTTCTTGTGCCAATACTGGCCTTTAGCTTAAATAGCTCTTCTCCTTCCCTGGCATTTACCTCTTTGATATGTTTATAGAGAACAATTATATTCCCTCTCAGCCTTCATTTGTTAAACAGTTTCTCTTCTCAGCTAAGCTTTCTATTTCCCTGATCATTCTAGAAACTGAACCTGCTCCAGTTTAAATAGCTTAAATTCATCATTTTTTGGAATGTGGATCACCAGAGTGCCCACAGGGCTCCAAAGGACATTTCAATAGCTCCGCGTGCAGTGTCTTGTGCAATTGCCTTTGCTCAGTATCACTTGGGATAAGATAGCTCACTCATGTCTTCCTTCTCGTCAGACTGATGCCCTCCCATCTTTTACCTGAATTTCCCATCCATCCTTTACTACTGCTGTCCTCCTCTGCAGTATTTCATCCCTTTTCTCCAAAATCCTTTTAATTATCATGTTTTATTGTACGGCGACGCTCACAAGCTTTGTCTTATCAGCATATTACTTAACTGCCTTCATATTCTTTTTGCTGAGTCCACTAAAGTAAATATTGCTGAATAAGACTGGCTATGAAATCAGTCTTTGAGAACACCCATATTTACCTCCTTTCAGTGCCTTGCTAAGTAGCTGCTCCTGTGAAGTCATATTGTGTAGGTCATTTGCCATACAGATTTATATATAACAGAGGTTCTTCTCAAGTCCAAATACACTGTAGAAAGAAAGATATGTTAGGCCAACCTATTTCAATTAAACTATTTTGAGTTTTATTTTACCATGCCCCGTTATTTCTGTAACTTTGTTTATGGCTTCTTTGCAAATTGATTTGGATATGTCACTGAAATTTATTACTGGTATTTTTTACGCACAGGTAGTATTTTTTGCTATTGCTATCACAGTATATTTCCATATGGTAGTCTTCCTAGAGTTTTTTGGATAGATGTGATTTGGACACATCAATTGCATAAGGACTTTGACTCTTTGTTCCACCTCACTGGTTTTACAGTGATCCTACTTTTCTGCCTATATTCTACATATCTGAGTATTCTGTACTGTCACCTTTAATGAAACTATGCTAAAGCAAGCAAAGATATGCTAAAGTGCTTGTTTAGCTTATGGATCCTCCAAGATTATGTTTATTGATCCCATCTTCAGTGTATCATGACCTTGCTCTTTTCTTTACTATTTATGTATCAAGGTAAGAGAAGGTTTACTGTGCATTTACTTTTCCTTTGAACACTTTCCACTTGCATTATGACAGTTCTTGATTTATCCTTTATATAACCCTCCAATAACTGTCATCATGTCATCCATCCATCACTTTTTTTTTGTTGTTGTTGTTGCTCATTCACTTTCTGAGCATATCAGATGTTTTAAGTCTCTGACCATTCCAGTTGTTGTTTCTCCTTGGATTCTGGTCTACAGTATTTGAAGTAGGCACAATACTAAAGCAAAGACTTTTACACAATGCTGAGTGAGTGAGTAATTAATAGCTCATATATTTCACAGGCTATCCTGCATTTATACTGTGGTTTTGTGCCTTTATGTCGTTTGTATTAGTCCCACATTGCTGAACTGTGCTTACTTTGTAATCCCCTATAATCCTCACACCCTTTTATGCTGAATTGCCACTTAACCAGTTGTTCCCTATCTTGTATTTGTGCGAGCAGATTATTCCTGCCTAAGTGTTGTGCCCCGTGTTTGTCCTCCCACTTGTACTGAATCTCATTTTGCAAGCTATTTATCCAATTTGCCAATGCAATTTGAATTTCAGTCCAGTTCTCCATTGTTCTCACAGCTTTAGTCATTGTTCATAAATATCATGAGCATATGCAGCATCCCATCGTCCCCATCATTAATTACACTATTGAATGGTCTTGGACTGGAGACAGAGTTGCAGGACTGCAGTATGTTCTTTCGTTTTCATGGCTGTGTATTGAGTGCTGTTCTCTTAGGATAAACTTAAAAAGTTGTTCTAATTACTTGTCAGTCTTCATCTCTGTCTTGTAGGCATCTTCACTATAATTTTTAATGTGGATTTCCATCCGACATGCTCTGTGAAGCTTTTCCTTTCTCCACACTTAGAATGCATATATCAGATTTGCTTTTATCCTTTTGGCTTAGAGGGTTTTTTATGCCTTCTCATTCAGGTCTCTGAGATCTTTGCTTCAACTGACTTCAACAGGCAGGTCTTAAAACTCACCTGCTCAAAATAAAAACACTGTAATTATGAGTCAGGATTGTCCCACCTTCAACACAAGTTGGTTGGAATTATAAACTCCTTTTCTACTATTTTTTGTTTGATAATGTCCTTATCATTTAACTGTCTACATATTACATTGTCTTTTGTTGGTTTGATGATTGATCAATGAGTTTTTATGATACCAGCTTAGAGGATCTAGGTCCTTTTGTTGACAATAGGCTTTGTTTTTGGCCTGTTTGGGGGATCTTCTTGGTTTGGTTTGCATAAGACTCTGCTGCCACAACATGTATTTAGCTAATTGCTGTTTTGTGATACCTTCTCTGACATTCCCCAGTGGAAATGGCAATGTCATTGGCTTGGTATTTGGGTTGCTTTTTGCTGTGCCTGGGTCCAAAGGAGTCCTGAGGATGCTTAGGTCTGGCTTCAGAATCTGAGCTGGGTGTGCTGAGGCACTCCAGGCACTGGGGAATAAAGCAGGCATTGAGACCCTCTTTTTGGTCCAATGCTTGCTCTTGAAGCCCAAATAGATCTAAAAGCAGTGACATAATTTTGGCATTTAGCCGTCACTTTGGACTCACTGTGTAACTGCTGGAGGTTGCTGCCCTGGCAGGGCTCAGGAAGAGATGCAAATCTCAAGCAAGGCAGTAATCTTTCAGGTCCTCTTTTCTTTTCAAATTGGCCTATAATTTATATCAGAAATATTACATCTTTTCCAGTTTAGAACATTTCTCTCTCCTCTCCCATTTAGTGTCATCACCGTGTAAATGGGTAATGATGATCAGCATTTTTGATAACATAGACAACTTTTTGTTCAGCTTTGCAGATCTCATACGGAGGCATTAAAACTTGCCTATTGAAAATAATCCTGAATGTGAAATAGGACTTTGTTACAAGAGACACTTTTCCATTGAGTTAATTTGTCTTCTTTTTTTTTTTTTTTAAATCAGATGTTAGGATACCCAGATACTTGAAGTCGCCTTTTACTGAGGAATTGATGTCTAACACTTTGATTTTCGCTTGGACTCTTACTGAATGAAAATTTGCTGGGTTGTATTTACATGAATTGGATAACTTTGGAAAATGAAAGCTCAGCTTTTGTCTTTTGTGTGTATAAGATCTGATTCCTTGCTTTCTTTTTTCAGCTCTTTGAGCACTAGAGATTTACACGTACCCTGCTATGAATCTGAAAACTAGCCAGAGATCCTGCTAGATTTTCATGTAGGCTTTGTGCTGCTGTAAGACTTTTTTGGAAGCAATCAGAGATATTGCATTTCTTCATTACATTTTGATATATATTCTTTCAGTATCTCCAGATATGTTCCTCTGCTTTTGGAGATATGAGGCCATTATCATTCCATTAAGAAATTTCTAAACATGAATGATTCCAAAATTTTTAGAACAAAGAATGCACAGCTGTGACCCTTGGATTGGTGAGCCGCAGTGCAGCCAAAGCTTTGAAATGTTGTACAAAAAAAAATATTTTAAGTTTATTTTCTTTTAAGTGTCACTAGCACATTTGATAACATTGTTTGTACTAAAATGTTGCTTCTTTAGTAGGTCAAATTGTGGACTATTATGAAACAACTATGTTTAGGAGGAGGGGAAAGCTTATATAAAGCAAAACCAAGATGAAATAGACCTTGATCCAGGCTGTTTTCTGGAATGCTGTTTGGTGCTTGTGAATTCTGACTCTCCTTCTGGCTGTAATGTGATGCTCCTCTGTAGTGTGACAGCTTCAGCTTTCTGCCTGAATGATCTCATCACAAACACGCACTAAGAGTCAAAAACGAAAAAATGAAAACTCATATTGCTTATCTGCCCATCTTCTTGGTGAGGAGAAACTCATAATGTCTGCAGAACTTCAGACATAAAAATGCTCTATAAATGCTTAGTGTCATTTCGATGAACGGAGAGAAGGCTGAGAATGGGATATGATTGCTATCTATAAATGCATCACAGAGGTAAACTCTACAAAGGAAAAGAGAGATTTAGGGTAGAGGACAATACTGGCACAAGAAGAAACAGATGTAAGAGGGCCATGAATAAATATAGGCTGGAAATAGGAAGGTTTCTATTAAAGAGATGCAGTAGCATTCAAGACAGAGTCACGAGTCAAAATCTTTCCTGCTTTTAAGATGGAGTTTCAAGTCTTAGAATCACATGCTGTGGTTGCTTGTGCAGAGGGAAACTGAAAGTTTGTGAAACCCTTTCCACTGCCCACTAGGCTGACCAGAGAAATCTTTGGCTACAGTCAGATGTCCTTCAGAAGGTCTCACCCCTCACAGTATGGTCACAGCCTGAACTTTTTATTCCTCTGAAGAGAAGCAGAGACATAGTGTGAACTGGTTTTGTTTGCCCAAAGAAACAACTTCATCCTTTCCTTAACTGACTTGTACCTTATATCCAAGGATAGGATCTCTTCGCATCATTTATCCGTAAATATCCTGCAAGAGCGAAGTGTAAGTTCCTGAAAGCGGGGTACAGAAGCTTTAGTGAAGTTTAATTTACACACCAGCACAATTTTTTTGCTCAACCCTTCATTCTTGTGATCCTAAAACTCCTTGCTTCTGCTGCCAGGGAAACAGGGAAGGAAGGCTATGCAAAGGGTGGACAAATATAGATGCAGTTAAGCTTAATATTTAAGTGCAAGTAGTCATCTGCCTTCAAGTACAAAAAGTGAGGATGCTATTTGCTATTGAAATAGCTCAGACAACTTGGATTTTTGCACGGGAACTTGGGCTTCTCAAGACCTACAGGAAAAATATAATACATTAAACAAAAGGAGGCACATAGCAGTCAGCAGGATATTCCAGTTGGTCGACTTGAGTTATCTAGTGCAAGTAGCAGAGTGGAGGGGTTTTTCTTTCATGAATGGAAAGAAAAGCTACTCCAGAGGCAGTTCGCAGCAGTGACATAAATCAAACTTTCATTGCTGTAAAAATAGCCCTGTGAGACTACCTAGCCAGGCTGGGAATATCATAGGGAACAGACAAAAACCCTAAAAATTTACCGTTTGGAAATCTACAACTTTGATGGAATGCAACTGAAAATAGTTTCAATGTGTGGAATTCTTTGTTGTTTAGCCTTAGGAAGGGTCTTGAACTTTTGGAGTCATCTGCTACAACCTTCACATGTGAGCACCATTCTGGACAGTTGGATTAGGGTTATGTGATGTATAATACTTCTGCAGAAAGGAACCAGAACTGCTATTTGTGGAAACATAAGCTTACTGATAATTGTGCTCACTCCATGCTATTAATTAGAGGCTAAACAATGATATTGCTGTTGCCATTGACAACTGAGTCTACAACCTTGGGTTTTTTGGATACTAGCATTAGGAAACAGAAATCTGTTCCCCATTTGCCATGGTATAGAAAAAGAAGAAAGACTCTTAGGCTTGCAGCTGAAAAAATAAAAAGGTAATTTGCAAAGAGCCATGCATTCAGGTTGGCCTCTAAATTTATATTAATTAACCAAGAAGGTCCTGGTGGATAATTTGCCTCCAAGTGGCAGCCAGGCTGTCATCTTGCACGAGAGAGAGACCAAAATCACACTGCACTGATCCACAGTGACTGTAGGCTCGTGCTCAGAGCTTGGTTTTGAGGTGAAAGTAATTCCAGGATTCCAGTTCCAGGGTGATGGATTTAAGCTGTTTTTGTTAGACTTGTGCCATAACCCAAAGGATATATTTCTGACTGTGACCTTCATTTTTTGACTACGAAAACGGCGGGCTATGTTTGTTTCTTGGGTGATAAACCCAGTGTGATGCTTTGTGTTGCTAATGTGGTGCAAAGCAGCTGCAATGCTCTGTGGATTGGGGCTGACTCTTCTTGATGGGAATGGGACTACCTGGGGGAAAGCTGGGCTCTCACACATTGTTTAAAAAACAGATAGCAGATGTCTGTTATCTACAACTTGCTTTCCTGTGTTCCAGCTTTTCCCTACAGAAAGCATCTGCTAAAGTTATTTTGAAGTAAAATGCATGAGTTAGGAAAGAGTAGATTGTTTATGGCAATATATGAGGAACTTCATGGTCTGAGGTTAGAAGTCATTGAATGTTACCATCCTGTATGAGTCTGATCTCTGCCAAACTGAACCATCTCCCACAAAATTGTTTAATTCTGAACAAGAAATGGTGCTCTATTAGTTCTTACATTCCACGCTGATTCTGGAAGCTTGGCCATTTTCATTTATGGCCCTTCTATTTTACATGTTTTTTGTCAAATTTCAAATCACAGCTGATTTAGTGCTGCCTGCATCATAACAGTGATGACATCTGTGGAACAATACTTTCCAAACCTGTTAAATCTCCCTGAAGTACCTTTGCTGAAACACTTTTCTACGTTTATATAACTGGCTGGGTCATTAAAGAATTGAGAGAGGACTAAAAAAGAGATGGGAAAAAACCCCCACTCCTTCTGCATCTACAATTACAGTGATGCTTTGACTGGGAAGCACTTGAGCACTGCCTCAACAGGGCAATCTCCTCTCAGTGTATTATAAACAGTATTTGGCTAATATATTGCTCCTTCTGGTTTCAAGAACCTGAATAATGCAGACCATCAGTGGGCTGAGAAAGACCCGAATAAACTGGACAAAAGTAATGAAATGTGTCTATATTAGGATACAGAACCCCACAGAGGCTAGCTCTCACTTCCCCACTTGTTTTCATACAGTATCAAGCACAAATTAAACTGCGATATATTTCTAGATGTGGAATCCTCTGGATAGTAAAGATTATTAGCTTTGGAGGATATGTCTACATAAAAAATGGCAGTGTGGGAAGCAGACTTTGCTGGTGTTGATTAAACTGGAGAACACATACCCCAGTCCCTGGCAGGATTGCAGCGGTCCCACTGGAGCCCGTGCTGCCACAGCTCCGCACTTCCTGCGAATTCACTGGATTAAATCTACCACAGGACACTTTCCTAGCCTGCACTTCAAGCCTGCTTTTTTCAGCTGCATAGAGATGCTGTGAATGTAAAACAGGAGGAAACCTCTTACCAGACACAAATACCTGCCCACCCCCACTGCTGCACTCAGACTCTCTCCTTCCTTGCGGGTTCGAGGGTTTCCGTCCCAAGGTGGGTGACAGCAACAGGTCACAGACTTCTGTGGATCTGCAAGGCCACTACTGCCCCTCCTTTGCACTGCTCGTGCAAGGGGTGACCACTGCAAAGAGAAAGCCAAGATTGGCAGGTTAAATTTTTATTTGGCTAAAAAATTCGCAAACTTCGAGAGAAGCTTCTGCTCTGCAGGAATTCGTCCTCTAACTGCTCTGTTTAAGTGGCAAAGTTGGATTCCTGCTTCTTTAAAAGGTTACATATGGGACTGGAAAGGAGACTTCAGCATTAATTGAGTGCCATCCCTGGCTAGTGCAAGCACTCTATTACATCTCCTCTACTGTAAGACTGTATATTAAAACCAGGTATTTTATCCCTCTTGTTCCCTTCAAAAAACTAATCTAATTCTTGAGTCCATATTTTTCAAGCTCAAGAAATCCAATTTTAAGTTTGTACTCATTTTTTCTTGGGTGAACTCTGATTTTAGCCTAAATAATTTAGTGCATAACAATCATGTTCCTTTCAGTCTCTGTCTCAACTTTCTTTTTGACTTTTCACCAAAAATAAGTTCTTCAGTCTTTTGATTATCTCTATAATTCTTTCTTATATGTCTTCCATTTAAAATTTTATTTCTCCTAATAGAAAGTATCCTTCCCCCCTCTACAGAAACAGCTCTTGTTTATGTGTGCTGGATTTGCTTTTTACACATTTGCTTTTCCTCATATTAGTGGCCCACTGCCCTCCTACAAATCAACAAGCAGAAATAAATCCTTCTCCTTCTCCTTCTCCTTCTCCTTCTCCTTCTCCTTCTCCTTCTCCTTCTCCTTCTCCTTCTCCTTCTCCTTCTCCTTCTCCTTCTCCTTCTCCTTCTCCTTCTCCTTCTCCTTCTCCTTCTCCTTCGTCTTCTTCGTCTTCTCCATTTCCAAGGGTGGAGCATTCACCCTACAGGAGAATTTCTTGCTGTTAGTCCCAAAGATTGTTATCCTTCAGTTTGCACTTCAAGATTTCTTTCCATTTTATTAACCTAATCTTCAGTGGTATCCATTTCTTTGTGTACTGTAGTCCAGTTCTTCAGTGAAAACAATTTCCACTTGTGAGCTATTTTTCTTTATTAGTGTTTCCTAATGTTTCTTCCCTGATTGTTAGTGACTTTTATCAAGTTGTATAAAGTGAAGTCAAAGCTGATTTTTGAGGAACCTCATTTCCTAATTTCCTTTCAGCCATAAGCCTTCCCTTTCAGAAAGCACACTCGATGTCTGACTTCAGACAGGTTCTCATCCTCACAATTTCTCCGCTAATCCCCAACTCTTCCTGTTTTACTATTAATTCCCCGTTTGTTATCATAGGCTTCGCTAAAGTTAAGACAGATGGGCTCAATCACGTCCTTTGTCTAGAGTGATTCTTGTCTTGTCAAAGAAATGTATGAGGTTAATCTGTTACAATCTACTTTTGTTAAGCCCATGCTGCATTTTATGCCATTTTCATTTGATCTCTATGTCTTTAATTATCTTTTCCTTAAAAGCTGTTCTGCAGATATACATACCACTGAAGTCAAAATTCAAGGGCTATGGTTATCCACACGCCTTCTCTCCTGCTGGCTAAACACAGGCACTATATTTTCTAGTCATCTGTCTTACAGTATCTTACTTGGTAGATTTATTACAAAGTATTGCTAGATGAACAAGAGGTTTCAGACTACAGTAGTGCATTTCTGGTTCAAACCCTTTATACATTTGTATAAAGCTGCTGACTTTTATGGGGAATTCTTGCCCAAATAAAAACAACCCCTGGAATGAAGAGCTGCGTACACAGAAGTGTAGTGAACAGAGGACCACAAGTAAGACAATTTCCATGGCAGTTTGGCTCAGAAAGATGGGGAGAAAAATGGAATTTGCCCCTGGAAAGTGGGTTAGGCTGATGTACCTCATCTAGGGCAGGTCTCACTTTGTTGTTAACTATCATAAGGGGAATTGCCTGATTGCCCAGTAAAGGGAGAAGCTAAACCAATGTAAACTTCAATCTGTGGCACTGTGGAGGAGGCTCTTCAGCAAGGGATTGCTGGGCTGATGGCTCTGTTAATTAAAAGCACAGAAGAATATTTAAACTAGAATCTGGAGAAGATCCCACAGGTAAGGGAGTAATACAACCTCCAATGCATCTCCAAAAAGAATAGGGAAGGCTGGTCTGATGTTTTCTGGTTAGTCAAATACTGTGCTGATAGTGAGTAACTTCAGAAAGTGTTGTCCACAAAACCCACCAGATGAAAAAAGTGTAGAAAAATGTAGGGTGATGCAATTAGAGAGAGAAATAACCTAAATTGTGCTTGTGCAATGCTGAGCATTCGGATAGTAGCTATGACTCAGGGAAGAGATCCTGGAGTTGTCCTTGACAGTCCCCTAAAATCACTGCTTGGATATGATGGCAGCCAAAAAGCCAGCACAATGTTAAGTATCACTAGCAATGTACTGAGAGCAAACCAGAAAACACTTTTTTGCTCCTATCTAAAACTTTGATGCACCTTTTGAGTACTTTGTGTGATTCAGGACTTCACTATTTAAGAAGGATGTAGTGGATATAGAAAAGATACTGGAAAGGGCAACCAACTAAGAGGGTGAAGAAATTTTCCTTGTGAAGAAAAACTAATAAAGCTGGGATTTCTCAGGGTGGAGTGAGGGCTAAGGGGAATATGATGGTAGTTCATGACATCACCGATTGACAGGTAAGGTAGCAAAAGCCAGGACCACACCTAAGGGTCTCTTCTGAGGTCTAAGACTCTTGATTTGCTAACCTAGACCAGACCTTGTCTAGTGCAAAACTAGAACAAGAAATATGCATAAAAACTAGCAGAAAGTGGTTTGAAATAGACACAAAAACTACTTTTTACATCCCAGAGAGTTAATATCTGAATCTTTTGCGAGAGGAGGCTGTGGAGGCAGATTGCATCAGTGGGGTCAGAAGGGAAATGCACAAATTAATGAATGTTTATTTAGGTCCATAAACTGCAGCTAATGGAAATAATCAGGGATGTACACCATAAAGTCTTCATTCCAGGAGTTGTGGAACCTGCAGGAGTATTAGTAGGATAAATAGTTAAGTAACTGCTTCTCTCTCTCTGCTAATAGAGAGTACTGGGCTAGAATGTCTGACCCAGCAGGGCTTCCCTATGCTTTTTGTTTTGCAGGTTCCCCTGACACCACGGGATTTGTTGCTGTAAGTGGATTCCTGAACTGGAAAAGGTTGTCTTTCAAAAGGGTCCACGTCATTTTCCAGATGATTCATTCCTGTTCCAGTGGAAACTACTGTGTATTGCCCAGTCCTTTACCAAGAGGTCTGTCCTGGCCTATTGTCAGCTAAGACTGTGTATTTAATTCTGGCTGGAGATCAGACATGCTCCTTATCCAGCTTTTTGGCCTGCATGGGTTATCCTTCTGACTAAGAAGAAAAATAAAAACAGATGTACACATATGTGCACACATAAGAAAGGATAGAAGTGTGGTTATTCAAACTCAATATTTTTGAGTAACTTTGGCTGAGGGTGTGTAGAGAGGCAGTTAGTTATTTTATTGAAATCCTCCTTAGCTTCTTGTAAGCCCTCCCTCTTAGTCAGTTCCTCACCTTATAATCTCCATTAGCTTTGTGTGTTTTGGGCAGTGTAGAATGTTTGCCAAGACAGAGAAATTGTAGCTTGTTTTCCATTTTCTTTCCATTTGTTTTTACCTGAGGGGGGAATCTACCATTATGTGGCCAAGTAAGAAGAGGTGTAGCTGTACCATTCAAGCCCTTTTCAAGATAAGAAGGTATTTTGTTTCTGACTTTTGCCTGACCTCACAACTGGTCTTTTCTACTTTGTCCTTTAAAAATACCTGTGCATATGAAGGCAGAGGCATGATGCAATGCCTGTCACTATGAGGGTCCTTCAGAGATCACAGCTTTTCACATAAAAGTGTTGTTCCTGAACACGGTGGTGCTGGGAGAGATTGGGCATGCTGATGCAATTACATGGCAAAATTGTAGGGTGAGGGACCAGGATTGCACTCCTGCACTTATCAAGAAAAATAAGAAATTCACAAATATTTGGTCCTGGGAGAAGATGGAGCCTTTAAGGAAAAACAAAACCAAATTGAACCAAACAAGGAGGGAGAACAATACCTCTGAATAAGTGAGGAAACAGAACAGAAATTCTAATAGACCTAGGTAAATAAGGTTTGGATCCAATTTAAATAACACAAACCATTAAATACCAGCTAAGACATTCACAGTAGTAAGAAGCAGAGGGATGCAAATGTACTAAATTGAGCACGACGGTGAGGGACATTATACCACTCCCACATGGTACAAGTCAACATCTGCTTTTCCAGGAGGACGGTTGCTTTCAGTGGAACATCCTGCTGAGATGTGTGCTCCTGCCTAGATGGGAGCTTGCAGCAGCCACTGAGTCCCCTCCAGGCTTCATTGGCAGCCTAACATGCTGAGAGACTGGAGGTAAGAGACAGCACACCCCTCTCTGGAAGACAATAGTTGTGAATATTTGACTGTTTAAAATCAAATCATGAGCCTCAGAGTATGGAAAACTTGCAAAGAGAATTGAGAAGGAGTGATTTCAGCTCAGCTGATGACTGAATCCTGCCTTTGCTACCAAAAAACATGCAAAAACATGGCTCTGCTCCATTCTGCAAGTGGTGACACAGAAGTGTCCTTTGTTCAGTGCCCTGGATAGCACAGCCTGGAAAGTACCAAGTACTTAAGATTCAGGCTATCATACTCATAAGAGGATTTTTGGGTTCCATGCAGTATCTCTCCTTAAATTACTACTTAGGAAGACACTTTCTTCACCCCTTTGTAGTTAAAAAATATCCCTGACATCTCTAATACAAAGTAAGCAGAACACCTTGCAATTTAAGATCAAAACTTTTATATAAATGGGATGACTATTTTACAATACCTACTCCGAACTACCCAGCTTCGCTATACTGTAAACCGCAGTATTTGGCACCATTACCCCAGTGCTGTGTTAAAACAATGAAAGGCTTAGAAAATCAGAACATGGTGATTGATACAGAATTCAGTTTATCTGCCTTAGGAAGATGTGATGAAGTAAAGATTTGTGTGTGTGCAACTTACGATTTATCTTTGAAACTGGAGGCACATGAGCCTCCAGTTCTCCTACGTACATCAGGGCTATGCGACAGACTGGATTGAATGCAGCATTCTTAATTGCACTGTTGTTCCATTTGACTTCTATGCCTGCGCTGAATTAGACTGCAAAATATTGTGTGCGTGCGTGTAAGTCTGCCAGTGAGAGAGATTTACTCCATTTTCTACTGGGAAATAGACTTCCCAGTTTCCTTTCTACTCCCTTGAGAAATTAGTTAGTAGATTCCTATGAATACTGCTGAATAACATAGACTCGCAGTAGGGATCTGTGTTCCCATGGTTCCCAGCCAGTATGTCTTTGAGGAAGGGGACTGGGGAAGATCTTTAAAAAAGTTATGTTGTTCTAGGAATTTTTTCTCTTTTCCTCTTATTCCAGTGGCAAGAAGATGTTGTGGCTGGCAGCAAGGCAGACAGGAATACAAACACAGTTGTGTGCACCCCAAAAAGAGAAGCGAGAAGTGTTTATTAGTCTCCAAGAGGCCTAAAGTCTTGCATGAAGTACAGGTGGTGTGGTGGTTTTATTACAGCCCTTTTGCAACTTTTTCAAATTCTCTCTGCACTCCACTTCTGAAATGCCCTTGGAAGATTAAATTCTAATCCATAACATCCATACAATGACAGATGTGGAAAAGAGGTACTTTGCAGGTTAGTACTGGGTCAGAGGAAGAGAAGGGGGATGGACATAGCGGGTAACTCTTTCCTGCTGAAGCTGTAGGGCTCCCTGCTGTGTCATTCTCTCCATCAGGGACAGGTCAAACAGATCTGTGATAAAAAGCCTTGCTTGAACCCTCAGGACTTGAAGGTGGTGGTTTTCCAGGATTTTATGACTTTCCATCTACAGTTTAATCCATAGAATCAATTGATCACATTTCCCTCTATATTCAAAGCATGGATAAAGGAACACGTGGAGCTGTGCCTGCCTCAGAGGGCAGCACAGTGCAGCAGGAGTGGATCTGTAGAGTCAGGCAGCTGCCCCCGGGGTGCCCAAGGTCTGCACTGCCTGCCTGTCAGCAGCTTTAGCATCAGATGTGCTCTACGGTGCCACACAGGTAGACCGTGCCAGCTGCATCTTGGGAGGGCATCTTTTGGCTTGGCTTCATCTGAAGGGCATCCAGTTTGAGGTGCAGAGTCTTCTTCAATATGAACTCAAATGCAGGAAAGAGAAACATGATGTAACTTCAAAGCTGCTTTCCTAAGCTGAACTAAAATCTACCACCGGGTCCACTTTGAGTAGAAAGCCCAGTAGCCTGGACACTGTTTTTCTCTGGAGAGTGGGCATGGTCTTTGCACTGTGCAGTATAGGCAGAAAATTTCAGGAGAAGTGGGGAGTAGAGTAGAGGCAAAGCACTGCTAATTAAATGATTTTCATAAATGAAACATAAGAATAAGCTACTATATTTGAATCTAGACTATTATTTTTCTTCCTGATACGAATCTGGAATGAGCTTTGCCAAAATATTAGGATTTCTGATTGACTTGTCACTCCCCCTCAGCCATCTTTCAAATGGGTCAAAATGTAAATGCAGTATCTTGTACATACAGCGAAGTCTTCCTCCAGCAGCTGATTCACTGACAGGAAGAGTCTATTGCCTAGCTACAGCTCAAAGAAGATTATGCTGAACTTTCAAGGTGGAAATATATGCTTTTTGGTGCTGAAGATCCTGAGTTTGACTCTCAGTGTTTATGACACTGCAGGAATGGAAGCTGCAAAGTCAAATTTTCTGCAGTATAATGTGGTGCCACTGTACCAGCTGACACCAAGGGAGGGTGTTACAGGCTGCTATCCTGTTTTGGCAGAAGCAGGGGTGTAGGAACAGCCTCTGAGGCAATGGTGAGGAGCAGCTGTTCTCACAGTTCATCTAGCAGTGCTGCCACTTTGTCTTGCATCTCTCTGAGGAAGATACCTGCAGTGATTATGAAGTTGGGACAGTCACTTTAGGAAAGTTCTTGGCTACTCATTGCACTTATCTTCTGGCATTTTTGAGGCAACTGTTCTGGCAACAAGGCTGTGGCTGGGGAGTAGAGGGAACAGGAAACCGGCTTTGGAGAGCTCAGTATGTTCAGTCACATGCCTCAGCACAGCTGGAGTACTGGTTTTCCTCCCAAACCAAGCAGTTGAAGAATTTTAGGGTTTTAGAAAGAGGCTTACAATTGAAATGTTTTTGAAAGTTTATCTTTGAAGATATGTCTTTGGTGAGTATCAGCTAATGTAGCACCAGTGAATTAAACAGAAATATCTCTGAGTATCATCAAGGGGGTCATTCTTTATATCAGCTGAAGCAAATGCCTCAAATGTAGCTAGAAATGTACCACTTCATGCTAAATATTTCTTTAGGCATTTATACTTTGTTCTGCACAGTAGTGTTTCTCCCAGGAGTCTAAAAATCCAAATAGACTAAAGCATCTTCTAGAAATTGTGGCTTCTGATTTTTAGCCATGGATAACCAAGATGTCTTCTCTAACCCACAAAAGACAGGATTTCTTCCCTTCCCCTTTTCTGTTTCGGGTCTTCTTAGCACACTAGGCAGAAACTCTGTCCCATGCAGCCCCACTAGCACAGTTTGGTGACTTTCTTCCAAAAAGCCCAAGATCTTTTCAGCAGGATTATGAGGTCATATCTCTGATTTAATAAGGACTCTACAGTGCACCTGGGAAACTCGGGGCAAGTATCCATCCTACCTTGTCTTCAAAATTAATTGAAAAAGCACTTCACTGGTAGCTCAATGAGGTAATCCTCAAAACACACAGACTAAATTAAGAGAACCTGGTTTCCATTTTGGACAGCATCTGTCCATAGCTCCCATAAAATTTATGGACACTAGTCTCGAAGACAGGCAGTTTTCCTGAACCTATACCTCGAAATAATTTCAGCACATCTCTCGCTCTCTCTCTCTCTCTCCCTGTGTCATTCTCTCAGAGTATGTCCACATTCGGATGTTGCTGACACACTGATGACAATCTTTCCATATGAACAAGGGCCAATAATAGCCTTTGAGAAAGTATTATTGAAAGGTATGTTAAAAATTGCTCAGTGGCCAGAAAGCAGTCACCTTATTTAAGTCTAAGTGAAACATAAACAGCTGGTTAGAGACTTCTGAAGATGATAAATAGTCTGTTTGGGTAATTTTAAAAGATTCGCTAAGCAATGGCTTTTTTTTATAAATGCTAAAACCCAAAATGTCATCTGAATAAAATATTGTATACGGCCACTCTATTAGGTTAGCTTTTGCCTTTAAGGAAGCCACATACCTAATGGATCTCATTGCTCAAGGAGCACTATAAAATTCCATTTTTTTTGTAAAATATGTTAGATCATGTTCAAACAAAAATAGTTTAGTGATTAATATTCTTTCTAATTCTAGAGTTGGAATCTGAAGCAAGCATTGAAATGGTCTGCTGAAATTGTAAATAGCATGCATGTGGGGAAAAGATAGCAAGTTTGTGCTAAATGGTACTTCTAAAATATTACAAAAATAATGTTCTGAGCATAATTATATTCCATTAGAATGGATAGGTGCCTGGCAACGAAGCTGAACAAATGTATACATACCAAAGAAAAGAATATCTTGATGGAAAAGGCTCTTGTTTAGATTAAGCTGTGTATGAACGGATTTTGCTGGTGCCCACAATGGGAGATGCTGAAAATGAAAAAAATTAAACTACTTTACAAGGACTGCATTTACAGGAGTTGGGAACAAGACTCTTGCCTTTCTGGAAGGTCCTGGAAGGTTTATTTCTCAATTCAGGTAACATTCCCTTTAGCAAGGACAGCTGAACGCATGTTCATAAGAGAGCATTAGATGAAACCCACAACATTAAAAGAATGATCATTTGATATATTGATGCCCACTAGAAAATATTAAGACACTCAATATTGAGTTGGGGAAGTGTAGGGTTTTGGTTCATTTTTGAGGGGTTTTAGGTATGACTTTCCCCTTCCTCCAAAGCACAAACTACATCTGATGGTGTTCAATGTGTGTAAAAAAGCCGGAGACACGATGTTTCATTATGGGATCTGAAAAATGGGAGCAGTCTTAAAATAGTTGTCATGATATACGTCACCTACTGCAGCATGGTCCTGGCTATTTTAAGACACAAAACTTAAAAACATGCGAGGATAAAACTGTGATCCATGTGTGTGCAGGCCAAGTGGCAGCTCCACAGGAGTACATTCCGGATGTGTGCTTGGTGTGACGCCAAGCTCACGGGTCACACTGCAGGAGTAACCACTGCTCTGTGCCATAAGTTACAGCTCTCAGCTGCCAGTCAGTGTCTAGTCAACCTGTTGGCAGCTTTAATACTGTCAGAGAACAAGGCTGTGTTGAAATGCTCCTTTTGAAACATAAGCATTTCCCACTGCATCCCCAAAAAAAGGTCACGTGTGCTCAGACGTGAAACAAGGTAAGTTGTAAAATATAATAGAATCATAGAATGGTTTGGATTGAAAGGGACCTTAAAGACCATCTAATTCCAACCCCTCTGCCATGGGCAGGGACACCTTCCACTAGAGCAGGTTGCTCAGAGCCCCATCCAGCCTGGCCTTGGACACTTCCAGGGATGGGGCATCCACAGCTTCTCTGGGCAGTCTGTGCCAGGGCCTCACCACCCTCATACTCAAGAATTTCTTCTTAATACCTAATCTAAATCTCACCTCTTTCAATTTAAATAGCCATGCCCTTGTAAAAGTCCCTCTCCAGCTCTCCTGTAGGCTCCCTTCAGGTCCTGGCAGGCTGCTATAAGGTCTATATAAATATGTCCCCATCTCGTGAGACGTGCAGTGTGAAGCACTCAGGATGGCTGGGATGACACTGAGAGGTTACATTTCCTGCAGAAAGGGATTTGCCATGGGGATCAGCACTGTGGGTCCCAGCTTTGCAGTGCAGCTGGAGAAGCAGTGGTGGGATGGCGACCGACCCCCCTGGGGACAGTGCTGGGCCCTTCAGGTGTCACTTTACTTTAAGCAAATGAGTAACACTGTTCATTTCAATGCATAATGCCAAGTGTGTGCTTAATATTGTGCTTAAGTAGGAGTTTAAAATCATAGCTGTCTGCCTGCTGCTTTTTTGTGCACACAGAACATCTTTCTTAGCTGTTTAACTTGTGGAGGCCGTGGTGCACCAGCCTGAACAACTTGGTGATACTTTTGGGGCTGTTGGAGGAGTGTGCCTGGGCTTAGATGCACCCTTCCCTGCAGCACACAAATACATAGTCATGTGGAGAAACCTATCGCTGTTTTCCAGGCATCAGTTCTTCAATACTAAGGCTCTGAATTCTTGTAAATCGCTTAAGGTTTGGATGCAAGGGAGCAGAATGCTTGAAAACATTGGTTACATTTCCTTTGAGAGGGGTATTTGTGTCTGCACTGAGTAGAGGGATGGTGTCCTCAATAAAAAGTGCTGCATTTCCTCTCATTATTATACAGCATATTTCTTCCTCAGGGGCTTTTCTGCTTATGCTTGAAAAATCATTTTACCTACCGCTGCCACGGGTTACCTTGGGATCAAAAGGGAACGCACAACTGAAGCACAGCTTGCTGCTGAACATTAGCCTCTTTTCATGTAATTACAGTTTTGTTGTCACTGGATGGTAGAAGCCAGAGAGGATCAATTCAGTTAAGTCCCTACCAACTTTTTCTGAGGCGGGCCAGAGGAAGAAGGAAAATAAATTCCAAAGCCCGGTCTTCTGGCAGCAGGAAGCCAGCAGAATTTAGGTTAGCTCAGCTACAAATGCCACTGGTAAGCAAATTTTTTTAACCAACACAGAAACTTAGTACAGTGTTTCAAAGATATCAGCTGTGGCTTGGTAACCTCCTGAAATACTCCTTTTCTTTTCTTCATGAGATGTCTACAGTTGTCCATTGCCACCTTCACGGATGTACATTGTTTTTTTTAATATTTTTGGCGAGGAGCTGCAGACAAACACGGAAGTGTGGGACTGAACATTCCACAGAGCACTGCTGTGCCTGTGCCAGATGCAGAGCCCTGTGCTTCAGGAGTCCAGACAGGGTCAGGGAGGTAATGGCCTTGATGCTTCTGCTTAAAAATGATGGCAATAAGAACATTTCAAGAAGGAAAAAATAAGAGAGTGAGGTCAAGTGTTTTATGCAGAATTCCAGACTGCTGCACTTTGTTTGTTTTTCCCTCAGATATTTATGACCCTCCACCAAGGTTTTGTTTTATAGGAATGGCTGAGGAATCGCTCCACTTCCAAGCAAAATGACTTCTGGATTAATTCAATGTTTTGAGTATCTATCCTGTGACTGGTCCCTCACCAGGAAGACTAAATGACACGTATTCAAAAAGGTACCAAATGTTTCAAAGACTGGAATAAGCTAGTGGAAATGCCTGTGAATAAGATACACAGTCACAGTATTGGGACTGGTCCACAAATGATTTACAAGGATGGAGGAAAAAAAAAGGGATGACTGGATGACTATCATCACATAATTTATTTGCAAAATAAATAAGCAAACGAAATAAATCATTTGACTGGCTCTGTTTTTTAACATAAGAGCTCAATGGAAATGAAAGAGGACTCTGTAGTTCTCATTACTGAATTACATTTTTTTGAGCCTGACAGTGAAAGGAAAAAGTGAAGGCTTAGACGTTGTTTGACCAGAAGCTGATCAATGCACTCTTTAGAATGTAAATATGCTTTTTCCAACAACCAGAAATATGTAAAATGTGAATAGTCTTTATTTGCAAACTGATTAGACTCCTACTTGGTCTCACAGGGTGTGAGGAGATACAATTAAATTCATATAGTAATTGGGTTTCTCCCCCTGCACGCTCCTTATAGCTCATATAAGGCCTATTTCCTAGTTATATCTTTTGAAACTACAAAGTTGAGAGAGAAATCATATTTGCTCATTAAGTAGTTGATGATGATCTGAAAGACCACGCAGGCAGCAATAAACAGTCCCCTAGGTCTACAAGAAATATGCAGTCAGTCAAGTTTTTCTGCTCCCCAGGAAAGTAAGCATTTTAAAAATAATTTCCTTTATATATATAAAAAAAAAACAACCCCTTTTTATCACAAATATAATCTGGAATAAAGGTCAGCTACAGACTAAATCTCATGGAAAGATACAGCCATTTGATAACTCTCTAGCGTGCCTTGTCAAGCACTCATTGATTGTGAGCATTAGCCAGAGATATATAAACACTTATAAATATTGTACGCGTAAGCCTAGCTGCACTTAGATTGATGATTAATAGGTCTGTTGTTGGTAATCTATGACATCTCTTTTGCATGGAGAAAGCAATTAGAAACATATTTCCAAATATCCCAGACAGACCTTAGATGATACACAGCATCAAATTGAAATCTTGGAGTACCTGCATGCAGCAGTAGATGGGTAGATACAAGCCTAGCATTCCCTGTTGTAGTTAGTAGGAAAGTGTCAAAGCTCTTATGCTGAAAATACAATTTAGTTTGCTCTTATCTTCTTGCATGATCCCTAAAGTTTTCTGGGGTTTTTTTTCCTACTTTTATTTAATTTTTAATATATTACCCTGTGATAAAAAAGTAGCACAAAATATATGGCACCTGACTAGCATTTTTAAGTAACAATGTATCATATAATGCATTTAAACCCTGTTGGTATGCACTAGCCAAACTTTCACTCAAGACCAGGGTCCACACACCAGGATCCAATTATTAATTGAGACTACCTCAACCTAAGGTGCTTATCAACCTCCTACAAACAGCTGTGGCTGCAGGACGGGCAGAAGCCCTACAAATCAGACCCTGGGAGGAGCCAAGGTAGAGGTGGTTGTTCTTGGTTGCTGAGTGCTGTTGGAGCTCTGCTCTGAGAAATTATAATCCAAGGATCACAAGACTGTGAGCTCTGGCACAAGTGGTGACCCCGATGTGATACCAACATGCATACTGAGAACTGCCGTGGCAAAACACCCAGAGGGGTCTTCCCACATCTACACCCGGGTGAGAACTGCCGCAGTGGGACTTTGGCAGTCCATACCCAAAGAGGTGAGGATTGTGACAGCAAGACCGCAGCAGGGGGGAAGTCGTGAGACAGCTCCCTCGGAGCTCGAGAGGCCGAGAAAAGGCTCCCAGAAAAAGAGCTCCCGACTATCACCAGAAGAGGTGAGGACCAGGGGCTGGAGGGAAAAGAGTCTGTCAACAAAGAACAGGCCATATTTAAAGCCCTCCAGCATATCCTCTCAAAATCTTTTAAAAAGAATTAAATAAAAAGCACCTGCAGAGGTGAGCAACCGGGGACTGAGAAAAACTAACTTAAAGGTCTTGAAAAGAAATGGAGTCAGAAAAAATATTAATTTAATTGTTATTTATTAAAAAAAGATTAAAAATATATTAAATATAGTTTGGCTAGTGCAAAAAGAAAAAGGGGGAATTATCATATAATGCATTTAAACCCTGATGGTATGCACTAGCCAAACTTTCACTCAAGACCAGGGTCCACATACCAGGATCCAATTATTACATGAGACCACCTCAACCTAAAGTACTCATCAACCTCCTATGAACAGCTGTGGCTGCAGGGTGGGCAGTAGCCCTATAAATCAGACCCTGGGAGGAGCAAAGGTTGGGATGGTTGTTCCTGGTTGTTGTGTGCTGTGTGTTGCTGGAGCTCTGCGATGAGAAATCATAATCCAAGACTCAGAAGACTGCGAGCTCCGGCACAACGATGCAATTATAAACTAGGTATTATGTGGAATTAATAAGAACAGCATTGGTTAGGAAATGAACAATTGTTAAAGTACCATCTTTTGAAGGGGTTCAGCTCATCACTGAGCGATGTTTTCCCTGTGTCCTCACTGGTGTGGTCTGCGGCACTGGGCAGCTCTCCCCAGACTCGCCCTGAGCAGTACTTCTTCATCTGGGGGATGAAGTTTATCACCCACATGAGTGTGGGGTAGCAGCAGGGCTGAGCGGGAAGTCAGAGCCCCAGATGTGAAGGTACTTTGGGAGGGAAGCAACATGAAGCTGAGTAAGTGTGGAGCTGATGTTAGGTGATGATTTCCTCTTTCAGAAGCCTTCTTAAACGTCTGCAGATTACTTAAAGATCAGCAGATTTCTGTCTGTGGGCATATCAGTCAGCCATCCTCTCGCTCTCAAGTTGTCACCTATAGCTTAATTTCGGTCGAATTTATCAGACAGGTAGAGGATAGTAAAGGGCCTCAAGCTGCATGGGCTGGGGGTTGTGTGATGTCCTTGGGACCCTCAGGTTCCCTGGCCAGAAAGTGAGCCCTGAGGCTCCTGTGAGATGGGTGCACTCTTCCCTCCACACGCTCTCCCTTGGGAAACACATGGGGAAGGTGGGGATGGGAGAGCTGAGAGCAGCATGGTGGGGGCTCAGGCAGTGCTGATGGACTGAAATGGAGATGCTTGTTGTGGAGGCAATCAGGGGGTGAGGAAAATGTGGGAATACACATCTGAAGGAAAGAAGACTTCCAAATGCAGAGCTTCCTGACTCTGTAAGAGACTTATTTGCTATCTATGTAACTCTGCATTTATTTTTATTTTGGGAAATAGGTGTTCAGGGGTTTTTTATGGCTTTAAATTTCTGTTTACATATCTGTAATTTTGTAGAAGAAATTATGAATGCACTGTAGCAGCTTATTCAGAGATAGCATTTGCTATTACAGTTTTACCTGAGGGAGTATAATTGTTAATGTGGGTGGAATTTTTTTTAATTAGTGAATTAACCCCTTCATAACTCCCCCAAGGAAGTTTTGGGAAGGAAAACATACCTAATTATGAGTTTCTCCATTTAGTTCATTAGACAATAATGAAGTGCTTGATTAAACCGTATTTTTGCATTAATCCCCAGTTTTGGAATTCTTTTTAAACTACGAAGAAAAAATTCCTCCTTCTATTGTGAAATTTCTCCTGCTGATTCTCAGGCAAGGAGAAACTTTTTCAGCCTTCATACAGTTTGGTTGTAAAGACTTCATATTTTTGCATTAACCACCACGGCAGGCTGTCGATAAGGGGTCTTTCTTCACTTTGTCTTGATACCTTTAAAACACAGGAACATTTGAACTCAAAAAACTCCCCAAACTTGGCTAAAGATCTAAATTCAACCTTAAAGCACCAGGTAATTCATGTCCAGTTTAAAGTCCTATCCTTGAGCTATTGTACCTACAAATTGAAGGGGTCACCAAACCACCAGGAGATTGTTCGTAGCTACAGTAGGTGCCACAAGCCCTCAATGCAAACAGTAGGCAAAAGTCTGATGTTAGACACAGAGAGAGGTTCAAACTTTCCTCTGAATTTCCTTACTTTTTGTGCATCCAAGGTCAGACCCTTAATGTTATCTGAATATATCGTGTTTTGTGATTTAATAAAGCAATGTTAGAGGCTAAAGGTCTAACTACTGAGTGAGTTATTTTTAAAATGTCCTTCAACATTGTGAGACTCTTGCGGATAGAGTAACTTTTTTTATATGAGTAAAGTCATCAGGGAGAGTACTGGTCAGGGGATGATAAAACTTATGATAGCAGCTGCTCACCCATTTTAATTTTGCTGGTGTTCACAACTGGGGAGCTTCCTGCACAGCTGTATGTAAATTAAACTTTTCAACTACTCAGAGCCAAAGAGCCTACAGGGCCCTGCTTCACTCGAACCCTCCTGGTCAGCAAAGCCTGGTGGAAAAGTCTGTGTGACAAGGCAGCTGGGTCTTTCTAGAGCCTTGAAAAGGCAATGCTTCCTGCTTTCCCTTTTCCCTTTCTACAGCTACCATTAAAAATCACATCAATTAACAATTTCCTTTAATTTAATATAGGCTTTAAACCACACCTGATTATTATTAATGTCATCCAGGTAGGCTGTCAAAGACCCAGGGCTGCAACAGGGGCATGGAAATATCCAGGAATCTTCCAGGAAAGGAAATGTCTCCTGAGTCAGTGCATCACTATTTGTGAGGCTGTAAGTCCATTTATTCTAGTTCTGTCCTACCTTGGCAGTTGGATTTTCAGTTTCAGGTGTCCCCTCCTGTAAGAAGACTGGCCACATTCTCTTTGTCTCCATTTTATATTGCACCATTGTACTTTATTGCACAATTTATTGCAAGCCTCCCCTATTCCTTTTGATGCAGCTGGAGTGGCAAGCTCTTACAGCTGCTGCTATCTGTAGCATCCCTAGTTATGACCCCACTCATCTCTTGGTTCTGTGGCTTGTCCTTCTTGAAGAGCTCCCGTGCACAGGTCCCTGTTGAACAGGAGCCGATCCAAGCTGGTACGTGCTGATCTGTGTCCTTTGGCGCCATCCTGCAATTCATTAGTGCTAAACAGAGGTCAGAACCTCAGTCTGCAGTTCCTATTTAACACATTACTTTGCATTTTGATGTGATTTTCTGTGCATCTAAGGATAAGAGTAGTGGTAGGGGGGAAAGGAACAAAGGTGCTATCTTTCAGCTTATGCTGCACTGAAAACTGCTCAAACTCCTGCCCATTAAACTGTGGCACATGATCAGCGATTACTTTCCCAGGCATAACAAGTGGGAGTTTTCCTATCTAATTTGAGACACATAAAAATGAAGCATCTCATCAAAGGTATATGTTTAAACTCTGTAGTCAATAGAGATAAAATGAAGATCAATTGCTCCAGAGAGCAATTAATGCTACTGCCTTAGATAACTATCCTAGAATGACATAAAAATGATGAATTTTCTCAAAGTACTTCCCTTACTGGAGAGTGAACTTAAGTAACTAGCTTAGGCCAGGTACTTACTTTAGGATGCTAAAATTAAATTACATGAATCCCACTACTGGGTTTAATGAAAATAGAAGTTGGCAAGCAACCCTTTATTTGTAGAATCTTGTAGAGGAGCTGAATTGGAAATGAGAATTATTGTATAGGACAGAGGTTTTTCTCTTTTTCAAGCTGTGTTTGCTTTTGCTCCAGGACATCAGTTATTACCCTGCTGCCGCGAAGGACTCAGTTGGCTGACCTTGCAAAACACCTTGTTCCATGTCTCTCTTCTCAGAAGGTTAGCATCTCCATTACTCAAGTTTGATTTTTTGATCAGAATATGATTATAATACTGGTAATACTTTTTTCTGTACCTACCTTCGGCTTTGGAACATGACTTGGCAGACCATACTCCTTTTAAAATTGAACTGAAAGAAATGGCCACTGACTTGTATGTACTGCAAGTTTAAACCCAGCCCAACAGATTTTTGTCAAACGTGAAGTGTTTGTGACTCTGACTATTAAATCTTTTTCAAGTAAGCATGACTTTTATAACTCATACATAGCAAATGGAAAAAATCATGTTCCTATTTTAGGGAAGTAGACTGTTTGCCAAGCCCATTTTGACAAAGATATTAAACTGTTTATGGTTGTTTCAGCTCATCTGAGCTTTATGCAATGATAAAACTTTACACATGTGAACAAAGTTCCACTCACCATCTCTACTTAAGTATAGGTCTGTGAGATGTAAATCAGTGGTCTCAGGGTTTGACTTCATCATTTTAGGAGAACTGTGACACTTTCTTGCTTGAATGCATTTGTCTATATAAATGTATATATATGTTTCCAGGCTTATGGGACTTGGGATTTACTACTTTGTGAGAATATTGTGTGTAGCTCTTTGTGCCAAGTTTGTGAATTCTTACTTTCAGTCATTCACAGCTTTCTGTTTCTGTCATTTTTACATTGTCTGTAGTGGCTTTAGCATCCAATATTCCCCAGCATCAGCCTGAAGTAAATAAATGCCTGGTTTAAGGTATTCACGTTTTTCGTTATTTCTTTCTTCTTGTTATTGTTCTAAGTCACATGTTAATCCCAAGGTTCTAGTAATCAGTTTCTCTGGGTGTTTTCTCCCAGTTGTAATCACCATTTGGTCTCTTATCATGAGCTCAATTACCATCATTGCTAACTGCAATTGCAGGATTAGCTCTTTAACTTTAAATCAGTTACAAATTCCTCTGCATTTTCACCTTCTGCTTGTTTAAAACTTCTCTCAGAACTATTTCACTTTTATGAGTAGTAACATCCTTCCCAAATTAGCCTCATTTGCCTGAGTTAACTGATAACTACTATCACAATTTTTCTTCTAGCTGTTGTCTTTTTCACTGAGGCTCTCTGGTTGCATGTAGAAAGGGATTAGTGAACTCACAAATTCTTATAACTCACAAAGATGTTCAATTGCTTTTTACCAAGTGCAGGCCAAGAGTGTCCTTGTGTTGCTTAGAGAGGCTTTATGACACACGGGGAGAACTGAGAGCTGTATTGAAGCAGTGTCCCCACAATCTCGTAGTCTTTTCTCTGACAACTGAATGGGATTGATTTTTCACAGTGGAAGAAGAGGCAGCTCCTAGCTGGTCAGCTTCATTGTTGCATGCATGATAAGCATATTACTTTTACTTCCTTAGATAGTGGGGAAGTGGCATTTTGCCCACAGGCAAAAGCCCACTAAAGACCCCAAACCTGCTACCCAAAATCCAAATATGAAACAAATCATCGGGCTTCAACATCAGGTACACTGCATGCATATATATTTCCTCTCTTTTATGTGCTGAGAGGCCAGTTTCTATCTGTCCTTTCCTTTTTTTAATTGGTCTTGTTCTCTTAACCTCCCTTTTTGGCCATCCAGCAACTAATCAGTGCAATTAGCCTCTGCCTCACTACACTAATTGCTAATATTGGCCAGCTGATTTCCTCAAAAATACCTGAGGAACCTGCACAAGGAAAAGGTAAAATAAAAATCAAAACCCACAGTGACAATGGGCTAGAAAGAATGGGACTAACCACTGAAAGACAGGATGAGATATTTGTCACTACCTGATTATCCATGTATGTGTGTGCAACATGTAATTCCTTTCTACAATCTAGAAAGGAGCAGTCTAGCAAGTGTTGAGCTTTTGATGGGATACCCTTCCTTCTCGGACAAGGGTGAGAAAGCAGAGGAGGCTGCTGTTCTGCTAAGTTCTTTATTTCATAGTCTCATAGCTTTCTTGAAGGCAGAGTTCGAAGGGGTTACATGATAAGGCCAAGCAGTAACAGCAGCAGCAGGCAAACACAGGCAGAAAACAGCTTCTGCTTCTAATTCTAGTTCTAATTCTTTCTTACAGAAGTGTGGATTATATTTGTTAATTGACCAATAACATTAACACACAATTCTAGTTTTTCTTTTCTTAACCTATCCTGGTCTAATTCTAACAATCATAAATATTACATAGGTATTACACAGATTTGTGTATACAGTTTCTATCAGCTCTTATTGTTTATGTGAACACTATATCTAAAAAATGTGAACAGCATCGTTCTATCTATATTTTTTCTAAAGTAAAGAAATTCTGTGAAAAGGTAACTCTGCTGCAATAAAAACTATGTCTAAGATTTCTTTGCTGCAGCTTTTCAATGTTTAAAGCACTTAGCATATATTTCTACTAAAAGTTAAAAAATCTATATTTCTATTCCACTTTGGTGTGACTTCATGTATCTCAGCTTATCCAAAGGTTTTAATTCAACCCCTGTACTTTGGCTTTCCTCTGGGCCTGAGTCCAGAGGAACTTTCACTCCAACAAGCAAGCAGGGAACTGAAAACTTTACCTGTGTTGGGATGGGGTCAAAATCCTGGTGAAGGATTTCTCATTACTTTATCTACTTTAAGTGATATAATAGCACAGAGGTTTCTCCCTCAAAAGTCTTATTTGCAATAGCATATGTTTCATTAGCACATCTCCTTTCTTTGAGATAAAATATACGAGATGTATGGTGAAACATCACATACATCTGGGAGATAAAATATAAGAATATGTTACTTTAGCTTAATCCTCAATGAAACTGAATTCTTACACTTTGAGGACCTTAGGTGTGCAAGCAGCAAGCAGGGACAAGATTTACCATTACACTGATGACTGAACAATTGTTTTCATTTTCCTTGAAAGTAATAATTAAAGTGAATATAGCCAGCCAAACCCTTTCAATACCTATTAGATTGAGTTTAGGTGAAAAAATCCTAAGGGGTTTAATTTGACTAGAGAAGGACTACCCACCAAAAAAAAAAAAAAATCATACAAATTGTCTAAGGAAAACATAATTGTCAAGCATTTATTTGCTTAATTCATTTGCATTCTGTTCCAGAAAGTCTTCAGTAGTATTTATATTTGAAACATTTGTATTGCTTTTTACTTATTATTTCCTCTACATCTGTTTTGCCCGTGGAAGTGACAGTATTTTCTTTGTCAAGCTTGAAGTAAAATATCTTAGCATCTGCTGGGAGAAAAGTTACCTCAAGGTACACCAATTCTTTCAAGAGTAAATGCAAGTTTTCTGTTTTCTGTAGCTGATTTATTATCCTTGCTGCTTATAAAATTTTAATATAGACTGAACAAATTCTGCAATAATTCAGAACAAATATCAAACAGGTTGCCAAGTTTCTACATCACAATCACTCCTTCAGCTTTGACATCCGGTTGTTACCTTCTATTTCTCTTCCTTCCTCCCTGCCTCTCAAAGGTAGTAAAGTAGTGTGTCTCAGGGAGCAGCATCCAGGGGCTAGAGCCCCTGCAGAAGGGTCAAGCAGCAGACCCATCTGGTTTAAGGGCTTGGCACAAAGCATTGAGTAAGGTAATTTAGTGCTTGGTACGTTCAATGGCAGAAGTAGTAGCACAAGAGGATGCATAGTTGGCCCTGTTGGTATTTTGTGAGACCAGGGCAAATTTCCTGTCTTGGATTTCTACTCAGATCTGAATGGAAAGTCAATACCTAAACTCCTCGAAGGGTGAAATGAATGGGAAATAAATAGTGCAGTGCTGATGCAAGCAAACCAGTCCATATGGTGTGTTGTATTTATGTAATTAGCTACATTAGTCCCCAAAGTCTCCAAGAAGGGGAATGGAATCATAAAGTCTCCAAAAGGATGTATTGGAACACAAAGCAATAAAGTGGCTGCTTTTTCTCATGTCTCATGCACAGGTTGTTAGTGATACAGGTCTTTGCTGGGGTTGGGGACAGGTGAGGAAGAAGAAAACCAACTCACAGGATGAACAGGAGACCATGGCAACATTTCAACCACACACTCTTTGTTACTGCACCCTGCGGAAGGAATGGCAGCAGGCATGTGTTGCTGAGGCCCTGGGGGTATTGATAAGCCTTAGTGACCCTAAGGAGCCTCACCTGGGGCCTCGATTCACACCTCATATTTAAACCAGCTCTGGGCTCTTGGTGCCTGTTTGAGCTTTGTGGAAGGAATGTTGATCTTCCGTGCAGCTTCCTGATCTGGGTCTCAGTTTTGGGACTGACCTCCTGGCTTGACTTTGTCTACTGTTAAGCGCCAGCTTGGTAGTTACTAGACCTGTTCCTAATGCTGACCTGTGGACTGGTTTCCTGCCTGGTATCAGACCTGCTCTATTGCCAGGAGATTGCCTTATGATCTATGCTTTTGGCTGAACTTAGCTGCTGCTGGGCCTTTTCTTCCTGGATACCCTTGGAGCTGGACCTTGACCAGTGAGGACTCTCCTCTTCTTGCTGTGGGATACCCTTGGTGGCCTAGCCTGATTTTGCTATAACCTGATGTGTGGAGATTCCTGAAAGGCTTCCCAGCAGTCTTACTGAGGGTGAGCCTATGGTGTGGTACCAGAGGAGCAATGAGAGGCTGAGGAAGGGTATGCTGTTCTTCCTCGTAGATTACCTCATCTAGTGAGAACAGCTGGGAGCTCCTATAGGTTTTTCACATATTTGCTTTCAGCAAAAAAATCTGTCTGCTGAGGTCATGAACCAAGCCCTACACCTGTTTGAGGCACAGAAGTGAAGAGCTGGAGATAAGCACCTGCTGTTCTAGGAGCTGTTGCCCATATGTCCTCAAGTACTGCTACAAAAGCCCCACCACCAGGCGAGGCTCATGGGGTTGCTGTGTCCTGTTCTCTGCCACGTGCGTGGTTGCATTTGAAAGTGGTGTTTGAACTGTAATGTTTCAGATCCACCTTGTGAGGGGAGCTGTGCCAAGGTTAAGATAACTCTCCACCTGATTATGAGTTAATTGGTACGCAGGAGAGCAACTCCCAGCCAATTGGAGGCACAAGACGTACATCGAAATAGGATGAGAGGCTTCTAAAACAGGAGGTGAAGAAAGTGCACTGCATTCAAAATCCATTAGCAGGAGCTTCAGCCAACCTCAAGCAGTCATTTCTAATGCAACTAAAGGAAGGTAAAAGTGCTGAGCTTAATGGTTTTACTGATAGGTCTGTACTTTTTGAAGTAGTATGCTGCATTTACTTAAATGCTCCCATGCATATTTGCAAATATAATGTCTATTGATGCTTCTCCAATGTATTTGAAATAATTTGTGTGTCTGTGTGCCCTAGCTCATTCAGTGAGGGTTGCTTCAACTGCCAGATGCTAAAAGCCCTTCAGAATAAGACTTAAGAGGAACTAAAAGGATGCTAAAGGCAAATATTCATAAATTAAGCAAACTTTCTACATGTCTCAATAAAAGAACTAATGTTACACTGTGTGCCCACCCACATATGACTGCGAATACTTAGTGGGCTTGGCTTGGAAAGATGTCTTAGTATGGATGGTGTCTGTCACCTCAGCTGGTCAGTGGACCTGTCAGAGCTGATTGAACTTGTGGTATAGGTATTGCTCCATCTCCTTCAGCCCGCTGAGGTTTCTGTTCCTGTGCTTCAGGGAACAGAGCAGTAAATGAAGCTTTTTGTCTGGGAGGTAGCAGACAGGAATCCCATAAGGAAAGTAAGGGTGAGAAGTGAACACAACTTGTAAACGGCATCACATTCTCAACTTCCAGAACAAAGAGCTATAGGATTAGCCTTACAATTGAGGAGGAGGGAGAGGAAAACCATACCCAACTGCTGGCTATTTCTATATCTGGTTCTAGCTGTGCATACAATTGGAAATTAATGGAAATTAAAGAACTTACTGAAGGAAAATTTTATTTTTTTCTTAAAAAATAGTCAGAAACAGAGCGCAATTTTCTTGATTTCTTTTTCTTCCAAGACTTTCACACAGCTCAGTATTTTCTTTTTTTAATCTGTGGAGTGGAGCTGAGCAGTTTCGTTGACATTCAGCTTTTGAACTGCATTTTTCCTTATCAGGCGAAAGCCTTTATATCACCTGCAGCCTACAGAAAAAAAACAAGTACAGGGTTTTTTTGTTTTATTTTTTGGCTACATACTTTTCTGTTGCACATGTTGCTTGAGAAGTTTGTGATCTCGTATTCTTAAGAGACATGCTCACCTGTGTCCCTAAGTGGAGAAGTTCCATTAGAGTGGAAAGAGAATAAATTCTAATGGGCAAAATGAGTGCTCTAAATCCTTGACTACTTTTCATATTGAGTACGTAGCATCGACTAGAGTTACTAATCTTATTTCCTTCATTTTACTTTTGTAGGTCTTTCATGAAAATAGAGACCAGAAGCAGAGTTTTTGTGAGCTGTTGTGTTCTTGTCTTTCACAGGCATGTCCATGAGTTAGCTGACTGCATAGTGTCTGCCTAGCCACTCCCGGAGGGCGAAGAAATGAAGCATAGCACATTTTAGAAAGTGTTTGTGTAGGATGGATGGATTTTGATGGCTGCTGCAGGAGTGGAGTATTTGTTGTTGCTGTGGAAATGTGTTGCTGGTGTTTATACTTTAGTGTGTTATGTTTTCTACAGGTAAAAGTAGTTTGTATGCTTGGAATAAGAGTTTAGCAAAGCTGGAGAGACAGAAATGCAGATTTGGAGGAAAAAGGCAGAACCTAATGGGTGGTGACACCTGTTAAATAATATTTTTCACTTGTCCTAGGTCAGGATAGTGTGATGATCAGGGCTTCTATGCATGGTTTTTCTAATGAAGAAAACCTAATGAAACATGCAACATCTTTCATGAAGGCAATATGGCCTTCTACTTTGACTCTTAAAATATTAAATATCTAAATTATCTAAAAGAGCACTTATTGTGGGGGTTTTTTGGTTTGTTTTGGTGGTTTGTGGGTTTTTTTGGTTTGGGTTTTTTTTTTTTTGGTCCATTTCAGTGGATGACTAAATAAAAGCTATTACTGCTCTTCACCAGCCTTACCTCTCAACACCAGTATGGCCATAGCACTAATATAAAACTTATTCCCTTTCTGTCACGCCAGCTTCATGTTGGAGGAGGTGCTGTCCCAGAGCCTGTATTAAATCTACAACCATGGCACAAAGCATTGTCTGAACTACCCAAACCAGTCACAAAAACTGGAATTATGAGCATCCATGATGCTTAATCGAATGTCTTTCAAGGAAACTGCGATAGAAAACTGATGGCAGTTGCAACTTAGCCTTTTTTCAAGGCCAAAAATGTGTTATTAAGAAATGCTTCTGCCCCATATCCTGTGATGGTTAAGGCTAAGTAGTGAGTGGGATGGTGAACTATCAGGTTCCCAGATCTACTGACACAGAAGACCCTCGTTTGCTATGCTGGCATGCGTCCTAATGTCTCTGCCTTGTCTCTCTTGTCTTGGTTTGAATTCCCTTTAACAGAGTTTCTACCGTGGTCACTCATGGCTTGTTTGGGAAGAAAACTGTGCCAGGATGAGTTTTGAGAAGTACAGATAGTTTTAAGTGTCAAATGAAGTAAATTAAAAAAAAACAAGAAAACCCCAGTTAGTCTATGTGCATCATCCTTTCCACAAAGAATGTAATTTGATCCTTGCCTAGTTAATTTAAGTACTTGTGTGCCAAGGCTGTAGTGAGAAATGTGGAGCAGGGAGGTTCTTTCTGTAAGGCAGACAGTGGCCTTTAACATAAAACTTGCTACTTTGGTATGACTATTGGAAGCAGCAAGCTTAAAATTTACTTTCAGATGACATTTATGAGCTAAACTCAATCATTTATATTTGTGGAAAGCTGACGTTGAAGGAACTTGTCTTTAAACTAGAGTGGATACTTGGGAAACTTTTTTACATTAGAATACCTCTATTTATAGGCTAGATTTAGATGGGGAACCTGGCAAGCTGCCCCAACACTACAAATCACTGGAATTTTTTGGTCTTTTTGTGCCTGTCTTATCACTTTAACATCACATCCACAAGGTATTGACCGTAATAGGAGCCCTGGTTATTTATAAACATATAGCTAAATTGAAGGGGAAACGTTTACTTTTTTAATTGAAGAAAAGCATAGAAAGTTACAGTCTGATTTATGAGTAATTATGCATGCAGCCAGATCGTGGTGTGAACTAGGGAAAAATCTCTTGTTTGAACTTTCTGGCGCTTCTATTCAAACTTTTAATTAACTTTTTCTCTGTAATTCTCAATATGTTTCTATTGTAATTCTCAATATGTTTTGATAGCAATCAGGGAACAAAAGGTAAGACTTACCGTGGCTAATTTAACACCTGTAAATTCTTGCAGATGAGCAAGTAAAGAACGCACGGCCTTTTGGGAGGGAGATAGGAAAATGTAAGTCTTGGGTTCTAAAAGGAGTAGTTCAAATGCTATTTAAATTGATTCATCAGTTAGTTGTATTTTTCACCTGTGCAATAATAAACAGATTAGTCCTAATCCTTTTATGTAGATAAATATAAAATACAAAACATTTCAAAGTTTATTAAATCAGTTTTTAAAAAGTGAGAATGACCTGTGGCCCAAATGTCAGGCCAGGATTATTTTTGCACCTTTTCCATGTTCTTTACCTCATGCTTTGTTTGGGGGATGGGGTGGTTCTTCAAAGTCTTTTTTTATCTCTCTGAAATATTTATGGCCTTAAAAGAATCACATATAGGAGACCAGCTCAGTAAGAAACTGCAGCTGATGGATAATCTTAAATTTATGTACAGTGTCAGTGTCTTATTGAATACTTGCTGTCCTATTCTGCACAATGTGGGGTATGAACATCAAGTTAGTTGACCAAAATTGAATCACGTACACACTTGTGCAGAAGCCAGCCTTTGTGCTGTGCAGGCTGAAATCTTTTGTTCTAATGGATTGTGCCTTGAAACTGATTTAAGAATATTTTGAACAAAATTTAGATAATTTCATTTTAAATCTATAAAATCTCCAGAGAAGAAAAACTTAACTACTGGTATGTGCAGGATGCTTTTGCCATGAAGTATAGATTCTAGAAGGTTTGGAAAGACTTTATAAGGATTAACTCTTGGCTTGGAAGTGGTTAAGTCATGCAAAATCCCAAAAGGTTAAATGACTCAGATTTCTGCGCTGCAAGAATTTCTCAAGACTTTACTTGCTGCATGTGTACGGTGAAGAATCTGAGCATCAAGAGATGAAAAAGTAAAATTAAGTAGTTAGGAGCAGAGTTCAGGACTTATCTTTTGTTTGTTCATTTTGTTTTTTTTTGTTTTCGAACTAAATAGCACTTTTCCTTGTGAAAGACGGTGGGTCATTAATTCTTGCTCCTGCTGTCTCAGATCAAAAAGACAGTGGCTGATGTTGTGCTGAGGTGAGAACTACAGCAGTCATCGGTGGTGAATTGCAGTGGGATCATATTTTTATAATCCTGATTTTGGGAAAAGAGAAACACAGATCCAGCACCAAAAAAAATTGAGGTGCTAGAACAGAGAGCATTCTTGAGTGGCCTAAGGATTTCTGATGTGCGACTGCCTCCCAAATGCCAATCTTTTGGTTCTGGTGTTGGGAATGCAGCTGTGCTGCCTTGAGATGAAACCCCCAGTCCCAGTGACTCCTTAACTGCAAAGAAGGTTTCCGATGCCTTTATTGTAGCGTGGTTTTTAAAAGGAATTTAAATGTGAGTAGTTACATTTATTTGGATGATACTGGTGCTTTCTGAAGGCTGACATTTACTGACTTTTCTGTTTTTTCTTCTGTCTTCCTGTTATTCACATGTGTACTTTGAAAAGAGAGGGTAAATCAATTGACTTCTGAAATCGGTTTATATTGCCTTAAAACATGTTTAAAGTACCCTCTTGGTATTCCCTCTTAAAAGTAACTTCCATCTCATAATACTCTAAGTTCCTGGCTTTAACTCTGTCTTCAGCTGATTTGCTTTGACTCTCCTGGTGGATAAGCTCTTAATGTATGTTAGGCTGGGGTTTTGCTGCAGGCATATTGATGGGGATATAGACGGCAGAACCACACTCCCCTGCACACGCCAGGAGGATCAGCTGTGAGCCCTCTCCAGCTGGCACGTGTGCCATCACAGCACTGGCATGGTGCTCACGTTGGCAGGGTCTGCCAGCCTGATCCTAGGGCTGCATAAATGCAGCTATTGAACTAGAGCTGGCACACCAGTCGTGGCGAGGACAGGAGTTCAACTCCTCTCGTGCTCCTTTGGGCCACTGATAATGCCGAGGAAAAGTAAATAATTCTGAGCAGTGTTTTCAAAATACATGTTCTTTCACATTTAAGTGTTAAAAAATCATGTGGTTAGAGGTGCTTTTGTAGAGTGCCAAAAAGCACTTGAGCTTTTTTTATAAAAAGCTTCTCCTAAGTCTTTGTGCATGCTGAATGACATTTTAAAAAGTCAAGCACAAAATGGCATTCATCAAAATGCTTTTTGGTTAACAAAAACAAAGTTTTATTCCTTATTACTTTCATCACTCCTATAGCTAATTTTTTTTTTTCAAACAGGCAAGCTGTTTTCAGAATTCCTTCCCTGAAAAAAGAACATGGTGTTACTGAAGGCAGTGTGGGGTGGAAAATTTTCTATTGACACAGGCATTATTCTTCAAGATTATTCTGACACTTTTACTGCTTGTTAAATGTGGGAAGGGTAGGAGAAAACGGAGAGCTCAGGGTGTGCACTTGTGTATGCATGCACAAGGGTATGTGTGACTAAAGTTAGCTTTTTATGAGTCTCCAGAAATTTCAGCTCTTATTTTGAACAAAGGTTTGGGAAGGTCCATAATTCTCCTGAATTGCTCACCTAAATCATTCACCTAACCTTTTTTAATTAACAAGAAGAGGGCTCCACAGTGTCTAAATCAGAAGACTGAGTCTTGTTTCTGCCAATTATTTTGCATGTGATTTGAGAATGCAGTGTATTTTAATTTTTATCTTGCTGTAATACCACCTTGATTCCCTGGAAGCATGCTGACTAATCTTGGTAAGGGAAAAATATTTGATGCCAGGTGAGGGCAGGAACAATTGGTTCAAGAATGCTCTGCCAGAAACACCAAAATAATTCTGATTGAGATAAGCCCTTTTTAATATATTTTTCCACATTAAAAGGAAAAAAAATCATAGATAAATACAATTCTCATGCAAATGATGTATGCTGTAGAACTTGTCTTTTCTGTGCTTTAACTTCTGCTCACTGTGACATATTTTTTTGCAAAGTCAAACTGAACTGTTTTACAAAAGACAAACCTGTGCTGTTCTATTCTGTACACTCTATGTGTTTAAACATCCTCTGTGGCTCATTACCCTGTAGGTTTAACAGGTCTGGAATTGACTGTGATTGCTAGGAAAAAACTGCCTTTTCCCTGTCCTGTCACCTGCAGTAGCAGGAGCTGCTGCTCCAAGGCAGTGAGGGGATCTTTTTGGGGAGGATCATGCAGGGGATGTAGCTCTGGGGCTTAGTGCCAGACAAAGCAATTGATAGAGATTGCCACCCAGACAGAGACCCCTGTCCTGTTAGACTTGTTAACTGTGCTGTGTCTGAGAGCAGTGCCTTTCTCATTTCAACTGAAATGCAAAAGTTTGGCTTAATTGTGTGTTAAAAATAAAATAAAAAATTGCTAATTCAGCTTCTGAGCACTTGATTGGGAAGATGGGGAGAAATTCTTCCCATCTTAACACTGAGCTCAACATTTTTTAAAGCCAAAATTGCTATCACCCACGCTGGACTCTGTGGGGACAGACCTGTCAGAGATGCTTGGCCAAGGTGGGGGTGTCTGGCCATGACTGCCTGACTTCCACTGCAGCATGTGTGCTGGCAGCCCCTGGCCTTGGGGCTTGCCCTGGTGCCTGTGGGGGACAGCTGGACCCCCTTGCTGCCTTGGGGGGGGGGTAATTGGGGCTATGATCTTGGGTTGGCAAGGGCATGGATCCCTGGCTATTGGGTCTCCCACCCCAATGGCTGGGAAATAACACAGGTCAAATCCCATTCCTCGTAGTGGGTGTGAAGCTGTTCATGTGCCTCGCTGAGTGTTATATGTGATGAAACACTGATTGCTGCGAACAAGCACAATTAACTCTAATTTTTCATTGTTTTGGTTGGGTGATGTTTTGACAGGCAGAAAGCAGTTCATGCTGCTTCTAATTCTTTGAATGGTTTGATCTCGCTTGTGCCTTGGGTCACTATAGTAAATATTCTCTCCTGAACCACACAATTTCCTCATTTGCAGCTATCTTAGTTCAGAGGGTCCTAAACCCAATTTTCAGTACTAAGGCATCTGCCACTTTCTGCTTTTGCATCTATGATATATAGCCTTAGTGCAAATTACTCAGCAGTCCCAATGTGCTCATACCCATTAATTAGTGCCATAAAAACCTTGAGATTTATTTAGTAAGTCTGGATTTGCAGAATATTTTACTTTCATTTAAAATGGTATTGTGTCAAGGCCTTTCTGAAATTAAATCTGCCTGCAACTTAGTAGCTATGGGCTTTAGACCTGTGTTTAAAATAACTTTGTCAAGGCATATTGGAGTTTTTATTGCTGTATTAAACCACTTTTTATTGTGTCGTAAAATGCAAAGGCAGTATTTACACTTCCAAATATTTTAAAGATGTAGCCAGGCTTTAAGAAAAAACAGCATATTGGCATCACTCACTTCAGTGAGTTCTTGCTTCACGTGAATGCTGCTGTTTCACCCTCTCGTTATTGTGTGGATGCGTTTGCTGGAATATACACGTTACGTCTTGGTTAATGTGTTTTCCGTGGGTAGAGAACCTCTCAGACAGGCAGCCCTTCATGGAAGGCTTGCCAGATGTTGCTGCAGCAGAGACACTGCTGGCCTACTTTCTGGGCTGGGGGATTAGAAACTGGGAGAGCAGGAGTCTACTCACAGGGTAGCCACTGTGCCGTTCTTGCCTGATCTTGAACATTCTTGAGCAAACCACTTAACTCTTCTAAGTTACCGTGCAATTTTTTGTGAAAACGGGTACTGAGTTGCTTGAAATAACTACCCCTTGAAAAAAACATTAGGATACCTGCAGCTGGAAGCTTCTGGCAACATGTGCTATTATTATTGTGTATACCGCTTTTCACTGTGATTCAAATGTCATTTGCATCAAAGAGGATATTTCTGACCATTGCTTTTTCCATTAGGTGTTGCTCATTGAGAATAATCCTCAGCACGTTCCCTAGCAGTGCATAGAAATCCTTCGCATGCTAAGAGTAATGTGACTGTTTTGCTTGAGTGCCTGTGAATTGCTTTGGCAGAAGTACAACTTCATATTTTAAAAATATTTATTCCACATTGTCCTGTTCATGTACCTTAGCACTGTTCTTCAGGGACTTGTTCTGAAGGATGGGTACTATGCTGATGGGTAGTAGTCAAAATTCTGTGCTAGTGCAATCTCTTGCATCAGCCAAGGCTGCTGACAAGCATAATATTTCTACAACAGGCGTTTCACCTTTAAAATTTGGTCTTGGATCGCTTAGCTGCTTCACATTCATCCCAAAATTGCTATGACGCTTTAATGGGAATGAGCCTGAGGTTCAGGCTTTGTGGTGAAGCCTGTTTGGGACCAGGATGCAAGGTTTATGTTGTCTACAACTAAATATTGGAATCCAGGCTTCTCTCTAGTTTGTCTACCATTTTGCTGTGCATTTTTCTCAGACCTTTGTGAGTAGGGAGATAGCAAAAAAATATCAGTGTAGTGATGTTTTTAGCAGGCTTGTCATCTAGATTGATTTTGGACCCAAGATCGGTCAGGAATTTTTAGCTTTTTGGGTTGTTTTGTTGGAAAGCCAACTTGGGTTTTGAAACATATAAAATAATAATTCTTCCAAACTTATCTAAGATCATAAAAGCATTTGTTTTGGAGCTGAAACCAAGTAATGATTTTTTACTTTTATATTCTGTTAATTTTTTTGTTCATACCCCAAGTTGTTGAAAAACACAGTGAAATTTACAATACTTTTTTCACATAAAAGTAAACCCAAAGTATTTTAATGCTGTCAGATTTCCACTTTATCCATATAAAATACATTCCTTTGAAATGTTTTGGCTTTTAACAAAATGATGTTTTTATGATAGAACTGTTTCCTCAGTTTTTTGCTTATTCTAGGGGTAGCCTTGTGGGATTCCTGTTGCAAGAGTGACTGATTTGAACACAGGTTATCCTAAACACCATATTTCAGCGCAGTTGCTCTCTTTGTGTTCTGAGTCCAAAAAAGTCTGTCATAAGGGAGAGTATTTCCTAAACAAGGGAAAAAAATTCCCAAAGCCAACCACCAAATGTCTACTTTGCCTCTCAAGTTTCTAAAACAGAAATCAAGTGCTCTTCTAAACTAGAATTGTGAAGGAGAGCCAGTTTCAAAGGCTTCCTTTGGAGATTACTGGATTACTGACAGACTGAAGACATCACATCTGGAGGTAAACCTTGAAGAAATTCAAGGCCATATGTTTGACAAGTGCTTTTAGTGTAAATGAGCAAAGTAAGTATCTGACTAAAAATGGCGGAAATTAAAAAAATTCAAACCATGAGAAAAAAACACACTTGTGCAAAGAGCATACTAATATCTGTTGCATGGCTGTGTTGGAAACAGTCATGTGGAGCATCCTCTGGGCTGTCCAACTCTCTGTGCAACTTTTATGTTAGTCTTTGATCTATGCCTGTGTTATTCATGCAAGGACAGGAGTGTTTCAGAGGTGGACAGAGGACCTGTATTGAAGATCTGGGACAAATATGGCACAAGTTCCATAAATGCTTCCAGTTTTGTAACTACTGTGTGAGTTTCATCATATCTGAGTCCTCTATAGGTCACTGTCGCCTAGTGGCTCTCAAAGACAGCAGCTCTGACGCAGGTGGCACTTGAGGAGTGAGAGGCAATCACCTGACAAAGACCTATTGCCCAGGTCTTGTTGTTTGGAGCTCTGTCCACGTGGCTGCACAGCTTGTACCAGTGCTGTGAATGCTCGCTGCTTGCAAGGAAATGTTCTATCAGGCTCACAGAAAACAAATAATTGAATCAGGTTTCAGATTAAAATGGGTAGTATTGTGAGTTCCCAGTAAGTGCCCATGCTCAGGGAAAAGAGGAGAGATGCGCTATGTGAGCTACATGCCAATCAAAACAGCCGGAATTTTCAACAGCTAATAAGAGCAACTATCTATTCAGGCAGAAGGTATAAGCAAATAGCAATTCATGGAGATGATTTCATAGATAATTTCTGAATAACAAACTTTATCTGAAAATCATGAGCTGTTCCTGCTCCATTCTGGCAGGAGGTGGGGAGGCATTCAATGGCTTACATTATTTATGACTTATTCATACAGCTCAGAATGCACTTCTAATACGTATGCTCTGCATCTTTTATAGATGAAGTCCTTCCTTCTGCAGGGCTGTGTATTGAGGTTCTTTCAAAGCTGCTAAATTGAATTTAGGAAATGGGTGTATATCTGTGACTTCCTTTGTCTTTTCAGTCTCTGTTAAAGGGTGCTTGGTTCCTTTTTTTAAATTGCATTGATTTAACTTTTTCACATAATTGGACAAAATCCAAAATCCTCTAGAATAATAAATTTTGAAGAAAATCAGGCCATGATAAACAACTGATTACAGTTGTTCTCTGATAGTGTACTGGCAGTAGTGGGCTCTGCTTAGCCCTTTGATTTTTGTTAGAGGAATAAATTCATAATAACTGCTACTGTGCATCCTGGTGTGCAGCACTGCAGGTGCTGTGAACAAGACGGGATGAATCACAAAAGTGAAGAAGTGGTAGCTGTGGTGTTAACAATAACCTTTTCCATCCTGTAGTTGCCCAAGCAGTCTCTGGTAATCAGGTGCAAGTTTATGTACTGGACTAGAAAAGTGGTTGGCTATAAGAGTGGAGAGGATAGGTAATAAGATAGTTTTGTGTATGCATGCAGTCCTATTTTTTAATTATTCTTTCTTGTCCATCCCTGGACAAGTAAGCTAATGCTTTGGTTTGGGTTTGCCAGATATATATTTTATGTCTACTGCTGGTAATCATAACTGGCTTTGCAGTTCATTCAAGTACCTGTTTTGCTTTTGTGCACCTCAGTGTTTGAGCATGTGGCATTGTGACTTTGTGGAGTATTTTTTCTTAAAAAGGCTGTTCAGCTGATTAAGCTTTGGCTTACAAACCCAGACGGACCTGGAACACTAAAATTAGAATCTGTGGATCATTGCTCTTATAGGATCAGCGTGTTTTTTGGGGGTATCTCTATCTAGCAGTAAAGGTGTTCAGGTTCCTCCTCTTGCCCTCTGTGTTCCCTACCCTAGTGTTTGCCATGCTAAATGCTGCTGACAGGAGCTATCAGTAGCTCTCTTGCTTTTACACTGACATGGCATTCACCCTCTTAGCTCATCCTAAGCATGTATCCCTCACACCTTTGCAAGTTAGTCCTGACTCTGCTTGAAGAATCTGTAGATTATTAGATATATCATCAGCCTGTTGATTGAAAAGCAGACATGCCTCCTGCAACAGATATCTTCCCTTCAGGTATGTGTTTGTGATACTCACTACATAATGGGTTTTCCTTAATGCAGATATATGCCTTTATGTTTTTGTGAAATCTTGCTGTTTTCTCTTTAAAACTTCTGCTTCTCATCATTCAGAATGATGACAAGTCATGGTAATGGGTGCAGTTAATATGAGGAAAGCTTTTGGAGACACATCAAACTTTATATAAGAAAATTTTCAAAGTTCAACTTGCATGCTTTTTCAGTCCCCTAGATGACTGGATTGCTTTTGACTGTCCTTCTGATGATCAGTTTTTCTAAGAGATGATTTGGTAATTGAGGGCACAGAATTTTGTGGCTGGGATCTATTGGCATTTCAGGAGGAGGATGCTTTACGGGTGTTCCACATGCCAGACCTAGGTATTCCATGCCCCCAGAACTGCAAGTGCAGACTGTAGCGAGAACACTCAGTGTCCCCTTATCTGTTCCCCTGTTCTGTGCCAAGTGATTGCAGAGAACCAATCTATGTGCTCATCCAGGAAAAAAAAGGAAGAGCTGAGGAACAGCTATCATTTCAATATTAACAAAGCCAGGTATCCATCTCTGGTAGGGATGGGCTCCCTATGTAGCTTGCTAGCTGCCACAGTTCTAGTAAGGAATCAAACAATAAAGTGACAATATGAACAGGTGGCTCTTGGTGGAGCCTACAGGAGCTGCACGCCCAGTATTATTTCAGCTTGCCAGTGGAGGGATGGAAAAAATCACAGCTTTTAGTTAGAATAAACTTCTTAGCCAGACCTCTCAAATCTTAAACATTGATACATTTACTGCTGCATGGGAGGCTATCATGGTTTGAAAAAAGTTTTACAGAAGAAGAAATGTCAATAAGAGCTGTGAATGTGGGGACTCAGGAAAATGTAGGCAAAACCAGAGCAGAATCAGAATGGAGGAAGAAAGCTGGTGACAGAGTTTTTGCCAAGGACATGGCTGGTAGGATGCAGAGAGAGACAGGATTATCAGTTACCTCAGACAAAATCTGGGTTTTTTTGTAACCAGAGCCTTTTCAGTCTTGGTCCTGGGGTATTTAAGGAAGACCTATTAAGGATGTGCCTTAGTTCATGATTCCCACTTTCCATATCACCCTAAGCAAGAGGTGCTGGTTTGCAGTAACTGCATATGGAAGATGATCAGTGAGAAAAACTAGAGCCTGTAATGAACCACTACATTTGCCTGGATTTCTCTCTTTACAATGAAATATTAAAACTAGCTGCTCCTTCCTACATTTGTGTGTATTACGGCTTTTCAGAAATTTTGCTCTCATCACATCCATCAGCTTATGGTCAGCTCATACTCATCAGTGTATTTTTATTCATAAAGTTAAAACAGCAATGAAAACTAAATGTTTTGATGCTTGCTTGTGAAATAACATGTTTTTCTTGGTATTAAGCAGCTTTTTTCTGAGCAAACAACTATATCCCTTCTACATATGATGACGCAAAAGGAATATTTTTCTGCTTAAATCTCTTATCAGCATGTGCATACGTGGACTGAATAAAGGCAGGAATTTGCATGTCAAGTTACTGCTGTGCAGCTGTTGCCCTTTTCATGATGCACATGATAATTTTAAAAACACGAGTTCTTCTGCGAGCACATCAAAGTTCTCTGCCAGAAAATGGTCACTCTTCTCCCTCTGCAATTAAATCAAGCCCACAGGCACCTCTACCTTGATTTATTTTTTATAAAAATTATCCACATCTATTATGTTCATATAGATTGCTTCCTTCAAGATGCCTGCTTTTCCGCTTTGAATCATACATTTGATTGAATTGTAACTAGAATAGAGTAGATTAAAATACCTGTGATCAATCAGTCACTTGATTCCCTGAGAGGAATCACTTGGCAATTCTCGCTTCACTGATCTTGTGGTTTTATCCGCATTTCCTGTTGTTAGTAGACTTCAACTGATTTTTTTTTTTTAGCTTCCTTATTTACTCTGGACCCTTTACTTCCTGTATATTGCTGTGAATGTCAGAACACGTCTCTTTTCGTGCTCCATTTTTTAACTCGAATGTTGCTGTGATAACAACAGCTTCCAAAAGCTTCCAGTCCTACTTGTTAAAAATAATGTTCTTGTAAGAACCTTTAGGTGTCAGTCACTGAGTCATAATTTTTGAGAATTTTTGTTTTCATAAACTTGAGAAAGTGTGTCTGTTGGTTGTTCTTGTTTTCTGATGGCTTTTTAAGCAAAACTTGACTCTCTAAAAGAAAAGGCAACCAGAGAAACCATGAGATGTATTCCAGCAGACACAAGTTTAACTCCAAGTGTTTTTGGCCACGTATTTCTAGGAACAAGGTGTTTCCAGTGTGGGTTTAGATGGAAATTGTGTAGTTGACCTCACTGCTTCAAAATCTTTTCATACTTATCTCAAATGCTGTTTTGAGCTTTGTAGCTGTCTGACCCCTTGTGATATCTGAGTAGCTTCCAGTATTTGTTAATTCTCATGTTTTTGGAGATGGAATGGGGCACAGGGAAAGTGAATTACTTAAGAAAGATCATGCAGGAAACTGATGGTGGATCCACCGCAGCACAGCCTTTTCCTCTTACTGTATTATCTTTCATTTTTAGTAAGTTTGACTCCATTTTTTGTGTAACCCTGTGTCATCAGAGGTGGTTAGTTCAGCCCCAAATTCCCTCCCTGTGGGAGAAACTGTTGAGATGAGTCTACTGATGAGTCAACAAGCTTTGACTAAATATGAGCACTGAGGATACCAAAATCTGTATGACTGCATCGACTGTAGCATGTTAGATCAGATAAAGGTGCCACTTCTGTCAGTGTCTCCCAAATGTCCCTGTTGAAGTCAAACCCTACAGGAGGCCTGCTCTAGAGGTGTTCTTTTGTGATTTACTAATACTTCTGTGAGTTTTTCTCAGTGAGACTGGATTGCATGTGTGTGTTTCTAATCTTTGTAAGCACTAAGGTAAACACCAGATTTGATTGGTTTGCGTAAGGTCTTCAAGCGTTTGTTTCTCATTGTGGCTGGAATATGTTGATGGTCACTTTTTGGTGCCTCTTATTTGGATGCATTTAGCTAGAAGTCTTTACGACATGGAGTGAGGCTTAGCACACAGATCTTCATGACGCAGCTTGCTTGGGTCATCCAAGCTGTGCACTACGGTTTTAAATATTGCTCTCCCTCTTTGTATTCCCATTCCCAGCTGAGGAACAACAATATTTTGAATAGAGTTCTATTAAAACTTGTAAGATTTGAGGTTTTCAGACACTGCCCAGGACTCCTGGCACAAACATAAATGTGAATAGCAAATCACTGAGTTGCAATGAATGAATTATTGTTAATAAGCAGTCTTGGTTCGTTTTTTTTGTTTTTTCTTGTAATAAAACTCAGCTTATGGATAACATTTTGCTAAAATGTAGGTAGTAGGGGGGTAAACACTTTCAGAATAAATTTTAGTGTTGTCCTTGCAGGATCCTGCTAGGTACTGGCTAGTCTTAAAATTACCTCTCTTCCTCAAATCACTTAAATCTTTTAAAATAAAAACACTGCACAAATAACACGTTTGCAGCATAAAGCAAGAGACTAGTTACTGTTATTTGGAGGAAAGGGGAGTTACTTTTATCTTATCCCTGTCTGGTACTACACTTCCTTAATTTCTGCTGGAAGAAAAAAGCAGGTGTCCGGCTCACATCCATCTTTTTCCTTCAAAATAATTTGCTCTCTCTTTAATTTCAATTCAGTAGTTTATTTTCTCTTCCTGCTCATTACCTTAGGCTTCTTTATTACCATCAGTGGAGTGAGCAGGACACCCAGAGATTGGCAAACAGGATGTGGTGCATCAGTTTGCGTGTTTGCTAGCGAGGAAGGCCTCAGAGGAGGGGTCACTCCATCCTCTTGAGGGGTCAACAAGAAGCAGCCTTGTCTTGGCAACAAAGATAGTGTCTACCCATCACAACTGCCCGGCTGAGGCTGAAACCCAGACAGAAAGGACCCAGCCTTGCCTGAGTGCCTACACCAAAACAGGCCTCCTGAAGGCTGAGAGAGCTAACTATAAACCCTCAGCTGCAGGGAACTCCAGCCATCCAGACATCTCCTGGGAAAGCGATACAGCTGGCTGCAGGCAGTCCGTGGGACTCCTGCAGTGTGTAGAGGACAGTTTCTTGGTCCAGGTATTGGACAAAGCAACCAGAAGTGAGGAGTTGCTGGATCTGGAGCTTACCAATGTGGATGAGCTCATTAAAGGAGTTAAGATTGGTGGCAGACTGGGCTGTAGCCACCTTGCCTTAATCGAGTTTGTGATCTCTAGGAGCAAAGTCAAGATGCTGAACATTGAAAGGGGGAAATTCCAGCTGTTTAGAGGCTGAGTGAATTAGATCTCTTGGGTAGCTGTTCCTAAGGACAGAGGGGCTGACCAGAGCTGACATCTCTTTAAGGCCACTTTTCTGAGTCAAGAGTTCTCTATCCCAGTGTGTAGGAAATTGAGCAAAGCAGGCTGGGAACTGAGATGAGTGAGCAAGGATCTGACTCTCAGACTGAATAGAAAGGAGCAAATGAAGAGCCAAGGGAAACAGGGATAGGTGACCTGGGGAGAGCACAGGGATATAGTTCAAATTGTAGCAATAGAGTCAGGAAAGCCAAGGCAAAACTGGAACAGGATTTTGCAAGGGATGTGGAGAATAACAAGAAGGGATTCTATAAGTACATATGTCAGAAAAAAAAGGTCAAGGAGAGTGTACCCCCCCACTCTTCCCTCCTTCCCAATTAACAAGAAGGATGAACTGGTGTGACTGATACGTAGAAGGCTGAGATACTCAGTAAGTTCTTTGCCTCAGTCTTCACTGACAGTCAGACTTTCCACTTTCCTCAAGTCTCTGGTCCTCTGAGTGGGTGTGAGGGGAGTGAAGTCCCTCCCACCATAAATGAAGAGCAGGTTTGGGACCACTTGATGAAGCTGAATAGCCACAAGTCGATGGGACCTAATGACACACATCCCTTCAGGGTACTAAAGGGTGATGTAGCCAAGCCATCCAGCTCTGGGGTCCCCAGGACCTGTTAGAAAGGGCTCAGAGGAGGGCCACAAAGATGATCAAAGAGACGTAGAACCTCTCCTACAAAGACAGGCTGAAAACTAATCTGGGTAAAGATCAGGGGAAAACTTGTTTTATTTATCAATTATTTATGAAACCCCTAAAAATCCATGTCAAGATGTGCTGAGTCTTAAGCTTCCTGCTCAAGAATCTAACATTTTGGAGGGAGAGTAAGGAAGGCAGAAATAAAAACAAAATCAAAAAGATCCAACCTGGATTAAGCCCCTGGAGGGCCATTCTTTGCTTGGAAAGATTGGTATAATTAAGTTTTTTGTCATTCATTGCTTTATACTTGTGCTGACCTGCTTTGCTGGATCATGGTATAGTTAAGAGATTTTAGCTTATATTCAGCTCTAAGCCAGCAGGCCCAGCGGTAAAGCTGGGAATTATTTTAAAAAGCAGACTACTTGCAGTTCTGTATGTTCAAAATGAAATGAAAACAAACTTCCAAATTTGAAAAGTACTGATTTTTTTTTCCTTTTTTTTTTCTGTTTTTTTATGTGTCACACACAAGATTTTTCAAAGTAGTTTGTCACCATATTCAGTAACTGCAGCTGAGCCTGGGGCTGGAAGTAAATTTGCCAATGTGCAGGGATCATTAATGCTGGCTGGAGAGCAGTGTAGCACTTGTTTCTTGGCAAGAAATCATGTAAGTAATCAGCAGGGTCCCAGAAGGTCATCCTCCTTCAAGTGTTGCCTAAAACGCTTTTTGCTCTTTTTCTTTTCTCTGTTTGAATTGATCCTGTCCAACAGGGTCTGACTTTGTACATAAATCCTTGCTTAAGCTTTCAGTCTGCGCTCTGGCTGAGCTAAGCTGACTTGTACTTCTTGGTGTACAAAACTCAAAACATATTCCTGGTTGGACAATGCTGATATTTACTAGAGCTGTGCCCTGAAAAGCTCTGCTCCCTTGCTGCACTGCCCATTGTGTCTGTAACAGCTGGTTCAGGCTCCTGCCTTGCTCTGTGCTATATTGCTCCACAACGGGAGCTGGTGTGGCACAGCAGCACAGACACGGCTCAAACTTGTGCCTCTGAATTAGTTGGTCATGGCTGGTAAATTCCACTCTGTGGAACCCCAGTGCCAAGCAAAATGTAGAGCTAGCCCTGGAAAAAATGGTCTGCTATGAGCTTTCACTAGATAAACTTTTTCTTCTGTGTATTGAAGGTTTTTTGAGAAACTCTTTCCTATGTCCAGAAATTGAATTGTGCTCCTAAAATTAATCTGTTCTGCATGATCATGGACCTTGATGTCATGCTGTTAGTGAACAGAACTTCTAGGGAACTTGTTCCACTTTGTTTTCAATTTCTCAGATCAGTATAATTTGGTGTAAGGAGTTGTTCTGTAAAAAACAAAGCCCCAAAATCCTTTCTCCTTCCCTTTCTCTGCCCTGTTAAGAAATCTTATGTTCAGATTTGCCAGTGTCTTATATCCCTTATCCTGCCTTTACCAAGATCAGGACTAAAGTGCCTCCTGAAGAGTTTTGCACAATGTTGAAGAAATAAACAATGCTTGGATCTCTATTCCTTTGCCAATTTTACTGAAACATAGATAACAGTTTTGAATCTGATCAAAAGTGACTTAATAGAAAATGTGGTTATAGATATCGTTTCCATGTAAGCAAAAAATCTGTACATTGAGAATCTTTTTAATGTTTTATTTGAGATTAATGTGTTAAACTTCTCCTTTCAGTTGACTGAAGAACTTTATAGTATGGGAAGGAGGAGGAACTGTCTGTGTTCTTTTAGTTGATTGGCTTTTGAAGAAAAGTGGAAGGTCTCTAAGATCCTGTGTATCTTTTGAATTGGTGGATCCAGAGAGCTTTGATGGTTGACAAGTAAACATTAAATTTAGTAGATCATGTCATTCAACTCGTGTTCCCAGGTTTGGGATGATGAAGTGTAACTGTTTAGGTTAATGCAAAAATTTTTTTCACCCTTCAAGAAGCAGTATTTCAAATAAAATCCTGTAACTTAAAGATTTGCATCCCCTCTGGACATGCTGGTTTTTAACTTTGAAATCAGCGAGAGACGTGTAGGTGCAGGAATGTGTGAGCAAAGCTGCTTTCGACTTTGGTCAGAGTAGGCTTTCACAGGACAAATAAGTGTTTGACCTAATAACACCCAACTAAGCCTCCCTTTTTTTTGGGAAGCAACACGGCAACTTTCATATCCACTCAGACAGGCACTCTTATTCCCAGGTCACATCACAAAGGTGTATACAGAATACACTATGTGTTGTTCAATCTATCTATGTCAGGAGGACATAAAGGGGAGCTGACCCTGCTAGATCTTGATCCAGTTGTGCTTTCATGGCCAGGTACTGCTGCTGGGGTAATGACCCCCCTGTGCTCCTTGGATAATGGGTGTCAGCGTGATTCTTCTCTAACTGGCCTCAAATGCTTTTTTCAAGAGACGTAATGGTTCGATAGCCCATCCGGATGTGAAACGTAGAGTGAGCGTTTTTCCTTGCATGAATCCCAGAGTTTTCTGAATACTTCAGCTGCTTCTTTCTCTGCTTAAATGGAAATAGATGTTAATGTGTATGGTGGTTGCAAAAACTCATTGCTGTTACACGTAAAGACGAAAAGAGCCACGTGAGTGTTGAGCGGTGACAATGCTGTGGACTGTGATGGAAGCTGAGCAAACCTACTCTGAGGATCCTAGGTTTAAAAAAACCCCAAGTAACCAACAAAACAAACTTGCAGATAAATGGTATATACTGCTACATCTTTCATGGCATTAAGAAAACTGACACAAAAAAGTATAGAAATATTATGTTTTTTTTCTCCTTAAACACTTTGAAGTCACATTGTACACTGCTTCCAGCATTCAGAAACTTGGTTCCATAAGCACTAATTGTAATTGTAGGTTGTACACAGAACCCATTTCAAAATTAGCAAGAAACCCACCAAAATAGTTAAAGGTCACCTCTGACATGAACCATGTGCAGCATTTTATTAATATAGAGACCTTTTGTTTGCCAGCATTTCTTATTGAGAAATAGCTGTCTTCAGGGAGCAGGGGCATAGGAAGTTGGGAGTACTTCTGGTATTTGGACTCTTCTTTAAGTTCACTGGTTTTTTTGGTGTGCATCCTTTTTATCTATATGAATGAAAGCTGCAGTTCTTGTTCAGGTCCAGAATGGTGTCCTTCGGTTACGTTAACAAATGGCAGCCTGATGGAGTAATAAATAATTTATGAACTTGGGATATTGATTTTTCTTCAGTGCTTATAGGAAATTATACGCTTGTGGCTTCAAGAAATAATTGGTCCAATTTAATAGCATAAAAATTATAGTCCTTTTTAATTCTTTTCAAATGGAACTTTAATGACCACTGGGTGTGTTACAGAACAGAAGAGAGGATGTCTGCTTGGACTGAAAGAATAGGAGGGCCAGAAACAGCAGGTTTTACAGGTCTAATAAAAAAATTATCGCTATGGCAGTGGTTTTGAATGAAGGCTAATGGACACTTGTCTGATCACAAATTGGCCTTTTCACATGGAAATATTGTGAATTATAATAAAGACACTTAGTATTACAATGCAGACTAAAAGTACAGAGGCCTGGCATATTAGGAAAAATTATTTCATTTGTAAAATTTCATTGAATAGAAGGTGGATTTTGTTTTAATGCAAAATATATTTTCTGGGGTACTGCTCTTCTCTGTAAGCTCTGTAGCTGAGAGAAGGGGTAAAAACCAAAGAGGGAGAAAGAAGTGATTTCAGCAACTTCACAAAAAGTAAGTCTGAATTTATCTTTTTTGGGGGCGGGAGGGAAAAATACCCTGTTACTTGGTCAGGATATTCCATGATGTTCCTGACTGTTTCTAATTAAAATATAAGTAGCTTGTAAAACGTACCTTCCTGAATATTCAAGTTTGAAAGAACTACATTGACCAGCTTCCTCAGAATATAAAAATAAATTGTGAGGCAGTTCTGTAGTCTTTGCTTAAAAAGTAAAGAATACTTATCTGCAAGCAGGTTTTAGTGATATCACATGGTACCCTGGCCTTTTACCATCCTAAGGCATTGGGTTTTTTTAAATGAGAGTCACCAGGAAATGGACTTTTTATACAACAGATATACTAGAATGAAGTTTCTAACTGCTCTGGAGCAATAATTAACCTCCATCTTCACATTGTAAATGTAAAAGGATGAGTGTGGTTTGATGAGGCTCAAACTTATATTTTTTTCTGAGTAAAAAAGGGAAAATCAAACTCTCATTTCTGTCTGTGAGAGAGTATCACTTGAGCTGGATGTAAAGCTTCTGCAGTCTAATCCATTCTGCCTATCAATAGCAGGAACAAAGCAAACAGGCACTAGTGAAAAATGGAGAAGCTGCCAATAATTTCAGCACTAATAATGAGATGGTATTAATAATAACTCATCCTGGTGACCCCGTAATGCTTACTGTAGGCTTAATGTGGCATGTCAAATGGTAAACTGATGCCTGGCGTTAGCTGGAGGCTGAGAGTTGCAGAGCATCTCAAAACATTTTCCAAGGGAATAAACCAGATTCAGGAACTGTGACACAGGTAAACAAGCCAAACATCTTCACAGTCATGTCTTCTACCAGCAGCCTGGGCACTAAAACCATACTATCGGGCTTTCAGTCCAGTGCGCTGCCTGCTGGCAGGGGACAGCTGTATGTGCACAGCTACACTATTTTAGGGGTGTAGTCTGCTAATGTAGGGGATGTACTGGATGTGGGTGTTTTCCATATGTCACAGAGAAACAGTCTTCTGAGAAATGTAGGACTCCTGGTGTCCTTTGGATAGCTTACTCCTATGTCAGATTGCAGAAGAAACTCTCTCCTGTGAGGGTGGTGCAGCACTGGAACAGGCTATACAGGGAAGCTGTGGATGCCCATCCCTGCAAGTGTTCATGGCCATGTTAGATGGGGCTCTGCTGTAGCGGAAGGTGTCCCAGCCTATGGCAGAGGGAGTTGGAACTAGATGATCTTTAAGTTCCCTTCAAACAGAAACTATTCTGTGATTCGTGGTAAATTTGGCCTTAAATAAGCATGGTGATGACATGCAGACTCTGCAAGCAAGACCGGTGTTCATAGCTGGTGGCTCATTTTAGGTGGCTGAAGTAAAGGGGAAATAAAGTCCTCTTCCTGGGACTCTGGAGTTTTCTTTACTTGTTGCTGGCCAACACAGAGAAGCTAAGACTAAGTTTGGCTTTTCTGTTCAAAGCATGACATTGTTGTTATTGCTGTAGCAGGAATGTACTGTGGTGGTTTTAGTGGATATAATGCCCTGTTTCTAAATGTGATTTTTGGATCTGCAGGTTTCTAGTTCTGAACACTGATAACGGCTGGACAAGAACAGTCCTCTTGACTGTTATATTAAAAACTCACAGCAGCTATTATTAAAAATTCTATAAATATAGTATTCGGAACTTCAACACACACTTTATGACTACCAAATGTTTACTTTGTGATTGGGGTAATAATAATGTTATTAAATATAATATTATGGGTCGTTATTCTGTTTTGACACACAGACTTATGCTAATAACTTACATTAGCACTTCTATGAGTGAGATTTCAATGACAAGTTTATTAATAAATCCTTGCATAGTGTTCAGACTGATAACATTTGTTCCCTCTACCCTTTTATTTGGGCAGCTAATGATTTTTTCCCCCTAGTTGTCAATTCTGAATTGATGACAGATTAGAAGAAACACGACTTGGCTGCAGAATGCCTAAAGCTGTACTTTGTTGATAAATTGCTGGTTCAGACCCATTTTGTGTTGGGAAGTGAGCAGTGACCAAAGATCACTTTGTAGGATGCCTTACTGGTCTGTGTGAAATAAGATCCTAATGTGTCCTGCAGCACAGGCACTTGGGAAGGGACAGAGGCAGAGAGAAGCTCATGAGCACGCTGTGTTTTACTTTCTGTCTAAATATATTTTGGAAGACGGCCTTGCTTTCATACAGCGGCAGGGTTCATGATGGGAGGGCCTGTGGCAGCATGTGATGTGTAATACAGGCTGCAGCACTGTGGGGGTGTGAAGCTTGGATAATTTGGCAATGTATTGCCTGTGAGAAGGAAAAGAAGTAATTTGCTTAGGCACAGAGGCAGAAGCATCTTTGTAATCTAGAACTGCATTGAGTTTGAAGAAAGCATCCTTCTCCTCCGCAGACGAGAGACTGGGGCACAGCTGTTGGGATTCCAGCTCAAAGTACAGGTGGTGCAGGCTGTACTGAACTGGGAGACAGCTGGGAGAGAGCTGGGACTGCACTCACTGCCAATGCCGGCCGTGTGCCAGGGATGGAAGGGAGCAGGAGAGCTCAAAGACAGTGGTGCTGGGTGAGGAAACTGGCAACTGAAGAGAGCTGAGACAGAGCTCAAGCACCTGGACCACCTTCGTTCTTCAGTGTCCTGCTGTCTGTGCTCTTTTTAAATATAGCTGCTTTGGAGTTTTGAACATACTCTCTATAATGGTTATGTGGGGAACATTATTGCAGATCTCCTAAATGTGCTGTAAAAATCTGAAGTTGTTGAGGTGTCCAGCTGAGGCCCTGCATTAACAAAACCCTTACAGCTCAGATTCTGTTTGATAAAGTAATTGTGAGCACAATTCTCTAACACCAACGCTGCTGGAAAATACTTGCAAACACTTTGTGTGTACAGCCTCTAAATTCCATTACGGTACACTCACCCAGTATACAGCCTGATAACTGTTTCTCATTCTAAGCTGGTTTGTTTCTTTGCTTGAGAGTATGGATTCCACACCCTGGAGAGAAAGCAGAGTTTACTGTTCAATTAGAAAATTTTATTTTCTTGGAGGCAGCATTGATCTCCTGGACTGTTATGTTATCTGTCACTGTCTAATCACAGAAAATCTGTTGCTTGTACAGCAGGCCCCGACTGAGTCTCTCCTAAAAAGGTAGGATGTTATTTCTGTGTGTAGAAGAGGGCTTGGAACCACAGGGGTTTGCATTTGGCATCTTGCTGATTAAACTTTGTTGAAAAAGACAGGTCTGCTTAGCCTAACTAGGAGGTAGTGGAAAGAAACAGCCAAAAAGCATTGAGTTTTTTCATTGAATAATTGGACCTAATTTGATTCAAAAACAATGGCGCACAGCTATGAATTCGGCACTATGTTACTGCCTTGAGCTACTTCTACTGATGTTCTGGTCAGAAAGTTGAGAAAGACAATTAATCCTCACCCCCTGCTACCTTGCTGTCTGGAGCAACTAACCAAAAAAATAATTAGCTCACAGTTTCTTACCTAAAACCAGAGTGAGAATCCATTTGAGAATCCATGTGACCAATGCATAAAAAAAGGTCTGCTGTTCCTGTACCTGCCAATTATTGCTCTATCAGTCTGGAGAGTACCCAGACTCCCTACACAGACCCATGCTGTGGTTTGTTTGGGAAAATGTCCAACAGGAGCCGGGCTTCAATGATCTTTGTGGGTCTCTTCCAGCTCAGGAAATTCTGTGATTGTGTTTTCTTTCTGCCCTTTCACTTGTCATCTTTGTCTTAAAGTTCCAGATGTGACCTTGCTTTTAAATACTTGAGTGAGTTTAGCCTCACACAGGGTGACATTTCCCAGAAAATATGGCTGGCTATCAAGATCCCAGAGCATATGTGCTTCCTGGCAGTTGGCTGGTTGCTACTTCATGGACATCAAATAGAAGAGGGGAAGGAGAAACGACAGGTCAGAGCTTGCAAATGATTTGATCAGTTTGCTCCTAGGGATGAAGGACTTTATTAAGAAGCTGGGCAAAATGAAGTTTGGGGAATTTGATGGGTGTTTGAGGAAAGTGCTGGCAGCAGAAGGGCTAACAGCAGTAAATGGGAACTGATGGTGTAAGGGAGGCAAAAAGAAGTGGGAGTTGGGGCGCTGACCACAAGGATGAGTGTGGACTAGAAAAAACAGTGCACTGTCATCTCAGTGATCCTGAGTCAGTCTCATGCCAGGCGGAGATATAGATATTCCATGTTTTTTTTCTCATTATATAATGAGTTCTGCCAAGAAGACCAAGCATTTGAAAAGCTTGATTTTCTCGTAACAGTCTAAGCCAGGAAAATTAACAGGGTAAAACTGAAACCTTTGGCTGTTTAAGACAAAATAGGGCTTACAAAGGGATTGTGAGTAACTCTTCCCTGCGTTACTTCACGGGAGGTAAGTATTGAATTTCAGGAGGTGTTGGGCCAGCCGCGCCTGCTCCCGGGTTCCTCGGAGGACATCCCGTGGGGCTGCTCTTATCCTCAATCCCGCCGCAGGCTCTGCCGAGTTTCGCTCCGCCGTGGGATAACCCGCGCTCCGGGCAGCTCTCCCGCGAGGGCGGGCCTGGAGGCGGCCGGGGCTCGGCCCAGGAGCCCGGAAAAACACCGACGGAGCCGGCGCGGCCTCACCGCGCGCTGTCACCTCCCGGTCCCGGGCGGGAAAAGCGCGTGCTGGTGTCCCTGCCCCGGGAACACCGCAGCGTGTCTCTGCGAGGAGCGCAGCCGGGCAGGGAGCGCACCTACTCCCGACGGCGACGACGGCAGCGGCGCCGCTCCGCACCCACACGGCATGGACATGCTTCCGGCGGGGAACCGCAGAGCGGGGCCGGTTAGCTCAGTTGGTTAGAGCGTGGTGCTAATAACGCCAAGGTCGCGGGTTCGATCCCCGTACGGGCCATTGGTTTTGCCGGTTCCGATGCCCATCCCGGCGGTCCCTCGGCTCCACGTGAGCGCCCGCGGGGAAGGGGCACCCACTGATGGAAGAACAATGGGTTGGGGGTGTTGCGGATGTTTAGAAACAGCTGGAAAGCTATCGGGAGAAAGAAGTAATGTTTGGAGCAAGTGCACTGGGCAATGTTTAAAATTTTTCCATAGCTCGTCACCGAAATGTTCCATATTTTGCCTCAGAGCAATTTGTTCAAGGGCTTCTGTTAATTAGCGTTAGGGCAGAAGAAAGCTTGCAGGAATTCAGAAGGTCTCCTCTTCCAGTGAATAATCCCAGAGAACCAAAACGTCAGGTCAGGTCTTTGGCTCATTGCGGTAGCGTGACTCTTTGATAGCTCTCTGTCAGGGGCTGGAAGACGCTGAAGAGAGTGGGGTTTTATTGGGTTTTTTCCTTTGAAGCAGGAGGACAAGCAGATCTCCCGTGGCAGCTTGGTTTTTCATAGAATGTTCTGAACTTCATACAGAAAGTATCCAAACTTGACAGACACGCTGTAATATGAGTCTTAATTTTTATGGGTGTGCTATTTATTCAAGAAAAAAATCCAGGCCAAATGGAGGTGGTGTAATGGAGTACTGCATCTGCAGGAGGGGCCAGGATGGATCTCTGCCAGCTCAACCTGCCTCTCTAGGTTTTCTCTCTAAGAAACCTCTCTTAGAAGTTCAAGACAGTTATTCTTTCTGTCCTATCTACCTCTGAACTGAAATGAGGTTTCTCCAGAGGAGGGAAACTTTCTGGTGTAAAGGTTTTCATTGTAGAAACCTCTGATTTAGTTATTAGAGCTGCACACAGGCAGGCCACAGCTTCTTTGGGAAAATACTTTGAGGGAACACCATTCTATTGACTTCTGGTACAAATCTGGTCCTAGGTCCCTTTACTATCCAGGCCTGTTGCTTACATCTTCTTCCAACTGCAGAGGCTGATTCAAAATAAGTGATGATATTAATAATAATAATAGTAAAAAGTGGGTGATACTTCATGCCAAAGTCAGAGTTCTGACATTACTCATTCTCCACAATGTCACCAAGGTACCACAAGGGCACGAGAAGTGTCGCTCCGAAGTCGCTATGTAACTTGTAAATCATAAAGATGAATATTCATGTTATCTAGCATCCAAACTGCTGTCATGGCTCCATCAGATGTCACGGGAGAGTAATATGCTTCTGGTTTGATGACCTTCTGTCTTGCCACTCCATTCAATGATCTTCCTCAATTCCTTTGGGTCTAGTTATAGTGGCCAGGACTTGACTATGTACAATGACATCCATTTTAAATGAACTGAAAGGGGAAAAAACACGGTGTTCTGCTTCGGAAAAAAAAATCTGGGAATAATATTACTTTGTTTTATGTTTCCCACATTAGGAATCAGATTTTTATTACGGCTATGTTGCTGTATTGCAAAGTCCTTGCTATAAAACCAAGGTAATGCAATGGCTCCTTGGCCACATCTTCAGTTTGGTTTGAATTGCTTATATTCTGCGTGATTCTTTGGCAACCAGGATTGTAAGGTCATATTTTCCCTAAATTTAGTTTCAGCAGATGGTTGTCAGATTGTGAGGGTCAGCCATTGTCCCTAGGGGAGTCATTCCAGAGCCTGTTCTTCAACCTCAAAGCTAGTTGGAGAATAAAAAAAGGTTAAACAAACAAACCCATCTAGTGGAATAATGCTCTCATGAGGATGGCCCAGGAATTTCCATTCTGATGCTCTGCAGTGGCAGATGCTGGGGCATATTCTGGGGTTACTCTTCAGTGTTTCATTTAACCTGTAACTGAATTGCACATCAAGGCCAAAATGGGTCTCAGTTGCTGCGTGCTTAAAAAGTGTGGTGAGAAGCACAGCTCCTCTGCCCACAGAAGGCGGTGATGGGGAGGATGAACCTCTTGTTGCCTATGACCATGCTACGTGTTGGCAGCTGGGGGAGAAACCTTCTGATCAGTCCAGTCAAACCTCTTCCTTCAGTCACTATTTCAGATTATTAGCTATCGTGCTCTAGAGTTACACAGACCAAGTCAGCTAATTAGTTTCACGTTCTTCACTGTGATGTCTGCATTTGTCTTTGCATGAAATACTGCTGAGCAGGCTCTTAAGTCCAAATACTTGAAGGTACCCAGAAAGTGGGTTCACACAGCATTCAATTCAGTAGATGAGCATTCGTTCACTCAGTGGTGTTCTGAAGCATTTTCTTTCCCAGCCACATCACAGGATAGTTCTATAATTTCTTATATTGTGTTTATTGCTAGAATATCTAAGTGTTTTGCATTGGGATGCTTTATTCATTCAGCTTCCTTTTGAGGGTCTTAATTATAGTGAGAATGTGAGTGGCAAGGATTGATCAGGTATATCAATACAGCAATGCACAGATGCTCTCCAGAAACATCATTTTTGAGATCAAAGGCAGGATGTGGTGGAAGGGGTTGCTCTTTAGATTGATCTGTGTGCAACAAGGTTGTAAGTATTAATGCTATTATAGGTAAAGCTTAACCTTTGCTTGAAATTGGGGAGGGTAGTGTTTACCTTCCACGTGCTAGAAAAAAAAAGAAAAGGCAGCTCTATGAAAAAGCCTGAGCCTGTCACAAGCCCAAACAAAGGTTCTCATTTAGTGTTGTTGTGAGCAGAGATGCAGGTGGGAGGGGGACGAGGAAGTGCCATAGAAACGGGCACGGGAAGGAGCTGGCAGCCAAGAACGTGGCTGAATGGGCACGGGCAGCCCAGAGCTGGGAGCCCAGGATCTGGCTAAAAGCAACCGGGAGCTGTAAGGAAAAGCCCAACAACGGCCCCCTGTTTGGGTCCTCGAGTGTCTCAGAAACAAGGGTCATTCAGAAAAGGAGACAGCATGACAGGGACACTGGCTTCCAGTTTCTTTGCTACTCAAATAATAAGGGCCCTGATTGCCCTGATTTTTTATCTTGCAGTTCACATCAAAACAGAGTAACTATGTTTACTGCTGAAGCTGGAGAAATATCTTCAAATTGGTATTTCTTAGAAAGTAATTGCTAAAATGAAATATAAGCAAATTTGAGTAACATGTTAAAACCCAAGAAAGTGTGATGGGCTGGACTTGAACTGGAATCAAATATTCGCTGTTGACATAGTCTGTAAAAGGATTAAGTAACTTGGTACACAAAGTATCTGGCAGTTTCTCCCACAGTTTTGAACTAATGCCTGCCTGTAGAGGTACTAAGTTTAAATAGCTGAACAGTCATTTTTTTCACTGTGTAAGAGCTCATCATCAATGCCCATAGGACAACAGGACCATGTGGAGGGCACCATTTCTCATTTAAACCTGTGCTATATAGAAACAGGTGAAAGATAACTGTGAAAATATCTGGCTTTAGGTGTGTGTTTGTGCTTGTTTTACAAAGAATAAATAAAATTCTCTTACTAGATTAGCAGAGAAGCTATAGCTGTACGCCAGTTCTATGTGGTGAGGGGCACATGGTCAGTTTAATCAGTATTAGTCACTGTTTCACAGGGGAAGTAAGCTGGAGGTAACAACCTTTGGTGATATTCTCTCAGGTTTTAAAAGAAAGAATGTTGAAATCTGGGTATGAATTTTCTTATTTTTGCAGATGAAGAGGAATAGAATTTTTAAAGACCAATAACATGGATATATTTTGCTATGTCATTTTTGTCGTTAACAATGTGAGGAACAGTGAAGAGCCATGGGGGAAGTCTGGAGTTTGATATGCTCAGGCTTGTGTGGAAAAACTGTGCTGCTTCAAGGGGGACAGAAAATTATGTGCCCCTAATATTTGGTAGGCTCATGATCCTGAACAGACAGTATAGTTGTACTTTGTATCTGAGGCTTTCTGAACTTCATATAGAAAGTATCCAAACTTGACAGACACACTGCAATATGAGTCTTAATTTTTATGGGTGTGCTATTTATTCAAGAAAAAAATCCGGCTGTATGTATAGCTGAATCACACGTGGCTAATATCCATCACAACTTTTTGAAGCCAATCATCTGATTTTCTATTAAATGGTTAAAATGTTACATGGGATGCAGACTAGAGCAGCTTCTCACTTGGCTTTCAGAAGCAGAAATTCCGATTTGTTCTGGGCTTAAACATAAACCAGAGATGGGAAGAAAAATTTGATGATAAAATCCCAGGGTCTTGACATCAACTGCTCCCGGTGGTAACCAGCAGCTCGTACTCCCTCCTTGTACACATTCTTTTAAAGCACTCTTGAAAGCACAGAGCAAGAGGGCAAAGCAGGACAGCACACCTCTGGTGTGTCACTCCACACGCCTGACAAACCCTTGTGGCACATTTCACAGGAAGCCACTCTGGCACTGAGCTGGATGGTGGCAGCTCACGCTGTCGTGGTGTGGGACAGCTGTCAGGGTGGGTTAGTTTTAAGAAATGAGCATCTGACGTTGTACCCTTGAAACAGTGCTTACCAAAAAAAAGCCCTCTGGCTACAGTTTCTGTCGCTTGGACTGTATTGCTGAGAACTCATTCAGCCTGCAGAGAACAGCAGGGGATTCACTGAGGGTCCAGAATTTGGCATAAAACAGGACATTCTAGTTTCTGTGGCTATTCTCTTCAGCCACAGAACATTCAAATATCTGGTCAGTCCAAAGTAAAAAAAGTCAGGTGTCTGTGTCATCTTCTCAGTTGTGCTTGAAATCCACCTTCTTTTTGGCTAGAGCTGGTTTTGAGTTTCTTGTGTTGGCTTAGCGAAAATTTCCCATGAAGCCTGGATGGGAGAACTGAAGAAAATACGGTTCAAGGAGAAATTTCTCTGAGGTGTAGAGGAAAGGCTCAGATAATTGCCACACACACATCCAATCAAGTTTCACTAGCATCTTAATATGTGCTATTATGATTTTCAGTAAGAACATTTTTTTTGTGGTGAACTCTTTGCTCTTGAATTTTTAAAAATGTTTTTTAAGGAGAAAATCTTCCTGCCTTCCACTTAAGCACGCCTTTTCTGGTTTTACCCTTATATATGAAAATTGAAAAACCGAATAAAATAAAACAAATAAAATTGTGGTTTTTTCAACAAAATATTTAATTTCAGCAAAACTAGGCAGTGGACACCAGCATCTCACTGAGAATTAAAAGACAGTTGAATATACAGGCTCTCAATTCTGCTTTTGACTTCATGCCTATGCCCTCAATTCTTTTTTCTGTCTTTACCCATCTGTATGAAAAGGGAAAATGTCCCTTCTAAATACGAAGCACTCTTGAAAATCAACAGAAAAGTGCTACAAAAATCCATCCCTCTAAAAGGAAAGGTGGTAACATTGCTGTATTCTAGCTGTACAACAGCAACCTATTGGGCTCATCTACTCACCTTCTAGTGGTAGATGAACACCAGTAAAGAAAGTAACAAGTCTGGTGATGAGTTAAAAAAATATATATTAGTCATTACAATCTGTTCAAATTTGAATTTATTTCTGCTGGATAGAAAGCATGCTGAGATTTCCTTAGGGTTATAGAACTTTTAAAAGCTGCAATTTCTGCCTAATATTGGTTTTAATGAGGAAATTGGATTTTTTTTCATTTCATGTGTGTACACTTCAGTTCTTCTCCAGCTTTGTTCTCTAACAGATATGTTTGCAGCAACTCTGCCATAAATGTAAAGAGTAAGTTTTCTTTTAAGCAGCTGAGGCTCTAAGTAACTAATGTTGAGGCAGCAGATATAGAATACCTTTTTTTTTTTTTATATTTTGGTGGATATACTGACCAGGGTCTTCTTTCAAGAGCACTTTGGAAAGTGATTTCTTTTTAGGGAATGAATGTGAGGTACAGTAACTCTGGCATTTTGTGTGCAACAAGGACAAGAAAGAGATTCCACTGTCTGTATACATTTTCTCATCTCATTTTGTCTCCTTTTAGATAGCTATTCTGGGAACAAGCAGCTGAAGGCAGGCTGACTGGTTTGAAGTTTAATGTTTTTAATGAGGAAAAAGTGACTCTGCAGAGAAGAATAACTGGAGAACACAAACAGATTGTTCTCTTCAGATCTTAGGTTATATTCCTACCTCACGGGATGCCCATTTTTTCCCTCCTGCCACTCTGCTAACATCACCTGATCCTAAAAAGCAAAGTTATACTGTTGTGTAAATGACAGATGCAAATCATTCTCCAGTTATTTCTTGTCGTTCCTAGCAATCTTGTTAATGCTAGATGCTGGACAGAATCCATTTCACTCTTTGACAAATGTTATGGCTCCGCAAGGGAAAATATGGGACTTGAGTTTTGTCAGAAGTCTTGTGAGACTTATACAAAATATAAGGCTGGGCTTTGTAGAATGAGGCTTTACCTCTCTTCTGGGCCAGTTTTGTGCTCTGGTTACAGTCGTACTTTTGTTCCCTCCTTCACAATCAAAGGCAAAACTGATTGTAGATTTGGGTCCTTGATTGCCAGCTGGTAAGAAATTTGAGGAAAATATCATGATTATAGTGATCAGTAAGGAAGGGAAGGTCAATAGGGGTGGGGGGAGCCCAGAATAGAATCAACCATTCATCTGGTTCTTTCGCTCACTGCAGATAAACTCTGGCTGTACCTTAGCTCATCTAAGTGGGAGCATGATGGAAAATAGCTCTCTCCAGTTACTGATTTGGGGTGGAGGCAGCGGTGTCTGAAATGGACAGAGAGATCAGCCAGAAGCCTCATGGCCTTGTCATTCTCCTTTCCAGTGTGGTATAATGGTCTCCTGCACTGGAGTTGTACCAAAAGAGTCATAGAAGATCAGAAATGTATAAACCCAGGAAACCTGAGAGAAGGGAATTTATGAAATTCTATTAAGACATAACTCCTCAGACTCACAGAAAAATTCTAATGATATTAAGTTTCTACAACTGACATCCCAGCCTCTTGTACCTTGTGGAATTTACTTCTCAGTTTTCTGGAGAGAAAGTCTTGTCCAAGGCTTCATGCTCTAAATTATCTTTGATGCAAGAAGTGCCAACAAGGAGGACCTTTACACATAAACAAATAAGAATACATATAATTCAGTCAGTGGAAATGCACATCTTCATTTGACAATAATTGTTCTTATTTTGACTTGTAAACTTTGCGTATTGGGGTTTTTCCTGTCCTGAGCTGGAGCAAATTGCTGATTTTAAAAAGAATTACACATAAACGCCAGATTTGGGTCAAACCAATCTGTTTTGACTTGAACTCTCTTAAAACATAAATGGAAATATCTAGCGCAAAATCACTCTGTCCAAATTTCTAAACTGTTGAGATACTTGTGTGGTTAAACCATGACAATTTCCTGAATGTGAGACGGAAATTTTATTTACACTAGGAACATTTCACTGAGAAAGTATTTTTGAAACTTTATTTTTTGATTGAGATATTTCTGGTTGGTTAAATTCTTAGGGTCATGTAATTTTTGAATGAAAGGTTATCTCTGTCCTTTTTAGGTAAGTGGTATTTACAAAATTTTGAGATGTCTAAGTATTGTAGCACTTCTGGGCCACATCTAGGTGTGGATGGAAACAGCTCTAGTGTGCAGCAAGAAGTGTTTTTCATCACCTCTAAAATGACTTTGTCTGTCTCAGAAGTATTGACTTCCAGTCTAATCACTTTAGAATGGTCTTCAACTGCACTTGAAATATCTGCACATTTTGCAATTGCTTAGTCTCTTCCTGTTTCTCACAGAGGTTTTACCATAATTATTTCTGTTGTTTTTATGGTTTTGAAACACTTGATCTTCTGTAGCTTGCACTAATGTTCTCCTTCAACCTGAAACACAGGAATCCTGAGCCCCCAAATAGTACTTGTCCTCTGTTTACCATTGCTTTAGTATGTCTACAGTGCCTCTTCCAGTGTGGGCAGTCACAGATTCCCTTTCTTACAGCTCTGGGTGTGCACATTTGACAGCTGAAATCGTGCTCTGATCAACACTGATGTCTCCAGCCTATTAGGCAAGTCTGCTAGATTCTAGTTTTAATTTGTAAATCCTTTCCTGACACTGAGAACTAGGTCAGTGATGTCAAACTTCATTTGGTGACTTAAGCAGGCACCAACGTCCATGAGCTACAGTACTGCAGAAAATTAGACTTAACACCCCCCGCTAAAGTGTTCAGTGCATCTGTCATACTGTGAGACAATTGCTGCTGTTTTCTTTTGTAGTTACTGTACGTAATTAGGTATGACATCAAAGCTGTCTTGATCTCTAGCTATTCAATTTTAATCACGAGGAGACTCAATAATGGTACGTTTCTTTTGGGCCCCTAGTGCAAGTGGAAATAGCCTCCTGGAAGTTCAAAGGACAAAATGTTTTACTCCCAGGTTCCCAAACAAACGAGGGTCTACACTGTGGTACTGTACGGGAATTCCTTACTTTAGAATATCTTTACCATAACTTTAATTTAAAGTACGTATGAATTAGAGAAGCCTCCAATTCCAGTTAGAGGTTGGAATATATGAGTGAGTAGTCATGATTTATATTCCCCTTGTTTCTTCCCTTAATACTTGGTTCTGGAATATCTGTGGTACAATGTGCCAGTTTTTATACTGTCTCCTAAACACATGAATATTCAGTCCAAGATTGTCTGGTGCTTCTTCCAACACATTTCCTTTGGGGCTTTTTGTGCTTCTGAACCTAAATCAGCCTGGGCTCCTGGGATTTCATATCTCCTTATGAATTCTTACCTGAGCCCTTTGCCCTCCTATTGCCTGGTCCTACCAATTCACACCTTAAACCTCGGCTTTCCTCATGTGTACACCAGTAATCCTTTACTGTAAAATATACTTTGGGTTGTAAAGATGAACACTTATTTGAATGCCAAAATGTTAACTTTGAATTCTTTGTATTAAACATTTAAAGGCCAACATTGACTCTGTCCAGCTATGCAGGCTCTGTAGCTGCTACTTCTGTTCAGATCAACTATTTTCTTTTCTATCTTCTTTTCTTCCATGTTAAAATGTGTTGCAACTGTTCTGTTTCATTGAAGTGTGTCACATACCTAGGGCAGGTTCAAACCCGAGGGACTGTGAAGTGTAAAGTCTCGTATTATCAGTCTCCTTAGGCAATTGATAGCTGCAGTGTGTTTTGTCTGTGGCTGGTTTGCAGTTCTTTCCATCTGACACCAGTTCTCAAAGGCTTTATGCTAGGAATAGCAGAAGAGAGAATTATTTTCTATTTATAACATCTGAAGAGGGGGAAAAAAAACATTTACATCTGTGTGGGTTTTAGAAATTTCTCATGCATTGTAGGTGTAGTTCAAATGATAATGCTGCCTATATATTCTAACACAAAATTTAAAAAAGAATGAGATGACTTTTTTCCGGACTGGACTTTTTTTTTCCTCAAAGCGAGAGAGTAGCTATTACAGAGGAGTGAATTTGTAACATTCATCTTCCTTACATAAGTAATTTTTCAAAGAACAGAATATTAATGGGACATCAGAAGATCCCTATTTAGGTGGGGAGGGAAAAGAGAAGCAAATTCTGAGAAATTTCAGTTTTCTGCTCCAAATGTCATTGCAACTCTGCATTACAATTCAGCACACACCATTCACACCTAAAAGCCTGTGTTCTGAGGTTCTACGGTTTTCATCAAATGCCCAGACAACATCATAACCTTCTGCAAGCTTGCACTGAATACACTGGCAATGGTCCAAATGCTGGCAGAAGCAGTTGCACAAACACAAAATGTTAGCTTTTTCTTCTCTTTATTTTCTGCCAGACACAATGCAGCAGCATTCCAGATGACATGCCTTCTGTTAAGTAAGGGGAAGGGAGTGATGAATGCCTTCAGAAAGGAAATCATGATGCAGTGGCACTGGTTAAGCATGGTCTTCCTCTCTGGTTAGTTCCAGCCCCAGCTGGTTCTACTTAGCTGCCTGATTTGAGTGATCAATGATGATCAAGCCCATCCTGTTTGCTCACAGCCTCAAGGCCTTTTAAGATGAACCCAAAATGACTCCAGTGATCTGAGGAGGTAAAGGGGGGAAACCACATTAGTGATGGGAAAAGGGCAGAGTAAAGGGGAAAAACCACTATTACCACAGCTAAATATGTACTGTCTCTTCATGCTGCATCAAATTACACTGTAGCATGTTTTCTGTTAAAATTTTTTAGTAGTATGGGGTTTCATTTGCCTTGTCATCTAGGCCCCCTCTGTAATTTGAAAATGAGCTGTGATGCTGACGTAGCTGTGGAGACTTTTTTGGCTTTCTGTGTGGCCATCATCAGTGTAAGGAAGAAGGAAAACCAGCTCCTATTCAATTTTCTTCTAGAAGCAGCTGAGGAAAGACTTATTTATCTCCAGTAAAGTTGTTGATGAATGTCCAAAGTATTTAAGTCTTATTTTCAAAAGCATAGAAAGAAAGGGTTTGTTTCTGAATAATACATATTAGAGAGGGTTTTTATGCTGCTTCCTCTTCTGTTCTTTGTCCAGCAGGAGTGAGAGAGACTGAAGAGCAGTAGTGTCCTAAGAACTGTTGACTGTCCTCTGAAAATGACAGTAGACACCACTTAGAGTGACCTTGCATTTCATCAAGGGATGTGTGAAATTTCACTACAGGCGAAAAGGAAAAGTTACAGAAATATACTCTAGTCTGCCTATTTTTGTCATTCCCTGTAGAGAGGTACTGTAAAGCTCTGAAGAAAAAGGGGTTGTAATACCAATGTAGAAGGACTAAGAGCAAATGTTTTGCAAAAAATCATACCCTAATAAAAATAATTTATTTATAAAATACCATATAAACCCAATCTTACTGCATTTTCCTGTAGGAAAGGTCACTGCAGGTGACACATAAGGTCTGTCTGAGTTTAAAGGCCTTGGTCTTAGACCACGCATGAATTGTGTGTGCGTGTGCTACTGCAAAGCTAGGAGCCATCCAGGGACAGTGTCCTTCCTGCTGTTGCCAGCACAGCCTTTGCCCCTGATGCTGAGCAGTGTTCCTGGCAAGCACAGGCACTTGGGCCATTGCTGCTGTGGAAATAAAGGGTAGAAATTAGGTGTTACATGCAAAACATACTCTGAGGTGACTGGGGAAAGGTGTAAGAAGAGTCACAGAAATGGTCAATGAGGGTTGATTGCTCAGTGTCTCTCAACAGGGCAACAAATGTAACTTACTGGTGGCAGATCAAACCAAATATGAGGCACATCCTCACACAGCACTCACTTAGCGTGCTGCAGTGAGGTGCCACAATTTGCACAGTCACAGAAATGATTGGATCAGTTTGAGAAGGCAAGACTGTTGAGGGATTTTAAATGCAGAAGTCCTGGGCAGCACATAAGGTCTCTGCTGAACCGAGAGGAAGAGTGGTACTGCAGAAGCATCCCTACTTGGCAGTTCAGTTCCTAAGGCTCTGATGTTTTTACAGGTGGGCAGAAGACACTGGTTGGGCAGACCTTGAGTCCACATGCTCTTCTCACAAACCCCTGCAGAAGACAGAAGGAAGATACAGAAGGTGGGATATTTGGGGTGTGTTTCTCTTTGGAGGAGAGGAAACAGCAGAGACAACTGCCTTCTGTGGTCAAAGTCTGTGCTATTAATTGCTAATTGATTTTTTTTTAATGACTTAAGCAATAGATCTGTGCTAGCCTAATTATTTTCATTTTATATAGTAAATTTTCTTTTACCCTCTTTAGGTGGTGATAATCTGGTTTAAGGAAAACCTTTTTTTTGAAAGCGTTTGACTGTTCTATATCTGTTTTAAATACATATGTATGTATGTATATTTACATGAACTTGGAAAAATCAATTGGTTTTAACTACCTGCCATAGTGGTAGCAGCATCAGGTACATCTGTTTGTGAGAGCTTCTTTTCCTTCGAGTGTGATTACGTAAGCTGAAGGGAGGCAAGTTAAAACTTTGACGACTTGATCCTTATTTTTCCCTCAGATAAGTTATTCTGAAAATTCTGGGACTAGCACAATATGCACTATTCAGGCTTTGTATGAGCTACTTGTGTTTGCAAAAACAAGGCAAGTATCCTGTGTAGCTACCCTATGAAAGCAGATTAATAATGTTTGCAAAGGAAGCAGGGATGAAGAATGCTGCAGCTAATGTAGGAATCAATCTGATAGATGGTTTAGGATAAGCTTTCTGCTTTTCTGTGGTTCCACACTGAATCTGGTCATCTACATGCTAAGTTTAGGGTGTAAGAATACACATGGAAAAGACATGGATAATTAAGTCCATTCTTCTCTTGCAGGCAACAGCAATTAGATCATGGAAGTATTAAAACCACATTTCCTCCGGCTTCACACTATCCAGCAAAACTGATTTATGCTCTGAGTAGCCAAGTTGCATTTGTTCCCTGCCAGCTGCGTGCACTTGACAGACAATTTTTAGCACGTGAACAAGGTCTTCATCGTTATTCAGTAATAAGATCCCAATTCACTAGGGAAAAAAACAAAGTGCAAGAGACATGGAAAAGAGGTAAGGTGGGTTAATATGGTGACCGCAGATACTGAGATCAACACCTTTCATCTGAGTAAGAGCAGAAGCTGCTTTCAAAGGACGCTTGAGTAAAGAGGGACTTCACTTAGGATACTGTAACTCGTATTTGAATGCCATATGTGGACTTAAGTGCCTAGCTTTGAATATTTGCATTTCAAGATTGTACTTTCTTTGTTCCCAAGCTCATTGTGCTAAAAGTTAACAATAAGATCTTAGCAATTTTATTTTGTTTGCATTAGACCTTGAATGGAAAAGCTTAAAAAACTGGGGTGGCAGAGAGGATGTATTCTGTAGTTGTGTGATTTACAATAGTGGCGTGTTTCATCTGTATCATCACCATGTGAAAAAAGAAAAATATGAGAAGCAGCAAGAATAGATCATCATAACAACAGCAACAATATTCTTTATCATTTTGGACTTGTCACTCTTTGAATGATTAGATACTTGGCCAATTATAATTGGTGGTATGTTTCAAAACTGAGTGAATAGATTCGATGTTTTTACGTGCAAGCAAAAATTGTTAAAGATATTCCATAGGTTTTTTTGAGTTTTGAGGAATTATCCAAACAGTATTGGATTTTTTTTTATTCCACATTTCTTTTGGTGTCAGGATTTTATTTTTACTAACCTTAAATACATCTCTGTACCACTCCTGTAATTGGTGTATGCTCCTTATGCCATTTACTGGCTAGTTTGGGGATATGAAGAGGTTAACAGGTAAGATATTCCCTCCCCATTTTCCTTTCTACTTCCTTTCTTCATTCCTGTTTCATACTGCTAAGAGGAGTGCTAATATTAAAAATAGATGAGATGTTGTTTTACAATTGGTAATTCAGCTCCCCTTGTTACTAGTTGAATATTAATCTCTTTGGTAATGCTGCTTGTTCTTTTTGTAACAAATCTGCACCAGTGCTGGATGCTCTGTCAGACAGAGCCAGGGGCTTTGACTCTGTGCCTGCTTCGCTGTACCGTATCTGCCTCCTGTAGACAGCCCAGACCTGTGTCCTAGAACAGCCTGTGCTCTCCCGAGAATGGTCTTGTCAGATCCAAGCCCATTTAAGTTAGTGTCCTCTCTCTGATAAGGGTCAGTAATGTCTAACAGAAGGTGTGGGAGCAGGTCTGGCATTTGGCAGTATTTTCCTAGAATTGTCTCCCAGACAGAGGAATTAAGGACATAGGAGCACCCTGAACTAAGAAGAGGTGATTTGTGTTACCAGCCCTCAGCAGCATTTTCTTCTGTAATTGTGTCCAGGCTTTTTCTGACCAGTGGAAATGTATTCATAATGTTCTGTGGCAAGGAACATAACTTTGTGTTATTTCAAGAAACACCTTGGGTTTGATACTTCTACCTCTGAGTGTCTCTTGATGCTGTGCCCCTTCCTGCTCCATAGTTCTTTGTTTGGGGGCTGATAATTTTGGTTTTGTACTTGGTATCCACAGCTGTATATGTCTTTAGCATACCTGCCCTTAGTTACCTCTTTCCTGGCTCTGCCTTCAATCTGTTCTGTGTGAACAATGAGATTACCAGCCTTAATGATTTACATCTGACCCTTTCCCAAAGGGAAGGAACATCTCATCCTGTTAGTTGCAAATACTGCAAGGTTGTTGCGGAGAGTAAAGCAAGTGTTACCTCTGTGCTAAAGGCTTGGGTGGTGCCACTCCTCCAAGCTGCTGAAGCAGGATATGCAGCCACTGCTCCCCACCAGGGCTGGTGCTTGAAGGACTAACTGGAATTTTCACTTGTTTTGGACCTTATTTGTTTTTTCTCCTCAGAAGAATATAGTGCTCAGAATTTTCTTGGGAGGAAAGAAACAGCCCAATAGCTATGAAAATCAGGCTATTAATGCTGGCTAACTGGGGCCTCTGAATATTACTTTTTGGCAGGGTTTCCCTACTGTTCTTTTTTTATCAAACACATCTCCTGGAGTCATTTTTTTTCATGTATTGATAGAAGTGTTTTCCAGAACTGCAGGGAATCAAGATACTTTGGTTTTGCCTGTGCAATAGTTGCTGCTACTTCATAACAGCTGAACTGAGCAGCCAGAGACGTTAGGTATAGAAATAGGATATTAAGAAACAGGTCACACTTTTCCAAAAGAGATGACTGTCTTCCTTTGGACTGATCAGTACTGATAATTGTGGAAATATGCTCCCATGGAACAGAGAAAGGTTAAGGTCCTACTTCTTTATTAACCTGTTTTGATGCATAAAGGACTCCAAAGAACAAAAGCCGTCTCCAGATTGCCCTTATTGGTATTCTGTTAAGACAATGAGAGGTGCAGAGCTGTTTATTTAACCACTTTCTACTTTCATGTCTCCCAGGGAGCATGGGTAGATGTAGAGACCTGCACTTGGAAAGGGAAAATGGTTGGCTGGCCTCCTTCAGGAGAAGGTACAGAAGAAGTCCCTTCAATGATCCGTGTTCGCACTGTGTGCAGCTGCAATTTCAGCTCTGCCCTTGAAATGCGGATTAAGCAATGCTGCCAGCTTGCATTCTCCTGTCAAACATTTCACTGGCTTGGAGGGCTGGACACAGCTTACAATGTACATCTTCTGCCAGGGTTACTGCACCTGGGCGCTTGGGTGTGGGGATTTATTTCCTCTTGAGCAGAGGATGCAGTTCAGGTACTTGTTTGTCTGCTCCTAGGATAACAGCATGAATCCTTGTATTTGCTCTTTTGAATATTCCAAATTTTTGTTGTTGATGATGGGGAATTTGCTGACTGTGAAATAAAGATGCTCTTGCATGGGAAGTGTAAGGGATGATATCATCCCAAGCAGCATTATTCTGTTCCTTTCCTGCAGTGCTCTGCCTTTTAGGCAGCCAGCTTTCTCTTTCTGGTCTCTTTCCATGTAGTTTGCTCTTTTCTTTTCTAACAGCATTTTGACAATAAAGGTGTAGGCATGTCTGCTTACACGTTGTATCTCAGGCAATGCGCTTGTCATTGAGAGAAATTAACTGGTTTAATACAAATATGCTTGCCTTTTTTCTTAGAATTAAGGATTTTCTTCTCCAGGGCCAGCTGGAGCTGTGGCTGCTATGGAGACATGACAGCATTTAAAAGCATGATTTGAGACATTTCTGAGGAATGGGCAGGTTCTTGAGTATATCAACCCAGTTTACCACCACTCTGGGGAAGGTGCTCTGAACTTTATTTACTTTGTCCTTTTTTTTTTTCATTTTTTTTCCCCTGTAGTGTATTTTAAAATGGGCCAGTAGATCCTTCACAAACTTCAAAGCTGTGGAATTTAATTTTTCCTGTCTCTCTGGCCTGACTTTTGATTCTGAAGTGAAATGACACCTGGAGGTAGAAGGCCCACCATGTCTGGTCTCATATTGTATGTGGTGTATATTTGCTGTTCCTGTGGAGTAAAGTATTGGTGTTGGGTGGCAAAAGTGATGTGTGAGGCCTGAGGTGTGTGGTGATTGTTACAGTGTTATCCATCATTAGAGAATCCACTTGGTACATCCACTAGTTTCAAGGCTTGTATTAGTATAGATACGCTGGAAAGAAAGACCATACTGATCTCTCAGTGATGTATCCTATGCAGTGGTTCCAGCAGGACAGAGGAAGCCATCTAGCAAAACCTGGGGACAACTGCTGAGTTGTGGTTGTATGTAAAATTCATTTGTAGCTTTCATGGATGGAGTTTTCTTTTGGCTGGCAGTAAAATGTTTGTTGATGTGTCTTTTTGAAAAGGTGCTTCGGATCTGCTCTTTTTACCTTCTTGTAGACATATTGGCTTTAAGGAGACATAGTTCTTATGTACCCAGTTCTGTAGAGTTTAAGGACAGGCTGCTTTTTGGGGAGGAGATATAGCACTTTCTGAAAACTGAGGGTTTGTTTATTTTTAAGTACTCTTTTTTAGAAGAAAAAGGACACATTGGAAGTAAATTAAAAATAAGACTCTCAGCTTAAAGGATAACTCAGAGACCTTCTGAAGACTTGAATTCTATGGTAGCTAAGAACATTTCTGATCTGAGATAGAAGTAGAAGAAAAGCTGCTAGGATTTGTACCTATCTGTACAAGGAGTACCAAAACATTTCCTTTAATGTCAGAAGGAAATTGGGATGTCTTTTTTTTTTTGTTCTTTCCCTTGCTCCTAATGAAGTATCCTCCCTGTACGTGCCAAAATTGTGTGCTAGGCTCCTTGTCAATCTTTAGGAGAAAACCTTGGGCAAGATCTGATGCATCTGTTTAGCCAATAAAAGCACCCCTTTAAGAAATGGAAAGAAAAACCAGAATGAAATAAAAGAAAAGTGATTTATGATGAAGGCGTGTGTTCTTCCCACTGTTTTTTTCCTCCCCTTCCATTTGGTTAATCTGTCTGTTTCGCAAAAAAAAAAAAAATCTTGCTGCATGTCTTGCACTACACGTGAGGAATCCCTGTGAATTTGGATGCTGAACTTTGTTCTCTCTAACTACCAGTATCTAAGCAATACTGCATGCAATTTTTGCCCTCAAACCGAGTGCTTAGGGAAACTGAGGTTGGAAAAGACCTCCAGGGTTACTGAGTCTAACTGTTAACCTAACACAGTGGGTTCACCACTAAGCCATTTCTCCAAGTGTAACATTCGCATGCCTTTTGAACACTTCCAGGAATGGCAATTCTATCACTTCCCTGGGCAGCTCATTCCAATATCTGTCCACTCTTTTAGAGAAGAAAATTTTCTTTATATCTGATCTAAACCTCCCCTGGTGTAGCTTGAGGTAATTTTCTCACATCCTGTCACCTGGAAGGAGAGAACAGCCACCTCACTGCAACCTCCTTTCAAGTAGTTGTAGAGAATGCTTAGCGTCCCCTGAGAGTTTACTCCTCTGAGAAAAGGTTCTCCAGGGTGCAGGGAAACAATTGACAGCGTAACTTTGCACGACCCTCTTCAAAATAAGTTCTGTCTTGTGGGATCGAATTGTCAAGGGATGTGGGAGAAATGAGAGTCCTTGACACATTGATACCTTCCCTGTAGTGAAGTGAGCCTGTGGTCAAGTATTTGGTCTCTTGATGACTTTTTCTCTATGACTCAGTCTCGTGTGGCAGGGCTCTTGTGACAGTGACACCTCCCCTCCACACCCTTGGTCTGTTGAGCCCGAGATCTGCAGGGTTACACAGCTACATGCCTCAGTAATCAGCTCTGGGATGGCTGGGGTGCAGACCCAGAACAAGCCTGGAGTGGGAAACCAGGGGCTGGAAACTGATAGGATTGCTCAGAAGTGTAGTGATTTTTAAAAATTATTGTTACTCATAATTGAAACATTTGGTCAATCTTTTTCTTGCAAGACTCAAGTGTTGTGTAGCTTTTCAGCTCTTAAAAGACTTAACTGCAGCCAAACTGAGTGTAAATTATCTTCCTTGGTTTGGATTTATTGCAGGATTGACTGAGGAAGTTATATTGATTCAAAACCACTTTCTGATTATTTTTCAAAGCATTTCCATTGGGAAAAAAATTCTACTAGCTTTACCTAATGGCCTAACAAACAAGGCATTTGCTTCCTTGTTGACAAATACATACCTGTATACAGATGTATGTATATATATTTGCTTAATTTATGTATATGGGCATGTATGTATATAGATTTGCTTAATTTGCCTCATTACAGATGAAAAAAACCAGCGTGGAATGTACTAATAACTGGCAGCTGGAGATGATAGATTGCTCTAAAGAGCCTGGAAAGTAACCCTTTAATGACTCCAGAGAAGTAAAAAAGCTGTTTTACCAGTAGTGAAAAGAGCTGTGAATAAAGGCAGCCTAAGGTGGTAGATACCTGTAGCAGTTTTATTCAAGCTGTAGGTGACGAGGAGTATCCTTCACTGCAATAGCAGGGCATGGATTTATGATTGCAGACTGGGCATGTAGATGGAGCAAGTGTGATTTTTTGCTTGACAGGAGCTGAAGTAGTTCTTTCAAACTGAGTTTGTGTGAGAGACTCTTGAGGTTTCTGAGGAAGGAAGCTGCCAAGCCTTTGCTTCTGCTGTGCTTGAAAGATGGGTGGATGTTTTGAGCATGTTTATAGTTAATAAACTGATTTGCAGACGTTAATTTGTTTTCAGTGATTGAACTGCGTTCTAATGGATGTGGAAGCTTGAATATTAGCCAACTGCTTGGGCCAGGAGCCACAGACATCAGACTTCTTGGATTATCTGGATGCTGTATGTGAAAACCCATGTTTTGAGTCAGTTGGCAGGGGAGGCTTGCAGTGTTTTTGGCGGGTGTGGTGAGCCCAGAGCAGGCCATGCCTCCTCAGGCGTGTGGTGTGCATTGTGCCGGGGGTCCTGTGCTCCGTCAGAGGCCTGCGGCGTGTCGGGACCGCTGCTGGGGAGATCCTTTTTGCTGTGGCCAGTTCTTCTCCTCTCTACAGCAACAAGTGAGACCTGGAGTACAGCTGCAGACAGCTGATAAGTGAGCAGGAGGTGTCCTGGAGCACGAGACTTGGTGAGTTCAATAAGTGCTTTTCCACAGGCAAACAAAGCAAGCTCCTGTTTAAACTTTTGCTGGTCGTAACCTTTCTAGTTCTAAACAGGCCATGGTTTTGCTTAACAAGTGACACCACATTAAGTTGTTACAACTTCATTAATGTTGGTCTTTGATGTTTTACCTTTTGACAACTTCTTTGGGTAATTTTTTTAAAAATTATTTTGAAAGTGTGCAAATGAAGCTTGGAGTGATAGTAAAACAAAGCTATATCTTTCTAACATTAATGGAATAAGCTGCAGTGAGAGACTAAGGCATGGCAGGTCAGAGATACCAAAGTGAGCAATAGCAAGGGTTTCTCTCAAGGATGAGGCAGTAAAGTCACACTCAGTAGCTTAGGAAGAGAGCTGTTGAATAGCTTAAAAGTATGAGGAGAGCCCCCCCTTGCCTCGGGTCAGAAAAAGGAGTGTGACTTTTGGCTCCCGAGACCCCAATTCTCAGTTGTTCTCTTTGAACCAGAATGTAAGGTAACAAGAAAGGATAGCTGCAATGCACCTTTGTATGCTGGGACAACTGATGGCACTTAGGTATAATATTAGAGCAACATCAGAGTATCCTGAAATTGCACTGTGCTTTGCAATCTGTGCCAGCCATAGAGGGACCACAGAGCAGGGTCCTTATAGATTGTGTGCTGTCCTGTGCAACTCTGCCTTTGGCCGGCTCCCAGTTCATCTCATTCTCACAATGGTATTTCTAACTCCTTTACATCTTCTGTTAAGTCCAGTCAGATGGAGAAAACAACAAGCTCAAGAGCTCTCAAGTTCAAAAGCTCAAGAGCTGTCCATCCCCATGAGCATGAAATCAAGCAGGAGGTGGCAGGAGGCCTGCATGGGTGAGCAAGTGAGCAAGGAGCTCCTGACAAAACCTGGGCACAGAAAGAAGGGTGCAAGAGGTAGGAGCAGGGTTAGGTGGCCAAGACAGTAGGTAGAGTAACTGTCCAATCTGCCAAGGATGGGGCTAGGAAAACCAAAGTCTGCCTGGAGCTGAGTCTGGTGATGGGTTGCAAAGAGTGACATAAAAATTTTTTACCAGTATGTCAGCAGTAAAAAGAAGGTAAAGGAAAACAAACCTGCCAGTGAACAGGGCACAGGCTCTGTGACAAAGGACACCTGAAAGGCTGAAGGTGCTCAAAACCTTCTTCAACTTGGTCTTTAATGATAAGATTTACCTTTCAGGAATCCCAGGTTGTTGAGACTAGAAGAAAGTTCTGTATCTAGGAAGACAGCCTAAGTGGGGGTGGATCAGGTTAGGGAATGCTTAAACTGGTCACGTACATGCCCCCATGCATGCTGAGAGGGCTGAGTGATGTGATAGCATTTAAAAAGTCACAGTGATCAGGAGATGACAGAGGACTGGAAGAGAGCAAACATCACACCCTTCTAGAAGGGCAAGAAGGAAGATCCAGGGAACTATGGACTGGTCAGCTTCACCTCCACACTTGGGGAACAATGGAACAACTAATCCTGGAAACTAGGTCCATGAATGACAAAAGGGTGAACAGAAGTAATCATCATGGATTTATGAAGGGGAAGTTGACAGCCTTTTGTGAAGAAATGAGAGGCCCAGTGGAGGAGACAAGAGAAGAGGATGTTATTTAATCTGTTTTTAGAAAGATATTTGGCAGCATCCTCACATAAATGGACGATCATAGAATGTCAAAAGTTGGAAGGGATCTTAAAGAACATCTAGTCCCAATCCCCTCTGCCATGGGCAGGAACATCTCCCACTAAATCAGGTTGGTCACGGCCTTATCCAACCTAGCCTTGAAGTGGTGTTACAGGATACACAGCTGGACAGAGAGGTGGATTGAACACAAGCTGAACTGCTGGGCTCAGATTGTTGTGGTCAGAGGCACAAAATGTAGCTAGAAGCTGGTGGCTAGTGAAGTACACCAAGCATTTACGCTACCTCCAAAGCTGTTTATATTCTTTGTTAATGATCTGGATGATGGGAGAGAGACTCGGACTTCTCCATGTTTGCAGATGATACAAACCTGAAAAGAGTGGCTGACATGTCAGAGGCTTGAGCTGCCACTTGGAGAGACCTGGACAGGCTGGAGGACTGAGCAGAGAGGAAAGATAGGAAACAAAGTGAAATGCAAATTCCTGCATGCAGGAAACCTCATGCCTGAGTACAGCAGCTTTTCTTCCAACATGCACAATAAGCTCATCTAAATCTGTGCCTAAAGCTTCTCTTTCTCTTCAGCTGCATATTGTGGCAACTTGATTCCTGTTTATGCGGTCTACTAGGCTGTAAGTAGGATTAATATGGAGGTACACTTACAACTATGGAATTGTCTAACTTAGATTGAACTTCCTTTAAAAGGTTTAGTGATCCATAATTGCATTCTTCAGTAATTGTGTTAAAGCATATTCTTTACATTGATCATTTTAGTTGTGCTTCAATTGTTTTTGAATTGATCACAAAGAAACTGATTGCTTTTTGGCTGCTTATCTTTAGAGTTGAGCATGGAATGATCAAACTCGGTTTCTGAAAATATCAGAATAATTTATAATATTCTGGCAGAAAATGTCTGTGAAGTGAACACTTCCACACTTAAACTTCTTCAAAATTGGAAATCTTGGTCGGTTGCAAAAAACATATGGGTCTTTGGGGGGCTGCAAAATTGGAAATATCTCAGGAAAGAAAAATGTGATCTCTGTAAGTATCAGGAGAGTATTGTGCAGGAGAGAAGGCATTGATCCTTGGTTAAGTGAATTTAGCTTATACCCTTGTTCTATCCTTGTTCTACCTAATGTAACCTATAGAAAATCCTTGGGATAATTGGTTTTGGTAAGTAGTAATAATATTTTTTCACTTAAAAATTAAGAAATAGTTTTAAAAAATAGCCACTTCATATCTCTTTGATGTAATAAATTAATTGAATCATGTGACCAGTGACAGGACCCAAAGGAATGGCTTGAAGTTGTGTCAGAGGAAGTTTAGATTGGATATTAAAAGAAAGTTCTTCACCCAGAGGGTGGCTGGGCACTGGAACAGCTCCCCAGGGAAGCGGTCACAGCACCAAGCCTGGCAGAGCTCAAGGAGCATTTGGGCAATGCTCTCAGGCACAGGGTGTGTTTCCTGGGGTGTTCTGTGCAGGGCCAGGAGCTGGACTTCAATGATGATTGTAGGTCCCTTCCAACTCAAGATATTCTGTGATATATTCACAGGAAAATTTGAAGAGGAAAAAAATTAAAATTCTCATCTTTCTGATTAGTCCTTCCTTCTCCCTTTCTCCCCTGTCCTCACAGGTGTTAATACCAAAAGAGAAAAAACTAGTATGTGATTCCTTGCCCTCCTCTCTCCAAAATCTTTGGAAACCTTAGCTAGGTACAGAAAGAACACGATCATGACAAAGAAATGTTGAGCTTGTCAGAATCATGAGTGAGTTGTTAGCTGGTAACTTACCAAGCTACTTTGTTCCCCTTCCCCTTTTCTTGTCTCCTAACATACTTCTTTTGCTCTGATAACATGAAATTTATTGTTATACTTGGAAAAGGAAGGCAAAATGGGATGCTGGTTTGGATGTATGTGCCTATGCAGTGCCACCACTGAAGGCATCAAGACTGCAGGAATTTAAAAATGAGGCAATTTTGCAGAAATCCCAAGAAAAGGCTTTTTATAATTTTTAAATTTAGTCTGACCTCTCATGAAGAACAGGCTTATCATGATTTTACAAAACAACTTTTGATTCACAGCCATGATTTCAGCTTGGGTTAGTGTAGCCTATATCAGCCTAAGTCATCAGGGTTTCCACCAGGAAAAATGCACAAGATCTGACAGAAGGAGCAGGTCTTTCAAATGGCCTAATGCCTGATGTGTGTGGTGGTATCTGATGAGGCAGGAGCTGCAGGCTCTGCTGGACACTTGGCTGGATAGTAGACTTTATTTAAGGATGGGGTGCTACCTCTTTTCTTGCAATCCTGTGCAGCAGCAGCAGAACCTGGTCAGCAAATAAACCCGCCAGTTGAACTGGTAAGTGAAGTCATGAGCTGCTGGGAAAGCTCAGGTCAGGTTGTGAGAGGAGCATGACAATCTTGCCATCTTCTACCGTGCTCTTGGTATGTAACACTTAACTTGTGTATATATTTTCTAGGGTCTTAATAAGACATTTATCATTCCTTAGGGAAAAGTAAATGTGTGGTGGCTAATCTGATGGAGTTGTGGAAGCTCTGGAAAAAGGTCCAAGGCAGAGCGGAATTTGAGCTATCTGTAACTGACAATCTCTGTGATGAATTTGCTTACTTTTTGTCCCTGAAGATTTTCCTGTGTTTGTGATCAGTTGTGGTCAAATTTACATGGTGTTTCAGCATGTACAAACAGGCTGCTGCAAGCAGATTATTTTTTACTCTCTGGTGATGTATGGCTTGCTGTCTACTTGTTGCTTGGGTTTGCAATGTCAGAGTTGACTTCTCGCTAAAGGATGAAACAAACAAAAGGTAGGAGATGCGTGTTTGGGTGTCTACTCTCATCCCTTGCTGATGCAGCAAGAAGTCTTCAGGTTTTGCTTGCTGTGTGGAACTTGTTCCCCTGTCACTTCTAATATTGTTCTTCACACATAGCTAAGGGCCTAATGTTGCTGATGCAACTCTACTTGTTTAATTTTATCCGACTGACTGTGCCACTTAGTGTGCTTAGTTGTCTGCTAAAAATCCTTTTGTTAAGATTGAGTACCAACACAATACCGAGTATTTGATCCTACCTACTTATGCATGGCTAACATACTTTGCTTTTATGTTTAGCTTGCTGCTACAAAAATAATGAAATATTTATTCAGCTGTTAAAGATCAGAATTTGTATTCTCTCATGGTTATGTGATCTGCAAAGGATGTTCCTTAGACAAGGAGAAGGGCTGTGGCATTCTTCAGCACCACTGAGAGGGGAAGGTAGTATGCTGATGTGGGGCATGTGTTGTTATTTTGACAGGCTAGCCTTTTTTCCTCAAAGGCACTGTGGTAAATCCTTTGAATTTTGGCATGTCTTTTGGTGTCACAGGTGGCTTGCTGTGGTCAGCCTGACTCCTGATCATCTGTCAAATGCTGTGGTCTCATGCTGTGGCCTGCTCTGCAGTCTGTCTTTTTGTGTTAGATTTTGTAGGATTTAAATCAACATGGATGATATTACAATAATCTGTAGCGAGTGCAGTGTCGTATTGCTGTAAAAATCAATTGCAGTCATGATCAGATTTCTAGGACTAACAAGGAGAGAGAATTTTTTTTTTCCCCTTTCACTCTTTCTGGGGTATGTTTTACCTTTCACCTGGGGATTTTAACCCTGATGCCTTAATGGTGGATATTCTGAGCATCTCACCTGAGAGGTATATTCCTGTACAGATGAAGCCAGCTGAGAAAAATCTTCAAGATATTTAGCTTATCATATGTTTTTAGAAAACTCTTGTTCTGGAATGAACATTCTTAAAAACAAGCCTACTAACAGGATAGCATCTGCTCATTTAGTTGTCAAGACCTAGACTGCATTTAGACAAGAGATAGCAAATGCTAGAGAAGAGGGAAGAAGAAAATATAATTAAATGACCTCTGCTTTCCTGCTCAACAGTAATACACCCACACTCCCTAAAGAAGCATCATTTTCTTGATGCTGCATGATTTTCTTATTTCCATTAGATTAAACATTTACTGCATGGGTAAGTGAGCCTCAGGCTGAGCTTCAGGTTGAAGTCTAGTTTCTGTATCATTGAAAGTATCAGCCAAATGGATCTGTTTCTGACAATGACACCAGTTGCAAAAAATAGAGGACATTTTATCAGCTTCATTTTCTGTCAGTGGCTCTAATATGTCTAGGCCTAGATACCTGGAAGAAGATGAGTTTTTCTGTTAGAGTTCAATCTTCGCCAATTCTGTGAAATGTTACTAAATGTGCAGCTAAGCAAGAAGCCTGTGGAAAATATCAGATCTTTTTCACGCCTTCTCAATTTATGTTGCAATTTTTGGATGAGTATTTTAAATATTCTGCATGATGATTTTTTCTTTTGTTTTGTTTAACCACTGTCCATTACTTCCATGTGGGATAGCACTTGAGGAACAGGTCAGCCTGATCTGCAATGCAATCACTGAGAACACAGTGACATCATCACTTTATTTTTTTAATGTGAATTTCTGTACAAACAGAGCATTTTTATCCAAAGGTAGACTGGTGTTCTTGTCTCAAACGAATCAGTACATCTTAGTATGCAAAGGAATAGGCAGTGAGCATCATTTCTTGTGAGGACTGGCAGGTAACATTACAGATGTGCATAGAGCAAAGCCTCGTGGTTTTCCTAGCAACAGCTTCAATTGAAATTCATAAAAAAGTATTAGATTATGAGCAAGAGGGAAATCTGGGAAGAAATCTCAGAGTTTTAGAGAGGTTTTGACTGTTACCGCCAGACTGTAGTTTGTTAGAAAGCCATGCTGTCTGGCATTAAGTCCTCCCTGTTAGCATTTGATGTGCATCTGCAGGGCTTTGAGGGGAGCTCACTGATCTTCATTTTAAGGTTGGGGCTAGGGCTTGTATTCTGTCTAGCAGCAGCAAAATGAGGTGCCTGTGGAAGCAGAAGAGTGCAGGTGCTCTTTGAGAGAGAGAGAGCCAGGCCTCAAGCTCTTCATAAGAGAATGTGCAGTGACACAATAACTGCGCTTTCAGGCCATGGGGCCCCTCCTCTCAGGAGAGAGAAGCCCCTCATTAAGGGTTAGCATTTGAGAAAAAAAGCAGCAGGGTGGAGAAGGGAGCTTGGTACATTGCTATAACATCCTTGGGCTTAAGGGCAGCCCCTGATCATTTGCCCTTCTCAAAATACTGAAAAGTCCACGTGAATTTGCCTAAGGAAGCAGCTCAGATATCCTAGCTTCTTTTCTGAAGTTCTTCCAGAACATAAGACACCTTTGAAAGGCCATAATCAGTATGTTCACTTTAGGTGCTGAAGAACAAAGATTTCAAATGCAGGATATGGTGGGTGCCTGCCACAGAAATTGAATGGAGTACATAGCATAACATTCTTGTCTTTTTCAAGCTGTGTGGACCAGGAGGAAAAATGGGGTTGTGGGAACAAGTTGAATTGTGGGAACACAAAGGAGATTTCCCTAGCGATGCTACAGTTAAGGTGGAACATGTTCAGACAGAGAGGTAAGCTCAGGGGAGGGTGGATTTCTTTTGGGTAATGTAGGAGTTTGGCACTGTGCAATTTTATTATGTTGTTTAGAGTCCTGGGAATGCTAAAAATGGCCCCTACTATGCTCCAGGTACTTTTGACATGCATTAGAAATACATGACAAAAATACCCTTAGTGCAGAAGTATAAATGAATATTTCAAGGAAAATGACAGTAAAATGGATTAAAGGTTGAGAGTTGACATTAATAATGCAGACTGATCTACAGCACCTTCATTTTTCATCTGTAAAATGGGGATAATGGTGCTGACCCAGTTTATAAATGAGCCCTGAGTTCATCTGATGGAAATCATCACCAACAGAAACGGTAATGGTAGAAATTGGTGTTAGAGATGTGGTATAATTGTCTTAAACTAGAATTTTATAAGTACTGGAACATCCAGAACAGAAGTTATAAAGAAATGCAAATATATTTAAGTGTGCAAATGCTCTCACATCATATAGGAATGCTTCTGCTGAGCAGTGATGCCATATGGCATCCATGCAATTACAAGCAACATGTGTTTTTATAGACATGGATCAAGCCAGTCTTTTTAAAGAAACATACATTTTTTTGACTCGGCTCCTTCTGCTGTCTGTCACTGTCCCTCATCAATTCCATGGTACAGGCTTTTTCTCGCCACCTTCCTCTTTTGCTGCTTCCTGCTCCTGAGGCCCTTTGGCCAGCTGCACACCACAGCTGGGCACGTTGTCCTTTCTGCAGTGATTTGAGCTTATACACCTAGGCTTTGCCACCCTTTTCCTTCTGACTGCCTGTCTTAATCCTCCTCTGTCAACTCCACCCAACCTTTTTATTCAGGTTCTGGTGCCCTGAGAAACTCCCTCTTTTCCCAGTTTCTTTGCTTGCATACAGTTCTGAGTCCTGCTACTTGTCAAAAGTGTCTGTGGCCGGGTTCCTCACCCATCCTTCACCTCCACACACAGCCCTCTCTGCTGACATTCCCACTGCCCTCCTGACATGCTAAGTCTGTTTTTTACCTCTTCATTACGTCCTGAACTTAGCTTCAGTCTCCACTCTTGTTCCCAGCACTTCAGCGTGGGACCTGCAATGGCCTTTTATTTCATGCTGTCAGTGCTGCCAGAGCTGGTTTGCTCTTTGCCCCTTCAGCTTTGCAAAACAATAATAAAGAGAAAAACCTGTGCAAATACTGTCCAAAAAATAACTAGGAAATTATTAAAAATAGATCACTTCAAAACATAAAATTTACAAATGTTGGACTCTCTAGGAATAGTAACTTGTCTACAACAGGACACTGTACTTCATTTTAGTAATATGACTTATTGACCTCGCTTATGTTTTAAAAAAGCAAACCCTTGGCTTCTGATCCTATTCATACATATTTAATTCTGAGTATGAAATATATTCCTTTGGATTCCAAGATAAGCAGGTGAATAAGCCTTTCCCAGACCAGAGAATTGGAAGGCAAAAAGAACAGTGTGAGGCTGTGGCAGAAATCTGTGATGAAATAAATGCCAGTGGGTCTGTATTAACGTGCTCATTTTTAAGTATTCTCCAAGGTTTCTTGCTTGTATTTGGTTCTGATGTGTAGAATGATTGTGAAGGAAGTAAAGAAAACACCCTTTTCTCCATATTTTTTGGGTTTTAGTTTTTCAGACTGCTAAAACTTCAAATGCCAGAGGCTGCACCAGCACTGATGGCTTTTATTGTCTCTTTGTATTCGTGTGCCTGAGACCAGAAGAGGAGTGATAGTACATTAATAGGAAGAGGGAGTTGGTTGAAAATTCAGCTAATAATGGAAAGCTGCCTTTCGCTGTAGCCATGCAGCAGGCATTCTGAAATAACAAATCCATCAGGCTTTCTCCTTTCATGTTGTTGCAAATGTTTGCAGGCTTTTTAGCAGAGGGGATGTTTTTATAAAGGAAAGGAGGAAAGTTTATATGATTTCTTTTGTCTGATGTGCAACTTTGGCAAAATATTATGTGTAGTTTTTGTAACTTTGTATCTATGGGGGTTTGAGGAGTAAGTGTTACTCTGGTTTTTGATGAAGCTATTTGACAGATTAAGAAATAAAGTGCTAAAGTAATCTCGAGTCTGAAAACAAAGATGGAAATAGAGCAGATGTCATTTTGCAAATGGGGAGTAAAAAGGTTTTTGTGTTTGCCAGCATGCACAGTTTAGAATAATTTCAGAGTGTCAGGAAATGAGCTTTAAATTATTCTAAAGCGGTTGGTAAGTGGGAGCAACACAGTTAAATTTATTAAAGCTTTTTTTGGTAAATAATTGATATAATGTTGCAATAAGAGTATGCCATCTATTACAAACTGATACATTATGTAAATGGATATAGCACAATTTTCCTTCTGCCTGATACTAGATCCCACTTTCTGGGTAATAATTGTGAAGGAGTTCATTCAGTCCATTTTTCTTCAAGAGGCATGGGTATTATAAGTGTGGAAAATTGGCAGGTGTTTTATTTAAATAACTTTCTCCATCTCCATACAGATGTCAGACTTATTTAGATATAAAATAATAATAATAATTTAAAAATCAGCCCTAGAGGAGGAGAATAGGCCAGCCTGCTTACTACGACTGATTGGAGGCAAAGATGGGAACTTGTTTTCCCCCAGTGCCACCTGAATGATGTTCAGAGCCCCATTGTTCTGGGCAATTTGCAGCTGTGGAACTTGTGCACTCTTCTATGTCTAATCCAAATGCTGGTTTTAATACAGTCCTGATTATCTCTGACTGTGAGCAATAGTATATTTGTGGTTTTTTTAAGGCAACTTTGCTAATAATGGTAAACCAGGCTGTTAATTAATAGTTTAGCAAGAACTATTGACAGCTCTTATCTAGTTAACTCAGTACCCTCATTTGACAGGGCAAATCTCAGACCAGGCCTCAGCAAGACCTCTAATAATTGTTATGAGAGGATCTCGTCCCTCTTTACTGTTAATGTGTCCCCGTTTGAGACGAATTGGGAGGAAACCTCTGAAATGAACATGTCCTCTAATAGAAGGCAGGTTTCAGCAGCCCTTCCCCCATCCAGGTTCAGAAAGAAATTTCTTGGAGGAAAGTGAAAAAAAAAGCTGTTTATTTAACAAGCAGGGTGCACGCAGGCATGAGAGAATGAACAATGTTAAATAATAAAACCTCTTGCTGTGGAGAAGACCTGGTAGATTCGAAGTCCTTTCTGTAGCTGTGGCTGTGGGGCTGGGGTGTGACGTGGGCCCCTCCGGGCTGCGATGTGGGGCCTCCCAGTGATGGTGTTCCAGGCCGGAGCAAAGCTGAACAGTTCCAGAAAAAGAAGAAGAAACCCCAGTCCCTGGAAAAACTCCTTGCTACAGCTAATGAACAAGAAGCTAGCTAAAGAGCAAAGAATTTTAACTCTCTGTCTCACTCTCCTGAGAAAAGGAGTCGAGAGCTGGAAAAAGCAGGAAGGTGCTTCCTCGGCTCTGCAGCGATGAGAAGGCAGGGGCGTGTGTGTGTCCTTGAACACAAACCATGCTGAAGAATTCACTTGGCTTCCCCCTCCCTTCCTCTTAGGCCCAGCTTAAAGGCACAGAAAGGCACGGGACTCACATCTGGGCATAGAGCAGGCGATAGGGGATACAGCATCATAAAGCCACCCCAAGACATAATGGATTGCAAAATCTTCTTCACATTTACTGTCAGGAATGGGACTTGTAGCGAGTCCGTTGTTTGTGTGGGCACCTTGTATATTAAAGTTTTCCTACATGATTCAGGAAAGATTGCTGGATGTTTAACAAAGGTATGAAGCATAAGTACAAAACAGCTGCTGTCTGTTCTGCTAGTAAGTCGTGGTGAGTTGACCCTGGCTGGATGCCAGGGGCCTACAAAATCTGCTCTATCACTCCCCTCATACATTGGACAAGGGAGAGAGATATTAGAATGAAAGGCTCATGGGTTGAGATAAGGAACAAGGAGAGATCATTAACCAATTAATGTCACAGGCAAAACAGACGACTTGAATAAATTAGTTTGATTTATTACCAATCAAATCAGAGTACAATAATGAAAAATAAGAACTAAGTCTTAATACATCTCTACCCCCACCCCTCCTTTCTCACTGGGCTTAGCTTTAATGTTGTCTCGGGTCATCCTTCCTCCTCAGTGGGAGGATTCCTCACACTCTTCCCCTACTCTCTAGCATGGGGTCTGTCCTGTAGGAGATAGTCCTCCACAAATTTCTCCAATGTGAGCCCTTCTTACGGGCTGCAGTTCTCAGTGAGCTTTTCCAGTGTGGGCCCCTTCCATGGGGTGCAGTGCTCCAACGTGGGTCCCCTGTAGGGTCACAAGTCCTGCCAGCAAACCTGCTCCAGCATGGGCTCATCTGTCCATGGCTCTACAGGTCCTGGCAGGAGCCTGCTCCAGCATGGGCTTCCCACAGAGTGACAGTCTCATTTGGGCACCCCCCTTCTTCCAGCATGGGGTGCTCTGCGGGCTGCAGGTGGTCTCTGCACTCCCACTGAGCTCCATGGGCTGCAGAGGCATATCCTGCCTCCCCATGGTCTGCACCATGGGCTACAGGGCTCCAGCACCTGGAGCACATCCTCCCCCTCCTTCTTCACTGATCTTGTCTGCAGGGCTCACTCATATTCTGCATATTCTCACTCTTCTCTACAGCTGAAGTCACTCTGGTTTTTGTTGTTTTTTTGAGTTTTTTTGTATTCCCTTCTTAAATACAGGACCCCAGAGGTGCTACCACCTCACTAGAATCTCATGATACCGTTCTTGTGTTCAGCTATAAGCCTGATCTCAAATATCATGCCCACTCCATGTAGGAATTCTCACATAAAAATTGTCCAGGACTGTGTGGCATTGGATCATTACAACATTATATCATGGTTATGAGTGTCCATTTTTCTCTTGAACTTTAAACAACCCTTTTTTCACAACAGTGTCCCATCTGTCTCATCTCTCTGGACAGGAGTAACTTTCAAAGAGGCACTTGGATAAAACTACTAGGAATGGCAAATGAACCTCTACAGCTGACTTTAACCTCTATGCTCTTTCTGGTCTGTATTTACTATGTCTCTCTAAGTGGTACACATATAACTATGCAGATGAATAATGGGTAGCATATCTCCTGTAACCCTCAGGTGTTGGCAAGACATTGCCAGAAGCTCTGGAAGGTACATAAAGGGGTTAATTTAATATGGTGTTGCAACAGTGTTGTGGTCAACACTATAATAAGCGTACTTACAGAACAGTACCGCATATATAACTATCAAAAATCAAGTATTTTTGAAATGTCACATTTTCCAGTGAGATGAGGAGTCAGAGGTGCCTCTTTAGCATGAGACAGAGATACACCAATGTTTAATATTGTTGCAAAGAGTGGATAGATAAGCATTCTCCTTCCACTTCTGCCTTACTTTGTGATACAGGTTTATCTTGTGGCTATAGTGGTATAAACCCATAGAAACATCACTTGAAGTAAATGGATTTTCTGCTGGTGTGTCTCACAGCAAGTGTTTTTCCTGATCTCTGGAGTCTAAGTCTGTTGGCATTAGTAAAAGAAGACAAATAGTTATGCAATGATAGTATGGAAAAATTGCTGCAATTTTAGTAAATGCATCGAGATGTTCTTGTTACATCAACTGAAAAACACCCAAAAACATTCAAGAAAGGAATGCAGAGGCTAAACACGGAACAGAACTTGCTATGTTATCTTCACCTCTTTCCACATCATTTGCTCACTTGTTTAAGTTTCCCTCTATTCTTTCGAGGTGCAACACTAGACACTGTGACAGCAATTACGGTGTAACCACCGTGGTTGTCTGCTCAGGTTAGACTGATCTGGAGAACTAAAGTAAATTGCGTTCATTGTATTTGTATCACAGGTTAATTCTTCTCAGAGCTGTACCTTTGCTCAGCTGTGATATCCCCAATTACTCCATCTTGTCAGAGTCCTCCTCCAACATCTGAATCTTCTGCGCTTGCCACATGGTAATATTTTGCACCAATCTCTTTCTCCTGTCTTGCTCTGACTGGTTCACCACCGTGCCTTTAAACTGGGTGGCTCTGATCCTTTCAGATTGCCTGAATAGCAGGAAGCCAGAAGTGAAGCACTGTGTATTCTGGTAAAAGTCAGGGAAGGGAAGCAGGTTGGGGGTGAACCCACACTGAGGAAGGGACCCAGAATTTCTCAATACACACCTGCAATCTCTGCTCAGGGGTGGAGGATGGGGCATGTAGGGTTGTGGGATGGTGACTGCAAGCCACTAGAATGGAGAGCAGGGGGAGAGTGGGACAGGATGTACCAAACCCATCACTGTGTAGAGGATGAATGTCTGGTACTCAAAGTGATGGAGGTAATAAGGAACAAAGAACTGAGGGGTGATATGAAGTGCTTCTTCTGGAGTGCTCATTGAGCTTGTTGCTCAGTAGCAGGAAATAAATAGGTCATTTTTGCTGTACTTGCACTACTTTGTAGTGACCCTTTTGGCTGGATTTTTGTCTGGGGTTTCTGAAACCAGCTACAACTGCGTTTAGCCAATGTCTTTTCTGAGCTCTGCCAGTGCTCTCCTCTTTCTTTTTTTCCTTTCCCTTCCTGCTTTCTGTCATGTTTCTCCCCGAACCTATGGTTTCAGTTGCAGTTTCAGTCCTTCTGCTGTCTGACTCCCTGTAGACTTTGAAGTGGGAGGCAGAATGGAAGGAGGAAGCACACCCTGCAGTGGATGGTGTGGCAGTGAGGGGGATGTGGAGGTGGTGGTGGGGGAGTGACCCCTGAGGCTCAGCTGTCTAAGGGGGCTTGTGAAGACAAAGAGGAAAGATAGAATTAATGAGGCAGGCTGTGAAAGTTTTCTTGCTTGTTTTCAGGGGCTGTGCTCCTCTAGCTCAAACTGAGTATTGGAGCATCCAGGCAGAGCAAGAGCGGCACATTTGAAGGTACAGGGGGTATTGAAACAATTAAGATGATATTCCTGGTTTGGACTAATGGAAACTTTCCTCCTTCAGCTGTTCTGTCCCGAGTGCTGGATTTTTGTCTCTTCTTGCCAGCTGCTGGTACTGTCACAGCCAGCTTGTCCGGATGGCCTTTTATAAGAGTTGCCATGGGATGCTGGTTTGCTCAGGAATGATTATTCTCTGTATGTCAGGTACAATACACATCAGCTTTTATCCTATCTTAATTCACTCTAAGAAAATCTGATTTCTTGGCAAAAGAGTCCTTTTTAATATGTCCAGTGGTAGGATATCACTTGTAGGAAGGTAGTGGATTAGTGTGCTGAAACTGTGCAGAGATAGAAAGACTTTTTTTTTTTAATAATTGGTTATGACAGTGTTGTGACAGGAATTTTGTGGAAGGTTGAAAGGTAAAGCATTTTGAAGTAATCCTGCTATGTTCCTCAGACCTGGAGTCCAAGCAGAAATCTTGGGACACTTCCACTTTCTTCCCTGTTCTTTCCGACTTGTTAGCCCACGCTGTAAAGTTTTTTTAATGAATCCACATCGGACCTGTAAGAAATGCATGCTTCTCTTGACTACCTTTTCCAGAGCTGGAATTATGCTTGGAGAGAGTTGCTCAGGTTGTTCAGAGGTGGAAGCCTGGTCATCCTGAGAGGCAGGCTGAATGGACACACATCCGCTGCCTCCAGCTCTGAAAGTTGATTTCCAGGGTAGGGGTTGAATCAATAACTACACACCACAACACTTCTAACTTATTCTCTATGAGGTTTTTTTTTCTTGTTTGTTTGTTTGTCCAGGTTTTGGGGTTTTTTTTCCCCTTCTTTTCCCTGCTGCATTATCCAGAATTGAGCTGAACTGTGTTTCCACCAGTCATTCTTGTGTGCAGACTGAATGCAACAGGAGCAATCAACAGGAAACAGTCTGTAGAAGGACTCAGATATGGAGCTAGATCAGGCTTAGTGAAGGGGTGCCAAGTGCTCTCTTACATGAAGCTTGGTGGTTTGTTTGAGGCACTCTCCTCCCTGCTGGTGAGCTGAGCCTGTTTGCACTGATGTTTGTCTGTGATAGCCCCATCTGATCTAACTCTGCCCTAGGTGGCAGAGACGGCCTGACAGGTAGATGCATGAGAGAACAGAGGAAACATTTTGAGTATAAACAGCAAGTGAGAACATAATTCCTTCATTGCAGCGTTCAGAGTCTCTGTTTATAATACTTCATCTCTAGCAGGTTGTGTGTCACGGCAAGTCTTTGCCTAGAAGCTTAAACTCACAACTTCGGAAATTCCAACAGAAGTGGAACATCACCCTCACCAGAAGAACTACTGGAGGAGCAAAAGAAAAATTCCCTATTGGGGTCGATGGCTATTGCTGTCACTGGAAGGTGAATGTTAGCTGATATCTAGAGGGCAAAATTAAAGTAATTTATAAACTCCATTTTACTACTGTGGGACCAAATTGACCCTCAGGGTTTTGTACATGGTTCTTAACTATTCCCCGAAAGAAGAGGCTGATTTTTATCAGTTTTAAAAAGGCTTGTGTTCTCCAAGCCATTGAGCTTATTAAAGACTGCTTAAATAAGCTGTTTGTAATCATTGCTGATTGTTTCCCTTTGTTTATTTAACAGACTAAATCTATTTATAAATTCTCTTTCTGTTCCCCTGTGACTGTCATTAATGTATTTGCTTATTTTACATCAATTATCACTGTCATGTAGCTGAATAGACTAATATGGTCTGCTGCCTTATTTCTCAGTGCACATTCATTTTTACTCCCATATCTTTGATCAGACACTGCCAAAACCACACTAACCAAACTTTGTGCCTTGTATTTTCATTTTTTGCTTGTCTGCAGACCTTTGTAGAGATTTTTCAACATGCAAAATCTTTCTCCCTGCTCAAAATCCTTGTACTGTATACTATTTTCTTAATCTTTTTCCATAGTGTTTGTGTATACCTTTATAGTAAAATGTGGAAGGACAAAGAGGACTTTTGCCTATAATATTCCATATATTTCGTCAGAAGGATGGAATCTACTGCTCAGCTTCACAGGCTGCAAGTAATGCTATCACTTTTAGATGCTGGCTATCTTTATGTAAGGATTGTTTATACCAGGGAGAAGAGATGCAGATTATTTTGATTGTTTGCGTGATAATACAGCAAACAAATCTGGACAAATAGAAAAACAAGGAGTGGTGGATGTTTATGTACATTTTGCAAACTGTACCAGACCAGCTCTGGTAATGCCCATTTGGGTGATGTGTGTTTCTCTATAAGCCTTAACAATTAAAAAAAAAAAACAAAACAAACCAAAAAACAGCAGTGACACGATTTTTATGATCTCTGGGATCTGACGAATTTTCACAGCAATGAAGGCAGCATGTGGAGGGATGCCCATGCACCTCTGGGGCAGACTCAGCAGGAATCAGCTGCAAGCTGCTGGTCTCTAGTTCTGAAGAGAGAGAGGGTTTTGCTTTTGAATCAGGGAATGTGGAGTTCCTTGGAGCCTCTTCAGGGAAAATAGTGGTTTTTTGCTTCTCTTTGGGACACCTTTGTCCTGAGGAACAGCCTTGCCCTGGGAGGTTCCTGTTATCCAATGAAACGCTAATTGCTTGCTGTAAAAATTGGACCAAATCCAAACAAATCTCAAGCACCTTCCTGCCTACCAGCTACATTTCAGGTTAGCAGCTTTGTTCCTGAACTGTAGGTTTTTCAGTGGGTGTAAGTATAGTCCTTAAAAAAAATTTAAACTGTCATTTTCTGCCTTAAACATAGGCTCTATATTTTTTTCAAGTTAAGGTTTCTACATGCCTGCTGAGATGATCCGAAAATCCCTCCTGTTGAAGAGAATTGACACCCAGATTTCAGAAGAGCTACAAGTAATATTAGACATAAACCTGTTCTGGGATCATGAAAAAAACATAGCATTATTACAGTAAGACTAAAAGCCTTGGAAAGGATGTCTTCCAAAAATACTGGAAAAGCTTTTGCTGTTGAAGGCTCTCTCTATCCACATTTGTGGTGACCTACACAGATCATAGTCATGTTTGAAGCAGAAGATCTTCCAGGAAGTCAAGAATCACAAGGGTATATTGGTTCATTAGCCAATGACTATAGCTCTGGTCTTGCCTAGGACTTATGAAGTTCCTCAACATCACATTGTTTCTGTTTCTCCTGGTGCTGCAAAGTTGTACTGCAAAAGAAATGCTTCCTGAGCACTCTCTTAGAAGTGTAATACAAGAATGAGGCATCCTCAGTTACAAAACAAGAGCTGAGTGGTGCAGGGCTCGCCCTCCAGCACGTATGGATTTGTTGATTAAGAAAATACCTTGAAACTGTCTACTGCTCAGCCCTTTTGATCTTTTCTGCCCTCTCACTTCCTCTTGACTGTTTCTTTATTTCCCTGGTGTTTTTAGGAACTCTTTGAGATTTCATATTCAAACAGCTGAGGGATGTACCATCTGTCTAGCAGGCACATAAGTGCCCTGAAGATGGTCTAGTTCAGCAAGTGCATAATATAATACAAGCCTTTCTTTTGTGATGAGAGCCAGGATTCTGAATAGAATTGGGAAATCGACATCTTTCTTTTACAGTGAAAAGAAAAAGCCAAATTATGAGCAGCGTTTGTAGAAATTCGTGCTGGACTAGGCCTCTGTGCCACCTCACACAGTGTTTCAGGTCCATTTTTAGGAGTATTTGTCTGTATAGTGCTCAAGACCTTCAACATAATCAATTTTTGTTTTCTTTTGGTGATTCTGTCTCCTCTTAACGAAACTGCTCCCACTGATTGATGTGTTTTTAATGATTGCTCTCACCATACACTTCATACTATGGTGATTTACAGTCTTTAAGATCTTTTTTATTTGACAGCTCCTTCCTACTCATTTTTTTTGTCTCTTTGTGGCAGATACTGCAGTGATTTTGTGGTGCTGACAAAATGGGAATTATAAGGAAGCACTTACCAACTCTGGCCGATCTAATGAAGCTGTGGGGGGAGAGGGGAAGAAAGACAATGTAAATTTTTAAAACCACTATATGTTTAGCTCATCCACCTGAGCAATCAGTGTTTGTATTGAATAACCTTGTTCATAATTCAGGAAAAAAAATCAACCAACAAACCAAAACCATAAAACCAATTTTCTTGAAAGATATTGGTTTGGTCATTTAATGAGAGAATGGCACTTGTTGCAGGGCATCTCACAAGGAATATCATCAGGCAGAGACCCTTTTTATTTCTATAAATATATTTTTCTTTCCCAGTGGGATGACATTCTCTATTGCTAAGATATCCAGAGGGCAGAAATGGAGCTCTGGGGATTTTTGTAATTTTGTATTAATCTGTGAAAACAGAAATATCAAATAGAAAGAAAACTTTCCTGGAATCTAAACATTCTTAGCCCATTACCAAAAAATAAATTGTATTAGCTTTTACCTATGAAGTGATCATTTCTTATTTTTGTCATTCCATCTCTGTTTTACTTCATAGAGGGCAACCTTCTGAGCATTCCCTTCCAAGGAGCAGGGATGCTTTCCAATTGAACAATCCCTGTAAAGATACCCAAGTCATTTAAGTGAGCAGGATTTGTATCTCCCTTCACCTTAACTATTTCCCACAAGACACCCTGTCACTGAGCTACTTAAGCCATATGAACAGCACAGCAGCAACACAAGCAAATCAAGGCTTGGTTTATAGCATTTTACTATGTCTTTATAGTCTCACAGTATTGTTGGTGCTATTGTTTCTGAACTGGAGCTGGAGAAAATCTATCTGAAGCAAGCAACTCAATGAATATGGTCCTTTTATTCTGATAATGAATTATCTGTGTAAAAACTCACATGAACAGAAGCCTTTGTTACTAAAAAATTATCATGAGAATAGTTTAGACAGAACGTGTTTTGGCTGACTGGCTGGCTGGGTGCATGCAGCTATCTAATAACTATTGTGTTAGTTATTTCCTACACCCAACTTGCTATTTGCTGTCTGGGATTGATGTTCTGTGTTAGGTGGTAGTTTTTCCCTCTCCCAAACCCATAGAGGAGTTATCAAATACTTGGGAAATGCATGTTCCTTCCATACATTTGACTGTTCAGACAAACAAGCATGTACTTGTATTATAGTATATGTGTAAAATGGGTCAACGAAACGGGGAGGCAATCAAGAAAAATTTACATTTGGATGATGGTTTACAAGAAACTATTTTTCGTTATTTGCCCAGCTCAAGCGTGAACAGAACTGATTTAAGTACTTTCCCTGTTCACGGATGGCACATAAATAGCAACTACAAAAGTACTGTTCTCTCTACATAGCTGGATGTTTCTTTTAAAAGTCTCTCTGCATTTTTTATAGCAGTTTATCTATCTTAGCTACCTCTATCTCCCCTATTACTATAGCTTTTGAACATCTCATAATACTTAATGTATTTATCCTCGTCACATCTCTCAAAAAATTGGAGGTACTATTATCTTCTTTTTATGGGTCTCTTATTTATGATTTTATTCCTTCAAGAGTGGAGATAAGCCAGCTTGAAGAAGTAAAAGCTCACGGTGCACCCTGCCTTGATCTCCCCTCCCAAGTCGCCATGAATAGTTACTGTTGCCACCCCACAGCCAGGCTGTCCCTGAGGAATTCCCTAATGCGTTCTGGGCAAAACGAATGGAGGAGCCAAACACTCTCTATTTAATTCTCTGAAATAATCTGACTCTCCTTGACTGGCATCATGGCTTTTGCTGTCACGTGAGAAGCTGAGGTGAAAGATGTGAAGTGACAGAGGCTGGAGAAGAGGAGTGTGGAGAGGATGAAAGTTTCAGGAGGAGGAGATGGACGCTGGCCCTGGAGGGTGCACTGTGGTAGTGCCACTCTGAGCGTGAAAAGGAGGATTCGGTTCATGTGCCTTAGCTGTGTGTTGTCACCACGTCCCTTGTGCCAGCACTGCCTGATGACACGCTCGCCTAAGGCCCCTAAACCAGGGGACAATTAACTCTGCAACAAAGCTTTGAGAGGTTTTCAGCAGGGATTTCCCGTTGCCCAGCTTACAGTGGTCAGGTAAGCGTCTGTGCTGGAGCAAGAAAGTGACCAAAAATGTGCCACAGGTGGTTGTTGCTGAAGAAGGTCAGAATGTCCCCTATTTCAGCAGAGAACATGTCAGGAAACTTCACCCTTGACAGATTGTCTCAGCCACACTGCAAGGCTGCATGTGAAAGGACTGGCCAGAGTTATGCAAAGTCTGTAGGAGAACAGAGACTTCTGCCCATATTTTCCAGGTCCTTGGCTGCGGGCTTTGTCCATCTGTGAGCTATTTCACTTCTTTTGGTCTCGTGTACTTATAACTGGTTTTCTGTTGTCTAATCCTAAATGTGATGGTTACAGATTTTAAAAGTAGTATTTTACATGAGGCCTGGTTAACTAAGGGATTCATAGTGTCAAATAGTCTCATGCTTATTATTCAGCGTTATGGTAAAATCTCTTTTTGTTAAGTAGGATTTCCATATTTGGTGGTTTGGTTTGTTTTTTGTTTCTTTTTTTTTGGTTTTTTTTTTTTTTTTAACAATGGGGTATGTTGCTAATTTTAATGCTGGCCATCAGATTTTGTTGAAGCTACATGCCTTTCTAGTAGGCATAAATGGTCTGTGTCCCTGCTTTCACATTTTCTAAGTTACTTCTTGTTAACAATTACCTATTATAGCAATTCCCATTTCAGAAGTTGTTTTTGTAAAAAATGTAAATAGTTTTTATATATTGGTTTATTTTTCTCTGTTCTGGAGGAAGTGTAAGTAACTGAAATGAAGATATGTGAGTTGTTTGTATTGAGTGTGTGAAAATGAATACAAAGCAACTTATGAAGTGAAACATTTTAGTGTATCAAGAGGAATTTTTGCAGTTGTTATCCAACACACACCTGCTGTATTCCTTCACATTCATAAGGAATTTTGAAATTTTACCTAAGCATTTATAATGAAAAAGTATCAGATGTTGCAAAGTTTGTTAAATGACGGAAAATCTAGCTCTGATCAATTCTCCATGTTGATGCTCTGAAAACTGTGAAAGAAGAATCAATCTGTTTCTTTACAGATTTGACAATAGTTCAGATATAATTTTTGGAAGCAATTCAGAACAATGCTATGCTTCTCTGTCCCTTAACAAATGGAAAACACTTCTAACAAGGGGTTTAAAATGAGTTGTCCATAAAATAAAAAGGACAAAGAAATAAACGGGAGAGAGAAAATGTAATATTAGCTGTAAGTAAGAGGATGAGAAAGAGTTTAAAAATAGAATCAGGAAGAGTAGAAGAGCATATTGAAAGCCAGATTTGACTATTGTTGTGTTAATATGCCCTTCTGTTTTAAGTAGTAATAGGCAGATTTTATTGCAGAGTATATAAACAGGGTTATCTGAAGTTCCTAGGCTGCATTCTTCTCTGGCTTAGAAAACTAATTGCAGAGAGAGTTAGACACGGCAGAGTGTCCCTAGCAAGCCATCTAGAGTTTTTTCACTGCTTTAGTTTCCTAAACTCCTTGGTAGTTTTTATGAGAATGGGCTGTTTCAGGGCTTTTTTTGTCGTGTCAGTTATTCCTACATTCAAATATATGCTATAGAAAGTCTTCCTTGCATCATTTCTTATAGACTTTTGCTGATGATTCTAGTTCCAAACAGAATTCAGAGTCTCCAAAACCTGTTTTGCACCTTGGGACTCTAAGAAAATATTTCCTTATGGTGTCAGCAATGTAGCAAATCTCAGAGATGTTATAGAAGAGGAAGATGATTTTACTTTAAAACAAAACTGATTTCAGTTGTTTGTACTTATGCATTTAGCTGCTTGTAAGTATATGTGTAGGACAATGTGAGACTGAGTAGCCTGCTCAGCTGCCTGGCCCTAGGAGCAGGATGCATGTGTCCCAGTTGCCTGTGCAGGATTTTGTGTGTTGATAATTAATACAAGGGAAGCCAGTTACTGGACCCTCAGCACCTCCTCCAGGCTGCTGGTCTTGTGGTGGCTTTTTTTCTATCGTTTAGGAGCTTGTAGTTGATAAGCCTGTGGGAGACAAGAAGTGTCTCCTTCCCATGCCACCTTTGTGGCTCATTTGGGTTTTGTTTCCTGTCCTCTGTCTTGCAATCTGGGTGTCTGGAGAAGCTGCACAGGAATGTGTGCTAGGGCCATGGTGACTAACTCATCTGAGAGCTACCAGCACTTGTCCTTCACAGAGCCCTGCTCCTGCACCTCCTCGTTTTCAGTCATTCTCCATGCCTATCAGTCCTAAAACTTCTCTGCAGAAATTTCTGGGGAAATGGTGGCAGTAGCTGTGGGTAAGTAAGTATGGCTGTGTGTTATTCTCTGGGCTCTCAAGTCTCCCTTCCTTTCTTGGTCTCCCTATTTATAGTGAGAGGCATAAAATGAAAAAATATCGACTGCACATTCTTGAACATTGGACAAATAAAGTAAAATCACATTTTGAGCAAACTGGTGGATTGCATCTTGCTCCATCCAAATTTGTTTATAACTTAGCTGATAAAAATCTGCTGCTGTTTTTAGGAGAATTCTTTTGGGTATTATGTATGACATTGCTGAAAGCTGTTCAAATCAAGTTTTATGCTAAAGCAATTTTGTTTGGTGATTGTTTGGTACAATAGTGAAAGAAAAAATGATTGTTTTAGTAGTACCCTCTGTGAAGCCACATCTCCTTCCGTTGTTATTGGTTCCAAAGATTTCAAACCAGAAGGGATCCTCGTTGTCATCAAGGCTGACACCTGCATATAAAAGAAAGTGCAGTCTATCCAGTAACTCTTGTATCAGTCCTTTAATTTTTTCAGAGATAAAGAATAAAAAAGTATTGCAGAGAAGTCAGTCACCAGCCAGTAACTCTCCTATCTACTTTGTTGTTTAGTTTGCAGCTTAAATTAGAAGTTACTTGAAAGTCCTTCTCTTCAGGGTATTGCTTTGTCCGATGTGAAATGCATTGATGGTCCAGATCTGGTTTTAAATACAACTTTAACAGGGTAAAGTCCATCAGAAGCAGCCTCTGATTCATCTGCCTATTGATAGGGTTCTCATCAGCGCATGCAGAGCCGAAGGAAGTGCGCTCCATTCTACAAAGCCATTGTGTGAAATTTCTCTGTGGGCTGGCTCATGAGAAATACTGTTATACCTCATGTCAAGTAAAGGGTGTTCAGCCTCTTATTTTCTGTTAATGTATGTCATCAGTATCTAGAAAAGAAATAGAAATTTTCAATGAAACATGACATAAACTTAGGTATAAACATGATATAAATGTAGGTGTACTTCATTGATATGTATTATATGAGGTCTCCTATATACAGCTAGTACTTTTGTATTTTCCAGTGTTTAAACTGTTTTAGCATCTGCAATTATGTTGGCATTATGTGAAGCAGTCTGTTGCAAAAATTAGCAAGAATAAAATTTATGTCAAAATCAATGTCAAATTCACCGCGGGGTAAAATATATATACATATTTGCATGTATATCTATACAAAAAAACCTCCAATAGCCATTAGTTTTCTTAACAATCTACGTCTAGTTTCCTCTCTAAATTGCTTCAATATGTGAACAAAATTATTGGTCAATATTCAATTTTATGCCACTAAAACTGACGTGAAATACTGAAAATATAAATCAAAATATCAGTAATATTTAGGGGGTTGTATATATATAGTGTCTTCCTGCTTTTATTCACATGAGTTTTTAGAAGCTACCCATCAAATATTCCGAAGTTTAAATAGTGGTAGGAAAATTGCAATATCGTTACATACTAGAGTTTTTAACAGGGGAGAAAATGTGTAAATTGTGATTTCTTTCTATCTATTCTTTGCCTTTGACACTCTGATGTCTATAGTTTGGCAGTCTTTATTTAAAAAGCAAAATTCTCCAAGCCAGATTCTCCAAGCCCTTGTGTAGTCAAACTGGGCCATACACTTTGTACCATTTAAATTGTTCCTGTGTGTGCTGGTTTTGACTGGGGTAGAATTAATTTTCCTCACAGTAACTAGTATGGGGCTGTGTTTGGGATTTGTGCTGGAAACAATGTTGGTAACACAGGGCTGTTTCAGCCACTGCTGAGCAGGGCTTACACAGAGCCGAGGGCTTTTCTGCTTCTCATACCGCCCCACAAATGAGTGGGCTGCGGTGCACAAGGAGCTGGCAGGGGACAGAGCCAGGACAGCTGACCCCAAGTGACCACAGGGATATCCCACAATCTGTGGAGTCATGCTCTGCACATAAAGCTGGGGAAGAAGGTGATATTCAGAGTGATAGCACTTCTGTTACTAGGTCACGATTACAGCTGATGGAGCCCTGCTTTCCTGGGAATGGCTGATCTCCTGCCTACCCACGGGAAACAGTGAATGAATTCCTTGTTTTGCTTTGCTTGAGTGTCCAGCTTTTGCTTTACCCTGTTAAACTGTCTTTATCTCTACCCACAAGTTTTTTTACCTTTACTCTTCCAATTCTTTGCCCATCCCAACTGGAGAAGAGTGAACGAAGGGGTACATGGTGCTTGGCTGCTGGCTGAAGCTAAGCCATGGCAATGTGTGAGAACTTTTGCTGGATTGGCACCTATAACTTTTTTTTCACATTGCCAAAATGCTATTCATGGCAGAGAAGAAAAGATGCATTTTTTCTTGTGAACTAAATCTTGCAGAAGGTTTTAACAAACATGATTATCCAGGTTATTAACTTTCCCTCCTAATTCATTTTCGTGGTGTGGGAAAAAAAACCAACCTGATGAGGTGTCTATTAAAATAGTAGTTTGAGTTTGTGTAAAATTTATCTTGGAGGGTGCTATGGATCTGCAACCTAACCCAGACAGGTAGCATACTGCTTGGTGCTGCCCAAGGGCATGTGAATGGTGTGCAGCACATCAGCTCCTGTAAAGCAGATCAGATGTCTCTGTCCCAGGCTCTGCCTAGTGAAGCAAAGAAGATGGGTTTGTAACTTTACCAGGAGGTTACTGCTTTGCTTGTTTCAACATTTGCCACTATGATGTTAATCTACCATAGTCATACATGTGCTTTAAATCTTATTTCAAGTGAATGGGATGGGCGGAGAAGAGGGAGAATTTGGGTATGGAGAGGAGGATCATACAGATTGCTTTTATATGCAGTGGTTCATGGCATGCTGGTTATTGACCAGCAGCACTGAGATATTCTGGGCTCTCCTCCTGAAGGATGAGGAGCCTATGGCTGTGTCTTTTTCCTCAGTCTTTTTTTCCCTTCTCTTGGATCAATTCTTCTCAATTTTTCCGGACATCTGCTTATGTGGTAAGGTCTTCAGAGAGGACACTCTTTTTCTCTTGGCATTATATGTAGTGCCTCAGGGGCTTCTGACTGAAGTTGGACCGTCTTGCTAACATTAACTGACTTTCTGCCTCAAGAAGGTTTTACATTTAATCCTCAGAGTGTAGCTGTCTCTTGATCTTTTAGAACAGAAATATAGTGGCACAGATAAAAAAATTTTTAATTTGACAAAAAATAGAAATTAATATGTGTGCACCTTATGACCAAGTTCAGATCCCTAAAGTCAGAGTTACTCTATTTTTAACCACGCAAAGTAGAACTATGTTAACATATGCAGGGAGTGGGTTTTTTGTCTTTAATATCACAAACATTAGACACAGATCTTCACAGAGTTCATTTAATTCAGACTTTTCCCATCTGTCAAGGAGCTGCAAAATTAGGACACATCCCATCCATCGCTTAGTGGGGAGCAGAAGGGAATTAGAGGGCTGTGCTCTGCATGAAGGGTTACTGCAGGTGGTTTGCAACAATGTCACCAAAGGGGAGAAGATCCATACGACAAAACAGCACTGAGGACAAGTTGTCCAGGGTGTATGTATTTTCTGGGATGTTTGCCTTAGACTGCCTTCAGCTTTGGTCTGTGCATAGAATGGCCATTCACAGATGCAGAGCGTTAGGTGTGAGGCTGGTGTACCTCTGCCACCCAAATTTCATTTGGAAGGGATTTTGCTGTAGGGCTGCTTAATGATGCAAATCAAAGTGGAGATCAGAGCTTCTTTGAAAGCACACTCCCTTCTGAACTTAAAAAAAAAAAGGTAGGGGTGAGGTAGGAGGAGAAAAGAAGTCCCTGCTTTCTTGGTGAGGTGGCCCTATGTGCTTAGCAACTCCTGGAAAATGAGCCTGATCTTTGTTTCAGTGCCTGAATGCAGATTTACACCCCGAATTCTTCTGTGCAGTTTGATTTCAAGGGGAAGACATGGTACCAGGGGAAAGAAGCATTAGACCTGTTTATTTAGTGATATTCAAGTATTGTCAGTTCTCCTTTTTTTTTTTTTTTTTTTTTGCTCCTCTGAAAAAGGGTGTGCTATCCCCAAAAACTCTGAATGGGCAACTTTGGACTGAGCAGGGAGATGGAGCCAGTTGTCCCCAGGAGTTTGGTTTCTTTTCAGTGCCTCTAGTTCTTGTTTTTCTGTGGATCTTCTGACAAGCTTTTGTCATGTGTGTGCTGCTGTTTCACCATGAATAAGGCCTTAATTTGTGTGTGTTCTGGATAGCTGTGTATTTTTCAGCTTGCCAAAACATTTGGGATCAATCTGATTCTTACACAAATTTCCACTTGCACTGGTGGAAAGACAGTGCAGATGGTTTCTGAATTAGAAAATTGCCATACACCCATTTTGCCCTTCAATCTAAAGCCACACTGTTACAGAAACACAGAGGTACTGTGGTACATCCTCTGTCTTACATGCTCTAAAACAACATAAGGTGAGCTGTTGTGGAGTGAATTTGAGGAAGCAGACATTCTTCCTATGGGGAGTCTGAAAATCAAGTATTTAATAGATGGAAGCAAGTTTTCTACCCTTGAAGTATTGACATTCTCAATTACAGTGGAAACATCAAAGCTTTCTGCATGAAGCTTCAGCCAGCCCTTGAAACATATGGTGGAATATTTTTATGCTGCTGCTGCTTTGCTGTGGTGTATTGGATTTGCACCGGCATCATTTTCTTCCATTAGTTAGGCTTACCCTACTTCACCTTTCCAATTTATTGGAACTTAACTGTTCATTGTCAACTGACTCAGGAATTCAGAGCCACACTCCGTAGCCAACATAAGGCCTGAAGTTAATAAATTTAAATGCATGAAGTAGAATAAATTAGAACTAGTACGTTAATGTTGATAACTTTTACCGCAAAACTCTTATTGCATCTGTCTTGGAGATTTTAATTTTATTTTTAGATGTACTTCATGCACATCATATTGTACATATGCATCATGTCACAGCTTTTCTTTTTCCTTACAGAGGCCTAATGGGAAAACATGAGGATTTGTAAAAATAAAAGCTTTGCATTCACTGAAATGGAAATTATACAATTTCATCTCCTAGTAAAGACTTTTGCTGAAATTCTCATAAACAGTAAGAGGAGAAAAAATGGAAAACCTGTTGAGATGTGGCTGAGAGAACAGCTCTTTATTTCCTTAGAATAGAGAATTTTTTTCTCTCTCCCTCCCCCTCTCATACTGGCAAAATACCCATCTTGTAGTAGGATGTGTAGGCAAACCTTCCATAAGCCAACATCTGCTGAGCCTTATGGGTAAAAAAGGTCTCAGACCTGTGTGTGCTTTTACTACATCTATTCATTTCATTTGGGGGCTGGGGGGGAGCAGGGATGTGAGAAACCCAGTTACCTACAGGGACCCTGTCTGCACTTATTGATCCCTCCTTCGGTTGGATTGTTATTGATGCGAGTTTCCAGTGCTGCTGTTGACCTTAAGGGAAACAGGACAAGCACCTTAGTGGATTCTCTCTTCTACTCTCCTCACCCCTCAAGATCTGTGGTGATCAGGTATCGAAATTCCAATTTGTTTTGAAAGGACTGGAGAAGGAGACTGCTGTGGCACCCCTTCTATGGAAGGAGTGATAAGATTTTTGGGAAAGGTGGTCTAAGACCAGCTGAAAGACTACACTGGAGTTTTCTTTTGCCATTGTAAGACTCTAAAGTAACAGGCTGAGAGTTGGCACCCTTGAGGTCTTGGTAGGTGTTCTCCCCAGGTGCTCTGTGGGTCTCTGTTAGACTTCTTCTTCAACCCAGAGGTCAGATTTTGGGGAGGATTATCAATAAAGATATTGAAGAGGACTGGGCCCGATACTGAGCCTGGGGGATCACCACTTGTGTGCAAGAACAGTGGCCCTGGGAGATAAATGTGTCCAGAGCTCTTGGGCCACATCATGGCTTTCTGAAGCCACTCGACCCCTTGTGATGCTGGTGGGTCTCTTGTGAGTCTTCCTTTAATGCTCTACCTGGGCACACCTACGCTGGCACGATTTTGGTATCAAGAAATTCAATCTGTTTTATTTTGCAAATAGCTGTTGAGCACTTTTGGAAGGAGAGGGAAAAAGCTTGGCCCTTGATGGAGATATCCTCACATCTTTGTTCAGCCCTATTCCACCCCCATTTCTTTCCAACACCACACCAAGCTCTTCTGTCTACTTTCCCAAGTTCTGGAAACTAAGGAGGGAAAAGAAGATGGAAAATTAGAACCGGATAAGCATTGAGTGGTCTTACAATGAAAGTCCATGTGTTTTGCCAGCGTCTCACTTGTATTGCATCTCACATTAAATGGCTGGGTGTCATGAGGTCATTGCACGTGGTACTGCTCCATGCTTTCTGGGGGCTGTTCAGTAGTTTGAATTCCCACATACAAAGAACTGGCCAAAACACCGTTTTTGTTGAAAAAAAAGTCTCATTATACTTCACATTGGAAAATGAAAGAACTGACGTTGATTAAGTATGGATACATGCAGATGGCAGAAAAAACCCTTTATGAAGGGCACAGGATGAGTGGCCAGAAGTGGTACACCAGCCATTCTGCTGTTAACTATTCATGTTAGCCAGGGGAACAATTAGGATAGTAAGGGCATACTGTTCTGTGTCTGTTAGAGAGAAACTAAGTAATGGAGACGTTAAATATTTTCTCTTCCTTATGCATGTTCTTACATCCCTGTTTCTCTCTCTGCATTGTGCCTTAGTATCAAAGCTTTATTTTTCTTACTGTTACAATTTTTCTGTTATATTTTATATAAAAAACCAGGACAATGTTATGATATATATCTGATTATATGAACTACACTGTTAGTTATACTTGTGGTTTGGTGTTTGGTGATGTAGAGTTCTTTTTTTTTTTAGGTCAGACAATTGTGTTGATAAATCTAAATCAAAACCAAATTGGTAAATAGACACCCACTTTTTTCAGACTGACTCCTCTCTTTTGTCTCCACTCCCCAATTCTTTTGCACAAGAGCAAACACTGTTTTACTGATACTTTGTAGAAAAGCAAAGGAAATTAATAGATATCAACCCAAGAGAGGAGAAAGAGGAATTTCTTGCATCCCTTCATACTCTTTTTATCAGTAATTAAGATGCTTATGAGGTAATAGGAGATTTGAATGAATTTTCCTTTAGCATGACAGGAAATATGAACAAACTCATGGAATAGGTACAAAATAGGTGTGGATGTCATAATCTTCTATATATACAGCATTTACCATAGCATTTTTTCTGGATATTTTTTATTTGTTTCCTCCCAGATGTCTGGCTCACATATGAAGGTATTGAAAATCTTTGTGGCTGAGCCAGGGACAGAACTCAGCTCTCTTTGCTCTTAGATAATCAAACTCAAGACTGTCCATCTTTATGCCACTGTTTGGCTACCCCTCCCCAGCTGGGGGCAAGTCCCTGTTAGCAGGCTGCCCAGCTTCTTTCTGTTCCCCATTGCTTTAATAGGTTTGGTGACTACTCACAAATAGGAAAGGAGCCAGATGCTTGCAAAAGTTATCATGTTGTTAAAAGATAAGATTACTGGAGAACTATTTGTTCAGATGGCTCTGGCTTGAAGTCTAGATTCTGCAAGACTGATTCCTTGGACAGTGTTATTGGCCGCTCAGGGGCTTGAAAGTATTTGCATGTTTAGATATTTTCTGCTGCAGTGAAAGTCTTTGCAATACACTTGGCTTGCACAGTAAAGAGGCACTTACATAAACAAGCAGGTAATAACTAGATTCTTCTTAGTATGATCTTGAACTAGTCTAAAATGCGTTTGTTGTAAAAAAAAATAGATATTTTGCCTCCTGTGCATACGGGAAAGGCTTTGAGCATTTTTCTTGCCTGTGATTTCTAGCTCTATCATTATCACCCTTCTATGATGTCTGTTGTGTCAACAAAAATGAATCTAATTTATGAAATGCAAAATTGTTCCTCTGTAAATGTAAAAAACCATGTGCCAGAAGAACATGAGTAGAAGCAGAGAGAATGTCTTGCTTGTGTCCAGATATGTGGCCCTGATTCATACAGAAACCTGTTGAGTTTTAATGTCATGCTTTGTCTTATTTAGTGTGTTTCTTTTCCTATGTTTAAGCTTGGGTTTTGCTCTACAAGTTCTTCAGCTGCTCTCTACGGAGAGATGCAAGCATACGGCCCTTAAATGTTCTAGGAGAACACGTAGATGCCTGAAAGCATCAATGCAAGCCTGGATAAGAGCAGTGTACAGGAATTTTTGGCAGAGGAGTGGCAGGGAAACAAGAAACTAGAAATCTGATGACATCAATCTATTTTTGGTTTTGATAAATCAAAGGAAAACAATTTTGATTTGAAACAGCCCATAGAACCGTGAGCACTTTAGGCAAATTCTTCTTCCATGCCTTAAAATCTGCTTTGAGGTTTTTTACAAATTTGACTGCAATAAATGTATGCATGTAAATTAAAGATAGTACGTAGGCCTATGTTTTACAGAGTGTTTGTAACTTTGAAGTCCCACAAATCTGAAGATTAAATCTCTTTTGCATTTGATACTGTTCAGCCAGTCTCTTGAGAGTTCTTGGGCTTTGTTTAATGAAAGTGTGTAAATGTGAGGCAAAAAGAGGTACAGAAGAAAACTGCTTTTCCTCATGAGAGAAGTCCATTTCCATTTTATGTTGCAGACTCTGAAATGTCTCATACCTGGTATACCTTAGAGATCACCTCTGTGAAGATAGTGGTGGTATGCAGTCAGCTCTCTGCAATGTTTTGGGCTGAGGGTCTCAACATTGCATGGGAAGGATTTGTTTTACCAGTGATATAAAATGATAGATTTCCCTAGAGTTTTTCCTCATTACTTTTTTCAGTCTCTGGTGTCATAAATCAAGACATTTTTAGTCATTTACTTTTACTTCTTTTTTACTGGTTGCATGCAGTTTAAAAACATTTTTCAACCACTTTTTGTAAGATTGGGGCAGGGCATATCTTGTCAGAAAGCGGTTAAGTAAACCTCAGAGAAATATTACATGTTTGAAGAAACAGTGCTCCTTTTCTTCAACCCCAGATATGTTTCTTCCTTTCCTTTGTGTTTTTAGTTTTGAAGTACGATTAAGAAATATTTACGTACTACAAGTTGATATCTGCTCAGTTTCCTGTTCCTTGCATTAGTACCTAAAGGGGGTTTGCAAGAGAGCTGGAGAGGGATTTTTTCCAAGGGTGTGAGGTGATGGGACGAGGAGGAAGGGCTTTAAATTGAAGGAGGGTAGTTTAGATTAGATGTTAAGTAGAAATTCTTCACCGTGAGGGTGGTGAGGCAATGGGACAGGTTTCCCAGAGAACCTGTGGATGCCTCATGCCTGAAAGCATTCAAGACCAGGTTGGATGAGACTCTGAGCAACCTGATCTAGTGAAAGGTGTCCCGGCCCATGGCAGGGGTTGGAACAAGATGTTCTTTGAGGTCCCTACTAACCCAAACCATTCATGATTCTTCTGAAGCTGCTGTGGCCCCTGGATGCTCTTCTGATGGATATTTCAAGTAACAGTATTGGATTCTCTGTGGCAGGCAGGCTTTTAGTTTGCATCGGTATTTTAATATAAATTCCATCCAGTGCTTTAGTTCCCATTATTAATTACATGGGGTACCCCTTCGTGCTGAGAGACAAAACCTTCCCTGCTTTCTCTGCAGGCAGAGTCCAGCACCACTGGAGTGGTGACCAGGCCATTCCAGTGGTGACCAGACCTCAGCGAGGTCCCTTGCCTGTCAGGAGTGACCTGGCTGGGTCATGCCTGTGCTTATTGCTCCAGCTGTGCAGTTCTCAGGGTGGCAGGGCCTGAATTTATGCCAAATTAGTGAAATATGCTTAGAGATAATTATAAACTGAGCTTAAAAGTAGGCTGGTGAGGGTTCTGGTCAGGAGGAACACACCTCTGTATTTTTTCCTGGCAGCTGTGGGCATCAGGAAGGCAAATCCGCTCTCCCATACTGTTTACCAGATATTCCCTCAGCAGTAGCTGTTCTAGAGAGAAAGAGAAACACTAAAGCCTTAGTACCACACACACTGACAGGGAGCTGCCCTAAGACATGTCTCAGCCCAACACAGTCCCTTCCCAGGACGCTCCCCATCATCTGACCCGCTGATGTCCCTTACCTTACTTAAAATTGACTCCTCCTGCCCTGTGCTCTTTTCCCCTCTGTGCCCCTTTCTTCCTTTGTAAAAAAGTAAAAGTCTACTTCTGAGTTAGGTCGACCTAAAAGATCGCTGGTATTACCAAATACCTTGTCTAGCTGGTAGGATGAAGTTGTAATTTTGTTTTAATGACAGAGACAGTTTTTGTTCTTCTAAAAGCGTTTTTCCATTGATTTCTTTTCCCCAATATCTCCCTCTTTTGTGCAAGTTCCAGGCACTTAGGGACAGACCCAAACTTCAGTTTCTCCCTCAATATGTTTCCATTGTTCTGCTTCTACTGGCAGCAAAATACCTCAGAATAACTCTATTGTTTGCCATGGAATTAATTAATGCCACTATGTGCAGTGTAACTTAAACAATGGAGAAAATACTGGATACTCAAAACGGGGGCAAGAGCTTCTTTATGACAGGAGAGCAAACACTCTAAGCTGTCTATTCTGGTCTGAGATTAAGAACTACAATTTGTTTTACCTTTGGAAAAGAGAAATAAAAACATCTGTGAGAAAATACTGTGTGACACTTGAAATACTTGCATACCAGAAGACTTAAAAGTATTCTTATTACCAGAGATTCCAAGTACCTTTCTCTTCCTAATTTCAGCTTTTTGCCTTTGAAGATGTCTAAAAGAATGGAAAAACATTATTAACATCCCTTTTCATCTCTTCTCCTACCCTTTTCCAGTCATAATAATCTGCTACTTCTAAAGTTTGGTTTTGTGATTCATTAGAGAAACACAAATGCTTCTCTTTAGAGGCACAAAGAATATGTTAGTAAATGGATACAGAGAAGCTTGCTGCCCAAACCAGGTTTTTTTTGCCCTCTTTTTAAAATTAGTTTTGTTCAACATCTTTTCATCTAGAATTTTCCAGGAGGTTTCTTTACCTATAGCCAGCTGGCAAAACTATGACTAATCTTCAAATAGTTTATAGAGGAAAAGATGGCAAAGGGGACACAAAGGAACAGCTGGATGGGTGCCCCCATTCCATACACCTTGACTTGTTGAGCCTGGCAGGATTGTTGCTCCACTGGTCTGGGTGTCCAGAGCAGGCAGAAACTGTATTTTGCTTGATGTATATTTTAGTGAGGCTACAATGTAGCCTAATAATGAACTGCATCCTCCCTTACTTACAGGAGAAAGAGCTGTTTTTCTAAACCTAAATCTGCTGAAATTTGACTGTAGGCCCCTGATTAATGTGCTGAGGAAAAGCACACAGTTTGTTGTGCCTTAGAGAAGGTGGACTCACCTCTCTTGTGAATGACAAGTCCAAAAGAAATCCATGAGGTGTTCTACAAGGTTACACCTTCCAGGAAAATATGGCACAGAAGAAGTAGTTTTACATTTAAAAACCAAACAAATAAAAATTAATGAAGCTATTTTGGCTTGATCTAATTTTAATTTTAGTAGACAAATATTTACAACAATGACAGACTGGAAGGAAACAACGACTGAGAAGAGCCAAAGGGAAGGGCATTGCTGGATATTTACAGTTTAAGCTGAATGATCCATTCTTTCTACAGAGGACTTCACAATCTCATCATGGTATATGGAAAAGTTATGGCTGAGAGTCA